>JAIUCV010000014.1:9557470-10807470 GCA_026724425.1 Erythrophleum ivorense
ATTTTGTAGCTTTTTTAGGGTAGAGATGTTGACAAACTAATATTTAGTCAACCAAGCCAAAGGCTAATTGATTATCAATTGACCAAGCTTTGGCCTATTGTGATTTGATTGGCCATTGTGGACGAGTCTTGCACTACAAAAGTATATATGCAAATATACATATCATACAAGTAATACAGTGAAAACTAAAGTATTACTCCCATAAGGATTTATCATTAAAAATAATTGTTAAGTATTAAAACTATACAACTTAATCTAAATTAAGCTAACAATAGAGGGAATTGGAAATAAAACTAAATTAAAGACTTAAAGATAACAAAATAAAAGGAGAGACACCATTTTAGACTAAATAGAAAGTAAAAGGTTTGAGATTATAATTTTCCCTACCATTTCATAGAAAGCCAATTAACCCCTCTCTATATTCTTCTTAATGATATTTTTTGCTAATCTAAGGCTTTAATTTACCTATAAGCATCTTTCAAATTATTTATTGGTATTTCCCTAACTAATTCATAATTCCTTATGAATTTGATTGAGAGACATAACCAAGAATAAGTCCTAATGCAACTATTGTAAACTTGTAGGTATATTCCCATTTTACAAGCAAATTAATCCACTCAATATTGCAAGTTTCATGAATTCACATTACCTAATCCATGGTCTAGTTTTAAAATCTATTTTCTAAATTTATTCCATTACCATATTAGCTAATGGTTTCCACACACTTAAAAACATAAAGATCAAGGATTGAGTTAACAAATAATATTATGAATTACAAGAAAAGAGAGTATTGTCAACCTATTATACACTAGGATTCATCATAATTTCAAATAAAAAATTTCAACTCATAAATACAAGATTTAACATCATTTAAAACAAAGCTTACATCAAATGGGTCTAGAAATGTAAGGAAACGCAAGAAAAGAAGAAAAAAATGAGATTGATTGGTGAATCTCCCTTGAAACTCAACTTTTCCCATGACTTGAAACTCTCCCCAAGCTCCCTCTTGCTCTTAAAATGTTCAAAATAGTGGTCTCCCTCTTCAAAGTTCCAAAATACTCCTTTAAAACCCTACGAATTAGCAAAAAATGCTACATTTTGTGAAGTTGCGATTGGCATTGTGACTATCAAATCCATTACCATGGCGCTAAAGCATTTTGTGGAAAATTCTATTTTTAGGCATTGTAGTGCTCAAAATTGTTGCCATGGTGCTAAAATTCTCTTAGTAGTGCTTTTGGGTACTACAACTCTGAAATCTAGAGTTATGGCATGCCCTTGTTTTGCTTCAATGATCCATTTTTCTCGTATTCTAACTTTATGCTTTTGTGGTTTTAGGTTCAAGATGACTCTAGCTTAATTTTTCTCCCCTCTTTTACAACATATAAAAGTAATCAAAATATGCTCAATTCTCATGTGAAGAAAAATTAAGCCAAAACCTATCACTTGTATATAGTGTCAAAACTTAGATATGGAGCTAATCACAATATTATGCATATTTTGTCCAAAGTTGGTTATTTTATTTTAGAATTAGTAAACTAATTACCTATTTCCTACTAAAAGATATGCAAAAATAATATGAATAAATGAGAGTTAACACACTTCTAAACTTGAACTTTTACTTGTTCTTGAGTAAAACAAGTCAAAGAAAGGAACTAGAATGTCTACATGCCTATCCAAAATTCATGCCTTCTAAAATCTTCAGGTTTTGCATCATAGGATATCCTTTATAGGACCATGAAGTAATATACACCAATGACAAAGTTCAAAATGTAATATTAGTTTTTCCAATGAATTTGAAGGGTGTGTATTTTGCTAGACAATTATTCCCATGCAAGTGTTATAATCAACTTTACACGCTCTAAAATGTATAATCAACATAACAAGTGTGCATATCAAAGTTGTCAAACCTCATATCAAATTTAGTTTCTTAAACTACTAAATTGGTTAAGTTATCAAGATCATGCACACTAGTAGCCTCTTCTGCTAGCCATGGTTATTCCATAATTAAAAACAAAAACAAAAACTTGACATAAATAAAAACAAAACCAACACAAATCAAAAGACTCAACTAGTTACAACAAGCAAACACAAACAATACAAGGTTAAAGTTCAGATCAAGTGAGATTGGTATAATATTAGCAAAAACTTAATGTACAAATCCCTAACAATGATGCAAAAAACTTGTTGTGCTATGAAAGTGAATATGCAAATATATGTATTGCACAAATAATATAGTGAAGAGTAAAGTATTGTTTTTATTAGAATTTGTCACTAAAAATAATTGCTAAGTACTAAAATTGTGCACCTTAATCTAAATTAAGCCAATAATAAATGGAATTGAAAATAAAACTAAGTTAAAAACACAAAAATAACAATAAGGAGAGACTCCATTCTAGACTGAATTAAAAAGTAAAATATTTGGGATTATGATTCCCGCTAGCATTTCATAGGAAGCTAATTAATATCTCTTTATATTACTCTTAACAATAATATCTACTAATCTAGGAATCTAATTTACCTATAAGTATCTTCTAAATCATCTATTAGCATTATACTCACCAATTCATAATTCCTTATGCATTTGATTAGGAGAGGTAATCAAGAATAGGTCTTGATGTGGCTATGTGAAACCAATAAGTATATTTTTATCCTACGAGCAAATAAATTTACTCAACATTATAAGTTTTATGAATTCACATTATCCAATTTATGGTCTAGTTCTAAAATACCTTTCTCAAGTTCAGTTAGGTTACCCAAATCATCTAATGATTTTCACATATTTAGAGCATAAAAATCAAGGATTGAGGAATTAATTCCTAACATAAATTGCAAGAAAAAATAATATTGTCAACCTATTACATGTTAGGTTTTATCATAATCCTAAATCAACAAACTTAACTCATAAATACAAGATTTCACATTATTCACAACAAAGCATACATCAAATGGCTTTAAAAATGTAAGAAAAAGCATGAAAAGAACATAAAAATAGAATTAATTGGTGAATCTCCTCCAAGACTAGGCATTTCTCATAACTTGAAGCTCTCCCAAGCTCCTTTTTGCTACTAAAATGTTCAAAATGGTAGCCTCCCTCTTTGAAGTGTCCAAATCCTCCTTTAAAAACCTCAAAATTTGCAATTTAAAATGTTGCACTTTGTGATGTCCACTGTGGCATTGAAATTCTTTTAGCAACACCATTGAGTGCCTCGACTCTAAAATTTGGTGTCATGGTGTTAAATCCTTGTTTTATTTCAATATGCATTTTTCTTGCGTGCTAACTTTGGGCTTAAGCGATTTTAGCTCCAAGATAACTCTGGCTTGATTTTTCTTGCCTTTACAATTTATAAAAGTAATTAAAATATGCTCAATTCTTATGTGAAGCAAAATTAAGGCAAAACCTATCATTTATAATGTCAAAACTTAAATATGGAACTAATTACAATACTATGCACATTTTGTCTAAAATTGATTATATTATTTAAGAATCAGAAAACTAATTACCTATTTCCTAGAGAAAGATATGCAAAATAAAGTAAATAAATGGGAGTTAACATTGACTAGACTTGAAGCATGAATTTCATGCCTTTTCTCCATAAAACTAGTGTAAATTTGATGTGCGAACTAACATTTTCAAACTTAGAGCTAAGAATTTCAAAACTTAGCATGAAGCAAAATCTTTATAGATGAATTTTCTTTTCTGTCTTCTTTATTTAACATTTTGTTTTTGTTTTCTCATATCTTTCTCTCTTCATTTATTTGCGTCTAAAGCTTCATTTGACTCTATTCTCATCTTCTTTGTCTTGATAATTTTGAAGGGAGTTAATTTTCACTTTATATTCTTTTTTCATTTTTCTTTGTATGTTAATTCTTTTTAATGTTTCTCATATTTTTTTCTTTTTGGTTTTGAATCTCCCTCCTTCGTTCTAACTCTCTCTTCTTGTGCCTTTCAATTATTGATTTTGAATCCCTCTTTCTCTTATATTGCAAATTTACTATTGAAGAAGAAGAATAATGCACAGGCAGAGGAAGATGATGAAGACAAAAAAGAAAAATGATGTGGAGTAAGAGGAAAAATAAATGTAGAAAGATATAGAAAGATGAAGATGAAGGAAGGATAAGATGTAGAAAGATATGTAGGAAGAGGATATCTTTTTGACATGAATATATAAATCAACAAAAGAATAAAAAAGATATAGAAAGATGAAGATGAAGGAAGAATAAGATGAAGAAAGATATGCAGGAAAAGGATATCTTTTCGACATGAATATATAAATCAACAAAAGAATAAAAAATTCTGAAACAAAATGATTGGAAAGGAGAGAGAGAGAGAGAGAAAAAGTAAAGCCATTATGATCTAAAAAAAGGGTTTTTGAATTTGAACAATTTTCAATTGGTATACTAAAAGCAGGAATTTTGCAATTACTATTTTGCTGATGTAAATTATTCAATAACCATTACTAATTAACAAAAATCTAATTAAAAGCTCTAACTCCTTTTTTAGTTGGAAATAACATGTTTCCAACTAATTCTATCCTTTTTTCAACTGATACTTTAGTTGGAATTTATGCTTTTTATTATAGTGGGAAGACCTTAATCAAAACAACTATCCATCATGAATACATAGTTCATGTGTGTAAATCACTAGATCCATTGAGAGCACAAAACTCTCATGGGTAAATAACCAATCTGTCAAGATCACACAACTCTTGTAGGTAAGTAACCAATCTATCATGAGTTCTTAGCTCATGTGAGATACCATCCTTTTTGATCCATGTGTATTGATTGTCGCACGAGACTAGCATCTCCTGCACCTCATGTTAGCTAAGATAGTAGCTAAGGCACACCAAGAATTAACAAAACTATTGTTAGTAACTAGTATTATGTAATCAAGTCCCTCCTACAGAAAAATATACATATACAGAAATTACATGAAATTCACTTTAGTAGTCATAGGACTCAATTAGATCAAGAAATTGAAACTTATTCTAATTGTGATACTACAATCAAATTTATACATCAATTCTAAATGGTGAAAATGAGTCTTCAGTTCCAATTCATGATCCATACCATAATTTAGAATACTCTCAGTGTTCAAAGTAATGCTCTTTAACATTGGGGGTGAAAATATTATATCAAGTCCAAATACAATAATCACCAATGATCAAAAATCACAAATTAACATTCTGTATTTATAAGCCAGTTTTGAAAAAAACAAAGAGCTCGTCCTAAATGCACAAATATAAGGAATTTAAATAGTCTAACAAAAATGAAGCGAGGAGAAAGTTATAAAGCAACACACAGATGGCATTATCTACTTATATTGCAATGATGTCAAAAGTCACTTTCTATCACATATTCTAACTAATTCCTAAGTATGGAAATATCCCTGGAATCCCCTAAAATACAATTAACACATCATAATTTCGATGATCTCTTAAGTTCCCATATGTCTAATTGATCCATTTTACCTCATAATTAAATTCTTCACTTAAGTTCCCTCATCATATACCCATTAATAACACAAATATTCAACAAAAATCCAATTACTAAGATAACAGGAAAATGAAGATTCAGAAATCTTATGTTAGTATCAAGACCATAAACCTGGATGACAAACCCATAGCATGTTTTTAGTCTCAGTTCAAAATTAAAGTTATATATATATATATATATATATATATATATATTTCTAAACGCATAACAGAACCATAGAAAAATCACTCACACATTAGCAACCATGAATGTGAAATAATCATGAAAGCAAAGAGTAAACAAAAATATTTGTTACAACCCATAATTCAAATATTACTATTCGATCTAAGGTGAATCAAAAGATTCTTAGTCCAAGCTTAATATCATTGGGTTGGGAATGAGAAAGAAAATAACAATAAAGAACAATAATTAATAGTAGTAGTAAAAATAGCAAGATACAAGTGAAATAAATTAATATGAAAACTTAACTCAACCAATACTTAATATGCAAGTGGGATATGAGACTTATGATACACATAATGCAAAGCCATCTACAATATAGAAATATCATGGGATTTATGCCTTGAAATGCCTTAATTTAGCCCTCAAATGAAAAGTATCACTTGGTCAAACGAGAAGTTTTGGTATTTTCTTGCATCATTATTATAAGTTTAATAAAGGACCCTACAAGTAGTTGGTAGGAAAATTTCAATCTTTATAGACAAATATTGGACCCCACAATTTTCGAAAACCATTTCTCTTTCGCTTCATTTGAGCAGCCCAACATACTGTACAAAGGGAATAGCAAATTTGGACTATTTATTTCTTTTTTTTTCTTTTAAAGTTCAACCATCTAATTTTTTATTTTAAAAGAGTAGCAGATTTCTCGTTCTCACAATTGCCTTCTTAGGACCTTATCTCTTTCCTTTATGGATAAGATTCAACGCCATTGTGGAGTTTGAACACGTACGAGAGAGAACATGGAGCTGAAAGAAGAGATGGGCTTAAGATTCCCCTACGTCTTTTCAAGGTACTTGGACAAAGAGTTTAAAAGGAAATTTGATGGCAGCTGGATGAGGACCACAAAGCTGCTAGCTGAATGAAGATGCCGAAAATCACCCGATCAAACTGAGACCCGAAGGTGCGTAAACAAGGGGCTGTGGGCCAACTCAAAGACGCTGGGAAAAGGACGAGAGAGCTTCTAGTTCTTTTGCATGAAGAGGCTGGAATCACTCACAGAAATCGCTAGCTCAAGCAAAAACATGACTAGAGTGGGAAGAAAGAATGGCCTTCGAGAGTGCCCGGAGACAAGAATCGAGATATTTTCTTCTAATGAGGATTTTTTTTTTTTAGATGCAAAAATTTTCTTTTACACCTAGAAATTTTTAAAACATTTTCATCCAATCCTTTTTTTAAAATTATTTCAATTATGTCCTTCCAATAATAATAATAATAATACAAGAAATTATGGTCATTCCAAATGAAATCACCGCCAATTGATAAAATTTAATAAGTTCAAAAGAAGGCTGCAATTTTTTATTAAGAAAATTAATCATTTGGTCCTCATAGTATACATCAATTTTCTATTTGGTCCTTATAGTTTACATCAATTTTCTATTTGGTCTTTATAGTTTATTTGTTTTCAAATCGATCTTCGTAATTTTCTTTTGTTTCAAAGTGAATCCTTATAATTTTTCAATATTACAAAACCAGCCCCCATGTTGCTGACATGGACTAACGGTGTGAGATTTGGTCTGATGTGGCTAATAGAAGGCTGAAGTGTCCGCCACATAATCCAGCATAGGTGGATCAGATGCACATAACACTCATAATACCTCTTGAGTTTATCATCGTTGGCCAAAACAAAAGCTGGTCTCATTATCATTCATCTATACGCATTGTAAAAACACATCTGAGGCTAGGGCAAGCAATTTCTGCAATTGTGCAGCTTTTAATCTACTGCAACACTTTTAGATTTCACTTGCAACCCAAGCTATTTGGTTCTTATATGTAAAATGGAAAAAACCTTTTCCATTTTTGCTTTGCCTCCACTTGTGCACAAACCCCATTTTGCTTCCAACCGAGAGCTACGCGATTCCTAGAAAACACTATGGACCCTAAAGTATTATACAAAAGTTTTCTAAAATGGAAGCCAAATTGTGGAGCCCACAAGTTGGTGATTTTCTTTTAGGGATTGTGAAGCTTCTGTACAATAAAGTTGTGCTTTTTTAGGCTAG
Organism: Erythrophleum ivorense; assembly: GCA_026724425.1. Taxonomy (NCBI): domain Eukaryota; kingdom Viridiplantae; phylum Streptophyta; class Magnoliopsida; order Fabales; family Fabaceae; genus Erythrophleum; species Erythrophleum ivorense. The sequence goes on from JAIUCV010000014.1 coordinate 9,565,180, forward strand.
GCTACTTTTTTTTGGTTGGTCCCCACTTGTTTTTGTGATTCTTATGTGTTGAAAGTTGCATAAAATGGAAGCCAAAGTGTACAACAAAGTGAGTGGAGGAAGGACCACTTGTTTATTGTCTTGATTGTTTAGTTAGGACCCACATCTTGGTGATTATTGGTTCATCTTATTCCTAGCAAAGTAGGATTCATTGGACCACATGTATGTAAATAATACTGTTTGTCAGTACATAGCATTCTTTTACTTTTGATAAGATTTGTAGAGTACCACTAAGTCTTGTTTGACTAATCAAATATATTATTAATTGCAACAATTGAACCTAATATGATTGATGAAACTAGTGGATAGATGTTAGTAGCTAGAGAGAGTATGAAACAAGAGATAGATATAGATGACACCACAATTGGTATCCATTTTGATGACTGTGAAAATGAAACTAATGATGGCTACTTTGATCAATATGTTAATAAAGATGTGGTTGAGGAAGTGGGTGAAGGTAAGGGTGTAGATGACATTATCATCCCTAACCACCACATGTCCTCTAAAATAGTTCCTACTTTTATATATATATGCCATGTGATGTGGATGTAGGCTCTATCTTCTTCGATTATGATACTAATGAGTTGCATTTCGGTGATAGTGTAGAGTCTAACAAAGGCCATGTTACCAACAAGTGCATCCAATATAACCTAATAGAGATGTTTGAGGAATTCCAATTCAAACTTGGAATGGAATTTATATCCATTGACCAGTTTAAGGAAGTAATTAGAGAGTATGCATTGCTCCATGGCTATAATGTCCAGTTCCAAAAAAATGATAAACAAAGGTGTAAAGTGGTGTGTTAGGGAGACTGTGAGTGGTTAATGTTTGTTAGCAAGATTAGGGGGTCCTTAACATATAGGTTAAAGACATTTAATCCTAAACATACTTGTGGGGTGACTTTTAATGGGAGAATGGCTTCTTCAAAATGGATTGCTAAAAGACTTACTGTTGCAATGAAGTCAAATAAGAACTTGAAGTTAGCGGATGTTATATCCTCAGTTAAAGAGAACGATATAGCTGATGTGTCAGTTAGTAAGGCATATTGGTCTAAAAGAAAGGCCAAGGGTATTCTAGACAGTAGCTACATAGCCCACTACAAGAAGTTGTGGGACTATTGTAATGAAGTGAGGACTTCTAACCTTGGAATTACATTCCAATTGTAGACAAAAAAGATTGATCCTTGATTGGCCCTCCATATTTAAGAGACTTTACCTATGCTTAGATATTGTGAGGAGGGTTTTTTGGCAGCATATAAACTCATTATTGGTGGTATTTTGGTGGCGGCAGTAGCAAAGGACCTAATGACCAATATGTTCCCCTTGTTATGGCCATTGTGGAAAGGGAAAATAGGGATTCATGGACGTGATTTCTAACTAAGCTTTTTGGTGATATTGGTGGTATGACAGAGAACAAATGGGTTTTCATATCTGATTAGCAAAAAGTATGTAATCTAACTAGCTTACTTGTTTGCACAAATACTACTCTATTATTAGATTTTTTGGTCTTGTAGTGGTTAATTTCGACATTTGATAAGCTTCTTTAAAGGGTTGAACATTGGCTATGTGTGAGACAACTGTATGCCAATATCAAGACAAGATATGGCGATGGGACTATGATTAGAGACTTGGTGCTTCAAGCCACCAAAGCAACCTATATTTAGGCTTAGCAATAGAAGATGACTGAGCTGAAATGAGTGTCAAAGGAAGCTCGTGACCACCTGATGAGTTTTCCTTCCACATGCTGGACAAAATCTCATTTTTTTTAAATATCAATGGTGTGACATAATCTTGAATAACATGTTAGAACAATTTAAAATAGTATTCTACAATACAATCGATTCTCCCTATATATATACATATATATATATATGTATATGTATATGTATATAATTCTATGTTGAACTTAATTAACGTATACTACTACTACCCATCAATTATCTAATTTAAACCTAAATAATTAGTTTTTTTTTTTAAATTACTCTTCCTTGTCTTAAAATATGCCTACGTCACATGCTCCCTTTTTTAGTTTGAAAATATATATAACCTCACAAAATCAAAGATGACCAAACATATATCCTCAAAGACAATATTGATTTTTTTATTAAAAATATAATTTATTAAAATATGTATATCTTTAAAATTTTATTTCAATATTATTTATTTTGTGCTAAAAATTGTTAAATTAATTTATTAAAAAATTTTATTAAATTAATGACAATAGCTGTGGAGATAGTATTAAAAAGGAATCTCGCATACCTTGAACGATCAATTGGAATGATCAATCATAAATTATTATTTTTATCGCAAAAATAAAAAACGATTCCACTGTATAGACCATACGTCAATAATGAGGTCATAAATCTTTACCCCAAAAAAAAATGTCAATATAATTTAATTAAAAATTTTGAAAACGATTCTATTTATGTATGTGCAAGGAGGAGGAATTCACATAGCGCACTTCCCTCGGGAGGTTACCAGAAGACCAAAATGGTATCACTCTCACTTCTTCTCATTCTAACTTTTCCACTCTTGCTATTGTTCTTCCTTCAGAAACACAAAAAAACCATTCACAAACCTGCCCCTTTTCCACCAGGTCCTAGAGGCCTTCCCATCGTAGGAAATCTCCTTCAGCTTAACAGTTCTGCCTTTATCTTGACCTATGGAACCTCTCAAAGAGATATGGACCCCTCTTTTCCCTCCAACTTGGTCAGAGAACTACCCTGGTTATTTCATCCCCTAAAATGGCCAAAGAGACCCTTAAAAACCATGACGTTGAGTTCTCTCGTAGACCCTCCTTAGTCCTTGCTCGGCCAACAGAAACTATCCTATAATGGGATAGAGATGTTTTTCTCTCAATACGGCGATTACTGGAGAGAAGTCAGAAAAATCTGTGTCATCCATATTTTTAGCTCTAGGCGTGTCTCAAGTTTTTCATCTATAAGACAGTATGAGGTTGGTCAAATGATTCGAAAGATCTCAGGACACGCAGCTTCGTCGAAGTGACCAACTTGAATGAGATTTTGATGTCTCTTACAAGTACCATAATTTGCAGGGTTGCTTTTGGGAGAAGGTACGAGGAAGAAGGGGTTGAAAGGAGCAGGTTCGTTATGATTTTCCTTTTTATGGCCCTTTATCTGAAATGGTTGAATTTGATTTTGTTTTAGACATATTGATTCCTATACTTTGACCGACTTTAATTAAGCCTTAAGTTTTTTTTTGGAATCAAATTCTTACTCTTTTCTATCGTTTTCAAATCAGTCCCTTACGTTAGCTTATGATATAACACTGTCAAACTCATGCTAATTGTTGGCTAACGAACTGCTCATGTATCAAAAGTAAGAACAGTGTGGACTTTATTTGTCCAAATAGGATTTCACTTCTTTTCTTTTTTTTCCAAATTAAATCAGTTCCTATTCTTTCATCTCATTTCTTTTTATATAAAGACAACTATTACATCAAGAAAAATAAGTGACGTTAAAGGGGAAAGGTTAATTTAATAATTTAATCCATCCGCATGCTATGCTAGGATCCATGATATCATAGTGAAAGGATTTGAAAGGCTGGGTCATCTCTCAAAGATCCTGCTTGATTGTTTCCATCCTCGGACTTTCCTTTATCTCCCGGTTAATCATGGCCGCTTGCATCCTATTAACGAACAGAAGCAGTAAATCATGTTCAAATGCCTCCTTGATTACATCCGTCTGCTTGATTTCATTGATGATCTCCCTGACCGCTTTTAATGCACCAAACCTTCTTGGCTGATGTCTCTTGTTGGTTTGACTGATTCAAAAGTTTAGTAGCATGTGCTTCTAATAAGTGGGTCTTTGAACCTATCTAGTTTGTTAAGTCAATAGCTTAGTGGTCAAATATTTTTGCATTTATATTTGAGTCATGGACAAGTAGCCCTTGTTTTTAACTTCTCTCTGTTAGTGTCAGCTCTATTTAAGAGCCACGTTGTATTGCTTATCAGTGCAACAGAAAATAAATGAAAGTTTGAGCATTTTTTCTTTGCTTTTGCCTTTGTCTTTTATTTCTCGAAACCAACTTCTCTCCTCTGTTCCTAACAGGTCTCAAGATTCCACTGAGAGTTTTTAACCAGAGACCAGTTAAAGGTTATTGCTACCTTGAATCTGTATCCCTTTCGATCTCTTCTTTTACTTATTTGACCAACTATTAGCCATCCTTCTTCACTTGGTTTGATTGGATTGTTCAGAGTGACCCCCTCGTCTTGCAGCAGAGCTATCAGATTAAACCTATTGTTCGCTTTCTAGGATAAATTGATCAGAGGCATCTTTCCTATGATTCTGCTAAGCAATCTTAATGGATCTGGGGTGAGGCCATCCTGAATTATTTGATTCCTACATTCCCAAATGCCATGGAGAATAAGAATAATGATATGTAGTCTTTCTTCCTAATGTGGGTATTGAGTATTGGAAAGCTAAAACTTGAGCCAATCTACCACTTCGTCCTGATGTAATTCCATTGTTCTAATGGAGAGAAGGGGGGCGAACCATACTGATCTTGCAAATTCACATCTTAGGAATAGGTGGTCTATTAATTCCTACTCCGTGCCACAAAAAATACAATCCTGGTTGATTTGTAGGTGATGATCTCGTAAAACATCTGTCGCTGGAATTGCTCTTCTGCTAGGCTTCCGAGCGAACAGGAGTAGTTTCATCGACAACTTGATCTTTCATAGTTGCTCCCAGGCCGAGCATGAATTAGGATTTGTGAGGCCCTTCTCCTCCCCTAGGCATCTGTATCCATCTTTTGCTAAATAATCCCCGTTCGCACTACCATTCCATATTAAGCGAACCTCCCTCTCACATAGTGAAAAAGGCAAACAAAGGATATGTCTAAATTTCATTTGAATAAAGAGAATTTAAAATTTGCTTATCCCAATCCTTTTTGTTATGCATAATAAGATTTGCTACCATATGAGGTGGGGATGGAATCCCCAGCTGGGTTAGTTGATCAGCTTGCATAGGCCACCAAAGTTAGTGGTTGATTGGTACCATTCCTTATTTGCGAAGTTAGACAGGAGGTAATAAGTTGACTAGATCTTGTGATTCCTTTCCACATCCAAAAGGAAGTGGAATGATAGTACAGCAAACGTGCCTCAGCATTTTTGAAACATCTAACTTTATACTATACTTTCTTATATGCTTTAATCTCAATACTACACATTTCACATGATTGTGATACTATGCAATGGAATGAATTAAAACTTCTTTAAAAAATTTTGCCAAAGTCTCCCCTTGTCCTTTAGGAGTCTGGACCTTACAAAGGTCTCAATTTACAGTCCTGCTCATATTATTCATTTCTAGTTTAAGCTAATACTTTGTGGCTCAATTAGCCTAACTCAATACTTATAAACATCATACTCATTCTGTTACTTCTCATGCATACTTGTTCTAGCATAATATCATATAATACAATACTTACAGAAAGAAAAATTCATGGCTTTATATATATATATATATATATATATATATTCTTACAATCCTCAAATAATAGAAATAAAACTAATTACATATAGCTATTTTCACATAGCTTGCGACCATAAGCTCCTTGCTTGCCCTTGCATCTAGCTTATCTTGTACGTGGCACAGGTTAGTGGGAAAATGAAAAAGGGATGAGATTCTAGGGAGAATATGAGTAATAGTACTTTACATTCAATGCATACAACAAGTCATCCAAGTATAAGGAATATAAGTGCATATACAACATAACTCATGAAATGTTAAAATTAGCATATACATATTTGTTCAATCAATTAATGGCTATGACTCTTAAAACAAAACTTAATTGAGCCTCACTTAGGGAAAGAGCTATCATGCTGAATTCCTTTTATAGGCATCATCAATGTTATAACACATACTAATCAAAACATGTTGCATCACATTAGTTCAAACATGCAAACATAGCATCATATAACATGTTATAACACACAAGCATCCAAACACTCAAGGCAACAACCATGCATACAAAGAGGGAGAAGATGCTACCCAGAAGATGGAGAATTTGTGCCAAACATCTTACTTTGCTTTTTGCTTTGTTTATTTTCTTTACTTGTCTCTTTTGCTTGGCTTTTATTAACTTAATTCTCCACTTCTTGGTCTTCTTGCCCAAAGACTTTTCTAGCATCTCAACATGCCTAAATTATCATATTAAGCCTGGAAAATAAGTAATCAATGCACATCTAAGCTATCTTGCTCATATGCCTCTCAATTGCTTTATATAACACATATATGACCCAAACTTTAAAAATACATAACTTTGGCTAGGAACTTCCAAATTAGACAAATTATACCTTTCTAGAAAGTTTATAATATGTACTTTTTACTATAAAAATTTCAAATTTAACTGAATTTATTTGATCCCCAAAAACTATAAAAGAGTGACTAGTTTCTATTGTTAGGATAGTTTTCTAGTGCAAATTTTGGAGACTCATAACTTTGCCTAGGAGTATACAAATTGGGTAAAGTAAGACTTGTTGGAAAGATCTTGATATGCCCTAGCTACTATAAAAATTTTAGATCCAAACAAGATTGTTTAGTCCCTAAAAAGAGTTAAAACTTAAGACTATTCAGAGACTAAAACTGATACAAGGTAGATTTTTTAGAACGACTTTGAAAATTCATAAAATATTATGTACTAATCCAAAAATTACAAACTATGTCTTATATAAACTTTGGATGTTCTCTAAATGTCTACAGAGTTTCATGCCCAAACTTATCCACCGAGGCCTCCATGAGTAGAGATACATTTTCAAACTCATTATGAGATTTGTTTTGGCTATTCATGGTTTCAAATTTGCTATATTAGCTATTCATGTAATTTTCTCCTTCTAAGAAAGTTTCTTAACTAGAAACTAACTCATTTAACTAGTTTCTAACATAAAATATAACCTACATCAAAATATAGATATGCCACCTATTTATTTTACCTAGATTTTTATCTTATTATTTTACACCTTTGATGACCATATTACATTTCATTGATTCTAACTTTAATCTCATAACTTGCACATCATTCTTAGATCATTTTACACTTGTTAGACCAGTCATATGATCATTTCTCATTTTGTGCACACTTATGGAACCTATAACTCATTTTTATGTTTAATTAAGGTTTATGGTTTCATAATGTGATATACTATACTTTTAACCAATCCAATGACTCATATGGTCTTAAAATTATTCTAGGAAACTTCCTAAATTATCACATTCATTTAAAATGGATCATGGCATGCTCTTGAACCCTTGGCCTAAACTATGAAAATTTTAGGCCAACATGAACTTTTTATTAGTTCTAAGCTACAAGCACCTTAGAATCATTATCCTTGTATTCTTAAACCTTCAAAATAAAAAAGCACTAGAAATAGCCTTTCACACATCTTGGCTGAAACTCACACATGTATGAGCTATCACGGTCTTAAATTGGCTAGTTTCATCAAATTCATACTAAATCGTGTTTAATTCATGTCTATGCCACTCTTTTATGTATCTAATGATCATATTTCAACCAAGAAAGCATGAATTCACTATGGGCTAGGGGATGCACGAAAATATGAAGGAAGAAAACTCAAATTACACACACTTTTTTAAAAGGAAACTTACATGAATTTTGCATGGTTCCTTGCCTTGATTCTTTTCCTCCACTTTATTCTCTAAGAAGTGCTTCTTTCTTACCATGAATAGCTCAAATTTTCATCCTTTCAAGAAGCTAAAACCACTATTAGAAAGCTTGAGATAAAGGGAGGAAGTTTTATAACTACATCATGGCTAAATTTTGCATATTTATTTACCTATTTTGCCTTTCTTTTCTTTCTCTCTCCTCCCTCTTTTTATGCCACCATGGGACTAAAAATGAAGTTGCTGAAGTCGGTTCTAAGCCCGCATATAAAAATCTAGATTTTTATAACATTTCTAAAAATGACAATTGCATCCTTATACTTTAATTTCTCAGTTTGAGCTCATTTTTCAATCTTTTCAGAAATTGACTGCTCCATACTAAATTTTAGACTCTCCTTTTCATTTAAAATATTTGCTTGGAGGTTGTAGGAACTTAAAATAGTTTTAAAAAGCCTAGTCAAAACCATTGCTACCAAGCATCCTAATTTGTAAATCATTAAGGATTTAACTGAAACAATTTTATTTGATTAATCTGCTAGTCTTATTTTATCATATTATGATGAGGGATATCTATTTCTCATGTTATCTAAATTCTTGATTTTTATCACTTGATGTTATTATCATTATCTACCTGTTCTTGCACAAGTTAAAAATTTTGGCCAAACTAAGACCCTTTGGTTAAACTTTGCATGTTCTTTTACTTTAGGGTAATGAGAATTATCTTTATCTCCATTTTTTTCATTTAAAACAAAACCTTGCTTCTTTTGTACCCTTTTGGTCAAATTATTTCATCACTATATTCATTTCACTTTGATTTTGGCCTAAAAACTTAATCTTTTTAGATAACTCTGAGGCTTAGGATATTTTAAAATCCTATTTACTCATGTAATCATTCTTTAGGTCCACTATAGCTCAAAATAACTTAAAATAACTCGAATTACATCTATCTCATTGGTTATTTTGGTTTGCATGCAATCAAGGTTTTGACTAATTTTATCAACTCTAGTTGATTTGATAACCTTGTTTAGTTATATAATGATGGAAAATATCTTAATTTCTTTATATGCTACAAATATTCAACCTTCTAGTTTTTTCCTATTGCACTATCGAACCCATTATCGTTGCCTTTTCTAGGCTCAAAACTTGACTTTTTAACCCATTTCCCTTCTTTAATTGGACTTCTACTCTTTTTCCTCATCTAGTATACTCTAATTTGGGGTCTGACTTTTTCATTTAGTCCCGTGCCGAAATACTAGATATTACAATTCTTACAATACTTTGGCTTTAGAATTCAAGCAAAAAATGATTCTTCCCTATTATTTTGGATGCACTATACTTGTTTAGTGAGAAGGGCTTTATTGAAGAGATCACTAGGTTTGAACACTCCACCTTCCTTCATTGGTAAGGAAAGATCCTTCTAGCTTAACATATGCATCCTAGCTTTATCTTTGTTGAAACCCCAAAAAAAATTTCAACACCTAGCATCGACCATGGCACAAAATTTCTAAGGGAGTTGTATACAAGAAAGTTGAAAGACCAAAGAGGAATTGAGGATCGACTTGATGAAAGTTATCCTAGTAGCCTGGGAGAGCAATTTTGATTTCCAAGATTGAAGGTTAAAATCAATCTTGTCAACCATTTCCTAATAAATGGGAGTTTTTTTTTCCTGCCAATGTTTATCCATGTCCCAAGATATTTGCCAAAGCTAGCATGGAACTTGATGCTAATGAGAGATTAAGTATTCTTCTTTTCTAGACGAGGGATATTTGGGCTGAGGACCAATTTTGATATTGATATGTTAATACTTTGTCTTGAAATTCTACAAAATTATTCATAGTAGACTTGGCCTTGGATAAAGCTTCAAGCTGATTTTCAAAGAAGAGAATGGTGTCATTAGCATACATGAGGTAGGTGGTTGGTCAAAATCCTTATAGATTTTTTATTCTAGTCTATCCTTTACATGATTCCTCCTTAGTTATCATAATGGACAATATATTCACACAAAGGATGTAGATGTAGGGAGAAAGCGGTTCCCTTTGCTTAATATCTCTATAAGCCACGAAGGGAGTAGAGAGACTTCCATTAACCAAAACCTAGAAGGATACCATGATGATATGTTGCATGATCATATTGATCCAGATTTGAGAAAACTGCATCCTGGCTAATATAGCATAAATGAATTGCCAAGATATTTTGTCATAAGCCTTGGCAAAGTCAACTTGAATGACTTCTCTATGGTTAGATCCTTTTTTGTTTTTTGAATCTAATTTAGTAGCTCCATTGTGAGAACAATGTTGTTGGTGATTAACCTTCTCTTTAAGAAGGCACTCTTATTAGGAGCAATGACTTCATCAAGTGTCCTTTTGAGTCTGATGTAGAGAACTTTGGAGATAATTTTGGAAGCCACATTGCATAGGCTAATAGATCTGAAATCTTCCAGAGATTAAGAGAAATTGGCCCTAGAGATTAGTGCAATAAATGTGTTATTTAGACTCTTAAGAAGGAAGACCCGTTCTCTAAAAGTCTAGACCATTAAGATGATATCCCTGCTTACAATGTGCCAATACTTCTAAACAAATCTAGCACCAAATCCACTTGGACCTTAGGCACTGTCCTGTGGCATCATGAAAACAGCATCTTTTACCTTTTTATCTAAAAATCTTCTAAGGAGAATGCTGCAATGTTCCTCTGAAAGAGGAAGGACATCAATTGTTGCCAAAATCTAATTAATTTCATTCAAGGTTATCTCTTTGATGTTGGAATAAATGTCAGAAAAATAACTCAGTCATTCCTTCCATAAATAAAGGGTCCTCAGTCCAACTGCCATCTTGTCTTCTAAGACAAAAAGTGTGGTTGGAGGCTGTTCTTTTATTGACCAACGTCTGAAAATATTTGGTATTGCAATCATTATTAACCATCTAGGTTTGACACGCCTTTTGATCCCACATCATTTTCCTCACAATCATAAAGAAATTCCAACTTGTTCCTCTTGCCTCTTTCTTCATCATCTCAGCTCGATTGACCAATATTGCATTTAAAGTATGGAGAGATCTGCTTCTAATGCGGAAATCTTCCCTTCCAAGTTCCCTACAGTCTCTTTGTTCTATGCACATAGGGCCTTCATTGTGAAGCCCAGTTTGCAATGTATTTGGAAAGCTGTGATCCAGATAAGGGTTCGCTCATCTCTTCACATTCACGGAAGAGTTTGACCAAAAAAATTCAAATCTCTTCGGCCTTTTTCTGAACGGAAAAGGATCAAAGGTGGAGAAGAGGAGAGGAGAATGATCCGAAGCGGCTACAAGGAAAACTTTTGAATTTGACTTGGATAAGAGATAAGCCACTTGTCATTGGCGAAGGCTTTATCCAATCTAGCCCATGCAGAGTTATCTCCTTTCTTGTTATTGGACCAGGTGTACCATTGACCATTTGGCGTGATCTCAATTAACCCACTGTCGTCCATTGCTTCCTTGAAGGATGCCATTCCAGGAGAGGAAGAAGACGACGTGCTGAGCTTATCACTTAGAAAGCCACGTTGGTTGAAGTCACCAATTACAAGCCCTGGATCATTGATTCGGGTGGAGAGATTTTTTAGCCAAGACTGTAATATATGTGACGGTCATGGGTTTTCGGGAAACCATAAACACAAGTGACATACAGAATACTCCACTGGGGAAGTGAACATCGCAGATAAATCTAGTTAGAGCAGTGATCCACAGTTTGACAAGAGACACCTCTATCCCATGCTACGACTAAACCATGTAGGTGGTTCAGGGGCCAAGGTCGACCAGTCGTCAGCCATGGAAGGAAATGAGAATGCACTGATAGGGGTATCGGCTTTGTACTTCATTTGAATAATAGGCCACTGATGGAGCGAGTTGGGGAGTTCTCCAAGGATCCCGCCTTCACTACAGTCCTCTGTGATAGGTGAAAAAGTCTGAGTCTGATAGAAGGAATGGTAGTCTTTCGGCCAAGTGGGTGGACGGTTGAGGTTCGGGATTCTCAAGTCGTCTGGCGAGTAGAATTGTTGCTCGGGGGGTATCTCTTCCAACATGACATCAGAGGAACGGTTATCTAGAAAAGGCGTAGGTTGAAGTATGTCATTATGCAAAGGAAGGTGTGTTGTGGGAAATGGTGGATCATCGGGAATGGGTTGAAAAGAGCCAGATATCACTTGGTCCAAAAGTCCTGATTCCAATCCCTGTTCGAAAAGGAAAGGATCTTCCCAAAGTGTAGACATATGGGGCAAGGGAGTATGATAAACTGGATCCGAAAGTGGTGAATCCTCAATCTAGGGGAGAGGAGACAGGGAGGTTAAAGGTTGGAGTCTGGTACAACAAGTCCATGTCTGGGTAAAGCAATAACTATCGATTCCACGGTAATCCAAGTTTTTGGAGGTTGGTTGGAGCTTTCCCTGTTAGTGGTTTGGTCAACTTCCATGTGGTCCCAGAATTCGTTAGAGGAGGAATCAGACGATGATGACTCCTCAGAGACACAGATAACGTTGGGAGAAGAAGGCATGGGGGTAGCTGCAAGATTTTTGGTTTGAGGTCGAAGTTCAAAAATCTTACAAGTTCCACCATTCTCTTCCTCATGCCATCTAATCTTGGTGGTGCCACGAGACCTCTTCTTCCTGAGCCAAGCCGACCAGTCATCTTCCTCGAAGTCTATTTCAAAATCAATGTAAAATCTCTTCAAGATCCTGAGATTAAGTTGATCAAAACCATCATTGATTTCTTCCGGGCTATATGGACAGTCTCTGTCAATGTGACCAATGCGGCAACACTGACTGCATTTCCGAAACACCCTCTCCTATCTGTGCTCCACCCACGTGTGATCACCGTTGTCCAACAACAACAGCTTGATGTAATCCCTTTGGTGTTCATAGCCACGCCTTGTTCCATGACAGCGTCTTCTTCTAGATTCCCTAATACTTCAGCAACATTGTCTGTGTGATATTCCAATGGCAATCCCCAAAACTGCACCCAGATCGGAAAGCAATCAAACTTGATTTCCTTTATGATCAAGTTGGGTTTCCAAAGGTCGACTGTTAGCAAAAAGTTGTGCACGGACCAGGGGCCGTTGTTATGAATGTATTTGAGGTCTTCCAAGTCTTCAAAGTGTATGAGAAAGAAGTTTGTTTTTCTTCCCAGAATGGAGAACTGAGATATGAGTTTCCATGCATTGAAGAGTATGTGTTAGCAAGGCGATGGATAGAAAAGTCGTTCGAGTCAACCATTTCCGCAATGAGACAAGATTCCCAAAGGGAGCAATTGGATTGGAAGGCACTGGGGTTAAAAATCAACACAGGTCCCCTACGAAGAGAGAGCCCCGAAGAGGATGAGCCACTAGACGGGAAAGCCATAAGAGGATATTGGAAGAAAAACCACCAAAGATTTTTGGCAAAGAACCACACAGCTTGAACAAGAAAAAAAGAAGAGGCAGAAGGAAAGCCTAAATAACTGGCATAACCAAGTGGAAATCATGAGTTGCAGTTTTGGAAACCAAGCGGAGATTGATGAGCTGCAGAAAGAAGGCGCAGAAACGAGGAGTCGCAACTTCAACATTGGTTGGTGACGAGAAATAAGGCCCTTTCATCTCTTTTTTAGTTTGGTCCCCCTGTATGATTCCAAATAAACACTTCCATTTGACATCTCAGTATTCTGTCAGACAAGTCAGCAACTTTTCTTATGTTGTTATAACAACCACTCACGGTGAAGTTTACCATCTATGGCGACCTTGCAAAACACAGGTCATTTTGTTGCCACATTTAAGTCCTCTGTGTATTGCACCTCACAAAGTCAATGAGCTCGCGCCACATGCCCCCCTTGCCTATCACTATCTGAGCTAGTACTAGAGGTCCATATAGTAAGTTTACAAGATAAAAATGATGGTTGACAAGGAGAGTAGTGGCTCCAACACGGATTTTGATGCTAAAGTCAGTAAGGGGTTGAGTGATTTTAAAAGTTCAACGACCATGAACCATACTTGGAGGTTTCTTGGCTATTTATGGGTGAGGAGCATTGGACAAATTTGTCTTGGGTTGGATAAGTACAATCAACGAGGTGTAATATGGAAGGAACCTAAGCATGTGGCCACTCAATGGTGCTTGTCTCACGGGGTCGTGGCCATATGTGGTCCTTAGCATGTGCGGTTGTTATAACACTAAAAATATTGCTAACTTGGCTAATGGAATGCTTAAGTGTTAACTGGAACTACGTATGTGAAAACAACAATAAAGTACAAGGTACAAAATTAAGTTAGTTGAAATTTGAGAGACCAAATAAAATTGTAAGTGAACAAAATAAAGTACATATTAATTAGCTCAAACTTGTCACACATAAGCAATTTGTTAGCCAATTCAACATGAGTTTGCCGGTGTCATACAAGCAAAAGTTGGGAACTTGTTTAAAAATTGCAGGAAAGTGTAAGCACTCATTTGCCAATATATATATATATATATATCTGCAGAAAAACTTTATTAAAAACTTAATTAAATTATAGGGGTGCAATGTATAGAATTTAACCTATTTTTTATGATTAACACTCGATAATTGTAGTTTTTAAAATATAGCCAATTTAAATTTCTTAGGCCGGAGTTTGTTAGGTCATAAGGAATTTGATCAAGAATTATAAATTGATTTACCATAAAATAAAATCAATAATGTCACACCCCACAAATTTAAGTACAATGACATAGAAGCGGAAAAATAAAGAAAATAATTATGGGTATCAATTTTGATTCATATAAAACATATAAGCTTTTCTTTAAAGGACATTTGTAGAAATTTCGGCAGAGTCTCCTCTATAACGTAGACCTCCCGATATTTCTACAAATTGTCAGTCACATCCAAAAGGGATAACCCATATCCATTCAGACCAAAAGAAAAATCCGGGAAGTGGGGATGCCCTAGCTATGATTCCGTGGAGCCAACTTTACAAGGTTCAGGACAAAATATGTTACACCCATACAAACAAAATACACCCACATGGGCAACCGCAGGCTCGCCAACAGAAAAAATCAAGAGATCAACCACTAGAAGGTTGCTGGGGGTAGAGTAGGATCCGTACTGCTCTCTGGAAAAAATATTTTGAGAAAAATGAGTTTGATACTCAATGAATAAGCAATGCCAACCTCTTTAAAATAAGCATAGGGTCAAATAGGTATATATATATATATAGATACCGTATGAAACATGTTTTATACACATTCTTTCTCAAAATGCACTGAAAGCACCTAAACAGAACCAATTGGAACAGACGCAGAGCACACAGCTCGCGGGGAAAATCACTACAGACGCAAAGCCTTCAGCTTACGAAAATAAAATGACTCCGCGTGTGGTGGCCTGCACACGGGGCTAGCACCACCCCTGCTAGCTGAGGTACAGATCATGGTGCACTAGGGCTAACATTCACTGCTATTAGCTACAGGGTTCTGAACAGATGACTTCATAAACAATGCATTTTTTCCCTTTTAACCTCTCAGACAGAATACCTTCCAGATCGAGTTCATCGTAAAATTTTCAAATAATTCAAACATCTATCAATTTGAAAAATTCATGTTCGAACTGATTTTTGGTAAACATGCATATGACAAAATATTGAAATGTGTATCTCTATAAATAGATAATCAAATTTTTAAAACACTGCAAGGAAACTTAACAAAATAAGAATTTTCCATGTCTCACGGTCCGCATTACTTACTCACCTTCCAAGATTTTTATAGAAATTCCCTGACCCTTTCTCAGTTATGCCTCAATCTCCTGAATTCCCTACAATACCCGTTCATCAGATTTTTAAGGGGGATTCATTCCAATGATCTCATACAGGACTTATCTGGTTTTAAAAATTATTCCTCTATTAATTTTTTGCCTTCCATACTCGTACAATATATACCATATACATATATTGTGCTCTCTTTTCCCTAATTCCACTTAGGAGATAAACCCAAAGCCCAGAAATAAAGGAAACGCATACCGTCTTTAATCTGCAGCCCTACGTTAAAGGGAAGCTTGTTCTGCATAATAGAATTTAGCAAGTAAGAGGGAGCACAACAAAATTGTGTCTTAATTTAAGAAATGTATATGTAGAAACTGAAAGGAATTAGTGTGTAGAAAAGTGGGTATACGATTTAGCATGAAGAAAGTCAAACTTATTCCAACTAAAATCACTTCCTGCACCACCTTTTCTCCTGCGCAGGACCTCCTTTAGCTGGCCACTACAGAAAACGCATCACAAAGTTAAGAAAACAGAGGAGGGAGACGCATGAAGAGGAGACCAGAAAAACAACACATACATCAGAAATTTCCAGGCCCAAAAACACTATATAGCGTTGCTCTCCCGCCACACACACAGCCACGAAGCTCAGCTTAAACGAAGGGGAGGAGGGCTGCAAGGAGAGGGAACCAGCAGAACAAAATGGCATGAGCAGAGGGGAGAAGATGAACCCAGCAAAAGCAATTCATATGGCAAAAATTTCAGACCTGGGAAATTAATTTTCTGGCTTGGTTTCACCAGCAACTAGCAGCAAAAGCTTAACAAAATTCAAGGAGCAAACACCAGCAGCAGCAACTCGAACAGGGACAGCAAGTAGCGCTGAACAGAGGAGAAATAAATTGCAGTTTTTTGATCAACCCAGCCTTTGTCCAGCAGAAGGAGTTATGTGACTTGAATGAAGCAACTTACTGGAGATGGAGTAGAGAGTAATTCACAGCTCGAAGAAGCAGAAGTGCAGCGTCCAGCAGCGTCCAGCGAAGGGGTGAAGATGCAGAGTTTTCGAGTCTATTCTGCAAGTGCTCTACTGGAAGGATATGTGCTGCAGAAGTCTGAAAGATAAATGACCAAAAAGCCAACTTAAAGGAGGTAAAAGGAGGGATATATCCGTAAAGTTATAGAATGAAGGAAGCTGGTATGTGGTAGCTGCAAGAATCAGCATTGAAAAGTCAACTCCACTCCCTTCCCATGCATCATGCACGTCGGGTTTTACAAATAAGGTTATAATAGCTTGAAAATGAAAAAATTCTTTAGCTATAGGCTAAAAGCACTTTCGAAGCATTCTATCTCTCATATCTTTTAGTATCATGTCAAAGCTGTCTCTGAAAGATATGTTTACGATGCTATTCAAGGTTCCATGGGATGTTTAATAAGTTGCAGGCGATGATGGCTAGCTTCTTCTCAGATTATATTCATTTCATGGGGTGGATAGATAGACTCAGAGGATTGATTGGTCGTCTTGAGAGGAATTTCAAAGAGTTGGATGCATTTTACCAAGAAGTCATCGATGAACACCTTGATCCTCAAAGGCATAAACCAGAAGAAGAGGATATAATTGATGTCTTGCTTCACCTGAAGAAGCAGCGATGGTTTTCCGTAGATCTCACTTATGATCACATCAAAGCTATACTCATGGTAATTCTTCACTCTTCATTTTTTTTCTAACATCAATAAATTATAACAATAAAATACAACTATGTAAGCATGACTAGGGTAAGATCAATTGAAAAGGAAAAAAAAAAGGATATAATTGATGCCTTGCTTATAAATTGGGTGAAATGAACCATTAAAAGCTTATCAAAATTGTAATTTTTTGTTGTTGACCCCATTCATTTGTGAGTAAAGTTCATAAATGACATGGTAAATTGAGCCTTAAAAAAATTCATAACTTAAATGTATCAATGAATATGTCCCCTTGATATTTTGTTGAGATTTTACTCGCTCCTTACATGTTAATTAGATGCATGGACAATAGCTAATAATTTTTAATTGAGAAGCCACCCTACATGTTCACATTGCTAGTTCTAATTAGTTAATTAGGCTAAGAAGGCATGGTTCACTCATAAATTTCTTACTTAAAAGAAATTATTTTTGAACAAATTGAAGAGTTTTCCTTTTTCCTTTTGTACCCAGATACCAACTTGCCTCTCTCACTTTCGGTGGAGACTTGGGCTACTACTAACAAGGGGTGTTAATATGAGTAAGCTCATTCAACCCCCATAAAAGTACAAGGCCAGGCTAAAAAGATGGAAGCCCACTTTTGAAATGGCATTTGACAAAAATAATTTATTTTATTGAAAAAAAAATTAGAGTAAGGTATACTAACCTTTCTTGAGGTTTGATTAAATTATATTTAATAGCCCTCTTATTTCATAAGCATCATCTTGCCCCTAACATTTGATGTATAAAGCAAAAAACTCCATTTACTTTCTATAAATGAAGTTGAATTTCTACATAAGATGAAGCTCTTACAAAAGTAAAATTACTTAGTTGTCATATCAAGAATAAAATAACTGTCTTATATTAGAAGTTGATATCACAATTATGCACCATTTGGCTAGACATTTGAAATAAATAAGTAGTATGCATAAAAAATGTAGTAAACAATGAGGTTTAAAAAAGAAAAAAGGAGAGAGAAAAGAGAAAAGAATGCCTTCATGCTATAGAATATAAGTTTTATCTATAATGTTATTTTCATTGAGAAAAGGTAAATAACGGGGGAGGATTTTACAGTATGTACCAAATGTCAGTGATTTAGATGATACCTTTGAAACATGAGGAGTATCAGGTGTAGCTTAACTAAATTTTAATAACTTATTCAAAGATTAATGATTGAGCTAGACTGCATCCGACTAAGCCTCAGGAACTATACAAATGTTTTTTATTAAAAGATAATATATTAGCATTTTATGTACAAATATATTGGGCCGATCAACCCTTAAGGTCAATCCTAGATCAGGACTAACCAATAAGGTTAGCATGCAACCCTAATAGGGCTAGGCTAGGTTAGGATTTTCCCAGCTCGTCCTAAAAAGCTTAGGGCCTTTAAGAATTAACTTGGGTTAACCCTAATTGACACCTCTACTATTAAGGCAGAGCTCACAAATTGACTTCGGCTACTTTTTTTCTTTAAGTAAAACCAAAGTGGCTTTTAAATGAAGAAAGACATTTTCCTTGATTAAAAATGTTGAATTTCTCTTTTTTCTTCTTCTTATAATTACACAATATACATGCAGGACATACTTGCGGCAGCAACAGATACAAGCGCAGCAGTATCAGTTTGGGCCATGACCCAACTAATGAAGAATCCCAGAGGAATGCAGAAAGTTCAAGCAGAGGTTAGAAACTTGTATGGCATGAAAGGTTTCATAGAAGAAGGTGACATTCAAGAGCTTCCGTATCTAAGGCGGTGGTAAAAGAGATATTGAGATTGCACCCACCAGCACCACTACTTGTACAAAGAGAGACAAATAAAAAATGCATCGTACAAGGGTATGAAATTCCGGCCAAGACATTGGTATATGTCAATGCTTGGGCTATTCACAGAGATCCTGAGGCTTGGAAAGACCCAGATGTATTCTATCCTGAGAGATTCTTGGAAAGTGATATAGATTTTAAGGGACAAGATTTTTAGCTGATTCCATTTGGTGCAGGCAGAAGAATTTGCCCAGGGTTACCTATAGGAGTTGCCACAGTGGAGCTTATACTTGCTAATCTTGTTTATTCATTTGACTGGGAAATGCCTGCAGGTATGGAAAGGGAAGATATAGATTTTGAGGTATTACTAGGAATTACCCAACACAAGAAAAATCCTTTCTGCCTTGTTTCCAAGAACCATCTGTTAATGCTTTAAGGGCTTGTCATATAATTAAGTAATCTTATTATGTTTCAGCCATAATTATGATTCTCTTGTATGTATTTGCCTTGTTTGCAATGTTAAATTAAAGGGACTATATGTATGGTTTGCATCTGGTATGGTGCAAGAACCATCTATTAATGCTTCACGGGCTTGTCATCAAATTAAGTAATCTTATAGTATGTTTCTGCCATGATTATGATTCTCTTGTATGTATTTACCTTGTTCGATATGTAAAATTAAAGGAACTATATGTATGGTTTGTATCTGGTATGGTGCAAGTGGCACGGTAGGGCCCAACTCAAAGGCCATTTATATTGATGATATCAAAAGGTCAAGGAAAATTTTTAGGTAGGCAGATTTCTTAAATGATATGTAGACCAAGTTATACTATAAGAATATTAGTTACACATTTTAGTGGATCTACCTCTTATATGTTTACATGTTTAATCATGATTGGCTTAGTGTATTATCTTTTGTAGACTGGGTTTATTTAAGAATCTAATAATTTCAAAGGAAAGAAAATAAGGGAGGAGAGAGCTATAAGAGGGTCATACCCATGGGCGCAATACGAACAGAAGGGTAACTTGGTATACTAGGCAAACAAAGCAAACAGACTTAAATGACTATGGCAAGATTGTCAATTTGCTCAAGTTGAAGAGCCAGCAATACCTGCATTGAGAAATTATCACCCAAAATGAAAAATGGTTTGCTGAAAGAATTATAAGATTATAGAGGCAGTAAGCAAAAGCTACTATTAGTTGCAAAATAAATCCTCCCTGATCCTAGCTTGTCTAATAACGTCTACTATTTTCAGCAATGAATGCTAAGGAAGATAGAATTGCCCACTATCAACCTGTTTTTGAGTGCTTTAGACGGCAATGAACTTGTTTGTTGCAGGAAACGATGGCTCTGGAAATCCATTTACATAATGGACAAAAAAAGAAGAAAGTCCTTTCACTAGGTGTATGGATGGAAATTGTTTCTGGGCTTGCTTTATAAGTTTAAAATTTTAAGGTCCTTTTCCGGGGTGGTTGGAACTGGAAGAACAGGCTAAATAAATGCTTCGCCTTCAACTTATCACAAAGAAACCCATAATTTTGGTTGAGCATATACCTCTTTCAGTCAACACATCCATTTTTATATGAATATGATGCTTCTTAGAGGATAGAGTAGCCATTCGATGGCCAAAGAGACAGGGAGTTTTAGCAGGGAGGGCGGGTGGCACTTGATAAGTAGTAATCGTAACATGAATGATCAGTCCAGCAAAAAATTATTTATGCAACAGGAAGTTCAAATAAGTGTGCATGTATGAAGAGATAAGATCTTTAACCACATTAACCTTGAAAAGTTTGTGAATCTGAACTTCTTTCACTGGCCAGAAGAATCTGAACCAAAAGAGACAACATTGTGAAATATTTATTAAGGCTGAAAAATATTAATCAGATTCTGTTGCTGTGTTGGATCATATAGTTGGAAAATAAATATGGGGAATACTAAGATAAGCATGCATGCCTGAAGGACATCTTCATGGGAAAGGTATATACCCTGTCCTTTGTACCTTATTATGAGACGGAAGATCTTTAATTCGGGTATCTAGTTTTAATATCTGAACCCTAAACAGTATTAATAATTGATCAGATATCTTTGGGCATCCCAAGTATCCACCCAAGTTGCCATCTCTAAAGGGCAACGTAATTATCAAAACTTCTTAAAAAAAAAAATTAGTGTGTTTGGATGAAGTAATTTCGGTGGAGAAAGTAATTTTTACAAGTATGTGAA
Source organism: Erythrophleum ivorense (assembly GCA_026724425.1). NCBI lineage: Eukaryota > Viridiplantae > Streptophyta > Magnoliopsida > Fabales > Fabaceae > Erythrophleum > Erythrophleum ivorense. Next base: position 9,586,266 of record JAIUCV010000014.1, read on the forward strand.
TTACTTTTAAAAAAAATTCCCATTTTGATTAGAAAAAAATGAATTTTAATGAATTTTGAAGTATATGAGGTAATTTAATCAAGTAATTTTTGAACAATTTGAAATCCTATCAAAATTTGTGGAATTCGAGAATTTCTTTAGTTTTTAAGGGTTAATTTCTTGGACAAGCAATCGTGTGTGTATCTATATTATCTCCAAAATCCGTATGATTAGTTTGTTTTATTCAAAATCCAATTTTTCCACGGTGTAGCTATCAACGGAAAGTGACATATCAATAATAAAGCTACCACTAATGAATAGCACCAAACCGATCCCTTTGTAACTCGCTTCCACACTCATTTTCCACCGTATGGATAACTACCAAGGAAAAGTGACGTATTATTAGTAATAATGGAGTTGGAACCGATCCCTTTGTAATTCGCTTCCACGCTCATTTTCCCCAGTATGGACAACTATCAAGGAAAAGTGACGTATTTCTAATAATAATGAAGGAGTTGGAATCGATCCTTTTGTAATTGCTTTCATACTTCTTTATGTTTCACGCTCATTATCCCCAGCATGGACATTACTATTTGTAATGTTTGAGTTTGAAAGAAAGTTCATATATTGGCCAATAAAACCAATGTCCGTTTCTACTTGACAGTGATAATCTAATTCCTTTCTAATTGAAAGTAATCTTCTTCTCGCATCACATGTACACGACAGTTTTATTAAAGAAAGTTTAAACGTTCAACGAAGCCTCTTATAATTTAATCACCAGGGGCAGGTCCATGTACAGTGTTGTGAAATGTCTTTGATAAATCCGGTGCTTTCATGGGTCGTGGACCTTGTTTGTGTGGCTATCTATTGGGCCTGCCTTTGTTCCCTTGGGTTTGTAGTTTCTTTTTGGTGATTCTTGCACCTGGCCGAAAGAAATTCTGGTGCTTCTCCCTGACGTTCGCATTTTATATACAGTTTGGCCACTCGCTATGATATAATCCATGATGTAATTATTTTTATAATATTTATTAATGTCTTTGTAGTAATCATTCAATAATGCAATTTCTTTTTATTATTTTTTTAAAAGTAAGAATATGAATATAATTTTCTATTCTACTTATCTATATTTTATATTCTATTTCTTTTTGTATACCTAATATTTATTCAACTAAATAGGCCCTTGGATTTTTAACATCTTTTAGATAGAATTGTGTTAGCTTAATTTGTCATATTGTTGCTACAGCATACACACAAGTATCGCATGTAATAACCCTAACTTCGAATTATAGTAATTAAATTTAATTACATGGTTAATGATTGTAAATCAAGATCTAATGATAGTACAAATAACTAAATTAAAAAAAAGTGAGAAAAATTGAATATTGATGGTATTAAGGATTATAAATCAAAGAATGATTTAAGCTTACAAGTAATTTAGGTTATCAAATAAAACCTTCAATTCATTCTATCACTGATTCTTTATTTACAAAAGCCTCTTATAATTGTTTCCAAGTCATTACATAACATTACCATAGTGAAGTATAAAGTTTCTAAGCAAAATAAGAGTTTGGGTGACTTAGACCGCAACTTGGACTTTCTCCGATGCAACTATGTTAGTTACCAAAATTTAAAAATCAAGTTTGTAAGCTTACATCGTGACTTGGTATACCCGCGCCACAACTTAAGTGGCTACTGGAACCCAAAACCAAAAACACGCTCCTTGCACCGAAACTTAAGCCTTCCACGCGGTGGCAAAGTTGCCCACTGGAGTCTACTGTTCACAATTTCCCACTCCACATTGCAGTAAGCTTTCCTTGCACCATAACAAGGTGAGCTACTAGAAGTCCATTTTGCTCTCCTTGATCCTTGTCGCAACAAGGTTACTCTTTGGAACCTTGTCCCTCTATTTCTCTCGAGTTGCGCCACAGCGAAAAGTCCTACGTTGCGGCGAAGTTTGGTTCTATTACCCTCCCTGGGCAAAATTCCTAACTTATGTTGTGGCGAGACATCTCACATTGCAGTGTTCCTACCCTCTGGAAGAACTCTGGCCACAACTTAGGTAGTTTTGGTTGCAATTTGACCCTATTTTGAATCTCAACTCTTTAAATTTTGTCCCAAACATTCCAGCTCTCCCTCTAATAGTATTCTAAGGTCATTCTATTTTAATTTGTAAGATTTTAATGGCATCCAACTACCTAAATTACTCAGCATACTTATCATAACCAATTGGGGCACTTAAGTGTTGATTCTCACCCATTTAACTACATACATTAGCAAGTCTATAAATTTTGACAACAAAGAGTGCAAAAGCCACTAATAATATCATTCAACTATGTATTCCAATAGAGGCTTCATATAACACTAATCCAAGATCATCATTCCAGGCAACACATGATTATACTCTCAAGTGATAAGTCATATTTCTATATTAGCAAGGTTCCATATCATATCATAACTAAATACATACATCATATTACAATTAATGCGAGATCCATTCTCCTATTAGTTACACCTTGATTACAAAACACAAAATACTTACACTTAGCAATATGATTATATGATGATGTTATACAAAAGAACCACAAAAATTAGCATCTACTCTAAGTCAGGTTTGTCCAAGTGCAGGGTTTCCACACATGGTCTCAGCTCATGGATGTTTATCCATTTGCTCCCTTTTATCATTACCAGAGGGGCCTTCACCTAAAATTGTTAGCTCACAAAAAGGGGTGAGATATAAATTTCTATTACCAAGAGGTAAAGTCGTATGTGCCAAATTAATCAACATATATGCATTTTAATCAAATAAGCATAAGAAACACCAATCATATTAGAAAATGAAATAATTGAGCTACTAATGACTATTATTCTATACTAGCAATCACATATAACATGTTAAAGTCCAATAATACCGGGAGAGGCCCGTCCATGACACCAACTCCCTAATGAGCACAACCTAGGCTGAGTGCATTCAAAGATCTGATTATAACTGGGTACCCAAAATCCAAATAGCTAACCAATCATTTAGCATTCAAAACTATATATGTGAAATAAATATAAGATTAAAGTGGACATATGCAAAGAATTAAAAAATTAACCCCAATTACGTCACTTAATTGCGTATGGTTCTAAAGTCAATACAAGTTTCCATATACTTAGAGGTCATCAACGCATATTTTAGATACTAATTTCAACATAAATCCAATACTGAGCATTCTTAATGTCTTAAATATCTAAGAGGCACTTACTTAGACTCCAATGAAATTCAAATTTGGATGTAAGCCTTCTCACACCAAAAACTTCAAGATTTCTCTACAATTTCTGGGTGATTTCACATACAATTAGAGCCCATAACATAAGTTAGCCATTGGGATCTCAAACCAATAGAAAACACATCAAAATGGAGAGAAGTTACTTACCTAACAACCCTCCTATCCTCAACCTCCAATGAAGGCACCAAACAACAAATTTTAAATTTGGATTTAAGGTGAAAATACTCCAAATAAAAAGCTAATTAGGCAAAATTGAAGAGGAAGAAGAAAGGATTAAGTTTTATATAGATTATCTTTACTAAATTTTACTCTAGAAGGGATAAATTGTGAAAATATGCAGAAAACCCTAGCCTCCTCCTTAGACCTCCAAATTTCCTCTTGAAGTTCCTTATGTCTCTACAAAATGGGCAAAATGAAAGGGTTTTTTTTAGGGTTTTAGATGTGTTGTGGGCTAACCCAAAAGCCCATCTTCTAAGTGAGTTCAGAATTTGGTTTATTAGGCTAGGCTAAATGAATCCATGTCCTACTTGGGCCTATTTTTTCTAAGTTTTAGGCTTCTAAGAATCAAGTTAGGCCAATGCTAAGTAAGTTCCCTTGGGTTAAGCCTTTTAAGATAAAGTTAGGTCTATACAAAATATAATTAGGCCTCTATAAGCCTTTATTCTTGATATGCTTAAATTAATTATGGGCCTAGATTAAATTTTTAACCCAATTGAACTTTTAAATCCATATCAATAATTTATTTCTTCATAAATTTATGTTCCCTATAGTTTGTCTAATTATCCTCATAATAATTCCTTAACTACTTATAATTACTCTTAATAAAGTTTGGAATGTTACATTCTTCCCTTCTTTTAAAAATTTTGTCCTCAAAATTAGACATACCTTAATCAAATAGCACTAGATAGTCCTTACTCATAACTTCCTCTATCTCTCAAGTTGCTTTATTCGAAGTAAGTCCTTTCCATATCACTTTTACCAAAAGGATGTCCTTATTACGCAGCTATTTGACTTTCTTGTCCACTATCCTTTCCAAACCACATAAGATAAGTTATCTTGTATATGCACATTGTGACAACCCTACCTTCTTATCATTGTAATTATGGTTAAATGTACGATTAATAATTAACTATCAAGGTTTGAGTGGTTACAATCTATCACATGTTAAAAATATGGAAAAAATTTAAACCTTGATGTTAGAGTCATCACCATACCACCACACAAAATAAAATTTACATAAAAGAAATCCTACTACCATAAGGGGTTTATGATTCAACCGTCCATCAGTTTCAATACCCAATAATCTCCTATAAGTGTTCTTATATCATCTCTTACTATTACCGTTGCAGAAATTAGGGTTTCTAGGTTAAAAAGAGTAGGTTGGGGACTTGCGCCGAGGCCTATACCTTCCCCGCCGCAGCCAAGTTGCTCTCTGGAATCACTGGACAAATTTCACAAATCTCGCTACGGCGAGTTGGACCTTTGTCGCGACCAACCTATGTGGCGCCGCGGAGGAAACGCCTCCTGGAATTACTGTTCTCAACCCCCACAATTCTCGCCTCGGCATAATATATTTGTGCCACGGTGAGTTTTGCTACTGTCCAACTCTTAATTAATTTCCTCGACTCGCGCCGCGGCAGAACATAATGCGTCGCGGCTAGTTTTGGTTATGTTACCCTCCTGGGCGATTTTTTTCACTTCGCACCACGGCGAGATTTATTAGGCCGTGGTGCTCCTCGCCACTGTCACTCCCTGAGCCAATTTTCTTCCCTTACGCCGCGGCGGGATTGGTTATGTCGCGGCGCCCTTCGACTCTGTCTCTCATTTGGCTGCGGCGAAGCCCTCTTAGCCGCGGTAGGACTCCCTCCTGTGACTACATTATCCAAATTTCGCCCCCTACACTCCAAATCTCATCTTAGAAACACTCCAGGTCCACCTTCCCTTATTTTATGTGATTCTAATGGTGTTTATCTACCCTATTTACCCATCAATCCGTCCATTTCTATTGCAAAACTTAAATACTACTTCCTACTTGCCCAACTAGCTCATATCAGCAAATTCATGAATATATGACAACAAGAACACATGCATTAGCAGTAATTAACATCCCATGCACATTCCATAGAGATTCCATTCAACAATAGATTATGTCCACATCCAAGGCATCATATGACTACAATTCTTATATGGTAATCCATATTACAATTTCAACAAAACTACATATATGATATTATAAGTTCATATGTAACACCTTCATTTCTAGCTCATACTCATCATGCCTTACATGCTCATATAAGATATAGGAAGGGTAAAAAGGAGATCTTTCTCATTGGATGCTTATACTTTCTTAGAGTTGCTACATGGTTAAAAATTCACTTCAGTGTCACATGGACCGTGTGAGCTCATTCTATACATCCTCATATTTAATTGCACCATTACAATTCATTTCAATCTCAAAAACATGCTTTAAACCCATGGAAACCAAAAAGTGGTATGAATCATGCATATTCATTTTCGGCAGACTTGGCCTTATTTCTGGGCAAAGTTTGGAAATTCACAACTAAATCTAGAAAAATTGAAAACATGTAATCTCGGTCATTCTGGAAAACTTAGGGTGTCTAGCTCATATTAAAAATATGTAGAAGTTTTAAAATCCCACACATAAAGCGTTTGACACCCGAAATCATCTGAAGGTTGGAGGGGTTCTTGATACTGTCACAGTTTATTGATATGAACTTCAAAAATGTCTAACTAATTCCAAAAAAATCCACTACGTGCAAATGATATCACTGTGGAAAGATGTGGATGTTAAATAGAGAGAAAAAATACCTCCAGATCAGTTCATCAAGCCAAACTCTCAGAAATCGATGGAACAGTACCTCGGGTCAGGCAAGATGACTGATGCTGGGCAGAACCTTCGAAAATGCATAACTTCCTCTCTAGACCTCCAAATGAGGTGCTTCCAGTTACGACAAGTCACTGTGACTGTCTAGTTTCTGCCTATAAAATTTCGTAGCCATTGGACTACGTTTGCCCCTCAGATGACACAATTTTCCAACTGACCAAATAAACAGTGTTTATGGAAATCCGAATTTCTGATACCAACTTTGAAAAATCATAGAAAATTTCATTGACTTCCAAATGACTTGATCTTTAGCTTCCCAAAAATCTCTAGACAATATCTAGTCACATGCCAAATTTCAAGGCAATGAGAGGTCATTTGGTCAGACTTGGACATCATGGGCAAAATGACCAACTTCTTGTGTTAAAAGAGGCTTCAAGGGTTCAAGTTTGCCTCTCCTACCTCTAAGGCTCTATGGGCACATGGAAAAGCATAAATATAGGCTATCAAACATGGCTCAAGTGTCTAACAACCCAGATTTACAAAACTCACTCTCCCACACCAACATATACAACCATGTGGACAATACTAAGATCTTATCCTTCATTCCCAAAACTTGCTACATCATGCACCATAAATTCAATTCTCATATATATACATTGAGTACATCTATTTACAAATATTCATATGTGCTAGATTATGTACATCATTAGATTACATCTCTTGACTTAACTACAAATAGTGACAAAATGCCTCTTTTACAATTTCTTCACCAAATTCCCTAGCTTCAAGTTTGGTGGCTCCCATCTCTTGTCCCACTTGGTCCACCTAGCATGTTTGGATGGTGGAGAGGGGGGAGTGAGATTCAAAGAATCTCAATAGCTCATCTCTCATTCAATCACACACAAAGCATGCAAACAAGTCTCACAATGTATGCATGGGCATATTAGCATGTAAAATCATAAGAAAAGCATTTGCAATATTTGAGTAGGCCATACATAAGAAAAGCATTTTCAACATTTGAGTAGGCCATACATAACATACAAAAGCTTGCCAAGTACATGGATTAGCCTCACCCACTCACTTGTGGGTTTTGGACTTGCCTCACCTATTCTTTAAAAGGTTCTTAGACTCAATCCTTACTCTTGGGAGTCAACTTCACTTTTGGGAGACCCTTTACTTTGTCTCAACCAACTTTAGGGTTCTTGGCTCATCCTCACCATGGCTAAAGGGTTGTTGGCTTTTCTATACTCAAGCAAACCAAAACAATCACATAAAACATTATTGAAATACATAAGGCATCATTATGCTAACATACTTCTCATGGTTCAAAACATACATACACACAAGCAAGACAAAGTAAGCACACATTTATGCATGAGAGAAGGTGGAGAGAGCTACCTTATTAGCTAATCACAAACTTTCCCTTTCAATTTGTCTCCTCCCTTGTTGATTTCACAATCACCACTAGATGGGAGTGCTTCTCTTGAGCCTAGACACACAAGAACATGGAATTACTTTCTTAACACTTTATTCATAAAGTTAGGAATTTCTTTCTACTAAACCCTACCAAGCATATAAGAGCTAGGGGTTCTTTCTCTCACTAGAAATTCACCAACTCTCCTTTCTCTCTCAAGCTCTCAAAAAAGGAAAGCAAGGAATAAGAAGTGCATTCAAGAGGGGTTTTCCACTCTCCCTCTTCTGGACCAAGCTCAAAGCCTAACTATTTCACTAACCAAACCATAGTAAAAGAGGGCAAGGAAAGAAGATCAATATTCTAAGAGAAAAGCTATGCAAAACCTTACCTTTTCTTGTTCTTCCTTCCTCCTCTAGGCTTCTCTCTCTCTCCTCCGCCCTTTTCTCTGTCTTAAAGGGAGCTTAAGTTGGTTACAAAGTGAAAGAAGGAGTTTGGAGGCTTTAATAAGTCAAATCCTCTTTTTTCACACTTTTTCAGACTAACCCTCGCTATAGCGAGCCATAACCCTCGCTACGGCGAGCTCGTGTCAGTCCCAGACCCCTGCCTTCACTATAACGCGCGCTACGGTGAGCAACACCCTGATTTTTGTATGGGGTGCCCGCACTCGTTATAGCTAGAAGCATTTTCGCTATAGCGAGAAGGCACTCTCGCTATAGCTAGACCATTTCTTGCTATAGCGAATAGGTACATTCACTATAACTAGGCTGTAACTAGCAGACTTAGAAAATTTTCAGCCCTTCAAAAATTTTCAACTTTTTTTTTCTTTTTTTTTCCTTTTTCTTTTCTTTTCTTCTTCTTTCTTTCTTTTTTTTGGTTGTTACATCATACATTAATATTCAACTATAATGAGACTTAAATCCTTAACGGTTACATTTCAATCAAACAAAATATGAACGCCTACATTTGGCAACATGAATACATGATGATGCTATATGTAACTAATAACAAAATTACATCTCTACTAAATAAGCCAGCCTAAGTGTAGCCTTCTCCCATATGTTGGAGCTCATGGATTTTCATCCACTTACTTCCCTTTATCCTTATCCGAAGAACCTTCACCTGAAATGTTAATCCCATGAAACGGGATGAGATATAAATCTCAGTAACTAAGGCAATTCCATCATATATCCAGTTTAATTAACATATATGCATGAATCAAAATCAACATCAGAAACATATCCATCATATCAGCAAATAAAACAATTAGGCTATCATGATTACTATCCTATACTAGCAATCATATTATCACATGTTAAAGGCCATTAACACCGAGAGAGGCCCGTCCACGACACCTACTCCCTATTGAGTACAACTGGGGCTCAGTGCATCTGGGGTTTGATCATAACCCGATGCTCGATCGAAGCACATGCACGGGTGGCAGCCGCACCATAGCTCCACCATGGACTTACAAGATCCAATCACAATTCAACAGATAGCCAATCAATTCATTCAACATTTCAAATCATTCATATATAGCAACATATGAAATTAAATCAAATATATACATGGAATTGATATAACCCAGTTACCTCACTTGTAGACAACTTTGCAATAGCCACCACAAATCCCAAATTCAGATTAGAGTGTCCTTCACCAGAAAACTTAATATTCCACCCAAAATCCTAAGCAAATTTGTACAGAATTAATACCCATTTTATAAATTAGCTATGGGGGTCTCAAATTAACAAATGAAGCATCAAAATGGAGGGTTTAAACTCACCCAAGGTCAGCCCTAACCTCAACCTATGAATTTCACCAAGAAAATCCCCAAACACCCACATTTCAGATTTTGGGTAGGATGAAAATGCTCCAAATGAAAAACTAATCGGGCCAAATTAAAGAGAAAGATGAGGGGATTAAGTTGTATAACTATTACCTTGGCTAAATCTTGCTCTAAATGTGAGTAAATGTAGAATTCTTGCCCCCAACCCTAGCCTCCTTCTCAACCTCCGAATTTTGCTTCTTGAGTTTCAGCAAATGAGAAAGTGGTTGAAGCATTAGGATTTAAGTTGGGTTTTAGTTAGGTCAAATATGGGTCATGGGTTGCTCCAAGATCCAACCTTATTTGGGCTTTAGGTTTTTGCTTGTTGGGCCAGTTTTTAAAGTGTTGGGCTGCAGAATTTTACTGGCCGGTTTTATATGCATTGGGTTACTGAAGTTTAATTAGGTTTGGGCCAAGTTTGAAGAGCTCAAGAATGTGGATCTGCACAAGGGTTATTGGGCCACTTAGAAGAGTCTATACAAGGTGGATTTTGAGCCTCCATCACACTAAATTGGGTTGGGTCTGCACCTAATCCATTGGGCCTCTATTAGCCTCTTCTCATGATCTATTAATTTAAGTCTAGATAGAATTTCTATCCCAATTAAATCTTAAACCCATATTAATAATTTATTTCTCTAAAATCGCCATTCACTCAACTTGCCTAATTATCCCATATTAATTACGCCTAATTAATCTAATCCATGATTAATACCTTAATTAATTTTTAGGCTGTTATACACATTCTCATGCTCAATGACATGTGAAGTGTTTGATGATACTTGTTCAACTAGGGTACGTAAAACACATTATATAATTAAGCCAAATTTATGGGTAAAGCAACTCTATAAGCCACGGGTCCTATCCACTCAATGATTTGGAAAGGACCAAGGTAACAAAAATTGAACTTTTTTGACTTGATATACCGTCTTATGCCCATTACCAGAGTAACCTTAAGGAACACACGGTCTTCTTCCTCAAATTCTAGGGTCTCCTTCTTTTATCAGCATAGCTCTTCTACTTGTTTTAGGCAACTAACAACTTCTTCCTGATGAGTTTTATTGACAGGTGGTTTGGTCTACTATTTCTGAACCTAAAAGACTCCTCTCATCAAGCTCTAGCCTACACAAGGATGATCGACACTTCCCCCCATAAAGTGTCTCAAAGGGTGCCATATGGATACTAGAATAGTAGCTATTATTGTAAGCAAACTTGACTAAAGGCAAATATACATCCCAATTCCCTTTTAATTCTAGCATACTAGCTCTAAGCATATCCTTAAGAGTTTAAATGGTTCTCTCTGTTTGTCCATCTGACTAAGGGTGATAGGCAGTGTTAAAGTTAAGATTAAATTTCAATGTAAAGACTGCCAAAATTTCAATGTGAATCTCGAGTCTCTATCTAACACAATGTTATTAGGGACACTGTGTAATCTCATAATCTCATGAACATATAGTTGTGCTAATCTATTTAAAGGATAAGTAACTCTAATAGCTAAAAAGTGAGCAGACTTCATGAGTCTATCTACAATCACCAAATTGTGTCATAACTCAATGATGTCCTAGGTAAACCCATCACAAAATTCATAGATATACTATCCTATTTCCATTTCAGAATCTCTAAAGGGTGTAACAATCCTATGGGTTTTTGGTGTTCAATCTTAATCCTCTGACAAACTAGACATCTGGCTACAAATTTTGTTATATCCAACTTCATTTCAGACTACCAAAAACTCTTTTTAAGGTCCCTATACATCTTAATAGTGCCTGGATAGATGGTGTACCTACTCTTATGAGTTTCGGATAGTATTATGTTTTTCAACTCTTTATCCCTGGGTATACATACTCTACCCTAGTACCTCGCCAAACCATCTTCTGATAAGTCAAAGTCTTTGACCTTTCCACTTCTTAGTTGTCCTTTAATCCTTCCCAAATGTTCATCTAACTCCTAACCTTTCTAATTCTCTTTTTAAAGTTATTTTCTATCCTCAATTCCCCCAAAAGTAGGTTACTATGATGTATTGAAATGGACAAATTCAAATCTCTCAACTCCTCAATTAGTCTTTGCTCTCTAAGAATCATCATTGCCATATGAATAGATTTCCTATTCAAGGCATCAATGACAACATTCTCTTTTTTGGGATGATACTTTAAGAAGAAGTCATAGTCCTTAAGAAACTCCATCTACCTTATTTGCCTTATGTTTAACTCCTTTTGCTCAAACAAATATTTCAAACTTTTATAGTCACCATACACCTCAAATTGGGCACCATAAAGATAATGCCTCAAAATCTTAAAGGCAAAAACCATAGCCATTAGCTCTAGGTCATAGGTGTGATAATTCTTCTCATAGGGTTTAAGTTGCCTAAAGACATAGGTAATCACCCTACCTTGTTGCATTAAAACACAATCTATACCCTTCTTAGAGGCATCACTATAAACTGTGAAGGCCTCTATAGGGTCAAGCATCATTAACATAGGTGCAAAGGTCAACCTATCCTTAAGTTCCTGAAAGGCATTCTCACTCTTAATATCCCATACAAACAATTGGTCCTTCCTAGTTAACTTAGTCAAGGGCATGTGAGTAGCTCATTGCGCAACCCTCAAAATAATACTAGGTTGATAAAATATGTAGCTAATGGCACAACCTAGGTCATCTCCCTTGGAATTGGAGTTCAATGCCTATGTTTAGGAGAATAAAATAGATAGAAATATATGTTTATCAAATTCCCCCACACTTAAACCTTTGCACTCCTGGGCAAAGCTCAATATCAAAGGAAGACTAATGGAATGACAAGTGGGAAAATGAAAGTGAAAAATCACAAGTTAAGGAATGATCAAGACTCTTCAACAGTTCAACAATCTAAGATAACTCCACTTGCATCAAGAAATAAGCTCCATGGCAATTTCATTTGAAAAGAATGAATCAAAATGCATAGCCTCTCACATGGTTTAGTATTTACTCTCAACTCTCAAGTGTTTAGGCAATATGGATCACTCAAATTTCACCTATCAAGGCATCACTACCATAAGCTTGTCAAGCTTCTAAATCTCCACCACCCATGCCAAATGCAAAGCACAAATCAAAAGGACTTTATTTAGGGTTGTAATGGGGCTAAGGAGATGAAATTAGTGGACACAAAAACAAAGGGGAAAAACAAACAAATAGAATACCTTAAAGATCTCAAGAGCAATAAAATGAGACTTAGGATAAGGAAAATGTGCATTTTGAAGGCCTTCTTTTCATATAAGCAACTATTCAGAATAATTCTTTCCTTGATTTTCTAGTGCCCCTTTTTTGTTTTTCAATGCTTTCTTGCCTCTTTTTTTTTCTCTTTTTTTTTTTTTGCTTTTCCATCTCTTCTTTTCTTTCTTTTGCAAATTTTTTCTTTCAAGCCAATTTCCTCAACTTTGAGTACAATGGCCTAACTTAATGTAAGACATACATTCTCTCATCCCAATTAGATGTAATGCTCCTTAAAATCCCTAAGGCATCCTAAAACAAGGTGGGAAACATATTGAATGGCTATGGTTCAATAAGAAAAGAAAATCAAGGTTCAAAGTGGTTAAACAATGGTTAAAATGCATGTACGGTTGGCTTTTTGGCTCACTAGTTATAAAAGAAATGAATGCCTCATCATTTTCGTGCATGCAAATGCAAATGTAGTCTCAACAAAGAATCAAGACAAGTTCTAGAGTGAAAACAGAGATAGGTGAATACACACTAGAAATGAATAATTCAGGCTCAAATTCTCACCAGCTAATGACTATCAAATAATTCATTGAAATCAAATTCATTGCCACTTTACTTAATCAAAATACAAGATTCATTACTTATCATGTCTAAGTGAATCCAAGGTATAATCATCTTAACTTGTAACTTTTGTAGAAAAATTGAAAAAAAGCATGTATTTTTCAAAATTTTTCTAAAATATTTTCCAAATTTTTTTTTTAAAAACAAGGACAAGATAGAATAGAATGACATAACTCTCCCCCCCACACTTAAATATTACATTGTCCTCAATGCCAGCACACAATCCAGTAAATAGATAAACAGCATAATATAAAGAGAGTGAAAAGAGAGAATACAACCGAATAAGCTTGAATCGAAGATCTCAAGGTAGGCTCATATTTCCATGTAGCTAGTTAGCAACCTTTTATTACCTACAAAATAAAGACAAACTGTAATGCAAAAAAGAAAAAAGAAAATTACAACTAAACTAAATAGAACTATATTTAAATATTAACTAATCATACGTATCAAAAACTAAAATTAAAACTACTTTATTCCTCCTCAATTCAAGAAATTTAAGTTTCACTACTTTAAAACATTTGGATTGATCATGTAGTGATGACTCATGGACTTCCTTAACCAACAGTAGTTCGGGAAAGTCATATTCAGCAAATTTAGGAATAATAAAAGAAGAAAAGTCAAATTTAAGGCATTTAAAACCAAAGAAAGAAAATTTAAAATCAAAACTTTCTAAAAATCTATCAAAGCCAATAAAATCTACTGGACTCCCATCAGTAAGAGTCACGGCATCAATAGAAAAATTTAATTGTAACTTCTCACAGTCCTTTGAGTTCAAGGTGTCTGTCAATTGCTTTTTCTCAGTTGGGAGAGTCAGTGGCTTGTTGGAAATTACTTCACCAATGTCAAGAATTTGTTCAAGACTCTCAACAAGAGAAATAGTATCTTCCATGACCAAAGAGACATCAGTAGGCTCACAAGATTCTAAACAATGATCAATAACAAAATTCAGTGTCTCACTAGTATCAATAATAACACAAGCATCAATAGGATTTTCAACATCAGTATTATCACTATGCATGCCCTCATCAATACTAGTATGATCAATAGAATCAATTTCATTGACAGTTTCAGTGCAAGCAAAGGACTCTATGGATTCAACAGATTTATCAGACTCCAAAAACTCATTAATCTCAGCACACATAGGACATGTATGCATATCATCGCATAGGCATTCAAGAGTTGGGTCTGAATTATCAATAAGCTGTCCAACAATTTCAATGTCTATATTCTTATCACATGCTACATTCATTGTTTCATCAGTCATACCATCACAGGTTAGTGAGGAATCATGTTGATTAGAATATGTGAGGGACTCACTAGTCTCAATGAAAGCATTAATTTGAGAGCATCCATCATATATAGTAGATTCAACACACACACAATCAACAGAATCATTTAAATCATTTATATTACATGATCCAGATGATATGCTATCCCTAAACTCAGTAGATGCATCATTAACAGGCTTATCAACCAATTCCACACCAGGAACAGAATGATCATCACATTCTAGATCACCCCACAGTTATCTACTACCCTAGACTTAATAGATTCATCATTAATAAATTCAGACATGAATTCATAACTACAATCACAGCTAGGAGTAGAAATTCCAAGTGCATCAGTACATAAGGAATTATGAACATCAATAAATGTGTCAATTTTGCTCAATGAGTTACCACGATTAACCAAATTAGGAGATTCAACAACAATTTCCTCATTAACTTCCTCATCATGCAATTCAGAATCAACAACATTATATGCATCAAGAATCACAGTGCTATCAAGCAAACTAGATTCAGTTTCAACCAATTGCAAAGTATTAGAATATGGAAGGATATTACCCGATGAATAGGACTCTTCCTCCTCTATAACTTCCCTTCTAATTTGCTCTTCAATTGATTTATTAGCACTTGAAGTCGATTGATTCATTTGAAATCTTGAATCCATCATGAGGTTGTCCATCATTTGCTGATCTTGGAGTTGCAACCATTCAGTTCCCCATTAGACCATTTGCTCCAATTGTTGGTTTTGAATAATACAAGCTTCCATTAGCTGCATCATCCTCTCTTCCTCAATTGGTTCCCTCTGGATCTCTTGTTGCATGTACCCCTCATGGTAATTATCAGGATGACATTCTAACTCTTGCATATGGAAGTTGTGGTATAGTTGGTAGCATGGTTGTTGGACTTGTTGGTATTGTTGGCTTTGTATTTGTCTTTCAAGAAAGCCTTAAAGCATTGACATGGCGTCATCCAACTTCTGAGAAATCCTATGCTCTGCACAAGAATCATAGATACCTTGATTAGAATAATAAGGATCCATTTAAAGCAAAGAAAAATAAGAAGTACGATCAATTTTTAACACAAAAATAATTCACTAACGAATTTTAACTAAAATTAATTCTAATTCAAGAAAATAAAATTTCAATGAAGCTAAGACTTACCTAACTATCAAAAACACTCCTAAACAGAAGTTAATGACACAAAACAAACTCACAAAAAATAAAGAAATTAAATCTAGAAAAATTGAAAAATTCCAAAAAAATTTGAGAAAATACTAAAAAATTCAAAAAGTGACTTAAACGTTGGAATTTGGCCAAACAATGGTGCACCAAATAGCTTTGCTATTAATTTTGCTTAAAACACCCAAAAACCTTGGAAAATGAAGTTTGAGAATTTTCTAGGCACTTTAAACAAAAATTTCAGCAAGTAGGACACTTGACGCGTAACACCGAAATTAGCCAATTTCAAGTTCAAAACAAAACAAAAATTAAACCAAAATATATAAAAAAAATAGAGCTAAAACACCTAGAAAACTTTCTCAAACAATTGAGAATCCAATTCCCCGGCAACGGCCCCAAATTTTGAGTGGCTCATCGTGCAACCCTTAAAATAATACTAGGTTGATAAAATATGTAGCTAATGGCACAACCTAGGTCATCTCCCTTGGAATTGGTGTTCAATGCCTAATTGAGTTTTCCAAATGTTAAAAGACTCTAAAAATTCCTAAACTAAGAGGTTTTGATTTACTTAAACTATTCAAAATAAAATTTGAATTAAAATTCCTAATTGCTATCTAATTATATGAATTATGGTTGAAAATAGGCTTGTGACTAGCTTTGGATTTGTCCATTGGTATCCACTATCCTTATCCTACTCCAATTGTGATTAATTCTGGTCTAAGAGTTCCTAATTGTGTTCATAACAAATTATCTTAGGTAACCACTCAAGATTCAAGAGATTAACGATCTAACGTTGAATTGAGACCTCAATCCCGCATTAAATTGTCAATTCTTGTCTTTAAGATCTTGAACACTCAATTTGATTGATTAACTAATTGATTAGCCTCTGAATCATCATTCTAAAATGTTTAATTAACCAACTAAATATTAAGGAATCCTCAAATTAAACATTCAAGCACATAATCTCACTCATGTATTTTATCAAACACCTTCGAAGCACACATGGGAAATTAGATAATAAATTGAAATTAATCAAATCAATTAATCAACAAAAAGGTTCCCTAATTAGTGTCTAACCAGCCACTAATTACAATTACACAAATTCCCTATCAAAATACATCTTAACCAAGAAAATATATGAAAGAGAAAAAGGGTAGGAAATTAAAGAAATTCTTAGCCAAAAATTCTATGTCTTCTCCATGGATTCAAGCTTCTCCAAAAGCTTCCTTCTAGCTAGTCTCAAGATGGATTAGAGCTTCATGGGATGGTGGAGATGAAAGATGGAGTGGATGAGAAGGCGTGGTGGTGGAATGGAAAAAGAGGGTGTAAGATGGATGGAATGAATGAATGAATGGTTGAAGGGATGGATGAATGGTGTGTCCTGGATGATGGAGTGATGTCTCTTTAAATAGGCAAGAAGTTTTGAAAATATAGAGACGTGACAACTTGTAGAGACGTGAGTGTGCTGGATGTGCGAATGGATCAGAGGCGTGTTGAATAATGATTCTGCCCGAGTGTATTTTAATTCTCTAATGAATCACATGCTACCTCTTAATTCATTTTCACGTGGAAAGCTTCTTGCCCAGCTAATTGCCCATAGCTTCTTCATGTTTGTATATAAGGTGGGCCCCATTATGAATATAATAATCATCTTCCATGTGAATTCCTTCTGTTGCTCATTAGTTTTTCACGTGGTTTCTTCCTCTTGCTTCTGTTGCATGTTCTCCAGCTCTCAAGCTTTATTAATCACGTGTTCTTTAGCTCATTATTTCAGCTCGTGCAAGCTTCTTCGTGCGTCTCACCCCTCTGCCCAGTCCAGCGTTGTTCAGCTCGTTTAGCTCGTTCTTCATTTGTTTCCACGTAAAGATTCTGCATTCATGCATCTGCTTCTTCTTCGTTATTTTACAGCTTTCCCACGTCACGTTTCCTACGTTGTTCTTCCACGTCTTTTGCTCAGCTTCTGCATGTTCTGGAGCTTCCAAACATTCCAGCGTCTTCATGATATTCATGGCTATTCTGCTCAAGTATGTTCTCTTCATGCAGCTCTCCAAAATAGAGGCTTCTTTGAAGTATTTTTCTTCACACATTTTGCACGCCAAAACAGTAGCTTTGCCTTCTTCATTCCTTCAAACTGTAGTCTCTTCCTCATCAAACACATGCTCCTTTGCTGCCAGCTCTTGCTTCATGTTGCTTGTGGCTTTTCTTCAGCCAAGCTCGAAGCTTCTTCTACGTTTTGCTCTATGTGTTCTTCAAACAGAGGCTGCCTTCTTCATTTGCTCTTTGCTCATATGGAATGAGTTGCCACTGTGCATGTATGTTACGTGGAATATGAGATGTGGAAGTGTGCTTGTGAAACTGCTTTACTGTTCTGCATATGTGTGTCTTTGTATCCAAGCTCTAAACCCGTGGCTTCTACGTGAAGATTCTGCATGTATTCTTTTCCTCTGTTTTGAGTTTGTTTCTTACCTTGCCTTCTCATAAAAAGGAACCCAATCTCAAGCCTCTCTTTCCTTCTTCCTTCTAACTCACATTTTTATTCAAACATCATTTGTCCATTGAAAATCTGCACAAGTAAGAACAATTCAAGAGGAAAATTCACAAAATCTTTTAAAGAGATTTATGCATTAAAATTCCAAAATTTTGCAAATAAATTCCTAAAATATAGAAATGGCTTCTAAAACAAAATCTTATCTAATTAAAGTCTTAAACCCATATTTTATTATTAAAATGCCTAAGTTAGGAGGAAAGGAAGATATAAAAATAGCATTTATCAGCATGGTTAATTGAGAAAATCCTTTAATGAACCTTCTATAGTAGTCAATTAGACCTAGGAAACTACAGATCTCGATCATTATTTGGGTCTTTCCTAATTTAGCACCATTTCCACCTTACTAGGATCTACTGCTACTCCTTGCTCCGATATCACATAACTTAGAAATTTAACCTCCCACAACCAAAATTCATATTTACTCAACTTAGCATATAACTGATGCTCCCTCAAGGTTTGAAGAACTATCCTAAGATGTTGTTCATGTTCTTCACTACTCTTGGAATACACAAGTATGTCATCAATGAACACTACCACAAATCGATCAAGGTATGGCCTAAAAATCTTATTCATATAATCTATGAAAATAGCAAGGGCATTGGTCAACCCAAAGGGCATGACTAAGAACTCATAATTGTCAACTCAATTTTCAACAGACACCTCCTCATTTTGCTTGTTCATGGCCTTATGCAGTTGCTGCAGCACTTGAATAGTAGCTGCATAAGCCTTGACTTGTTCTTGAAGTCGATTAATCATTGCCCTCATCGTAGCCTGATGGGTTTCAGCTTGCTATCTTATTTGGTTGGCCATTGCGGCCATGGCCTCTTACACTTCCCTCAACATCTCAACAGTCTCACATCGTGCAGCCATTGTACCCTACAATGATATTAGCACAACAAGAGACCTCCCCATAAGCTATTATCTCCAAGCAATTTCAAACACAACTTCATCCATAGCATGTATATACAGATATGAGTAACATTACTAGACTATAACATCCCTATTACTAGCCTGCATGCACTATAATTGTCAAATTTTTCTAACCACAAGGTTCAAATTCTAACTTAATTTTCTAAACCATTGCTTTGATACCAAATGTAACAACCCTAATTCTAAATTATAGTGATTAAACTTAATTACATGGTTAATGATTGTAAATCAAGGTCTAATGATAGTATAAATAACTAAATTAGGAAAAAGTGAGAAAAATTGAACCTTGATAATATTAAGATTTATAAATCAAAGAACAAAACAATTTAACCCTACAAGTGATTTATGTTATCAAATAAAACCTTCAATTCATTCTATCACTTATTCTCTATCTACAAAACCCTCTTATAATTATTCTTAAGTCATTACATAACATTACTATAGTGAAGTCCAAGGTTTCTAAGCAAAATAAGAGTTTGGGGGACTTAGGCTACAACTTGGACCTTCTCCACCGCAGCTAAGTTAGTTATTGGAACTTAAAAATCAAGTTTGTGAGCTTACGCTGGGTATTGAAATGGCTATTGGAACTCAAAACCAAAAACATGCAACTTGTGTTGCAACTTGTGTCACAACTCAGGCCTTCTGTGTCACAACAAAGTTTCCCACTGGACCCTACTGTTCACAATTTCTTGCTCCACGCCACAATGAGGTGAGCTACTAGAAGTCTATTTTGCTATCCTCGATCCTCATCACGACAAGTCCTACTTGCGCATGACAAGGTTAATCTCTGGAACCTCGTCCTTCTATTTCTCTTGAGTTACGTCGTGACAAAGAATCCTATGCCGTGGCGAAGTTTGGTTGTGTTACCCTCCCTAGGCGATTCCTACCTTATGCTGCGATAAGAGATCTCATACCACTATGCTCCTAGCCTTAGGAAGAACTCTAGCCGTGACTTAGGTAGTTTTGGTCATGGCTTGACCCTATTATGAACCTCAACTCACTAAATTTTGTCTCAAACATTCCAGCTCTCCCTCTAGTAGCATTCTAAGGTCATTCTATCTTAACTTATAAGGTTTTAATAGCATTCAACTACCTAAATTACTCAGCATACTTATCATAACCAATTGGGGGACTTAGGTGTTGATTCTCACCCATCTAACTACCGTACATTAGTAAGTCTATAAATTTTGACAACAAAGAGTGCAAAAGCCACTAATAATTCCAATAGAGGTTTCATACAACAGTAACCCAAGATCATCATTCTAGGCAACATATGATTATACTCTCAAGTAAAAAGCCATATTTCTATATTATCAAGGTTTCATATCAGATCATAGTTAACCTAAATTTTGACCAAATGATTCAGTAATATTTTAAATCTACAAATTGGAAACCAAACATTTTTAATAAACTAGAGGACCTAAATTTCATGATAAAAAAGACAGTTCTAAAAAAGAAGTTGAAATAAACTTAAACTGCGAAGTTAAAGAATAAGGGCAAAATTGAAAATTGTGCACTTAAGAAACCCTAGCTTCTCCTTATAAAAGACCACTCCCATCATCTTCTCCTCACTTTGGCCAAAATTCTATAGCCCCAAACTAGAGCAAGAAGATGTCCAAGGAAGCACCAAAAGCCAAGGGAAATTAAACCTACCTAAGGTAAGTAAAAGTGTAGAATTTGCCTATGATGCTTATATAACCTAGTTTCTATTCTTTCTTCTCTTTCTCTCCATGGTTTTAGCTTCTTGAAAGATGGAGTTTTGTGGCTAGAAAATTAGAGGAAGAAGCTTTTCCAAGGAAAACAAATATGCCATATTAATCTTCATTTAAAGCCTTTATGAATGATATATGTTTTGATGTAGGAAATTTGATCTTCTTTGTTTCTCCATAAACCCATAGGATTGGCCAATCCAAGAAGGAGGTGAAGGGAGTTAGTTTTCCATTGAACCATGATGGGAATAAGGGTTTTGGAGTGTAGAGATTTATATGGAACCAAAAGAAACCATTAAAAGACTATAGGTTGTAAGATTACATAGGGTTTTAATTGCATCTTAGAGAGTATAAAGCCTTAAATTAATATTTCAATCTATGTAAGAGTATGATTAAGCTAAGAAGAGGCTAAAGAGTTCACTTAGGTGCATTACAAAAAAAATTAATTTTTAATGGCGACGAAAGCTACCGTTAAAAGTAATTATGTTGCCACTAATTAGTTTTAGTGGCGACACCTGCCTTACCACACTACTCCAATAACATTAAATATTTTTAGTAGTGACAAATGCTTGTTACTAAAAATCAATGCTAAAAGTATATAACAACAACAAGTGTCACCACTAAAGCTTAATACAATTTAATTCGCACACAAGTTACCACTAAACATACACAATTACTGGCAATAGTTGCCACTAAATCTACATATTTAGTGGTGACACTTTCCTTGTTGCCACTGAATCCATACATTTAGTGGCGACATTGTGGATTCAGTGGCGACATCTGTTGTGACTATAAGGATACCTTTAGTAACAATGATACATTACAACTGAAAACAAGTTAGTGACACAATCACCCTCACCACTAAATATATTTAGTGGCCACCTATTGCATGAGTAAAATATTGTATTTAATAGCAACATTAAAGTCGCCACTAAATATGTACATTTAGTGGCAACATTAATTGTTATTATAAGTACGCATTTAGTGACAATAATTAATCATTACTAAATATATGCAATAGCAACTCATTATTTGTAAATAAAATATTATAATTAGCGACAACAATATAATCGTTGCTAAATATTTGTAGTGGCGATACTATGATCATCACTAAAGGTATTTAGTGGTGACAAGTTGTCACAAAAATGCAAAAATAACATCATTGATGTGATCAATAAAGATTTTTAGGCACAACATTATATCACAACTATTATTGTTACAATAAAATTTTAGTAGCGACATTATTTTGTTACTAAACATGTTTAATGGCAACTTTTTTTTGCTGATACACATTTTAATGGCGAAATACGTCAACACTAAAGGTATAGCACCAATTTTTTTACTATTTTAAAAATGAATAATATACATTAAAATTTGATTAACATTGAATAACATTAAAACAATAAATAAGATACAAAAAACAAAATTTACAAATAACAATTAATGCCTATAATAAAATTGAATGTTTAACATAATAAAGTCCAAAAAGTTCAAAATTTTATAAATTTCATAGAAGATGGGAAAAAAAAGTTTCTAAGCCTTATTGGCAATCAAGTGATTTAAATAGCAACATCTTTGTCATTGTATACAAGCCATGAGTTGAGTAGACTTAAGCACCACTACATCAACATTAAGAAGCAGACCTTGCAATCTTCTCTAAAATGCAACCTCATGCATAATTTTGAACTCAACTTGCAGGTACATGTGAAAATATTTTATCATTCATCACTTTCCTCTGCAAAAGGCAATGTCATTTTGCTAAAAAAAAAAAACACATGTTGCATAAGAGATTTTAAATTCAAGAAGCAAAACGAAATCTCCAGTAGATGATATGTGAAATCAGAAGCTCACATAAACTTCAAAACACATAAATTACCAAAATTCAACATCAATTCAATTACAAGAAATTGTAAAAAATAATAATAATAAAAGAAACATGCATAACAAGATTTGGAGGCCCCAACATGTTTATTGTAATATGTTGAAAGGAAATAAGAAAGCACTTATATAAATTATATCCCCACGTTTTGAAAACAAGAGTGCAAACTACAAAACTTGATAGCACAAAAGTCTTATGCGAAGATAGTACCCTTCTTAACAACCAATCAAAGGCATGGGAAAAAAAATTCATCATTGTCTTTAGTTACATTCCTTTACACAAAATTGGCATAAAAGAATCAATATATTTAACAAAAAAGTACAAGTAGACAGAATTTAAATGACTTTAAGCTCAATTTCAAAATAAAAATCAAGCCTAAACCATATTCAAACACTACTAAGGCAAGAAACATTACCATACCAGATTTTGCCCCAGCATGTTTACTTGCTAAAAATCAAGCTTAAATCATGCCAAAACATAACTGGAACAACAGTGGGTATAAAGCAAATTCAAGATTCGAACCAAGATAAATAAAAACACTTAAAATATTTTTAGGATAACAATGTTACTTCACAAGACTTAGAGATCTTTGTAAAATAAGTAACCGAAAAAGAGTGCAGCAATTTAACCACCACACATCAAAAGAGTACAATTCAAGTTATGCATATAAACCAATACAGTAAACAAAATCTAATGGAAATCAAAATTTCACCACTAATTCTAGTATTATTAGATTCTTATGAGTAGAATCATGACAAGGAACTAACATGAAAGAGGAGGCACAAACCTCTCCTTCTCCACAAACTAATATAAATAACAAAAGAAAAGGCACAAACCTATCATTATGCAAGATGAGGTTGGCTTTTCGGGTCTAAATATAATAGCAGAACATTTTAAGATGAGAAACTAACCTTTAATGGGAGCTTTTGAATCTTGTTGCTGAATCTCAAGTCAAAGAAGTGGCTAAAAACCTCTGAGAAGAGGGAGACTTCTTTTTCTTTATTCTAGATTCTTAATGACTATTCATGGCTAAAGTGTTGGAGTGTGTTAAGACCTTTTAGATAAAAGATCGCAAAAGAAAAGAAAGGGTAAGGAAAACCCATAACAAGATTTTTGGACGGATATCTTCAAACATTGCATTCTCATAACACTAAAACCAAGAGCAAAGAGAGGGATTAGATAGTAGGATTGACCCAAAAAATGCAGCATTGCACAATCAATATTCAATGTTAAGTAAAACGAGGCACTTACCATAATAAGAATGTGTATGCATAAATAATCTTAAGACAATGGTTGGTATCAGTTTTCTAATATTGCATATCATAATAATTATCATTCTGACTAAAAGTTGGTGTTCATATGATGTTCTACATGTCAGAATCTGTGTCAAAATAACGAGAATATGAAGTGATGGCATAAACACAAACACCAAAATGGCCATCAATAGAAAAACATATTTCCATAGAATTTGTGTCAAAATAATTATTGATTTTATTATTCTTATTATTTATTAATTCAAATTTAACTAAAATGAATTTATTTTTTAATTGTTATCTAGCTCTTTATAAATAATTCAATTGTAATTATGAAAGGTTTACTTAATGCATAATTCAATTTTAATTACCCTAATCTAATTATACTAATTCTATTTTATATTATTTATTCTTATCAACATTAGTTCTTATTATTTATATTATTTACTATTAATAGTATTATTTAATATTAATACGATTCTATAATATATTTATGATTGTCTATTTATTATCTATTTGATGTTGTAATTATATAATTTATTACATATTTCTTTGGCCTTAACCTTTTTCAAGAAAAAAAAACTGACTGGCACATATATATATTTATTATAATTTAATTATTACTTTTATTATTAGTATTATTTATTAATTATTAATTCAAATTTAATTAACATGAATTTATTTTTAATCATTTTTTAATTTCTTCACAAATAATTCAATTCTAATTAATAAATATTTAATTAATGCAGAATTTAAATAGTTTCAGAGATTTTTTGCAATTTTCTTTTAATTAATCTACTTATAATGTAATCATCATTTAGATACATTAAATTATCTTCTTATTAACAATTAAATAATTTACAAAATATTGGTATATCTTAAGTATTTTTGATATAATAATTAAACATTATTATATTTGAAAAATAATTACGTGAATATCTAAGTAGCATCCATTTGGTCCATCCACATGCTGCAATATATGAAGAGTTAACCAGAGTCTTGACTCTTCTTTTTTTTTTTCCTTTTTGGATTAAAGAATCTTGAATTGGAGTTTAGTTCAATTTGTAAATATGATCTCAGATCAATGTAGACCCAAATATTTCCCTAGCCCAAATCCCAATTGGGTTGCCTATGGAAAAAATAATCATAAAAGACCAAAAATCGGGAAACTATATTCAGTATAACTGAAGGGCCATTGTTACAAACAATCAAAAAATTTAATGCACCAAAGTTGCTGCATCCACCCCCAAGAATATCAAGAAGCATAGAACTATTCGTATACTAATGATAATTTAATGTCATCATCAAATCAAACAAAAAAAAATGATTACAAAATTAAATGTATAAAGAGAAACGACCAACAGCTTATACATAAGAAAAATCGAAACATCGCCTACCTTTCTATTCACGAGAAGGCATAAGATCAATGTTGGAATTTTGTTTCTCTTTGCTTACCTGCTACCATACAATAAGGAGGGACTAACCAAACATATATATTCAAAATTACAAACATTAACCTTGAAAATATAGTCACTTCATATTTGAAATGTGCTGAATGGGAAATGAAAAGTGGAATATAGGATCAAGATATTAAGAAAATGCATCGTTAATAGAAGAACTAAATTATAGTTGCCCTTCCCTTAATGAATCAAAAATTACTTTCATCAATCAGAACAGGGCAGAAAATATATGTGCACTGTCACATATTACAAAGAGAGCATATCTGAAGTCCAATTTTTTCATAAATTCCTAATTCATTACAAAAATTTAAGAATGCAAAAGATTAATCAAATTAACTGATGTCATGTATATCTGCAGAAGTCCAATATAAAACAGGGTAAGCAAGATATCTCCAATGTCACGGACCAAACATTAATTTGGAAGTCCACTATTTTTTATGAATTTATAAAGATATTATTTTAAATTGTTATACTTATTATCCTTCTTTTCTCTCAGCCCCCTGTCCCCTTTCCGTCTCTAGAATCCTTTTTCCTCTCTTCTCCATTCACCTCTCACTTACGAAATA
Organism: Erythrophleum ivorense; assembly: GCA_026724425.1. Classification (NCBI taxonomy): domain Eukaryota; kingdom Viridiplantae; phylum Streptophyta; class Magnoliopsida; order Fabales; family Fabaceae; genus Erythrophleum; species Erythrophleum ivorense. The sequence goes on from JAIUCV010000014.1 coordinate 9,612,214, forward strand.
AGCACAAATATTAATTCATAAACCAGCAATGATTCCATAATCACACACGCATATTTGCTATCTCTAAATCAATTAGACCCAGTATATGATTAGTGCACAACATTTGATGCAGTAAAGATTACCAATTTAATGATAAAAACTACTAAAATCATCACTTTTTATAATAGTTTATCATGTTTCAAGTGACAGACTTAGAGAAATACCTATAAGTTCTTCTAGCAGCTCCTCTAAATGGCGCAAAGGTTGTCATATGAGGGGGTTTTATAAATGATTCATTAAGGGTCCCTTTAAAAAAAAATAAATGTATAGAGCAGGCAATGAGAAATAGACATTAAGGGATTGTTTATGAATATGAATGATTATGATAAGAACCAAACTCACCCACTGTGTCAGACCATCGACAACTAGATGCAATGGATCATCATGTACCTAAAGACACAAGAAAGACTTTAGAGTCTCACTGATAGACAAACCAAATAGATGAAGATTACACTTAAATAGTCTATGGATCCCTAAAAAACAAAGAAAATGTAGAAACAACGATCTAAAGTTAAAACAAATGCTAAAACTAATGCGCACTAGGGATAAAAAAGAAAAATGGAGTTGCAATAACTAAATTATAATTAATTAAATATCTGAATGATAATAAATTGAAAAGTGGACAATGAGGAGTTGATTATAGAAGCAGCTCCCCATTGTCCAAATTAATAATGATGACCACAAAATATATCCAGTTTCTAAATATACCAAAGATAGTGAAGTGTGAACAATAATAAGCTACCTTATGTCTCAATATCAATATATAGAAAAAAGAGAGCCTCATCAATCATGAAGAGTAGATGTGAAAGCGTAAGCATACTTGTTATATTAGCCATTGTACAAATGCCCAAGTTTTGTTAAGGACTATAAGGTTTATTTTTAGTTAAGCCAATAATTTTACAAATGCGCAGTTCTATTGAGGATTATAAGGTTTATTTTCATTTACCCAGTAATTTAAGTTATAAACCTGTGAAGTTTGCCTTCCTTTGTACAAGATGAATCCTGTTATAGAGATGTGATTGAGAAAGTAGAAAAGAGCCTGTGCTGGAAAAAATTGGTACAAAAGGATGACCTTGCAATATGGCAAAAACCAAGAAACCATATACACTGCAAGATTACCAGAAAGGTCTTCAAGAATCGACCTTTCTGTGAGGCACAGGAACCAGATAAAGCATGGTAATTTGACCCTTTCTAGTTTTACTATTAAGAGCTTTCTTCGCAGAAGAAATGTGATGGACTATATTAATATATTAGGCCTATAATTGTGATTTAAAAAAAACACTTTTTGAAAAGATTATGAAGATTTACTTGTAGTTGCCGTTACTATCCGTCCCCACTATGATAAAGCACGGACACTTGAAAAGATAGTCATGTCCTTCGAACATTCATATTAGACATGCAAAATTGTAAATTAAATTTTGCTTTAGATGTATGGGCCTAACTAACTCCCTTGTCAAAGGACAAAAGCAAGACAAAAGCAAATGATTCTTGTTGCGAGAGAGGTTTTAGTAATGATACCAAAACCAGTTGGATGATAAAGAGAGTAGTCAATATAAGTATCAACACACCAAAGTTTTTGTTGCATTTTCTGCCTTGTCTGATACTCCATTCCTTTAGGTTACTTAAAATCCAGAAAACAAGCAATTTAGAAACAAACATTCTTACTGGGGCCTTCGAATGAACCTTTTTTTTTTTTTGTAGCAAAGGTCAATCAAGTTTAGGTCATAAAAGAATCCCATAACACAAAAATAGAGAAAGAAGAACAATAACGAGTTGACTTCAAATTTCAACCCAATAATCAAAATCTAAATATGATAATGCAAGAGCAGGTAAGTCTATACAATTCCCATTTAGATCATTCCACAAACACCCTTTCAAATGCCCCAGCAATGGTCAATATAATAAACTCCAAGTCAACCTATATAGGTTAGGGAAAAATCAAGTATTAAGAAATTGAAAGAGGAAGAGGAAGAAGACAAGAACCTAATGAGAATCAACAGCAAGTGAAGCCATACAAGACATTATTCGTCAACGGAAAAGGTGAGCCAGAAGCTTCACAATGATGATTCGTCATCTTCCTCTCATTATCTTCCTCATCTTATTCGCTTTTGTGCTGCAACTTTGGGTCTCAATCAGAAATAAGAAAATAAAGATGCAAGACAGAACCAGATCCTTTGAAGTATGCTTTCTCTGAAGTTTGCCTGAAGTGAGAAATCTTGGCCATTCATTACTTTAAGCATTGAGATCATGCCACGTGGTGCCTTAATCATCAAAACGCATTGTTTTGACACGGAGGAGGCCAGATGACAGATGTCTACAAAATGCAAGGATTCATCTCATATGCCTCCATCTTCTCCAACCTTTTGCTCTGCTCTCCTTTATCATCTCTCCACTCACCTCCATCTCCATAAGCGTTTTGCAGATACCTATTTTTCATCTTCATTTTCTATTTCCTCATCTTTGTTTGTCCCCTGGGAAACATTCTTTTTTACCCACTATTTTACTCGATCGTAGTCATTCATCACAACAAGCTAATTATTAGGAATGGCAACCATGACTTTGATCCTCGTTCTAGCCAGAACGCTCATGATGGAATTAACTGAATCAAACGGTTTCATCTTTTGAATTCCATTGTTCTTTAACCTCTGAACCACCGTGTCTAGAGGTAACTGATAAAATTCACACCAGACCTTCAACATAACAACTTGTGATCCAAACCACCAATGCCCATTTCAAAATCCATATCTTTTCCATTCTCCCATCGTTTCCCGAGAATCGTTTAAGAACTAAAGAAGAAAAAAGTATAAGGGCTATATAAAATGACAACAAAATTGAGATGTAGATATTCTATTATTCCTCGATCTTATTTGGATGGTGAGAACTGCCAAGGCTATACCCATTTGCCGAAATTGACCAATGTCGATTGAACTGAATTGGTTTCTTCTAATTTGAAAAATAGAAAGGATGAAGGAGCTCAAATTTATACAGAAACAGAGGATGTCTTAGTAGTTAGCTCTGGTGGATAAAAAAATGTTTTATTTTTTCTTTAATAAGAGGAAACAAAAAGAAATATCAGAAACAGAAAAGGAAGATGTAGAATGGGGTATCAAGAAATTTAGAAAAGGAAATGTCTCCTTTCAACAAACAAAAATAGGGGATTTGCAAAACGAAGATGAAGAAATCAGGGGCACTTCACAGAAATAGAAGACAAAGAATAAGGTATCTGCAAAATGCGTCACGTGGCTTGATTCGAATGCTTGATGCTTGTAACAGCCAAGAAAATAGAAAAGAAATAAGGAAAGAAAAGGAAAAGAGAAAGCTGAAAAATTTTCGAAGAGTTGGGAATTTTCTAAGTCTTCTCGCCATAGCGAGAAATGGCCTCGCCATAGTGAGAATGCCCCCTCGCCGTAGCGAATATGTTCCTAGCTATAGCGAGTGCGACATTCCATACAGAAACCAGGGAGTTGCTCGCCGTAGCGACGCCATAGCGAAGGCAGAGGTCTGGAACAAACACGATCTCGCCATAGCGACGCCATAGAGAAGGTCTAGAATAGACACGAGCTCGCTGTAGCGACGGCATAGCGAAGGCAGAGGTCTGGAACAGACACGAGCTCGCCGTAGCGAGCGTAATGACTCGCTATAGCGAGAGCGGTCCAGAAAAGCGAGAAAAAGAGAGTTTGACTTTTTAAAAACTTCCAAATCTCTTCTTTCTTCTTCTAACCGACTCAAGCTCGTCTTAGGAGAGAGAAAAGGGCGGAGGAGAGAGAGAGAAGCTGAAGAGAAGAAGAAAGCACAAGAAAGGTAAGGATTTTCATGGCTTCCTCTTAGTATGTTGCCCTTCTCCCCTTTTCCCCTCTTTCCTACGGTTTAGATAATAAAAATGGTTAGGTCTTGAGTCTGGTTCAGAGGAGAGAGAGTGGGAAACCATTCTTGAGAGAGATTAGAAGTATATAGTCTTCTCTTTCTTGCTTTTCCCTTTCTTAAGAGCTTAAGAGTTGAGAAAAGAGAGACAATAGCTAATGGGCTCTAGTGAGAGGAAGAAACCTAGGTTGAGAAGCTTATTAGAGTTGATTAGAAGTGACCCCTAGCTTGAGAATCAAGTATTAAGGCATTAATTCCATGCTTTTGTGTGGTTAGGCTCAAGAGAAGCTCTCCCATCTAGAAGTTGTTGTGAAACCAACAAGGGAGGAGACAAGTGAAAGAGGAAGTAGTGAATAGCTAACAAGGTAGTTCTCTCCACTTTCTCTCATGCATAATTGTGTGTTACATTGTCTTGCTTGTGTGTATGAATGATATGAGCTATGAGAAGTGTGTTAGCATGATGATGTGTTATGAATTGAAATGATGATTTATATGATTGTTTTGGTTTGCTTGAGGAAATGGATAGCCAATAACCCTATAGCCAAGGTGAGGATGAGCCGAAGCCCTAAGTTGGTTGAGACAAGAGAAAAAGGTCTCCCAAAAGTGAGGTTGACTCCCAAAGAGTAAGGGTTGAGTCTAAGGACCTCTAAAGTATGGGAAGGCAAATCCAAAAGCCACAAGGGAATGGGTGAGGCCGATCCGAGTACTTAGCAAGCTCTTGAATGTTATGCATGGCCATTTCATATGTTTTAAATGTTTTCATCATGGTTTTGTATGCTAACATGCCATACATGCATAATGAGACTTGTTGCATGCAATATATGTATGTTTGAATGAGAGTTGAACTACTGAGATTCCATGAATCTCACCCTCCCTCCTCACCATTCAACCATGCCAGGTGGACCAAGTGAGCCTAGAGATGGGAACCACCACCAAGCATGAAGCTAGGGATAGAAATGAAGAAGAGTGTAAAGGCTTTTTGTAATACATTGTATATGAGAGTTGTAAATGTAAAGCAATGATGTATATGATGTAGTTCCTAATAGTTTTTGTAAAACAATGTATGTATGAATGATGAATGTATGAGAATGAGGTTTATGAGGAATGAAAAGGCATATTGAATGTGAAATGATCAATGGTAGTCTAGACCATATGGGTGCCTAAGTGGACATGGGGTAGTGAGTTTCTCCAATCTAAGTTACCAGACACTTGAGACATGATTGATGGCCCCTAGAGATGCTTTCTCATGTGCTCAAGGAGTCATAGAAGTAGAAAAACCAAGATTGGACCCTATGAACCCCACTTTTGGCCAAGAAAGGGCCTTCTTGCACATGATGTCATAGATTAGCCATATGACCTCTTCTTGTTATGAGATTTGACATGTAGCTAGATTATGTTTAGAGCTTTCTGGGAAGCTAGAGTTCATGTCATTTAGAGGTCTATAGCATTTTCTATGATTTTTCAAAGTTGACATCAGAAATTCGGATTTTGGAAATCACTGTTCATTTGGTCAGTTTGAGAAACGTGTCATCCGAGGGGAAAACGTAGTCCAATGGCTACAAAATTTTATACACAGAAACTAGATGGTCACAGTGACTTGTAGGAACTGGAATCACCTCATTTAGAGGTCTAGAGAGGAAGTTATGCAATTTCGAAGTTCTTGCCCAAAATCAGACACCCAACCAGACCCGAAGTATTGTTTCATCGGTTTCCGGGAAATTGGCTTGGTGAACTGATCTGGAGATATTTTTTTCCTCTAGCTAACATCCACATCTTTCCATAGAGATATAGTTTATGAGTATTGGATTTTTTTGGAATTAGTTAGACACTTTCAAAGTCCATATCAGTAAACTGTGACAGCAAAGAAGCCCCCTCTGACCAGTGAACGATTTTGATGTCAAACGCAGAGTATGTGAGAGATTGAGACTTCTAAGTATTTTTAACATGAAGTAGACATCTCAAAATTTCTAGAATGACCCAGATCATGCAGATACGATTTTTCTGCATTTAGTTATGGATTTTCAAAGTTAGCCCAGAAATGAAGCAAAATCTGCCCATAGCGAAAATGCATGTCTCCAATCCCTTTTTGCTTTCCATGAGTTTGAAGCATATAGTTGGGATTGAGATAAGTCTCAATAGAGTAATTGAGCATGAGGATGAATAGAGGGAGCTCAACCGGTCCATGTTACTTCTAAGTGGAGCTCTACCCACACATAGTGCCATAGAAAAGCAAGCATAAGGTAGAGAAATTGTCTCCCTTGTGAGTTCCTCATGTGCATACTCATAAGAGGGCATGTTGGGTATGAGCTAGAGGTTAAGGTGTTACAATGCTTCCAATGGTTGGGATTTCTCACTTCAGGCAAACTTCAGAAAAAACACACTTTAGAGGATCTGGTTCCATTCTTTGTCTTCTATTTCCGTGAAGTGCCCCTGATTTCTTCATCTTCGTTTTGCAAATCCCCTATTTTTGTTTGTTGAAAGAAGACATTTCCTTTTCTAAATTTCTTGATACCCCATTCTACATCTTCCTTTTCTGTTTCTGTTATTTCTTTTTGTTTCCTCTTATTAAAGAAAAAATAAAACATTTTTTTATCCACCAGAGCTAACTACTAAGACATCCTCTGTTTCTGTATAAATTTGAGCTCCTTCATCCTTTCTATTTTTCAAATTAGAAGAAACCAATTCGGTTCAATCGACATTGGTCAATTTCAGCAAGTGGGTATAGCCTTGGCAGTTCTTACCATCCAAATAAGATCGAGGAATAATAGAATATCTACATCTCAATTTTGTCGTCATTTTATATAGCCCTTATACTTTTTTCTTCTTTAGTTCTTAAACGATTCTCGGGAAACGATGGGAGAATGGAAAAGATATGGATTTTGAAATGGGCATTGGTGGTTTGGATCACAAGTTGTTATGTTGAAGGTCTAGTGTGAATTTTATCAGTTACCTCTAGACACAGTGGTTCAGAGGTTAAAGAACAATGGAATTCAAAAGGTGAAACCGTTTGATTCAGTTAATTCCATCATGAGCGTTCTGGCTGGAACGAGGATCAAAGTCATGGTTGCCATTCCTAATAATTAGCTTGTTGTGATGAATGACTACGATCGAGTAAAATAGTGGGTAAAAAAGAATGTTTGCCAGGGGACAAACAAAGATGAAGAAATAGAAAATGAAGATGAAAAATAGGTATCTGCAAAACGCTTATGGAGATGGAGGCGAGTGGAGAGATGATAAAGGAGAGCAGAGCAAAAGGTTGGAGAAGATGGAGGCATATGAGATGAATCCTTGCGTTTTGTAGACATCTCTCATCTGGCCTCCTCCGTGTCAAAACAATGCGTTTTGATGATTAAGGCACCACGTGGCATGATCTCAACGCTTAAAGTAATGAACGGCCAAGATTTCTCACTTCAGGCAAACTTCAGAGAAAGCATAATTCAGAGGATCTGGTTCCGTTTTTTGTTTTTCTGGGAAAAGGGGAAAACGTCGGAAGCGGAAGAGAAATAAAGGGATTTTGATTTTCAGAATGAAAAGTTTGGAGGGCACAAGGGCTTTGACACTGAAAATGAAAAAGAAAGGGGAGGGAATACTTACGAACATTACTATTTATTAATTCAGTTATATTTATTCATATGATTTGGGTCTTTGGTATTAATTTAAGCTAAGATAATGAGTTTCTTACCTAATGAGTCTTAGGGTATAAAATTAAAAAAAAAAAAATTTTTGATCAAATAATTTGGCATTTAAAATTGAAAAATGTCCTTCATTTATATTTACCAATAAGATATGTTATAATTAATTACAATAACTAATTTAAACTTGTTAATTTAGATTACTTTTGGCTAATTTAATAATAAATTAAAAACATTATCTTATCAGTTTTTGAAACCTTAAATTTAAGATCTTAGATATATGAATTTTAAAATTTTAATTTTTTTTTCTTACTAAATCCGTATACCATATTCTCAAACTTATTTAAAATTTATATTTGAATATTTTGTTGACTCTTTTTCATAATTGTCAAATCTTAAATTTTTAATTTTAAATGTTTTAATTCTATAATTTAAACTTTTAATTTAATAAAAAAATTAGAAATATTGTTTGTAATCTTAAATAACAACTTAAAAAATTATATATCTTATGATAAACTTTATTTGATGATAGTCAAAATATTCTATCATCTCTATTCAAATGTTTTTTAATTCTTAATTAAAATTTTGTATTTAATTTTTATTATATCTATCTTTCAATGATTATCTTTTTAATTGAAATTAAAAAATAAAATAGAATTATGTATTTGATTTATTTTTTATTTATGACAATGATTCGCTTATAAGCAAACTTGATAGCAACAATCACACTTATCTTAAATGATTGGGCATTGCAGCACGTGTGTTTTAGCCTTGTCTTAGATATCAAAGGTGCTTGTCTCTCCAGTGGAAAGTTATGATCACATTTTATGCATTCTTTGGATTTTTTTTTTTTTGTTGAAACTCTTTGTAAAGTTAATATTTTGGTTATATGTATTCATATTTTGTTCAAAACTTTATTTCCTAACCTTATTATTAGCTACTTTATTTCTTAACCTTATAGAAATGAATCTAAACTTTAATAATAATAGAATAATTACTAAATATAAAATAATATTTTGTCCATTTTATTAAATTTATTATAATAATTATATTTATTAATCACACTAAAGTCAAAATAATCTTATTATAAAATTATTGATATAAAGTTACATTTTTTAATCACACAAAAATGAAATCAATTCCATTAAGAGTTATTAACTATCAAATATTTCAATATTTTAAGTAATGAAACACAAAATTATATTATTTTATATTTAATAGTTCTATCAGTATTAAAATTCATGGTGGACTCAAATTTATGAAATCATCACTCATTTATAGTTAAAATCATATTAATACTATAATTTAAGAAAAAAATATAAACATTTTCCTTCAATTTTGAATGGTTCATAAATACTCTCTTTAATTATAAAAGTGGGAAAAAAAAGTTGTAGTATGTCATACCTTATTTTATAACTTTTTTTCCTAATACAATTACCTCATATATTACTGAGAGAAGTCAACGGAAACCTGAACTGATAAAATTTTTTCTCTTACAAACTTTCTCATACAATTTCACTATTCATTTGATAATTTCCAAATTCTTATCTAACTTTGAAAATATATACTTAATTATAGAAAAATCTTATGAGGTTAATTCAGGGCTCTACTTCAAGCTCTTTAAACCCTTTACACGGGGAAAATGCTTACTTAGCGGAGTACATATGAATTCATATAAAGTTGCCCCTACAAAAACTAGATAATTTTACCCCTTCACTTGACATATTATTATTATTATTATTATTATTATTATTATTATTATTTTACCTTTATATAAGTACAGGCATTCTTGTATCTTATGCACGCTAGTCATACTCTTTTTACTTCAAGGTTAGGTATATACCTGGCTTTCCATTTCATATCTGAGTACCTTATAGTATCATAACATAACTCATGCATGCAATAATCTAAAATATTTAATTACATAACAAAATGTAGTACATAAAAGTAAGGTCCTCAATTTATGCTCCCACATCCTTTGCCCCTTTATTTGCTTGAACTCGGACCTAGCATGGGTTATATTTGGGGTGAGATTATGAAATCTCAATAGTAGTAAACCAATCTCATTCACAAACAAACATGTAAATACATAACATAATGCCAGTCAAGATGCCACATATCGCATAGCAATACAAGGAATTTCATACAAGGCCAAGCACAATCTAAGCATACATGTCTCACCTTATAGCATAAATGACAACTTGATATAGCATAACACTCATCATTATACAAACATACAAGCTTAAGGAAAGAGAGAGGAAAATTACTACCTTAGCAAACTTTGCTCCTCAATCCTTGGGACTCGGTTTACTTGCTTTTGGAGTTCCCAAAACAACATCAAACCCTATAATCATAATGATAATTCATTACAATCAACACATAAACCTTAACTTATAAAATAGGATGACCCCTTCTAAATTTAATGGGACCATTGGAATTGGAAAAATCCAACTCCTTCCCTTCCCATTCACTGTGGCCGAATAGTATGCATTTCTTAGCCAAAATTTAGAAATTTTATCCCATGAGCTTTGGGGGCTTTCCCATAGGTATTCCTAGCTAAAAACACCCTTTTTAATCCATTGGAATAGATAAAATCATCAAATTCCAGCCCCAACATCACGTTTTGGTCATCACATAATCTAGCTCCGTTTTAGGCTCAAAGTGCGTTTCTTTGGTTCTAAAAATTTCATAGCCTTTTCCTTTATGTTTTAGAACTTGAAATTTGGTATACATGACTTTAAGACATTAAGAAAACACCATAAAAGTTTTGAGAAAATTCGAACAGCATCTCCCATGCTTTCTATTTTCTCAAAAATTACAGTCTTTGTGTTTTCCAAAGTTTTAGCATATAACAACAATAACTAAGCTCATATGGCCTTCATGTTCAACATATAAACATCATTTCAAGGCCTTCATATTCAACATATAAACTCTATTTCTAATGATTCATATGCTGTCCAAAAATAACTCATAGCTAGGGTTTAACAAAACTAGCTTAAAACATATGATTTACAAGTATAAGATGGAGAAAACTTACCCTTTAAGCTAAGTCTTGCTTCCTTTACTTTTCTCACACTAAAATCCCTTCTCTTCCCACTTAGAGCAACATTTCACCTTGAAGAAAAGATGAATATGCAGCTACCCTTTGGAGGAAATGGTTGGAGGATGGAGAAGATGAAGAAATTTGGTGAAGAATGGTGGTAGGCTTGCTTGGTTTCACTTCATCTTCTACTTTTTCTCCCTCTCTCTCTCTCTTCACGTTTTTCTTTCTTTCTTCCTTGTGTGTGGAGTGAAAATGGTGGAATGGAGGTGAAGAAGATGAATCTAATGAAGTTAAATGGTCATACTAAATTTGGACCCTTGGATCAACCTTTTCAAGATCAAATCTTAACCTTCTATTCCTTTTTTCTTTTGATTTTCTAATTTCATAACTAAATATCTTCTTCCAAAAATTCTTGGCCACACACTTAGAAGCTTTGCCTTAGCCCTTAAGTTATGGAGAGTAACCATGGTTAATTTCTTAACTCAATTATGGTCAACTTTTAACTCAATCATAGTTAGTTTCTAATTTAACCATGGTTAATTCTTTAAAATAACTAAAATATTTTTCTTCTTTTTCTTTCATTCTATATTTATATTTAGGTTTCATCTTCTCTAAAACTCTAATCATATCTTCTCTTCTCTTATCCCAATTAGAATCAACTATTGGGCCTTACAACAGTCTAAAAATCAGTGTCTGATCCCAATTAAGGTTTTATGGTACAATATATACCTTTAGACTTTCTAAACTTTATGAACATTATTTCCTCTACTTTCTGGCCATATTAAGCTTCAAACATGGGTCAGGGGCCCTTAACCTCAATCCTCATAAATTTCGGTGTCAATCGGACACCCGGGTCTATAGGTGTAATTTTCACCGTTCTATATTATGATTGTGCTATAAACTTTTTATTTACTATAATTCTGTCCCTGAAACTCCTTTAGGGTTTCTTAACCCTTTAGCTATTTATTTCTATAGTTGTTACAACTTCCTTTTTCTATTTTGCTCATAGCTATTGATCGGGATAACCAGATCCCAGATCGGATCCCGCCTGACCATCCGAACAACTTGGCATCATTGGACCCGTCTCATCAAACTGAGTTTAACCGTGGGTCACGGATTTTTGAGATTTTTGCCTGATTTTTTAATATTCGTGCTTAAAGACACAAATGTAAGGTGAAACTAGGGTTCCCTGAACTGTAGGACAATTTATACATTTTGCTCGGCATATAACTTTTCTTTGCATTTTAATCCCTGGCTCTTTCATACTTGACTTTGGAGGCTCTTCGGGATCTTTTTCTGATCTCTTTTTTTTCATCTATTTTAGCCCCAATTTTAGGGCACCTCTGGCCTTGATTCATCATTATTTACGGTCTAGAATATTTTTCTAATTTTATTAGACCTCAATTTATTCTATTTGGGGGACTTCCTTTCATATCCGGTGAATTTCACATGTTGACAGAGAAACCATATGTTACGTTTCTCGCGTTTCCTTACGTTTTCTTGGATTTTCAGAAAATCGGATGTTACATAGTACCATCATAGGTCTGGGGCTAAAATTTTGTCCCCCTCCAAAGTTTCACATGAAACAGGTTCATTTACCATGTGACAGAACACATGGCATATTTGGACAATTTATTAAAAAAAAGAAGAAAAGAAAAAAAAAGTCATTCGAAAATCACCTTTAATCTTCTTCGACTATGAGAGAACTCATCCTCTTTCTTAGATAAGATGCATCTTACAATAGGTACATCTTGGATAAAAATTTAAGTGGGGAATTAAAAAGGGAAGAAGTTACATCTTACTGGAGGATGAGATATTTCAAATCCTAAACTTTAAAAAAATACATGATCTTTAAAAAAAAAATTTAAACTTTAAAATTTCAATAAAATTAACTACTCATTATTTTCTATCTTAAGTAATTTATTTTATATTAATAGGAATTACTTTTTCAATTCCCTACTTCAATTTTTTATTATTAGGAATCTTATTATAAGTTAAAATTTCAAAGTGTTACATAAGTATTTCCTAAAATATTATTATTAATAAAAAAAAACTTAGAGTAATTCTTTTAAATTTATTTCATCTAAATATGCCCATAAGCTAAATTTAATTTACATTGAATATATTACTTTTCTTTGTTAAATCTTCCTTTTTAACCTAAATTAACTCTTTTGATCTAGATTAATAACTAGTAAATAAATTTATATTCACTCGCAATTGTTAAACTAGTCAAAATTAGTGATTTTCGCTCGTTTGCAGTGTAATGCATACCAAGTCGTCTCCCACAGAGCTTTTAATTAAATCAATTAGTTTAGGAATGACAAAATTATAATTATGATGATTGGGGGTTCGAATATGAAGTCGTACTAAGTAAATCGAATAGTAAATCAATGAATGAAAATAAAAATAAAATAAAATTCAACAAGAGTGATGCATAATCAATCCAAAATTCTTCTCCTGATAGTTCTCTATTCTTGTCACCTGAAAATACCTTTGGTTTGATTTTTAATCCTCTGGTTATTTCAATTAATGTTCCTGAACTACCGCTTAGGATTTTAATTGGTTTATATTGCTAATCAAAACGTAACCACGTATCTATCAACAATATGAAGGTAAAATATTTCGCACTTAACTAGAGACATACGTAGAATCTTAATATGGTTCAGAATGAATTTAATTGATTAATCAACTGATTAAGTCAAAACACATTCTCAGATAGATCAACCAAATTAGAATTCATGTGACAAAAATCATCTAACCAGAATGATAATAATTAATAAAAATAAAGAGAATAAAAATAAAATACATTCTGAAATCAAAATTTAAACTAGAGTTTTATTTATATGTGCAATTTAATTAATATAATGCTTAACATGGTGAAAAGTAACAAAGGTAGATTATGCAAATTCTCAAATGAACAAATTTGACTACTAATGACTATTATCACATATTAGTAATCATATACAAAATGTTATTGACCAACAACTAAGGGAAGGGCATAATCCCAGCACAACCTCCCTTTTAAGTATGATCACAACTTAAGTGCAGTCAAAAGAGCGCGATCACAACTAAGTGCATAATCATAACATATATGCACAGTGGTAATGTCACACCTAATGTTTTCTAAATCCTTAGACATTAAAAGAAAAGTCAATGATTATGATAATGAGGGACTAAAGGTTCAGATGAGATGATAGGAAGAGCAAAAATAGAGCTAAGGTGGCTAAATAGAGTAAACTAACATACTAGTGGTAAAATCGTAATCTTGAATAAAATTTTAGAAACTCAAGAAAAAAAAATTTTAAATGCCAAAACTAAGTTTATTAAGATTTTTAAATGTTCTAAAAATCATAAAAACTATTAGAATAGCCAAATCATTGATGATGTACAGTTTAGAACTTTAATTGATCATAACTTTGACCAAACTTTTTAAAATTATTTTAAATCCTAGAAATTTCAAACTAAATATTTTTAATAAACTCGAGAGTTTCGATTTTCATATGGAATTGACAATTTTAAAAAATGATACAAGATAAGCTCAAATGGAGGAAAGTAAGCAAAGGGACATAATTGGTATTTTTAAAATTTTTATAAGATATCTTTCTTCTCTTTATTAAGGCACGCCAGCCCTTCCTCCTTCTGCAAACTGACTTAAAACCAACTTCAAAATAGAACAAAAATGGTGTGAAAAGGGAAAAGAGAAAGAAAGGAAAGAAAGGAATGGAATTATACCTAATTTCATCTCACATTAGTTGGCAACCTTGCTCTTCTTTTCAAGCTCTTTCTAATGGTAGTTTTAACTTCTTGAAAGAATGAGTTTGGTGGCTGACCATTTGAGGGGAAGAGGAGATTTGAAACAACCAAGTATGGCATAAGATTCACTATTTAATAAGATTTCAAATAAGGTATGGTATGAATTAAGAAACCTACTCTTTCTTTGGATTCCACTTCCCCTTCAATTTGGCCTAGATAAAGAGAGAGAGAGAGGGAAGCAAGCTTTTGTTTGATGAAAAATGGATAGAAATAAAGGTTTTTTAAGGGAGTAAAGTAAGAATATGCAAAGAAAACACCATAGAAAGCTAAAGAGAGCAAGATATACTACCATATAGGGTTCCAATTGTACCATAGAAGATATAGAACCCTAGAAAGATGTTTTGAATCATCTAAGATTAAACTTGAACTAGAAAAGAGTTAAAAGTAATTTACATTTAGCAAATTCTCTTTAAAAGTGCCAAAAACTCTATAAGGGGTATATGCATGTATAGTTTCAGCCAATACCAAGAAGAGATGTGACAACCCTACCTTCTAATCATTGTAATTATAGTTAAATGTACAATTAATAATTAATTATCAAGGTTTGAATGGTTACAATCTATCACATTGTGAAAATATGGAAAAAATTTAAACCTTGATGTTAAGGTCATCACCATACTACCACACACAACAAAATTTGCATAAAAAAAATTCTACTACCATAAGGAGTTTATGATTCAACCATCCATCAGTTTCAATACCCAATAACCTCCCACAAGTGTTCCTATATCATCTGTTACCATTACCGTTGAAGAAATTAGGGTTTTTAGGTTAAACAGAGTAGGTTGGGGACTTGCACCACGGCCTATAACTTCCCCGCCGTGGGCAAATTGCTCTCTGGAATCACTGGGCAAATTTCACAAATCTCGTCGCAGCGATAGTCGCAGCGAGTTGGACCTTCGCCGCGACGAAAACGCCTCCTGGAACTACTGTTCTCAACTCCCACGATTCTCGCCTCGGCGCAATATATTTGCGTCGCGGCAAGTTTTGCTTCTGTCGAACCCTTATTTTATTTCCTTAACTTGTGCCACGACAGGACGTAATGCGCTGCGACAAGTTTTGGTTTTGTTACCCTCCTAGGCGATTTTTTTCACTTCGTGCCACGGTGAAATTTATCAGGCCGCGGCGCTCCTCGCCACTGTCACTCCCTGGGCCAATTTTCTTCCATTGCGCCGTGGCGGGATTGGTTAAGCCACGGCGCCCTTCAGCTCTGTCTCTCATTTGGCCGCGACGAAGTCTTCTTAGCCGCGGCAAGACTCCCTCCTATAACTACATTACCCAAATTTCGCCTCCTACACTCCAAATCTCATCCTAGGAACACTCTAGGTCCACTTAGCCTTATTTTATGTGATCCTAATGGTGTTTATCTACCCTATTTACCCATCAATCCGTCCATTACCATTATAAAACTTAATTACTACTTCCTACTTGCCCAACTAGCTCATATTAGCAAATTCGTGAATATATGACAGCAAGAACACATACATTAGCAGCAATTAACATCCCATGCACATTCCATAGAGATTCCATTCAACAATAGCTTATGCCCACATCCAAGGCATCATATGACTACAATTCTCATATGGTAATCCATATCACAATTTCAACAAAACCATATATATGATACTATAAGTTCATACATTAATATTCAACTATAATGAGACTTAAATCCTTAACATTTCAATCAAACAAAATATGAACACCTATACTTGGCAACATGATTACATGATGATGCTATGTAAACTAATAACAAAATTGCATCTACCCTATTCTACTCAGACCAAGTGTAGCTCCCCACACCTGGCCTCAGCTCATGGATGTTCATCCACTTGCTTACCCTTATCCTTATCCGAGGAACCTTCACCTGAAATATTAATCCCATAAAATGGGGTGAGATATAAATCTCAGTAACCAAGGCAATTCCATCATATATCCAGTTTAATTAGCATATAAGCATGAATCAAAATCAATATCAGAATCATATTCATCATATCAACAAATGAAACAATTAGGCTATTATAATTACTATCCCATACTAGCAATCATATTATCACATGTTAAAGGCCATTAACACCAGGAGAGGCCCGTCCACGGCACCCACTCCCTATTGAGCACAACCGGGGCTCAATGCATCTGGGTTTGATCATAACCCGATGCTCGATCGAAGCACATGCATGGGTGGCAGCCGCACCACAGCTCCACCATGGACTTACAAGGTCCAATACAATATAACAGATAGCCAATCAATTCATTTAACATTTCAAATCATTCATAGACAGCAAATATGGAATTAACACAGATATATGCATGAAATTTTGATAAACCCAGTTACCTCACTTGTAGACAAATTGTAACAGCCACCACAAATCCCAAATTTAAATTAGAGTGTCCTTCACCAGAAAACTCAATATTCCACCCAAAATCTTAAACAAATTCGTACAGAATTAATACCCATTTTATAAATCAGCTATGGGGGTCTCAAATTAACAAATGAAGCATCAAAATGGAGGGTTTAAACTCATCTAATGTCAGCCCTAACCTCAACCTACGAATTTCACCAAGAAAATCCCCAAACACCCACATTTCAGATTTTGGGTAGGATGAAAATGCTTTAAATGAAAAACTAATCAGACCAAATTAAAGAGAAAGATGAGGGGATTAAGTTGTATAACTATTACCTTAGCTGAATCTTGCTTTAAATGTGAGAAAATGCAGAATTCTTGCCCCAAACCCTAGCCTCCTCTCCAAGCTCCGAATTTTCTCTTTGTGTTTTGTGTTTCAGCAAGTGTAAGAAAGAGGCTGATGTATTAGGGTTTTAGTTGGGTTTAAGTTGGGTCAAAAATTGGTCATGGGCTGCTCCAAGGTCCATCTCCATTTGGGCTTCAGATTTTAAATTGTTGGGCCAATTTTAAAGTGTTGGGCTGCATAATTTTGTTGGGCCAAATCTTATACATTGGGTTGCTAAAATTTAATTAAGTTTGGGCCAAGTTTGAAGAGCTCAAGAATGTGGGTCTGCACAAGAGTTATTGGGCCACTTAGAAGAGTCTATACAAGGTGGATTTTGGGCCTCCAACACACTAAATTGGGTTGGGTCTGCACCTAACCCATTGGGCCTCCATTAGCCTCTTATCATGATCTATTAATTTAAGCCTAGATAGGATTTCTATCTCAATTAAATCTCAACCCATATTAATTATTCCTAATTAATCTAATCAGTGATTAACACCTTAATTAATTATGGAGTGTTACAAGAGATACCTAGGAAGTGTCCTAAGGAGTGTTTTAATGAGTTTTATGATTTTAAGAGGTCTAAATATGAGCAAAGGGCACTGATGAAACTACTGGAAGGAATTTAGAAACCCTATTTTAAAATGTGAAAATTTAGAGTTCAAATGAATCTAAAGGAGCAACTTGATATTTGGTTTCTTTGACCTGTATATGATGGCCCTAATGAGTTCCATTAGAGTCATATGGCTTGTATCAAGTAAGATTTTAAAGCCTAGAAAGTGAATTATGAAAGTTGTTATTTAAAGAGACTTAAAGTAGTTTAATTTTCCCTTTTAAGTTCTAGCCATTCTATGTTATGGTAAAATGAGTTTGAATGGATTCTAATGAGTTGTTTTACATTTAAATTAATGTATTTAGGCCAAGTTAAAGCAACTCCATCATTTTGTATGTGTGAACTGAGAAAGGACCAAGAGAAAAGTAAGAAGGAAAGTAAAGAAGCAAAGGGAGTTAGAAGTGCATCAAGGGTTCTAGTATTTAAAGGTAGCTATCTCTCCCTATCTTGCATGTATGTATAAGTTGAGATACTTATATGTATAGTTGCTTGATGATTTTATGCCTTGAATTGTCTTTTATGATGAGTTTTATGCAAATATGATGTTATGTTTAGCTCCTAGTTCCTTATATCTAGGAATTGAGTGGAGTAACTGTTCTTTAGCCTAGAATTAAGCTTAGTTGGGCCTATCTAATATGTTTCCAAGCCATGACTAGATGAGTTTTAAAGTTTTAGGCAAATATTCATGTTTGAGTTACTTGATGCATATAGCCATATACTTGCATTTTCTTATTTGTATTCATTGTATGCATTGATATGAATTGAGATTGCTACTGAGATTCTCCTAAGACTCTCATCCCATTCATCTCCCACTAACCATGACAAGTTCAAGTAAAGATAAAGAACTGAAGAAAGTTTAAGACCTTAGGATGCCTAAAAGAGAATTTTTTGATGCAATGATTTATTTGATGTAGAAATGAGATGAACTTGTCATGCACTATATGTCTACAATGATGTTATGTAATGGGCATCTTGGATCAATCTTGAGATTATATGTATACATGTGATTTTGATACTAAAGCTTGTAACTAACACATATATTACTACTTGAATAACATAGGCTAATTTGATGTACCTTATGAAATCTAAAGATAACAAATATAATGCACTTTATGATGATATGAACTAGCATCTTATGTGTAAGAATGTGATCATGAATATGTGCCAATTAGGTGTCTTTGCCGGTGGAAAGAACATGAATTGCCATAGTATACACTAATGGTCCCATGTGTAAAAAATGAGTGGGATAGTAAATTTTTGAAGCTAGCCATATTTCTTACAATGACTTCTATGGAAATGAAGTATGAATATATTAAAATTTGTTCAATGGAAGAGATTGTATATTAAGACCCAAATGGATCATTTTAGACTTAAATTTTAGTCCAAATGAGCCATAAATTGCAACCTTACCCTTGACAGCTTAAATGATTTAGTTTGAGGCTAAAATTTAGTGGATACCTAGAGGATTTATAAAGCTTTTCAACAAGTCAAAGATGGAATTTTTTTTGAACTCTATAGAATATTTAATAAATTTTTGAATCTAGCATAGAATTATGAAATTATGCAATTACTATTCATGTTATCATGGCCTTGATTTTTGTGTCTTTTTAGAGGTTAAATAGATTTATTTTCATTTGAAATTTTTATAACATAAAGTTTATTATATAATTTTTGTAGACATATAATTTATAAAAATCGGAGTTATATAGCCAAAGTTATGAACTTTTTATGTTTGGCCCATATCATGTCAAATAGAGCTTGCCTTACATTCAAATGGGTAAAAACAAATGTGTTTAGGGAGGTTATGGATTAAAATGACAAGAAATTCAAATTTGGGCCCTATATGCTCATTTAAAGTATGAAAGGCATGTAAAACTACTATTAAAGGTTTTATTGCATTTGTAATTCCTTGCCATTGGAAGTAAATCATATAGAAATGTCTGTATAATTATGATAGTTAGCATGATCATAGCTCCATATAAGGACACGGCCATAGTCCAAATACAACAAGTAGCCAAACCCATCATTTGTGATTAAATTTATAAGCAAGCAAACATATAATTAACACTAAACATATACATATAATATAACACCCCTTCTTACATTAATTAGAATTACCAACCCTTTCAATAGCTACCAACAAGTACTAAGAGCACTCGAAAATTGTAGATAAAGAAAAACACCATTTTTATCCATCATCCACCAAAAAGGTTACATACCTACTCAACCAAATCATAATAACTCACTTAGAAAACACTTACCCAACCTTCTAAAGAATGAATCACACTAATTTGAGCTCCCAACACTAAGAGATAATAATGGGTTACCACTTTTTTTTTTTTTTCGCACATTAACATAGTTCAAAATAAAAATCAATTGGAGAGGCTAATTTTTAGCATGTTAATGCATCAAAATAAAAGGGGATACTTATCTAATAGTTCCTTTAATCTCAAGCTTCGAAAATCATATAAGAAACACCAAAAACACAAAATTTTAGATGTAGAGTTTGGATGAAAATCACCAAAATGGAAGGTTAATTAGACCAAAATGTAAAAGAAGATGAGATGTACAACTTTTATAACATTGACCTTGCCCAAATTTCTCTCTGAATCAGTAGATCAAACTCCAAAGATGGAAAAACCTTAGCCTCCCTTCACTTCCCCATTTTCTTAACTCTTTAAATGTTGTCTGAAGTTTTCAACATGTAAAAATAAAGTGTTCAACACCTTTTGCAATTTAAGTGGGCGTGTGGTTAACTTGAAGGTATTTTTGTCCAATTAAGTTAATATTTGGATATTAGGTCCCAATTTGCTAAGTTGAAAAAAGGTTAAATCTTAACTTATAACTCAATTTGAGTATCTAAAAATTACTTTTAGTAGGGTCAAACTAATTATTGAGTTTTAAATTATTTTTTCTAAAATTTTTCTAATTAATTTCACCCAATAAATTTAAATTCTCAAATAAATTTATTTTTTGCTAAAAACTTTCAAATAATTATTATTTGCCTAAAAAATACCCAAACAATATTATTTTTCTTATAAATTATTATTTTCAAAAATAAGAACAATGATGAAAATCTGTGATATGCCAATTTGTTTAGTTGTAATTGCCTAGTTAAAGAGATAAGTTAACTAAAGGGCAAGAATGACAGTTTTATTGGTTGTTTGGGATAATTAAAAAATTAATTAATATTATCACTCTAATTTAGAACCATGTTGGATGCTACAACTAGTTCTAGAATAAAAACTAAACTATACCTTTGAGTATGAACATGGATCCATATTTCTTATTATATTTTGTTATAAAATATATATTCAGATATATTTAATATTAAGATAGCACGTAGGAACTAAAATGGTAGGTTTTATAAATCTATTTTGTAGATGCATTTTTTTTTGGCCAAATTGTTTTATAGATACTAAGAACTTAAGAATCTATTATATGCGATCACCCAGTGCCTCTTTTATCTCACTTGAAGTTTGACCATTAAGAATGATTCATTGCCACTCCACATTTTGAAAACCTTTCAATACATACTGCAAACTTCTTTTTATGTGTTGATTCTTGCAATTCAATCAATCAAATAAAGCAAGTACATGCCCCACTAATCACCACTGGCCTAATATTGCATCTTGTTCTAGCCAATAAGCTCTTCAAACTACTTGCTTTCTAAAGCTTTAGTTCTTTGCATTATGCCCAACAAGTATTTGAACAAATTCCCCATCCAAACTTATTCATTCATGACATTGTAATAAAAACTCATGCTCTCTCACCAACTTCTTATAATTCTTTCATGGTATTCCACTCACTGACCTAGGGTTCAAGTCTTTTGCCCAATTAGTATACTTTGTGTTTGTTTTCAATGCGTGTGGAAACAAGTTGGGGATCCTTGAGGGAGAGCAAGTTTGAGTTTATGCCATAAAACTTGATTTTGAAAGAAATTTATGTGTTACCAATTCCTTGATTCGGATCTATGGAGAGTGGAGCTTGGTAGATGAGGAAGAAAGGATTTGATTGGGCTGTGATTAGGGATAAGTATTTCTAGAACACCATGATTACTGTTAAGTTGGATTAGGAAAAATGGATCAAACCAAAGATTTTTTCAACGAAATGTGCGAGTGAGATGCTGTGTCATGGAGTAGTACAATGGAGTACAATCATTGTTGTTTGTATCCAAGTATTAAGTATTGTAAATTAAATACATATAATTTAACATTTTTTTTGGAAGTGAGTAGTATAAAATAGTTGTTAGGTGTTTGCTATCGTGTTTTTCAATAAAAACATAATATAAAGATTTTTTAGAAGACCAAATCATGCATTGTTAAGTTGTTAAAAAAAAAACCTCCACTTGTGCAATTAAATTTGTTTACTTAGTCATTAGTTCTAATCATTCTATACTTTAGGATAACCATATCTACTGCTAGGCTACTGTATCCTATTCTTGGAAATGATATACTTTTAGTGCAATAGGTCAAGTGAACCACAAAGATCTAGAAAAGGACATGTTAAGAATTATGATTTAAGGATTTTGGAGCATTGTAACAGAAGGGACATATGTTTTCCACTTGCATATGATATTAATTTATTTAGCAGCTTAGCAACAAGCAAGGCTTTTGAAACTAATTTTGAAAGGAGTAAAATCATTCACAAAAGTAATTTAAGTTTCCATAAGGCCTTCCAAGTTGTATATTCACTTAACCAATTCCCTAACCAAGTCCCCATGCTCACCTGAACTTCCTTCAAAAGTTTCATACCATCCCTCACTGTATGTTCACCTAACCAATTCCCTCCTTAGATTTGTTTGTCTCTTTGACCAATTACTAAACAAACCATAGATGTAATTTGTTGTTTGATTGAAGAAGAATAAATCTACTTAAGGAAATGGTTGTTGTAGTATAAAGTAGGATGTAGAATAAGGTTAGAAACTCTTAATGGATAAGGGCTCCCGCTGCTTGTATGGGCCACTAAAGGTAGCGATTCATATTTATTTTTTGATGGGACCTAATATGCCATCTAATCAGCAAGGTTATGAGATGATTTGATTTTTCCACATCCAGGCGAAATTTAAGTGATGATTGAGCTAGCCTTGATGGTTGGACTTATGGTATTTTGGTCTCATAATTGTAGAGAAATAAGAATGATGATTAGAATCTATGATACACCAAATTTGTTTAGCCAAAAGTGCTTGGTTAAGGTGATGAATTTGTTAAAGGGTAGGAAAGACAATTTCATTAGTTGTTTAGAATAATTAAAAAAATTAATTAATATTATCAGTCAAATTTAGAACCATTTTGGATACTAAAACTAGTTCAGGAATAAAAACTGAACTACAACTTCAAGTAAGAACATGGGTTGGGATTTCTTATATCATTCTGTCCACAAATATATTTAGAGATATACTTGATATTAAGATAGCACATAGGAGCTAAAAATGGTAGGTTTTATAAATTTATTCTGTAGATATTAAAAAGAAAAGAATAGCAAGTGCCTTATTATTTTGTCACCGCTTATCGTATGCGGCCATCCAACACCTCTTCTATCTCACTTGGTGTTTGACTGTTAAGAATAATTTATTGTTGCTCCACCTTCAAAAAACCTTTCAATATAGATTACAAACTTTTTTCTATGTTTGATTCTATCAATTCAATCAAACAAATCAAGCAAGCACATGCCCAACTAATCGCCACTGGCCTAATCTTGCTTTCAATTCTAGTTGATAAGCTCCTTAAACAACTCTCTTTTTTAAGCTTTTTTTTTATATAACATTGTAAGGGTCGACTCTTTGACACTATTCATATCCCTACCCACAATTTAGTTCTTTGCATATTTGAACAAATTCCTCATTTAGACTTATTTATTTACAACACTATAATGCAAGCTCATCTCTCTCACTCACTTCTTATAATTCTTTCATGGTATTCCATTTAATGACCCAAGGTTCAAGTATTTTACCCAATCAATATACTTTTATGTTTTTTTTTCCATGTGTGTGGAAAAAAGGTCGAGGGTCATTGAGCGAGAGAAAGTTTGATTTGCCTTGATTGGTTTTGAAAACAATGTATTTGTTACTAATGCCTTGATTGGGATGTATAGAAAGTAGGGTTTAGTAGAGCAAGAAAGGAAGGTTTTTGCTTGCACTATGATTAGGGATATGTATTTATGAAACACTGTGATGTCTGTGTACATTAGATTAGGCAAAATGGTCAAACCAAAAAATTGGTCAACAAAATTATAAGAGCAAGATTGTTTCATTGAGTACTATCTTACTTGGTTGTGTCCAAGTATTTAGTACTATAAATTAAATAGATGCAGTCTAACCTTTTTTTTAATGAATTATATAAATTTTTTTTGAATTTTACTGAAATTATATAAACATTTATTTATTTCCAAATATATACTTTAGTCAAAATTTATATTTTTTTAATTAAAATATCCTCCATAAAAAATATGCAAAAATAATTTAATAAAATTTAATAGAGATTTACGTAATTTATTTTTTTTTTCTTTTGAAGTTGGTAGTATAGGACTAGTAGTTAGAGGAGTATCATATTGAATAACACTTGGATAAAATTTTTTAGATATTTGTTATTAAATTTTTCAATAAAAAATTAACATAACTTCTTTTAGAAGACCAAATTATACATTGTTAAGCTGTAAAAAAACTCCACTTGTCATAATTTTATTTGAGAATCTAATAATAAACACTCAAAACCTATATTTAAATTTTTATCATTAATGATCTATAATTGATTTAAATTTTCAATTAGCAAGATAAAATTAACAAAGTGTACAATATATATTCTCATTTTTTAAAGTATAACTCTAGAAGTACCGTACACTTTATCCTTATATTTGTTTTTATTTACGCGCTAATATATATACTCTTAAATCTCTTCTCACTGTCATCGTTTGCCCTTCAATTTTAAGAAGAGTAGGTGATACTAACTTTTTTTTTGGCTAAATTATACACGTTATTTTTGTTTGTTTCTAAAATATTTAGTTCATATGAAATTTGATATATTTTATAAAAATTTTCTTTATTATTGACTTTCAACCGATAAACTTAACTATTAATATGACATTAAATGATAGGGAAAAAAAAGTTAACTGACTTAGAAGTTTTAACTTAAAACTGTAATCTTATTTTTGACATAATAGTAAATACAATTATATAATCTTATGTTTTTAAAAGAAACTTATATTGTGCAAAAAATAAATTTATTAAAAAAAAGAAAATAAAGAAATTTCTAATATTGATCAAATACTAAAAAAATTGAATACTATTTTATAAATAAGACATGTGTGAAATGTAATTTAAGCAAATCTGAAATAATTTGGCATAATTTACTCATTTAAAAATTTCAATGGTAAATCATTAGGTCTATTATTAGCTAATTCTAATCCGTAGGATATCCATTTTTAAATTAAGCTTGATATTATCATTGAAGTAGTCACCAGTTATTAAAAGTCAGATCAGATTCACCGGTGAACCAATGCGATTAATCTATAAAATTGATTTATCAAAAAATTGGTTAAAAACTAGTTAAATCAATAAAAAATCTGATGAATTAATTACTGAATTTTTTTAAAATTCTTTTCTATAAAGCAATGCAATCTATTTTGGACAAATATAAAAAATTAAAAATAAAAGGCAATATGAGGAAAAAAAAAGGTTGAATGAGAGAGAAACTTTAAAAAAAGAAAATAAAAAAGAAATAGAGGGTATATACTTAGTTATTTTTTGTTTACTTAGTTATTTTTTGTTTTGGCTCTCAATTATATTTTTTTCTTAACAATATCTCTCTTAGATATCAAGATATTTAACTAAAATAGCTCATTCATCTTCTATTTGCTTTTTTGGTTTTTAGTGACTAGTAGAATTTTAATATAATTTGAGAATCTTAAAATTTTAATATTAAATATTCTTAAATTTTAATCATGGATAATTTTTATTTTTAATTAAAAAATAATTTTTAAATATTTTAAGAAATATTGAATTAGTAATTAAATATTTAGGACATATTAGAATTTATTTATTTCATTAGAATTTTAATATATATAATTTTAAAAATATATTTAATTATCACTGATTCGACCAGGGTTCAACAATAGTTAGACTAACAATCTGTGAACTAATGCTTCTACCAATTTAATAGCAGGTTATTTTAAAAATATTACTAATCAGTGCCACAAATAGTAGTAACTGTAGTTTATAAAACTAAATCGAATGAGCTAATTTGACTAAAAAACTAGTGATTTGGTCATTAGTTCAATTTGATTGCATTCCGCTTCTCTCCACCAACGTCTTCATCCGCTGCGTCTCCCCCAACGTCAAAACAGCATAGTTTTGATTACAACACATCCTAGCCATTCATTTTGCAGATTGATCTTGACTGTTCATATTTCTTTTTTTTCCATTCCGTCTTCCCCTTAGACATTCGACGAAGAACAAGCTGAATCTCATTTGCCCTTTGCGTTCGACGTTCATGGTTGCGTCAAGTTTCATCTTTGCTGAATGTTGCAGTTTGCCATTCACCGTGGTGGTTTCCGAATGAGTTTTAATGCAATGAAACTCCTCATTTCTCTTCAGCCCAAGGTGAGTTTTCCCTTGAATATTTCTGTACCCTTCCTTCTTCTTTCTCTTGACAATACTCTAATTTCATTGCTTCTTGTGAAATTTTGTTGTTATTTTGCATATTTCTTGCTTTAATTTGTTGCTAGAACAAGTATGGACTCTTTCCCCCACTTATTCCCCCTGTTGAAGAAAACAATTTGGAGATAGCAGACCTTTCAAATGGTGTTGGACAAGCTCCTAAAGGAAAGTCTTACACTCACTAACTCTTCTCCAATCACTCTTCTCCAAACCCTCCTCATACAAATTCCTCTGATTCTCACAGGAAATACTTTGAGTGGTAATTACATGTACAAAAAATATAATTAACCAATAGCCACCACCATTTCATTTCTTTTCCACCTTCTGTTTTCTCTGCAACCAAACGATGATTTGGAGACTTGGAGCATGTTTCTTAAGAAAATGATGGTAGGCCATTTTGACGATGAGTTAAAGTTAAGAATGAAATTATTTGTTATATTTACTATCTTGTACAGGGTCTTTTCCATTTGCGTGACTTTGAAGTGTGAATTTGAGAAGGTAATACTATCTTGTACAGGGTTTGTTCCATTTACAAATTGGAAATGCTATATGAAATTGCCAAATTGCAACTGACCAAACTGTTATATGGAATTGCCAAATTACAGAATGTTTGTTATTTGTTCTGAATTGGTATTGACTTGTCAAGTTACAACTGACCAAACTGTTATTAGAAATTCAAATTGTCAAATTATAGAATGTGTTTCATTTGTTCTGAATTGGTACAGACTTGCCAAATTACAACTGACCAACTGTTATATGAAATTGCCAAATTCCAGAATATGGGTCATTTGTTGTGAATTGGTACATACTTGCCAAATTGTAACTGACCAAACTATGAAATTGCCAAATTACAGAATGTGTGTCATTTGTTCTGAATTGGTACTGACTTGCCAAATTACTACTTTATAGATTATACAAAAATTAATGTGGGTCAGGACTGCTATACAAAATATACTAATATGTACAATGAAGAGCACTAAGCCACCATGATCAAAAAGAGAGTAGCCCAAAGTGACTACATGCTATGAACAAAAAGAATAGTTGACCAAGAGAAGCTGAAATGAAGCAGCAGTTAGGACAAATTTGGATCTCTATTTGAAATAGAAGGCTTCATTGAGCTAGGACAAATGTGGACCTATGTTAGAATGATCTGTGTTGATGTGTGAACCTGCACTTGAAATATATTGTACATCATGAGTTTTTCACATTGTAAAGTCTCCCATGTTATATGACTGCTTGTAAAATTCTAAATTTGATTTGAATACAAGTGGCTAAAAGTGTTATGATATACCATTTGTAAATGCTTCGGTTAACTCTATAGCTTCAAGTGATGACGTATCAAAAGTCAAGTGGTGCCTACAATAAGAATATATGTTATTTATCAGTAAAAAATGGTTATATTCTTTTATTTGTCAATAGAAATAGGTTGCATATTTACCATCAACAAATTTCTAAAAGTCATTTGAGTTGGTATTGGTGTATCTACCACCATGGAATCACACTATAGTTGAGGTGCTAAGTTAGCAATCTCCTGTGTCATTTGAGTTGCCTAAAAATTAATGAAAGAATATAAAAATTAATTAAAGAATATAAAATTAATGAAAGAACCTAAAAATTAATGAAAGAATATAAAAATTAATGAAAGAATGTTAACCTGTGAACCCTTCTTAGCATTTTTGCAAGATTGTGAATACTTCTTAGAATTATTGTTTGACTTTGAAGCCTTTTTAGAATTTTTTTCTGACTGTGATGTGTCCTTAGAAGAATTCCGTCTTCGCCTTTTTGAATGTAATTCATCCACCCAACTCTTTAACCGTTTTTTAATCCTTCTACCCTCTCTTTCCTTCCACCTAATAACTTTGCTACCATGACCACCATCACTCTCATGATTCCCCTCACCATCACTATCACCATCCTTATCACTGTCACTAACATTTATATGCAACTCAGTCACTTTTTTACTAAGTTCAAAGACAGCTTCATGAACTAGAGAAAATGCTTCTAAACTTTCTGATGCATCACTAGCTAACTTAACAACCATGGGGCACAATTGTCTAAATCGATTTGACCTATGTAGCTTATGATCATTTTCAACTTGCCTTCCCTCAATATCATACACTACACCACATCGTGCTTCTCTAGTCCACCTCTTTATTACATACTTC
The DNA here is from genome assembly GCA_026724425.1 of Erythrophleum ivorense. NCBI lineage: Eukaryota > Viridiplantae > Streptophyta > Magnoliopsida > Fabales > Fabaceae > Erythrophleum > Erythrophleum ivorense. Next base: position 9,640,760 of record JAIUCV010000014.1, read on the forward strand.
TTTGGTAGTAACTTGATATCACGTTCAAGAAAAATTCTCAAAGTATGACAACATAATATGCCCACTCTTTCAAACTTCTTGCAACTACAAGTAATTGTCTCTGTTGATGGATCAAATGTCAATAGAAACTTTCTTTTCTTCTTTTCCACATTCATATAATCAATCAAGGTAGGACTATCCTCCTCAGGTTCATTTATCTTTCTTTCTTTCCTATCTTCTATACGTGTAGCATCACATAGATCATATTCATGTTGAAATAAGTCAAAGATAGGTTTAGTGTATACCTGAGAAAGCTGATGAAGCATAGATGAACTTTACAATATCAATCTTGGCAACTTATCACGTGCCTTGAAATCATCTTCCACTTCCCTAAAGCGCTTAGTCTTAAGAACATCTTCAAATTGTTCCAGGAATTGATTAATATCCAATTTAGGACTTGTGCACCCTTTAACACTAGCATTGACACTTTCACTAATTTGAGTGCTTCTCATACCAAGTGTCCTTGCATCCTTGATATAACATGCAGCCCATTTCTCTTTTATCCTGTATGTAACATCCTCAAAAAGTGTTAGTGACTTTAAGAAAGGATATGAGATTAAATATTAGGCTGAAAGAGTAGGGTAAGGATAGGATAAGGGAAAAGTCAAATTTTCACTTATTTAAAAATTTATTTATATATATAATTTAAAAAGCCAAAGAAAAAAAAACTAATAAGATATATATCTTTAGTTAATTTTAAAATATTTCAAATTATCTAAGAGATAACTTAAAGTTAGTTTTAATAGCTAATCCGATAGATAACTTAAAGTTAGTTTTAATAACTAATAAAATTTTAAAATATAATAATAATAATAACTAATAAGATATATATATATCCTTAGTTAATTTTAAAATATTTCAAATTATCCGATAGATAACTTAAAGTTAGTTTTAATATCCAATAGAATTTTAAAATATAATAATAATAAAAAAGATATATATATATATATATATATATAATCTAACATATTCCTTATTTTTCACTCCTCTATCCGTTTGCTCTCTCTCACGTCACCAGAAGCCTTTCTTCAAGTAATTCCAACTTGTTCTTTCAATCTCTCTTCGAACATACATCTCCACACCAGGTACAAGAGTAGTTTTTGTTCTTGTTCTCATATGATTATATTTATATATATATATATAAACATACCTTACGCACTATTCAATAAAAGTGATATGCAATATACATCTTTCCGTCCTTTTGTGAATTAAATATATATATATATATATATATAGTTATATATACAACCTTCATCCCTTATATATGTATATATATGTAATTATAATATATATATATATATATATATATTCTTATGTAGAAACGCATCCTTTCATCCTTTTATTTTTCTAAAATAAATATACATATATATATATTTAATTATATGTTATATATATATATATTTGTAGGTATGTATATAATATGAAATTAGGAATATAAATTTAATATAAATTTTTATACATAGATATGTGTGTGTGTGTGAATTTGGGAATATAAATTTAATTTATATACTTAAATTATAAATTTTTGATGAGAAAATTAAGAGTTAAGAATTTGAAAATTTTGTAAATTTAAGTTAATATAAAAATTGACTATTCTAATGAATTAATTAAAATATAAAGAAATATAGATTTAAAAGAGAATTTTAGGTTCTCTATGATAGCTTTTAAGTTTCTAAAGTAGTTTTAGAGTAATTTAGAGTAGTTTAGGATAATACATAAGTAGTTTTGAATTATATATTGATATTTTGTTTATATGTGTGACTTTTGTAGATTTTCATTAAAAGCTCTTACTACTTAGATTTTCTTGCCGTGTGACTACTTGTGAGCCAAAAGAGAACAGGTAATTCGGGGTTTTTCTATATGTATGCAAACTGGTTTGTGGTTGAAATTTTAATTAAATAAATAAGTTTATCTTGTTGAGCATGGTACATGTAAATAAGCTGTATGGGATTATGAAACGGTAAAAGTAAATGATTGTGAAATTAATGAAATTGCTAGAATCTTATTAAGTATGCTTGCAGATATAATAAAATTCTGACGTAGTGTTTTATTTTTCAAGCATGCTTGGAAATGTCGAATTATTGATGTAAAATTTTAGAGTATTATATTTCTTTCAAGCATGCTTGTCAATCTTGTTTGATATATTATATGGGGTTTTTTATTTTTCAAGCATGCTTGTATGAATTTTGGATAAATATGACATGCATAAATGATGGGTTAAGGAGATGTTGGTGAGATATATATGATATGATGACCACGTGGTTTGCCTCCACCTCGCGCAAGTGGTTGGCTTTTTGTAGGGCCTCGTTCCTCAATACTTACCTGGCCGGGTTTGTAAAGGGGGAACGCAGGACAGTGACACCTCCTGATTTAGTCTTTTAAGGAGGGAAGCCATAGTCTGGGCTTGGGCTCTGTACCTTTGGCCGGGTACATCTCGAGCACCGGAGTAGCTTTGGTCTGTCCAATGTGTGGGCCAGATCATGGATAAGCCTGTGGCTTCAGTCAGCGGTATAAGGTTGGACGGAGCAATAAGGGAGGTTACACATATTGCATTTTATCATGTTGTGCATATAACTTTTGAATTATACCTTATGATCTTTTGTATTAATAATTAATAATAGTGATGTTGGATTTGCATTGAGATCTATTAGATATGATTGTTAGTTTGTATGCACATGGTAAGACTCTGGGTTACTGAGACGTTAGTGCTCACCCCATTCTCTTAATATTTTCAGGTGAAGGACTTAATAAGAGGCAAGGGAAGTTACCGGAGGAGTGAGCTATTGGCTCTTATACTCCTCGAGCTCATGCTGGGTTATTATTTACTTTTTGCCATGATCATAGGATATTTTTATTTGGTTTTACTATTTTTGAATCTTAAAATATTATTTAGCTAGCAGTTTGATACTTATAGACCTTTGAATTTAATTCTCTAAATATTCTAATATGTGTTCGAGATGAGGACTGTGAGTTCCTATATTTTGAATTGAATAAAATGGGTGGAGCCCTTATTATTATATAATAACTTCAGCAGGTATTATTGCTTAATAAGGTTGAACTTTTTTTTAAGTGAGTATTAATTAGCGTGAGGCGAAGTCTCAAGAATTTATAACTATATAAGTACTTGACATATATTTAGGGGACGGAGTCCCTAACCCAATGATTATTAGAGTAGGTGTTACACGGTACATAGACATCAACCATGGGTTATCCTCCATATTGTATTTTGATAATAATGCTTTCCAAGCTTTTTCAAATTCTCTTTTATCCCAACAGTGATACATGTAATTATTGAAATCACTCACAATATGTGGCCCATCTTTCATTGTGTTTTTAAGATGCTTCATAGCATTCCTTGAGATATGCCATGTGCATAAGGCATGCTTCACATTTGGCATCACTTCTCCTATTGCATGTGCCATTGTAGCATCTTGGTCTGTGAAAATAGTTAATGGCATGACATTCTTGTGTGCGTGTACAAAAGTTTCCAAGAGCCACTTGAAGGACTCAATAGTCTCATCATATAATAAAGCAACGCCAAATATCACCCCTCCTTTATAATGGTTAAAACAAAAAAAAAAAATAGCAAGAGGTCTATGATCACGATTTGTGCAATACGTTGTATCAAGTGAAATGACTTTTCCGAAGCAAGCATAGTCAATCAACATGCGTGCATCAGCCTAAACACATTTGTAACTTATTCCTCCGAATCCATTTGATGAGCATGAAAAAATGATGGATTTTCTACTAATTGCTTTTCAAAATAACTAAATAAACACCCAGCTTCACCAAATGCCATGGCTCTTTGCCTTCTTGAATTGAGGTAATTCTTTGCATCGACTCTTGTATATCCCAAATTAATTCGACCTCCTACATGTTTGCTCATCAAATTAAATGCTAATCTTTGACTAATCCCAGCTCATTCAGCAACTTCTAGTTCATATTCTTGAGCTGATGTTAATCTCCGGTGCGATGCTAACAAGTGAACTGCTTCAGGAGGTTGAAGAGAATGATTATGATCTAGAAAAACTTCACTTATTTTGTATTTTCGATTTACTTGTACAACTTTCATTCTAGCTTCACAGCCTGTTCTTGTCTCTTGTCTAGGCTTCTTTGTTTTCTTATCTCGTTTGTCTGGTTTCTGCAACCCCTCTTTACAACAAACATATAGATAATATAAATATGACCCATCCTTTCTACTCTTGTAAAACTTTTGTTTTCGAACACCAAAACCAGCGCTCTTGCCATAGTCATGCCAGAATTCCCATGCTGCTTCTATATTTTCAAACTCAAAATTAAGTGTAGGAATCAAACCCATATCCATCGCATATATATGCCTGAAACAAATACAAACCAAACTCATTAAAACACTAGAAAAAATACAAGCTAGACTCATTGAAACACAAAACCAAATGTAACAACAACAATATTTAAAAAATCCAACTTTAAACCTTTACAAAAAGACAAATGGAATATAAAACAAAAAAAAGATATTCTTGATATCAGGTTGCATCTATTTGACTGAAAATGAGAAGGAAACTCCTGTCACCTTCAATGGAGCTACCTTGTTGCCACCACCTTCGACCAGATAACGTTTTGGCAGAGGAGATGACAAGCTCTGTTTTCCTGCGCTGGTCTGAAGGAAGTAGCAGAACGATGAATGATTTCTCATGCTTCAAACGACTGTGATTATTCCCTGAAATGGATAGCCAAGATCGCATCATGCAAAACGGCGTCGTTTAGATTAGTAAGGCCTCATCACCATTCTTTTGTTGCTCGCGAATCCAATGGCTAAGAATCACCCTGTAAAACAAAACGACGCTATTTTGACGTTGGGGGAGACGCAGCGGATGGAGATGTTGGTGGAGAGAAGCGGAACGCAATTTAATTGCCCCAAAAATTTGGTCAAATTAGTTAATGGATTTTTTTTTCTTTTTTTAATTCTTTTCTATAAAACAACATAATTCATTTTGAACATATATAAAAATTAAAAATAGAAGGTAAGAGAAAGAAAAAGTTGAAATAGAGATAAATTTAAAGAAAATATAATATAAGAGAAACTAAAAATGTGTGTTTTACTACTTTGGGTGCTTTCTCTGCATTAGACTCTATCTTGTAGTAGTATCTTTCTTAAATATTAAGATGTTTGACTAAAATTATTCTTATCTCTTCCATTTTTCTTTTTTTACTTTTTAATAATAAGTAAAATTTTAATATAATTTAAAAATCTTAAAAGTTTAATATTCAATACTTTTAAATTTTAATCATAAATAATTTTTATTTTTTAATTAAAATAATTTTTCAAACATCATTAAAATTTAAAATTTATTAATATTTATTTATTATATTAAAATTTTAATATATAAAATATTAAAAAATATATTTAATTATTATTGATTCAATTATAATTCAACATTATTAATTAAATTATAAATTAATATTTTAACTAGTTTAATAACCAGCTTGATTTTCAAAATACAAAATGGTTTGTTTATGTAATATAATCAAAATTTTTAAAATGTAATTTTTTTCACAATTCATTTTTTTTATAATTAAAATTTATAACCTTATAAAAAAAAAACATTTCCATGGGCCAATTACATCCCTCATGGTCACAACGTAACTGCAGGGATCCATCCCTTTGCAGAAACATTCGTAACATTGGTGGTAGCAGCCAAATTAATATGGAGATGATGCACCAAAACGACAACTTCAGAAACCGGCTTCCAAAGCTCATAGGGCACAATCCCAGTGCCGTTTCGGTTCCTTAAATCAATCAACTGCTCTCTCAGCCGCTCTTGAAACTGTTCAAACGCCGCTTCACTGTTGGATCCTCCTCCCACTGCGGCTCTATGTGTTTCCCCAGAAGTGCCCAGCACCAACATTACCGTCGTTGCCTGAACTTGCGACGGAAAGCACCTCAATAGTGCAACCTCAGGTTTGTCCGAGAAGAATTCCGATTCCGTCGTCGCCTGAACTTGGTTTTTGACAGTTAAGAATGATCCGTTGCTGCTCCACCTTCAAAAAACCTTTCAATGCAAATTACGGACTTCTTTCTATGTTAGATTCTTGCAATTCAGTCAATCAAATCAAGCAAATACATGCCCATCTAATCACCACCGGCCTAATTTTGTATCCTGTTCCAGCAAATAAGCTCCTCAAACTAATCGCTTTCTCAAGCTTCGGTTCTTTGCATTATGCCCATCAAGTGTTTGAACAAATTCCCTATCCAGACTTATTCAATTTCAACACCATAATAAAAGCTCATGCCCTCTCACCCACTTCGTCTTATAATTCTTTCGCGGTATTCCGTTCGATGACCGGGGGTTCAAGTCTTTTGCCTAATCAGTATACTTTTGTGTTTGTTTTCAATGCGTGTGGAAACGGATTGAGGGTCCTTCAGGGGAAGCAAGTTCGAGTTCATGCCATAAAACTTGGTTTTGATAGCAATTTATTTGTTACTAATGCCTTGATTGGGATGTATGGGAAGTGGGGTTTAGTAGAGGAGGGAAGAAAGGTTTTTGATTGGGCTGTGATTAGGGATATGTATTCCTGGAACACCATGATCGCTGTGTACGCTGGATCAGGCAAAATGGATGAAGCCAAAGAATTGTTCAACAAAATGCAAAAGCGAGATGTTGTATCATGGAGTACTATCATAGCTGGTTATGTTCAGGTATTCAATACTGTAAATTAAATACATGCAATTGACCATTTTCTTTTGAAGTGGGTAATATAGAAGTCTGTAGTTGGAGGAGTATCATATTGAATAAGACTTGGATAAAGTTTTGTTGCGTTTACTATCTGGCTCCTCAATAAAAAGTTAAAAACGTTATATAATTTTTTTTTTCAGAAGACCAAACCATGAATTGTTGAGCTCTAAAAAAGAAAAAAATTAACTTGTTATGTTTTTATTAGAGAATCTAATAGTAGACACTTAAACACTATATCGAAGCTTTGTCCATTATATTTTGCTTCACGTAACCATTTTAACTATTAATGTACCCTAAAGGCAATTCTTAAATATTATAGGGTGGTTTATTCATGGAGGGGTTGGATCTCTTCCATAAGATGTTGCAAGCAGGTGCCAAACCAAATCAATACACCTTGGTAAGTGCTCTTGCAGCCTGTTCAAATTTAGTAGCCTTGGATCAGGGAAAGTGGATTCATGTTTATATTGACAAGGGTGTGATTAAGATGAATGAGCGACTACATGCTGGCCTTGTTGACATGTATGCAAAATGCGGAGAGATAGAATTTGCAACAAGAGTTTTCCATGAACATAGAGTTAAGCGAAAAGTTTGGCCTTGGAATGCAATGATTGGTGGGCTTGCAATGCATGGAAAGCCCAACGAGGCTATTGAAATTTTTGAACAAATGAAGATTGAAAAAATTACTCCCAATAAAGTCACATTTGTTGCCTTATTAAATGCTTGCAGCCATGGCTACATGGTCGAGGAGGGAAATTTCTATTTTAGATTAATGGTTAGTGATTATGGAATTAACCCAGAAATAGAGCATTATGGTTGTTTAGTAGATCTATTGGGTAGGGCTGGCCTATTGAAGGAGGCTGAAGACATGATTTCAAGTATGCCCATGGCTCCAGATGTTGCAATTTGGGGTGCACTACTCAATGCTTGTAGAATCCATAAAGATATGATGCGGGGATATAGGATAGGCAAAATAATTAAGGAATTGGACCCTGACAATATTGGTTGTCACATTCTGCTGGCTAATATCTACTCTACATCTGGAAGATGGACTGAAGCAAAAATGTTGAGAGAGAAGGATGGAGTCAACTGGGGCAGAAAGAAAACTCCCGGATGCAGCTCAATTGAGCTGAAGGGTGTATTCTATCAATTTCTTGTTGGAGATAGATCCCACCCTCAAACTAAAGAGCTATATTCATTTTTGGATGAGATGACAACAAAATTGAGGAATGCTGGGTATGTTCCAGAATTTGGCGAACTTTTGCTTGATATTGGTGATGAGGAAGATAAAGAGACAGCTCTGTCCATACACAGTGAGAAGTTGGCTATTGCTTTTGGGTTGATGAATACAGAACCTGGAACACCCATTCGCATAGTGAAGAATTTAAGAGTTTGTGGGGATTGCCATCAAGCAACAAAGTTCATCTCCAAGGTTTATGACCGAGTAATTATAGTTAGAGACAGGACAAGGTATCACCACTTCAAAAATGGAATCTGTTCTTGTAAAGATTATTGGTAGATGCAGACAGTGCTACTTGTGTGTGTCCTATTTTTCCTGCTTACATTGCAGACCTAATAATTGACATAGTAGAGCATTTATATGAAGATGGTAGAATCCTTGATCATATTGAGTTGGCGACAAAATGGTATAAATTTGAAGATTAGATGGCATGGATAGGCCATCTTCATCATCAGCTTCGAAAACAGCATAGTGGTAAGAAAGGTAAAAATTGGGGATGGAAGCAGAATTATTGATGAGAAATGAATATTCAATGTAGTAATGCAAGAAGAACCAAAAATCAGTGAAAGTAAAACTGAGAAAAAAAAACACGAAAAAATAAAACTAGGATCACATAAAAGAATTCCTTAATTGACATCTTGAGTGGGCACATTCTGGAAATTTATCACTTGAGCAGTGTTACTTGGGCATTTCAATGGATAGTGGACGCCCAGGTGAAGCAAAGAAAACCAAGTCCAAGACACCTCGAGAACCAAAAGAAAGCCTACTGAAGCAGAGTCATTCTCTCTTCTCTGTCACTGTTGCTATCTCTACATTCATAAACTCTATCTTTCTTTTGATTTTTTCTTCTTCTTTTCTCTTTCATAGAATCTTCGGCTGAGTTCCTGGCAGACAACAAGAACATCACTGGATTTAATAATGTAAGTATGATTTTGCATTTCCCCTTTTTTGGTTAGGTTATGCTCTGGATTATCTGCTGCATCTACAATTGCTCTGTGTAAGTTAATTTGTATGACAATTCACATTAAGCTCTACCCCAAAAAAAAAAAAGGATAATGGTGCATTCCATGTCAGTGGACACACACACACAATGGCATGAGTGACTGCACTTTGTATCTTTATATTTTCATGAGATATATATATATATATATAGAGGTATATATATGTATATATACTCATTGAAATTCTGTGGATTTCAGCCTGGAAAATGCTTATATCACTGTCAGAGAGCTTGTTGAGAGTTCTCTTGACTCAGCAGAATCTATATCTGAGCTTCCTGTGGTTGAAATAATTATGTGAGTTTGGATGTCTCTGCAAGCAGAAGAATTATTATGAACAAGTAGATAAACTTACGCAGGCTGACATACATGTATAACTGAAGAACTTCTGTTTATATTGGCATGAGTAAAATGTCCATTTATAATGTTGGCTCTTACTTTTATGTTATCTCTGTGTGCTAATTGCTTGTTTATGCATGCATAAACCATGTATTTTGCATGGACTTCTCTATTGCAGTAAGGAGATAGGGAAAAGCAAATTTAATTCTTTGATTGGTCTTTTTGAACATGAATGTGTTGATGCAGAATTATATGGTGCTACGAAACAGATAAGGCTCGTGAGGTGTGTTTTCTTTCAGTGTGAATTTCTTGTTACCTTCATTGTATTAGATTAATTACTGAATTTTGATAGAAGCCTGGATCATACTCTATTTTTTGGTGGAGAATGATTTTCTGAAGATTTTTAATTTGTTATTGTATGACTATGTTTCATTCATATGTTTCTATCCTATAATCCTGTTTTCCATAAATTATTTGTATCAACTGGGTAGACTAAGAAATGGGTAATTTGTTTTTGGCTGTTGATTTTACCTTGAAGGTTCTCTGTACGAGTTCAGTTTCACATTATACCTTTCCATGCAGAAATGGTTAGCAAAGGAGGCTTGTGCTCTAGAAATACAAGTAAAGAATGCTGCCTTTGGAAAGAAAGTGAAAGAGGCTGCATCTTCAGCGGTATTAAGTGTCAAGTTGAGGCCTCATTTTACAGGGTCACATGCAAGGTATGTGTGGTTTCCACCTCAGGCCTTCTTTTGTGGTACTGTATTAATGTCATGATTTATTAGCTTTATTCTAGCCACAAAAAATATTTCATCTGCTTTTGAAACCAAATTTTAAATTCTTAGTGGCTGGTTCCTCATTGATCTCATTCCTGCCAATTGAGCTAATGACGGTCTCTTGCTAGAAACTTATTGTAGGATAATGGAAAAGGAATGCCACATGATGTTATCTCTAATATGTCTGGCCGAGGTGTGTCAGTTACTTCCTACCTCAATTGCCCTGCAAATAAGCAGTTGTCCAGACACTAGATTTTAGTAGTTATTTTATTGGTAGTAGCCTCCTTATTCTACTTTGAGAATGCTTTAAGCTGATCTATCCATGCAGTTCTTTCTGGGACAAAATACGGCTTGAAGCAGATGCGAGAAAAATTTGGTCTTGGTGCAAAGATGGTATTGGCAATATGCACTAGTTAAAATCCTTTTTTTTTTTCTCTTTTGTTTGGTTTTTTGGATTTTTTTTTGGGGGGAGGGGGGGGGCGGAGAGGGGTTTAGTTGACATGTCCCCGTTGGCTTTATTGGTCTGTATTATTGTATTATTCATATATGCAGGCTCTAATATGACCACTGGGCTTCCTATTGTAATCTTCTCATCAGTGAGAAACCAAAGTTATATTTCATTTTGCGGGCTTGATATAGACATTCATCAGTATGATTTTAGGTTATTGCAAATCACCTGATATTTCAACTCTTTTTCATTTTTTTTTTTGGGTTGGGGCGGTTTGTTAATGATGGGACCCAACCCAACAAGACACTCCAAACATACAGCAGAAGACTAGAAAGAGTGAAAGAGGGAGGAGAAAGGAGGAGCATTGGAGAAGACAAGGGGACTGAAGGACAAAAAGATACCAAGGTTTATAGCTGAAAGAAACACTGAAACTCGGGCAGAAAAAAGAAGCAATAATGGAAAAGCAGGTGTGGCAGTTGGTGAGTAGGTAGAAGTGGGTATATAGCACAAGTGGACTGTCGAGGGAAGGGGAGAACTTTTGGGAAAGAAGTCTCGGGTGAGAGTTGGCCTTTCGAAAGCCAATGCTTGTGTTACTCTAGGGTTTGTGTTCAGATTCTTTGTGTTCATCTTGTTCTTCCTGTTCTGTGCTTTTCTGTGAACATTGACTGCTAATTTGTGTCCTTGTGGGAGTTCTTTGTTGTGCTTTGATGGGGAGTGTGTACGTGAACGTGTAAGTATTGTAAGCCTGTGCTAGCGTGAGTCAGTGTTAGGGTGTGATTTCCATTGTATAAGTGCGGTCGTAACTCTTGTACCAGCAGCATAATATTCAATCTTCCATAAGTGCCTATATTGGGGCTGTGTTCTGGCTGTTTGTGTGTGTTTGGTAGTCAGTTTCTATCAGTATTGCCTTCACTTATTATCATTGATTGATGAGACAAGTTGCATATTTATATGGCCATGTTGCCTATTTTGTTTTTGTTTTTGTTTTTTTTTTGCATTTTTGTTTTTGTTTTGTTTTGTTTTTTTTTTCCTTTGGGGTAACTGAGGCTCGTAAAAGAGATACTTTTTTATTTTGGGTTGCTGGCAATAGTTCATTTTACCTTTGATTAGGCAGAGGATATGCTCACTTAGTCAATTGATTTTTTAATGCGAACAATATAGATGCTCATTGCTTGAGCTATTCTTTACTGGATTCTTCCCCCACCCCCCCCCCCCCTTCTTCTCCTCTCCTTTCTCCAACCTGTGAAGTCTAACTTCTCAGCAGATAGTACGAATTCATCAGTTAACTATTTATTGTGCTATGCTTTTTCCATGATTTTTTTTTAATCTTATGTTCCTTACTATTGTTATTTGACAATTGACATTGTATTTAATACGTCTTTTCCGTGTCCTAGTCCTGCTGGTGAATGCAATCTTCGTCTAGGATTCATAAAAGAGCTGCACCTTGACATGGTTGCAATGTATTCAGGAAGTTTGTGATTTTAGTGTCAAAGTTTTGCCCTACGAATTAATTTATACCCTGCGAATTTCATCTTGTTGATTGATAGGATAATTCCAAAATTTTGAACGTCACGTATTAAAGCATCAATATTAATTTGTTCTTATTTACTCCTCATAACTTTGGATGGAGGGGATTGGATAGGTTGCTTCATGGTTGGCGTTGTGGATTGTTCAACAATTTTTTCAACTCTAGTGTTTGAATTTAAGATTGGTGTGATAAATTCTGTATCACTGTATCACTATCGTACTCTCGAATGAGTCAGTAATTTTCTTCGTAAGCATTTGTTTCAAGTTTTAATTTATAATTACATATAAAAATAAATAAAGAAACTAACATATGCAAAAAGTCAAACAATTCTCAGCTTATAAATTAATAATTTAATAAAAATTAAATATTCTAGAATAAAATTAAAAAAAAGAAGAAGCTTGAGTAAAGCTTACTAACGTCATATTGTACAAACGTTTTTGAAGTCGCTAATAATTACTTGGAAAAAATTTATGTATATCAAACAAAAACAAAAACAAAACACAAGTGGCGTAGCGTGGCTAATTCTCTTACCTTCCATTAACATCATACTGCACCGACCTTACGCTTTATTCCCTGAAGGTTGAGGACTTGAGGTGCGGTGAATAAAAGACCGAAATGGTGGTTTTGGAAATTTAAAATGTTAAACCATTTTTTCTTTCATTTAATGAAACCTAATGAGCCAAAATGAAAGCATTTAAGTTATTTATTTGCTTCAATACCCTCCCTACACACGCATATAAAGATTTGTTTTGGGGGGAAAAAAAGAGGGGGGTGCGGGTGGGGGAAGATCGTGGTCCTCCCAAGGTATGCCTATGATATCCGTCACCTAAAACTAAGTCTCTCTCTTGCTCGATATTAAGGACGCACTCTACATTGGTGTAGTGTAGTTATCAAACCTATGAAATTAATGCATAAAGTTTATGATAAGTGTCCTATAATAAATAAAGTATTAAAATCTAAATTTGAAAACATGATAGACATACAAAGCTTGAATTCAAGTGCACATATTGATAGAAAGAAGAAAAATCTTCTGAAACAATAATGTGACACGTGTGATTTTTCTTAATTTATAAAACATGAATATATATATGTTAGAAATTATTCAAGATGGATTAGGATACTTACCTTTGTAGTAGATGAATCTTTCAATTAATTACCCCACATAGTAGATCATGGTCATAGATTGAACTTTGATCACAAGTTCACAATAGAGATACCCTTAAGCCTTTCTCTCAACTTTTTGTGTGAGTCTAATATTTTTCAAATGTGTTTAGAGCTTCCACCCCAGTCTCTTATTTATAGACCTCTTAATTAAAGTCTTAATAGGATATAACTCTTAATCTTAATAGAATATACCTCTTATCCTATTAAGAGTTATATCAAATTAATAAGATATATCTTCTCATTTTAAATTTAAATATTAATTATCAGATAATTAATTATCTCATCTACTTTTGAGATAATAATAAATTATCATACTAATTAATTTTCTAATATCTTAATTAAAAATTAAGATATTAAGTTGGATTAGGTTTTATCCCATTATGGACGGATGAATCCAACATCTCTTACTCAATGGGATGAATTCACATAGAGTATTTCCTCTTGGATTTTTATACGAAGTGTTTGTTATGATTGCTTGGGCACCATGTTTGGAAGCTTTTATACTTGCAATCCTTTTTATGACCAGCATAAGAGAGTACTACTCTTGCATATACATTACATGCTTATTTATATGCCTCTAATGGCCTAAATTCTCTTATATACATCATATTCTACACTCAGCAAATTTAATCCCTCCATCTACTCAGATTGCTTTTTTCATATGCATAGTATTCATATTTATGATGTTACCAAAAACAACTTTACAATAGACATACCTTAAATAGCAGTATTGTTGTGTATATCTAGAGTAATCTTTCTTTCACCCATATACAATTTAGGTCAAAATTAGCTGCTTTCCTAGCATTAGTCCTTTAAGTTGAATTTATTGTAACCATGGGATGTGTGCCAAAGTAGCAAGCATTAACTCATCTCACACTACCAAAAAAAAAATAGTGTTTTGGCAATGATGTCTTAACCATGGTTCATCAAATTGTGTTAAGACAAGTCCTAAACTTAGTTATTATTTTTTTAGCCACAGCTAGGCCATGGCATGGCTTAACCATAGTTATTTGATAACCATGGTTAAGTGGCTTAATGGCTCTATCATGGTTATAGCAAAACCATGGTTAGGCTCATGGTTAAGACCATTAATTCTCCCATATTTACCTAATCCCCTTTTCCCATCTACATTAGTTTGCATTACACCAAGTAGTAGGAGTATATCTTCCATTTTAACCTTAAGTAGCAACAGATTCCCACCACGCTTGCCCTCTACATGACTAGATTTTGAATAGTGACACAACACAATTGGCGAGTAGATCCACACAAGTAGATTCCTTCGCCCTCCACACTCGCCATCACCTATTAGGTTAGCTTCAGATCCCCACCACACTCACCATTTCTCTATTGCTTCTTCTAGCCATTGATGGATTTTCATGGTTTCTTTTTTGTGTATTTTCTTGAGTTTCTAAATTAGTGATCTATGTCTTTCTAGCTTAGGTGTTCCCTTCCTTGTCTTTTACATTGCTACTAAGCCTTCCCTTCTAAAACTCTCCATTCATCTATTCACATCTTTTAACTTTTTTTAACCATTTAATTAGTTGTTTTCAACTGTCAATTAGGATTTTGTAGTAGTATTGATAGTCGATGGCATAGAAGAATTTTTCTTGATTTGATAGTTGAAAGTCTCCTTTTTTTTTATCTTTTTGGTTTTTAGAAATGATGAGGGGTTTGGGGTGGGCATTTTCTTGCATTATTCAAAATAGAGGTTTGCATAAATAAGTATTTGAAAACATATCTATAAGATATCTAAATGTGACATTAGAAGAAATTGAATATTTTTATATTTGGTATCTGATAGAGGATATCAAATCTGTTATCTTATGAGTAAGACTGAAGTATTTAGAAAATTAAGATATCCATCTTACTTCAAAAGAAACCAACTTTTTTGCATTTGTTATAATGATAATAGATTTTTTCTTTCTTTTTAAACAATATATGAGAGATTTACATTCATTTCTTAGTGTCATTAAATTTAGGACTTTTTATGATCCTTATGTTATAATGACTTGGAGTTGTATTCTTGTTTGATTCCATCTGCCATTGTTCCATATTACATTGCTAGTTCTTTCTATTAGGAGTTAGGGTTGGGCAGAAAAGAGCTTGCAAAAATTAGACAGAGCTAGGTGAGAGAAAGCTTCTAGTCTTTTCTTCTTCTTCTTTTTCCTTTTGGGTTTGGCACCTACCAGTTATAGGGTATACTAGTTTTGATGACATGGATGTCAAGTAGAAGGTGGTATCATGAGATTACTAGTATTGTGAATAATTAATTATGTTACCTACCTAATTTTAAGTTTAGACTTAGGTTGATTAATAGAAAACTTGTAATGTGCAACTTGAAGTGGTTCCTTTGGATAGAGCTTAAGCTTTACATTAAAATTTTGTGACCACAACCAAAAGGTTTTTAAGAAGTACCAAATAGGCTCTAAATGACAAAATACATAGCTGGAATGAAAGTAAAAGTTAATAAACATTTGGTTGATCAAGAAAAACATAAGGTACTTGGAAAACATAAAAATGTCAAAATAATATCCAACACAATCACTTATCACTTAATGTTATAATGATTCTTTACTCATTTTAGAAAAAGCCACTTGGTGCATATTGTTTTGAGATTGATAAAAGTTAAAGGATTATAATATTATTATTTTGGGTCAAATTAATGAAATAATATTATTTTAACTGGATTGATTATTAATACTAAAACTCATTGATGAATTAATTAGAACTTACTTTGAATTTTAGTTGTTAAATTATGAGTTGAATTAAAATTTTTCTTTTCAAGTATTGATTATGGCTTCCTATCACTCATAGAGTTCTTCATTTAAGCCTTATGATGAGTTTAAGTTTGTTTTAGTAGTAGCATGGTAGAGGTGAACATAGTCTTTACTAGGGAAGAGTATTATTATAGAGAGTGGAGGGGTTTAATGTTAATCCAATATGATACTCATTCTCTATAAAAAAGGATATATTGTTTAGATAGATTTTATAATTACATTTCTATTGACTTATTTGTATATTTGCAACTTCAATAGCACATGGTGGTTGTTGTTGGATATGTTAGTTGAAAATTGTTGTTATTGGGAATTGGTTGCTAGATATGTTAGCTAAAAATTGTTGTTACATGTTTGTGGGGCGAAAAGTGGATAGAACAATAAATTTGAAATTAAAAAAATTGTAATAGTGGTTAAAATTGCCACCTTAAAATGCATAAGTATAACCATGATTGACAAAATTCTGCCTAGACCATGTTCTAGCCATAGTTCACAATATAGCCATTGTCAAAAAAATCATGGGTAAGCCATGGTATATCTACAATTACAAAACCATGGCTAGATTGTAACGTCCACCATTAAAAATTAGCTAAAATAGGGCTAAAAATAGAAAAAAATGAGGCTAGGACCAAAAAAAAAGAGAGGCTTAAGATCGAGATAATAAGGCCAAAATAGATGAAAAAAAAAAGATCAGAAAAAAGTCTCATAGGCTAAGTATAAAGGAGTTAAGGATTAAAATACAAAGAAAAGTTGTGAGCCGAGCAAAATGTATAGATTGCTTGAAAGTTCGGGGAAACCTAATTTCACCTCCTATTTGTGGTTTTAGGCACGAATATCAAAAAATCGGGCAGGAATTTCAAAAATCTATGACTCACAGTTAAACTTCGTTTGATGAGACGGGTCCGATGATGTCACGTTGTCCAGATAGGTGGGTGGGATTTGGTTAGCCTGATCAGTAGCCATGAGCAAAATGGAAAGAAGAGGTCATCACACCCATGGAAATAAGAATAGATAAAAGGATAGGAAACCCTAAAGGAGTTTCAGGGACTAAACTATAATAAATAAAAATTTTAGGGTACAATTATAATACAAAACGGTGAAAATTACACCTAAAGACCCGAATGTCCGATTGACACCGAAACTTACGAGGATCGAGGTTAAGGGCCCTTGATCTATGTTCGAGGCTCAGTATGGCCAGAAAGTAAAGGAAATACTATTTATAAATTTTAGAAAGTCTAAAGGTATACATTGTACTGTAAAACCTTAATTAGGCTTGGACACCGATTTTTGCACTACGGTAAGGTCCAATAGCCAATTCTAAAGGCCCAATAAGAGAAAAGCAAGTATAATTAGGGTTTTAGAGAATATGAAACCCAAATATAAAAATAAAATAAAGAGGAAAGAAAAGAAAGGATTTTTTGGTTAGTTTAAATGATTAACCATGGTTAGGTTAGAAATTGACTATGGTTGAGTTAAAAACATTAACCATGGTTATTAACCATCAAATCACTATAACTTAAGGGCTCAGAAAGAACATCCAAGTGTCCAGCTAAGGAATTTTAGGAAAAAGATATTTAGTCATGAAATTATAAAATCAAAAGAAAAAAGAATAAAAGACTAAGATTTGATCTTGAAAAGGTTGATCCAAAGGTCCAAACTTAGTATAGCCATTTAACTTCATTTAAGTTCATCTTCTTCCTCCCCATCCCATCATTTTCACATCACACACAAGGAAGAGGAAGAGAAAAACGTGAAGAGAGAGAGAGAGAGAGGGAGGAAAGGTGGAAGAAGAAGTGAAATCAAGCAAAACTACCACCATTCTTCATCTTCTTCATTCTCCAATCATTTTCTCCTAAGGGAAGCTGCATCTTCATTCTTTCTTCAAGGTGACACGTTGCTCTAAGTGGGAAAAGAAGGGATTTTAGTGTGAGAAAAGCAAAGGAAGCAAAGATTAAGTTTAAAGAGTAAGTTTTCTCCACTTTGCACTTGAAAATCACATAGTTTAGGTTAGTTTTGTTAAACCCTAGTTATGGGTCACTTTTGGACGGCATATGGATGATTAAAAATGGAATTTATATGTTGAATATGAAGGCCTAGGAATGAAGTTTATATGTTGAACATGAAGGCCATATGAGCTTAGTCATTATTGTTATGTGTTGGAACTTTGAAAAACCCAAAGATTGTAATTTTTGTGAAAATGGAAATTATGGGGAGGTGCTGTCCAAATTTCTTCAAAATTTTTATGGTGTTTTGTTAATGTCATAGAGTCATATATATCAAATTTCAAGTCGTAAGACATAAAGGAAGAGGCTATGGAATTTTTAGAACAAAAAAAACTCAATTTTAGGCCTAAAACGGAGCTAGGTATGTTATGACCAAAACGTGTTATTGGGGCTAGAATTTGATAAATTTAAGCATTCACATATATTCAAAA
The DNA here is from genome assembly GCA_026724425.1 of Erythrophleum ivorense. Lineage (NCBI taxonomy): Eukaryota > Viridiplantae > Streptophyta > Magnoliopsida > Fabales > Fabaceae > Erythrophleum > Erythrophleum ivorense. The sequence goes on from JAIUCV010000014.1 coordinate 9,659,207, forward strand.
GGGTGTTTTTAGCTAGTAATATCTATGGGAAAGCCTCTAAAACTCATGGAATAAAATTACTAATTTTTGGCCAAGAAAGGCATACTATTCGGCCATAGTGGATTGAAAGGGAAGGAGTTTGATTTTTTCAATTCCAATGGTTCCAATGAGTTTAAAAGGGTCATATTACTTTAGAAGTTATGGTTTACGTGTTGATTGTCATGAATTGTCATCATGATTATAGGGTTTGAAATTTGTTTGAAAACTCTAAAAACAAGTAGACCGAGTTCTAAGGCTTGAGAAGCAAAGTTTGCTAAAGTAGTAATTTTCCTTTCTCTTTCTTTAAACTTGTATGTTTGTATAATAATGATTGTTATGCTATATCAAGTTGTCATTTATGCTATAAGATGAGACATGTATGCTCGAATTGTGTTTGGCCTTGTATGAAATTCTTTGTATTACTATGTGGTATGTGGCCTTGATTGGCATTATGTTATGTACTTACATACTCACTTGTGAATAAGATTAGTTTACTACTACTTAGATTTCATAATCTCACCCCAAATATAACCTATACTAGGTCTGAGTTCAAGCAAAGAAAGGGCAAAGGGTATGGAGGCATAAATCGAGGACCTTACTTTTATGTATCACATTTTGTTATGTAATTAAATATCTTTGGATTATGGTATTTATGAGTTGTGTTATGATACTATATGGTAATAGGTTATGTAATAGAAAGCCATGTATAGACTCAACCTTTAAGTAAAAAGAATATGACTAGCGTGCCTAAAATGCAAAGATTCATGTGCTTATATAAAGGCAAAATAATAATAATCATATGTCAAGTGAGGGGTAAAATTGTCCATTTTTTGTAGGGACACTTTGATATGAATTTATATGCATTCCCCTGAGTTTCCCTTGTAAAGGACTTAAAGAGTTGGAATTAGCGCCTTGAACTGACCTCATACGATTTTTCTATAATTAATTATGTATTTTCAAAGTTGGACAAAATTCTAGAAATGACCAAATGAATAATGAAATTGTATAAGGTAGTTTTAAAAGGAAAAATTTTAATCAATTTAGGTTTCCATTGATTCTTCTAAGTTCTATATGAGGTATTTGTAGTATGAAAAATGTTATATAGTAACATATGACATAGACCATGATCTAGCCATGGCATTGCCAATGATTAGTTCAAACTATGGTTAAAACCTTTGTGCCAAACGTTTTAGCCATAGATTTTGTAATTATGGTAAAATGACTTAGCCACGGTTAAACTCATGGCTAAAGCCATTAAAATACCATGGCTAAACTCATTTTTTTTTATAGTCAACAACTAACTTATATATAGGGTATGATATTCTATGTTCTATATATACTAAGAGATTTTACATCTTTCTTATAGACATCTCTAGGAACGGGTTTTATAAGGGATCAACTAATGCTTTATATGCAAACATATTTCAAAGTAACACGCTTTTGTGCTATTGGTCTCATTCATTCTCATATTTGTGTTTTCTCCTGTTATAATACTTAGAGACTTTAATGTAAGTTATAACTTCTTTTTTATCATAATTGGTTGATATAAGACTTAATATCCCGCCAATGATCCCTAAGAGTTTCAAAATCCTCTTTAACCATACAGTCTCTTGCACTATTGCAAAAGATACAATAAACTTTGCCTTTATAGTAAACATTATGCATTTCTTCTTCGTGCTATTCTAAGATATATAATCACTATTTAGCAATAATCTATATCTATTTTATAATGATTTATAAGAATCTTAGAATTTTCTTAATAGCACTTTAATGCTATTGGTCAGGATTTGACTAATACCGATTCACAAAGTCAACCCCTAACTGTAACACCCGATTTTCCATAAAAGGCTAGAAACTAGGGATTTTCAAAGGAAGTCTCATCAAGCATATGAATAGCGGCCAAATAAAATTAGAGAGATAAACTAGACCTATAAAAATGAGGATATGAAGCTTGAGATGCTTGAAAACCCGGGTCAAAATAGTTAAGAAAAATTGGGAAAGAAAGCAGTGGCATTTTTGTAATTTATTCACTTTTTAGAAAACTTAAAGGAGGAATTTTTAAAAGAGAAAAATTGAGTTTCCCGGGCTTCTCAGAGGCCCTAAAAACTGTAGAAATTCCTAGAATGGTCAAAACTCCTTCAGTTTATGTTTTTGGTTATCGATTGACCAAAATTTTGATTGATTTATTTGGGAAGGTTTTTAATCTAATTTGGGTGAAACCAAAGGCATTTTATGAATTATAGGACTAAATTTTATGATAAAAAAATGGTTTTGAAAAAATAATTGAAATGAGCCAAAATGGAAAGAATTAAGATAAGAGACTAAATGCAAGCTTGAAAAATGTTGTAAATGAACCCTTAGGCTTATTAAATCACATCCCCTTCTTCTCCAACTCTCACCACCGACTTGCTTCTAGTCCAAACAGATTCTAAGAGAGTCTCAAGAGGCGCACCAAAGGGGAGAGCTAAGGGAGGAAGAAGAAGCTTGAAAAGGGTAAGATTTGGTCACTTTTTCATGCTCCTTCCTTTACTAAACCTCTTCTCATCCTTCTCCTCTCTTCTCCCATGATTTCAATGGTTTGTTTGGGCATGTTTTGAGACTAGTTCAGTAAAGGAGAAGGAGAAATTGAAAGGAAACTTTGAAGCATAAGGAAGAGCTCTTGGAAAAGCTTGTAAACAAGGTAAGAATTCATGATTGTGTTACTTCTTCTTGGCTTTTCTCCTTCTCTACTATTTTGGATAGAACAAGGGGGAGATGTTAGGGACTTTATCTCAACCTAAACTTGATAAGAATGGGGCTTTTGAAGCCTAAGGAATCCAAGGAAGAAATTAGAATTCAAAAAGAATAATTAGATAACAAGTTATGGTAATTAGGAATTTTGTTACACCTTGACAAATATGAAACTTTCTAACGGTAAGTCAGGTTGTTTAAGAGTATGTATGAGTTCTCAAGACATCTAAGAAGCCTCACAAGCGCCAATTCCCTAAAGAAAATCAAGCAAACTCCATGGGTCCCTTGGTAGCTCCATGTCTTGGTCTAGGTAGAGAACAAGTATCTAGGGAGAGTTTTAATTAATTTCAAGGATGAGAATGGCCTAGATATGATTAGTAAATACCAAGGAAACCATTGGTTTGAATTTAGAAGCTGTAATATCCAGTTCTTTGAAAACAAGAGAAAACGTGAGAAGCGTAATATATGGTTTCTCTATAAATGTACAAAATTCACCGGATACAAAAAGAAATCCCCCAAATAGAGTGATTTGAGGTCCTAAAAAATTTGTGTAGCATTCTAGACTCCTAAAAATGAGAATCCTAAGCTCAGACAGAAAGAAAAACAAACCTAGAATGAAGAAACAAATTTAAAGAAAAAGTTAACGAAATGTAATGGTATTTTTATAATTTTGAGCAAATTTTGGAATTCTCATAGGAAGGCTTTTTAAATGAAAGTTTTGAGTTCTCCGAGGTTCTCAAAGGTCTTGAAAATTATGGAAAGCCTTGGGATAGTTAAAACCCCTTCGGTAGATGTTTTCCACTATCAGTTGACCTGAACTCTAACTGATTCATTTAAGAAGGTTTTAGCTCCGATTTGAGTGATTACCAAAAGCATTTTATTAAATTGGGAACCTAAATTTTATGATGAAAAAGATAGTTCTAAAAAAGGAGTTAAAACGAATTAGAAACAAAAATGCCAAGAACGAAAGGCAAAATTGAAAATTTTGGAAAATGGAAGTTTCTTGAAACCTTCTTATATTTCACCCTCCTTCTCCCCTCTTCTAGACTGAACAAATTCTGCCCCAAAACCAGAGGAGAAAGTTAGCTCTTAGGTGTATCAAAGGAAAAGGTTTTGGAGGGAGAAAAAGCAAGGAAAAGGTAGGACACTCTATGGAATTTTAAGCTTTTTCTTTAGCAACATATTTCTCCTCCTTCTCCCCTTTCTCCCTATGGTTTTCTTAAAATTTTTGGTGCTATTTTGAGGGCAGAATAGAAGGGAAAATTTGGATTTAAAGAGAGAAGGCCAAGCAAAGTGAGAAATAGGCAAGAAGAAGTAAGGAAACAAGGTAAAATATCACTTTTATGGTAGCTACTTCCTTCCCCTTTCTTCCTTGGTTCACCCCATGTATGTAGCTCTAAGAAGGCATGGATTTTAGGTAGAACCAAGGGTGAATCCTAGGAATTTAAGGGAGAAGAGTAAGAATATCCAAAGAGAATTAACAAATAACCATAGAAAATCAAGATAGCAAACCTAGGGTTTCAAGTGCTCCACCAAAAATCTGAATTTGGTGTAATTATTCCAAGGCTTAAATGAGTATTTAGATGAGTTCTTGAGATCCCTAAAAGGCTCCTCATATGCATCTTCTATCAAGAAAATGAAGCAAACCTACTTGGTACTCATATGGAGCATAGTTTTGGCCTAGGTTAGAAAGAATGCGAAGAGGAAGTTTTAATTTGTTCTAAGTCGATTTTTGAGTCATATATGATGGAAGAGGATGAGAGAAAACCTTGAAAAAATTTTAGAAGCCATAGAAAGTGAGATGGTATCATAGGTTCCATATTATGACTTAAAGAAGCAACATCTAGCCAGGCTCCTTGATTTGATTGTGTGATGACTTCAAGAGGTTTAAATGGAGTCAAGAATCATAAATAGAAGGAGAGAATGGAGGCAAGATGATTTTTTTTAAGGTTGCTTCATTAAGTGCATTATGAAACCATAAAAGAGCCATATAAACCACCTATCTTTTCTAGAGAATGTATGGCCTTAGAATTTAATTCAAAAATATAATTGGCTTCTATATGATGTGTCTAGTGTAATGTCCGATTTTCGTTTAAACGATAGAAACGGAGGCATTTTCTAAGCAAGTCCCCTAAAATGAATTAGTTAAGGTATTAAAAAATTTAAGTAACATTCTAGCCTCCTAAAAATGAGAATCCTAGCCTCAGATGGAAAGAAAAACAGAGTTAGAATGAAGAAACAAATTTTGACGGAAAACCTACGAAATGTAATGGCATTTTCATAATTTCGGGCAATTCTTGGAATTCATGTAGGAGGGCTTTTTAAATCAAAGTTTTGAGTTTTTTGGGGTTCTCAGAGGCTCTGAAAACCATGGGAAGTCCCGGGATAGTTAAATCCCCTCCGGTGGACATTTTTCAATGTCGGTGTGCTCAAACTTTGACAGATCCGTTCGGAAAGGTTTTAGCTCCAATTTGAGTGATTCCAAAGCCATTTTTCTTAATTAGGAATCGAAATTTTACAATGGAAAAGATGGTTCTAAAAAAGGAGCTAAAACGAAGGAGAAACGAAAATGCAAAGTATAAAGGGCAAAATTAAAATTTTTGAAAAAGTCCTTTTGCCCTAGCTATATATAGGTAGCGCCTCACACTCTCCCTCATTTCACTTCAGATTTTCCAGCCCCAAACTAGAAGCAAAGCCCTAGGAGAGTGGAGCACCAAGAGAAGAGAAGAAGGAGGAAAAATTCAAGCCTTTAGGTATGGAAATTTGCTTGTTTTCATGCTCTCTACCAATTTCTTCTCCTCTTTTTCCCTCTTCTTCTCCATGGTTTTTTCTGAATTTTTGAGGGATTTTTTGAAGGGAGAACAAAGGGGAAATTTTAAAATTCAAGTAAGGAGGCCAAGGAAAGCAAGAACAAGCAAGGAAATTCAAGGAAAACAAGGTATTATGCCATTCTTCCACTTGGTCTTCCTCCTCCCTTCCTTTGAGTATGTTTTGACCTAGATATAGAAAGCCCAAGGGAGTTAAATTCTCAACCAAACCAAGGATGAATCTTAGGTATTTGATGGAGGAGAATAAGAATATGCAAAGAAAACCATGAAATAGCTATTAGAATGCAAGATGCAAAACTTAGGGTTTCTAGTGCACTTTTCAAATTTTGAACTTATGTGATGCTTCCTAAGTCTAATTAAGAGTTTAAATGAGTTCTTGAGACACCTAAGATGCTCCCCATAAGCTTCTTCCTTCAACAAAACAAAAACATCTCTAAGAAGCCCTAAATCTAGGCATGTCTCGGGCAAACATGTTCATGGTGCTAGGGAAAGTTTTAAATTTTTCTAAGGCCATTCTTGAATCATATTTGATGAATGAAAATGAGGGGAGCCTTAGAAAAAATTTAAAACTCATAGAAAGTGATTTGGTGTCTTAAGTTACATATTATGACCTAAAGAAATAACATAATGCTAGGCCCTTTGTTTCAATGGTGTGATGACTCCAAGAGGCTTAAAAGGAGTCAAGAATCATATTGGAAAGGAAAGAATGAGGCCTAGAAGTCATTTGAGAGGTGTTGCTTCATTAGGTACCTTTATGGACCATAATAGAACTTATAAAGTTATCTAGGGTTTAAGCAAATTATGTAGCCTTAGAATATATTTTATGAACCTAATTGGCTCCCATAAATTGTATCAGGCCAAGAGAAACTATCTCCACCAATTTGTGGGTGTGTGGTCGAAAGAGGAGGCTTGAATTTCAAGGAAAAAGTATGTGAGTGCACACAAGGTAGCTCTCTCCACCTTCTCTCATGCATGGATATGTGTTTAGCTTGTTTTAGAATGTGTGTATATGCATTTTCAAGCTATGAAAAGTATGCTAGTATATCTTTATATGCCATGATTCTTGATGCCATGTTATGTTTCCAAATGAATACATGATATTTGTTTGAGTTTGCTTGAGTGTGGAGAGGTCAAGAACTCTTCACTATAGTGAGGATGAGTGAAAAACCCTTGAGCTTGGTTGAGACAAAGTAAAGTGGGCCCCCAAGAGTATGGTTGAGTCCAAAGCTCTTAAAGAATGGGTAAGGCAAGTTCAAAATTCATGAGGAGAAGTGTGAGGCCAATCCAAACACTTGGTGAGCTCTTGAATGTCTTGTATGATTTGTTCATATGCCAAGTTGCTTTTAAAATGTCCATAATTTTCATTTTTCCCATGCATGCATTTGTAAAACTTGCTTTGCACATATTATGTATGATTGAATGAGAGATGAGCTATTGGGATTCTTTGAATCTCATCCCCTCCTCTCCAATGCTTTAACATACTAGGTGGACCAAGTAACTATGGAGAAGGGAGCCAACAACAATGAAGAAGGAAGATTGACAAGCATAATGCCTAGCTTTATCCATTTTGGACCATAATTATGTTTCTTGATGTATATGATGTTGTAAATGGTCTATGACCCTTGAGTCATGTATAAATATACTATTATATGATATTTATAAGTATGGATATGATGTATGAGATTTAGCATATATTTTGAGTATGTGATACCAAAGTATGTAAATTGGAAGTTTGATGGAAATGTGCATAAGTATGGGTTGAATGGCCAAAATGAGAGGCATGACGTTTGGTGTGACAACCCTATCTTCTAATAATTGTAATTATAGCTAAATATAAGGTTTATAAATTAATGATCAAGGTTTTAGGTCATTATATGTTACCGCATTACGAAAATGTGAGGAAATTTGAACCTTGATGTTAGGGTCATCACCATGCCACCTTAACAAAATAAAATGTGCATAAAAGAAATCTTACTACCATAAGAGACTCATGATTCGATCATCCATTAGTTTCAACACTCAATAACCTCCCGGCTTGTACTCTTAAATCATTCCCCAAATTTCACAAATCTCGCAGCGGCGATAGCCGCGGCGAGTTGGACCTTCGCCGCGGCCAACCTATATGGCGCTGCGGCGGAAATGCTTCCTGGAACTTCTACTCGACTCCCAGAATTCTCGCCTCGGCGCAATATATTCGCGCCCCCGGCGAGTTTTGCCTCTGTCCAACACAAATTTTAATTTTTCGACTCGTGCCGCGGCGGGTTTTGGTTCTGTTACCCCCCTTGGGTGAATTTTTTGATTTTGCGCCGCGGCGAGGTTCGTTGCGCCGCGGCACCTTTCGGCTCTGTCTCCCCTTTGGCCGCGGCGAAGCCTTCTTGGCCGCGGCGGTACTCCCTTCTGTGACCATATTACCCGAATTTCGCCCTCTACACTCCAATTCTCACCTTAGCAACACTCTAGGTCCACCTACCCTTGTTTTAAATGATCCTAATGGTATTTATCTACCCTATATACCCATCAATCCATCCATTACTATTGTGAAACTCAAATGTCACTTCCCACTTGTTCCACTAACTCATACCAACAAATTCATAAATAAATGGCAGCAAGATCACATACATTACCAGCAATTTACATACCATGCAAATTTCATAAAGATTCCATTCAACAATAGCTTACCTCTAAGGCATCACCATCCATATCATAATTCCAATAAAACCACATGTATATATATTGCTATAGGTTCATACAATAATGTTCAACTATAATGAAACTTGAATTCTTAGCGATTACATTCTAATCAAACAAAATATAAACGCCTACACTTGGCAATATGATTACATGATGATGCTAGGTAAACTAATTACAAAAATTGCATCTATCCTATTCTACTCAGACCAAGTGTAGCTCCCCACACCCGGCCTCAGCTCATGGATGTTCATCCACTTACTTACCCTTATCCTTACCCGAGGAACTTTCACCTGAAATGTTAATCCCACAAAACGGGGTGAGATATAAATCTCAGTAACCAAGGCAATTCCATTATATATCCAGTTTAATTACCATATATGCATAAATCAAAATCAACATCAGAATCATATCCATTATAACAGCAAATGAAACAATTAGGCTATCATGATTACTATCCCATACTAGCAATCATATTATCACATGTTAAAGGCCATTAACACTGGAGAGGCCCGTCCACGGCACCTACTCCTCATTGAGCACAACCGGGGCTCAGTGCATCTGGGGTTTGATCATAACCCGGTGTTTGATCAAGCACATGCACGGGTGGCAGCCGCACCACAGCTCCACCATGGACTCACAAGGTCTAATAAAAAATCAACAGATAGCCAACCAATTCATTCAGCATTTTTCAATCAATCATATATAGCAACATATGGAATTAAATCAAATATACACATGGAATTGATATAAACTCGGTTACCTCACTTGTAGACACTTGTAACAATCACCAATGGTGCAGAATTCCTCCTATAACCATAACATCACATAATTACTACTCTAATTCATCATTAATAATCATAATCAGTACCCAAGGAATTTAAAATACCAATGACTATCCAAGAATCATTTACCCAGCCACAACAAGTCCCAATTTCGGATTTAAGTTTCCTCCACCAGAAAATTTCAATATTCCACCCAAAATCCTAAGCAAATTCATACATAATTAATACCCATTTTATAAATTTGCTATGGGGGTCTCAAATTAACCATTAAAGCATTAAAATGGAGGGTCTAAACTCACCCAAAGTCAGCCTTAATCCCAACCTACGAATTTCATCAAGAAAACCCCCAAACACTTACATTTCAGATTTTGGGTAGAATGAAAATGCTCTAAATGAAAAACTAATCGGACCAAATTAAATAGAAAGATGAGGGGATTAAGTTGTATAACTATTACCTTGGCTGAATCTTGCTCTAAGTATGAGAAAATGCAGAATTTTGGTCCCAAACCCTAGCCTCCTTCTCCACCTCCGATTTTGCCTCTTGAATCTTATGTTTCAGCAAGTGAGTAAGTGGGTGGGGTATTAGGGTTTAAGTTGGGTCAAGTATGGGTCATGGGCTGCTCCAAGATCCATCTCCACTTGGGCTTCAGATTTTTAAGTTTGTTGGGCCAGTTTAGAGGTGTTGGGCTGCAGAATTTACTGGGCCAGTTTTTATGCATTTGGGTTGCTGAAATTTAATTGAGTTTGGGCCAAGTTTGAGAAACTCAAGAATGTGGATCTGCACAAGGATTATTGGGCCACTTAGAAGAGTCTATACAAGGTAAATCTTGGGCCTCCATCACACTAAATTATGTTAAGTTTGCATATAATCCATTGGGCCTCCATTAACCTCTTCTCATGATCTATTAATTTAGGCCTAGATAGAATTTCTATCCCAATTAAATCTCAAATCCATATTAATAATTTCTCTCTAAAGTCTCCATTCACTTAACTTGCCCAATGAGCCCATATTAATTACTCTTAATTAATTCTAATCCATGATTAGCACCTTAATTAATTATGGGGTGTTACATTTGGGACCATTTGGGCAGCTCATATAAGTCTTAAATGTACTTTTGGACTTGCCCAAAAGGTGCCAACACCAAGGAAAAGCCATTTGTCAAGTTGGTATCCCATATAGAGCCAAATTGTAATCATAATGGAACCCTATATCACTTTTTAGCCAAATGAGTTAGTATTGATATGAAATTTGGCATGCAATTAGGTCTCATTGAGAGATTTTTGGGAAGTTAAAGATCATAATTTTTAGAGGTCTATAGAATATTTGATGATTTTTTAAAGTTGGCAATTTTCATGGTTTCTGGTTTGCTGCACTATTCATTTGGTCCGAAATTGCATTCTATCACACAAGGCCCAAACAATGTCCAATTGCCATGAAATTTTATACAAAAAAACTAGACAATCATAGAGACTTGTGCCAACTAAAAGCACCTCATTTGGAGGTCTAGAGAGGGAGATATGTATTTTTGAAGTTTCTATCATGTATCAGTAATTTTGCCCGACCGAAGTATTGTTCCATTGAATTTCGAGGTTTGGGCTTGATGAACTGATCTGGAGATATTTTTTCTCTCTAGTTAATATCCACAACTTTTCATATTGGTATCATTTGCATGGATTGGATTGTTGTGGAATTAATTGGATATTTTCAAAATTTTTTACAGAATTCTATGACAGCTCCAGAATTTAGTCTGACCTTTGGACCATTTTGGATGTCAAAAGTCCTCTGTGATGAATGTTATGGTCTGGGCATATTTTTAATGTGAAGTAGACATCCAAAGATTCCCAGAATGACTAAGATTGCATGATTTCAATTTTTTTAGATTTAGTTATGATTTTCCAAAATTTGACAAGAAAATAGGCCAAATATGGTTGAGAATGAACCTCTATATTCCATGCTCCATTTTGGTTTCCATGAGTTGTGGACATGATTTTGTGATGCAAATGAGTTTTTTTGATGCAATTAAATATGGGAATGTATAGTATGAGCTCATACGGTCCACGTGATACCAATTAAAATTTTTAAGTATGACGCAACACAAATAAACCCATTATTTTCATTCCCTTTTTCATGTGCTCTTATGGAAATAATGATGTGAAGCTTATGAATGTTATGAAATGAGCTAGAATTTATGGTGTTACATTTAGGCCAAGAGAAATGATCTCTACTTCCTTGTGGGTGTGAGGTCGAGGGAGAAGACTCAAGGCTCAAGGAAAGAGTGTGCTTGTATAGCAAATGTAGCTCTCTCCGCCTTCTCTCATGCATGAATGTGTACTTATATTGTCTTTGGATGTGTGTATATGTGTTTTAAGCCATGAAAAGTATTCTAATATGATTTAATATGCCATGGTATCTTGATAATATTTTATGCACTCAAATAATGTTTTATATGCTTACCTTGATTTGTTTGAGTGTAGAGAAGCCAAAAACTCTCTAGCCATGATGAGGATGAGCCAAGAACCTTTGAAATTAGTTGAGACAAAGTAAAGAGTCTCCCAAAAGTGAGGTTGACTCCCAAGAGTGAGGTTGAGTCAAAACCTTTTAGAGTAAATGGGTGAGACAAGTCTAAAATCTATAAGTGAATGGGTAAGACTAATCGACTTACTTGGCAAGCCTTTGTATGCTATGTATGACTTTTCAAATGCTAAGTATTTCTTAAATGCTCACACATTTTAATATGCCCATGTATGCATTTTCAAGGCTTGTATTGCATACTTTATGTTTGATTGAAAGAGAGATGATCTATTGGGATTCTTTGAATCTCATCCCCTCCTCTCTAATGTCTTAACATGTTAGGTGAACCAATTGAGTAAGGTAATGGAAGCCACCAAGTTTAGAAGAAGGAGATTGACATTAAAGTGTATGAAAATGCCTAGTTATATTTTTTTGTAGCCATACATATGGCATATGATGTAATCCCATGATGAAATTGTTATGTAATCATATAAACACATGTAATTAACCAACTGTTTGATGTATGTATGAGTTTTAGTGCCAAATGAATGATGATATGCAATTTGGGTATGGAATGGTAAGACTAGACTTATGAAATCTTGAGTATGGCATGGGGTGAGAGAGTGAGTTTGGGAAATCTGGGTTTATACACCTTTGAGACAAGTTTAGAAAGCCATTTTGGTGCATTCTCACGTGCTCAAGTGGTCATGGTTGCCTTAGAACTTGAAATGGACCATTTGGACCCCTTTGATAACACAAAATGAGCTATTTTGCAACCCAATGTCAATATCTGACTAAATGAATGAATTTGCCCATGAAATTTGGCGCACATATAGATCTTATCTAGATCTTTTTGGGAAGCTAAAGACCAGATTATTTGAAATTTTGTGGAATTAATTATGAATTCCCAAAATTGGCATTTTTCTGTTAAATTGATGCAGACACTGTTTATATGGTTAGAAATTTTGGCTATGTCATTCGTGGGTCAAATGATATCCAATGCTCATGAAATTTTACATGTATAAGCTAGACATGATGATATTTCCATGGCCATCAAGATCACCCCAATTGGACCTTTGAGTAGGGAGATATGAATTTTTGAAGTTGGAGGTTAGTACCAGTAATGACAGTCAACCTTTGGTACTATTCTATCAATTTCCAATGGCTAGAAGCCTCTTTTGTGGACTGATTTATTTTTAACATAAAGTAGACATATGTAGCTTTCTAGAATGGTATAGGGTGTCTGATTTTGATTTTTCTAGAATTAGTTATGATTTTTCAAAATTCAGGCACAGAATTTGGAATTTTACTTGAGGCTACATCAGTGAATTTTATGTGAACACTCCTTTTGCTCGAGGTATAGGCCACTTCTTGAACTTGTTATGGGTTGTATTTGTGTAATTAAATATGTGAATGAAATGAATGAGTCCATATGGCCCATGGACACTGAATGAAAATTTTTATCCGTGACAAAATGCAGCTTTATCCATGATTTCCATTGCCATTATGTTACTTCCTATAGAACTAGCATGAGATAAGGCATGGAAATTGCATGAGTTGAGCGTTAGAATTATGGTGTTATAGAAGCCATAGTTTATGAGATGGATGTTTAAGCTCTATTTTAAGACATAAAAAACTAACTCAAGTCTACACTCCTTGAATTGAAATTGTGATGACTTTAAGGAGTCTAAATGGAGTCAAGAGACTTGGATTGAATGAGAAATTGGAGGCAAGATCATGAATTCTAGGGGTTTCTTCCTTGTGCCCTTTTATGAAACCATATTGGTGGCATTAGACAAAGTAAGTATGCATAGATTTTGTGTGAAGTTAGAACTTGCTCCAATGATGTAATTATGGCTCATTTGATGTGTCTAGGCTAAGAGAATCAACCCCCATCTAGTTGTATGTGTGTGGCCGAAAAGGGGAAGGAGTAATTAAGAGAAAAAGTTGTGTTCTTACTTCAAGGTAGCTCTCTAATATTTCTTGCATGCATTTTCTAGATGTTTACTTGTCATTGGATGCTTGTGTATATGTTTGAACTATGAAATATGTTTCTAGCTATTGATTACATAATATGATATCACTATGCTTCTTAAAATGTGATTTAAATGTAAAGTAGCTTGAATGGGTATAGTTATGCCAAAAATCCCTAGACTGGGTGAGGATAAGCCAAAAGTCCTTAAGAATGTGTGAGACAAAACCAAAAGTCTCAAGAAGGGTAAGGTTAAGTCAAAAGTCCCTTGAAAGTGGCTAAGACAAATCCAAAAGTTCCAAAGAGATTAGGTGAGGCTAAACCAACACCCTTTAGAGCCTATATTTGACATGTATGAGTTCACATAATGAGGAAATTGATTTATGTATGTTCATGAGAAATGTTTATAGCATGGATGCATTCTTTGATGTAACGCCTCAAAATTAATTAAGTATAATCATAATTAACTAAGGATTAATATGGGTTTAATTAGGAAATTACTTAAGAGAGGTGGACATTGGTTTGGGCCTTATAGTTAATTTAATTATGCTTTGGGTTAAGTGTAGAGCCCAATCTTAGTTTTAGGGAGATCCAATTCCATTTCTTAGAGGCTCAATATTTATTTGTGCAAACCAAAATATTAATGGACCTTTTTCAACTTGGCTCAACTCTTATCTAACTCTTGTCATCTTAGAATCCATGGCCCAATAAGCATAAAACTGAATCCACTTAGAATTAGGCCTTTGGGTTAACCCAAGACCCAAACATTAAAACCCTAAACCCCTAGTAGCCTTTCCACCAATTTGTAGAAAACAAAACACACAAGAGACAAGCATTTTTGGAGGTTTAAGGTGGAGGCTAGGGTTCTTGGCATAAATCCATCATTTCTCACTTTTAGAGTCAAAATTAGCTAAGATGATTGTTATACAACTTAATCTTCTTCTTTTTCTTTTCAATTTGACCTAATTGGTTTCTCATTTAGAGCATTTTCACTACACCCCAAAATCTGATATGGATTATTTGATGTTTTCTTGGAGGATTTTCGAAGGTTGAGGCTAGGAGGGATATTTGGTAAGTATAAACTCCTCATTTTGATGTATTTACTACTAGTTAGAGATCCCCATAGCTTACTTATGATATGAACTCTATTTATATGCAAAAAAATCCATAATTTAGGGTGACATTTTGAGGTCTCTAATGTAGGGAAGACAAAATCCGAATTTTGTTCTTGTAGTGGTTGGGTAAGTGTCCTTTAGGTAGCTATTGGTGGTTTAATTCTTTAAGTATTGGGTTGCTGCTATAATTGATAAATAAGAATGGCAATTGTAACACCATAACTATATAGCACATCTCACCCCTTGTCTAAGCTCATTTCCAAGAATCATACAAATTCTCAAAGAAAAAGCATTAAAAATCATGAATATGTTTTGCGTTGCGTAGTGTATAAATTTCTCATTCAATGTTCTGTGGATCATGTAAACTCATATATCACATTCTCATATTTAATTACATAGATACAACTCAATTTCATCACCAAAAGTGACTTACAACTCGTGCAAGGGAAGGGAA
This sequence comes from Erythrophleum ivorense, assembly GCA_026724425.1. Taxonomy (NCBI): domain Eukaryota; kingdom Viridiplantae; phylum Streptophyta; class Magnoliopsida; order Fabales; family Fabaceae; genus Erythrophleum; species Erythrophleum ivorense. Next base: position 9,674,309 of record JAIUCV010000014.1, read on the forward strand.
TATGCAAAATTCATAGTTGCAGCCTCGACTAGAATTTCCCACTTTTTATCACAAACTTTGAAAAATCATTACTAATTTTAAAAAAATAAAGTTTATGCATTATTTATCATTCTGAAAAGCTACAGATGTCTAATTTATGCTAAAAATATTTTTAGGTCATGAAATATTAAATAAAAGACGTTTGACATTCGAAAAGGTACAAAGGTTTGACTGGCTACTAGTACTGATACAGATTTTTGTTATGAACTTCAAAAATGTCCAAATATTTTCAAAAAAATTAAATCCATGCAAATGATACCATATAGAATGATACAAATATTAAATAGAGGGAAAAAATAACTTCAGACTAGTCTAGGCACATCCAGGCCTTAAAAATCAATCAAATAGTAACATAGGTCTGACTGGACCCCTAATACTGGATAGAAGTTTCAAAAATTTATATCTTCTTCTCTAGACATCTAAATGAGGTGCTTCTAGTTGGTACTAGTCATGGGAAAGGTCTAATTTCTCCTTGTAAAATTTTGTGGCAATTGGACATCATTTTCCCCCTAAGTGACAGAATTTCATTTCAGACTAGAATGAATAATGCACTAAACCAAAATCAGAAAAATTCCCAACTTTGAAAATTCATCAAATATTCCATAGACCTCTAAAAATTCTGCACTTTAGCTTTACAAAAATCTCTCAACAAGATCTAGATGCATGACAAATTTCAGACCAAGAAGAAATCATTTGGATAAAAAGTAGTATAGGTTACCAATATGGTCAATTTTGCTCCATATGAGATACCAAATGTGTCCAAATGGCCTCCTTTGATGTTTGGCACCTCTTGGGCAAGTTTAAAAGCATGTATATGACTTGTATAAACTATCCAAATGATTCCAAATCTCATGCATCTCTACTTGGCCATTGCACTTCCATTTATACACTAACACACCAAGCCATTAAGAAGCCAAACTTTCCATTTCTATTGATTTCATACCACATATAATCTATAAAAAAGTCATACATCATTTTATATTCATACATAAGCTTACATCTCAAAAATAATGCATACAAAAGTCATATATAAAGGAGTAAAATTCATGCACTTTGTTGTCATGATCTCATCTTTCAAGGTGTAGGCTCTTATTATCTTGTCCACTTGGTCCACCTAGCATATTAAAACATTGGAGAAGAGGGAATGAGGTTCAAAGAATTCTAATAGCTTATCTCCCATTTCAATCATACATAAAGCATGCAAACCATGTCTTACAAATGCATGTATGGGCATATTGAATAACATGAACATTCAAGAAGTAATCTTGGCATGTGAGCAAGTTATACATAGCGCACATAGGCTTGCCAAGTAAGTGGATTAGTCTCACCCATTCACTTGTGGATTTTGGATTTGCCTCACTCATTTCTTTGAGAGGTTTTTGACTTAAACCTTACTCTTGGTAGTCAACCTCACTTTTGGGAGACTCTTTACTTTGTTTCAACCAATCTTAAGAGTTCTTGGCTCATCTTCATCATGGTTAAGAGTTCTTGGCTTCACTACACTCAAGTAAACCCAAGCACATATAATAAACATCATATGAAAGCATAATGTTACATCATGGTACCATGGAATAAAAGCTTAAGCTAGAATACTTTTCATAGCTTAAAACACACATACACATTCAAAGACAAGTCAAGCATACATTCATGCATGAAAGAAGGAGGAGTGAGCTACCTTAGATGCAATCACACACTTTTCTCCTTGAATTTGCTCTCCCTTCCTCGGCCTCACACACACAAAGGTGTGGTTGGTTTCTCTTGGCCTAAACATAATTTATGGAAGCTAATTAGGTTTATGGAATTAATTCTAAGGCCACACTTCTTCCTTAAACAGTAACTTAGTCTATTAACCCTTTTATGGTTCTAAAAATACACCTAGTGAAGTAACATTTATCAAATAAATTCTAGGATCCATTCTTTCCTTTCATATATGATTCCTGACTCCTTTTAAACCTCTTGGAGTCATCACACAATTAAAATAAAGAGCCTAACTACATGTTGCTTCTTTAGGTCATATTATGGAACATAAGACACCAATTCATTCTCTAGGCCTCTTAAATTTTTCCTAAGGCTTCCCTTCATTTTTAATCATCATATATGACTCAAAAATGGGTTTGAAAAAATTTAAAACTCTCCCTAGGTGTCCTAACCCTCTTAGGCTGAGACTAGCTCCCTCTTTGGCATCCATGGACTTTGCTTTATTTTCTTGATGGAGGAAGTACATGGGGAGACTTCTAGGGATCTTAGGAGCTCATTTAAACTTTCATTTAGGCATAGGAATTAAGGTATCAAGTCAAATTTTACAAGGAACACATGAAACCTTAAATTTGCTATCTTGAATTTCTATGGTTATTTGTTAATTCCCTTTGCATATTTTTATTCTCCACATTCCTTTTCCTAAGATTCACCCTTGGTTTTGCCTAAAATCCAATCCCTCCCATAGCTTTTTGAGTGGGGCAAACCAAGGAAAGAAGAGGAGTAAGGGGTAGCCATCATGGAAAGAGAAATTACCTTGTTTTTCCTTATTTTCTTGCTTGAATCTTCCCTTCTTTGGCCTTCTCTCTTCACATTCGAATTTTTTCCTTTGTTCTTCTCTTAAAATAGATCCATATACTTCAATATAATCATAGGAAAGAAAGGGAAATGGAGAAGAAGAGGTTTGCTAAGGAAAGAGCATGAAAAACAACTAAAATCCATACCTTTTACCTTTGATTTCTCCTTCTCTTCCTCTCTCTCTTGCGTGCTTCTCTCCTTATGATTTTTCTTTGATTTAGGGTAAAAACATATGTGTCTAAGTGAGTGGAGGAGTGGGGCACCCTATATATATAGGTGGGAGGAAGTAAAACTTTTCAAAAATTCCTATTTTGCTATTCGTTCTTGGCATTTTCATTTCTAATTTGTTTTAGCTCCTTTTTGAGAATCATTCTTTCCATTATAAAATTTAGATTCCCAATTTAGTAAAATGCCTTTGAAATCACTCAAATTGGAGTTAAAACCTTTCTGAATGAATCTGTCAAAGTTCGGGTACATCGTCATTGGAAAACGTCAACTTGAGGGGTTTTAATTGTCCCAGGGCTTCCCATGGTTTTTAGGGCCTCTGAGAACCCAGGAGAACTCAAAAATTTTATTTAAAAAGTCCTCTTGTGTGAATTCCAGAAGTTACTCAAAATTACAAAAATACCATTAAGTTTCGTAAGTATTTCATTAAATTTTGTTTCTTCATTCTAGCTCTATTTTTCTTTCTGTCTGAGCTTGAGATTCTCATTTTTAAGAGTCTATAATGCTACTTAAATTTTTTGGGACTTTAACTAATTCATTTCGGGAGATTTGCTTTGAAAACGCACTAATTTTTGTCATTTAACGAAAACCAGACATTATAGCAATGGTATGATTTTGTATTCATAGGTTGAGATAGCATTGTTGTTGACTCTCAAGGAATTCTCTACAAGTGAGGTAATTTGGGTTGATGTTAAATTCCATGCATATGTTTAATTTAATTTTATATTTGCTACATATTTATGATTTTGAATGCATAATGAGTGACTGGCTATCTATTATATTATGAATAGACCTTGTGAGTCTATGGTGAAGTTGTGATATAGCTATCACTCGTGCATTGTGCTTCGATTGGACACCGGGTTATGATCAGATCCCTTGTATGCATTGAGCCCAAGTTGTGCTCATAGGGGAGTTGGTGCTGTGCACGGGCCTTTCCCGGTGTTATTAGCCTTTAACATGTGAAAATGAGATTACTAGTATGGGATAGTAATCGCTGATAGTTTAATTGTTTCATTTGTTGATATTACTGGTGTATTTTTCTGATACTTATGTAATTTTATGCACATATGTTAATTAAATTAGAATATATGAATGGAATTTGCCTTTAGTTATTGAGATTTGCATCTCACCTCATTTCATGGGCTAACTATTTCAGGTGAAGGTCTTTTGGGTAAGGATAAAGGGAAGCAAGTAGATGAACATCCATGACCTAAGACTATGGGTGGGAAGTTCTATACTTGGATGGATCTAATTTAGGATAGATGCTAATCTTTGTTATTCTTTTGTATAGCATCATCATCATGTAATCATATTGTCAAGTGTAAGTATTTTGTGTTTTGTTAACCTATGAGATTTCTAATAGGGAGTTAGGCCTCAAACAAATCTGGTATATGGTGTATGTACTTATTTATATCTGATATGGAACCTCCTTAGTATGAATGTATGACTTGACTCTTGAGAGCATGCTTTTATATCTCCATGAATGATAATATTAGTTGCTTATGGATCTTGCTGCTATCAATACTTCATTAATTTACTGATGCATGATAGTTTGATGAGTAAGAATCAACCCCTAAGTCTTGAATTAGTAATAATAGGTATGTTAGGTGAACCAGGTAGATGAAAGCTGTTAGAGTCTTACAAATTAAGGTAAAGTGGCCTTGGAGTGTTACTAGAGAGGGAGAGTTGGACTGTATGGGACGAAACTTAAGGAGAAATGATGTACAAGAAGGTCACGCCATGGCCAAAATGGGCTGAGTCACAGCCATGTGTTAGGCAGAGGTGAGGAGTGCCATGGCGCGAGGTGTCTCACCACGGTGCAAAACGAAAAAGTTGCCTAGGGAGGGTAACAGAGAGCAAACTCACCACGGCGTAAAATTTTTAGCCATAGCGCAGGTCAAGGAAATCAGGGAATGAGTGTTCCAGTAGAAAGTTATGTTATGGCACAAATTGAAAAATTTCCTATAGTAGGTTATGGGGTGTTTTTTCGTTGTGGTGAGGGACTATCGCCATGACGAGATTTGTGAAAATGTGAGAAGTTGAGCCCGAGAGCAACTTCGTCAGGGCACAAAAATCTTAGGTTACAGCGTAAGATGCGAAACTTGGGTTTTTAGGTTCCAGTAACCTACTTAGTCGTGGCGGGGGAGGTCTAAGCCATAGCGAAAGTTCCTAAACTCTTATTTTTTACTTAGAAACCTTGAATTACATTATGTTAATGTCGTGCAATGACTTGGAAGTCTTTATATGATGTTTTTGTGAGTTGAAATCATCAGCTAGATGAATCCAAAGTTTTAAATGATAATTATAATCACTTGTGGACTTGAGTAGTTGTGGTTATTTAGCTAATGGCCCTAATGATATCAAGGTTTAAATTTTTCTTACTTTCTCCTATTTTAATTAATCATAATGACTTTAGACCTTGATTTGTAATTACTAATTATATTATTAAACCTAATTACAGTAATTAAGAATTAGGGTTATTACATTTGACATGTAAATATATCATATATGTATGTTTAAGAGGATAAAGAGCTATTGGGATTCTTTGAATCTCACTCTTTCCCTACATATGTCTCACCATGTCTAGGTGAGTCAAGTGGACTAAGAAATAGAGGCCAAGTACCTTAAAGCATGGACTCTTGAGATGTAAATTGTAATATTTGATTTTTTTGTAAACGTGAGAAACGTAATGCCCGATTTCTTTGTAAACATACAAAACGCACTAGATATAAAAGGAAGTCCCCCCGATAGAATGATTTGAGGTATACTAAAATTAGAATAATAATCTAGACTTCAAATAATGAGGATCTAAGGTTAGAGTTGCCTTGAAAACAGAGCCAGAATAATCAGAAAAAATTCAACGAAGATGCAGTGACATTTTTGTAAATTCGGGCACTTTTTAGAAAACTCAAAGGAGGGAATAAATGGAAAAATGAGTTTCCCAGGGTTCTTAGAAGCTCTAAAAACCATAGGAATCCTCTAGAATGATTTAAACCCTTCAAGTTTACGTTTTAGAACATCAGTTAGTTTAAATTTTGACCAGTTTATTTAGAAAGATTTTAAATTAAATTTGGATGAAATCAAAGATATTTTATGAATTAGAGGACCTAAATTTTATGATGAAAAATACAGTTTTAAAAAAGGAGTTAAAATGAGCCTAAACAGAAACAAGTGCGTAGGGGCAAAATAATCATTTTGAAAAATTGTAAATAAGGCTTTTTAAGTAAGATTACACCTCATCACCTTCTCCAAGCTTCCATTTTCAAAAATTTGCGCAGCCATGGCGTGACATTAAGAAGGGAGAGAGAGAAGAAGTTTAAGCTTCCATTTAGGTAAATAAACAGCCCTATTTCGTCCTTCGCTAGTTAGGAAAGTTGTTTTTCTCTCTAAGAGCTCTCTAATAGTGGTTTTCTTTTCTTGAAAACTTAAAGATTCAAATTTGACCCAAGCCAAAAAGTAACTCTTTTCAAGAAATCAGTTGGTGAAAAATAATCTATGCAAAGAGAGCTCTGTTTTAAGGTAAAACTGTAACTTCCGGTTTTCTGAAAATCCAAGAAAACGTAAGAAAATGCAAGAAATGTAGCATATGGTTTCTTCGTCAACATACGAAATTCACCAGATATGAAAGGAAGTCCCCCAAATAGAGTAAATTAAGGTCTAATAAAATTAAAATAATATTCTAAACCGCAAATAATGATGAGTCAAGGCCAGAGGTGCCCTAAAATTGGGGCTAAAATGGATGAAAAAAAAAGGAATCAGAAAAAGGTCCTGAAGAGCCTCCGAAGTCAAGTATGAAGGAGCTAGGGACCAAAATGTAAAGAAAAGTTATATGCCGGGCAAAATATATAAATTGCCCTAAAGTTCAGGAACCCTAGTTTCACCCTCTATTTGTGGCTTTAAGCACGAATATCAAAAAATCGGGTAAGAATCTTAGAAATCTGTGACCCACGATTAAACTCAGTTTGATGAGACTGGTCTAATGATATGCCAAGTTGTTCGGATGGCCGGGCAGGATCTGGTCTGGGATCTGGTTATCCCGATTAGTAACCATGAGCAAAATAGAAAAAGGAAGTTGTAACAACTATAGAAATAAAAATAGCTAAAGGGTTAAGAAACCTTGAAGGAGTTTCAGAGATAGAATTGCAGTAAATGAAAAGTTTATAGTACAATCATAATACAGAACGGTGAAAATTACACCTATAGACCCGAGTGTCCGATTGACACCGAAATTTGTGAGGATTGAGGTTAAGGGCCCCTGAACCATGTTTGAAGCTTAGTAGGGCCAGAAAGTAGCGGAACTAATATTTGTAAATTTTAGAAAGTCTAAAGGTATGTATTGTACCGTAAAACCTTAATTGGGTCTAGACACCGATGTTAGACTGCGGTAAGGCCCAATAGCTGATTCTAAAGGCCCAAAAAGAGAAGAGAAGATATAATTAGGATTTTAGAGAAGATGAAACCCAAATATAAATATAGAATGAAAGCAAAAGAAGAAAAATATTTTAGTTATTTTAAAGAATTAACCATAGTTAAGTTAGAAACTAACTATGGTTGAGTTAAAAGTTGACCATGGTTGAGTTAAGAAATTAACCATAGTTACTTTCCATAACTTAAGGGCTAAGGCAAGGCTTCCAAGTGTGTGGCCAAGAATTTTTGGAAGAAGATATTTAGTTATGAAATTAGAAAATCAAAAGAAAAAAAAGGAATGGAAGGTTAAGATTTGATCTTGAAAAGGTTGATCTAAGGGTCCAAATTTAGTATGACCATTTAACTTCATTAGATTCATCTTCTTCACCTCCATTCCACCATTTTCACGCCACACACAAGGAAGAAAGAAAGAAAAACGTGAAGAGAGAGAGGGAAGGAGAAAAAGTGGAAGATGAAGTGAAACCAAGCAAAACTACCACCATTCTTCACCAAATTTCTTCATCTTCTCCATTCTCCAACCTTTTCCTCCAAAGGGCAGCTGCATATTCATCTTTTATTCAAGGTGAAATGTTGCTCTAATTGGGAAGAGAAGGGATTTTACTGTGAGAAAAGCAAAGGAAGTAAGGCTTAAGTTTAAAGAGTAAGTTTTCTCCATCTTATACTTGTAAATCACATGCTTTAAGCTAGTTTTGTTAAACCCTAGCTATGAGTTATTTTTGGACAGCATATGAATCATTAGAAATGGAGTTTATATGTTGAATATGAAGGCCTTGAAATGATGTTTATATGTTGAACATGAAGGCCATATGAGCTTAGTTATTGTTGTTATATGTTGAAACTTTGGAAAACACAAAGATTGTAATTTTGGCGAAAATAGGAAGCATGGGTAGATGCTGTCCGAATTTCCCCAAAATTTTTATGGTGTTTTCTTGATGTCTTAAAGTCATGTATACCAAATTTCAAGTCCTAAAATAGAAAGGAAAAGGTTATGGAATTTTTAGAACCAAAGAAACACACTTTGAGCCTAAAACAGAGCTAGATTATGTGATGACCAAAACGTGATGTTGGGGCTAGAATTTGATGATTTTATCCATTCCAATGGATTAAAAAGAGTGTTTTTAGCTAGGAATACCTATGGGAAAGCCCCCAAAGCTCATGGGATAAAATTTCTAAATTTTGGCCAAGAAACGCATACTATTCGGCCATAGTGAATGGGAAGGGAAAGAGTTAGATTTTTTCAATTCCAATGGTCCCATTAAGTTTAAAAGGGGTCATCCTATTTTAGAAGTTAAGGTTTATGTGTTGATTGTAATGAATTATCATTATGATTATAGGGTTTGATGTTGTTTTAGGAACCCCAAAAGCAAGTAAACCGAGTCCCAAGGATTGAGGAGCAAAGTTTGCTAAGGTAGTAGTTTTCCTTTCTCTTTCCTTAAGCTTGTATGTTTGTATAATGATGAGTGTTATGCTATATCAAGTTGTCATTTATGCTATAAGATGAGACATGTATGCTTAGATTGTGCTTGGCCTTGTATGAAATTCCTTGTATTGCTATGCGATATATGGCATCTTGACTGGCATTATGTTATGTACTTACATGCTTGCTTGTGAATGAGATTGGTTTACTACTACTGAGATTTTATAATCTCATCCCAAATATAACCCATGCTAGGTCTGAGTTCAAGCAAAGAAAGAGCAAAGAATCTGGAGACATAAATCGAGGACCTTACTTTTATGTACCACATTTTGTTATGTAATTAAATATTTTAGATTACTACGTGTATGAGTTATATTATGACGCTGTAAGGTACTCAGGTATGAAATGGAAAGCTATGTATATACCTAATCCTGAAGTAAAAAGAGTATGACTATCGTGCATAAGATGCAAGAATGCCTGTGCCTATATAAAGGCAAAATAATAATAATAATATGACCAATGAGGGGTAAAAATGCCCAGTTTGTTGTAGGGGCAACTTTATATGAATTTATATGTGCTCCACTAAGTAAGTATTTTTCTTGTGTAAATGGCTTAGAGAGCTTGAAGTAGAGCCTTGAACCGACCTCATATGATTTTTCTATAATTAATTATGTATTTGCAAAGTTAGATAAGAAATTGGAAATGACCAAATGAATAGTGAAATTGTATGAGGAAGTTCTTAAAAGGAAAAATTTTAATTAGTTTAGGTTTCCGTTAACTCCTCTAAGTTTTATATGAGATAATTGTAGTAGAAAAAGTGTTATAAAATAAGGTATGACAAAAACTTTTTTTGAAACACTTGCAAAATCTTGTGTTTCCAAGCTATTTAAGCTTTGGTCTAGCAAGAGAAAGTGTAGAGAGAGTTTTCTTTATGTGTTCTTGATGGAAGCAAGGGTTATGGAGTGTGGGGATTAAGAATGTACAACTAGAATTGAAAAAGAAGCTTTAGAATGCAAGTTATAGAATTTAGGGATTTGGTTGTACCTAGGCGAAGATGAAGCTTCTTAGTAATAATTTAAGTTGTCTAAGAGTATATATGAGTTTTTAGGACATCTAGGAAGGTTCACAGGTGCCAATTCCCTAAAAGAAAGCAAGCAAACTCCATGGGTGCATAATGCTCTTCATGTCTTGGCCTAACCCACTTCCTACACCTAGGGATTGTTTTAATTTGTTCTAAGTCTAGAATGAGACTAAATATGATAGAAGAACATTGATGGAAGCCTTGGAAAAAAAATTAGAAGTCATGGAATGTGAGATGGAGATGTAGGCTCCATAATGTGATATTATGAAGCAACTTATAGCTAGGCTCCTTAAAATAAATGTGTGATAACTCTAAGGAGTCTAAAGGAAGTCAAGAGACCTAGAATGAATGAGAAATGGGAGCCAAGACTATGAATTCTCCAAGTTGCTTCATAAGGTTTTGTATGGAAGTATAATGGAGCCATAGAACAAAGTAGCTTCATATAGAGTGTGTATGATGCCAAGGCTTGTTTCTATGAGTGATTTATGTCCCTTTTAATATGTCTAGGCCAAGAGAACCAAGGGCCACCTAATTGCAAGGCTTGGTTGAAAAAGGGGAAGAAGAATTTTAAGAGAAAGTATTGTGTTCTTGCTTCAAGGTAACTCTTTAACCCTTCTTTTATGCATGGCTTAGATGTTTGCTTGTCTTAGAGTGCTTGTGTGTATGTGTGAGCTATGAGAAATGTTTCTAGCTAATGCTTATATGTTATGGTACCATTATGCTTCTTGAAATGTGTTTATGGTTACATTATGGCTTACATGGGTTTAGTTGTGCCAAAAGTCCTTTAGTAAAGGTGAGGATGAGCCAAAAGTCTTTAGAAATGGGTGAGACAAAGCTAAAAGTCTCAAGAAAAGTGAGACTTAGTCAAAAGTCCCTTGAAAGTGGGTGAGACTTGACCAATGCCTTTGAGAGCTTATGCTTGTTATGTATAAGTTATGTGACAAGAAAAATGTCTTGAACATGTTCATTAGTTGCTTGAATATCATGTATGCATTCTTTGACTTGTTTATACATCCATTATGTTTGTTGTAAAGGGTTAAGAGCTATTGGGATTCTTTGAATCTCACTCTTCTCCCACACATGTCAAACCATGTCTAGGTGAGCAAAGTAGACAAGGAAATGGAAGCCGACAAGCATGAGAAGCAAGATTATGACAACAAGATAGAGAAATGGCTTGTTTAATTGTATTTTGATGTCAAAATATGTACCCATGAGATGTATCTATGATGTAAACCCTTGAGCATGTTTTAATATATGTACAAATGGTGTATGTGTTAATATGGAAGCTAGATGAAAGAGAATGTGAGATTTTGCCACTCCTTTGCCATTATGTGACTTGATGTTCTTGTGTATATATGGATGTGACAAGGTGAGATTGAGCTCTATGGTGATGTAAATCATTTGGCATGCTTTTATGTATGGTGTTTATGCTTTTAAACTTGCCCAAGTGGTTATGGAAAGCAAAAAAGGCCATTTGGTGCCTTGAGATGCCATTTGAGACTTTAAAATTGACCAAATGGAAAGTTAAACCAAAGTATGACCAAATGAATGATTTTTTCCATGAAATTTGGCCAAAAATTAGATCTCAGCTAGATCTTTTCACAGAGTCAAAGATCACTTAATTTGGAGCTCTATAAAATTTATTATGATTTTTCAAAGTTGGCTAAATTATTTAGAAATAGTAAGGTTACTATTTATTTGGTTAGTTTGCTTCTCTGTGTCACACATGAGCCAAATGAAGTCTAATGCTCATGAAATTTTACAAGCATAAACTAAATACCATAAGATTTCCACAGCCACTAAGATCACCTTATTTGGAGTTCTGTAGAGGGAGATATGAATTTTTGAAGTTATGTGATAGTACTAGTAATGCAGCCTAACCTATGTGACTGTTCCATGAAATTCCAGTGGCTTAGTCTGGACTTATTTTTAGTCAAAAGTATACATCTACAAATTTTTAGAATGGTATGATGTGCTTGATTTAGACTTTTCTAGAATTATTTATGAATTTCAAAATTTGTATCAGAAAATTGAAATTGGAACCCGAGAGTAAACCATGAGCTTTGTGTGATGTAGCTTCAAACTGGAAATGAATGAGGTCAATTATGATGTGTATGACTTGGATGTATTATGAATAGAAAATAATGTTGATAAGTTTGCATGGTCCATGGAGCATAAAATGAGAAAATGGGACCTTACGTAATGCAAATAATCTCATTAAAATAATTCCTTTTTTATATGATTATGCTTCAATCCATATGAAATGCATTGGGATAATAATGAGAAAATGGTAAAATAGAAAAGAGGTTAAGGTATTACATAAATTATTGAACATGTGTAAGAGGATGTAAATATCATGTATGAATGGAATTTGGAACCAAATGTATTCATATGTGAGTTTTTGCCATTTATGTGCCTTGATGTTTATGTGTATAAATTCAAGTGAAGAGGTGAGAATGAGCTCCATGATGGTGTGAATCATTTTTCATGCTTCTATATGCTATAAGTATGCTTTTGGATGTGCCCAAGTGGTTGTGGAATAATGAGAAAATCATTTGGTGCCTTTTTATCCCTTTATGGACTTCAAATTGACCACTTTCTTAAGCTAAATCAAAATTTGACCAAATTGATGCGTTTTTGCATGAAATTTGGTAAGCAAATAAATCTCATTAATAGATTTTCATAGAGCTAAAGGGAACCCAATTTGGAGCTCTAGAGAATTTATTATAAATGTTCAAAATTGACCAAATTATGTAGAAACTGTCAAAGGTATTATTCATATTGTTAGTTTGTATTCCTATGTCATTTATGGGCCAAATAAAGTCCAATGCTTATGAAATTTTATAGGCATAAACTAGACATCATAATATTTCTGTAGCCACTAATAGTACTCAATTTGGATCAGTATAGAGAGAGTTATGAATTTTTGAATATTAGGTTCTGCATTAGTCTAAGAGCACAACCTAGGTTATTATTCTATTGATTTTCATAGGCTAAATGCTTTTTTCTTGGTTTGGAATTATTGTAGTCATTAGTTAACATCCAGAGATTTTTAGAAAGCTATAACATTCATGATTTTAGTTTTTCTAAAATTAGTTATGAATTTCCAAATTTCATATCAGAAAACTGGCCCTGCAACCCGAGAGCAAAATTCTGATATTGTGTAGTATGGTCCAAAATCTGAGCTTTGTGCATTAAATTGTGATTTTTTCATTATCAATGGATATGTTATGCATGGATAATGAAATTGGTATGCCAACATGGTTCCTAAAGTCAAGAATAAATTAAATGGGCTTTCAATTATGTAAATTACCACGGCAAAAGTGCTAGTTTCATGCAAGTAAGTGTCATATGCCAAGTATGCCATGAGTTAAGAGCTATATAGATATGGTGTTACACTAACAAATGTTTAATCTTGTATACATTATTACATACAATATCCAACAAAGTTGGAATATGAGACTTTCTACATAATTCTCAATTTAGAATTAATTTTGAAGATATATCTTATAACTTAGGCTATCATCTTATACTACAAGGATAATGATGGGTGTATATTTTTCATGCTAAACTGGTCAAGGGCTTTTTAATTGTAATTTCCTTATGAAAGAGTAATTAATTTCTTAGGATGATTCCCATGGATCTTAATTCCAAGGATACACTTTGTTTTACCTATATCTTTCACCTTAAAAAACAAAAAAGAATAACTATTTTTAATGATCATTAAAGAATCCTAACTATTCCCAATTAATGGTAGATTGTCCACATAAAGGATAATATTTCTCTTGAATCACTTAACGTAAATACAATGGTCTTTATTAATCATTTTAGATTTATATGAAGCTATTGCTCAATAAAATCTCAAATACCAATGCCTAGATTATTGTGTTAGTTTATTAATGGACCTTTGGAGTTTATAAATTTTATGCTGTACTTCTTTTTTTATGAAACCTAATGGTTGTTTTATTTACTTTCTTTATCTAGTTCTTCACTTCAGAATGCAATTTTCACATTCACTTGATGTAGTTCCAAGTCTAAACTTGTAACTACAACTAATATTAGTATAATTTGAATTGTATCATGCAATAGAGAGGAAAATATTTTCATAATTTATACCTTTTTATTATGTATACCTCTTAGCAACTAGGTGTGTCATATATCTTTCAATTGATCCATTTGTCTTTTTATTTGTTTTAAGAACCATTTGTTCTTAGTTAACTTTTAGTTAAATGGATGGTTTATTTAAGTCATAGACATAATTTATCCTCATCAAATCCATCTTTTATTCCATTGTTCTCATCTTTGGTAGGGCATGATAAAGTCTCATAAATTGTGTTTGGCTCTTCATTGTCTAGTTGAGTATCTTTGAGTGTTGCCTCTTCAATCTTAAAATAATGTTTAGACACATTTTTATGGTTACTCTAAAATAATGGAGTTATTTATGCAATATTCTCATCTTGCACTAAGCTCCCACTTGGATTAACAGGTCGAGGTACAATTACTTGTCCTTATTAACTTAATCTTATGTCTTATAAAGAGATGTATACCTGTCAATCTCTCCTCTACTAGGAAATTCATCCTCTAAGTGTGGTGCTTCTTTACTCAATTTTAGTTATACTTCTACCTTCATTTTTAGCAATAAAGATATACCTTTTTGATTGTTTTGAATATCTAATAAAGATATATTTCTTACTCTTTGAGCCTAATTCTCATGCTGATGAGAATTATTATGGACATAAATAGTTGACCCTATGGTTTTAAGATGCTTAAAATAGCTTATTATTTAGTCCACAATTCATATAGCTAAACTCACATGATTTCTTCTTTTAAGGTGGAAGTAATTGACTTAGAGAGCATGATGTTATAATATACTTAATATAGCTAAACTCGTATTATTTCTTCTTTATGGTAATAACAATACAACCATAGCAAAACTTTTAGCAATAGTTTTTAGTCCTTTTCTATGATATATAAGCCTTTAAGGGTTCGAACTAGATTTTTTTTGCCATTTTAATCCGTAAACACATTTGTTTTAACCCACATGATCATCCTCCAAGTCCTAAATGCATAAAGAAGTTATATAACCCAATTTCACCTCTTTTGATATAATATGGGCCAAATTTTAAGAATTTATAACTTTGGTTATATAACTCTGATTTACACAAAATAGGTGTCTATGAAAAGCTTATGATATGAACTTTATGTGATAAAAAGTTCAAGTAAAAGCCCCTTAAAAGAACATAAAAACTGAGGCTATGTAGAGTGAATAGTGACTGTAAAATTCTACAACTTTAAACCAAACTCAAAAAATTTCTCAAATATTTTATAAAGCTAAAAAAAATTATCATATTTGACTTGTAAGAAAGTTCTATAAATCTTCTGAGTGTCCACTAAATTTTAGCTCCAAACTAGGTCACTTGGGCTGTTAAGGATAAGGATGTAATTTATGACTCATTTAGACTAATTTTTTGTTCTAAAGTGGTTCATTTTGACCCTGATATGCAATCTCTTCTTTTGAACAAAATTTAATCCATTCATACTTTATTTCTATAGAAACCATTACAAGAAATATGGTTAGCATAAAAAATTTAGTATCTCACTTATAACTAGCCACATGGAACTATATACCATTCATATAGCAAATCATGCTCCAAATTTAAACTTTTGCATCAAAATATCATATATACATATCCTTAAGCTTGTACAAGGGTCACCATTACATGTCATGATAGTTCCTCATTAATTTATCTCATACATACATCAAATACATAGTTACACCAAAATTTCAATTACATCCTTCCTAAAACACTAATTATTTTCAAGTTCTTTATCTTTACTTGAGGTACCTATCATTGTTAGTGGGAGTTGAATGAGGTGAGATTCTTGGGAGAATCTCAGTAGCAATTGGGAGAATCTCAGTAGCGAATATCAATCCACATCAATGCATACAATGAATATAAATGAGGAAATGCAAGTATAGAAGTCATATGCATCAAATAGCTTAAACACAAAATTTAGCATGAAACTTCAATTCTCATCCAGTCATGGCGTCAAAACACACTAGCTAGGTTTAACTAGACTCAACTTTAGGTTAATGAAGAGCTACTAAACTCAATTATCTGCCATAGAAAGATAAGAGCCAAACATAGCATCATACATGCATAAAACTCATGTTGAAAGCTATTGCCAAACATAACTTATGAAATCATCAAACAACCAAATATATAAGCATCTCAACTCATTCATATGCTCAAATGCATGCAAGATAAGAAGAGATATCTACTTTATGGAGCTAGGAGCTTTAAGCTACCACTAGCCCACTTGATCCTTCTCTTTTCTTTGGTCCTTCTCAGCTTGACACCACAAATCAATGGACTTGTACTGGCTTGGCCTACATACATCAATTTATAATACAAAACAACTCATCAAGATGCATTTCGACTCATATTACTATCATATAAGTCTATTAGAGCTTGAATTAGAAATTGAACTACTTTAAGTCCCTTAAGTAACAACTCTTATAATTTACTTTTTAAGTTTCAAAATCTCACTTGATATAAGTCATATGACTCTAATGGAACTCATTAGAGTCATCGTATACAAAATTTAAAGAAGACAAATACTAAGTTGCTTCATTAGGCCCTTTTAAACCCTAAATTTTTATTTTTCAAAGTAGGCCTCCTAGATTTATTTTAATGGTTCCATTAGTGTTCATTGCTTACATTTAGACCTCTTGAAACCTTAGAACTCATGAAAATACTCCTTAACTACTTCTTTCCTCTAGGCTAAGACTATGCATACACACACTACACTTGGGAGTTTTGCCACTTTCATAGGGAATTTGGTAGATATGGAGTATCTTTAGCTCTTTTTTAGTTCAAGTTTGTTCTTAAATTGTTCAAAACATCTTCCTAGGGTTCTATATCTTTCATGATGCAATTGAAACCCTAGGGTTCTATATCGTTTAAGACTATAGCTTTCTTTTTGTATAATCTTATTCTACTCCCTTTAAAACTCTTGTTTCTATCAAGTTATCCATTAAACAAAGGTCTCTCATTTGCCTCTCTCTAGCCAAATTGAGGAAGGAGAATATCCTTCATAAAATAAAAAATTGGCTCATATCATGCTTTGATTGAAAGCTTACTGAATGGAAACTTTTATGCTACAATTAGTTGCCTAAAATCCCTTTTTTTTCTTAAGTGATCAACCACCAAAGTCCTCCTTTCAAGATGCCAAAATCATTAATAGAAAGGTCTTAAAGAAGAGAAAGAGATTGTTAATTAGCATGAGATGAAAATATGCATGATTTTTCACCTATTTGGCTCTTTCCTCCTTCTCTTTTCTCCCTCTCTTTCATGTTTCTTGGCTGCTGGTTCAAAGCTTATTATGTCGATTCTAAAGAGGTGGCATGGCTAGTGTGGCCTAATATAAAAGGGAGAAGGGATATTTTAAAACCATTTCAAAATTCTATTTACATCCTTACACTTTAACCCTTTCATTTGAGCTTATCTTGTATCCTTTTTGAAAGTCCTTAGTTCCATAATAAAATTTAGATTCTCTAGTTTATTAAAAAAATTTAATTTAAAATTTTTGGGATCTAAAATAATCTAGAAAAGCTCAATTAATGTTATAGTCAACTAAAACCTTAAACTGTACACCATTATGGATTTAACCATTTTAACAATTCTTTGGTTTTGAAGACCACTAAAAATCCAACTTAGTTTAATTTTGGATTCAAAACTCGTTTCATTGAGTTTCTAAATTTTTGGTTAAAATTATGATTTTGCTACTAATATATTGTTTTATTTTATTCAGCCACTTTGGCTTTGTTTTTGCTCTGTTAGTGATTTCATAACCTCATTTCTTGATGTCCTAATTAATATTCTATTCTTATTTGTTCCTTGTTTAATTTACTTTGGGGTTTTCTTTCATTGTTAGACCAGTTCCAGTTTAGTTTAAAAGTCGGATGTTACATTTCACCCTCTAAATAAAATTTCATCCTCAAAATTTAGAGACATACCTTATTGAAACAGTTCTAGATACTTCTTTTGCAACACCATAATAGTTCTAGCCTCTCCTTTCCATTAGGGGGCTTTATACATGTTGTATAATGAAAATTGAGAGAAATAATGCAAATAAATGTATTGCATAGGGCTTAAAAATCTTTTCTTTTATACTCTTTGGGCCCCATAAGTTGTCAAACATCATACCTACTCATAATCTATCTATACAAGTCATAAACATCATAAAACATCTCATACAATTTAGATTTGGAGCCTCACACATTAGAAAATACATGTTCAATTTCGGGTCCTTTAGTTTTTTGGGATAGATTTTGAAAATTCATAATTAAATCTAGAAAATTTCAAATCCAACAAATCATAGCTTTCTAGAAAGTCCTACATGTTAGCTTTATGCTGAAAATACTTCCAGGCCATGAAAACATCATATGGACCACAATTGATAATAGAAAAGCATCACAGGTTCAGCTATCATAGAGTTTTGATACAATTTACTAATATGGATTTCAAAAATTGATAACTAATTCCACAAAAATCTAAATCAAGTAAACTATAAGAAAGCTACAAATGTCGACTTTAAGGAAACAATAGCTCTAGATCTAAAAAATGACACTAAACTAATGAAAATTAATGGAACAATGCTCGAGGTCCTATTGCGCTATTAATAGTAAATTCCAACTTCAAAATGCATATCTCTCTCTACCCACCTCTAAATGAGGTGCTTTCAGTGGCTATAGGTCACTGTGAATGTCTAGTTTCTCCATGTAAATTTTAGGACCATTGCACCTCATTTGGCCCTCAAATGACACAAAAACAATTATGACCAAATGAACAGTAACTCATACCAACGTGCAAAACTTGCTGAACTTCGAAAAATCATAATAAATTCTATGGACCTCTAAATAATGTGGTTCTTGGACCAACAAAAGATCGAGATCTATATGTGTGTAAAATATTAGCCTCAAAATCATTCATTTAGTCACTTTGTGACATAGGGTTGTAAAATGACACTTTTAAACCTTCATATGTGTCATTTGGGTACCAAATGCTCTTCCAATATCATCATGACCACTTGAGCATGTGGGAAAGCATAAAAACAACCCTTAAAATATGCTCAAAGGGTCCAAATACTCACACATCACAAATTCACTCTCCCACTTTCCTTTATACAAGAGATCTTACATGCATATCTTTACATTTTAATGTCAAAAACATCCATTCTCATTCATATGCTTTCAATTTCCATACATACATCACATATTCATACATTCATACATGTTTAAAGGGCTATACATGATATACATCATTGCATTACATCACTTGACATCTACATGGCTATAATACTTGCATTTAACAACTTCTTTACTAACCTTTATGTTTTCAAATGTGGTGGCTCCCAAATTCCTTGCTATTTTGATATGTAATGTCCAATTTTTGTCAAACGATGGAAACAGATACATTTTCAAAGCAAGTCTCTTGAAATGAATTAGTTAAAGTCTAAAAAATTTATGTAGCATTTTAGACTCCTAAAAATCAGAATTTTAGGCTCAGATGAAAAGAAAAACGAAGATAGAATAAAGAAATGAATTTTAACAAAATGTAATGACATTTTTCTTAATTTTGAGTACATTATTAGAATTCTCATAGGAGGGCTTTGTAAATGAAAAATTTGAGTTGCTTAGGGTTCTCAGAGGCCTTGAAAACCACGGGAAGCCCCGGGATAGTTAAAACTCCTCCGGTGTATGTTTTCTAATGTTGATTGACCCAAATTTTGATAGATTCATTCGGGAAGGTTTTAGCACAAATTTGAGTGATTTCAAAGGTATTTTATAAAATTGGAAATCTAAATTTTATGATGAAAAAGACGGTTCTCAAAAAGGAGCTAAAACAAATCGAAAACAAAAATGCCAAGACAAAGGGACAAAATTAGAATTTTTGGAAACTATTCCTTAAACCTAGCTATAAATAGCTACATGCCCCACCTCTTCCTTCACTTAGCTCATTTTGTTTCTACCCTAAACCAGAGAAGAGAGCAAGGGATTGAGGAACACAAGAAGGAGAAGAAAGGAAGGAGAAAAAGCTAAGGAAAAGTATGATTTTTCATGGATTTTCATGCTTCCTCTTTAACAAACTCTTTCTCCTCTATCCACCCTTCTTTTCTATGATTTTATTGAAGTTCTTGGATCTATTTTGAGGGCGGAATAGAGGGGAAATTTCAGATTCAAAGTGAGGAAGCCAAGAAAGGTGAAAAACAAGTAAAAAGGAACTAAGAAACTAAGGTATCTTGCCATCTCCATGTTTAATCTTTCTTTTTCCTCCTTTTGTGGGTGGTTCAACCTAGGTAAGGACAGCCCTAATTGGTTGAGTTTCTAGCTAAACCAAGGGTGAATCTTAAGAATTTGAGTGTGGAGAACAAGAATATGCAAAGAAAATAACAAAATAACCATTAGATTTCAAGATAGAAAAGCTAGGGTTTTAGGTATCCTTTGTAAATTCTGATTTGATATAATAATTCCTAGGCCTAAATGAGTGTTTGGATGAGCTCTTAGGATTCCTAAAAGGCCCACCACATGCATCTTCCATCAAGAAAACAAAGAAAACTCTAAAGGTGCCAAGAAGGGAGTATGCCTCGGCTTAAAGGGTTCAAGGCACCTAGGAGTAGTTTTAAATTTTTCTAAATTTATTTTTGAGTCACATATGATGGGAGAAGATGAAAAGAAGCCTTGAAAAAACTTTTAGAAGCCATAAAAAGTGAGATGGTATCATAGGTTCCATATTATGGCCTAAAGAAGCAACACCTACTTAGGCTCCTTGTTTTAATTACGTGATGGCTCCAAGAGGTTTACACGGGGTCAAGAATCATAAATGGAAAGAAAGAATGGAGCCAAGAATTCAAATTATGGATGTTGTTTCATTGGGTGCATTTTGGAACCATAAAAAGGCAATTAGACAAAGTTAGTATTTAAAGAAGATGTGTAACCTTAGGAGTAATTGTAAGAGCTTAATTGGCTTCCATATATTATGTCTTGGCCATAGGAAACAAGCCTTCCATCATTGTGAGTGTGTGGCTGAGGAATGGAGTGCATTTCCAAGAGAGAAAGTGTGCTTGTGTGGTAAAGGTAGCTCTCTCTATTTTTTCTCATGTATGGATGAATGTTTGTCTTATCTTTGAATATGTGTATGTGTGTTTTAAGCCATGAAAAGTGTTCTAGCATGTGACTTTATGCCATGGTACCATGATGTCATATTATGTTTTCAAATGATACTTAGTATATTTGCTTAGGTTTGCTTGAGTATAGTGAAACCAAGAACTCTTAGCTATGGTGAGGATGAGTCAAGAACCCTCAAAAGTGGTTGAGACAAAGCAAAGAGTCTCCCAAGAGTGAGGTTGAGTTTAAAACCTCTTAAGAAAATGGGTGAGACAAGTCCAAAATCTATAAGAGAATGGGCGACGCTAAACCACTTGCCTGGCAAACCTATGTGTGTTTTATATGCCTTCTTGAAATGTTAAAATTGTCGCATGAAAGATTACATGATCCATGATATCTATGCATACATTTTTAAGACTTGAATTGCATTCTTTATGTATGATTGAAGAGGATATGAGCTATTAGGATTCTTTGAATCTCATTCCCTCCTCTCTAATGTCTTAACATGCTAGGTAGACCAAATGAGCAAGGTAATGGAAGCTACCAAGTTGGGAGATGAAAGATTGACAACAAAGTGTTTAGTTTTGCTTATTTTATAGCCATATGAGTGGAATATGATGTAATACTATGATGGAATTGTTGTATAATCATTTGAACATATGTAAATATCCAAATATTTGATGTATATATGGAACTTGATGCTAAATGAATGATATGTAGTTTTTGGACATTGGATGGCAACATAAAGTATATATATTCTTGCGTATGGCATGGGGTGAGAGAATGAGTTTTAAATTTTTGGGTTTGTGCACCTTTTGAGACAAGTTTAGTAGACCATTTTGGTTCTTTCCCATGTGCTCAAGTGGCCATAGTTGCCTTAGAAACCAAAATGGACCATTTGGAGCCCTTATAAGACACAATGAGTCATTTCACAACCTAATGTCAAAATCTAACCAAATAAACGAATTTGCTCATAAAATTTGGCATGCATATAGATCTCATCCAGAACTTTTTGGAAAGCTAAAAACCAGATTATTTAAAGCCTTGTGGAATTAATTATGATTTATCAAAGTTGGCATTCTTTTGTTGTTCTGATGTAGATACTGTTCATATGGTCAGTTCCTTAGGCTATGTCATTCGAGAGCCAAATGGTGTCCAATACTCATGAAATTTTATAAGAATAAATCAGACATGATAATATTTTTATAGCCACTGAGATCACTCCAATTGGACATCTGAATAAGGAGATATGAATTTTTGAAGTTAGAGAATAATACTAGTAGTGATAGGTGACCTTTATTACTGTTCCATTGGTTTTTGATGGTTAGGCGTCCTTATTGTGGTTTGGAATTATTTTTAGCATAAAGTAGACATCAGTATATTTCTAAAATGATATAGTGTGCATCATTTGGAGTTTTCTAGAATTAGTTATGATTTTTCAAAATTCATGATAGAATTTTGGAAATTTAGTCCGAGGCTGCACACTTGAATTTTATGCATCCACTTCCTTTGCACGAGTTCTATGCTACTTCTTGAGATGGATTTGAGTCTACTTCTTGATAGAATTTTATGCATCCACTTCCTTTCAGTCCATAATTGCTTCTATGACCACTATGGGCACTTAAGCAGGTGGAAAAGTACTAAAATGGTCTACTAAACTTGTCTCAAAGGTGCACAAATCTAGATTTCTCAAACTCACTCATCCACCCCAAGATATATACCAAAGCATACATATTAAATCTTGCCATCCATTGTCCAAAATGCACTATATCATACATATGACATTAAATCTCATTTGTACATGATACATTTCCATATTTAGATATGTTCATAAGATTACACAACATATACAATGAAGGATTACATTATATGCCACTCATATGGCTACAAATTGGCATTTTTCACACTTTGTTATCAATCTTCTTCTTCTAGGCTTGGTGGCTTCTATTCTTTGGCTCACTTGGTCCACCTAGACATGTTAGACATGTAAGGAGGAAGGAATAAGATTCTAAGTGTAACACCATAAATTCTAGCTCATTTCATGCCATTCGTAAGCTTTATATCATCAATTCCACAAAAGCATATGAAAAAGGGGATGAAAATAATGGATTTCTTCGTATTGCGTTATATTTAAAAATTTATGATCGGTGTCACGTGGACCGTATGAGCTCATACTATACATTCTCATATTTAATTACATTAAAACAACTCATTTTCATCACAAAATCATGTCCACAACTCATGGAAACCGAAATGGAGCATGGAATATGGAGGTTCATTCTCGGCCAGATTTGCTCCAATTTTTGACCAAATTTTGAAAAATCATAACTAAATCTAGAAAAATTGAAATCATGCAATCTTGGTCATTCTGGGAAGCTATGGATGTCTACTTTACATTGAAAATATGACCAGACCCTAATATGCATCACAAAGAATGTTTGACATCCAAAATGCTCCAAAGGTTTGACTGAATTCTGGATCTATCACATAATTCTACAGAAAACTTTGAAAATGTCCAATTAATTCCAAAAAAATAAAATCCATGCAAATGATACTAATTTGGAAAGCTGTAGATGTTAACTAGAGAGAAAATTTATCTCTAGATCAATTCATAAGCCCAGACCTCAGAATTCAATGGAACAGTACTTCTGGTCGGGCAAAATTACTGATACTGGATAGAAATTTCAAAACTTTATATCTCCCTCTCTAGACCTCTAAATTAGGTGCTTCTAGTTGACACAAGTCACTGTGGTTGTCTAGTTCCTCTGTATAAAATTTCATGGCCATTGGACATCATTTGGATCTCTTGTGACAGAATGCAATTTCGGACCAAATGAATAATGCAGTAAACCAGAAACCATAAAAATTGCCAACTTTGAAAAATCATCAAATATTCTGTAGACCTTCAAAAATTATGATCTTTAACTTTTCAAAAAAGATCTCAATAAGAACTAATTTCATGCCAAATCTCAGATGAAGACTAACTCATTTGGCCAAAAAGTGATATAGGGTTCCATAATGGTCAATTTTGACTCCATATAGGGTACCAAAGTTGCCAAATGGATTTCCCTTGGTCTTGGCACCTTTTAGGCAAGTCTAAAAGTACATTTAAGACTTGTGTGAGCTACCCAAATGGTCCCAAACCTTATGCATCTTATTTTGGCCATTCAACCTGCACTTATGTACATTTACATCATACTTCCACATTGCATACTTTGGCATTACATGCTCAAAATATATGCTAGAGGTCATACATCATATTCATACATTTAAATATCACATAATATCATATTTATACATGTATCAAGGTTCATAAGCCATTTATAACATCATATACATCATGAACCATCATTATGGTTCCAAAGTGGATAAAACAAGGCATACGTGAGAGGCTCGTCGCGCAACCCTTAAAATAAAACTAGGTTGGTAAAATATGTAGCTAATGGCACAACATAGGTCATCTCCCTTGGAATTGGAGTTCAATATTTAATTGAATTTTCCAAATGCTAAAAGGTTCTAAAAACTTCTAAACTAAAAGGGGTTTTGATTGAATTAAACTAACCTAAAACTAAATTGAATTAAAATTCCTAATTGCTACCTAATTATATGAATTATGGGTGAAAAATGGTCTTATGACTAGCTTTGGATTCGTCCCTTGGTATCCACTATCCTTATCCTAATCTAATTGTGATTAATTCTGGTCTAAGAGCTCCTAATTGTGTTCATAACAAATTATCTTAGGTTACCACTCAAGATTCAAGAGATTAACAATCTAATGTTGAATTGAAACCTCAACTCTGCATTAAATTGTCAATTCTTGTCTTTAAGATCTTGAACATTCAATTTGATTGATTAACTAATTGATTAGCCTCTGAATTATCATCCTAAAATGTTTAATTAACTAACTAAACATTAAGGAATCCTTAAATTAAACATTCAAATACATAATCTCACTCATGTATTTTATCGAACACCTTCGAAGCACACATGGAAAATTAGATAATAAAAAAAATCAATGTCCAATCAGATCAATTAATCAACAAAAAGGTTCCCTAATTAGTGTCTAATCAACCACTAATTACAATTACACAAATTTCCCATCAAATACAACTTAACCAAGATAATATATGAAAGAGAATAAAGTGTAGGAAAATAAAAAAGTCTTAGCCAAAAATTTTGAATTTTTCTCCATGGATTCAAGCTTTTCCAAGAGCTTCCTCCTAGCTAGCCACAGATGGAGATTAAAGCTCCATTGGAGATGGATGGATGGAATGGAGGAGAAGGCGTGGTGGATGTGGAATGGAAGAAGGGCGAAAGATGGATGAGTATGGCTGCCGAATGAATGATGAATTGTGGATATATATAGGCGAGGGTTTCTGAAATTATAGAGGCGTGAATGTGCTGGATGTTTGCTTCCTCTCACGTGAATTCTTTTAATGATTCCATATGCTCACATGTAGCCTCTTTCGTGCAACTCAACCTCTTTGTGCTGAAGTCACGTTTCTTTCTTCCCTCAGCTCCAGCGCTTTTTTTTTTCTCAATGAATCACGTGCAGCCCATGGCTTCTTCATGTATATATATAAAGTAGGCTTCATTGGATATAGTAATCTTCTCCCACATGATCTGCTCAAGGCACCAGAATGTGGCTTTGTTTCTGCTGCTGCCTCATTAGTTTTTCACGTCCTATGCAAGCTCGAAGCTTATTGTTTTTTTTTTCTGCTCACCAACTCGTTGCTTCCTTCTTCTTTTCTTCGTTCCTTTTGCATCAGCCCTACGTCTTCATTTGTTTTCTCCATGCTTCTATTCCCAGGCACAACGTTGGCTGCTTCTCTTACTCATTCCATGTCTTGCTCTGTTCTTAAACCAGAAACTCGAAAATAGAGGCTTCTTGGGCATGTTTGTTCTCTTAACTTCATCTCAGCTCATGCATCCAGCCCAGCTCCCTTTCAACGTCACTTCTTCTGTGTCTCACCTAAAGCCTCCCAGTATTTCTCTTGTGCGTTGATTCACTCCAAACCTCCCAGGAAAGTTTTCGACGTCATTCCAGCTCTGCTCCAGCTCTTACTTCATACGAGCTTCTTCACAGCTTAAGCATCCACAAACCAATAGCTCGACTTGCTTGCTTTGTGTCTCTACGTGATTTCCACGTTGGCTCCTTCTGTAAACTCCACTCCCAGCTCATTCAGCTCACTTCTTCCTACATCAGTTCTTGTTGCTGCTTCTGTCACGTCTTCTTAGACCCTATGGCTTTCTTCGTGTTTGCTTCCTAGCTTTTCCACGTTAAACCCACACACTTTCACTCCACAACAACTCATGCTTCCTTCACATTCCAGCCCTTTCTTCTTGTTGATTCTTCTTGTCATTCTGCCCAACCCATAGCTAGTTCTCCCTGCTCAAAAACTCCAGCCAAGTGCTTTCATGGATGTTTCTTCTACGTTGCATTAAGCACCCAAGCTCAAGCTTCTCACGTGGCTGGAATGTACTATCTCAATAGTAGAGAAATGTGATTATGTGCCACGTGAGGGAGCCCAATTCTTCTCCTTCTCTTCTCTAACTCAAATTCTTATTTAAATATCATTTGCCCATTGAAAATCTGCATAAAAGGTAAGAACAATTCAATAGGAAAATTCACAAAATTATTTAAAGAAATTTATGCATTAAAATTCTAAAATCTTGTAAATAATTTCCTTGAATGCACAAATAATTACTAACATCAAATTTTATCTAATTAAACTCCTCAAGCTATATTTGCTCATTAAAATGTTTAAATTAGGAGAGTTAAAACATATAAAATTCATGCTTATCAATACGCTTGTCAATCTCCTTCTTTCATTGTTGTTGGCTCCCTTCACCATAGCTACTTAGTCCACCTAGCATGTTAGAGCATTAGAGAGGAGGGGATGAGATTCAAAGAGTCCCAATAGCTCATCTCCCATTCAATCATACATAATATGTGCAAAGCAAGCCTTACAAATGCATGCTTGGAGAAAATGGACGTCATGGACATTTTAAAAGCAAACTTGGCATATGAACAAATCATACAAGACATTCAAGAGTTCACCAAGTGTTTAGATTGGCCTCACACTTCTCCTCATGGATTTTGGACTTGCCTCACCCATTATTTGAGAGCTTTGGACTCAACCATACTCTTGGGAGCTTACTTTGCTTTTGGGAGACTCTTTACTTTATCTCAACCAAACTCAAGGGTTCTTCGCTCATCCTTACCAAAGGGAAGAGTTCTTGGCCTCTTCACACTCAAGCAAATTCAAACAAACATCATGTACTCATTTAGAAATATAACATGGCATTAAGAATCATAGCATATAAAGGCATGCTAGCAACTTTTCATAACTTGAAAATACACATACACATATTCTAAAGCAAGCTAAACACACATCCATGCATGAGAGAAGGTGGAAAGAGCTACCTTGTGTACACTCACACACTTTTTCCTTGAAATTCAAGCCTCCTCTTTCGGCCACACACCCACAAATTGGTGGAGATAGTTTCTCTTGGCCTGGATACAATTTATGGGAGCTGGTGAGTTTCATTTGTTAAAGGAGAAACTGTATCCGGTGAGTTTCGTTTGTTAATGGAGAAACTGTACATTACGTTTTTCACGTTTTCTTTCATTTTTAGAGAACCGAATATTACACTAAGAATCTCAATAGCTCTTCTCCCTTTTAATCACACATAAGGAATGCAAATCCATATCTAAAAATGCATGCATGACTATCATGGAGCATGTAACCATTCAAAAAGCATTCTTGGCAATTAAGAAGTCATACAAAACATACATAGGCTTACCAAGTAAGTGGATTAGCCTCACCCATTCTCTTTAAGGATCTTGGACTTGCCTTACCCTTTTTCTTACAGGCCTTGAACTAAGCCTTACTCTTGGGAGACTCTAAGCTTTGTCTCAACCATTCTTGAGGGTTCTTGGCTCATCCTCACTATGGCTAGAGGGTTCTTGGCTTCACCACACTCAAGCAAACCAACGCAAGTGCCCAAGATATCATTTGAATGCATAAAACCACATCATGGCACCATGACATCTAGATACATGCTAAAACACTTTTTCATGGTTTAAAACATATATACACACATTCAAAGACAAGACAAACATTTATCCATGGATGAGAGAAAGAAGAGAGGGCTACCTTTGTTACAAATGCAAACTTTCCTTCTTGAATTTGGTTGCTCTTCCTCAGCCACACACAAAAAAGAAGATGAGACTTGTTTCTTTTGGCCTAGACACATCATATGGAAGCCAATTATACTCTTGAATCAATTTCTAAAGTTACACATTCATTAGAAAAGCTAGGTAGTTTATATGGCTTTTTTATAGTTCTATAATGCACTTAATGAAGCAACTCTATGGAAACATGATCTTTGCTCTATTATCTTCATTTATTTATGATTCTTGACTCCTTTTAAGCCTCTTAGAGTCATCACATAATTAAGTCAAGGAGCCTAGCTAAGTGCTACTTCCTTAAGCCATAATATGGAACTTAAGATACCATCTCACTATCTATGGCTTCTAAAATTTTTCCAAAGCTTCCTCTCATCCTCTTCCATCATATATGACTCAAAAATAAGCTTGGAACAAATTAAAACTATCCCTAGGTGTCTCAACTACTCTAGGATGAGGTATAGCTTCTATTTGGCACTCTTAGAGTTTCTTTACTTTCTTTGATGGAAGAAGTATGTGGGGAGGTTCTTAGGGATCTTAGGAGCTCATCCAAATACTCATTTAGGCCTAAGAATTATTGTATCAAATCAGAATTTCAAGGGAACCCATGAAACCCTAACTTTCTATCTTGAAATCTAATGGTTATTTGATTATTTCCTTTGCATATTATTGTTCTCCTCCTTCATTTTTCTAAGATTCATCCTTGGTTTAGTTAGAAATTTAACTCTTCTTAGCTAGTCTTACATGAGGCAAAATGGAGGGGAAAAGGAATAAAAAAATTTAAGCTTAGAAAGTAGCAAATTACCTTGGATTCTTGCTTTCATTGGCTTGTTCTTCACTTGGTTGGCCTTCTCCCTTGAATTTTGAATTTTTTACCTCTGTTTTGCCCTCAATATAGACCCAAACTCTTCATTAAAACCATGGAAAGGAAGCTTGGGAGGAGAGGAACAAGTTTTAAGAAGGGGAAGCATGCAAATTCTTAAGAATTCTTACCTTTGTTGCCTTGATTTTCTCCCTCTCCCTTCCTTATCTTGTGCGCCTAAGTATCTTAAGTTTTCTCTGGTTTTTGGGTAGAATAAGTCATGGAAATGATGAGGGGAAGAAACATGAAACTTAAAGAGGTTTCAAGAAGCTTCTACTTTCTTAAAAATTTTAATTTTATCCCTTTATCTTGGCATTTTCGTTTCCAATTCATTTTAGCTCCTTTTTGAGAACCGCCTTTTCCATCATAAAATTTAGGTTTCCAATTTTATAAAGTGCCTTTAGAATCACTCAAATTGGAGTCAAAACCTTCTCGAACGAAAGGGTCAAAGTTTAGGTCAACTAATGTTAGAAAACGTACATTGGAGGACTTTTAACTGTCCTAGGGCTTCCATGGATTTCAGGGCCTCTGAAAACCCCAGAGAGCTCAAATTTGCCATTTAAAAAGCCCTTCTATGAGAATTCTAAATTTTTTTCAAAATTACGAAAATGCCATTATTTTTCGTTGCATTTCCGTTAAAAATTGTTTGGCTATTCTGGCTCTGGTTTCAAGGCACCTCTGGCCTTGAATTATCATTATTTGAGGTCTAGAATATTATTCTAATTTTATTGGATCTCAATTCACTCCATCTAGAGGAATTCTTTTTGTATTTAGTGAATTTTGTATATTTATAGAGAAACTGTACGTTATGTTTCTCATGTTTTCTCATATTTTTGAGGAGCCGAATGTTACATTTGGACTTGCCCCACCTATTTTTTTGGGACTTTTGACTAAGCCTCACTCTTCTTGAGACTTTTGGCTTGTCTCACTCATACTAAAGGGCTTTTAGCTCATCCTTACCCTTATCAGGGGACTTTTGGCATTACCAAATCTATTCAAGTCTTGTGCATACATAAAAGTAATTCAAGACACATAAGTGGCACCACATATATCCTTACTAGCTAGACATGCTTTTCATAGTTCAATACACATACAAGCATCCAAAGCAAGAAAACATCCACACACATATATGAGAGAAAAGTTTGAAGGCTACCTTATAATGAATTGCAATACTTTTCTCTCAGAATTCCCTTCCCTTTCTCGGTCACACTCTTGCAATGAGGTGGGACTTGTTTCTCTTAGCCTATAAACACAAATGGAGCATAACTAAGTCATTGAAATAAAACTTAGCTCCTTACAACTCAAGACTAGGCTACTTAACTCAAGGACTTCATTATGGTTGCATAATGCACCCAACGAGGCAACACATGGAGTTCTTGCTCTTGGCCCCCATTTCTTGATCATTTTAGATATCTTGACATAAATTAAACTCTTGGGAGTCATCACAACTCAAATCCAAAGATTCTAGACTCACAATGCTTCTTTGTGCTCTAATATGAAACCTACAAGTCCATCTTCTTCTATAAGCCTCCTAAATTCATTCCAAGGCTTCCTTTAAGGTTTTTTACTCATAATTAGCCCCTTTCTAGAATTAGAATAATTTAAATTACTCCCTAGGTGTTCCAGCTCCCTTAAGGCTAAGATATGTACCTAAAAAAAGCCCATGGAGTTGCTTGCTTTTTCCCTTGAGGGAATGGCCCTTTACAACCTACCTAGAGGTTTAATGGACTCATACAAGCTCTAAGATAAGCTAGAATAGCTCTAGGAAAATTAAACTCAAGCATTTGTCTTAAAACTCCAAGATTTTCAATCTTGAATTTCATTGCTTCCCATTTGATTCCAATGGACTATTCTTAATTCTCACACTCTCAAGCACTTGTTTCTCTCTTGCTAAGGTTAGAATTCATCTTCGTTTAAGTGGGCTAGGTCTGACCCAAATTTCACCAAAGAAAAACATCCAAGAAAAAGCCATCAAAACTTAAGAAGTTTATCTTGTTTATGAGCTTTTTCAAAAGAATTCCACTTGCAACAAGCCTCTCCTTCCAAGACTACCTTCTTCTACTTAGGCTAACCTTAAAACAGAATGATATTAACCTCCAGATTCAAGGAAAGAGAGAAGAGAAGATAGAGAAGAGACTTGGCATGAGAAGAAGCAAGGAAGGGAGTAAGGTTTTTGTAACAACCAGAAAAAAAAAGCTAAAAATTTTCGAAGTCCTGAAAATTTTCTAAGTCTGCTAGCTATAGCAAGAAATGGGCTAGCTATAGCGAATTTACCTGTTCGCTATAGCGAGAGTGCCTTTTCGCTATGGCAAAAATGCTTCTAGCTATAGTGAGTGCGGGCATCCCATAAAAAAACCAGGGAGCTGCTCACCGTAGCACACGCCATAGCGAAAGCAGGGGTTTGGGACTGATATGTGCTCGCCGTAGCGAGGGTTATTCTTCGCTATAGCGAGGGTTAGTCTAGAAAAGCGTGAAAAAAGAGAATTTGACTTCTTAAAACGTCTAGATCCATTCTTTCTCCTTTAACCAACCTAAGCTTCGACCAAAAGAGAGAAAAGAGCTGTAGAGAGAGAGAGAGACCTAGAGAAGGAAGGAGAACAAGCAAAAAGGTAAGCAAGCTTGAGATTTCTATAGCTTTTCTTCTTAGCATGTTATTCTTATCTCTTTGCCCTCTCTTTCTATGGTTTTGGTTGTTGAGTTGGGCTTGGTTCAGAAGAGGGAAAGTGGAAAACCACTCTTGAAGAAGGCTAGAACTTATGTATCTTCACTTCTTCTTTGCTTTCTTTCTTGAGAGCTTGAGAGAGGAAGAAGAGTTAGTGGAACTCTAGAGAGAGAGAAACCCCTAGTTGCTTATACTTGTTAGGGTTTGCTCTGAAGAAACCCCTAGCCTTGTGAGTAATTGTTTGACTTCCAAGAGAGTAATTTCATGCTCTTTGTTGTGCCTAGGCTCAAGAGAAGCAACTCCATCTAGTTGTGCTTGTGGGACTAAGAAGGAAGAAGAGAAATTGAAAGGGAAGGCTTGTGTTAGCCGATAAGGTAGCTCTCCACTCTTTCTTGTTGCATTCTTGGATGTGTAATAGTCATTGTATGCTTGTGTATGTGCTTGTATGATGAGACATGCCATTTGATGTGGCCTTAATGCATTGGTACCAATATGCTTATGATATGAATTGTGAAAATTACTCGGGTGAGATGGTGCCAAAAGTCCTTTGAGACAAGTGAGGTGGAGCCAAAAGTCCCTAAACCAAGAGTGAGGCCAATCCAAAAGTCCCAAAAACTTGGGTGAGGATAGACCAAAAGTCCCTAGAGCTTATTCTTGGCAATGATATGATATTCATGGCATGAAAAGCATGTGTAGTGTAATTGTGAATGGTTTGCATGCTTTGACTTGTTTATATGCCTTGATTGCTTCCTTGAATGAGTATGAGCTATTGAGATGCCCTGAATCTCACCCCCTTCCCCCTCCCATCTTATATGGTCCAGGTGGAGCTTAAGAGCCTAAGAGTGGAGGCCATGAGGCATAGAAGGCCTTATTTTGCCACTTTTGCACACTTACACCTAACTTGATGTATAGGAAGACCGAGTGCTTATGTATATATATTATTTTGAGATGTAAATATTTGATCAAGTGTAAAAGTATGCATGAATGATGTATGAACTATGTAGAGAGCCAAAGCAATGAAAATGTGGAATTTGGCCCTTTTGTGGCTTACATGTAAAAGTGTATTTTGGCCCGTAGCATAGTGAGTTTGAGATGTGTATTGATTTGGACCACTTGAGTATTTCATATATGCCATGTTTATACTTTCAAACTTGCCTAAGAGATGCTAGAATATGTGAGAGGCCATTTGGACCCATTTTGAACCATTTTGGGTGTCAAAATCGTTATATTTGTGAGGCCCATCAAAATATGACCAGATGAGCTCTTCTTGATATGGAATTTGGCATGCCTCTAGAGTCTATTGAGAGTTTCTTGAGAAGCTAAAGTGGGTAATATTTGGAGGTCTAGGGAATATTTGGTGAATTGTTGAAATTGGAGAATTTTCTGGTTTTAGTTATTGTACTGTGCAACTAGGTCCGAAAATGAATTTGTGTCATTCATGGAACAAACGGTGTCCGATTGTCATGAAATTTTATACGTATAAAAAAGATATCCACAATGATCTATACCAACTAGAAGCACCTCAATCGGATGCCTGTAGAGGGAGAATGAATTTTCTGAAGTTCTATGTCAGTATCAAGGAAGCCATCCGACCTTCGTTACTATTCCATTTGTTTTAGAGGTCCAAGGGCTACTGAAATAATCTGAACTTATTTTTTCCCTCTATTTAACATCTGTATCTTTCCAAATTGGTATAGTTTGTCTAGATTTTATTTTTGTGGAATTAGTTATGAATTTTCGAAGTTCATGACAGCAAGCTGCACCAGTACCAGGGACAATTGGACCTCTGTCTCTTTTTTGATGTCAAACACGGTGCCAACACTAATATTGTAGTTGGGAGAAGTTAACATCCAAATATTTCCAGAGAGCTATGATTTGCTTAATTCCCATTTTTCTAGAGTTAGTTATGATTTTCCAAAGTTAAAGCCAAAAATCTGACTTTTGGGCTCATGTGAGAAATTGCATTTTCTTGGTTTTTGGCTTCATATCCGTGGTTTATGGGTTGTTTGAGGCTATGTACAAGTTTTATAAATGGTGTTTGAGTAGAGAATGTGAATAATGGGTTCACAGGACCCATGGGGCAAATTATGAGCGTTTGAACCCCGTTTTATAGCTTGAAAATGCCATGTTTGTACTTGTTCTTTGGAAATCATATGGAATCAAGCCTAGAGAGAGATTAGTTGGAGTTAAGTTATTATGGTGTTACAGTTTCTCACCTTTTCAAGACTTCTTCTTCCTCTCTTAACTCTCCCTTTTGTGTTCCCTTCTCTATCCTTTTAGCCAGCTAAAATGTCAGTTCAAAGGTGGGGGAGAGTTCTAGACTCTTTAAGAAATAAAATCCTACTTTTTTATAATTTTTCCAGAACGAGCTTGCTGTAGCGGGAAATAACCCTCGCTATGGTGAGAACTTATCAATTCTAAGTCTTTCTATTCTCGCTACGGCTGGTGCTATTGCGAGAAACTCCCTGGATTTTGTATGAGCCATGAACTTGCTATAGTGAACTAGTATTCTCACTACGGCAAACAGGCATCCTCGCTATAGCTAACAAGCCTCCTTGTTATAGCTAGGGGACTTAGAAAAATTCTAAAACCTTGAGTTCTCATGTTTACAAAAACTCGGATGTTACATTTCTATCCCTCTTAAATAAATTTCGTCCTCAAAATTTAGGGTAAAACCTCCTCTAACTTTTCTCATTTTCATGTTAATTGGCTTTTTCTTTTCCTTCTTCTTGGCTTCATTTACTTCCTTCAAAGATTAAGCCCCTCTTGGTTTCTTCTGCTAGGGAATTTGTGTCATTAAGTTACCATGTTTGCTTGTTCTATAGAGCATATACTAGCCCTTCTCATAAGGGAAGGAATTTTGACTTTGAATTATACTCTCATAACTTTGGCCTATTTCTTAGGAGAGTTTATCATTTCATACCTGATTAGTCTTAACCCGCTCATAGGGGCTAACCTTCTGCCTAGTGGACTCTCTTACATATCTTGGGAGATAACTTACTTAGGATTAATTCTCCCTTATTATCTCCTAATGGCTTCTAAGGTCTCATTATCTTTCATTAATAGCCATTGGAGGATTTCTATCTGCTTACTTATCTTACTCTAGCATATCATCCACTATTTAATCTTACTCTTTCCTCACTAACTCATCCCATAGTTACATTTTATATTTCTTTCTATTATAGGCTTCGCATCTTAATCACTTATCGAGATTACGGCTCTTTTAAGGAGATCTTGTTCTTAGTGTCCTAGTCCTCTATTTATTATCGTATTTTCCTTTTTAGGTTAGGACATTTCTTTACTCCCTTTACTCATTTAAACGCGAGTATTATTCAGTTCCTCAATTGGGTAACTGACTTGTGTTAACCATGACCCTTTTTGTAACATCCGGTTTAGGTGCACCAAAGGGAGAGAAGAAGAAGAAGAAATCAAGGCAAAAAGGTATGGTTTTTTGGTAGTTTTCTATGCTTTCTTCCATCCAAACCTCCTCTCCTCTATTCTCCTTTATTTCCTTTGATTAAAATGAAGTTTACAATATATTTTAAGGGAGAAGTTTAGGGAAAATTTGGATTTGAAGAGAGGAGCTCAAAGAACACAAGATTTAAGTGAGAAAAAGCAAGAAAACAAGGTAATTTCTTCTTTCGTGGTTGCTATCCCTTCCTCTCCTTCCTCCACCATTTCGCCCCACTTAAGAAACCCTGGGAGGGTTTAATTTTTAGGTAGAACCAAGGGTGATTCTTAAGAAAAAGGGTGTGGAGATTAAGAATATGCAAAGAGAAGTAACAAAAAACCATGAAAATTCAAGATGCAATTTCTAGGGTTTAGAGCGTTCCTTCCAAAATCTGATTTGATCTCTTAATTTCAATGTCTAAATAAGTGTTTGAATGAGCTCCTAAGATCCCTAGAAGTCTCCCCATGTGCTTCCTCCATCAAGAAAACAAAGCAAAGCCTATGGAGCCTAAAACCTAGCATAGGTTCGGCCAAGAGAGGTTTATGTAGGTAAGGAGAGTTTTAAATTTTTCTAAACCCATTTTTGAGTCATATATGATGAATGAATATTAGGGGAAGCCTTGGGAAAAATTTAGGAAGCCTAAACAATGAGTTGGTGCTTTATGTTCTATAATATGACCTAAAAAAGGAACATGTAGTTAGGATCTTTACTTTAATTGTGTGATGACTCTAAGAGGCTTAAAAGGAGTCAAGAATCATATTTGAAAGGAAAGAATGGAGCCTAGAATTTATTTGATGGGTGTTGCTTCATTAGGTGCATTTATGGAACCATAATGAGGTTTATAGATCAAGCTAGTATCTAAGCAAGTTGTGTGGCCTTAGAATTAATTTCATGAACCTAATTGCTTCCATAAATTATGTTTAAGCCAAGAAAAATTATCCCCACACCTTTGTGTATGTGTGGCTGAAGGAGGAAGCATTGATTTAAGAGAAAAAGTGTGTAGTTGCTTCCAAGGTAACTTTCTCCACCTTCTCTCATACATGATTGTTTGCTTTACTTGTCTTTGAATGTGTGTATGTGTATTTTTAAGCCATGAAAAGTATTCTAACATGAATTTTATTCAATGGTGCCATGATGTTACAATATGCTTTTATATGATGTTTATGATGTGCGCTTGGGTTTGCTTGAGTGTGGTGAGGCCAAGAACCCTTAGCCATGGTAAGGATGAACCAAGAACTTTGAAGATTGGTTGAGACAAAGCAAAGAGTCTCCCAAAAGTGAGGTTGACTCCTAAGAACATGGTTGAGTCCAAGAACCTCTTAAAGAATGGGTGAAGCAAGTGCAAAATCGACAAGTAAATAGGTGAGGCCAATCCACTTGCTTGGCAAGCCTTTGTATGCTATATATGACTTTTTCAAATGCCAAGAATACCTCTTGAATGATTGCACATGTCCATATGCCATGCATGCATTTGTAAGACTTGTTTTGCATTTTTTATATATGGTTGAATGGGAGATGAGCTATTGGGATTCTTTGAATCTCATCCCCTCCGCTCCAATGTTCTAATATGCTAGGTGGACCAAGAGAGCAAGGTAATGGAAGCCAACCACCTTGAAGATGAGAGCTTGACATCACAATGCATAGTTTTTGTTCTTTAAGGCCATATTGATGTCTAATGATGTAATCCATTGTTGTATATGATCTATGACCTTTGAAATATATGTAATTATGTTAAGATGTGATGTAGGAATGAGAGGATATGTTAGGTAAACGAGAGAATGAAATTTGAGTATGCAATAGCAAATTGTGCTTCTTGAAAGTTTGATGGAAGTATGTATAAATGCAAGTGAGATAACCAAATTGAGATGCATGAGGTTTGGGACCCTTTGGGCAAATCATACAAGTCATAATCATGCTTTTAGACTTGTCTAAGAGGTGCCAAACCCCAAGGAAAGCTATTTGGACATTTTGGTATCCTATATGGAGCTAAAATTTACGATAATGGAACCTTACATCACTTTTTATCCAAATGAGCTCTTCTTGATATGAGATTTAGCATGAAATTAGAGCTAGTTGAGAGCTTTTTGGGAAGATAAAGAATAGAATTTTTGGAGGTTTAGAGAATATTTGATGAATTTTCAAAGTTGGCGCAAATTCTAGTTTTGGTCATGTTACTGTTCACTCAAGTCCAAAAATAAAATCTATCACATAGGATCCAAATGATGTCTAATTACCACCAAATTTTATACAGAGAAAATAGACATTCACAATGACTTGTGTCAACTAGAACCACCTCATTTGGAGTCTAGAGAGGGAGATATTAAATTTTAAATATTTTGTCCAGTACCAGCGCTCCAACTGACTTCAGGTACTGTTTGATTAAGTTTTGAGATTTGAGCATGCTTGAACTGGTCTAGAGTTTTTTTCCTCTAGCTAACATCCACATCTTTCCATATTGGTATCATTTACATGGATTGGATTTTTGTGGAATTAATTGGATATTTTTAAAATTTATTGTAGAATTCTATGACAACATCAGTGGATTGCCAGACCTTTGGATCATTTCGAATGTCAAACGTCTTCTGTGTTGTGTTTCATGATCTATAAGTATTTTTGACATAAAGTAGACATGTGTATCTTTCTAGAATACCTAAGAATGCATGAGTTCGATTTGTCTAGAATTAGTTATAATTTTTTAAAATTTGTGATAGAAAAGGAGAAATTTTGCTCGAAAATGCAAGTATGAATTTTAAGTATCTTCTTGCTTTCCACGAGTTGTAGTGCACTATTGATGATGAAAATGAGTTGTAATCATGTAATTAAATATGAGAATGTGATGTATGAGCTCACATGGTCCATGTGACACTAAATGGAATTTTTATATGCGACGCAATGCTAGAAAATGCATTATTTTAATTCCTTTTTTCTTGCTCCTTCATGGAACGTATGATATAAAGCATGGAAATGTGAAGTAATAAGCTAGAAATATAAGGTGTTACATTTTTGGTATTAGAGCAAAGGTTCAGGCTCTTGATGTGGGTTATGGCTTGTGTTTATGAGTTACCTAGATGCATATAAGCTTATTTTGTGGATGAGTTGAGTGTGTGATGGTGTGGAAGTGTTCCCTTTGTTCATGTTAAAGTTTGTTATGATGTTTTAGCAAGATAGTGAACATTAGGAGAGGTCAGCCTTCTAGAGAGGCTTGTGCAAATGATAGAGCTGAGCCTAGTGATCTAGTTACTAGAGCCCAACAATCTATCATGGCTCGCCTGGATCAGCAGCAGGCTGTTATTATGCAGTTACAGGAACGACTTGCTAAGAAAGACAGCCAGGGACCTACACCTCCTCCCTCACAGCCACCTCACCACTTAGATTGTCCTGATCATTCAGGGGTGACTTATTTAGGCTTGCAGCCACATGTACAGATGGTTGCCCCATTCCATTAACTCAGATGCCTCTAGCCCAGGAGCAGCACTCTATCAGTTAGGTTATTACCCAGTTTAAGACCTCCCACCTTTGATGATGAAATGAACATAGAGAAAGCCGAGGCCTGGATCATGCAGTTAGATAAAATATTTAGGGTGATAGAGTGCACATATTTGCAAAAAGCCACTATGGCTATCTTTTAGCTAGAGAAAGAAGCAGATTTTTGGTGGAAGGGCACAGAACCTATCTTGCAGGCGAAGAACCTTCTGATTACATGGGAGGCATTCTTCCAGGCCTTTTATGAGCGGTACATCTCCAGTTCAGTTAGGGATGATAAAAAATCAGAATTTATTCTTCTAAAACAAACTGAGGGGATGTCCGTGGACCAGTATGTGCCAAAATTTGTAGAGCTTTCCCGATACTCCTTCTACTTATAGAGGCATGATGACGAGAGGTAGAGAGCAAATAGATTAGAGAAAGGTCTGTTCCCTGAGATCAGAGACAGGGCAGAGCCATAGAGAATTAGGCACTTTAATACCCTGGTCGAGATATGTAGAGTTATAAAGGCAAACCTTAGAACAATGCAGCTTATCTCCAGTGCTAGACCACCCCTCCCTGAACCTAAGAGACTTAGAGAGGGTTCACAGGCTGTAGTTACTAGCCATAGAGATGGCAGAAGCCAGTAGAGCTGAAGAGGCAAGAAAAGGAGGACTCAGTTCAATTGAGGTAGCTTCACACTGATCACATGTCCCCAGTGTGGTAAAAATCATAGAACTAGACCATGTTATGCAGGGCAGAATGTGTGTTTCAAGTGTGGTAGGCCAGGACATATGGCCAGGGATTGCACATAGGCTCCTCCATAGGTTTCACAACAGAGGGAGATGGCTCCTGCTCCTATATTTTAGACCCAGGGTAGAGTCTTTGCCCTGTCAAAGCAGGAGGCTAGCCGATCCCTGAGTCTGATTCAAGGTACTATTAGAATAAATGATTTTTCTGTGACTGTATTATTTGATTCGACTGCTAGCCATTCTTTCATATCATATGACTGTGCTAGGAGGTTAGGTTTGAGTATGCATACATTACCATATAATTTGCATGCATCTACCCCCACAGGGAACTGAGCCATTACCTCCCATGCTTGTTTGAATTGTATGATCTAGTTTAATCACTGCCTTACCACCCTTGATTTGATTTGTATGCCCCTTATTGATATTGATATCATTATTGGCATGAACTGGATGTCTACAAATAACACCACACTAGATTGTAGCCACAGATATATTACTTTACCTGAGTGTGGGGCTGTGCCTAGTATGAGGATTGAGTTATCTGTCATGACCACCACTTAGGCTGAGAGATCTTTAGGGCATGGTTTCAGGGGTATCTATTTTTCTTTTCAGTTCAGGCTGAGGTAGAAGAGGGTATAGATGAGTTTACTGTAGTAAGGGAGTTCCTAGAAGTATTTCCTAGAGAGATTAGTAGACTACCCCTAGAAAGAGAGGTAGAGTTTCTTATAGACATTGTACCTGGGGCAGGTCTAGTGTTTAAGGCCCTGTACAGGATGGCTCCCACCTAGCTAGCTGAGCTTAAAAAACAAATAGAGGAGCTTTTAGAAAAGGGTTTTATTAGACTCAGTGTCTCATTGTAGGGAGCTCCAGTTTTATTCATAAAGAAGAAAGATGGGAGTCTTGGGCTAAGTATAGATTATCGGGAACTCAATAAGATAACCATTAAAAATAAGTACCCTTTTCCTCATATAGATGACCTCCTAGATCAGTTAGTAGGAGCGTCAGTATTTTCTAAGATAGACCTCAGGTTGGGACACCATCAGCTTAGAATAAAGGCTGAGGATATTCCCAAAATAGTATTTAGAACTAGATATGGGCATTATGAGTTTTTAGTTATGCCTTTCGGGTTAATAAATGCACCTGCAGTATTCATAGATTATATGAATAGAGTCTTCAGGCCATACTTAGATAGATTTGTAGTTTTCTTCATAGATGACATCCTTATCTACTTAAAACGTAGAGAGGAACATGAGCAGCACCTAAGATTAGCCTTGGAGACCCTGAAAGAGAGAGAAATCTATGCTAAACTTAGTAAATATGAGTTTTGGCTTACTGAAGTTTAATTTCTAGGCCATGTGATCTCCCAAACAGGGGTCGCAGTAGATCCCCATAACATAGAGGCAGTGTTATAGTGGGAGAGACCTAGGACAGTGACAGAGATTAGGAGCTTCTTAGGTTTGGCAAGTTACTATAAGAGGTTTATTTAGGGCTTTTCTCAGATAGCGATGCCACTGACCTGACTTACTAGAAAGAATGTGCCATTTGTGTGGAATGAGAAATGTGAGAGTAGTTTTCATGAGTTGAAGCACAAGTTAACCACAACCCCAGTTTTAGTACTCCTTGACCTTAGAGAGACTTTTATAGTCTACAGTGATATTTCAAAGAAAAGGTTAGGATGCATACTTATACAGAACGGCCGAGTGGTAGCTTATGCTTCTAGACAGTTGAAACCTCATGAAGAAAACTACCTTACACACAACCTAGAATTAGCCGTAGTGGTGTTTACTTTGAAAATATGGAGACACTACTTAAACGGGACAACTATAGAAATATACAGCAACCACAAGAGCCTTAAATATTTATTTGAGAAACAAAAGCTGAATATGAGATAACGAAGATGGTTAGAATTTTTGAAAGATTATGATTTCACACTAAAATACCATCTCGGTAAGGCTAATATGGTAGCTGATGCCCTAAGTAGAAAATCCATACACATGGCCTATATGATGATCCGAAAGCATGAATTGATTGAGAGATTCAGAGACATGAGTCTCTCCTATGAGGTGTATTCGAGGAAGTTATTAATGAGTGAAACCCAAATAGAAAATGAACTGAGGGATCAGATAAGAGAGGCCCAGTAGATAGACGACCATGTAAGTAAGATTAAAACTCAAATAGCTTAGGGTAGCATTTAGGAGTTCAATCTGTCTGAGAATAACATAGTAAGATACAGAGATAGGCTGTATGTGCCTAAAAACACAAAAATTAGAGAGAAGATATTAGATGAGGCACATAAGAGCAAGTACACCATTCATCTAGGCAATAATAAAATGTATTAGGATTTAAAGAAAATATTTTGGTGGCTTGGAATGAAAATAGACATAGCAGAGTATGTCTCCTGATGTTTAGTATGCTAGAGAGTTAAAATAGAACACCAGAAACTAGCTGGGTTACTTCAATCCCTAGATATCCCAGAATGAAAATGGGATAGTATAGCAATGGATTTTGTCATGGGTTTATCTAGGACATCATCGGGGCATGATGCAATATAGGTAATAGTGGATAGATTCATAAAATCAGCACATTTTCTAGTTATGAAAGCCACTTATACCTTAGATAAGCTAGCTCAATTGTACATTAGGAAGATAGTTAGATTGCATGGTGTGCCTAAAAGCATAGTTTCAGATAGAGATCTCAGATTTACATTGAATTTCTGGAGATTATTACAGGATGCTCTAAGTACCAGACTCAGATTTAGCACAGCCTATCATCCCCACAAGGATGGACAGATGGAGAGAACCATCCAAACCCTATAGGACATGTTGAGGGCATGTGTCTTAGAGATGAAAGGAAACTGGGATACATACTTGCCTCTAGTAGAGTTTGCCTATAATAATAGTTATCATGCAAGTATACTAATGGCACCGTATGAGGCATTATATGAGAGGAAGTGCAAGTCTCTGATGTGTTGGGTTGAGCTAGGAGAGTAGAGCCTTATAGGCCCAGAGTTAGTGGACCAGACTTCTAGACAAATTGAGACCCTTAGAAAGCAACTCTTGACGGCCCAAAGTAGATAAAAAAGTTATGCAGATAAACGTAGACGGCCATTAAAGTTTGAGATTGGAGACCATGTCTTCATTAGAGTGTTTCCAGTCATAGGGATAGGTGGGTCCATAAAAAGTAAAAAGCTTAGTCTAAAATACATAAGTCCTTTCCAGATTCTTGATAAAGTAGGACCTGTGGCTTACAAACTAGCCTTTCTCCCAAATTTGAGCCAAGTACATAATGTATTCCATGTTTCACAGCTCAAAAATTACTAACCTAACCCCTCACATGTCATAGAATATGAGAATGTGCAGTTACAGGATAATCTATCATACATAGCATCACCAGATCGGATCGTAGATGTTAGGCTCAAGCAGTTATGTAATAAAACGATACCGCTGGTGAAAGTGGTTTAGAAGGGGTTATCTTCCAAAGAGATACCTGGGAGCTAGAGGATGATATGAGAAAGAAATATCCAGAACTCTTCCCATGAGGTATGTTATCTAAAATTAGAGGACAAAATTTTTTAATGGGGGGAGAATTATAACGTGAAGTTTTCGTTAAATGATGAAAATAGGCGTGTGTTCAAAGTAAGTCCCCTAAAAGGAATTAGTTAAGGTCCCAAAAAATTTGAGTAACATTCTAGGCTCCAAAAAATGAGAATTCTAGGCTTAGACGGAAAGAAAAATGGAGCTAGAATGAAGAAACAAATTTTAATAGAAAACTTGCGAAACGTAATGACATTTTCGTAATTTTGAGTAATTTCTAGAATTCACACAGGAGGGCTTTTTAAATGAAAATTTTGAATTCTCTGGGATTTTTAGAAGCCCTAAAAACCATGGGAAGCCCTGAGACAGTTAAATCTCCTTTAGTGGATGTTTTCCAATGTCGGTGTACCCAAACTTTGACAGATTCATTTGGCAAGGTTTTAACTCCAATTTAAGTGATTCCAAAAGCATTTTACTAAATTAGGAACCCAAAATTTTATAATGGAAAAGATAGTTCTCAAAAAGGAGCTAAAACGAATGAGAAATGAAAATGTTAAGAATGAAAGGCAAAATAAGAATTTTTGAAAAGTGTTTCTTCCTCCCACTTATAAATAGGTGGCACCCCACCTCCTCACTCATTTAGACACAATTGTTTCTGCTTGAATTCAGAGGAGATAGCTAGGGTTTAGGTGCACCAAAGGGAGAGAAGAAGAAGAAGAAATAAAGGCAAAAAGGTATGGTTTCTTGGTAGTTTTCTATGCTTTCTTCCATCTAAACCTCCTCTCCTCCTTTCTTGTTTGTTTCCTTTGATTAAAATGAAGTTTACAAATCTGTTTTAAGGGAGACATTTAGGGGACAATTCGGATTTGAAGAGAGGAGCTCAAAGAACACAAGATTCAAGTGAGAAAAAGCAAGAAAACAAGGTAATTTCTTCCTCTATGGTTGCTATCCCTTCCTCCCCTTCCTCCGCCATTTCA
This sequence comes from Erythrophleum ivorense, assembly GCA_026724425.1. Classification (NCBI taxonomy): domain Eukaryota; kingdom Viridiplantae; phylum Streptophyta; class Magnoliopsida; order Fabales; family Fabaceae; genus Erythrophleum; species Erythrophleum ivorense. The sequence continues at coordinate 9,718,113 of JAIUCV010000014.1, forward strand.
CCCACTTAAGAAACCCTAGGAGGGTTTGATTTTTAGGTAGAACCAAGGGTGATTCTTAAGAAAAAGGGTGTGGAGATTAAGAATATGCAAAGAGAATTAACAAAAAACCATGGAAATTCAAGATGCAATTTCTAGGGTTTCAAGCGTTCCTTCCAAAATCTGATTTGATCTCTTAATTTCAATGTCTAAATAAGTATTTGAATGAGCTCCTAAGATCCCTAGAAGTCTCCCCATGTACGTCGTCCATCAAGAAAACAAAGCAAAGCCCATAGAGCCTAAAACCTAGCATAGGTTCGGCCAAGAGAGGTTTATGTAGTTAAGGAGAGTTTTAAATTTTTCTAAACCCATTTTTAAGTCATATATGATGAATGAATATGAGGGAAAGCCTTGGAAAAAATTTTAGGAAGCCTAGACAATGAATTAGTGCTTTATATTCCATAATGTGACCTAAAAAAGTAACATATAGTTAGGCTCTTTATTTTAATTATGTGATGACTCTAAGAGGCTTAAAAGGAGTTAAGAATCATATTTGAAAGGAAATAATGGAGCCTAGAATTTATTTGATGGGTGTTGCTTCATTTGGTGCATTTATGAAACTATAATGAGGTTTATAGATCAAGCTAGTATCTAAGCAAGTTGTGTGGCCTTAGAATTAATTTCATGAACCTAATTGCTTCCATAAATTGTGTTTAAGCCAAGAAAAATCATCCCCACACCTTTCTGTGTGTGTGCCGAAGGAGGGAGCATTGATTTAAGAGAAAAAGTGTGTAGTTGCTTCCAAGGTAACTTTTTCCACCTTCTCTCATGTATGATTGTTTGCTTTACTTGTCTTTGAATGTGTGTATGTATATTTTTAAGCCATGAAAAGTATTTTAGCATGACTTTTATTCAATGGTGCCATGATGTTACAATATGTTTTTATATGATGTTTATGATGTGCGCTTGGGTTTGCTTGAGTGTGGTGAGGCCAAGAACCCTTAGCCATAGTAAGGATGAACCAAGAACTTTGAAGATTAGTTGAGACAAAGCAAAGAGTCTCCCAAAAGTGAGGTTGACTCCCAAGAATATGGTTGAGTCCAAGAACCTCTTAAAGAATGGGTGAAACAAGTCCAAAATCGACAAGTAAATGGGTGAGGCCAATCCACTTGTTTAACAAGCCTTTGTATGCTATATATGACTTCTTCAAATGCCAAGAATGCCTCTTGAATGATTGCACATGTCCATATGCTATGCATACATTTGTAAGACTTGTTTTGTATCTTTTATGTATGGTTGAATAAGAGATGAGCTATTGAGATTCTTTGAATCTCATCCCCTCTGCTCCAATGTTCTAATGTGCTAGGTGGACCAAGAGAGCAAGATAATGGAAGCCAACCATCTTGAAGATGAGAGCTTGGCATCACAATGCATAGTTTTTGTTCTTTAAGGCCATATTGATATCTAATAATGTAATCCATTATTGTATATGATCTATGACCTTTGAAACATATGTAATTATGTTAAGATGTGATGTAGAAATGAGAGGATATGTTAAGTGAATGATAGAATGAAATTTAAGTATGCAATGGCAAATTGTGCTTCTTGAAAGTTTGATAGAAGTATGTATAAATGCAAGTGAGATGGCCAAATTGAGATGCATGAGGTTTGAGATCCTTTGGGTAACTCACACAAGTCATAATCATGCTTTTAGACTTATCCAAGAGGTGACAAACCCCAAGGAAAGCCATTTGGACATTTTGATATCCTATATGGAGCCAAAATTGATGATAATAGAACCTTAAGTCATTTTTTATCCAAATGAGCTCTTCTTGATTTGAAATTTGGCATGCAATTAGAGCTAGTTGAGAGCTTTTTGGGAAGTGAAAGACCAGAATTTTTAGAAGTCTAGAGAATATTTGATGAATTTTTGAAGTTGACAAAAATTCTAGTTTTGGTCATGTTACTGTTCAGTCAAGTCCGAAAATGAAATCTATCACACAGGGCTCAAATGATATCCAATCGCCACCAAATTTTATACAAAGAAACTATGAATTCATAGTGACTTGTGCCAACTAGAGACACTTCATTTGGAGATCTAGAGAAGGAGATATGAATTTTTAAAAATTATGTCTTGTACCAAGCATTCCAATTAACTTTAGGTATTGTTTGATTAGGTTTCGAGGTCTGAGCGTGCCTGAACTGGTCTAGAGTTATTTTTTCCCTCTAGCTAACATCTACAAATTTCCAAATTGGTATCATTTTCATGGATTGAATTTTTGTAAAATTAATTGGACATTTTTGAAATTTGCTGCAGAATTTTGTGACAACATCAGTGGACAGCCAGACCTCTAGACCATTTCAAATGTCAAACATCTTTTATGTAGTGTTTCATGATCTATACATATTTTAGGAATAAAGTAGACATGTGTATCTTTTGAGAATGTCCAATGCATAATTTTGATCTTTCTAGAATTAGTTATGATTTTTCAAAATTTGTGATAGAAAAGAGGAAATTCTAGCAAAAAATGCAAGTATTAATTTTAAGTATCTTCTTGCTTTCCATGAGTTGTAAGGCAATTTTGATGATGCAAATGAGTTGTAATCATGTAATTAAATATGAAAATATGATGTATGAGCTCACATGATCCATGTGACACTGAATGAAATTTTTATATGCGACACAATGCTAGAAAATGCATTATTTTAATCATTTTTTTCTTGCTCCTTCATGGAACGTATGATATAAAGCATGGAAAAGTGAAGTAATAAGCTAGAAATATAAGGTGTTACATTTTTGGTATCAGAGCAAAGGTTTAGGCTCTTGATGTAGGTTGTGGCTTGTGTTTATGAGTTGCCTAGATGTATATGAGCTTATTTTGTGGATGAATTGAGTGTGTGATGGTGTGGAAGTGTTCCCTTTTTTCATGTTAAAGTTTGTTATGATGTTTCAGCAAGATGGTGAATACTAGGAGAGGTTAGCCCTCTAGAGAGGCTCGTGCAGATGATAAAGCCGAGCCCAGTGATCCGGTTGCTGGAGCCCTACACTTTATTATGGCTCGCCTAGATCAACAACATGTCGTTATTATGCAGTTATAGGAACAGCTTATTGAGAGAGACAGTCAAGGCCCTACACCTCCTCCCCTATAGCCACCTCACCACTGAGATCATCTTGAGCATTCAGGGGTGACTCATTCAAGCCTGCAGCCACACACACTATCATACCTTATTTTATAACACTTTTCCTATTACAATTACCTCATATAAAACTTAGAGGAGTCAACGGAAACTTGAACTGATAAAATTTTTTTCATTTTAAAACTTCCTTATAGAATTTTACTATTCATTTGATTATTTCCAAATTCTTATCTAACTTTGAAAATACATACTTAATTATAGAAAAATTGTATGAGGTTAATTTAGTGCTCTACTTTAAGCTCTTTAAGCCCTTTACACGAGAAAAATGCTTACTTAGCGGAGCACATATGAATTCACATAAAGTTTCCCCTACAATAAATTGGACAGTTTTACCCTTCACTTGACATATTATTATTATTTTGCCTTTATATAAGCAGATGCATTTTTACATTTTAGGCTCACCAGTCATATTTTATTTACTCAAGGGCTAATTATATTCATGACTTTTCATTCCATACCTGAGTACCTTACAGTATCATAACATAATTCATACACGCAGTAATCTAAAATATTTAGTTACATGACAAATATATGATACATAAAAGTAAGATCCTCAATTTATGCTTTCACATCCTTTGGCCCTTTATTTGCTTGAACTCGGACCTAGCATGGGTTATATTTAGGGTGAGATTATAAAATCTCAGTAGTAGTAAACCAGTCTCATTCACAAGCAAGCATGTAAGTACATAACATAATGCCAATCAACGTGCCATATACCACATAGTAATACAAGGGATTTCATACAAGGCCAAGCATAATCTAAGCATATATATCTCATCTTATAACATAAATGACAGCTTGATATAGCATACCACTTATCATTATACAAACATACAAGCTTAAAGAAAGAGAGAGGAAAACTACTACCTTAGCAAATTTTGCTCCTCAATCTTTGGGACTCGGTTTACTTGCTTTTAGAGTTCCCAAAACAACATCAAATCCTATAATCATAATGATAATTCATTATAATCAACACATAAACCTTAACTTCTAAACTAGGATGGCCCCTTTTAAACTTAATGGGACTATTGGAATTGGAAAAATCTAACTCCTTCCCTTCCCATTCACTATGGCCGAATAGTATGCATTTCTTAGCCAAAATTTAGGAATTTTATCCCATGAGCTTTGAGGGCTTTCCTATAGGTATTCCTAGCTACAAAAACCCTTTTGAATCCATTGGAATGGATAAAATCATCAAATTCCAGCCCCAACATCACGTTTTGGTCATCACATAATCTAACTCTGTTTTAGGCTCAAAGTGTGTTTCTTTAGTTCTAAAAATTCCATAGCCTTTTCCTTTATATTTTAGGACTTGAAATTTGGTATACGTGACTTTAAGACATTAAAAAACATCATAAAAATTTTGGGAAAATTTGGGTCGCATCTCCCCATGCTTTTTATTTTCCCAAAAATTATAATCTTTGTGTTTTCTAAAGTTTCAGCACATAACAACAATAACTAAGCTCATATGGCCTTATGTTCAACATATAAACTTCATTTCAAGGCCTTCATATTCAACATATAAACTCCATTTCTAATGATTCATATGCTGTGCAAAAATAACTCATAGCTAGGGTTTAACAAAACTAGCTTAAAGCATGTGATTTACAAGTATAAGATGGAGAAAACTTACTCTTTAAGCTTGACCCTTGCTTCCTTTGCTTTTCTCACACTAAAATCCTTTCTCTTCCACTTAGAGCAACATTTCACCTTGAAGAAAAGATGAATATGCAGCTGCCCTTTGGAGGAATAGGTTGGAAGATGGAGAAGATGAAGAAATTTGATGAAGAATGGTGGTAGTTTTGCTTAGTTTCACTTCATCTTCCACTTTTTCTCCCTCCCTCTCTCTCTTCACGTTTTTCTCTCCTCCTCCCTTATGTGTGGCATGAAAATGGTGGAATGGAGGTGAAGGAGATGAATTAGGATGAAGTTAAATGGTCATACTAAATTTGGACCCTTGGATCAACCTTTTCAAGATCAAATCCTAGCCTTCCATTCCTTTTTCTTTTGATTTTTTAATTTCATAACTAAATATCTTCTTTCAAAAATCCTTGGCCACACACTTGGATGCCTTTTCTTAGCCCTTAAGTTATGGATTGTAACCATGGTTAATTTCCTTAACTCATCCATGGTCTACTCTTAACTTAACCATAGTTAGTTTCTAACTTAACTATGGTGAATTCTTTAACATAACTAAAATTTTTTTCTTCTCTCCCTTTCATTTTATATTTATATTTGGGTTTCATCTTCTCTAAAACCCTAATTATATCTTCTATTCTCTTTTTGGGCCTTTAGAATCAGCTATTGGGCCTTACCGCTGTCTAACATCGATGTCTGGGCCCAATTAAGGTTTTACGGTACAATATATACCTTTGGACTTTCTAAAATTTACAAATATTATTTCCTCTACTTTCTGGCCATACTGAGCTTCAAACATGGTTTAGGGGCCCTTAACCTCAATCCTCACAAATTTCAGTGTCAATCGGACACCCGGGTCTATAGGTGTAATTTTCACCGTTCTGTATTATGATTGTGCTATAAACTTTTCATTTACTACAATTTTGTCCCTAAAACTCCTTCAGGGTTTCTTAACCTTTTAGCTATTTTTATTTCTATAGTTGTTACAACTTTCTTTTTCTATTTTGCTCATGGCTACTGATCGAGATAACTAAATCCCAGACCAGATCCTGTCCGGCTATCCGGATAACTTGGCATCATTGGACCCGTCTCATCAAATTAAGTTTAACCATGGGTCACGGATTTATGAGATTCCTACCTGATTTTTTTATATTCGTGCTTAAAGCCACGAATGGAGGATGAAACTAGGGTTCCCTGAACTTTAGGGCAATTTATACATTTTGCCTGGCATATAACTTTTTTTGGCATTTTAGTCCCTGGCTCCTTCATACTTGACTTTGGAGGCTCTTTAGGACCTTTTTTTGATCTTTTTTTTTCATCTATTTTAGCCCTAATTTTAGGGCACCTCTGGCCTTGACTCATTATTATTTACGGTCTAGAATATTATTCTAATTTTATTAGACCTTAATTTACTCTATTTGGGGGACTTCCTTTCATATTTGGTGAATTTTGTACGTTGACAAAGAAACCATATGTTATATTTCTTGCGTTTCCTTACGTTTTCTTGGATTTTCAGAAAACCGGATGTTACACATACAGATGGTTACCCCCATTCCACCAACTCAGACGCCCCTAGCCCAGGAGCAACACTCTATCAGTTGGGTTATTACCCAGTTGAAGACCTCCCACCTTTGATGGTGAAATGAACACAGAGAAAGCTGAGGCTTGGATCATGCAGTTAGATAAAATATTTAGGGTGATGGAGTGCACATCTGAGTAGAAAGCCACTATGGCTATCTTTCAGCTAGAGAAAGAAGTAGATTTTTAGTGGAAGGGCACGGAGCTTATCTTGCAGGCGAGTAACCTTTCGATTACATGGGAGGCATTCCTCCAGGCCTTTTATGAGTGGTAGTTCTCCAGTTCAATTAGGGATGAGAAAAAATCAGAATTTATTCTCTTGAAACAAATTGAAGGGATGTCCATGGACCAGTATGTAGAAAAATTTGTAAAGCTCTCCCAATACTCCTCCTCCTTACAAAGGCATGATGACGAGAGGTGGAGAGCAGACAGATTAGAGAAAGGTCTGCTTTCTGAGATCAGAGACAGGGTAGTGCCATAGAGAATTAGGCACTATAATACCCTGGTTGAGAATGTAGAGTTACAGTGAACCTTAGAATAATACAGCTAACCTCCAATACTAGACCACCCCTCCCTGAACCCAAGAGACCTAGAGAGAGTTCACAGGCTGCAGTTACTAGCCGTAGAGGTGACAGAAGCCAGTGGAGCTGAAGAGGTAAGAAAAGAAGGACTTAGTCTAGTAGAGGTAGCTTCACACCAATCACATGTCCCCAATATGGCAAAAATCATAGAACTAGACCATGTTACGTAGGGCAGGATGTGTGTTTCAGGTGTGGTAGGCCAGGACATATGGCCAGGGATTGCACATAGGCTCTTCCATAGGTTTCATAGCAAAGGGAGACGGCTCTTGCTCCCAAATCTCAAACCCAAGGTAGAGTCTTTGCCTTGTCACAGCAGAAGGCTAGCTAGTCCCTGAGTCTGATTCAAGGTACTATTAAAATAAATAATTTTTCTGTAACTGTATTATTTGATTTAGGTGCTAGCCATTTTTTCATATCATATGACTGTGCTAGGAGGTTGGGTCTTAGTATGCATATACTACCATATGATTTGCATATATCCACCCCTACAGGAAACTGAGCCATTACCTCCCATGCTTGTTTGAATTGTATGATCTAATTTAATCATTGCCTTACCTTCTCGATTTGATTTGTATGCCCCTTATTGATATTAATGTGATTATTGGCATGAAATAGATGTCTGCAAATAATGTCATACTAGATTGTAGCCACAGATGTATTACTTTACTTGAGTGTGGGACTGTGCTTAGTATGAGGATTGAGTTATCTATCATGACCACCTTCTAGGCTGAGAGATAAGATTCTTATATTGAGGGAGTTCCCAAAAATATTCCCTAGAGAGATTAGTGGACTATCCTTAGAGAGAGAGGTAGAGTTTCCTAAAGACATTGTACCTGGGATAGGTCCAGTGTCTAAGGCCTCGTACAGGATGGTTTCCACCGAGCTAGCTGAGTTTAAGAAATAGATAGAGGAGTTTTTAGAAAAGGGTTTTATTAGACCCAGTGTCTTATTGTGAGGAGCTCTAGTCTTATTTGTAAAGAAGAAAGACGGGAGCCTTAGGCTAAGTATAGATTATCGAGAACTCAATAAGATAACCATTAAGAATAAGTATCCTCTCCCTCGTATAGATAACCTCCTAGATCAGTTAGTAGGAGCGTTAGTATTTTCTAAGATAGACCTTAGGTCGGCATACCATTAGCTTAGAATAAAGGCTAAGGATATTCCCAAAATGGCATTTAGAAAAATACGGGCATTATGAGTTTTTAGTTATGCCCTTCAAGTTAAAGAATGCACCCGCAGTATTCATAAATTATATGAATAGAGTCTTCAGGCCATACTTAAATAGATTTGTAGTTGTTTTTATAGATGACATCCTCATCTACTTAAAAAGTAGAGAGGAACATGAGCAGCACCTGAGATTAGCCTTAGAGACTCTAAGAGAGAGACATCTCTTTGCTAAACTTAGTAAATGTGAGTTCTGGCTTACTAAAATTCAATTTCTAGGTCATGTGATCTCCCAGGCAGGGGTTGCAGTAGATCCCCATAGGAAGCCTAGACAATGAGTTAGTGCTTTATGTTCCATAATATGACCTAAAAAAGTAATATGTAGTTAGGCTCCTTATTTTAATTGTGTGATGACTCTAAGAGGTTTAAAAGGAATCAAGAATCATATTTAAAAGGAAAGAATGGAGCCTAAAATTTATTTAATGGGTGTTACTTCATTAGGTGCATTTATGGAACCATAATGAGGTTTATAGATCAAGCTAGTATCTAAGCAAGTTGTGTGGCCTTAGAATTACTTCTATGAACCTAATTGCTTCCATAAATTGTGTTTAGGCCAAGAGAAATTATCCCCAAACCTTTGTATGTGTGTGGCTGAAGGAGGGAGCATTGATTTAAGAGAAAAAGTGTGTAGTTGCTTCCAAGGTAGCTCTCTCCACCTTATCTCATTCATGATTATTTACTGTACTTATCTTTAAATGTGTGTATGTGTATTTTTAAGCCATGAAAAGTATTTTAACATGACTTTTATTCAATGGTGCCATGATGTTACAATATGCTTTTATATGATGTTTATGATGTGCACTTAGGTTTGCTTGAGTGTGGTGAGGCCAAGAATCCTTAGCCATGGTGAGAATGAGTCAAGAACCCTTAAGATTGGTTAAGACAAAGCAAAGAGTCTCCCAAAAGTGAGGTTGACTCCCAAGAACATGGTTGAGTCCAAGAACCTCTTAAAGAATGGGTGAGGCAAGTCCAAAATCAACAAGTAAATGGGTGAGGCCAATCCACTTGATCGACAAGCCTTTGTATGCTATATATGACTTTTTCAAATACCAAGAATGCCTCTTGAATGATTGGACATGCCCATATGCCATGCATGCATTTGTAAGACTTGTTTTGCATCTTTTATGTATGGTTGAATGGGAGATGAGCTATTGGGATTCTTTGAATCTCATCCCCTCCTCTCCAATGTTCTAATATGCTAGGTGGACCAAGAGAGCAAGGTAATGGAAGCCAACCACCTTGAAGATGAGAGCTTGACATCACAATGCATAGTTTTTGTTCTTTAAAGCCATATTGATGGCTAATGATATAATCCATTGTTCTTTAAGGTAGAGGACTCTTCTTCTAACTTCTTATTGAATTCTCTACTCTAACCCGAGGTCACTTTGCGTTGCCCAGTTATTTCTATTTAGGGCCTCAGGTCGTGCTTTATGGACATCTAAGCCAAGGAACATAGTGCTTTCTTGCACACTTATCCATATCAATTCTACCTCTATTCTCAATTCTTAAATCCTCGGCTTTGATGTCTTCACATACTTTCTCTTTCACTTACATTATCTAGTGCTACCCCTTTACTCATATGAAAGAGATACTCTGCTACTTGTTTATTCCTCTGCTATTTTCTGCTTCTCTATGCTTAAGAGTATGTTTATATCTATTATGGGTTTACCTTTTCTTGCTTACTCCCTATAGGAGAGGGGGAGGTCTAATTTCTCTTGTTTGCTTTGTTCCCAACTAGGCCATCCCTTTATAAGGAAATTTTTTAGTTTGGGTGACCCTAGAGTTTGCATCCTATAATGCTCTTGGCTTACATTTCTTCTATGTATAATATAGAGATTCACTTTTTTAGGTAACCTCTGTCTTTCTCTAGCTCCTTTAGGAGTATTGAGGCAATAACCGCTTGCCTCGGCTCATTTCTACATTCTTATCAGGAGCTGAGTACTCTCTTTATACTTAAACTTTTCATTTCCATCTTTGGAAGCATAATCTACTCAATCTAGGATTCTGCTAACCCAAGTTAGGACATGCATTCTCGATGTCCTAAATCTATATTACTAAAACTTTTATACTCCACTCAGTGCTCTTGCAACTCATATGCTTTTACATTACCTCAGTTTCATACCAAGGAAGCTCATCTGACAAGGTATGAAATTCTTATCTGTTTGCCTTTACTATACTTGCTTCTATTAACTCTCCTTTAGTTACTACTAAAGTGAGGTTATCTCTTGCCAGGTATTACTTTCTCAGTGGTTCCTTGCTTTTCATAACTTTGAAATCATTAAATCAGGGATCTAGCTCTTGGAGAGTTAGTGATCATCACTAATTGGGGGTCTTCTATCTCATTACGTCTCATTTTCATTTTAAGGTATCATCTTTGAGGTATACCCTCTTTGTACACTCACTACTTCCTTTCGCACTAGCAGTATTAAAGTGTGCCAATTTAAGGGCTATGAAAACATCCTATCACCAAGATCTAGGATCTTGTTGATAAGGTTTTGTATTTTGCAATGTAAATGTTGAGACCTTGTTAATAGGGTTTTCTTGCTAGTAAGCACATGATCTTTTAACAGTGAGTATCAACATATACTATGTAGGGGTATGACACTAGTTCTTTTATCTAGATGTATCCTTCCTTTACACATATATCTGTAGCATGCTTGCATATCTGGAGCTTATGGTGAAAGCCCTTCATTCACTAGCATAGAGAATAACATTCTAGGTTAGAGTCAATGCTTAGCAGGCAGATCTCTACAACCTTACTACTCCCATGCTTGATATTTACCTTTGGCTATTAATCAATCTCAATGTTCTTGGGCTACACCAGAAGCTATGGGAATCTCTTCCTTAGTTCCACTTACTAGGCCCACTGCTCATCTGTTACTTAATAGTCTTCCATGTCTGCCTATGGATCATTTTCTTCTTTCTTGCTTAGTCGTACTAAGGGTCTTAACTTTTGGTGCTTTGACCGACCCCTTAACAGTTCATCTTTTAGGTGAGCCTGAATATGACTAACAAGGTCTTCCATATGGCAATACACTCTATCATAATAGGATACTTCTTCTTTAGCTACATGATCCAAGCCTTACTGTCATTGGCTACAGCCCATCATCTAAACTAAAGGACTCTGCCTCTTACTGTAATCACTCATAACTGATAACACCTCTGAGCTATCGGGCTCTATGGATTGTAGTATATAAACTCTAATATTTGGCTTAAAGGAATAGCTTTCTGGGCTCTTGAATTCATCTAAGCATCTGGGTGTCGTGCTAAGGGAAATAACTCCCTCAACACTTGATCTGTACAGTAGCAGTTTTACCTCATACTGCGCTGCCTTATTAGGTAAGACATCCCCCAAATAGTCTGAGTGTGGTAATCAGGGATGTTCGACCTTTCATAACCTCTCTAAGCAAGCCTCTCTAACAGCTACACCATCATCTCTTACTGCTAATACACAAGCTTGTCACTGATCACGACGAGCTACACAACTTATGGAGCTCTAGCCATTAGACCACTTAACTCTACTCTAGAAACTTTGAAGGCCAACCTCACCTAAGGCTTACCATCTATTCAAGACCATTCCATATCTTACATAACATAAACATAGTCATATGCCAACTTTAGACACCCTAAATGTCTTATACAAGGCTTTCGACACCTATATAAGCCTTAACATAGCCTTATTGCCATATCCTCAAGCCCTAAGTAGCCCTAGAAGGCTTGGAACTTTGCTTTGATACAAAAAATGTAACATCATAATAGTTCTAGTCTCTCCTTTCCACTAGTGGGCTTTATACATGTTGCATAACGAAAATTGAGAGAAACAATGCAAATAAATGCATTGTATAAGACTTAGAAATTTTTTCTTTTATACAATTTGGCCCCGTGAGTTGTTAAACATCATACCCTACTCATAATCCATCTATACAAGTCATAAACATCATAAAACATCTCATGCAATTCAGATTTGGAGTCTCACACATCAGAAAATGCATGTTCATTTTTGGGTCCAGACTTCAATTTTCTGGGATAAATTTTGAAAATTTATAATTAAATCTATAAATATTGAAATCTAACATATCATAGCTTTTTGGAAATCCCTACATGTTAACTTTATGCTACAAATACTTCCAATCCATTAAAAAATCATATGGATAACAATTGATAATAGAAAAGCATCGTAGGTTTGGCTGTTCTGGAGTTCTGATACAACTTACTGATATGGACTTCAAAAATTGATAACTAATTCTACAAAAATCTAAATCAAGTAAACTATACCAATTGAGAAACCTACAAATGTCCACTTTAAGGTAAAAATAGTTCCAGATGTAGAAAATGACATTAAGCTAACAAAAATTGATGGAACAATGCTTGGGGTCTTACTGGGCTACTAATAGTAAATTCCAAATTCAAAAGTGCATATCTCTTTCTACACACCTCTAAATGAGGTGCTTCTAGTGGCTATAGATCACTGTAAATGTCTAGTTTTTCCATGTAAAATTTTAGGACCATTAGACCTTATTTGGCCTCGGATGATATAAAAATAATTTTGACCAAATGAACAGTAACTCATACCAACATGCAAAACTTGCTAAATTTCAAAAAATCATAATAAATTCTATGGACCTCCAAATAATGTGGTTCTTAGACTAAAGAAAAGCTCTATATTAGATCTATATGTGTGTAAAATCTTACCCTCAAAATCGTTCATTTAGTCACTTTGAGACATAAGGTTGTAAAATGACACTTTTAAGCCTTCATATGTGTCATTTGGGTATCAAATGCTCTTCTAATACCATCATGACCACTTGAGTATGAGGGAAAGCATAAAAAAAACTCTCAAAACATGATTAAAGGGTCCAAATACTCACGCATCACAAATTCACTCTCTCACTTGTATGTGTCAAAAACATCTATTCTCATTCATATGCTTTTAATTTTCATACATACATCACATATTCATACATTCATACATGTTCAAAGGGCTATACATGATATACATCATTGCATTACATCACTTGACATCCACATGGCTATAATACTAGCATTTTACAACTTCTTTGCTAACCTCCATGTTTTCAAGTGTGGTGGCTTCTAAATTCCTTACTATTTTGATCCATCTAGACATGTTAGGTAATGGGGAGGGAGTGAGATTCAAAGAATCTCAATAGCCCTATACACACTTTCAATCATATATGATGGATGTAATTTCATGCAAAGGAATGCCATGCATGGTCTATGAGCTACATATGTATATCAAGAACGTGGTCTCCATTGCACAAGTCTCAAATATATCAAAGTAGACTCTCAAGTCGAGACTTTTGGCCTTGCTTCACCCATTTTTTTAGAACTTTTGACCAAGCCTCACTCCTCTTAATACTTTTAGCTTGTCTCACCGATACTAGAGGGTTTTTGGCTCATTCTCACCCTTATTGTAATACCATATATTTCTAGCTCATATCACAACATTTACATGTCTCACATTCATAATTTCCATGAAGGAGCAAGAGAAAGAGCTAAAATAATACAATTTTCTTGCGTTGCATCATGTATAAAATTTTTATTTGATGTCACGTTAATCGTGTGAGCTCATACTATACATTCTCATATTTAATTACATGAATACAACTTATCTAGATCATAAAATGTGGCCTACAACTCATGGAACTCAAAGGGAAACTTAAAATAGGCATATTAAATTTCGGCTAGAATTTGCTCTTTTTCTACCCAAATTTTGGAAAATCATAACTAATTTTAGAAAAATCAAAATCATACATTCTCAGTCATTCTGGAAATCTGTGGATGTCTAATTCATACTAAAAATATGTTTGAACTATAACATCTACCACAGAGAACGTTTGACATCTGAAAAAGTCTAGAGGTCAAACTATCACTGATGCTGTCACAGATTTTTACAGCAAAATTTGCAAATGTCCAATTAATTTTACAAAAATCCAATCCATACAAAGGATACCAATATGAAAATATATGGATGTTAGCTAGAGGGAAAAATAGCTCTAGACCAGCTCAGGCAACCCAAATCTCAGGATTCAATAGAATAGTAACTGTGGTCGGGTAAGGGTCCTAATACTGGATAGAATCTTCAAAAATTCATATCTCTCCCTCTAGACCTCCAAATGAGGTGCTTCTAGTTGGCATGAGTCACTGTGAATGTCTAGTTTTTTTATATAAAATTTTGTGGCAATTGGACATCATTTGGGTCCTGTGTGACATATTTCATTTTTGGACTAAATGAATAGTACAGCAGACCAAAATTAGAAAAATTGTCAAATTTGAAAATTCATCAAATATTCTGTAGACCTCCAAAAATTATGATCTCTATCTTTCCAAAAATCTCTCAATGAGACCTAATTGCATGCCAAATCTCAGATCAAGAAGAGCTTATTTGGTCAAAACTCCATATAGGGTACCGAAATTACCAAATGACTTTCCTTTGGTTTTGGCACCTTTTGGGTAAGTCTAAAAGCACATTTAGGACTTATGTGAGCTGCCCAAATGATCCCAAACTCTGTGCCTCTTATTTTGGCCATACCACATGCAATTATACACATACATATCAAGCTTTCAAGAAACATTCCCTCGCATTATATACCCAATTTACATTCTAGGGTTCACATATCACATCCACTCATTTATACATTACATATGATCATAATTATACATGTTTAAGAGGTCATGGACTATATACATCATTGGATTACATCAATTTACACAAATATGGCCTTAAAGTGATAAAACTCAAACATTTGGTTGTCAAATTCTTTTCTTCAAGGTGGTTGGCTTCCATTACCTTGTCCACTTAGTCTGCCTAGCATGTGAGATCATTGGAGAGGAGGGAATGAGATTCAAAGAATCCCAATAGCTCATCTCCCATTCAATCACACATAATATATGCAAAGCAAGTCTTGGAAATGCATGCATGGATATCATGGAAGTCATGAACATTCAAGAAGCAAGCTTGGCATGTGAATAAGTCATACAAGACATCCAAGAGCTTGCCAAGTGGATGGATTGGCCTCACACTTTTCCTCATGGATTTTGGACTTGCCTCACCCATTCTTTAAGAGAGTCTTGGACTCAACCATACTCTTGGGAGCCCACTTTGCTTTTGGGAGATCCTTTGCTTTATCTCAACCAAGTTTAAGTGTTCTTGGCTCATCCTCACCATGGTTAAGAGTTCTTGGCCTCACCACACTCAAGCAAACTTAACAAACATCATAGCATCATTTAGAAACATCATATGTCATCATGAAGTCAAAGCATATAAAATCATGCTAGCATACTTTTCATGGCTTGAAAATACACAACACACATTCTAAGACAAGCTAAACACACATCCATGCATGAGAGAAAGTGGAGAAAGCTACCTTACACACAATCACACACTTTTTCTCTTGGCCACACACCCACAAAAGTATGATGAAGGTTGCTCTTGGTTTAGATACAATTTATGGAAGTCAATTAGGTTCATGAAACAATCTCTAAGGCCATGCAACTTGCTTAGATACTAGGTTGTTCTATAAGCCCCATTATGGTCCATAAATGCACCTAATGAAGCAACACTCCTCAAATAATATCTAAGCTTCATTATTTCCTTTAAAATATGATTCTTGACTCCTTCTAAGCCTCTTGGAGTCATCACCAATTAAAACAAAGAGCTTAACTACATGTTGCTTCTTTAGGTCATAATATGGAACCTAAAGCACCAACTTACTTTCTATGAGTTCTAAATTTTTTCAAGGCCTCCTCTCATATTCATTCATCATATATGACTCAAGAATGGCCTTAGAAAAATTTAAAACTCTCCCTAGCTATCTCATCCATGCTTGGCCGAGACTATGCCCCTTTTTGGCCTCCTTGGAATTCTCTTTGTTTTCTTGAAGGAGTAAACATGTGGGGAGCATCTTAAGGATCTTAGGAGCTCATTTAAACTCTTAATTAGGCCTAGGAATCATCATATAAAATCAGATTTTGGAAGGTGCACACAAAATCCTAGAATTTGCATCTTGAAATCTAATGATTTTTTTATAATGCCCTTTGCATATTCTTAATCTCCACACCCTTTTTCCTTAGATTCATACTTGGTTCTGTCTAAAAACAATCTCCTCCTAGGGTTTTCTCAAGTGGGGTGAAATGGTGGAGAAGGGAACCAAAGATAACAACTATAGGAAGAGAAATTACCTTATTTTTTTACTTTTTCTCACTTGAATCTTGGGTTCTTTGAGCTTCTCTCTTCAAATCCGAATTTTTCTTTGAATTTCTCCCTTGAGTCAGATTTATAAACTCCATTTTAATCAAAGGAAACAAAGAAGAAGGGAGGAGAGGAGGTATGGATGAAGAAAAGCATGAAAAACTTCCATGGAAACATACCTTAAGCATGGATTTTCTCCTCCTTTTCCTCTCCCCTTGGTGCACCACTCTCCTAGGGTTCTTCTTCTGATTTGGGGCAGAATAATCTGAAGCTAAGCGAGGGAGAGTGTGAGGCGCCACCTATTTATAAGGGAGGAAGAAACACTTTCAAAAATTTCAATTTTGCCCTTCGTTTTTGGCATTTTTGTTTCTCCTTCATTTTAGCTCCTTTTTGAGAATTGTCTTTTCCATTATAAAATTTAGATTTCCAATTCAATGAAATGCTTTTGGAATCACTCAAATCAGAGCTAAAACCTTCCCGAATGAATCAGTCAAAGTTTAGGTCAACTGACGTTAGAAAACGTCCATCGGAGGGGTTTTAACTGTCTCGGGGGTTTCCATGATTTTCAGGGCTTCTGAGAACCCCAGAGAACTCAAAGCTTTCATTTAAAAAGCCCTCATATGTAAATTCCAAAATTTGCTCAAAATTATAAAAATGCCATTACATTTTATAAGCTTTTTGTAAAAAAATATTTCTTTATTCTAGCTTCGTTTTTCTTTCTATCTGAGCCTGGGATTCTCATTTTTAAGAGTTTGGAATAATTCTCAAATTTTTTAGGACCTTAACTACATCGTTTCGGGGGGCTTCCTTTTATATCCTGTGAATTTCGTTCTTTGATGGAGAAATCGTACGTTATGTTTTTCACGTTTTCTCTTATTTTCAGAGAACCGAATATTACACTTATCAAGGGACTTTTGGCATTACCAAGTCTATTTAAGTCTTATGTACACATAAAAGCAATCAAGACACATAAGTGGCACCACATATATCCTTACTAGCTAGACATGCTTTTTATAGTTCAACACACATACAAGCATCCGAAGCAAGAAAACATCCACACACATACATGAGAGAAAGGTTTGAGGGCTACCTTGTAATGAATCATGTAATGTCTGATTTTCGTTAAACGATGAAAACAAGTGCGCTTTCAAAGCAAGTCTCCTGAAATGAAGTAGTTAAGGTCCCAAGAAATTTGAGTAATATTCTAGCCTCCTAAAAATTAGAATTTTAGCCTCAGGTGGAAGGAAAAACAAAGCTAGAATGAAGAAACAAATTTTGACGAAAAACTTACGAAACATAATGATATTTTTGTAATTTTCAGTAACTTTTGGAATTCACACAGGAGGGCTTTTTAAATGAAAGTTTTGAGTTCTCCAGGGTTTTCAGAGGCCCTAAAAACTATGGGAAGCCCCAGGACAGTCAAATCCCCTCTGGTGGATGTTTTCTAATGTCAGTGTGCTCGAACTTTGACGGAATTGTTTAGGAAGGTTTTAGCTCCGATTTGAGTGATTCCAAAGGAATTTTATTTAATTGGGAACCTAAAGTTTATAATGAAAAAGACAGTTCTCAAAAAAGAGCTAAAACAAAGGAGAAATGAAAATGCAAAGTACGAAGGGCAAAATTAGAATTTTTGAAAAAGTCATTTTTTCCTACCTATATATAGGTGGCACCTCACACTCTCCCTCATTTAGCATCAGATTTCTCAGCCTCAAACCAGAAGCAAAACCCTAGGAGAGAGGCGCCCAAGAGAGGAAGAAGGAGGAAGAAATCCAAGCTAAACGTATGTTTTTATGGTTGTTTTTCATGCTCTTCTCCATCCATACCACCTCTCCTTCATCCTCCTTGATTTCCTTTGATTAAAATAAAGTTTATAAATCTGATTCAAGGGAGAAATTCAAGGGAAATTTTGGATTTGAAGAGAGGAGTTTGGAGAAAGTAAGATTTAAGCCAAACTAAGCAAGGAAACAAGGTAAAATTGCATCCTATGGTTGATATCTTCCATCACCCTTCTTCTCCATTTTGCCAACCCTAGGAGCCATAGGAGGATCTAATTTTCAAGCTTAATCAAGCATGAATCTTAGGTATTTGATGGAGAAGAATAAGAATATGCAAAGAAAACAACAAAATAACCATTAGAACTCAAGATGCAAATTCTAGGATTTTATGTGCACCTTTCAAATTCTAAGTTTGTATGATAATTCCTAGGTTTAATTAAGAGTTTAAATGAGTTCTTGAGACCCCCAAGATGCTCCCCACAAGCTTCTTCCTTCAAGAAAACAAAGAAGTCTCCATGTAGGCCAAAGATGCCCTATGTCTTGGACAAAGGGAGTTCTTGTAGTTGGGGAGAGTTTTAAATTTTTCTAAGGCCATTCTTGAGTCATATTTGATGAATGAAAATGAGAGGAGGCCTTAGAAAAAATTTAGAACTCATAGAAATTGATTTGGTGCTTTAGGTTCCATATTTTGACCAAAAGAAGCAACATGATGCTAGGCCCTTTGTTTTAATGGTGTGATGACTCCAAGGGGCTTAAAAGGAGTCAAGAATCATATTTGAAAAGAAAGAATGAGGCCTATAAATTATTTGAAGGGTGTTGCTTCATTAAGTGTATTTATGGACTAAAATAGGGGTTATAGAGCAATCTAGTCTAGTATTTAACTAAGTTGTATGGCCTTAGAATATGTTTCATAAATCTAATTGGCTCCCATAAATTGTATCTAGGTCAAGAGAAACCATCTCCACCAATTTGTGGGTGTGTGGCCGAAAGAAGAGGCTTAAATCCAAAAGGAAAAGTGTGTAATTGTGTGCAAGGTAGCTCTTTCCACCTTCTCTCATGCATGGATATATGCTTAGCTTGTCTTAGAATGTGTGTATATGTATTTTTAAGCCATGAAAAGTATGCTAGCATGATCTTATATGCCATGATTTCATGATCAAATGAATGTATGATTTTTGATGAGTTTGCTTGAGTGTGGAGAGGCCAAGAACTCTTCACCATAGTGAGGATGAGCCAAGAACCCTTAAGATTGGTTGAAACAACAAAAAATCTCCCAAAAGTAAAATGGGCTCCCAAGAGTATGGTTGAGTCCAAAGCTTTTAAAGAATGGGTGAGACAAGTCCAAAATCTATGAGGAGAAGTGTGAGGCCAATCCAAACACTTAGTAAGCTCTTGAATGTTTTGTATGACTTATTCATATGCCAAGCTTGCTTCTTAAATGTTCATGACTTCTATGATAACCATGCATGTATTTTTAAGGCTCGCTTTGCATATATTATGTATGATTGAATTGGAGATGAGCTATTGGGATTCTTTGAATCTCATTCCCTCCTCTTCAATGATCTAATATGCCAGGTGGACCAAGTGGATGTGGTAATGGGAGCCAACAACATTAAAGGAAGGAGATTGACATCAATATGTCTAGATTTTGTCTTTTAAAACCATAATGATACTTTATGATGTATATTATTGTTGTAAATAGTTTATGAACCTTGAGACATATGTAATTATGATATTATGTGATGTAGAAATGAGAAAATGTGTTATGTGAATGATGGAGTGTGAATTGAGTATGTATGGCAAAAATAGCTTCATGAATGGCTTGATGGAAATGTGCATAAGAGTGGGTTAAATGGTCAAAATGAGATGCATGAGATTTGGGACCATTTGGGCAGCTCACACAAGTCCTAAATGTGCTTTTAGACTTGCCCAAAAGGTGCCAAACCAAGGGAAAGCCATTTGGCAATTTTGGTATCTCATATGAAGCCAAAATTGACTGTAATGGAACCTTATATCACTTTTTAGCCAAATGAGTTAGTCTTGCTCTGGGAATTGGCATGCAATTAGGTCTCATTAAGAGCTTTTTGGAAAGCTAAAGAACATAATTTTTGGAGGTCTACAGAATATTTGATGATTTTTTAAAGTTGGCAATTTTTCTAGTTTTGGTCTGCTACACTATTCATTTGGTCCCAAAATTTATCCTATCACATGAGGCCCAAATAATGTCCAATTACCATGAAATTTTATACAAAAAAACTAGACACTCACAGTGACTCGTACCAATAGAAGCACCTCATTTGGAGGTCTAGAGAGGGAGATATGAATTTTGGAACATTCTATCTAGTATTAAGAATTTTGCCCAACCTAAGTTACTGTTCTATTAAATTCTGAGGTCTGGGCTTGATAAATTGGTTTGGAGATATTTTTCCTCTCTAGCTAACATCCACATATTTCCAGATTAATATCATTTGCATGTTTTGGATTTTTTTTGGAATTAATTGGATATTTTCAAAGTTTTCTACAGAATTCTGTGACAGTTCTATAATGCATTCTGACCTCTGAACTATTTTGGATATCAAACGTCCTTTGTGATGAATGTTATGGTCTAGACATATTTTTAATATGAAGTAAACATCCGTAGCTTTCCAGAATGGCCAATATTGTATGATTTTGATTTTTTTAGAATTAGTTACAATTTTCCAAAATTTGGTCAGAAAAGAGGCCAAATCTGTTCGAAATTACACTTGGGTATTTTGAGCGTTATTTCGGTTTCCATGATTTGTGGGCATAATTTTATGATGCAAATGAGTTGTATTTGTAACACCATAAATTCTAACTCATTTCATGATACTCATGTACCTCACATCATTAAGATTCCATGAGGGAGGTAGAAAAGTCTATTAAAATCATGCATAATTGCACCGCGTCATGCATAAAAATTTTATGCGGTGTCACGTGGACCACGTAAACTCATATAATATATTCTCATAATTTAATTATATCAATACAATGCTTTTGCATCATAAAATCATTCCCACAACTCATGGAAACTGAAATGAAGCACAAAATGTAGTTGTCTAATTTCGGCCAGATTTGCCCCTTTTTCTGATCAAACTTTGAAAAATCATAACTAAATCTAAAACAATTGAAAACATACATTCTTAGTCATTATGGAAATCTAGGGATATCTACTTCACACTAAAAATATGCCCAAGCTACAACATCCATCACAGAAGACGTTTGACATCAGAAATTGTCCAGAGGTCAAACTACACTCTGGAACTGTCATAGAATTCTGCAAAAAATTTTGAAAATTTCCAATTAATTCCAAAAAAATACAATATATTCAAATGATACCAATCTGGAAATCTGTGGATATTAACTAGAGATAAAAAATATCTCCACACCAGTTCATGAATCCCAGACCTTGGAATTTAATGAAACAGTAACTCAAGTTGGGCAAAATTTTTGATACTGGACAGAATGTTTAAACATTCATATCTTCCTCTCTAGACCTCCAAATGAGGTGCTTCCAATTGGTACGAGTCACTGTGAATGTCTAGTTTCTATGTATAAAATTTCATAGAAATTGGACATCATTTGAGTCTCATGTGATAGAATTCATTTTCGGACCAAATGAATAGTGCAGCAGACCAAAACCAAAAAATGACCAACTTTGAAAAATTCTCAAATATTCTATAGACCTCTAAAAATTATAATCTTTAACTTCCCAAAAAGCTCTTAATGAGACCTAATTTTATGTCAAATCTCAGATCAAGAATAACTCATTTGGCTAAAAAATGACTGGAGTTCCATTATGGTCATTTTTGGCTCCATATGAGATACCAAAATTACCAAATGACTTTCCTTTGGCTTTGGCACCTTTTGGGTAAGTCTAAAAGCATATTTAGGACTTGTATGAGCTGCCCAAATGGTTCCAAACCCCATGCATCTCATTTTGGCCTTTCCATGCACACATATGCACATTTTCATAAACTCATTCATGAAGCTATCTTTGCCATACATAACTAATTCACATTCCATCATTCACATAACACATACTTTCATTTCTACTTCATATAATAGCATAATTATATATGTCTTAAGGGTTATAAACCATTTACAACATTAATATACATCATTATGGTTCATTATGGCTTTAAAAGGGAAATGCTAGACATATGGATGTCAATCTTCTTCCTTCAATGTTGTTGGCTCCCATTAACATATCTACTTGATCCACCTAGCATATGAGATCATTGGAGAGGAGGGAATGAGATTCAAAGAATCCTAATAACTCATCTCCCATTCAATTATACATAATATATGCAAAGCAAGCCTTAAAAATGCATGCATGGATATAATACAAATCATGAACATTCAAGAAGTAAGCTTAGCATGTGAACAAGTCATACAATACATTCAAGAGCTCACCAAGTGTTTGGATTGGCCTTACACTTTTCCTCATAGATTTTAGACTTGCCTCACCCATTCTTTCAGAGCTTTGGACTCAACCATACTCTTGGGAGCCCACTTTGCTTTTGGGAGACTCTTTACTTTGTCTCAACCAATCTTAAGGGTTCTTGGCTCTTCCTCACCATGGTCAAGAATTCTTGGCCTCTCCACACTCAAGCAAACTCAATAAACATCATACATTCATTTAAAAACATAATATGACATCATGAAATCATGGCATATAAACTCATGCTAGCATACTTTTCATGGCTTGAAAATACATATACACACATTCTAAGACAAGCTAAACACACATTCATGCATGAGAGAAGATGGAGAGAGCTACCTTACACACAATTACACACTTTTCTCTTTGGATTCAAGCCCCCTCTTTCGGCCACATACCCACAAATTAGTGGAGATGGTTTCTCTTGGCCTAGATACAATTTATGGGAGCCAATTAGGTTTATAAAATAATCTCTAAGGCCATACAATTTGCCTAGATGCTAGATTGCTCTATAGGCTCCATTATGGTTCATAAATGCACCTAATGAAACAACACTCCTCAAGTAAATTCTAGGCTCCATTCTTTCCTTTCAAATATGATTCTTGACTCCTTTTAAGCCTCTTGGAGTCATAACACATTTAAAACAAAGAGCCTAACATCATGTTGCTTCTTTATGTCATAATATGGAACCTAAGGCACCAAATCACTTTCTATGAGTTCTAAAATTTTTCCAAGGCCTCCCCTCATATTCATTCATCATATATGACACAAAAATGGGTTTGAAAAAATTTAAAACTCTCCCTCGCTACTCCATCCATGCTTCGCCGAGACATAGCCCCTTTTTAGCCTCATTGGAATTCTCTTTGTTTTCTTGAAGGAGGAAGCATGTGGGGAGTATCTTAGGGATCTTAGGAACTCATTTAAACTCTTAATTAGACCTAGTAATCATCACATAAGGTCAAATTTTACAAGGTGTACACAAAACCCTAGAATTTGCATCTTGAAATCTAATAGTTATTTTGTTATTTTCTTTGCATATTCTTAATCTCCACACCCTTTTTCATTAGATTCATGCTTGGTTATACCTAAAAGTCATCTCCTCCTAGGGTTTTCTCAAGTGGGGAGAAATGGAGGAGGAAGGAATCAAAGATGACAACCATAGGAAGAGAAATTACCTTATTTTCTTGCTTTTTCTCACTTGAATCTTATGTTCTTTGAGCTCCTCTCTTCAAATCTGAATTTTCCCCTCAATTCCTCCCTTAAAACGTATTTATAAACTTCATTTTAATCATAGGAAACAAAGGAGAATGGAGGAGAAGAGATTTGGAAGAGAAAGAGCATGAAAAACTACTAATTTCCATACCTTAAGCTTTTGGTTTCTCTTCCTCTTTGCCTTCCTCTTGTGCGCCACTCTCCCTAGGGTTTTCCTCTAGTTTTGGGCAGAACTTGGTCATGCAACATGAAGGGAAAAGAAGGGTGCATCATATATATAGGTGGGAGGAAGTTACACTTTTCAAAAATTCTAATTTTGCCCTTCATTCTTGGCATTTTCATTTCTCCTTTGTTTTAGCTCCTTTTTGAAAACTGTCTTTTCCATTATGAAATATACGTTCCCAATTTAGTAAAATGTCTTTGGAATCACTCAAATCAAAGTTAAAACCTTCCTGAACAGATCCATCAAAGTTTGGGTACATCGACATTGAAAAAGTCAGGGGTTTTAGCTGTTTCGAGGCTTTCCATGGTTTTTAGAGCCTTTGAGAACCTCAGAGAACTCAAAACTTTCATTTAAAAAGCCCTCCTATGTGAATTCCAAAATTTGCTCAAAATTATGAAAATGCCATTATGTTTCATAAGTCTTTCGTAAGAAATTGTTTCTTCATTCTAGCTCTGTTTTTCTTTCTGTCTGAGCTTGAGATTTTCATTTTTAGGAGTCTAGAATGCTTCTCAAATTTTTTGGGACCATAACTATCTCATTTCAAGAGACTTCCTTTTGTATCTAGTAAGTTTTGTTCATTGATGGAGAAATTGTACGTTACGTTTCTCACGTTTTCTCTAGTTTTTGGAGAATTGGATATTATAGTATTAATGTAATTAAATATGAGAATGTATAGCATGAGCTCACACAGTCCACATGATACTGAATGGAATTTTTAGATACGACGCAACGCGAAAATAATCATTATTTCCTTGCCTTTTTCATGGGAAACGTACATGATTCATGATATTAAGTCATTTAAAAGCATGAGATGAGCTAGAATTGATGGTATTACAAATCATAATACTTTTCTCTCAAAATTCCCTTCCCCTTCTCGGTCACACTATTGCAAGGTGGTAGGACTTGTTTTTCTTAGCCTATAAACACAAATGGAGCATAACTAAGTCATTGAAATAAAACTTAGCTGCTTACAACTTAAAACTAGGCTACTTAACTCAAGGACTTCATTATGGTTCCATAATACACCCAAAACTAGGCTATATGAATATGACTTGTATGAACTGCCCAAATGGTCCCAAACCTTATGCATCTTAATTTGGCCATTCCACTTCCATTTATACATACACTTCCATAATGCAAGTTTGTCATTACATGTCCAAAATACACATTTTCATACATACAACCTTAAACTTCATTTGTACATAATACATTAGCATAATTATACATGTTCATAACATCATAGGACATATACAATAATGGGATACAACATTTGCCATTCATATGGCCTTAAAGTAGCAAATTCCATGCATTTCAATGTTATGCTTTCATCTCCCAAGGTATGGGCTTTCATTACCTTGTCCACTTGGTTCACCTAGCATGTTAGAACATTGGAGAGGAGGGATGAGATTCAAAGAATCCCAATAGCTCATCTCCCTTTCAATCACACATAAAAGAGGCAAAACTAATCTTACAAATGCATGCATAGGCATATTAACATGTGCAAACATCCAAGAAGCATTTTCAATATTTGACCAAGTCATACATAGCATACAAAGGCTGTCCAAGCAAGTGGATTAACCTCACCCATTCACTTGTGGATTTTGGACTTGCCTCACCCATTCTTTAAGTGGTTCTTGGACTCAACCTTACTCTTAGGAGTTAACCTCATTTTTAGGAGACTCTTTACTTTGTCTCAACCAATCTTAGGGGTTCTTGGCCTCATCACACATAAGCAAACCCAAGCAAGCATCATAAATATCATTTAGAAACATAATACATTATCATGGTACCATGGCATATGAAATCATGCTAGAATACTTTTCATGGCTTAAAACACACATACACACCTTCAAAGACAAGCCAAGCATATAATCATGTATGAAAGAAGGATAAGTGAGCTACCTTGGAAGCAAACACACACTTTTTTTCTTAAATTTCCTCTCCCTTCTTCGGCCTCACACATACAAAGGTGTGGGAATGATTTCTCTTGGCCTAAACACAATTTATGGAAGCCAATTAGGTTCATGGAATTGATTCTAAGGCCACACAACTTTCTCACATACTAACTCGATCTATAAACCCTTTTATATTTCTAAGAATGCACCTAATGAAGCAACACCCATCAAATAAATTCTAGACTCCTTTCTTTCCTTTCATATATGATTTTTGACTCCTTTTAAGCCTCTTGGAGTCATCACACAATTAAAATAAAAAGTCTAAATACATGTTGCTTCTTTAGGTCATATTATGGAATATATAAAGCCAACTCACTTTCTATGGTTTTTAAATTTTTCCCAAGGCCTCCCCTCATCTTCACTCATTATATATGACTTAAAAATAGACTTGGAGCAAATTAAAACTCTCCTTAGGTATCCTAACTCATCTAGGCCGACTATGCATGATTTTAGCCTTCATAGACTTTGCTTTGTTTTCTTGATGGAGGAAGCACATGGGGTGACTTCTAGGAATCTTAGAAGCTCATTCAAATACTAATTTAGGCCTAGGAATTATTGTGTTAAATAAGATTTTGCAAAGGACACTTGAAACTCTAGAATTTGCATCTTGAATTTCCATGGTTATTTGTTAATTCTCTTTGTATATTCTTAATCTCCACACCATTTTTCTTAAGAATCACCCTTGGTTTTGCCTAAAAACCAAGCCTTCCTATGATTTCTTGAGTGGGGCAAACCATAGGGTGAAGATGAGCAAGGGGTAGCAACCATAGAAGAAGAAATTACCTTATTTTTCCTTGTTTTCTCACTTGAATCTTGTCTTCTTTGGCCTCCTGTCTTCAAATCCGAATTTTTCCCTTAATTTATTCATTAAAATAGATTTATAAACTTCATTATAATCATAGGAAATAAAGGAGAATAGAAGAGAAAAGGTTGGAAAAGAAAAAGCATGAAAAACTACCAAGAATCTATACCTTTAAGCTTTGATTTCTCCTCCTCTTTCTCTTCCTCTTGTGCACCACTCTCCTTGGGTTTCCTCCCTGGTTTAGGGGAAAAAATGAAGCTATGTGAGTGGGAGAGTGGACCGCCCTATATATATATAAGTGGAGGAAGGAAGACTTTTCAAAAATGCCCATTTTTCCCTTCATTTTTGACATTTTCATTTCTAATTTGTTTTAGCTTCTTTTCGAGAACCTTCTTTTCCATTATAAAACTCAGGTTCCCAATTTAGTCAAATGCCTTTGGAATCACTCAAATTGGAGCTAAAACCTTCTTAAATGAATCCGTCAAAGTTCAGGTACACTAACATTAGAAAACGTCCACTGAAAGGGTTTTAACTGTCCCGGGGCTTCCCATAGTTTTTAGGGCCTCTAAGAAGCCCAAAGAACTCAAAACTTTCATTTAAAAAGCCCTCCTGTATGAATTCCAAAATTTGCTCAAAATTACAAAAATGCCATTATTTTTCGTAAGTTTTCCATCAAATTTCGTTTCTTCATTCTAGCTTTATTTTTCTTTCCATCTGAGCCTAGGATTCTCATTTTTAGGAGTCTAGAATGTTTCCCAAATTTTTTGGTACCTTAACTAAGTCATTTTTGAGGACTTCTTTTTATATCCAGTGAATTTCATTTGTTTATGGAGAAATCATACGTTATGTTTTTTATGTTTTCTTTCATTTTCAGAAAATCAGATATTACATTCTAGATCTTTTAACATAAATTAAATTCTTAGGAGTCATCACAACTTAAATCCAAGGGTTCTAGACTCACAATGCTTCTTTGTGCTTTAATTTGGAACTTACAAGTCTATCTTCTTCTATAAGCCTCCTAAATTCATTTCAAGGCTTCCTTTACGGTTTCTTACTTATAATTAGCCCCTTTCTAGCCTTAGAACAATTTAAATTACTCCTTAGGTATTTTAGCTCCCTTAAGGCTAAGATATGTACCTAAAAGGAGCCCATAGAGTTGCTTGCTTTTTCCCTTCAGGGAATGGCTCTTTGGAATCATCTTAGAGGTTTAATGGACTCATATAAGCTCTTAGATAAGTTGGAATAGCTCTACAAAAATCAGACTTAAACATTTGTCTTAAAACCCCAAGATTCTCAATCTTGAATTTCATTGCTTCCCATTTGATTCCAATGGACTATTCTTAATTCTCACACTCTCAAGCACTTGTTTCTCTCTTGCTAAGGTTAGAATTCATTTTCCTTTAAGTGGGCTAGGTCTGACCTAAATTTCACCAAAGAGAAACATCCAAGAAAAAGCCATCAAAACTTAAGAAGCTTACCTTGTTTGTGAGCTTTTTCAAGAGACTTCCACTTGTAACAAGCCTCTCCTTCCAAGACTCCCTTCTTCTACTTAGGTTGACCTCAAAATAGAATCATATCAACCTCTAAATTCAAGGAAAGAGAGAAGAGAAGATGGAGAATAGACTTGGCGTGAGAAGAAGCAAGGAAGGGAGTAAGGTTTCTTACCTTTTCAAGACTTCTTCCTTTCTTAGCTCTCCCTCCTGTGTGCCTCTCTCTCTCCTTTCAACCAGCTAAAAGTTAGTTCAAAGGTAGGGGAGAGTTCTGGACTTTTTAAGAAATAAAATCCCACTTTTTTTCAATTTTTCCTGAACTAGCTCACTATAACAGGAAACACCCCTCGCTACACCGAGAACTTATCAGTTCTAGGTCTTTTTGTTCTTGTTACGATTGGCACTATTACAAGAAACTCCTTGGATTTTGTATGAGCCACGAACTCGCTATGGTGAACTGGCATTCTTGCTATGGCAAACAGGCATCCTTGCTATAGCGAATAGGCATCCTCGCTATAACTAACAGGCCTCCTTGCTATAGCTAGGGGACTTTGAAAGATTTTGAAACCTTGAGTTCTCATGTTTACAAAAAACTTGGATGTTATATCTTTCTCATCTTTTCTTCTAGTTCCTAGGTGACCTTCTCAGGAAATAGTCTTTTCGAAAACACTTTCACGAATGATATGCTTTTGTCCCTTAACTATTCAAGCTTAGCATCCATAATTTGATATGATGATATTATATAAGACAAATTGTTCTATAAATAAATATTTGCATATTTTATGACATGTGAGGGGTTTGACTGGTACTTTTTAAGCTGGGATACATTGAATCATTGTGAATCTAGGCTAGGTTTGGAGGAAGGGCTATTCTGTAGGCTATTAGTCTAAATTGGTCTAAAATCTAAAACAAACCTATATACTTTAGACTGAGCTTTTTAGTTTTCATGGACCTACCTATTCCTATAACTAGAGACACTCTAATGAGCACATCGTCTCTACCCTTAAACTCTAATAACCTTCTCCTTCTACTTGTATACCTCTTTTGTCTACTCTGTGCTGTTACAAGTTTTTTTTTTTATGAATTCTATCTGTCAGGAGATTTGATCCACTATCTTTGGGCCTATAAGGCTCCTCTTACCAAGCTTTACCCAACATATTGGAGACCTAGATTTTCTCCTATACAAAGCCTCATAGGGGCCCATTTGAATGCTAGACTGATAACTATTATTATAAGTAAATTTTGCTAGTAGTAAGTAAGTATCCCAATTCCCTTTCATCTTTAGGACACAAGTCCTTAATAGATCTTCTATGGTTTGGATAGTTCTCTCTGTTTGGCCATCTGTTTAGGTATGATATGTTGTGCTAAACCTCAATGTAGTCCCTAGGGCATCTTGTAAGGATCTTCAAAAATTTGAAGTAAAGTTTAGATCCTTATCTTAAACTATACTCTTAAGTACACCATGAAGTCTTACAATTTTCTTTATGTACAATTGGGTTAGCTTATCTAGGGTGTATGTGGCTCTAACCGATAGAAAGTGAATAGATTTAGTCAATCTATCAACTATCACCTATATTGTATCATAACTCGATGAAATTCTAGGTAAACCCAAAATAAAATCTGTAACACCATACTTTTAAAACTCAATTCATGCAATTCTCATGCCTCATTTCATGCTTGTTCTATAGGAGGCAACATAATGGGATTCATTTTTATGGGTAAATTATCTTTCTCTATGGTAAAAATTTTTCTTTCAGAGTCCCATGGGTCATATGGACTCATATATCATATTCCCATATTTAAATACATAGATAAAAACCATTTCCATCACCAAAATTTGCCTAAAGGTCATATAAAGAAAAGGGGAGTATGAAATCTCATGGAGTAATTTGGAAAATCATAACTAATTCTAGAAAAATCAAAATCATGCATTCTTTGCCATTATGGGAAGATAAATATATCTAATTTATGATAAAAATATATCTAGACCATGAAATCTAACATCGAAGATGTTTGACATTCGAAAAGGTCTAGAGGTCTGGCTATCCACTGGTACTATCACAGGTTTCTGTAACAAACTTCAAAAATGTTCAATTAATTCCAAAAAAATCTAATCTATGCAAATGATACTAATATGGAAAGTTGTGGATGTTATCTAGGGGGAAAAAATAACTCCAGACCAAATCAGTCACACCCAGACCTTGAAACCTAATCAAACAATACTTGAGATCGGTTAGAGTGCTTGATACTGGATAAAATTTTTAAAAATTCATATCTCCCTCTCTAGACATCCAAATGGTGTGTTCCAGGTGGTACAAGTCATTGGGAATGTCTAATTTCTCTGTATAAAATTTTGTGGCAATTGGAAATCATTTGGGCATTGTCTGATAGAAATCATTTTTGGACCAAGTGAACAATGCATCAGAGCAAAACCAGAATTTTTGCCAACTTTGAAAATTCATCAAATATTTTATAGACCTCTAAAAATTTTGTTCTTTATCTCCCTAAAAAGCTCACAACAATCTCTAATTACATGCCAAATCTCATATCAAGAAGAGCTTATTTGGATAAAAAGTGATATAAGTTTCCAATATGGTCAATTTATGCTCCATATAGGATACCAAAATGTCCAAATGGTTTCCCTTGATGTTTGACACCTTTTGGGAAAGTCTAAAAGCATAATGATGACTTGTATGAACTGCCCAAATGTTCCCAAACCTCATGCATCTCAATTTGGCCATTCCACTTCCATTTATACATGCAGTTCCAAGATGCTAGTTGGCCAATACATGTCCCAAATACACATTCTCATACATATAACTTTAGCTCTCATTCATACATGATACATTAACATATTTACACATGCTCATATGGTTATATAACAATTTCATTAAGGATTACATCATATGCCATGTATGTGGCTAAAAAGGAAGCAAAACTAGGCATATTCCTATACTTTGATGTCAATCTTCCTCTTTCTAGGCTTGATGGCTCCATCACCTTGCTTAATTGCTTCACCTAACATGTTAAGATATTGGAGAAGAGGGGATGAGATTCAAAGAATCTCAATTACTCATCTCCCATTCAATCAAACATAAAGCATGCAAAATAAGTCTTACAAATGCATGTATGGCATATGGACATGTGTAATTATTCAAGAAGTATTCTTGGCATTTGAAAAACTCATACATAGCAAACAAAGGTTTGCCAAGCAAGTGGGTTGGCCTCACCCATGTACTTGTCGATTTTGGACTTGCCTCACCCATTCTTTAAGAGGTTCTTAGACTCAACCTTACTCTTAGGAGTCAATCTCACTTTTGGGAGACTCTTTACTTTGTCTCAACTAATCTTAAGGGTTCTTAGCTCATCCTCACCATGGCTAAGGGTTCTTGGTCTCACCACGCTCAAGTAAACCAAAACAAACATCATAAACATCATTTAGAAACATAATGCATCATTATGGTACCATGGAGTAAAAGCTCATGCTAGAACATTTTTCATGGCTTGAAATACATATACACATATTCAAAGACAAGTAAAGCAAACAATCATGTATGAGAGAAGGTGGAGAGAGCTACCTTGCTAGTATTTATACATTTTTTTCTTTAAGCCTTGAATCCTTTCTCTTGACCTCACACCTAAGAAGGTGGAGATCATTCCTCTTGGCCTAGACACATCATATGGAAGTTAATTATATTCTTGAAGCAAAGTCTAAGGCCACACAACTTGCTTAGACACTAGCTTGGCTCATTAGCCCTTTTATGTTTCCAAGAATGCACTTAATGAAGCAACACCCCTCAAATAAATTCTTGGCTCCATTCTTTCCTTTTAAATATGATTCTTGACTCCTTCTAAGCCTCTTGGAGTCATCACACAATTAAAATAAGAAGCCTAACTACATGTTGCTTCTTTAGGTCATATTATGGAACATAAAGTACTAACTTATTCTTTAGGTTTTTTAAATTTTTTTCAAGGCTTCCCCTCATATTCATTCATCATATATGACTCAAAAATGAGCTTAGAAAAATTTAAAACTATTCTTAGCTATGCTATCCCCTCTTGGTTGAACCTATAGAAGATTTTAGCCTTTATAGAGCTTGCATTGTTTTCTTGATGGAGGAAGCACATAGGGAGACTTCTAGGGATGTTAGGAGCTCATTTAAACCTTCATTTAGACATAGGAATCAAGGTATCAAATCAGATTTTGCAAGGAACATATGAAACCCTAGACTTTGTATCTTGAATTTTCATGGTTATTTGTTAATTCTCTTTGCATATTCTTAATCTCCACACCCTTTTTCCTAAGAATCATCCTTGGTTCTGCCTAAAAATCAAGCCTCCTAGGACTTCTTGAGTGGGGCGAAATGGATAGAGAAGAGGAGTAAGGGGGTAGCAACCATGGATGAAGAAATTACCTTGTTTTCATAGCTTTTCTCACTTGAATCTTGTCTTCTTTGAGCTCCTTTCTTCAAATCCGAATTTTCCCCTTAATTTCTCCCTTAGAACAGATTTATAAACTTCATTATAATCATAAGAAATAAAGGAGAATGGAGGAGAAGAGGTTTAGAAGGAAGAAAGCATGAAAAACTACTAAATTTCCTTACCTTTTTGCTTGAATTTCTTCTCCTTTTCTTCTTCCTCTTGTGTGCCTCATCCCCTAGGGTTTTCTTTGGTTTTTGGGTAGAGCTTGGTCGACCAAAATGAAGGGGGAGAATGGGTGCATCATATAGATAGGTGGGAGAAAGAAACACTTTTCAAAAATTTTTGTTTTGCCTTTTGTTTTTGGCATTTTTGTTTCTAACTCATTTTAGCTTCTTTTTTAGAATCGTCTTTTCCATTTGGAAATTTAGATTCCTAATTTAGTAAAGTGCCTTTGGAATCACTCAAATAGGAGCTAAAACATTCCCGAACGAATCAGTCAAAGTTCAGGTCAACTGATGTTGGAACACGTTCACTGGAGGGGTTTTAACTATCTTGAGGCTTTCCATGGTTTTCAGGGCCTTTAAGAACCCTAAAGAACTCAAAAATTTCATTTGAAAAGCCCTCTTGTGTGAATTCCAAAATTTGCTCAAAATTGCAAAAATGCCATTACGTTTCGTAAGTTTTCTGTCAAATTTTGTTTCTTCATTCTAACTCCTTTTTTCTTTCCATCTTAGCCTATGATTCTCATTTTTAGGAGTCTAGAATGCTTCCCAAATTTTTTCAGAATTAACTAAGTCATTTTGGGGGACTTACTTTTGTATCTGGTGAATTGCGTTCATTTATGGAGAAATTGTACGTTATGTTTTTCACATTTTCTCTCCTTTTCAAAAAATTGGATATTATATTTCTCTCCCCTTAAATGAATTTCATCTTTGAAATTTGGGGTATGATTTCCTCTTACTCTTTTTTTTTCCAGCTAACTACTTATTTCTTTCCCTTCTTCCTAGCTCTATACACTTTTCTCAGCGATTTCACTCGTTTAAATTTTTTTTAGCCAGGGAATTTTCATACTAGCTCTTAATGAGAGCTCTATTACTATAATGTATTAGCTAATTCTTTTTATAAAGGAAAGAAATTTCTAACTCTGGAGGCCTATCTTGGGAGAGCTTACTAATCATATCAGGTAAGTCTTAACCCAGTTATAGGGGTTAATGTTTCTTTCAGTGGACTCATTTACACATCTCGGGAGGTAACTTATTTCATATTAAGTCTCTCATATCCTCTCCCAATGGCTTCCCATGACATCTTATCATCTTTTTTTATCATTACAGCCATCAGAGGTTTCTGTCTATCTGTTTACTTGTCTACTTATACTGTCTACTATTTATCTCTACGTTCTTTCTTACTAGCTTATCCCATGATTATAATTCACATTTCTTTCTATTACAGGTCTAATATCTCAATTACTTACTAGGATTTCAACTTCTTTGAGGAGTTTCTGTTTTTAATGATCCTAGTTTCTCTGTTTACTATTACATCTATCTCTGTAGGCTGGGACTTTTCCTCACTTTCTTTGCTCACTTACAGTAACATTTTATGGTCCCTTATTTTAGCATTGATAGGCCTAACATACGTGTCTCATACTGGCATTGTAATATCTGGTTCCTCAAAAACCAGAGAAAACGTGAGAAACGTAACGTACAGTTTCTCCGTCAACGAACGAAACTCACCGGATATAAAAAGGAAGTCCCCCGAAGTGATGTAGTTAAGGTCCCAAAAAATTTGAAAAACATTCTAGACTCCTAAAAATGAGAATCTCAGGCTCAAATGAAAAGAAAAATAAAGCTAGAATGAAGAAACAATTTCTTACGATAAGCTTACAAAACATAATGGCATTTTTGTAATTTTGAGCAAATTTTGGAATTCACATAGAAAGGCTTTTTAAATGAAAATTTTGAGTTCCCCAAGGTTCTCAGAGGCCCTAAAAACCATGAAAAGCCCTAGGACAGTTAAAACCCCTCCGGTGGACATTTTCCAATGTTAGTGTACTCGAACTTTGACAGATTCATTCAGGAAGGTTTTAATTCCGATTTGAGAGATTCCAAAGGCATTTTACTAAATTAGGAACCTAAATTTCATAATGGAAAAGATAGTTCTAAAAAAGGAGCTAAAACGAAGGAGAAACAAAAATGCCAAGAACAAAGGGCAAAATGAGAATTTTTGAAAAGTGTAACTTACTCTCACCTATGTATATGATGCACCCTTCTTCTCCCTTCATTATGCATGACCATGTTCTGCCCAAAATCAGAGGAAAGCCTTAGGGGATGAGGCTCACAAGAGGAGGAAGAAAAGGAGGAGAAATTCAAGGTAGAAAGGTATGGATTTTCATGGTTTTTCATGCTCTTTCTCTTCCAAACCTCTTCTCTTTCATTCTCCTTTATTTCCTATGATTATAATGAAGTATATGGATCTGTTTTAAAGGACAAATTGAGGGGAAAATTCGTATTTGAAGAGAGGAGCTTAAAGAACACAAGATTTAAGTAAGAAAAGCCAAGAAAACAAGGTAATTTCTCTTCCTATGGTTGTCATCTTTGGTTCCCTCCTCCTCCATTTCGCCTAACATGAGAAAACCCTAGGAGGACTTGATTTTTAGGCAGAACCAAGGGTGAATCTAAGGAAAAAGGGTGTGGAGATTAAGAATATGCAAAGGAAATTAACAAAAAATCATTAGATTTCAAGATGCAAGTTCTAGAGTTTCAATTACACCTTGTAAAATCTAATTTTGTATGATGATTCCTAGGCCTAAATAAGAGTTTAAATGAGCTCTTAAGATCCCTAAGAGGCTCCCTATATGCTTTTTCCCTTGAAAAAATAAAGCAAACTCCAAGGAGCTCCATTTCCTCTATAGCCTCAGCTAAGCAAGAATAGCATAGCTAGGGAGAGTTTTAAATTTTTCTAAACCCATTCTTAAGTCATATATGATGAATGAAAATGAGGGGAGGCCTTGAAAAAAATTTAGAACTCATAGAAAGTGAGTTGGTGCTTTAGGTTCCATTTTATGACCTAAAGAAGTAACATATAGTTAGGCTCTTGGTTTTAATTGTGTAATGACTCCAAGAGGCTAAAAGGAGTCAAGAATCATATTTGAAAGAAAAGAATGGAGCTTAGAATTTATTTGAGGGTTGTTGCTTCATTAGGTGTATTTATGGACAGTAATGAGGTTATAAGCCAAACTAGTGTCTAAGCAAATTGTATGGCCTTAGAATCGAGTTCATGAACATAATTGGTTTCCATAAATTGTTTCTAGGCCAAGAGAAAGCATCTCCACAAGTTTGTGTATGTGTGGTTGAAAGAGGAAGCCTTGATTCAAGAGAAAAAGTGTGTGATTGTGTGCAAGGTAGCTTTCTCCACCTTCTCTCATGCATGGATGTATGCTTAGCTTGTCTTAGAATGTGTGTATGTGTATTTTTAAGCCATGAAAAGTATGATAGCATGATTTCATATGCCATGGTTTTATGATGACATATTATGTTTCATATGATGTTTTGATGTGTGCTTAGGTTTGCTTGAGTGTGGTGAGGCCAAGAACCCTTAGCTATGGTGAGGATGAGCCAAGAACCCTTAAGATTGGTTGAGATAAAGCAAAGAATCTCCTAAAAGCAAAGTGGGCTCCCAAGAGCATGGTTAAGTCCAAGAATGCATTAAAGAATGGGTGAGGCAAGTCCAATATCCATAAGAAATTGGGTGAGGCCAATCCACTTGCTTGGCAAGCCTTTGTATGCTATGCATGACTTTCTCAAGTGATGAAAATGTCTCTTGAATGTTTACACATGTCAACATGACCATACATGCATTTATAAGACTTGTTTGGATCTATTATGTATGATTAAATGGGAGATGAGCTATTGGGATTCTTTGAATCTCATTCCCTCCTCTCCAATGATCTCACATGCTAGGTGGACCAACTGGACAAGGTGATGGAAGCCAATTACCTTAAAGGAAAGAGTTTCGCAATTAAATGCAAAGTTTTTAGTTCTTTAAGGCCATAATTGTGTCAAATGTTGTAATCCCTTGATGTATATAGTCTATGACCTCTTAGACATGTATAATTATGATATTATACCATGTATGAATAAGAAAATATGTTATGTAGCCACTAGAATATGAATTTAGTATATAATGGCACATTAGCTTCATGAATGACTTTATGGAAATATGCATATGTGTGGTTGAAATGGTCAAAATGAGATGAATGGAGTTTGAGACCATTTGGGCAGCTTACACAAGTCCTAAATGTGCTTTTAGACTTGCCCAAAAGGTGCCAAACCCTAAGGAAAGCCATTTGGTTACTTTGGTACATCATATAGAGCCAAAATTGACCATAATGGAACTCTATATCACTTTTTAGCCAAATGAGTTCTTCTTGATTTGAAATTTGGTATGCAATTAGGCCTCATTAAGAGCTTTTTGGGAAGTTAAAGATCATAATTTTTAAAGGTCTATAGAATATTTGAGAATTTTTCAAAGTTGGTAATTTTTTTGGTTTTGGTTTGCTACACTATTCATTTGGTCTAAAAATGAAATCTATCACACAAGGCTTAAATGATGTCCAATTGTCACAAAATTTTATACAAACGTCCTCTGTGATGGATATTATGGTCTGGACATATTTTTAGTGTGAAGTAGACATCCGTAGCTTTCCATAATGACTAAGAATGCATTTTTTTATTTTGCTAGAATTAGTTATGATTTTCTAAAGTTTGGACTGAAAAGAGGCAAAATCTGTCTGAAAATAAACCTCCATGTTTTATGCTTCATTTCAGTCTTCTTGAGTTGTGAACCACATTTTATGATGCAAATGAGTTGTATATGTTACACCCCAAAATTTAATTAAGGTTTTAACCATGGATTTGTGTTAATTAAGAATAATTAATATAGAATGATTGGGTAAGTTAAGTGAATAGAAATTTTAGAGAGATAAATTATTAATATGAGTTTGAGATTTAATTGAGTTAAAAATCCCATCTAGGCCCAAATTAAATTAAGTAGGCCAAGATTAGGAACTAATGGAGGGCCTAATCTGATTTAATGAATTAGAGACCCAAGACCCAACTTCCATAAACTCTTATAAATGGCCTAATAAACCTTATGCAGACTCAAATCAATGGAGTTCTTCAAACTTGGCCCAAACCCAATTAAAATTCTGTAGTCCAACACATGAAAGCTGCCCCAACAATGCTTAAGTCTGAAGCCCACTTGGTATTGGACTTTTGGGTCAACCCATGACCCATATTAAACCTAACTTAAAACCCTAAAAACTAACTTAGCCACCCCCATTCTGCAGAACACAAGAATAAAAAAGAGAAATTCGGAGGTTTGAAGGGAGGCTAGGGTTTGGGGTAAGAAATCCACTATTTTCTACTTTTAGAGTAAGATTCAGCCAAGGTAATAGTTGTATAACTTAATCTTCTTCTTTTTTCCTTTATTTTGGCCTCATTAGTTTTTCATTTGGAGTATTTTCGCCATACCCAAAATTTGAAATGTGGTTGTTTGGGTTTTTCTTGGTGAAATTTCGTAGGTTGAAGCCGAGGGTGTTTTAGGTAAGTATAAACTCTTCATTTTGATGCATTTTCTACTGGTTTAAGACCCCGATAGTAGACTTATAGTATGGGCCTTAATTTTGTGTGAATTTTCCTATGATTTGGAATGATATATTGATGTTTTTGGTATAGGAAAGGTAAAATCTGAAATTAGAGGCTCTTGGTGATTGGGTAGGTATCCCTTAGGTAACTATTAGTCACTTAATTCTTTGAGCATTGGGTTATTACCACAAATGATAAATGAGATAGTAATGGACTGATAAAAATGATCATTTTCTGATATTGTGACTTTAGGAGGATTTTGATATTGCTGTAGCTTCTCAACTTGTCTACAAGTGAGGTAACCGGGACTACATTAATTCCATGCATGTATTTGCTTTAATTTTATATTTGCTGTACATGAATGATTTGAAATGCTAAATGAATTGGTTGGCTATCTATTGTATTGTGTTCGGACCTTGTGAGTCCATGGTGGAGCTGTGGTGTGGTTGCCACCGATGTATGTGCTTCGATTGGGCACCGGGTTATAATCAAACCCCAGATGCACTGAGCCCTGATTGTGCTCATTGGGGAGTGGCTACCGTGGATGGGCCTCTCTCGATATTATTGGCCTTTAACATGTGAAAATATGATTGCTAATAGGGGATGGTAATAATTGTAGCCTAACCATTTCCTTTGTTGATTTTGATTCATGCATATATGTTAATTAAATTGGATATTATGAATGGAAATTTCCTTGGTTACTGAGATTCAAATCTCACCCTATTTCATGGGATCATACTTTCAGGTGAAGGCTCTTCGGGTAAGGATAAGGGGAAGCAAGTGGATGAAAATCCATAAGCTCCAACCATGTGGGGAGAAGGCTACACTTAGACTGGTTTATTTAGAATAGATGCTAAATTTTATATTCCTTTTTGTATAGCATCATCATGTAATTATGTTGCCCAGTGTAGGCTCTTATATTTTGATTACTTAAGATGTATCTATTGAGGAGTTAGGCCTCATCTTAGCTTGGTATTGGATGTATGAACCTATAACATCTGATGTATGAATTTTACTGAATTTATGGTATGGTATACAATTGGAAATATAATTATGTGATGCATTAGATGTTGATATGAACCATTGATGTATGAAATCTCTAACGGAATGTGTATCGGATGTTAATTGTTGATAGTGCATGAATTCTTGCTATTATTAATCCATGAATTTGCTGACATGTGGTAGTTGGATGAGTAGGAATTAGTACTTAAGTTTTGAATTGGTAATGGTAGAATAGCTGGGTAAATAAGGTGATAAATACTATTAGAGTCATATAAAATAAAGGGAAGTGGTCCTAGGGTGTTCCTAGGAAAAGAATTGGAGTGCATGGGACAAAATTTGGGAGATGTAGTTACAAAAGGGAGTCACACCATGGCTAGGAAGGCCTCACCGCGGCTTAGAGAGTAACAGTGGCAAGAAATGTTACGGCTTAAGAAATCTAGCTGCGGCTCAGCACAAAAAAAATCACCCAGGAGGGTGACAGAAAGAAACCTTGATGTGACGCAATAGGTCTTGCCGCGGTGCAAATAGAGGAAACTAGGTAAGGAGTGTAAAGTAGCAAGCCTCACCGTGGCACAAGTGTATTCTGGCGAGACAAGAATCGTGGGACTTTGAACAGTAGCTCCAGGAGACATTTTCGCCACGGCTCCACGTAGGTTTGTCACAACAACGGTCCAACTCACTGTGGAGTATGAATTGCCTAATGATTCCCGAGAGTAACTTAGCCACGGCGGGAGGGTTTCAAGTCATGGCGCAGGTCTCCAAACTCCTACCTTTAGTCTAGAAATCCCAATTTCTTCAATGGTAATGCTAGGAAATGATATAGGAACACTTGTGGGAGGTTTCCGTGTGTTGAAACTATGGATAGATGAATCACAAACCTCTCATGATTGTACAATTTCTTTTATGCATTCTCACGTTTGTGGTTGTTTAGTGATGACCCTAACATCTAGGTTCAAATTTTCCTATATTTTCATAATGTAATAAATTGTAACAACTCTAAATCTTGATCATTAATTATTAATCATGTATTTAACCATAATTACCATGTTTAGAAGATAGGGTTGTCATAGTATACATGTAATTAAATATGGAAAAGTATAGTATGAGCTCACACGGTCCACGTGACACTGAATGAAATTTTTAAACACGACGCAATGTGAAAATATTCATTATGTTATTCCCTTTTTCTTTACATTTTCATGGAATTGATGATGTGAGCTCATGAATGTCATGAAATGAGCTAGAATTTATAGTGTTATAGGCATTGAAAAGATACTACCACTAACTACTGCTGAGCTCTAGTGAGATGTTAGCTATTCTTATAGTTTTACTCACTGAAGACATACTGTACCCCTTACCTCATGTAAAAACTATACTAAACCCTTTTCTGAATACATAAGCTAACATGCGGGGATCTCTCTATTCCTCAGTTAGGGCTACTATCTGATAGGTAGTGGTTCATCTAGCTCTAATTCTGGAAAGCTAATTTCTTACTGTCCTCATCCCCACTATGCTCATCTCTCAAGAGAGCTAGTAAGTGGTCTAACTATTTGAGTAAAGCCTTCATATCTCTATGGCAACGATCTACCAGACTCAGGAGATCTCTAGTCTCTGAGACAAAAGCTAACTAAAACTGTACTAGTCTCTGAAACTAACTTATTTGTAAAAACTATCTTAGGCCGTCATCTCATCAGAGAACTGTCATGTTGTAACT
This sequence comes from Erythrophleum ivorense, assembly GCA_026724425.1. NCBI lineage: Eukaryota > Viridiplantae > Streptophyta > Magnoliopsida > Fabales > Fabaceae > Erythrophleum > Erythrophleum ivorense. The sequence continues at coordinate 9,759,216 of JAIUCV010000014.1, forward strand.
ATGGGCTCTTTGTAACTCTGTGGGATTTACTGTGACCCCTGGTTCTACTACAACCTCTCAGAGCCTGCTAAGGTCTACTGCAACCTGCTGTGCTATGTTGGGATCTACTACAATCCATCTCTGGGAGATGTCAAAGCCTAAGATTATTGTATTTATCAGTAAAATACATGCTCACTAAGTCTGGTAACTATCGCTTATAATAGTTAAGGTTAAACTCAGAGGTACATCATGCTCTTCATGCAAAGTGAGTTCTGTGTCATCTAGTTATCTAGGATCCTATCATACTGATAGTTAGGAGCATCTTAATTTTTGTTTAGCACTCCCTATGGGATCCTTAGATTCCCACTTCAGCCCTCTTTTTACTTAGGCATTCTTTTCTTACTCTTACTGCTTACTTTGCTTTATGTGTACTTGTTCTAACCTTCCTCTCATATCCTGTAGTTTCTAACTATGCCCACATTATGCTTTTAAGTGTTTTGGCACTAGGGCATCTCACAAGCTGAGTGTGGCTAACATTTCTGGCAGGAGAGAGGCTACGCACTGGTCCCTACTCATTCCATTTACATATATTATAAGGGACTTAGGCTATGCATATTGAATATGAACATTTTCTACTGGGGATTCCTTTCTGCATGCTTTCCTTACTATTTTAGTATTCCTGAAATCCCTTTACCTTTCTTTTTTAACTTATCTCATCATTTTACTAACTAGAATACCTTTTGATTATCAGGACACTTTAATGATTGATGTCATCGTTTGCTATGCACTTAAGCCATATTACTACTAGATTGGCCAGACTTAATATCATGTAGCCCCTGTTGCAAGCAAACCATAACATTAAACACTAATACACCGATGCTTCATGATTGAGCTCAGAGTCACTATCACTAGTATATTACAAGTTTCTCAATAATCTAAAGTATTCCTCTTGTACTTTTCTTTATCTACCCTATTCTCATAGGATACTCTGGGAAAACATGATGCTTTTCTCTACTTTATCCTGAGATCACTATATATTGCCTGACTGTTTTTACTTCAGGTACTAGCATGGAAAAAGGCCATTTGTGCCAAGGACAAGTATGCTTTCTTAAGTACTTAAGCACATTAACTAAATATTTATCTTAATCTATTATATCCTCGGTTTGAACACTATCATATCTTCTTTTTCTTTTATCTTTACTATCCTTTTACTTAGGTAAAAGGATGTTCTACTACTGGTTGTCTCTATTGCCAGTTCGGGTCTCTTTACGCTCAAGAGCACCTGCATTTTTCCTGAGTTCCTCTACTTATTCACTCTTCAGAACGTCAAGGGGGTCTACTTTTCTTATACTATTACTCTACTCTTAACTAGACCATCCCTTGGTAAGAAGAATTCTATTTCATATAATCCTAGAAATTTCATTCTATAGCGCTCTCGGCTTACACTCTTTCTCTACATAATATGAGGCTCGCCTTCTTAGGCAGTCTCTAGTTCACTCAAGCTTCGCTGAGGGTACTAAGGCACTAACTGTCTGTCTTAGCTTATTTCTATGTTTGGATCAGAGCTAGGCTTTTTCTCTATTTAATCTCTTTAGCCTTATCCTTAGGAGCACAGTATACTATTTCTAGGGTTCTGCTAACCTAATTCAGAACACGTACTCTCAATGTTTGGATTCTACCTTACTGAAAGCTTATGCTTTATTGGGTGCTCTAATCATTCACATGCCTTAATATAATACTATTCTCATCCTAGGGAGCTCGTCTAACTAATTATTGGATCTCTATCTATTTGTTTTTTTGGCTTAATCTATGCATTTAGTCATTACTAAAGCAAGGGCATCTCTTCTATGACTAGTTTTTTAGCTTTTCTTCGCCTCCCTTATTACTGTACTTTACGACTTAAAGGGATCTATTTAGGGAAATTTACTAACCATTACTGGGTGTTTTCCCCTAACTCAAAATGTCTTATCTTTCCTTTCTTAATCCAAGGAGAACTTTCACTGAGCTATCCATTTACATATCTTACCTAGAATGATGCTACTGGTCATCTCCTCTAGGCTTTAGCTTATGCTCAGCTTGGGCTAGCCATCTCATTGGACCCATAGCTTACTATAACTTAGTGTTTTCTAAACCATCCTTATTCTCTTTTGAACCTCTGTCACTGGGCTACTCATACTTATCTTTAGGCGTTACCTATGAGGTACACCGTTTTAGGCTCTCACTATATGCCTCACTACTAGTAGCTTTCTCTTATGTTATTTCGAGTTTACACTAACATTCTATCATTCAGTATCTCACAAGGTAGCACCCTAGGTTAGAGTCAATGCCTGAAAGGAGAGTCTCAACAATCTTATCATCATTGTGTCTAACTTTCTCTATGTTGAGCTTTTTTCTCAGTTTCATTTGCTAGGCCCACTAATTATCTGTTACTTACTGATCTTCCAGACTATTCACTACTCTTTTCTCTACTAGTACTAGGGGTTCCCGCTTTTTGTAGGTTGTATGATCCCCTAATAATTCAGTTCTCAATTTGGCTTGAATATGACCAACAAGGCCTATCATACTGCCATTTGCCGTGGCTAATTAGCCTTGGGTTTACCCTAGTTTCCTATCTGAGTATTGGTCACAGCGAGGAATTCTCTAGATTACCTTGCTACTTTTATGGAATAATTGGCCACGGCTAAGCACTTAATTGGGCTCGGCTAAAGGCCTCTAATTGCCTTACTTTTTCATGGATTGGAATTTTCATCTTTTATTGCCTCTATATCTAGCCTATCATCAAACTAGAGGGTTCTACCTCTTGCTTCATTCATGCATGACTAACTGTCAAGCTTTAAAGGGTGTAGCTTATAACTTAACCTTCGGTCTGAGGGAATTATTCTTTTGGGTTCTAGAATTCATCTAGACATTTCAATGTTATGGCTAGGGGGAATTCTTTTTGCACTTCCCCTCTAAACTAGTCTTGTGCAGCCGCAGTCTCATCTCATACTGCACTGCATCATACTTATCTCTACATTAAGCAGGACACCTCGGAATGGCCTGAGTATAACTACTAGGGAGAATTAGGCCTTACATACTCTCTCTAGCAAGCCTCTTCCTATTAACGAGATCATTTCTCATTGTTTATATCTAGGGCTTGCCACTGATCCCGGCGAGCTATCATATCACGTGCTGTAGCCCACAGCTCTTTCTTCCTCTTAAACTCGTATTGCTCTTCCAGCTTCTTCTTTTCATTCTTTACAGCATTGAGCTTCCTCATACAGCTCTTGTCCTTCTGCTTCACAGCCTCTTCCTCGAGCTTCTCACGTGTTCATGTTTGCATGCTCTGTTTTGCTTCCAGCTTTGCTCACAGCACATACAACTTGAGCTTCTCCTTTGTTTTTGTAGCATAGCTTCATGTGAATGGGTGCAACGTAAGAGTTGTGCTGCATGTGTGAAGAGTGTTGCTTCAACGTGAGTGAGCTGCCTTCCATCCAAAAATCCCTCTTTCTAGTTGCAAAGTGTGGCTTCCTTCATGTAGTTTAGCTCTTGATTCAATCTTGAAGCTTCAATTATTTTCCAAATTAATTTCTATCCTTAAAATTCCCATTGCCCAATAAAATTCTGCATAAAAGAGTGGGAAAAATCAAATAGGAATTTTCACAAAATTATTTAAGCTAAATTTATGCATTAAAATCCAATAATTTGTAAATTAATTCCTAAAATGTAGAAAATGGCTATTAAAACAAAATTCCAATTAATTAGACTCCTAGAACCATATTTGGAACTAAAATGTCTAAATTAAGGAGAATAAAATGTATATAAATTATGCTTATCAGTGGGAATAAGTTACACTTTTCAAAAATCCCCATTTTACCATTTGTTCTTGGCATTTTTGGTTTCTCCTTTGTTTTAGCTCCTTTTTTAGAACCATCTTTTCCATTATGAAATTTATATTCCCAATTTAGTAAAATGTCTTTGGAATCACTCAAATCAGAGCTAAAACCTTCTCGAACGAATCCGTCAAAGCTCGGGTACACCGACATTGGAAAACGTCCACCGGAGGAGTTTTAGCTATCCCAGGGCTTTCCATGATTTTCAGGGCCTCTGAGAATCTCGAAGAACTCAAAACTTTCATTTAAAAAGTCCTCCTATATGAATTCCAAAATTTGCTCAAAATTATGAAAATGCCATTACGTTTTGTAAGCTTTTCGTAAGAAATTATTTTTTCATTCTAGCTCTATTTTTCTTTCCATCTGAGCCTAGGATTCTCATTTTTAGGAGTCTAGAATACTTTCCAAATTTTTTGGGACCTTAACTAATTCATTTTGGGGACTTGCTTTTGTATCTAGTAAGTTTCATTCATTTACAGAGGAACAGTACGTTACGTTTCTCACGTTTTCTTTCATTTTCAGAGAACTGGATATTTCATCTCTACGGTAAAAATTTTTCTTTCAAACTCTTGTGGGCCATATGGACTCATATATCATATTCTTATATTTAAATACATAGATACAAACCATTTCCATCACCAAAATTTTCCTAGAGATCGTATAAAGCAAAGGGGAGCATGAAATCTCATGGAGTAATTTCAGACAGAATTTTGGCTTTTCTGTCACAAATTTTGAAAAATTATAACTAATTCTATAAAATTTAAATCATACATTATTTTCCATTTTAGGAAGCTACACATGTCTGCTTTATGTTAAAAATATGTCCCGACCATAAAATCTAACACAGAAGATGTTTGACATTCGAAAAGGTCTAGAGGTCTGGCTATCCACTGGTACTATCACAAGTTTCTGTAGCAAACTTCAAAAATATCCAATTAATTCTACAAAAATCCAATCCATGAAAATGATATTAATCTAGAAATTTGTGGATGTTAGCTAGTGGAGAAAAATAACTTCAGATAAATTCAGGTATGCCTAGACCTCGAAACCCAATCAAACAATACCTGAGGTTGGTTGGAGCACCTGGTACTAGATAAAATCTTTAAAACTTTATATCTCCCTCTCTAGACATCCAAATGGGGTGCTTCTAGTTATCACAAGTCATTGGGAATATCTAGTTTCTCTGTACAAAATTTCATAGCAATTGGACATCATTTGAGCCCTGTATGATAGAAATCATTTTTAGACCAAGTGAACAGTACATCAGACCAAAGCCAGAATTTTTGACAATTTTGAGAATTCATCAAATATTCTTTGAAACTCTGAAAATTCTGTTCTTTAGCCTTCCAAAAATTTCACAACAAGCTCTAATTGTATGCCAAATATCAGATCAAGAAGAGCTCATTTGGACAAAAAGTGGTATAGGTTTCCAATATGGTCAATTTGTGCTCCATATAGGATACCAAAATGTCCAAATAGGTTGATGTTTGTCACCTTTTAGGCAAGTCTAAAAGTATGATTATGACTTGTATGAACTGACCAAATGGTCCCAAACCTCATGCATCTCAATTTGGTCATTCCACTTCCATTTATACATGCATTTCCAAGATGCTAGTTGGCCAATACATGTCCCAAATACACATTCTCATACATATAACTTTAGTTCTCATTCATACATGATACATTAACATATTTACACATGCTCATATGGTTATATAACAATTTCATCAAGGATTACATCATATGCCATGTATGTGGCTAAAAAGGAAGCAAAACTAGGCATATTCCTATACTTTGATATCAATCTTCCTCTTCTAGGCTTGATGGCCTCCATTACTTTGCTCAATTGCTTCACCTAGCATGTTAAGGCATTGGAGAGGAGGGGATGAGATTCAAGGAATCCTAATAGCTCATCTCCCATTCAATCATATATAAAGCATGTAAAATAAGTCTTACAAATACATGCATGGCATATGGACATGTGCAATCATTCAAGAAGCATTCTTGGCATTTGAAAAAGTCATACATAGCATACAAAGGTCACCAAGCAAGTGGATTGGCCTTACCCATTGACGGGTTGTGTCGTGCAACCCTCAAAATAAACTAGGTTGAATTAAATTTATAGTTAGTGGCACAACCTAGATCATCTCCCTTGGAAATGGAGTTTAATTTTTAATTGGGTTTTACAAGTGTTAAAAAACTCTAAAAATTTCCTAACTAAGGAGGGGTTTGATTAACTTAAACTAATTAAAATGAAATTTAAATAAAGTTCCTAAACACTACCTAATTGTATGAGTTATAAGGTGAATGATGGGCTTGTGACTAGCTTTAGATTTATCGCTTGGTATCCACTATCCTAATCCTAATCCAATTGTGATTAATTCTAGCTTAAAAAGTCCCTAATTGTGTCCATAACAAGTTATCTTGAGTTACCACTCAAGAATCAAAAGATTAACAAAGTAATGTTACATTGAAACCTCAATCCTGCATTAAATCGTTAACTTTTGTCATTAGGATCAACGGACACTTGAATTGAATGATTAATTGATCAATTAGCCTTTGAATTAACACCTTGGGATATTTAATTAACCGACTAAACTCTAAGGAATCCTCAAATCAAACAATCTAGCTCATAATTTCACTCATGCATTTCATCGAACACTTTGATGGCATATATGGAAAATTAAAGGAAAATGTAAAATTCAATACTTAATTCATGCAATTAATTAGTCAATATCTCTCCTAATCAGTGTCTAACCAGCTACTAATTATAATTATATAAATTTCCAATCGAATACAACTTAACCAAGCTTGTATAAGAAAAAGAAAAAGTGTAGGAAATTAAGAGAATCTTAGCCAAAATTCTGTGCTCTTCTCCATGGATTCAAGCTTCTCCAAGGACTTCTTCCAAGCTAATCACAAGTTGAGACTTAATGATTCATTAGAGAATGGATGGAGGTGAGAAAAATGGAGGAAATGGAGTTACGGCGTGGTGGAGATGGACACTGGATGCGAATGGAATGTTATGAATGACGATAAAAATGCGTGGAATGAATGCATTATTCATGTGCTCAACCTTGCCTTATTTTCATGTGAATTTTTTAATAAGTTCACGTGCTACCTCTTCTTTAATTCTCATTTCCTGTAGCTACATGCATGTGTGTATAAGTGTGGGCCCTACTTCATTTTATTTTATAATATTCCACGTTGCTTCTTCTTTCATTCTGCCCAAGCTTCGTGTATGTTTCTTACTTCTCTCTCAGAAAAATACATAGCTTCTTTTTCTCTTCTTGCATGCTTTTTCTTTGTCTATTCAGCTCTTCCTTTATCCTCTCAAAGCACCAGACCCCGTAGCCTCTTTTTTTCAAATAACTAGCTAGACTTATGCTTCCCTATGTCGGCTTCTTCTTTTATCTATCCACATGTTCACGTGATTCAACTCGTAATTACATTCTCCAGCATGGCTTCACCTTCTACTCTAAGTTCTGCCTCTGTATACTTTTTCTTATCTCAACATGTAGCTTCTTGCTTCTCAACCAGAACCTACATTCTTCCACGTTCATCTTCTCTTGCATGGTTCATCTTACTTTGCTTCTTTTACGTCAAAATCAAGTTCCTTCTTTGCATCATTATTCAGCCATCTATTCCACCTTTTTCTTCACGTTTTGCTCTTTGCTTCTTCCATGTCTTACTCACGTGGTTTGCAGCTCTCTTCTCTTCATTCTTCATGTTTCTTTTTCATCCATTTGCTCGAGTGTGTGTTGGCCGTGGCTAGTTCTTTGTTGTGTAGCTTCTAAATACATGTTTTCTCTCCTTCGTGCATTTCATTCAATTCTTCCATGTCAACTCAAGCTCAAGCTTACTCAGCTTTTTCATGTTAAAACATGCAACTTCTTCCCATAGCTTCTGCATACTCTCCACGTGATTCCTCCAGCCAGCTTCTTTCCACGTAAAACCCCTTCCAACCTATCTTCACTCTCCTTCATTCTACTCTCTATTTAAACTTTAGCCCAAGATTCCTTTTGATGCTTCTCACGTGCTCAAGATGGCTGCCTCTTGTGACATGGGTGTGTAAATGATGCACGTACTTAACATGAGATTAAGTTATGTGAAGTGCAAACGTGGATGATTTGCCTACTATAAATCAACGTGGAGTGTGATGAGAGCTATCCATATGTGTGTCTTCCATGTATAAACTACTGAATGAGTGTTGGTGGGACTCAAGAGAGGTTATGCTTATGTGTATGCTAGCCCAATCCATGCATGAAATTAAGAAAGCCTAATTGGATTTGCACACAAAGAATGGAAACAATTAAGTAGGAATAATTTACAAAATTCATTTAAAAAGATTTGTGCATTAAAATTCCAAAATTTTGTAAATTAACTCCTAACATATAGAAATGGCTACTAAAATAAAATCTTATCTAATTAAAGTTTTAAAGCCATAATTCATTATTAAAATGCCTAAGTTTAGGAGAATAAAATATATAGAAAAATATGTTTATCACCCATTTACTTGTCGATTTTGGACTTGCTTCACCCAATTTTTAAAAGGTTCATAGACTCAACCTTGCTCTTGAGAGTCAACCTCACTTTTAGGAGACTCTTTACTTTGTCTCAATCAATCTTAATGGTTCTTGGCTCATCCTCACCATGGCTAAGGGTTCTTAGCCTCATCACACTCAGGCAAACCAAAACAAATATCATTTAGAAACATAATGCATCATCATGGTACCATGGAGTAAGAGCTCATGCTAGAACATTTTTCATGGCTTGAAATACACATACACATATTCAAAGACAAGTAAAGCAAACAATCATGCATGATAGAAGGTGGAGAGAGCTACCTTGCTAGCATTTGAACATTTTTTTTCCTTAAGCCTTGAATCCTCTCTCTTGACTTCACACACCCAAGAAGGTGGAGATCATTCCTCTTGGCCTAAACACATCATATGGAAGCTAATTATATTCTTGAACTAAAGTCTAAGGCCACACAACTTGCTTAGACACTAGCTTGGCTCATTAGCCCTTTTATGTTTCTAAGAATGCACCTAATGAAGCAACACCCCTCAAATAAATTTTTGGCTCTATTCTTTCCTTTCAAATATGATTATTGACTCCTTTTAAGCCTCTTGGAGTCATCACACAATTAAAATAAAGAGCCCAACTATATGTTGCTTCTTTAGGTCATATTATGGAACATAAAGCACCAAGTCATTCTCTAGGCTTTCTAAATTTTTCTCAAGGCTTCCCCTCATGTTCATTCATCATATATGACTCAAAAATGGGTTTAGAAAAGTTTAAAACTATCCCTAGCTATGTTATCCCCTCTTGGCTGAACCTATGGAAGATTTTAGCTTTCATAAAGCTTGCTTTGTTTTCTTGATGAAAGAAGTACATGGGGAGACTTCTAGGAATTTTAGGAGCTCATTTAAACTCTCATTTAGACATAGGAGTCAAAGTATCAAATTAGATTTTTCAAAGAATATATGAAACCCTAGACTTTGCATCTTGAATTTTCATAGTTATTTGTTAATTCTCTTTGTATATTCTTAATCTCCATACCTTTTCTTCTAAGAATCACCCTTGGTTATGCAAAAATCAAGCCCTCCTAGGACTTCTTGAGTGGGGCAAAATGGGTTGAGAGAGGAGCAACGGGTAGTAACTATGGAAGAAGAAATTGCCTTGTTTTCATGGCTTTTCTCACTTGAATCTTGTCTTCTTTAAGCTCCACTCTTCAAATCCAAATTTTTCCCTTAAAACAGATTTATAAACTTCATTATAATTATAGGAAATAAAGGAGAATGGAGGAGAAGAGGTTTGGAAGGAAGAAAGCATGAAAAACTATAAAATTTTCTTACCTTTTTGCTTGAATTTCTTCTCCTTTTCTTCTTCCTCTTGTGTGCCTCATCCCCTAGGGTTTTCTTTGGTTTTTGGGTAGAGCTTGGTCAACCAAAATGAAAGGGAGGGGGGGAAGGGTGTATCATATATATAGGTGGGAGGAAGAAACACTTCAAAAATTCTAATTTTGCCATTCGTTTTTGGCATTTTTGTTTCTAACTTGCTTTAGCTCCTTTTTTAGAACCATCTTTTCCATTTGAAAATTTAGGTTCCCAATTTAGTAAAATGCCTTTGGAATCACTCAAATTGGAGCTAAAACCTTCCCAAACGAATCAGTCAAAGTTCAGGTCAACCAACATTGAAAAATATCCACTGGAGGGGTTTTAATTATCTCGAGACTTTTCTTGGTTTTCAGAGACTCTGAGAACCCCAAAGAACTCAAAACTTTTATTTAAAAAGCCCTCTTATGTGAATTCCAAAATTTACTCAAAATTATGAAAATACCATTATATTTCGTAAGTTCTCCATAAAATTTTGTTTCTTCATTCAAGCTCTATTTTCCTTTATGTCTGAGCCTATGATTCTCATTTTTAGGAGTCTAGAATCTTTCCTAAATTTTTTGGGACTTTAACTAAGTTATTTCAGGGGATTTGCTTTTATATTAGGTGAATTTTGTTCATTTGTAGAGAAATCGTATATTATGTTTCTCACATTTTCTATCATTTTTAGAAAATCAGATGTTACAAAATCCATGGAGATGCTATCTGTAACATTTGATTCTCTAAAATAAGAGAAAACGTGAGAAACGTAATGTATGATTTCTCCGTAAATGAACAAAATTCACCAAATATAAAAGAAAGTCCCCTGAAATGATATAGTTAAGGTCCTAAAAAATTTGGGATGCATTCTAGAATCCTAAAAATGAGAATCCCAGGCTCAGACAGAAAGAAAAACAGAGTTAGAATGAAGAAACAAATTATGACGAAAACTAATGAAATGTAATGGCATTTTCGTAAATAAGTACAACTTTTGGAAAAATATATATGAGGGCATTTTAAATGAAAGTTTTGAGTTTCTCAGGGTTCTCAAAGGCTTTGAAAACCATGGAAAGCCTTGGGACAGTTAAATCCCCTCCGATGGATGTTTTTATAATATCAGTAAACCTAAACTTTGATCGGTTCGTTCGATAAGATTTTAGCTCCAAATTGAGTGATTCCAAAGGCATTTTATTAAATTGGGAACCTAAATTTTATAATGGAAAAGACAGTTCTAAAAAAGGAGCTAAAACAAAGCTCAAACAAAATTGCCATTATGGAAGGACAAAATTGAAATTTTTGAAAAAGTGTGTTTCTAGAAGCTCCCACATACTTCTCCTTTCTTCTCCCATCTTCTTAAGCACAAAATTTCTGCCCAAAATACAGAATATGATCTACTCTCTTAGGCTCACAAGAAGGGGAAGAAAAGAAGGAGAAAAATCAAGAAAAAAGTATAGATACTTGGTAGTTTTCTATGCTTTCTTCCATCCAAACCTCCTCTCCTCCATTCTCCTTTGTTTTCTTGATTAAAATGATGTTTTCAAATCTGTTTTAAGGGAGATATTAAGGGGAAATTTCGGATTTGAAGATAGGAGCTTGGAGAAAGCAAGATTCAAGTAAGAAAAAGCAAGAAAACTAGGTAATTTCTCTTCCTATGGTTTGCTACCTTTGGTTTCTCTCCTCCTCCATTTCGCCTAACATGAGAAACCCTAGGAGGACTTGATTTTTAGGTAGAACCAAGGGATGAATCTAAGAAAAAAGAGTGTGGAGTTTAAGAATATATAAAGAAAATTAACAAAAACCCATTAGATTTTAAGATGCAATTTCTAGGGTTTCAATTGCACCTTGTAAAATCTGATTTTGTATGATGATTCCTAAGTCTAAATAAGAGTTTAAATGAGCTTCCAAGATCCCTAAGAGGCTTCCCACATGCATCCTCCCTTGAGAAAACAAAGCAAACTCCAAGAAACCACCCCATTTCCTCCATAGCCTCGGCCTAAAGGAGTTTGTGTAGTTAGAGAGAGTTTTAAATTTTTCTAAGCCCATTATTGAGTTATAAATGATGAATGAAAATGAAGGGAGGCCTTGGGAAAAATTTAGAACTCATAGAAAGTGAGTTGTGCTTAAATTCCATATTATGAGCTAAAGAAGCAACATGTAGCTAGGCTCTTGGTTTTGATTGTGTGATGACTCCAAGAGGTTTAAAAGGAGTCAAGAATCATATTTGAAAGGAAAGAATGGAGCCTAGAATTTATTTGAGGGGTGTTGCTTCATTAAGTGCAATTATGGAACCACAATGAGGTTATAGGCTAAGCTAGTGTCTAAACAAGTTGTGTGGCCTTAGAATTAATTTCATGAACCTAATTGGCTTCCATACATTATGTTTAAGCCAAGGGAAATCATCCCCCACACTTTTGTGTGTGTTTGGCCAAAAAAAGGAGCTTGAATTCAAGAGAAAAAATGTGTAATTATGTACAAGGTAGCTCTCTCTACCTTCTCTCATGCATGGATGTGTGCTTATCTTATCTTGAATGTATGTATGTGTATTTTTAAGCCATGAAAAGTGTTCTAGTATGACTTTGATTCGTTGGTGCCATGATGTTGCAATATGCTCTTATATGATGTTCTTGATGTGTGCTTGGGTTTGCTTAAGTGTAGTGAGGCCAAGAACCCTTAGCCATGGTGAGCATGAGCCAAGAACCCTTGAGATTGGTTGAGACAAAGCAAAGAATCTCTCAAAAACAAGATGGACTCCCAAGAGTATGGTTGAGTCCAAGAATATCTTAAAGAATAGGTGAGGCAAGTCCAATATCCATAAGAAATTGGGTAAGGCTAATCCACTTACTTGGCCAGCCTTTGTATACTGTGTATGACTTTTTTTAAATGATGAAAATATTTCTTGAATGTTTGCACATGTCAACATGACCATACATGCATTTATGAGACTTGTTTGCATATGTTATGTATGATTGAATGGGAAATGAGCTATTGAGATTCTTTGAATCTCATTCCCTCCTCTCCAATGTCCTAATATGCTAGGTGACCAAGAGGGCAAGGTAATGGAAGTCAATCTCCTTCAAGATGAGAGGATGACATGAAAATGCTTGAGTTTTGCTACTTTAAGGCCATACAAATGGCAAAAGATGTAACCAATGAATGTATATGTATTATGATGTAATGAACACATGTAATTATGATAACATGTCATGTAGGAATGTGAGAACATGTTATGTAGCCATTAGAATGTGATTTGAGTATATGATGGCAAACTAGTTTCATGAATGATATTATGGAATTATTCATATGTGTGGATAAGATAGCTAAAATGAGATGCATAAGGTTTGGGACCATTTGGGCGGCTCATATAAGTCCCAATATGCTTTTAGACTTGCCCAAAAGGTGCCAAACCTAAGGAAAGCCATTTGGACAATTTAGTATCCTATATGGAGCCAAAATTGACCAATTTAGAACTCTATATCACTTTTTATCCAAATGAGATCTTCTTACTCTAAGATTTGTCATGCAATTAGAACTTATTGAGAGCTTTTTGGGAAGCCTAAAGAATAAAATTTTTGGAGGTCTACAGAATATTTGATGAATTTTCAAAGTTGGCAAATTTTCTAGTTTTGGTCATATCACTATTCATACTGGTTCGAAAATGAAATTTGTCACACAGGGCTTAAATGATGTCCAATTATCACAAAATTTTATACAGAGAAACTAGATATTCAATTGGCTTATACAGAAGCACCTCATTTGGAGTCTAGAGAGGGAGATTGAATTTTCAAAAAATCTATCCAGTATCAAGAATTCTAGCCGACCTCTGTTACTATTTGATTGGATTTCAAGGTCTGGACGTACCTGAACTGGTTTGGAGTTATTTTTTCCCTCTAGCTAACATCTACATATTTCCATATTGGTATGATTTGCATGGATTGGAATTTTTTAGAATTAATTGGATATTTTTTAAATTTGCTGCAGAAATCTGTGACACGCACCAATGGATAGCTTGACCTCTGGACCTTTTCAAATGTCAAATGTCCTCTGTATTGGATGTTATGGTCTAGAAATATTTTTAATATGAATTAGACATCTGTACCTTTCTAGAATGGCTAAGAATACATAATTTCAATTTTTTTAGATTTAGTTATGATTTTTCAAAGTTGTGATAGAAATGAGGACAAAGCTGGCCGAAATTATATATGTATATTTCATGCATTCCTTTGAGTTCCTTGAGATGTAGGCCACGTTAGTTTGCATTGTAAATTAATGTACATAGGCCATGTTAGTTCAAGACCATTAATTTGTGGGTGTCAAGCCGAGAAGGACTAAGGAAAAGAGCATAGTCAAGTAGATTAGTGGCAATGTAAGGCTTCTAACTCTATAAGGTAGCTATCTCTTCCTATTTTGCATATAGTTGAGTGTATGAATGAGTTGAGATGCTTGTATGTTTGATTATTTGATAATTTCATAAGTTACGCTTGAAATTGGATTTTATCATGAGTTTTATGCTAAATAAAAATATATTGGTCTCCTAGCTCCCTATAGCAGGGAATTAAGTGCAGTAGCTCTTCTTTAGCCCAAAGTCAAGTTTAGTTGAACTTAGCTAGTATATTTTGATGCCATGGCCATATGAGAATTGAAGTTCCATGATAAATTTTATGCTTGAGCTATTTGATGCATATGGCCCACATGCTTGCATTTTCTCATTTGTATTCATTGCATGTGTTGATGTGGAATGAGATTTGCTATTGAGATTCTTTCAAGAATTTCACCCCATTCATCTCCCACTTACCATTATAGGTTCTTCAAGCAAAGAGAAGGAAATTAAGAAGAATTAGAGTTTAGAAATTATGTAATAAAAGCTTTTGATGTAACTATGTGATTGACAATGTATGAGACATATTAGTGGTGAAATATTTTGCATATGACAAGGATATGTAATGGTAGCCTATGTATAAGCTTGAGAACATGTATGTGTGTTATTTTGATGCATGAGTTGGCAATTAGTACATAAATTCATATATCAGAAACTACTTGTTCCATATGCATGGTTGGGTGTGAAATGGTAAATTTTTTATGCTAACCATATTTCTTTTAATGATTCTTATGAAAATAAAGTAGGAATGGATTAAAATTTGTTTAAGGGAAGAGATTGCATATTGGGGCTCAAATGGACTACTTTAAAACCAAATTTTGGTCTAAACGAGCCATAAATTGCAACATTACCCTTAATAGCCTAAATGATTTAGTTTGGGATTGAAATTTGGTAGATACCTAGAGAATTTATAGAGCTTTCTAACAAGCTAAAGATGGTACATTTTTGAACTTTACAGAATATTTAAGGAATTTTTGAACCTGGTCCATAATTATAGAATTATGTAGTTATTATTCATAATTTCATGGCTTAGGTACTAACAATATGAGTTAGAATAGATCTTAATCAGTTACTTTGCATTGTAAATTGATATATATAAGACAAGTTAGTTCAAGTCCATTAACTTGTAGGTGTCAAGCTAAGAAAGACTAAGGAAAAGAGAAGAGTCAAAGGGGTTAGTGGTAGCTTGAAGCTTTTAGCTCCATAAGGTAGTTATCTTTTCTTATCTTGCATGCATTTGAGTGTATGAATGAGTTAAGATATTTGAATATTTGATTGTTTAATGATTACATGAATTATGTTTTGAAATGGTTTTTATTATGAATTTTATGCATGCATGATGCTATGTTTGGCTCTTAGCTTTCTATAACGGGAAATTAATCATAATAGCTCTTCCTCAATCTAGAATTGAGTTTAGTTAAACCTAGATAATATGTTTGATACCATGGCTAGATGAAAATTGAAGTTCCATGCTAAATTTTATGTTTGACCTATTTGATGCATACAACCCACGTGCCTGCATTTCTTCATTTGTATTCATTGTATATATTGACGTGGAATGAGATTTGCTATTGAGATTCTCCCAAGAATCTCACCCTATTCACCCCCCACTAACCATGATAGGTACCTCAAGTAAAGAAAAGGAATCAAAGAAGAATTAGAGTTTAGAAATGATGTAATAGAAGACTTTGATATAACTATGTATTTGATGATATATGAGACATATTAGTGATGAACTATTATGTATATGACAAGGACATGTAATGGTAATCTTTGTACAAGCTTAAGAACATGTATGTATGTTATTTTAATGCATAAGTTGGCAATTGGTACATGTTTTAATGTATGAGATGCTAGTTGTTCCATATGCATAGTTGGGTGTGGATGGTGAATTTTTGATGCTATCCATATTTCTTATAATGACCTTTATGGAAATGAAGTATGAATAAATTAAAATTTGCTTAAGAGAAGAGATTGCTTGTTGGGGCCTAAATGGACTATTTTAAAACTAAAATTTGGTCCAAATGAGCCATAAATTGCGTTATTACCTTTGATAGCCCAAATTATCTAATTTGGGGCTAAAATTTGGTAGACACTTAGAGGATTTATAAGCTTTCCCAGATGCCAAAGATGGTACTTTTTGGAACTCTATAGAATATTTGCTAAATTTTTGAATTTGGTTTAAAGTTGTAGAATTTTGCAATCATTGTTCACTCTACACATCCTTGGTTTTCATGTCTTTTTAAGGGCCAATGGATTCATTTGTATTTATAATTTTTAGAACACAAAATTCAAATAATAAGCTTTCTATAAACACCTAATTTGTGTAAATTAGATTATATGGCCAGAGTTATGAATTTTTGAAACTTGTTGTAATACCATATTATTTTAAACATTGATCCCCTTCTTGCAAGAAAATGTATTAAAATAATGGATTAAATTGCATTGCATAGCGGATAATGAGACACCATATATTTCTAGTTCATATCAAGCAACTCACAAAGAGGCAAGGAAAAATTGCATTAAAAAATGTATTTCTTAGCATTCGTCGCGTATAAAATTTTCTTTTAGAGTCTTGTGGGCCATATAGACTCATATATCACATTCTCATATTTAATTACATGGATGCAACCCATTTCCATCATCAAATGTGGCCTACAAGCCATGAAAATAAATTGGAAGCATAAAACACATATATGCATTTTTGGCCAAATTTTCCTTATTTCTGTCACAAATTTTGAAAAATTATAACTAATTCTATAAAAATCAAAATCATGCATTCTTGGCTATTCTGGAAAGCTACACATGTTTAATTTATACTAAAAATACATTCTGATCATAACATCTAACACAGAGGACATTTGATATTCAAAAAAGTCCAAAAGTTAGGGTGTTTACTGGTGCTATCACAGAATTCTGCAGCAAACTTCAAAAACATCCAATGAATTCCATAAAAATTTAATCTATGTAAATGATACCAATCTAGAAAGCTATAATGTTAGCTAGAGGGAAAAAATAACTTCAGACTAGCTCAGGCATGTCCAGGCATCAAAAATCAATCAAACAGTCCCTGAGGTCAATTGGAGTTCTTAATATTGGACAAAATCTTTAAAAATTCATATCTTCCTCTATAGACATCCAAATGAGGTGCTTTTAATTGGTACAAGTCATTGTTAATGTCTAGTTTCTCTGTATAAAATTTCGTGGTAATTGGACATCATTGGGCCCTATGTGATAGATTTCATTTTCAGACTAATATGAACAGTGACATGACCAAAATCAGAAATTTTTCAACTTTGAAAATTCATCAAATATTCTCTAGATCTCCAAAAATTATGTTCTTTAGCTTTCCAAAAAGCTCTCAATAATATATAATTTTATACCAAATCTCAAATCAAGAAGAGTTCATTTGGACAAAAAATAATGTAAGGTTCTATTATGGTCAATTTTGGCTCCATATGGGACGCCAAAATGTCCAAATGGCTTTCCTTAAGGTTTGGCACCTCTTGGGCAAGTCTAAAAGCATAAATAAGACTTTTATGAGCTGCTTAAATGGTTCCAAACCTCATGAATCTTAATTTGGCCATTCCACTTCCATTCATACATGAAATTCCATAATGCAAAGTTGTCATTACATGACCAAAATGAGTATTTCCATACATATAACCCTAGCTCTCATTTATACACAATATATTAACATAATTATACATGTTCATAACATCATAGGTCATATGCAACTAGGGATTTCATCAATTGCCATCCATAAGGCCTTAAAGTAATAATTTCAAGACACTTTGATGGCATGCTCTCATCTTCAAGGTGGTTGGCTTCCATTACCTTACTCTCTTGATCTACCTAGCATGTTAGAACATTGGAGAGGAGGGGATGAGATTCAAAGAATCCTAATAGCTCATCTCCCATTCAATCATACATAAAGTATGCAAAACAAGTCTAAAAAATGCATGCATGGCATATGGGCATGTGGAATCATTCAAGAAGCATTCTTAGCATTTGAAAAGTCATACATAGCATACGTAGGCTTACCAAGCAAGTAGATTAGCCTCACCCATTTACTTGTAGATTTTGGACTTGCCTCACCATTCTTTAAGAGGTTCTTGGACTCAACCATACTCTTGGGAGTCAACCTCACTTTTGGGAGACTCTTTATTTTGTCTCAACTAATCTTAAGGGTTCTTGGCTCATCCTCATCATGGCTAAAGGTTCTTGGCCTCACTACACTCAAGAAAACTAAAGCAAACATCATAAACATCATTTGGAAAACATAATGCATCATCATGGTACCATGGAATAAGAGCTCATGCTAAAACATTTTTCATGGCTTAAAATGCACATACACACATTCAAAGACAAGTAAAGCAAACAATCATGCATGAGAGAAGGAGGAGTAAGCTAGCTTGGAAGCAAACACACACTTTTCTTCTTGAATCAAGGCTCCCTTTCTCGGCCTCACACACACAATGGTGTGGGAATGATTTCTTTTGGCCTAAACACAATTTATGGAAGCTAATTACGTTTATGGAATTAATTCTAAGGCCACACAACTTGCTTAAACTCTAGCTTGACTCATTGACCCCTTTATGTTTCTAAGAAAGCATCTAATGAAGTAACACTCATCAAATAAATTCTAGGCTCTGTTCTTTCTTTTCAAATATGAATCTGGACTCCTTTTAAGCCTCTTGGAGTCATCACACAATTAAAACCAAGAGCCTAAATACATGTTGCTTCTTTAGGTCATATTATGGAACATAAAGCACCATCTCACTTTCTATGGTTTCTAAATTTTTCTTAAGGCTTCCCCTCATATTAATTCATCATATATGACTCAAAAATAGGCTTAGAAAAATTTAAAACTATCCCTAGCTATGTTATCCCCTCTTGGCTGAACCTTTGGAAGGTTTTAGGCTTTATGGATTTTGCTTTGTTTTCTTGATGGAGGAAGCACATGGGGAGACTTCTAGGGATCTTAAGAGCTCATTCAAACACTTATTTAGGCATAGGAATCAAGAGATTAAATCAGATTTTGGAAGGAACACTTGAAACCCTAGACTTTACATCTTGAATTTCCATGGTTATTTGTTAATTCTCTTTGCATATTCTTAATCTCTACACCCTTTTTCCTAAGAATTACCCTTAGTTCTACCTAAAAACCAAGTCTTTCTAGGTCTTCTTAAGTGGAGAGGAATGGTGGAGAAGGGGAACAAATGGTAGCAACCATGGAAGAAGAAAATACCTTATTTAATGGCTTTTCTCACTTGAATCTTGTCTTCTTTGAGCTCTTCTCTTCAAATCCGAATTTTTTCCTTAAAATAGATTTATAAACTTCATTATAATCAAAGGAAACAAAGGAGAATCAAGAAAAAGAGGTTTGGAAGAAAGAAAACATGAAAAACTACTAAATTTCCTTACCTTTTAGCTTTAATTTCTCCTCATTTTCTTCTTCCTCTTATGCTCCTCATCCTAGGGCTTCTTTCTCTGGTTTAGGGTAGAAACATATGAGGCTACATAAGGGTGAGAGTGGGGCGCCACTTATATATAAAGGAGGAAGAAGAACTTTTCAAAAATTCTCATTTTGCTCTTTGTTATTGGCATTTTTATTTCTAATTCGTTTGAGCTCCTTTTTGAGAACTGTCTTTTCCATTATGAAATTTAGTTCCAAATTTAGTAAAATTCCTTTGGAATTACTCAAATTGGAGCTAAAACCTTTCTGAACGGATCTGTCAAAGTTCGGGTACATTGACGTTAGAAAACATCCACAGGAGTGGTTTTAACTGTCCTGGGGCTTTCCATAGTTTTTAGGACCTCTAAGAATCCCAGAGAACTCAAAATTTTTATTTAAAAAGCCCTCCTATGTGAATTCTAAAATTTGCTCAAAATAACAAAATTGCCTTTATGTTTCGTCAATGTTTATTTCTTCATTTTAGCTCCATTTTTCTTTCTATTTGAGCCTGGAATTCTCATTTTAAGAGTCTAGAATGCTTGTCAAATTTTTTGGGACCTTAACTAAGTCATTTTGGAGAACTTCCTTTTATATTTGGTGAATTTTGTTCGTTGACAGAGAAACTATATGTTATGTTTCGCACGTTTTTTCTTGTTTTCAAAAAACTGAATGTTACAGATAAAATTTTCATTTTGTGTCTCTGGGATCCCATGAACACATCAACAATATTTTTTAATTATTTTTCATTCATGCAAATCATAACATTCTCAAAAATTTGCATAAACCATGGATCAAGGGTCAAAAACCCTAAAATTTTCCTCATTTATCATGGTTGTACAGTAATAGATTTTAGGGGCAACTTTGAAAATCATAACTAAATATAAAAAACTCAAAATCACACAAATCATAACTTTTTGGAAAGCTCTGGATGTCTACTTTATACTAAAAATAAGTCCTAGTCATGAAAACCTCATCTGGGCTATGTTTGACAATAGAAAATATAGAGAGGTTGAGCTGTTTAGAAATCTATTACAACTTACTAATATAAACTTTGAGAATTCATAACTAATTACACAAAAATATAATCCATGCAATATATACCAATTTGGAAAGCTACAGATGTTAAATAGAGTAAAAAAATACTTCAAAACAATCCAATTGCATTCAGACCCCGAAAATCAATCAAGAAATAACATAAGTCTGATTAAGTGCTTAGTACTAGACAACAACTTCAAAAATTCATATCTCCCTCTATAGACATTCAAATGAGGTGTTTCTAGTTGTCACAAGTCACTGGAAAAGTTTAGTTTCTCCTTGTAAAATTTTGTGGCAATTGGACATCGTTTTCCCCATGATTGGCATAGAACAAATTTTGGACCAGATAAATAGTATACTAACCAAAAACTAGAAAATTTTTCAACTTCAAAAATTCACCAAATATTTTATAGACCTCTAAATATTACCAAATTTATCTTCCTAAAAAGCTCTTAATAAGCTCTAGATGCATGCCAAAGATCAGATCAAGAAGAGCTCATTGGACAAAAAGTGGTATAGCTCACCAAAATGGCCATTTTTGCTCTATATGAGATACCAAATTTGTCCAATTAGCCATCTTTAGTGTTTGGCACCTCTTGGGCAAGTTTAAAAGCATGAATATGACTTGTGTGAGCTGCCTAAGTGGTCCCAAACCCCATGCATCTTAGATTGGATATCCCACATCCAAGAATACATGTTTCAAGTAAGCATTCAACTACCCAAAATCCATATTTATATTGATTTAAGGTCACATATAGTCTACATAATATCCATACATCATTTTACATTTGTTCATGATCTCACATCACAAAATTAATATGTACAACCTCACTTTGACATTCAACTACAAATAAGGTTACATAATGGACAAAATGCAATCTCTCAAGGTCTTTGGCTTGCACTCATTGCTTCTTGAACATCACCTAGGCATTTCTAGATAATAGAGGAAAGGAGAGTGAGATTCCTAGAATCTCAATAGCTCACACACCCATTGACACACATTTATGCCATATACACATCAAAACATATGTATGGAAGGTCTAACAACCATAAAGTATGCAAGGTCATAATTTCCATGTCATTTATTCACATTCAAGCTAAGAACATGCTCTAGGGACTTTTTCTCTTGGCTCATCCCATTTCTAGGACTTTTGGATTTGCCTCATTTTTTGCCTAGGGACTTTTAACTTAACCTCACCCTTCCAAGAGACTTTTGGCGTCATCTCACCCTTATGAGCCATTTCCATAACCAAGGTCATTCAAGGAAACACATTGGTACCAATGTAATGTCAAGGCATCAAGTGATGTGTCATCAAGTTACAAGAACATACACAAGCATACAATGACATGCATATGCATACAAGAATACAAGGAGAATGAAGTGGAGAGCTACCTTGAATCTTGCAAGCCTTCCTTGTCTTATTCCTTCCTCTTTTTGGCCTCACAAGTGCACGTAGGTGGGTTGGTGTTCTCTTGGCCTAAACACTATAAATAACACAATTACACACTTGAAGCAAGCCAAGACATTAAACTCACTCTTGAACACACACTTGGTTTCATAAGTGGCATAATCCCTCCATACATGGCCTATTAAAGCAACCTTCACAATTCAAACTTTAGGCTCTAATCTCTTTCCATTTCTAGGCCTCTTGTCCTTATTCAAAGTCCTTGGAGCCCTCACACAATTGTTTGCACAGGCTTAGAATTAAGTTGCTTCACAAAGCACCATTATGGACACCATTGTCCCATCTTCTAATCCATGGCTCCTAAATTTTTTCCAATGGTTTCTCCCATCTTCTAACATCATATAAAGTCCCAAACCAAGGCTAGAACAAACTAAAACATTCCCTAGCCCAATGAACCTAGCTTAGCCAAAATATGCACCATAATGGAGGTTCATAGAGTTCTTGATTTTTCCTTGATGCGAGAGCCACTTAGGAGGGTTTCTAGTGGTCTTAGGAGCTCAAGGAAACACTCAAATAGCTAAGGAATTACTCACACAAAATCAGATTTTTCAAAACCCTAAAGAAGCCTATACTTTTCTATCTTGTTTTCTATAGGGTTTTCTTGCAATTTCTTGCCATATTCCTCTTCCTCATGGTCTAAAACCATAGTTCCTCTCTTATTTTTGGACAAAACATCTCCCCCTCATTGGTTTGGCCAAAAATCATACACAAGGAAGAAGCAAAGAGGAGAAACAACAAAACCATGAAATACCTTAGATTCAAGCTTGGTTTCAAGACTTTTTCTCCTTGGTTTTCTTCTCCTTAAGCAATTCAAATTGCTCCTCCTTGTTCTGGACTCAAAATAGAATAAATTTACTCATATAAACCATGGAAAGAGAGGAGGAGAGGAGAGGAATAGAATTAGAAGAAGATGGAGCATGAAATTCCTTAAATTTTCTTACCTTTCTTGCCTTTTTCTTCCTCTTTTTCTCGTTCTCTTGGTGTGCCTAAAGGAGCTGAAAATTTTTTGTATTTTGGATAGAAAGGGTTGTGCTTAAAAAGGTGGGAAAAGAGACAAGAAGCTTATGGAACATTCACGAAGCTAGCTTTTTCAAAAATTTCAATTTTGTCCTTCCATAATAGTAATTTCTTTTTCGCTTTGTTTTAGCTCCTTTTTTAGAACTATCTTTTCCATTATAAAATTTGAGTTCCTAATTTAATAAAATACCTTTGAAATCACTCAATTTAGAGTTAAAACTTTACCGAACAAATCTGTCAAAATTTAGGCTCACTGCCATTGGAAAATATGTACTGGAAGGGCTTTACCATTCCCAGGGCTTCCCACGATTTTTCGAGCCTCGAAAAACCTTGGGCAACTTAAATTTTTCATTTAAAAATCCATTCAGTGTGTTTTTCCAAAAGTTACACTTATTTACAAAAATGCCATTACGTTTCGTCAGTTTCTATCACAAATTGTTTCACCATCCTAGCTCTGTTTTACTTTCTATTTGAGCCTAGAATTATCATTTTTAGGAGCCTAGGACTCTACCCAAATTTTTTGGGATATCATCTAGCTCATTTTAGAGAGCTTGCTTTTATATGGCTCGTTTCGTTGTTTTACAAGAATTATGTTCATTACACTTGTCCCATGTTATGTCAAAGGAGGCAAAAAGTGGATATATAACTCTATAATGCAATTAGGCCTTATATAATGATTATGTGAGCTAAAACAAATGTGTCTATAGAGCTTAGGGATTGAAATGGTAAGAAAAGCTAACTTGGACCCCTAGAAGCTTAATTGTCATAAAAACGGGCATAAAAGGGTTGCTAAAATTTTTGTAATGGTTGTATTTTTATCACCTTAGAAGGGAAATGATATGAATTAGTTATGTAAAGCATGTTTTAATATAAGACATATTCAATCTCATGTTCATATTCAGTGCATATTTGGGTCTTTAGGTATGACATATGCTCTCTTTAGATGGTTTAAGAAGCAACTTTTGAATTTCAACCTCTAGGCTTCAATATCTCACCATATATGATTTTCATAATTCTAATGGAACTTATTAGAGTTATTAAAAGCATAATTAAACATGCCTAGAGTCAAATAGTCCCATTAGGCATCCTTGAACCCTAATTTTTCACTTAGAAAAATAAATTTCCTAAATTCATTCCAATGACTCCATTAGTATTCATATTTTATATCTAAACGATTCAAAACCTTAGAATCAATGAAAAAATTTCCTAGATGCCAAACCATCTCTTGGCTAAGACACCCTATATAGGTACCAACTTGGAGTTTTTGTTAAGTTCTTAAGGAATTTCAAGGCTTTAGGGTATCCATACTTCATTTCTAACTGAATTAGGCTATTAGAAGGATTAATTAACTCTCCTAAAGTTTTGAATCTCTTAAGGCCAAAACGAAACCTTAGGTGAGCCCTATGCCATTCTTTTTTATTCTTTATTAATTCTAATTGCATATTCTTACTCTTCACTCTTTAAAACCCTTCATTTCATGATGGTTTCATCAAACTCAAATCTCCTTCCCTCATCCTCCCTCTTGGCCAAACTTATACATGGCTAGGGTTCTAAGATTACACAATTTTCTTAGCCTAAACTATACATTACTTTGATGTACTCTAAATGAGCATTATTTTGGTATAATTGGTTTGCCCATTAGAACTTCTTCATCTAAGAGGTTAGCTACAAAATCCATTCTTTTGAGAAACCAAATCCATCAAGAGAAAAAGGAAAAGGGATAAAAAAAAAAGTTTACAATTACATCATAATCAAATTTGACATATTTGTGTACCCATGGTAGTTTCTTTCTCCTTCTTTTCCCTCCATCCTTCACACCACTTTAGGTCTGGTTTTGGAGCTGCTTAAGTCCGCCAAGAGAAGAAAGTGAGGTGCTATATATATAGGAAGATTATGGTTTAAACTTTTTCAAAAATACCAATTTTGCCCCTACATTTTAATTCCTCCGTTTGAGCTCATTTCTTAGTGTTTTCAAAAACTAACAGCTCCACATTAAAATTTAGACTCTACTCTTCATTAAAAATATCTACTTTGATGTTACAAGGACTTAAAATATGCAAGAAAAGTCTTGTCAAAGTTATGGTCAACTGAAGCCCTAAATTGTACACTGTCAGGGATTTAATTAAATCAACCTCGTTTGGTTAATCATTAACCTTCTTTCATCATATTATGATAAGGAATATTCATTTCTTAGGTCAATTCTCATGTTTTTTAAGTCTTTGAAATTTCTGTTGGTTATGCCCATATTGGTTTCTTTTAATTCTGATTGGCCTTTTATTGTCCTATGACCCTTTTTTAATTAACCCATTTCATTCTTTTAAGGTTATATAGATTTATACAACATAGAATCACAATTTGGGCCTAATCACAGAAAAAAAGTTAATGATTTAGAGAATATGAGAAATGACTTGAGAAATGTATATCTTTTATTATAATATTATGAGATAAGGTTAGCATATTAACTTAGAGGGGTTAATTCGGTTAAATCTTTAATAGTGTATGATTGGTAAGATTTTAGTTTAGACTATTTCAAACTATTTTATGTTATTGTAACCTCTAAGAAAATATTTTTTAATTAAGAAAGTTTTAAATTTGATTTGGAACAGTTGATTTTTAAAAGGACTAAAAAATAAGTTTAAATTAAGGAAATAAAATGTAAAGGCAAAATGGTCATTTTTGAAAAATTATAAACCCTAGTTTTTAAATGTCAATCATGTTCTCTCCTTCCTCTTTATTTCCAAAACTGACTTTTACCAACTCTAAAAAGCTCCTATGGTGGTGTGAAAGAGGGAAGAGGGAAAAGGGGAAACAAGCTTGAGGAAGGTAAGGAAACATGCCAAATTTTTGCTATGTTCTAGTTATAAAACTCTTTCTACTCCTCATGATCTCTCTCATAGTGTGTTTGGCTTCTAAAATGGGTGAAGTTTATGGCTGTCATCTTGAGTGAAAGAGCTTATTTAGGAAATAAATCATACCAAATGAATCATCACAAAAAGCTCATTAAAAAGGTATGATTCAAACTATGAAAAATTATTATTCTTGGAACCCTAGCTTATGCAACTTCAACCAAGAAAGAGAGTGAGGGAAGGGTATGTGTATTTGATGAAATGCAATTAATGGTTTAAAAGGGTAAGGAATAAGAATATGTCAAGGGATTAACCTAAAAATAAAGAAAAATGCATGTGGCTTCCCTCAGTGTTTAGGTTTGGCCTTGAGTACTTGAAAATCCTAGGAGTATTAGTTGATCCCTGTAATACAATAATTGAATTAGAAATAAATCATGAACATCCTAATGACCTCAAATTTCCTTTTAAATAAAAAAAATCTCAAGATTGGACCTAAAAAGGGAGCTCTTGGCCAAGATAGAGAAGTGGTACCTAAGGAAGCTTTTAAATTAGTCTAATGATTTAAGAGGTCGAAGTAATTGATATAAAGGTTAAATGAACCATTGGTTTGAGAAAAAGAATGAGATTTGATAATTTTAGAGCCATGGTTCCATATAAATTCTAATTTGTCCTGTGAATGGAAAATGAACCCTAATCTAATTCCATGAGTCTTAGAAGAATTTTTCTAAGTTAGGCAAGTTGAAAATAACCTAAAAAGAAAGTGAGAGAATTCACTAAAGAGTCATGTGGCATAATAATGCCTAAATGAAGGGCAAGTGGAGTTATATGGCAAAGTTTTTGGTCTTGTTTTAACAATGAAAAGTGAAGAAAAATGAGATAGATGAATGATGGAATTGCTACATTTCATGTAGCAAATGGGATGAGGCACTTTGGGACATTTAAAGTAACCTAAATCATACTTTAAGCCCCTAATATGCATGTATATTAATAGAATGAGACTACATGTGTCTTAATTAGTTGTTTTACATCTTAATTAATGTGTCTAGGCTAAGCAAATGGAACCACACCAAGGTGTTTATGAGGCCATGGAACCAAGGGAGGGAGAACAAGGGAATTAACTTGGATTTTGTTTGGTAAGGTAGTTTTTTCTTCATTTTTGTGTATATGTTTGGTTTACTTGAGTTTTTCATTGCTTGTGTGTAATGTTTGCAATTGTTTGCCTTGTTGACTATTTAAGTAGACTATATAATTACATGAACCTACTTGGATTTGTGAGAGGGGTGGCTTTAATGCAAGATGAGGCAAGGAAAGTGAGTATAGAATTACTCTACCTTAGGCCAAAAGTCCTTTTAGAGCATGGATTTGCTCTCATTTAAGCCAAGGAAACCTCTAGAATGTCTTAATTGGTTGTTTGAGTAGACTATACAATTGCATGAGACCTATTTGGATTTGTGAGAAGGGTGGCTCTAATGCGATGTGAGCCATGGATTTGCTCTTATTTGAGCCAAGGAAACCCTTAAAGTATAGATTTGCTTTCTTGTGTTGTAATTGGCAATAATTGCAAAACATATATACTAGCTTCCATATACTTGAGTGAAATATATATGTGTTTCAATGTTGATTTAGCTACTGGGATTCTTTGAATCTCATATTTCCTTATTTCTACTAACAATTCCTAGGTGAAATGCAAAGTAAGGAGAAAGAAGAGACAAAAACCTAAAAAAGTCTGATATTTCAAGAGATTAAACTAGGACTTGATGTTCTATATATGATTATGCAAATTTATATTTTGATGTAATATAATGATAATATGTGTACAAGTGGTAGACCATGATTATATGACTAATGAATGTATGTAGAAGATCTTGGAACATGATTTTGCATATTAAAACTATAATCCAAAAAGTAATTAAGAAACCTAAGGAATTATTATGAGAAATTTAGAAAAAATTATAAAAAATAGGAATTATTACGAAAAATAAATTATTTTAGGTATTTTGAGAAAAATAATGGTTATTTGGCAAATTTGGTGAAAAAATATAGTATTATTTTGGGATTTGAATTAATGGGGTTGAAATTTAATTAGTGTATCATAATTAATCTATTAATGGCAAAAGAATTCTTAGAAGCCCAACTTAAGTTTAACTAAATCCAACTCAATTAAACCCATTTAATCATGACCTAACACTTAGAAAATGGACCTAATTGGACCAAAAGCCTGTTTAGGTCAGCCCATTACTACCTATTACTCCAGCAAAAAAACACCTTGGACAACTGAAGCAAGGAGAGAAAATGCATAAAAAGGAGGAGGCTAGGGTTTTTTCACATTTCACCTCTGATCTACACAAGAGGGAGATTTACCCAAGATAATTTATACAAAAGTTATCTTCTCATCACCCTCTTCATTTTCGTCAGATTAGTTTTTTGTTTGGTGGATTTTTACCTCATTTCCAAATTTGAAAATTAGTGTTTTTTGGTGGTTTCTTGCATGATTTTTGGAACCTGAGGCTAAAGAGACAATTAGGTTAGTATTTCCCTTTAGTTTGATATGTTATTATGTTAGAAATTAGCCTCAATCATTGATTTTCATATTGGGTTTTGTCATACAAAAATGTAAGGAACTTGGAGTGAACCACTATAGCTTTTGGGTTAGAGGCCTTAAATCTGAATTTTAGAACTTACTAGAGGTTAAGCAATTGCTTTCTAAGTAGCTCTTAATGATTGAATTGAAAGAGTGTTTGATTCTTGTAGTGCATAATGACTAAGTTGCATTTTAGTTAATTTAAGACCTTTAGAGTGTAGGAGCTTGTTCTTAGCTCTTGGGGAAATTAGTACAACTAAGTGAGGCAACCAAAGGTTTATTTTAAATTTCATGTATATATTCATTTTAATCTTATAATTGCTATATATGTGTATACATATATGTTTTGTATGTTAAATGATTGGTTAGCTACTTAATTGTTTTGGACAGTGATTGTATCCTTGGTAAACTTGTGATCATGCTTCCACTTATAAATTATGCTGTGATCATGCACTGAGTCATGATCATACTCATTGGAATACACTGAGCTATGAATATGCCTAATAGGGAATTGGTACCATGGATGGGTCTTTTCCTCTATTTTTGGCCATTAACATACTGTATATGATTGCTAGTATAAGATAGTAGTCATTGGTAGTCCAATTAGTTCATTTGCTAATTATCTTGATATTTCTAGTGTTTCTTATATAAATTGCATTTATGTGGATTAATTTGCACATCTGAATGGAATTCCTTTTAGTTACTGAGATTCATATCTCACCTTATTTCATGGGCTAACAATTTTAAGTGAAAGTTCTTCGGTTAAAGAAAAGGGGAAGCAAATGGATGATCACCCTTAGTTTAAGGCCTTATATGGGATTTCTGCACTTAAACATTTAATTTAGTGTAGATGTTATTCTTTTTGTGACTTATTTTGTATAGTATCATGGTACATTCATATTGCCAAGTGTAGGCATTTTGATGTTTTGTAACTAAGGATGTAACCATTAGGAATCTAGACTATAATTTATATGGAATTTGATGTATTTATGTAATATTGAGCAAATATGAATTGCTATGAATGTATAAAGTTTGAATCTATAGATGTGGTTACATTGTTAAATGAATGTTTAGCCTAAATTCTGATACATAAAGTTTCCTACTATTATTTATGCCTTATAGGTGATTTAGGGATGTGGCATAGCCATATGTTGCATTTGAGTTTACTTTAAAGATTTGAAGGTAGGAACATGTTTAATTGGTCTATTGAAACTTGTTTAAAATGGTTCAAGGACAGTTTATAGGGAATTGCACATTTTGAAGTTGTTACTTGAGGCTTCATATACTATTTTATTGTCATAATAGGTGATTTACTAATATAAAGTAAGATTTAATTAGTCTAATTAATTCTGTAATCCTTAAATGATGTAAGTTTATGAGTTGAGGTCTATAGGAGATTATATGCCATTAAAACCTTGCATTTTAACCATAGAAGGACTCTAGAATTTAACTAAAAGTGGTGGCAAGTAGTTAAGACATGTATTTAGGAGTTTAGGATTAGAGGGTAGCCAAGTCACGGCCAAAACATCTTTGAGTTGCAGCCAAAAAGGAGTTTAAGGAGTAAAGAAGCTAAGTGTGCCACTACACAAGTTTTTAAATTGCGACACAAATCATGAAATCTAAGGGGAGAGTGCTCCTAAGAGCAATCTCGTCGTGGTGTGAGAGGGTCTTGCAACAACAAGAATCGAGCAATTGTAAAAAAAGGTCCAATAAGGACCTCATAGCTGCGACGTCTTGAGCTGTTACAAGTATTGGGTCCTAATGAGTTTTATGTTCTAAAATGGAGTTTTGTTGTAGCATAAGACCTTTGGGTCGTAGCACAAGTTCAAATTAGTTCTAAAGTTCCACATTTGAACTAAGTCATAGTGGGAAGTACTAAAGTCATGATATGGATGTGTATTGATGCTTTTAGAGATTATAGAGACCAACTTGGTTATACTAAATCTTTCCAAGTCATAGCCCTTTAGGTTAGCCTATGACTACCTAAAACCTTAAAAATGAGATAAGCCCCTTATTATTCCAATAGAAAAACATCTTGGACAATTGAAGAAAAGAGAGAAAATGTCTAGGGAAGCGAAAGCAGGGTTTCTTCACATTTTACCTCCGATCTCTACACTTAGAGGGGGATTTAGCCAAGATAATCTAAAGTTGATCCTGTCATCTTCTTCTTCATTTTAGACTGATTAGTTTTTTGTTTCATGGATTTTCACTTCATTCCCAAATCTAAAAATGGGTGTTATGGTGGTTTCTTACATGATTTTTGAAACTTAAGACTAAAGATGATTGGGTTAGTATTTCCCTTTAATTTGATATATTATTACACTAGAAATTAGCCCTAGTGACTGACTTTCGTATTAGGTTCTATCATTGTGCGAAAGTGCAAGGAACTTGGAATGAACCCTTATAGCATTTGGGTTAAAGGGCTTAAATTCAAATTTTGGAACTCATTGGAGGATGAATAAGTGCTTTCTATATAGCTCTTACTGATTGAATTGAATGTGTTTGGTTCTTGTAATGAATAATGACTAAAAGTTATATTTCGATTATTTTAAGACTTTTAGAGTGTAAGTACTTATACTCAGCTCTTAAGAAAATTGGCACAACTAAGTGAGGTAACCTGGGGTTTATTTTAAATTCCATGTATATATTAATTTTAATCTTATAATTGTTGTATATATACATATGTTTTCTATACTAAATGATTGGTTGGCTACTTAATTGCCTTGGACTATGATCGTGTCCTTATTAGAGTTATGATCATGCTTCCACCTATAAATTGTGTTGTGATTGTGAACTAAGTTGTGACAGTACTCCTTGGAATACATCAAGCTATGAGCATGCTCAATAGGGAGTTGGTGTTGTGAATGGGCATTTTCCTTTATTTTTTGGCATTAATATGTTATATGTTATTGCTAATATAGGATTGTAGTCACTGGTAGTCCAACTAGCTCAATTGCTAATTAAGTTTATGTTTATGGTATTTCCTATATAAATTGCATTTATGTCGATTAATTTGCACATATGAATGGAATTCCCTTTACTTACTGAGATTCATATCTCACCTCGTTTCATAGGTTAACAATTTTAGTTAAAGGTTCTTTGGCTAAAGAAAAAGGAAAGCAAATGCATGACCACCCCTAGCCTAAGGGCTTGTGTGGGATTTCTGCACTTGGACATTTAATTTAGTGTAGATGCTATTCTTTTTGTGATATCTTTTGTATAGTATCATGGTGCATTCACATTGCCAAGTGTAGACATTTTGATGTTTTGTAATTGAGGATATAATCATTAGGAAGCTAGACTTTAATTTACATGGAATTTAATGTATTTATCTAATGCTGAGTAAATATGAACTACTATGAATGTATGAAGTTTGAATTATCAATCCATGGATATGGTTATGTTGTTAAATGAATGTTTAGCCTAAATTTTGATACATGAGGTTTCCTGCTATTATTTATGCCTTATGGGTGATTTGGGGATGTGGCCTAACCATATTTTGCATTTAAGGTTACTTTAAAATTTTGAGGGTAGGAACATGTTTAATTGGTCTATTGAAACTTGTTCAAAGTGGTTTGAGGATAGTTGTTAGGGAAATGCACATTTTGAAGTTGTTACTTGAGGCTTCATATATCATTTTGCTATCATAATAGGTGATTTGCTGATATAAAGCAAGATTTAATTGGTCTAATTAATTCTCTGATCCTTAAACAATGTAAGCTTATGAGTTGGGGTTTGTAGGAGATTATATGCCATTAAAACCTTGCATTTTAGCCATAGAAGGACCTTAGAATTTAATTAAAGGTGGTGGCAAATAGTTAGGACATGTATTTAAAAGTTTAGAATTAGAGGGTAGCCATGGCATAAGTTCCCTAGACACGGTGCAAATTGTGAAATCTAGGGTGAGAGTGCTCTAAAAAGCAATCTTGTTGCAACATGATAGAGTCTCGCCACTATGAGAATTAGGCGATTTGAAAAAGGAGGTCTAATAAGGCATGTCCCCACTGTGCAAACGTCTTAAGATGCCACAAGTATCGATTTCCCATGAGTTTTACTATGGCATAAGACCTTTCAATCACAGCACAAGTTTAAATTTTTAGTTCCAAAGTTCTAGATTTGAACCAAGTCACAGTGGGAAGTACTCAAGTTGCAGTATGGGTATGTATTGATGCTTTTAAAGGTTACAAAGGCTAACTTGGCAACAGCTAAACTTTTCCAAGTTTCAAAAGTTTGTAATGTTTGGAGCTCTGTAGAATATTTGGCTAATTTTTAAAATTGGTCCTATAAAGTTGATATGGCTGGTATTGTTCATTTTGCGACTAGTTCTAGTTTTTGCATGTTTTTAAAGAACAAATGGGTTCATTGTGACTTGAGATTTTTACAAATAGAAATTTCATATCATAAACTTTAAAATTTCACCTAATTTTCTTCAATTGAAATTATGTAGCTTAAGTTGTGAATTTTTGAAGTTTATGCTTTACTATGTCATTTGTGGCTAAAGCAAGCAAATGGCTTCTTTTATATGATTGAGCTCTATATACATATTAAATTGGATGGAATGAAATGCTTGAACATGAATTTGTGAGTTGAAAATATGGAAAAAACTATTACTAGGCATCAAGAGTTAATTTGATGCATTTAGTATTAAATTTCTACTATAAATAGGTATGTGATGCATATTTTTACCTAAATAAACATCTAATTGTATTAAGTGAATGAGATATAATGAGGTGTAATAGTCTGCACAAGCTCAAACATAGTTTTTACTGTAGGAATGTTGGGAAAATACCTATTTAATCAAGGCTTGGATTATTTGAAAGCTACAAAAAAGGTCTTGAGGTACCTATAAGGTACAAAGAACTACATGCTTACATTTAGGAAAACAAACAGCTTGGAAATTGTTGGTTACTCGAATTCAAAATATGGTAGGATGGGTTGACCAAGAAGTCCACATTTGAATACATTTACATGTTTGTTGAAAAAGCCAGGAGTACAAAGCAATCTGTGACTACTATATCTACCATGGAGGCTAAATTTATCTTATTTTAAGGCGAGTTCATAGGGAATATGGTTGAAGAATTTTATCACTAACCTTCAGATTGCAAATTCAATCTTTAGGCCTATTAGAGTGTTCTGGGACAATATAATGGCAGTCTTCATGGCTAAGAATAATAAAAGTGGTAGTCAAAGTAAACACATCAACAGCAAATACTTAACCTTAAAAGAGCATATGAAAGCTAGTTAGGTGGTTATAGAACACACATAAACAAAAGAAATACTTGTTGATCCTTTAACTGAAGGGATGTATCCAAAAGAGTTTAAGAATTATGTATCTCGTATAAGACTTAGACCTCATTTGGCCATTGGTATAAATGAGGTACATTTAAGTGATGAAATTTGAATTATTAGTTTGTTATCTATATTTAAGTTGAACCCAAATAGATATTTAGGTTTTTTCATAAAGTATATACCACCATTAAGCTTAAAGGTATATTATAAGTGATATATGGAAGGTAATACTCATTGCTTAGAGGAATTACTCTATGATCCTTGTAATGTGTTTTTGGTTTATGTTTAAGAAATTGCTATATGGGGGGCTATATTCGGACCAAGTTAGAGAAAGTTAAAATTAATGTTCCTCCATTATTCCTTATTATTTCACATTATGCCTCTTAATGTTTTATTTGTAGCTTCTAATATTAATTGGGTAGTTTTGATTGCTGGCATTATTGGTTTTTATAGGGAATTGTTTCTATTGATGGTGGATTTAATTTTTGGTTAGCTATACATTAGGGAAGGGTTCCTGACTAAGACCACACTTGACACTCCCTGCTTTGAGTGCCGATTACATTAGAATAGCTATTAGTCAAAAAGCTCTTCTCTTTATTTAACGATGTGTTACTATGGTTAGCGGTGCGCAATAACTAATTGTTATACTTTTACTATTGCTTTTGTACAAATTGATTATTGTACAAATAATTGCATGTATTCTGTATTTTTGTTAACACTTTAGTAACTTAAACTAGATTTCTTCCAACATTCTTCATTGTTAATTGAAGCTGCTATGTTAAGCCATTGCCATTTTCTTTAAACGATATCTAGCATTTCTTCTTTTTGAAATTTCTAAATGGTCCTTAGATATTTTAGCACCTATACACATGTCTTCTCCTTATAGTGTGCTCTAGAAATTTCTACTTAGATGTCAACTTTCTTTTACTTGAATCAACTGAAACCACTCTATCCATTCCTCCTCTTCATAGGTTCAACTTCTCTTAAGGCATTATCTTCTTCAACTCATGGTAGCTAGGTAGTTTTTTCGATCAGCTCTTCTTTGTGTGAATGTTATCTATTGTAGATTTCCTTCAATCTTTTCATAAATGTAATGTGCTCTATTCTATCCTCTTAAGCGTAGCTCCATGATCAAGTATGGTCCATCACTTTTGTAAAGATTATTTGTTCAATCTAAGCTATGAGTTTTGGTTATGGCTTTCTTGATTGGTTATATAGCACCATTTTATGGTAGAGAAGTGTTTTTCTTTATTCTTCCATACTTTCCCCTTCACCTAGTGCATCATGGTTGCTTCTAAAATTTCAATAGTACATGTCATGTTCTCTCCATTTTTTCATTTGGCCCTCACTATACTTCCTAATAAGAATTTTCAACAACTAAAACTTATCTTATCCCTCCACTCTTATGTTTCTTATTTTCAGCCATTAAGTAGTCATAAGCTTGCTTTTGGAATCCATTTGGAAAGTCTTACATTGGAAGCATGCAAAGTGGATAAGTTTTTTACCCAACTTATTGGTCTACGCATTTATAGTATGCTAAAGGGATTTTCGGTTATGTTCCCTTACAGGAAAGGTCAAGTGAATAGTAGAAACTAATGAAATTTCCAAGTGTAATAAATTGCTTAATTTGATGTTGGAAATACCTTGGATAAAGTTATAAATTTAATAGTGCTAGACAAAAAAAATCTCAAATAAAAGATTGTAGAGTGAGGATTAATCATCTAAGTAAGGCTTGTCTAGAAGTAAGGATCCATTAGGTGGAATTTAAGTTAAGATAAGTAGTATTTAATTTAGGACAATTTAACCAAGTGAAATAATGAACTAAGTTGTAATTAGAATAAGAACTATATAAGTACATATTTAACTAAATGAAATAGTAAATCAAGCTAAGATGAGATATTGATTGACTTAACCCTATGATCTTGACCTCTTAAAGTAAATTCTAAATGTTAACTATTAAATGAAGCTAGGTAGTGAAGAGGACTAAGTGGTAGTTAAGGTAAGAGTACAAATTAATCTAAGATAAGGAAGCTTGATAACATAGGGTATTGTTTCCTACATTTATAAGCATAGTTAAATTTGTGTCTAAGAGTGTATCAGGTCTTCCTTGCTAAAAGGATTTGACATTGGTTCAGTGACAAAAGGGCCAACGCCTATACCATTCAACTTTCACTGTGAGTATATTATAAATGCATAATACATTTTTAACTTTCCTTTTGATTTAAATTTCTCTATTTCTTGTTTGTGTTTTGCATTTCCATTAAGACGAGCACCTTAAGTAGTGACTCCTTATATGTATGTATGTATGTATGTATGTATGTATGTATGTATGTATGTATATGTATATTAATATTATTAAATTTTCTAGATTAAAATACATTATACATGCTTATGTGATTGAACTAATATGAAAGGGTATGATGACTGAAGGGGTAAATTTGGGAATTTGAAAAGTGATAAGTTTAACTCAATATTGATGTGGAATCACTCAATATCGGATTAATTCATTTAAGATGACTCAAGTGGTACATTTTGTATGATCTATATGTTATTATATTTTATAAGGTAAGATTGTGTAGAATACTAATTATTAACAGCAGTTCTATTAGTTCTTGGTGCACCTTGAATATTACCACATGGCTTCTATGATTGAGTACTTAAAGGGTACTGAGCTAGATTCTTTTCAAATGTTTAAAGGTTGTTGGGATGGTTGTAAGCAGGGACAGTGGCAAAAGTCTTGCCTATGATTCTACCTATAGTGCTATGATATTGAATGTGGTTATTTATTCTCATAGGCTATGTGCCAATATTAGTATATGAGATGTTGAAAATTAGAGTTCTACATAGACCTTCTAATAGAAATTTTTTAGGCAATTTTTTTTGTAAGTGTCTAATTATTTTTAGTACTTAATTTCAAAATAGGCTATTTAATCATATTTGTAACCAAAAAGGGATTATATGTATATATGTATTTTGGTTATTATATATAACCATTTCTTATTCTTGTTGGTTTAATTCTATCAAGAAACCTTCTTCATATACCTTAATTTATTTCTTGACTTATTTTAATATCTTAATGTAAAATTTATATAAATCATTAACTATGATATTATGGTTGAACTTATTGAACTTTTCTTATATATTGTTATTTGTTCTTATTATTGTAACACTAATGAATTTTATACAATATTTTTATGAAATTCTTTACTTTAAATATTTGAAATTTTATTCCTATTTAAACTAATTATTTTCAAATTTTCATTTAATTTCTTGTTCAACAAAAATTATTTTCAATAGAAAAAAAAAACTCTATACATGCTCCTCCCTTTTGCTATCATGCTTTATCTTCTACTCACTAAATACTATGGCTCATTTCATTATTTATTTTCATAGATAGAGAAAATATTGTTTAATGCTCCTTCGATTTAACTCGAGAGTGTTGTTAACAAAGAGCCAACAATAGATTTGTCCAGTATTAATGGTTTGTTATCTTTGTATGTTTATACTTTACTCTAAACGTCCACTCCATAAACTACAAGTAGGATCCTTATCCTATGGTTTTTGTTTTGTTATTGATTTCACATTTGAAAGCAAAGCTCTCTAGAATGTGTAAACACTAGTTTACTATCTATAGATAAATCCAAGGTGTACCAAATTCAAGGAAGACTTGTTGGATTTCTATAACAAACCAATTATGATTTTGATATCAATCACAACATATTGTGAAACTTTGAACTTAATATGAATAAAGGAGATTTATGAATTATGCTTCAATTTGAAAATTGTCATTTATAATTTGAATATGTATCATAATTAAATATGGATTTATGCACTTCACATGCTTACAAATGCAATGTTTTCTTGTATTCCGTACCGATCATGTCTTTGTTTTAGGGCATGGCACAAAACTCTATTCCAAGGGCTTGTTTTGTCCTTTAAGTACAATTTACAATTAGCAAATTTAGTTGACTTATTTGTCTCTTAATGAAATACTTTTCATAAGGTTAAACTAACAAAAATAAAATAAAATAAAAATTTTAATGGCTCATTAAAGTGTACAAAGTAGTAGTACTACTAGTCTCCCACAAATCTAGTGTTTAAAGTTTGCAACCAAAATGTTGCCACTCTCCCCCCATCCTCTTCCATTAATACTCCCACCCACTACCTAGTTCCCCCTCATATTCTTCACTTTTCTCTTTTTTCTAGTGTTAAATATACTGACACAACTTAACCTATACTACTTTGTATTGGAACAGAAAGCAAGAAATTACATTACATGGATATTTATGATAAAAAAATAGAAAAATTACAACTAAGAACCTAGATACTATAAAATTTACAATAAAATACCTTAAAAATTAAAATTACCATTAAGGACTACCATTATCATCAGGTTTTAGGGGATTTTACTACCAGTTTTAAGGGATTTATTACTGGGTGTAAAAAAGTTTAGTACTTTCCTATACCTAGTTGTAAATCCCTTAAACTAGTAGTAAAATCCCTTAAAACCTGATAGCAATGATGATTCCCATAATTAATTTCAATTTTTAAGATCCTTCATTGTAAATTTTATAGCATTTGGATCTTTCATTGTAATTTTCCCTAAAAAAATAGTTATTTTGAGATAGGATGCTAAATTTTAAAATTTATTAGCAAATCCATTTACTTAAGTAATAATATCTAATTAAAGAATGTAAATAGTAGTACCCTAACCTAATACAATAGTTTCATAAATGATTATAAATAGTAATACCCTCAAGAAGTAGTGTTTAGAATGGCAATTGTAACTATCATAAGGAATGTAAATAGTACTATCCTAACCCAATAATACCTTCAACCACATTATAGTAATGGATGGCATCTTATTCAAAAGCATTACAATAACATTTCTCATGAACTCAACGGCATTACGTTACAATAGTTGATAAGTAAAGGATGAAATGATAAGGTGCCTAACTATAACATACCTCTTCAAAATTGAATTTCACCCACTTTGACTTGTATCTCACTTTCTCTCTTTCCTATTTTGCTATTGTTTTGAAAAAAAATTAGTTTTTTGTTCTTCACAAAATCCTTTGTCAAACATGCCTCCTCACTCTTTTCTTTGTAATACCAATCTTTGCCACTCTCTTTCTCTCTTGGGGTTTTGTTGTTAAGGGAGAGAACAAAGGAAGGGAAAGGAGGGAATGTTGTGTGTGATTTACTTAGGATTTTGAAAGGAGGGAAACCAATTTTGGGAAATAATATCTAGGAATAAGAATGGCATGGTTTACCATTTAAAACATTAGCAACGACATTTGAGAAAAATTTTTCTATTGCCAAATTTCATAACTACGATATATGAGATGCCATTAGAGATGAAATTTGACATGGAATTTGGGATTGAAATTTTGTCTTTGATTGAAAAAAATGATGATGTTTATTTATTGTAAAGACAAAATTTGAGATGGACTTTTTATCTCTAACTAAAGAAGAAAAATGATGCCATTTCATCCACATAGAGATGGAATTTAAGATGAAAATTTGTCTCTACATTCTTTAATGAAAAAAAAAATCTTTTTCTCCTACCAATCAATAGTAAAATTCTTAAACTTACCACATATATAACCTAAAATAATCTATACTTGAAAAAACAACTAATAAAATTTTTTTATAAGATACATTTCTAAGTAGGGTAACTCTCTATCTTTCTTCTCATGTTCTACAACAAAAAAGAAGTGACTCAAATAAATAATGATGTTCACTAGTTCACAATTTTCCTTAAAAGGTAAATTACTATGATATCTCTTTCTACTAAAATATACAAATAACCATAATTAAACAAATGTGGAGGGCTAAAGCATTATGCATGTGCCTTTGTACATAAGGAAGTTAAAGTGCAAAGTATGAGTGATGAATTGAATCGTAAGTAGTGAAATAGGAAACTATATTTATTAAAGTGATAAAAACACCAACATTTGCCTTTCTATGAAAATAGTATGAATTAATCTTTCATTTGCTTGCAAATTGAATTTTCACAATGTCAAATATTTTTTTCTCCTTCCCACTAATTTACAAATAATCCTTGGCTCCAAATAATTTGAGACAACAATATTCTGCCCCTAAATCTATTGTACTCTTTAATTAAACAAAAGAAATCACAGACAAAACTAAAGGCAGAAATTTTCATCTCCAATTTCAAGTAACCCAGTTTGAGACAGATTAGATGTAACAAACATAATTTTTGTAAAACGACGAAATGAGCTATAAAGAAGTAAGTCCTCTGAAATGACCTAGATAATGCCCCAAAAAAATGGGGTTGAGTTCTAGACTCCTAAAAATGATAATTCTAGGCTTAGATGGAAAGAAAAATAAAGTTAGGATAGAGAAATAATTTGTGACAAAAACTGACGAAACGTAATGACATTTTCGTAAATAAGTGCAACTTTTAGAAAACCACATAGGAGGGCTTTTTAAATGAAAGTTTTGAGTTGCCCAAGGTTCTCAGAGGCCCCAAAAACTATGGGAAGCTCCGGGACTGGTAAAGCCCCTCTAGTGTATGTTTTTCAATATTAGTTGACTCGAACTTTGACCGGTTCGTTTGGTAAGGTTTTAGCTCCAAATTGAGTGATTCCAAAGGCATTTTATTAAATTAAAAACCTAAATTTTATGATGGAAATGAAGGTTATAAAAAAGGAGCTAAACAAAGTCGAAATGAAATTACCATTACAGAAGGGCAAAATTGGAAATAAAAGCTTCTAGAATGTCTTAAACACTTTCCACACTCTTTGTAGCACCCCAAAATTAATTAAGGTGTTAATCATGGATTTGGGATAATTAAGAATAATTAATATAGAATAATCGGGTAAGTTAAGTGAATAGAAATTTTTAAGAGATAAATTATTAATGAGTTTGAGATTTAATTGGGATAGAAACTTCATCTAGGCCCAAATTAATGTAGGAGATCATGATAAGAGGCTAATGGAGGCCCAATGAGTTAGGTGCTGGCCCAATCTAATTCAATGTGATAGAGGCCCAAGATCTACCTTTTATAGGCTTTTATAATTGGCCCAACAACCTTTGTACAGACCCAAATCAATTGAGTTCCTTAAACTTGGCCCAAACCTAATTAAAATTCAGCAACCCAATGCATAAGAGTTGTCGCAACAAAGCTTAAATCTGAAGTCCATTTGGAGTTGGATCTTTGGAGTAGCCCATGACCCATATTTGACCCAACTTAACCCAACTAAAACCCTAAACACTTCAGCCCCTTCCCCATTAAGATTGGCTACAAGTGAGGTAACCAGGACTATATTAATTCTATGTATATATCTGTTTTAATTTCATATTTGTTGTACATGAATGATTTGAAATACTGAATGAATTGGTTGGCTATCTATTATATTGTGATTGAACCTTGTGAGTCCATGGTGGAGCTGTGGTATGGCTGCCACCCGTGTATGTGCTTTAATCGAGCACCAAGTTATGATCAAACCCCAGATGCACTGAGCCCTGGTTGTGCTCAATGGGGAGTAGGTACCATGGACGGGCCTCTCCTGGTGTTAATGGCCTTTAACATGTGCAAATATGATTGCTAGTATGGGATAGTAATTATGATAGCCTAATTATTTCATTTATTGATATGACTGGTATATTTTCTGATGCTTATATGAAATCATGCATATATGTTAATTAAATTGGAATATATGAATGAAATTTTCTTGGTTACAGAGATTTGCATCTCACCCCATTTTATGGGATTAAACATTTCAGGTGAAGGTTCTTCAGGTAAGGATAAGGGCAAGCAAATGGATGAAAATCCATGAGTTGAGGCCTGATGTAGGGAGCTATACTTGATCTGAGTGGAATAGAGTATATGCTAATTTTGTTAACCTTTGTATAGTATCATCATGTATCTGTATTGCCAAGTGTAGGACTTTGTATTTTGATAACATAGAATGTAACCATTGAGAAATAGGCTTTATATTTGCTGTTGATGGATGTATGAGTTAATGACACTTATTATAGCTTGTAAACTGGTGTTTTACTGACTATTTAAGTAATGAAATCATGTGATATGTGGATGGCGAATTTGAGCTAGCGATGCATGAATTATCTAATGAAAACATGATTGAATGACCATTGTGAGGAAATTTATAAATTTGCTGACGTAGGACCATGGATGAGTAGGAAAATCCACATTTAAATGATAGATGGGTAATGATACAATGGCTAGGGTAAATTAGCTAGATAAATGCTATTAGAATCTCATAACAAGTAGGAGAGTGGCCCTAGAGAGTCCATAGGTAGAGAGTGGAGAGTATGAGACAAGATTTTAAGAGTTGTAGGATTAGAAGGCATTTGCCGAGGCTAAAATATGATTAGCCACGGCCAATAGAGGCAAAGTTGCCCAGGGGGAGGTCTAGAGAGTAATTTGCTACGGCGAAATATAAGAGGCTAAACTAAGAGTCGTCCAGAGGGAAATTCACCGCGGCGAAAGGGGGAATTGGCCACGGCCAATAGTGAGAGGCAAGCGAGGTAGGTTCCAGGAAGTTTCCTCGTCGTGATGCCATGTGGGTTAGCTGTGGCGAAGGTCCAACTCGCCGCGACAAAATTAGTAACGATGTAAGGGGTGAAGCCGATAGGAATTGGCCGCGGTTAAGTGTGATTTAGCTGTGCGAACGTCCTGAAACCCTTATATTGACCAGGAAATCTTAGTTTTTCATATGGTAATCTCAAAGGATGACTTAGAAACATTGGTAGACGAATCTTGTGAGTTGGAATTGATAGGTAATAAATTCAAAGGCTTATAAATGAATGTTTGTT
Organism: Erythrophleum ivorense; assembly: GCA_026724425.1. Lineage (NCBI taxonomy): Eukaryota > Viridiplantae > Streptophyta > Magnoliopsida > Fabales > Fabaceae > Erythrophleum > Erythrophleum ivorense. The sequence continues at coordinate 9,801,818 of JAIUCV010000014.1, forward strand.
TCCCTAATGTACGTAAGTGCTTGTAATCATATGGTTGATGACTCTAATAACATTAAGGTTCAAATTTGCTCACATTTCCAAATTGTAATTAGTCTTAATGTCTTGTAACCTTGGTTTATGATTATTAATCACGTATTTAACCTTAATTATAATTATTAGAAGTTAGGGTCGTCACACTTTTCTTCCATCTTCTCCCTTTTATTGAGCACTAAATTTTCTACCCAAAATACAAAAGTTATTCTGTTGTCTTAGGCGCACAAGAAGGAGGAGAAAAAAAGGAAGAAAACTAAAGAGAAACTAGGTAATTTCATGGATTTTCTTGCTTCATCTTCCTCCAATCTTGTTCTCCTCTCTTCCTCCTTTCTTTCCATGGATTTTTTGAATGATTTGGTTTTGTTTTTTGGTCCAGACCTAAGGGGGAAAATTCGAAATTGCCAAGGAGAAGGGAACCAAGTAAGAAAAGCTTCGAAAACAAGCTTGAAACTAAGGTATTTTTCCATTCTTGATACTTCATCTTGGTTGCTTCTCTTTATGGTAGTTTTGGCCAGCCTAGGGGGGATAGAAGGAGATGAATTTTGGGCAGAACCAAGGGAGAAACCTAGGAAAAAGAGTGCAAGGATTAAGAATATGGCAAGAAAGTCAAGTAAAAACTAAAGGAAATCAAGATAGAAAAGTATAGGCTTTCTTAGGGTTTTGTAAAATCTGATTTGGTGTGAGTAATTCCTTGACTATTTGAATATTTCCTTGAGCTCCTAAGACCCCTAGAAACCTTCCAAAGTGGCTCTCCCATCAAGGAAAATTTTGAAACTCCAAGAAACTCTATTATGTGCTTGTCTTGGCCAAGAAGGATTTATAGGACTAAGGAGTGTTTTAATTTGCTCTAGCCTTGGTTTAGGACTCCATATGATGTTAGAAGATGGGAGGAACCATTGGAAAAAATTTAGGACCCATAGGTTGGGAGATGGGATAATGGTGTCCATAATGGCACCTTATGAAGCAACTTGATCTTCCAATGGTGCAATTGAATATGTGATGACTCCAAGGATCTTAAATGAGTCTAAGAAGTCTAGAAATAGTAAGAAAATGGAGCCTAGAACTTGGATGATATGAGTTGCTTCAATGGACCATTTATGGAATCAATATGCCCATAATAGAACCAAGTGTGTGTTTAAGAGTGGACCTAGTGTCTTGGCTTACTTCAAGTGTGTAATTGTGTGATGTTTGTGATGTCTAGGTCAAGAGAACCCTACTCCACCTAAGTGATCTTATGAGACCAAGGAGGAAAAGGAATTGGAAAAGTAAGCTCGCATAAATTAAAAGGTAGCTCTCCACCTCATTCTCTTGCATTCTTGTATGCATATGTATATGTTGTATGCTTGTATATGCTCTTGTGAATTGAGAACATGCCACTTGATGTCTTGAAATTGCATTGGTACTAATGTTTCTTCTTGAATGACTATGGTTGTGGAAAGAGCTCATAAAGGTGAGGTGATGCCAAAAGTCCCTTGATGAAGGTGAGGAGATGCCAAAAGTTTCATAACATGGGTGAGACAAGGCCAAAAGTCCCTTGAAAGGGTGAGACTAAGTCAAAAGTCCCTAGGCCAAAAGTGAGACAAATCCAAAAGTCCTAGAAATTGGGTGAGGCTAAACCAAAAGTCCCTAGAGCATGAGAGTGATCTTGATATGTTAATGTGTCATGAAATGAGATTTATTGTACACTTTATGCTTACTTAATCATATATTTGATGTATGTATGCCTTGAATGTAGTGTGAATGGGTGTGTGAGCTATTGAGATTCTGGAAATCTCACTCCCCTTTTCCTATTATGTTTAAAATGTCTAGGTGGTGTCCAAGGCCAAGGAAATGCAAGCCAAGAACACTAAATGGCTACACTTTGTTTAAATTGTAGTTTAGATTGTAATGGAGTGTCAAAAAGCCTTGTACATATTATTTTTGGTTGTGTAAAAACTTGAGCATATGTAATATGATGTATAGACGATATGAACAATGTATGTAGTATTAAATCAATGAAGTTATGTAATTGAACCCTTGAATGACATGTGTGTTTAGTACATAAATGGATGTTGAGAGACCAAACTAAGATGCATGGGGTTTGGGACCACTTGGGCAGTCTCTACAAGTCATGTTTGTGCTTTGAAACTTGCCCCAGGAGATGCCAAACAATTAAGAAAGCCATTTGGGCAAATTGGTAACCCATATGAAGCAAAAATTTACCATTTCATGAGGCGATATCACTTTTTATCCAAACGAGCTCTTCTTAGTTTGAAATTTGGCATGTATTTAGAGCTTATTGAGAGCTTTTTGAAAGCTAAAGTTGGTAATTTTTGGAGGTCTATAGAATATTTGGAGAATTGTTGAAATTGAAAATTTTTCTGGTTTTGGTCCTTAGTACTGTAGCACTAGTCCGAAATTAAATTTTATCACTCGTAGGGCAAATGATTTCCAATTGCCACACAATTTTATATAAAGAAACTAGACATCCCCAGTGACTTGTGTCACTAGAAGCACCTCATTTGGAGGTCTAGAGAGGGAGATATGAATTTTTGAACATTCTGTCCAGTATCAGGAGCCTCGCCCGACTTGAGTTACTATTCTATTGAATTACGAGGTCTGGGCTTCCTGAGATGGTCTAGAAATATTTTTTTTCCTCTAGCTAACATCCATAGCTTTCCATATTGGTATCATTTTCATGGATTGGATTTTTGTGGAATTAATTGAACAATTTCAAAATTTGCTACAGAATCTGTGACAGCATCAGAAGGTAGTTTGACCTTTGGACCTTTTCGGATGTCAAGCATCCTATGTGATGGATGCTATGGTCTGGGCATATTTTTATTATGAAGTAGACATCTGTAGCTTTCTAGAATATCCAAGAATGTGTGATTTTGATTTTTCTAGAATTAGTTATGATGTTTCAAAATTTGGCCAGAAAAGGGGCCAAATCTAACTGAAAATAAACCTCCATATTCTATGTTTCATTTCGGTTTCCATAAGTTGTGGGCATGATTTTATGATGCAAATGAGTTGTATACATGTAACTAAATATGGGAAAGTATAGTATGAGCTCACATAGTCCACGTGACATTGAACAGAATTTTTATATGTGACGCAACGCAAAAATAATCAATATTTTAATGTCATTTTCTTGCCTCTCATGTATTGATTGATATAAGGTATAAAGATAGCATGGAATGAACTAAAAAATTATGGTATTACATTAGAGATAGAAAATTCTATCTCTAATATGTAGATTATGTTCCAAAACAAATAAAACTTTAGATAAGGAATTTGAAACATAATATTTTGAGATAGAAATATTCCATCTCTAAACCTAGTTATCTTATCACAAAAAAATATTTTCTAGCTAAAGCAAATTTAGGGATGATAATTTCCATCTAAAAAATTTCATAAAAATTGTTTTTTCAATCCTTAATTTTGGCTACGAATTAAAGACAAAATTAAAGATGGATATTTTATAGAAAGAAAATTTTATCTCTAAAATTATTTTTTGACCATTAAAAAAATCAATTATCAAAGATAGAATTGAGATGGATTTACTTCATATTAGAAATGAAAAGATTTTCATCAATTTTCTTGTAGTGACATTTTACTTTATGCATGAAAATGGTATAAAATTAATATGTATATGGATTTCTTAAAATCAATAAGGTAAGATTGTATTTTAGGCAAAATTGTCACCTCTAAACTTTGCCTCTAATTATCTATCTATTTTTTTCAGTGAAAATAGGGTCAAATTAAAAATATCATTATTAATGCTTTAATTGGCCTCTTTTGGTAAATGCATACTAATTATCTCCTTATAATGTTTGAAATTTGATTAAAGTCAGCATAGTATGGAAAGGACATAAAGATTTGCTTTTTTCACTAAATAAAGGGTCTGGCTAACCAAAGTCCCTAGGCACTTACAACATTTAATATATTTGAATATAAAAACTACATATTATTCTAATAAAAAGTTAAGCTAACTCAGAGTAAGCCCTAATTGAATTTGTCAACACTTTTAAAAGATAAAATTATCCTTTATTTTATTTTTCCCAAAATTCTTGTTTGATAAAATTTTTTATTTATGCGAGAATATTCATCTGCCAAAGCACTTTTACTAGATATATCCCTTAACAAATACTTCATATCTTCTTTGCTCTAAGATCATCGGAAGGCATCCATCTTTTCTGTCGTAACATGACCGAAAGTGCATAGGATGAATAGACGAATCAATTTTTATCTTTAATTATTTTTTGAGTTACCACCAATTTTTTTTATTTTAAAAGTGTGATTAACCATTTTAAAAGTATGCTAATTTTAATTAGTTTGTTAAGTATACCAAAATTAGCAATTCAGAGGTCTGTATATCAAATTTAGAATTCAAGAGTTTGATTATGCATAAGAAAGGGATTAGCACCCTGCATCGACCATCAAATAGACTAAAATTATATTATAGTATTTTGATATTTTTAACTACTAGATACTTTGTATTCCCTTTATGATTAATTAATAAAATGTTATTATTTCTCTTTAGAATAATTTGAAAATTTTTAAAATAAACACATTTTTTAAGCATTGTTATTTTTGCAAATATTAATTAGACGTTCTCAAATAATTAAAAAGAGATTAAGGAAATAAATAATTCCTTCTTTGAAACATTGATTAGACCACCCCAAATAATTTGAAAGAAGTGATAATTTTATTGTTACAATCTTGTTCGATTAAACCTCTCTAAAATGATTCGAAAGAGGTTAATTAACAAAATATGTATTTTATTGTTGTAGGTATTTATTGGACCACTCCATATAATTCGAAAGAGATAATGCTTTTATTATTGTAATTATTGTTAAATTAAATTAAACCTCCCTAAGATTATTTAAAAAAGGTTAAAATGTGTTTATGATAATAATTTTTATTACATTACTATTGTAGTTATTCTTCCATTAAAATTTGTTTAGATTATTAATTATTTCAAAGAAGTTTGGAAAAGAAGAGGAAGGAAGGGGTAAAAAATTAAGATTGGAATAGAACATGAAACCATATCCAAGTGCCTATGTACATATCTTAAGATGGGTCAAAGTCCTAGTAATAACCCTAATTTCTAATTACAGTTATTAGGCTTAATTGCATGATTAATGATCATAAATCAAGGTCTAAAGTCATTATAATTAATTAAACTAAGACAAAGTGAGGGAATTTGAATCTTGATATTATTAGGGTTATTAGCCAAACCAACATAACTATTTAAATTCACAAATGATCCTTGTTGTCAATTAAAGACCTTTGATTCATTGGTACTATTGATTTTGACTCACAAAATTCTCTTATAAGTATTTCCAAATCATCACATAACATTATTATGGGAGAATCCAAGGTTTCTAAGTTAAAATGAGAGTTTAGGATCCTTCGCCATGACTTAGACCTTTCCTGTTAGGCTAAGTTGGTTACTAGAGGTCAAAATAAAAAATATGAACCTTACACAGTGACTCAAGCCTTTCGCACTACGGTGAAGGTGCTCTCGGAACCTACCATTCACACTTGCAAGTTGGTGTCTCGTCGCGGGGAGCCTATGTGGCGCTGCGGCGAGAGAGCCTCCTAAAACTCTCCATGCTCACCTCCTAACACTCGTCGTGGCAAGCTTCCCTTGCACCACGATGAGTTTGCTCTTTGTCACTCTCTTGGGTGAAATTTTGGTTTTGTGCCACAGCACCCTTAGCTTCTAAAAGGGCTTTGGCCGTGACTTAGGGAGTTTTGCCCGCAGCTCAACTCTATTCTGCACCTAGACTCTCATTTTCATGCTTTCTAATGAATTCCTACTAGTCCTAGATGAATTCTAGGGTCTTAATGGCTAACATACATGATTTTCTAAACTTCCCAACTTCCAAATATCATAATTCATTAATCCTCATTTTCTAGAGGTCTTAGATTGGATTAGAGCAATCAAACTTAATTTCATATGAGTCTTAGATTGAATTAGAGCCACTAAACTTAATTCATATAAGTCAATTCCCCTCACATGATAGCAAAAGTGTTTCTACCACAATGTACATAGGGCTAAATTTTAATAGTCACAAAAGATCAAATCATTCATCAATTATTAGTCAATTATAATCACAATGTTCAATCCTATGATAATTATATTACATAGACAACCCCTATACTTGGCAATCCATTATGCAATATGACATATATATAAAAACTAGTATTCTTATTACACAAACCCAATTTGATAAGGTTTCTAAACCTATATGTTATGAATTAGACTTCCACTAATTTCTCCTTGCCACCAAGAGGTCTGGTCTCTGAAAATGTTAGCCCACAACTAGGGTGAAATTTACAATCTCAGTAACAAGAGGAAAATTCTATATATATGTACAGATTAATCAACATAATACATTCGTATATCATCAAATATCAGAATTATCAATTCAATTAGAAAATCAACTAGTTGAGCTACAGGTGACTATTGTCCTATACCAATAATCACATACAACATTTTAATGACCAATAAAACTAGGAGAGGTGTAATATCCTATAATTTAGAAATCTAAAATCATTCTTAAAGAGTGAAATGAGTTATTTACAGGGGGTCATGAGCCTAGTAGAAGCCAATAAGAATTACGAGAAACCAAAATCAGAATCATTTGATTAATGAATGAGGACCCTAAAGTAAAGTGTGTAATATCCAGTCTTCTAGAAATGAGAGTAAACGTGAGAAACATAAGGTACAGTTTTTCCATAAACAAATGAAATTCACCAGATACAAAAGGAAGTCTCTCTAAATGAGATAGTTAAGGTCCCAAAAAATTTGGGAAGCATTTTAGACTCCTAAAAATGAGAATTCCAAGCTCAGACGGAAAGAAAAATGGAGCTAGAATGAAAAAATAATTTCTTATGAAAAACTTACGAAACGTAATGGCATTTTCATAATTTTGAGCAATTTTTGGAATTCACATAAGAGGGCTTTTTAAACAAAATTTTTGAGTTTTCTGAGGTTCTCAGAGGCCTTGAAAACTATGGGAAGCCCTGGGACAGTTAAATCTCCTCCGATGGATGTTTTCCAACGTCAGTTGACCCAAACTTTGATCGATTTATTCGATAAGGTTTTAGCTCCAAATTGAGTGATTCCAAAGGCATTTTATTAAATTAGAAACCTAAATTTTATAATGGAAAAGATGGTTCTAAAAAATAGAGCTAAAACAAAGGAGAAACAAAAATGCCAAGAACGAAAGGCAAAATAGGAATTTTTGAAAAAGCCATCCTCCTCTACTTATATATATGAGGCGCCCCACTCTCTCATTCATTTAGTCTTAGATTGTTCTGCCCAAAATCAAAAGAAAAACCCTAGGAGAGTGGCACACCAAGGGAAGAAGAAGAGGAGAAGAAATTCAAGCTTTAAGGTATGGATTCTTGGTAGTTTTCTATGCTTTCTTCCATCCAAACCTCCTCTCCTCCATTCTCCTTTGTTTCCTTTGATTAAAATGAAATTGTTAAATCATTTTTAAGGGAGATACTAAGGGGAAATTTCAGATTTGAAGAGAGGAGCTTGGAGAAAGCAAGATTCAAGTGAGAAAAAGTAAGAAAACAAGGTAATTTCTTCTTCCATGGTTGATATCTCTTTCTTCCCTTCCTCCACCATTTCACCCCATTCAAGAAACCCTATGAGGGTTTGATTTTTAGGTAGAACTAATGGTGAATCTAAGGAAAAAGAGTATGGAGATTAAGAATATACAAAGGGAATTAACAAAAACCCATTAGATTAAGATGCAATTTCTAGGGTTTCAATGGCACCTTGTAAAATCTGCTTTTGTATGATGATTTTTAGGCCTAAATAAGAGTTTAAATGAGCTCCCAAGATCCCTAAGAGGCTCCCCACATGCATCCTCTATTGAGAAAACAAAGCAAATTCCAAGAAACTCCATTTCCTCCATAGCCTCGGCCTAAAGGGGTTTGTGTAGCTAGGGAGAGTTTTAAATTTTTCTAAACCCATTCTTGAGTCATATGTGATGAATGAAAATGAGGGGAGGCCTTGGGAAAAATTTAGAACCTATAGAAAGTGAGTTGGTGCTTTATGTTCTATATTATGACTTAAAGAAGCAACATGTAGTTAGGCTCTTTATTTTAATTGTGTGATAACTCCAAGAGGCTTAAAATGAGTTAAGAATCATATTTAAAAGGAAAGAATGGAGCCTAGAATTTATTTAAGGGTTGTTGCTTTATTAGGTGCTTTTATAGACCATAATGGGGTTTATAGAACAACCTAGTATTTAAACAAGTAGTGTGGCCTTAAAATTGAGTTCATGAACCTAATTGGCTTCCATAAATTGTGTCTAGGCCAAGAGAAAGCATCTTCACAAGTTTATGTGAGTGTGGCCGAAAGAGGGAGCCTTGATTCAAAAAGAAAAGTGTGTGATTGTATGCAAGGTAGCTCTCTCCACCTTCTCTCATACATGGATGTGTGTTTAGCTTATCTTAGAATGTGTGTATGTGTGTATTTTCAAACCATGAAAAGTATGCTAGCATGATTTCATGATGACACAATATGTTTCTAAATGATGTTATAATGTTTGTTTGAGTTTGCTTAAGTATGGAGAGGCTAAGAACTCTTAACTATGGTAAGGATGAGCGAAGAACCCTTAAGATTGGTTGAGACAAAGCAAAGAGTCTCCTAAAAGCAAAGTGGGCTCCCAAGAGTATGGTTGAGTCCAAGATTCTCTTAAAGAATGGGTGAGGCAAGTCCAAAATCCATGAGGAAAAGAGTGAGGCCAATCCATCCATTTGGCAAGCTCTTGGATGTCTTTTATGACTTATTCACATGCCAAGCTTGCTTCTTGAATGTTTATGACTTCTATTATATCCATGCATGCATTTTTAAGACTTGCTTTACATATGTTATGTGTGATTGAATGGGAGATAAGCTATTGGGATTCTTTGAATCTCATTTCCTCCTCTCTAATGATCTAATATGCCAGGTTAACTAAGTGGGCAAGGTAATGAGAGCCAACCACTTTAGAGAAGAGAGATTGACAACCTAATGCATAGTTTTTGGTTCTTTAAGGCCATAATTATGTCAAAAAATGTAATCTAATGATGCATATGGTCTATGACCCCTTAAACATATGTAATTATGATATTATGCCATGTATGAATGAGAGAATATGTTATGTAGCCACTAGAATGTGAATTGAGTATATGATGGCAAATTAGCTTCATGAATGGTTTGATAAGATTATGCATATGTGTGGATGAAATGGCCAAAATGAGATGCATGGAGTTTGGGACTATTTAGGCAGCTTAAACAAGTCTTAATCATGCTTTTAGACTTTCCCAAAAGGTGTCAAACCCTAAGAAAAGCCATTTGTTACTTTGGTACCTCATATGGAGTCAAAATTGACCATAATGGAACCCTATGTCACTTTTTGGCCAAATGAGTTCTTCTTGATCTGAGATTTGGCATGCAATTAGAGCTTGTTGAGAGCTTTTTAGGAAGCTAAAGAACATAATTTTTGAAAGTCTACAGAATATTTGATAAATTTCTAAAGTTGGCAAATTTTTTGATTTTGGTCTGCCGCACTATTCATTTGGTCCGTAAATGAAATCTGTCACACAAGGCTCAAATGATATCTAATTGTCATGAAATTTTATACAGAGAACTAGAAATTCACAGTGACTTGTACCTGGAAGCACGTCATTTGGAGGTCTAGAAAGGGAGATATGAATTTTTAAAGATTCTGTCCTGTATCAAGAGCTTCACCTGACCTCAGTTACTGTTCTATTGAATTTTTGGGTATGGGTTGTCTGAGCTGGTCTAGAAATATTTTTCCCCTCTATCCAACATCTACATCTTTCCATATTGGTATCGTTTGCATAGATTGAATTTTTGTGGAATTAATTGGACATTTTTAAAGTTTTCTGCAGAAAGCTGTGATAGCACTAGGGGACAGCTTGACCTTTGGCCATTTTTGAATGTCAAACATCCTCTGTATTGGATGTTATAGTCTAAAAATATTTTTATCATGAATTAGACATGTGTAGTTTTCCATAATGGCTAAGAATGCTTGATTTCGAGTTTTCTAGAATTAGTTATGATTTTTTAAAATTTGTAACAAAAATGGGGGCAAAGCTGGTCGAAATTATATATGTATATTTCATGCTTCCCTTCGAGTTTCATGAGTTGTAGGCCACTTTTTATGATACAAATGAGTTGTATTAATGTAATTAAATATGAAAATGTGTTGCATGTGCTCACATGGTCCACGTGACACTGAATGAAATTTTTATATGTGATGCAACGTTAAAATAGTCATTATTTTAATGCCTTTTTCCTTAAGAATCTCTATGATTCTTAGAAATGAAGTATTTAAAGACATGAAATGAGTTAGAAATTATGGTGTTACAAAGTGAATTGAGGCTAGTTAAGATAGGGATATTAATCAAAACATCTAGAAATGTAATTAAGAGCCTTAGGATAGCCCAAAATCAAAGCTAAAATAGCTAAACAGAGAGTTGCAGAGGCCAATGACATTTTTGTAATTTCAGGCAACTTTTAGAAAACTCAAAGGAGGGAGTTTTAAATGGAAAAATTAAGTTTTCCAAGATTCTTAGAGGTCCCAAAAATTAGTAGAACTTCTAGAATGGCTAAAGCCCCTCTCATTTGCATTTTAGAGCATTGGTTGACCACAACTTTGACTAGATGGTTCGATAAGGATTTATGAATTAAAGAACCTAAATTTTATGATTGTAAAAACAATTTTCAAAAAGGATTTGAAATGAGCTCAAACAGAGAAATCAAAGTTTAGGGACATAGTTGAAATTTTGGAAATTGTTATAAGTGAGCTCCACACCTTATAAATCATGTCCCTTTCTTTTCCATCCCTCACAACCAACTTTCTTTGGTCTAAAATAGATTCATGCTCTATCCCAAGAGGTACACAAGAAGGGAAGGCAAGGGAGGAAGAAATCAAGCTTAAAAGGGTAAAAATTGGTCACTTTTTCATGCTCCTTCATTCATTAAACTTCTTCTCCTCCTTCTCCTTTCTCTTCTGATGGTTTTGATGTTTTGAAAGGATGTGTTTTGTGACTAGTTCAGTAGAGGGAAGGAAGAGTTTGGAGCAAACTTTGGAAGTTTAAAAAAGCTCTCCTGACAAGCTTTGAAATAAGGCAAGAGACTATGGTTTAACTTGCTTCTTCTTGGCTCTCTTTTGCTTAAGTGTTTCGGCCGAAATTAGAGCACCATGTAGGGAGTTTGATTTTAGTCCTACCATGATAGAGAAAGGGGTTTTGAAGCCTAAGGAATCATATGGAAGCAATAGAACTAAAAAAGAAGCTATAGATAACAAGTTATAAAAATTAGAATTTTAATTGCACCTAAGGATTTATAGAGCTTTCTAGTGATGATTTAGATTGTATAAAACCATGTTTGAGTTCTCAAGACCTCTAAAAAGCTTTATGGATGGAAAATTCCCTAGGAAAACTAAAAAAAATCAATGGGCTCCTTTATGTGTGCATGTCTCGGCCAAGGGGTCTATGAGGTACCTATGGAGTATTTTCTTTGATTGCAAGGCTACAAATGGCCTAGAAATGAATAATATACACCAAAGGAATCATTTATTTGAATTTAGGAACTATAGCTTGAAAGTTAGCAGTTTAAGGTTCCATTATGCATAAAGAAGTAACTTGGTGTTAAACTCTTTGATTTGAGTTTGTGATGACTCTAATGAGCTTAAATGGAGTTATGTTGTAACACTATATTTATATAACTCATCTAATATCTTATCTAGGCTCATTTCGTAGAATTACACAACATTATCAAGAAAAGCCATTAAAATAATCAATTAATTTTGTGTTATGTCATGTATAATTTTTTCATTCCATGTCTCGTGGACCATATGAAGTCATCCATCTTATTCTCAAATTTAATTACACAAATACAACTCACAACCATCTCAAGAAGTGGCCTAGAACTTGAGCAAATGAAGTATATACATGAAAATAAAGTGTGTAGCCTCGGACTGAAATTCTAGATTTCTATCATGAACTTTGAAAAATCATAACTAATTCTAGAAAAATCAAAATTAAGCATACTATACCATTCTAGAAAGTTACAGATATATACTTTATTTAAAAATAAATCTAGACTACAACAAGGATGTCTAGCTACTAGAAAGCAATGGAATAGTAACAAAGGTCACCTATCGCTACTGGTACTATCCCTTAAGTTTAAAAATTCATATCTCCATGCTTAGATGTCCAATTGGGGTGATATTGGTGGCCATAGAAAGCTCATCATATCTAGTTTATACTTGTAAAATTTCATAAGCATTGGACACCATTTGGCCCTCGAATAACACAATACAAGAAATTGACCATATAAATAGTGTTTGTATTAGTACAGTGGAAAAATGCCAACTTTGAACTAAGTCTTGCTATTGAGAGACTCTTGGCTTTGTCTCAACTATTCTTAATGGTTCTTGGCTTATCTTCACCATGCTAGAGGATTCTTGGCTTCACCACACTCAAGCAAACCAAAGCAAAGCACAAGACATTATTTGAAAATATAATGCAATATCATGATACCATGGCATCTAGATACATGCTAAGACATTTTTAATGGATCAAAACATACATACACACATCCAAGATAATAAAAACATCCACTCATGTATGAGAGAAAGAAGAGAGAGCTACCTTTATTACATAAACACACTTTTCCTCTTGGATTTGGTTGCTCTTCCTCAGCTACACACACACAATAAGGTGGGACTTGTTTCTCTTGGCCTAGACACATCATATGGAAGCCAATTATACTCTTGAACCAAATTCTAAAGTGATACATTTATTAGAAAGACTAGGTGATTCCTATGGCTCTTTTATGGTGCCATAATACACCTAATGAAGAAACCCTACAAAAACATTATCTTTGCTCCATTCTCTTCATTTATTTATGATTCTTGATTCCTTTTAAGCCTCTTGGAGTCATCACACAATCAAATTAAGAAGCCTAGCTAGGTGTTGCTTCTTTAAGTCATAATATGGCACCTATGATATCATCTCACTATCCATAACTTCTAAAATTTTTCCAAGACTTCCTCTTATCTTCTTCCATCATATATGATTCAAAAATAAACTTGGAACCAATTAAAACTACCCCTAGGTGTCTTAACTATTCTAGTTCGAGATTGTAACACTATAATTTCTAGCTTATCTCATGCCTTTAGATATCTCATTTCCAAGAATCATACAAGCTTTCAAAAAAAGGCAATAGAAATAATGATTATTTTCGCGTTGCGTCGTGTATAAAAATTTCATTCGGTGTCATGTGGACCATGTGAGCTCATACAACACATTCCTATATTTAATTACATGAATACAACTCAATTGAATCATCAAAAGTGGTCTACATCTTAAGAAACTCGAAGGGAAGCATAAAATATACACATATATTTTCGGCCAGTTTTTGCCTCTTTTCTCTCACAACTTTGGAAAATCATAACTAATTCTAGAAAAATTAAAATAATTCATTCTTGGTCATTCTTGAAATCTACACGTGTCTACTTTATGCTACAAATATTTCTAGACCATAACATCCAATACAGAGGATGTTTGACATTCAAAATGCTCTAGAGGTCAGGCTGTCCACTGGTGCTATCATAGAATTCTGTAACAAATTTCAAAAATTTTTAATTAATTCCAAAAAAATACAATCCATGCAAATGATACTAATCTTGAAAGCTGTAGATGTTAGCCAAAGGGAAAAAATTACTCTAGACCATTTCAGGCATGCCCAAAGCTCCAAATTTAATCAAACAATAACTGCAGTTGGGTGAAGTTCCTGATACTAGATAGATTTTTTGAAAATTTATATCTCCCCCTCTAGATATCCAAATGAGGTGTTTCTAGTTGGAATGAGTCACTAAAAATGTCTAGTTTCTCTAAGTAAGACTTCATGGCAATTAGACATCATTTGAGCCCTGTTTGACAGATTTTATTTTTGGACCTGAGTGAACAGTAATATGACCAAAACCAAAAATTTTGCCAACTTTGAAAATTCATCAAATATTTTGTAGACCTCCAAAAATTATATTCTTTAACTTCCCAAAAAGCTCTCAACAACTTATAATTTCATGAAAAATCTTAGATCAAGAAGAGCTTATTTGGGCAAAAAGTGACACAAGGTTCTAAATTGATCAATTTTGACTCTATATGGGATACCAAAATGTCCAAATGGCTTTCTTTAAGGTTTGGTACCTCTTGGGTAAGTCTAAAAGCATAATTAAGACTTGTGTGAGCTGCCCAAATGGTCCCAACCCTCTTGCATCTTATTTTGGCCATCTTATCGACACTTATGCATAATTCCATATTACCATTAAGGAAGCTACCATGCCATAACATGTTCAAATTTCATTCTAGTGATCACATAGCATATTATCTCATTCATACATGACAAAATATCACAATTTCATATGTTCATAATATTATAATACATATACATCTATTGAATACATCATTTGCCATCCTTATAGCCTTAAAGTAACAAAATTTTTACATTTTAATGTCATTGCTTCATCTCTCATGTGGTTGACTCCCATTGCCTTACTCTTTGGGTTCACCTAGCATATTAGAACATTAGAGAGGAGGGAATGAGATTCATAGAATCCTAATAGCTCATCTCCCCTTCAATCACACATAACATATGTAAAGCAAGTCTTGAAAATGCATGTATGGATATAATAGATGACATGAACATTCAAGAAGCAAGCTTAGCATGTGAATAAGTCATACAAGACATCCAAAGGCTTGCCAAGTGGATGGATTGGCCTCACCATTTTCTTCATGGATTTTGGACTTTCCTCACCTATTCTTTAAGAGATTCTTGGACTCAACCATGCTCTTAGGAGTCTATCTTGCTTTTGGGAGACTCTTTGCTTTGTCTCAACTAATCTTAAGGGTTCTTAACTCATCCTCACCATGGTTAAGAGTTCTTGGCCTCTCCACACTCAAGCAAATCCAAACAAACATCATAACATCATTTAGAAACATAATATGTCATCATGAAACCATAGCCTATGAAATCATGCTAGTATATTTTTCATGGCTTAAAAATACATATATATACATTCTAAGACAAGCTAAACACACATCCATGCATGAGAGAAGGTGGAGAGAGCTACCTTAGAAGCAACCACACACTTTTCCCTTTGAAAGAATGCTCCCTCTTTCGGCCTCACACACACAAATGTGTGGGAATGCTTTCACTTGGCCTAAACATAATTTATGGGAGCTAATTAGGTTTATGAACTCAATTCTAAGGCCATACAATTTGCTTAGATACTAGCTTGGTCTATAACCTCGTCACGGTTCCATAATTGCACCTAATGAAGCAACACCCCTCAAATAAATTCTAAGCTCCATTCTTTCCTTTCAAATATGATTCTTGACTCCTTTTAAGCCTCTTGGAGTCATCACACAATTAAAATCAAGAGCCTAACTACATGTTGCTTTTTTAGGTCATAATATGGAACATAAAGCACCAACTCACTTTCTATGGGTTCTAAATTTTTCCCAAGGCCTCCCCTTATTTTCATTCATCATATATGACTCAAGAATAGGCTTAGAAAAATTTAAAACTCTCCCTAGCTACACAAATCCCTTTAGGCCGAGGCTAAGGAGGAAATGAGGCTTCTTGGAGTTTGCTTTGTTTTCTCAAGGGAGGATACATGTGGGAAGCCTCTTAAGGATCTTGGGAGCCAATTTAAACTCTTATTTAGACCTAGGAATCATCATACAAAATCAGATTTTACAAAGTGCACTTGAAACCCTAGGTTTTACATCTAATAGCTAGTTTGTTATTTTATTTGCATATTCTTGTTCTTTTCCCTCAAATTCTTAAGATTCACCCTTGGTTTGCTTGAAAACTTAACTCCCTAAGGATGACCATATATAGGTCGAAATGTTCACAAGAGAAGGGAGGAAGAAGATCAAGTGGAAAGATTGCATGATACCTTGATTTCCTTAGTTTTTCTTGCTTGTTCTTTGCTTTCCTTGGCCTCATCACCTAAATTTCAAAATTTTCTCTTTGTTCTTCCTTCAAAACAGCCCTTAAAACTTCAACAAAATCATGGGAAAAAAGGGGGAAAAGGAGGATAAGAGATTGACTAAGAGAAAGCATGGAAAACAAGCAAATTTCCATACCTTAAAGCTTGGATTTCTCCTTCTTCTTCTCTTCCATTAGTGCACCTAAACCCTAGCCTTCTTCTTTAAAATTGGGCAAAAAATTCTGAGTCTAAATAAAGGAGAGAGTCGGGAACCACCTATATATAGGGGGAGGAAAATGACTTTTTCAAAAAATTTTATTTTACCCTTCATTCTTTGCATTTTTGTTTCTCCTTCATTTTAGCTCATTTTTTAAAACCTTCTTTTCCATTATAAAATTTAGGTTCACAATTTAGTAAAATGTCTTTAGAATCACTCAAATCAGAGCTAAAACCTTCCCGAATGAATCTATCAAAGTTCGAGCACACTGAAATTGAAAAACATCCAGCGGAGAGGATTTAACTGTCTTGGGGCTTCCCATGATTTTCAGGGCCTCTGAGAACCCCAGAGAACTCAAAACTTTTATTTAAAAAGCCTTCCTGTGTGAATTCCAAAAATTACTCAAAATTAAGAAAATGCCATCACGTTTCGTAAGATTTCTGTCAAAATTTGTTTCTTCATTCTAACTCCATTTTTTCTTCTGTCTGAGGCTAGGATTCTCATTTTTAGAAGTTTAGAATATTACTAAAATTTTTTGGGACCTTAACTAATTCATTTCGAGGGACTTGCTTAGAAAACGCGCCCGTTTTCGTCATTTAACAAACATTGGATGTTACAGAGACATAGCTTTTATTTGGTACTATTGGAGTTTCTTTACTTTCTTTGATGGGAGAAGCATGTGGGGAGGTTCCTAAGGATCTCTAGAGCTCATGGAAACATCCATTTAAACTTAGTTACTCTTACATCAAAATAGATTTTTGGTAGAACACTTGAAACCCTAACTTTGTTATCTTAAAATCTAATGACTATTTGATTGTTTTCTTTGCATATTCTTGTTCTTCCCCTTCATTTCCCTAAGATTCACTCTTGGTTTGGTTAGAAATCCAACTCCTCTTGGCTGGTCTTAGGTGGGGAGAAATACATACAAGAGAAGGGAATGGAAGAAGAAGCTTAAAACATCATGAATTACCTTAGATTCTTGTTTTCTTTGGCTTGTTCTTCACTTGGTTGGCCTCCTCCCTTAAATTTCTAAATTTCCACCTCTGTTCTACACTCAACACAGACCCAAAAAAATCATTAAATCCATGAAAATAAGAGGAGAAGAAGGAGTAACAACTTGCTAAAGAGAGAGCTTGAATTTCCATGGAATTTTCATAGAATTTCTTGGCTTTTTCTCCCTTCAAAGTCTCCTCTCTTTGTACGTTTAAAAGATGCCTTCTTTCTCTAGTTTAGGGGAAGAAATAAGTCTTGGAAATGATGAGGAGAAGAAACATGAAACTTAAAGAGGTTTTAAGAAACTTCCACTTTCTAAAAATTTCAATTTTGCCATTTCGTCTTGGCATTTTCATTTTAGCTTTGTTTTAGCTCTTTTTTGAGAACCTTCTTTTCCATCCTAAAATATAGGTCCTCAATCTTATAAAATACTTTTAGAATAACTCAAATTAGAGCTAAAACCTTCCCAAATGAAAGGGTCAAAGTTCAGGTCAACCGACATTAGAAAACATACACCTAAGGGGTGTTAACTATCACGGAGCTTTCCATGATTTTTAGGGCCTCTAAAATTCCCAGAGAACTCAAATTTTCCATTTAAAAAGTGCTCTTGTGGGAATTCCAAAATTTACCCAAAATTACAAAAATGTCATTACGTTTTGTAACTATTTTGTTAATTTTTGTTTGGCCATTTTAACCTCTGTTTCATGATATCTCTAGGCCCCTAACCTCTAAAATTCCCAGAGAACTCAAATTTTCCATTTAAAAAGTGCTCTTGTGGGAATTCCAAAATTTACCCAAAATTACAAAAATGTCATTACGTTTTGTAACTATTTTGTTAATTTTTGTTTGGCCATTTTAACCTCTGTTTCATGATATCTCTAGGCCCCTAAATTTATTATTTAATGTCTAGATCATCATTCTAATTTTTCTAGACCTTAACCAATCCATTTCAGAGGACTTACTTTGAAAACGTATTCATTTTTTTCATTTTAACAAAAACCAGATATTACAATTCTCCCCCCTTAAATAAATTTTGTCCTCGAAATTTAGATAACATACCTCATGGGAAAAGCTCGGGATACTTCTTTCCCATCGCTTCTTCTAACTCTCGGGTAGCTTCTTCGAGAGATAACCCTTTCCAAACCACTTTCACCAATGGTATCGTCTTATTCCATAACTGCTTGAGTCTAACATCCATGATCCGATTTGGTAACACTATGTATAATAGATCATCCTATAACTGCACATTTTCATGCTCTATGATATGTGAGGGGTTGGATTGATACTTTTTAAGTTGTGAGACATGGAATACATTTGAACTTGGCTCAGGTTTGAGGGAAGGGCAAGTTTGTAGGTTACAGGTCTTACTTTATCAAGAATCTGGAATGGGGCTTTATATTTTGGACTGAGCTCTTTACTTTTAATGGACCGACCTATCCCTATGACTAGAGACACTCTAATAAAAACATGGTCTCCAACCTCAAACTCTAATGACTTTCTACGTCTATTTGCGTAACTCTTCTGTCTACTCTGGGTTGTTAGCAGTTTCTTTCTTATGGTCACAATTTGCCTAGAGGTTTGGTCCACTAACTCTAGGCCTATTAGGCTTCTCTCTCTTAGCTCAACCCAACACATTGGAGACCTACACTTCCTTCCATATAATGTCTCATACGGTGCCATCTGAATGCTTGCATGATCTTATTATAAGCAAACTCCGCTAGAGGCAAGTATGTATCCTAGTTTCTTTTCATCTCTAATATGTATGCTCTCAACATGTCCTCTAAGGTTTAGATGGTTCTCTTTGTTTGACCATTTGTCTGGGGGTAATAGGCTGTGCTAAATCTAAGTTTAGTACCTAGAGCATCTTGTAATGATCTCTAGAAATTCGAAATAAATCTGTGATCTCTATCTGACACTATACTCCTAGGCACACCATGTAATCTAACTATCTCCTGATGATGTCCTAGGTAAACCCATGATAAAATCCATGTTATACTATGCCATTTTAATTCTGGGATATCTAGGGGTAGAAGTAACCCAGCTAGTTTCTGATGTTCTATTTTAACTCTCTGATATACTAAACATCAAGAGACATATTTTGCTATGTCTACTTTTATTTTAGACCACCAAAACATTTTCTTTAAATCATGATACATTTTATTACTGCCTGGATGAATGGTGTACTTGCTTTTATGTGCCTCATCTAATATTCTCTCTTTGATTTTTGCATTTTTAGGCGTGTACAGCCTATCCCTATACCTCACTATGTCTTCCTCTGATAGATTGAATTCCTGAGTGCTACCTTGGGCTATTTGAGATCTAATTTTACTTATATAGTCATATATTTGCTGGGCCTCTTTTATCTGATTCGTCAGGTCATTTTCTGTTTGGGTTTCGCTCCTTAGTAACTTCCATGAATACACCTCACATGAGAATTCATATCCTTGAATTTTTCAATCAACTCTTGCTCTTTGATCATCATATAGGCCATATGCATGAATTTCCTACTCAGGGCATCAGTTACCACACTAGCCTTACTAGGATGGTATTTTAATGTGATGTCATAATCTTTCAAAAATTCTAACCATCTCTATTGTCTCATATTCAACTTTTTTTGTTCAAATAAATATTTAAGGCTCTTGTGGTCACTATAAATTTCTATAGCTGCCTCATATAAGTAGTGTCTCTATATTTTCAGAGCAAACACCACTGTAGCTAACTTTAAGTCATGTGTGAGGTAATTTTCCTCGTAAGGCTTTAACTGTCTAGAGGTGTAACAACCGAGAAAAAGACGAAGAAGAAGAAAAGAAAAAGAAAAGAAAAGAGAAAAGAAAAGGGAAAGAAAAGAAAAGCTGAAAATTTTTGGAAGCTGAAAATTTTCTAAGTCTGCTAGCTACAACCCGGCTATAGCAAATGTACCTGTTCGCTATAGCGAGAAATGGTCTAGCTATAGCGAGAGTGCCTTCTAGCTATAGTGAGAATGCTTCTAGCTATAGCGAGTTCAAGCACCCCATACAAAAACCAGGGAGTTACTTGCCTTAGCGCACGCTGTAGCAAAGGCAGAGGTCTGGGACTGATTCGAGCTCGCCGTAGCGAGGGTTATGGCTCGCTATAGCGAAGGTTAGTTCAGAAAAGCGTGAAAATAGAGAATTTGACTTTTTAAAGTGTTCTAACTCCTTCTTTCACTCTATAACCGACTTAAGCTCACTCTAAGAGAGAGAAAAGGGCAAAGGAGAGAGAGAGAAGCCTAGAGAAGGAAGGAAGAGCAAGAGAAAGGTAAGATTTACATGGTTTCTCTCTTTAGAATATTGTTCTTCTCCCCTTACCAACTCTTCCTATGGTTTTGATTATGGAAGTAGTTAGGTTTTGAGCTTGATTCAGAAGAGGGAGAGTGGAAAACCACTCTTAAGGGAGGTTAGAGGTCATGTAGCCCTCTCTTCCTTGCTTTCTCTTCTTAAGAGTTTGAGAGTTGAAAGAGGAGGGAGAGTTAGTGGGATTCTAGTGAGAGAGAGAACCCTAGCTCTTACATGCCTAGTAGGGTTGCTAGAAGGAAATCCCTAGCTTATGAATAAGTATTCAGAAAATAATTCTATGCTTCTTGTGTGGCTAGGCTCAAGAGAAGCACTCCCATCTAGAGTTGATTGTGAAAACCACAAGGGAGGAGACAAGTTGAAAGGAAAAGTTGTGATTAGCTAAAAAGGCAGCTCTCTCCACCTTCTCTTATGCATATTTGTGTGCTTACATTGTCTTACTTGTGTGTATGTATGATTTGAACTATGAAAAGTATGCTAGCATGATGATGCCTCATGTATTTCAATGATGTTTTATATGATTGTTTGGGTTTACTTGAGTATGGAAAGGCCAATAACCCTTTAGCCATGGTGAGGATGAGCCAAAAACCCTCAAGTTGGTTGAGACAAAGCAAAGAGTCTCCCAAAAGTGAGGTTGACTCCCAAAGAGCAAGGGTTGAGTCTAAGGACCTCTTAGAAAAGGGGTGAGGCAAGTCCAAAATCTATAAGTGAGTGGGTGAGGCTAATCCATTTACTTGGCAAGCTTTTATATGTTATCTATGGCCTACTTACATGTTGAAAATGTTTCTTTTATATGTATGGCCAACTCAAATGTTGCAAATGTTTTTCTTATGATTTCATATGCTAACATGCCATGCATACATTGTGAGACTTGTTTTCATGCTTTGTGTGTGTGATTGAATGAGAGATGAGCTATTGAGATTCTTTGAATCTCACTCCCCCTCTCCACCATCTAACCATGCTAGGTGGACCAAGTGAAGCAAGAGATGGGAGCCACCAAGCTTGAAGCTAGGGAGATTGGTGAAGAAAGTGTGAAGAGTTTTTGTTACTATCATGTATTTAAGCTAGAGGATGTACTCTAATGATGTAATGATGTATATGATGTAGCAAGTCTAAATACTTGTAAACCAATGTATTTATCATGTACATATAAGAATGAGACCCATTTTGAATGAAGAAGCAAGTTTTGTTATGAAAAGCATGATTATAGCATTGGCCACATGAGTGTATAAGTGGGTGTGGGATAGTGAGTTCCTCCAATCTGGGTTGCTAGACACTTGAGCCATGATTGATAGCCCATACGGATGCTTTCTCATGTGCTCATAGAGTCCTAGAGGTAGAAGAACTAAGATTGGACCCCATTAGCCCCCTTTCTAACCAAGAAAGTGGTCATTTTGCACATGATATCCAAATCTGACCAAATGATCTCTCCTTGCCTTGAAATTTGGCATGTGACTAGATCTTGTCTAGAGATTTTTGGTAAGCTAAAGATAAAGTCATTTGGAGGTTTATAGAATTTTCTATGATTTTTCAAAGTTGGTATCAGAATTTCGGACCTCCATAGACACTGTTCATTTGGTCAGTTATGAAATCGTGTCATCCGATGGGCAAACGTAGTCCAATGGCTATGAAATTTTATAGACAGAAACTAGACAGTTACAGTGACTTGTAGAAATGGGAATCACCTCATTTAGAGGTCTAAAGAGGAAGATATGCAATTTCGAAGTTCCAGCCCAGAATCAGTCATCCTACCAGACCCGAGGTATTGTTTTATCAGTTTCCGGGAGTTTGGTCTGATGAATTGATCTGGAGACATTTTTTCTCTCTAGTTAACATCCACATATTTCCATAGTGATATCATTTGCATGCAGTGGATTTTTGTGGAATTAGTTAGACATTTTTGAAATTCATATCAGTAACTGTAACAGTAGCAGAGCCCCCTCCGACCAGTAGATGATTTTGCATGTCAAATGCATTATATGTGAGATTTTATGACTGGAAGATATTTTTCCCATGAATATACAGTTTAAGCTTTCCAGAATGACTGAGATCATATGTTTTTGATTTTTCTGCATTTAGTTATGAATTTCTAAACTCTGCCCAGAAATGAGGCCAAGTATGGCCGAAATTGAGCATGCATGATTCATACCACTTTTCGGTTTCCATAGACTTAAATCATGTTTTTGAGGATGAAATAAGTCTTAATGATGCAATGTAATATGAGGAGGCATATAATGAGCTCACTCGGTCCACATGACACTAAAATGCATTTTAACTCCATGCCACAATGTGAGAAAGTATAAGCTTCCAATTAGGAAGCTTCCCCCTCATCCTTCCCATATGTATATGAGCATGTAAGGCATGATGGGTATGAGCTAGAAATGAAGGTGTTACAAGAGGCATAAGCTACCACTCAGTCTTTCTGCATAAGCACACATTCTTACCCTTTCTTAGAGGCATCACTATAAACTACAAAAGTCCCTTTGGGGTCAGGAAGTACTAAAATTGGGCAGCGATTAACTTATGCTTCAGCTCTTGAGAACTCTTTTCACACTTATCATCCCACACAAACGGTATATTCTTTTTGGTGAGTCTAGTCAGTGGCATTGCTATTTGAGAAAAGCCCTGAATGAATCTTCTATAATAACCCACTAAACCTAGGAAGCTCCTAATCTTTGTCACTGTCCTAGGTCTCTCCCATTATAATACTGCCTCTACCTTATGGGAATCTACTGTGACCCCTGCCTGGGAGATCACTTGGCTTAGGAATTGAACTTTAGTGAGACAAAACTCACATTTACTAATTTTAGCATACAGCTGTTTCTCTCTCAGGGTTTCTAGGGCTAATCTTAAGTGGTACTTATGTTCTTCTCTACTCTTAGAATAAATGAGGATGTCATCTATGAAGATAACTACAATTCTATCTAAGTATGGCCTGAATACTCTGTTTATGTAATCCATGAACACTACAGGTGCATTCGTCAACCCGAATGGCATAACCAAAAATTCATAATGCCCGTATCTAGTTCTAAATGTTGTCTTAGGAATATCCTCAGTCTTAATCCTAAGTTAGAAAACACTGACGCTCCTACTATCTGATCTAGGAGGTCACCTATATAGGGAAAAGGATATTTATTCTTAATGGTTATCTTATTAAGCTCCCTATAATCAATACATAATCTAAGGCTCCCAACCTGAGGTCTTAATCCTGAGCTAATAATATCTCGACCTAAGGTCTATCTTAGAAAACACTGACGCTCCTACTATCTGATCTAGGAGGTTACCTATGCAGGGAAAAGGATATTTATTCTTAATGGTTATCTCATTAAACTCCCTATAATCAATACACAGTCTAAGGCTCCCATCTTTCTTCTTTATGAATAAGATCGGAGCTCCCCACGACGAGACACTGGGCCTAATAAAACCCTTCTCTAAAAGCTCTTCTATTTATTTTTTAAGCTCAGCCAGCTCGGTGGGAGCCATCCTATACAGGGCCTTAGACACTGGACCTATCTTAGGTATAATGTCTATAGGAAACTCAACCTCTCTCTCTAGAAGTAGTCTACCAATCTCTTTTGGGAATACCTCTGAGAACTCTCTTACTATTGGGATTTCCTCTATACCCTCTTTTACCTTAACCCAGACTGAAAAGAAAACTAGATATCCTTGACAACCATGCCCTAGAGACCTCTCAGCCTGGGAGGTGGTCATAATAGATAACTCAGTCCTCATATTAGGTACAATCTCATACTTAGGTAAAATAGTACATTTACAGGAACAATTAAGTGTGACATTATTTACAAACATCCAGTTCATACCAATGATCAAATCAATGTCAACAAAGGGCATACATATCAAATCAAAAGTCGTATAACAATGGTTAAACTGGACTACACAATTCAAATAGGTATGGGAGGTAACGACTCTATATCCTGTAGAGGTAGATACATTCAAATCCTAGGATAATGTATGCATACTCAGACTTAACCTCCTAGCATAATCATTTGATATGAAAGAATGGCTAGCACCCGAATCAAATAATGTAGTCACAGAAAAATTATTTATCTTAATAGTACTTTAGATTATACTTGGGGACTTGCTAGCCTCTTGCTGTGTCAGGACAAAGACTCTATCCTGGGTCTGAGGTCTAGGTGTAGGAGCCATCTCTCTCGACTGAGAAAACTGCTGGGGAGCCTAAGTGTAGTCCTTGGCCATGTGTCCTGGCCTACCATATCTGTAACACATGTTCTGCCTCACGTAACACAGTCGATTTTCATGATTCCTACCACACTAGGGACATACTATAGGTACAGGACTGCCTCTACTAGACTGAGTCCTCCTTCGCTTGCTTTTTTTGGTCCATTGACTTTTACCACCTCTTCTTCTAGTAGCTGTGGCCTATGTTTCCTCTTTAAGTCTCTTAGGCTTAAAGAGGGGAGGTCTGGCACTAGAAGTAGATTGCATCATTCTAAGGTTCACTTTAATTACTCTACAGATCTCAACTAAGGTGTTAAAGTTCCTAATTCTTTATGGAACCACCATATCTCTAATCTCAGATAGCAAACCTTCTCAAACTTATCTGCTCTCTAGCACTTATCATTGTGTCTCTATAAATATAAGGAATATCTGGAGAGTTCTACAAACTTAGCCATGTACTAGTGCATGGACATTTCCTCTGTCTGTCTCAGGAGTACAAGCTCTAACTCCTTCTCATCTTTGATAGAGTTAGGGAAATATCTCTCATAGAAGGCCTGAAGGAATGCCTCCCAAGTAATCAGAAGGTTCCTCACTTTCACGATAGGCTCAGTGCCCCTCTACCAATAGTCTACTTCCTTTTCTAACTGAAAAATAGCTATAATGGCTTTCTGCTCAAAAATACACTCTATCACCCAGAATATCTTTTCAAGCTGCATAATCCAGGCCTCAGCTTTCTCTATATTTATCTTACCATTAAAGCTGGGAGGCCCCAATTTCCTGAACTGAGTAATAATCTGCCAGGTAGAGAGTTACTCCGGGACTAGAGGTGGCTGAGCTGGTGGAGTCTAAGCAACCATCTATATGTGTGGCTGTGAGTCAGTATAAGTCGCCCCCTGAATGCTTGGGATAATCTGAGTGTTATAGTGGTTGTGGATGAAGAGGCGTAGGGCCTTGACTATCTCTCTTAACAATCTATTCCAATAGCTACATGATCATGACCTACTATTGATCTAGGCAAGCCATTATAGCCTGTAGGGCTCTAGCTATTGGATCACTAGGCTCGGCTTTATCATCTGCACGAGCCTCTCTAGAAGGCCTACTGTAATGTTCAATTTTCATTAAACGATGGAAACAAATGCATTTTCAAAGCAAGTCCCTTGAAATGAATTAGTTAAGGTTCCAAAAAATTTAAGTAGTATTCTAAACTCCTAAAAACGAGAATCCCAGGCTCAGATGAAAAGAAAATTAGAGTTAAAATGAAGAAACGAATATGAACAAAAAGTTAACGAAATGTAATGGCATTTTCGTAATTTTAAGCAAATTTTGAAATTTTCATAGGATGGCCTTTTAAATGAAAGTTGAGTTCTATAGGGTTTTCAAAAGGCTTAAAAACCATGAGAAGTTGCGAGATAGTTAAAACTCTTCTGGTGGACAATTTCCAATGTCAATTGACTCGAATTTTGATGGATTCATTCGGGAAGGTTTTAGCTCTGATTTGAGTGATTCCAAAGGAATTTTATTAAATTAAGGACCTAAATTTCATAATGGAAAAGATGATTCTAAAAAAAGAGCTAAAATGAACCGGAAACGAAAATGCCAAGATAAAGGGATGAAATTGGAATTTTTGAAAAATTCTTCCTAACCTACCTATATATATGTGTCATGTCCCACTTCCTCCTTTATTTAGCTCACTTTGTTTCTACCCTAAATCAGAGCAAGAACCCTAAGGGTAAGGCACACAAGAAGGAGAAGAAAGGAAAGAGAAAAATAAGGAAAAGGTATAAATTTTTTTTTCATTCTTTCTCTTTAGCAAACTTCTTCTCCTCCATTCCCCCTCCTTTCCTATGGTTTTATTGAAGTTTTTGGATCTATTTGAGGGCAAAATAGGGGAAAATTTTGGATTTGAGGTGAGGAAGCCAAGAAAAGTGAAAGACAAGCAAAAAGAATCAAGGAAATAAGGTAAATCTTTATTCTTATGGTAGCTATTCTTCTCCCCTTCTTTCCTTGGCTCATCCAACATAGAGAGCTTCAAGAAGGCATGGATTTTGGGCAAAACCAAGGGTGAATCTTAGAAATTTAAGGGATGAGAATAAGAATGTGCAAAGAAAGAAATAAAAGAACCATTAAATTATAAGATAGAAAACTTAAGGTTTTAAGTGTCTCTTGTAAAATCTGATTTGATACAATAATTCCTAGGCCTAAATGGGTGTTTAGATGAACTCCTAAGATCCCTAGCAGGCTCCCTATATGCATCTTCCACCAAGAAAACAAAGTAAACTCCATGGATGCCAAGAAGGGAGCATGCCTCAGTCTAAAGGGTTCAAGGCACCTAGGGATAGTTTTAAATTTTTTCAAGCTCATTTTTGAGTCATATATGATGGAAGAGGATGAGGGGAAACCTTAGGAAAAATTTAGGAGGCTTAGGGAAAGAATTGGTAGCATAGGTTCCATAATATGACCTAAAGAAGCAACACCTAGTTAGGCTTCTTATTTTAATTGTGTGATGACTTCAAGAGGCTTAAATGGAGTCAAAAATCATAAATGAAAAAAAAAAGAATGGAGCCTAGAACTTAATTAATAGATGTTGTTTCATTAGGTGCATTTAGGAACCATAAATGAATCATAAGACAAAGTTAGAGTTCCAAGTAAATAGATAGCTTTGTGAATGGTTCCAAGAGCATGATTGGTTCCTATTTTATGTGTTTTGGCCAAGAGAAACAAGTCTCCCATCATTGTGAGTATGTGGCCGAGGAAGGGAGTATAATTCCAAGAGAAAAAGTGTGCTTGTGTGGCAAAAGTAGTTGTCTCCACTTTCTCTCATGCATGAATGTGTGTTTACTTTGTCTTTGAATGTGTATATGTGTGTTTTAAGTCATGAAAAGTATTCTAACATAAGCCTATATTCCATGGTACTATGATGTTATTTTATGTTTTCAAATGATGCCTAGTATGTTTGCTTAGATTTGCTTAAGTGTGGTGAAGCCAATAACCCTTAGCCTTGGTGAAGACGAGCCAAGAATCATTAAAAATGGTTGAGACAAAGTAAAGAGTCTCCCAAGAGTGAAGTTGAGTTAAAACCTCTTAGAAAAAGTGGGTGAGGCAAATCCAAAATCCATAAGAGAATGGGTAAGGCTAATCCACTTACTTGGCAAGCCTATGTATGCTTTATATGACTTGTTCAAATACCAAGAATACTTGTTGAATGATCATACATTTCATTATACTCATGCATGCATTTTTAAGACTTGTATTGTATTCTTTATATATGATTGAAAGGGAGATGAACTATTGAGATTCTTTGAATCTCATTCCCTCTTCTCCGATATTTTGATATGCTAGGTGGACCCAATGAGCAAGGTAATGGAAGCCACCAAGTTGGGAGATAAGAGATTGACATCAAAGTATCTAGTTTTGCTTTTTTTGTAGCCATACAAATGGCATATAATATAATCCTATGATGTAATGGTTGTATAATCATATGAACATATGTAAATATGTAAATGTATCATGTACAAATGAGATTTAATATTATATGTATGATATAGTGTATTTTGGACATTGGAAGGCAAGATATGACTTGTATATTCTTGTGCATGGCATAGGGTGAAAGAGTGAGTTTTTAATTTCTGGGTTCATACACCTTTGAGACATGTTTAGTAGACCATTTTGATGCTTTCCCACGTGCTCAGGTAGTCATGGGTGTCTTAGAAACCAAAATAGATCATTTGGACCCTTTGTTAGCGAACAGGTACATTCGCTATAGCTAAGCTGTAGCTAGCAGACTTAGAAAATTTTTAGCCCTTCAAAATTTTCAGCTTTTTTTTTTCTTTTTCTTTTCTTTTCTTCTTCTTTCTTTTTTTTCTAGTTGTTACATGAGCCAAGATTATGAATTATGTGAGTTGCTTCATTATGCTACTATAAGGAGCATTATGGATGCCTAAAGCTATAAGTAGCTTATATAAGGCTTGTGTGAGGTTAGAGATGGTTCCATTGATACCTTTGTGTATTGTTTGATATGTCTAGGCCAAGCAAATTAAGTCTCTCCCAAGTATGCTTGTGAGGCTAAGAGAAGAAAGTGGGAAACCAAGGAAGAAAAGTGGTACTTCTTGAGAAAGGTAGCTCTTCATCCTTTCTTGTATGCATTTCTTAGTTATTTGATTGTCATTGAATGCTTGTATGTGTATTTGAATTATAAGACATGCCTATAGCTATTAGTTTGATGTTATGGTTGTAACAACCCTAACTTCCAATTATAGTAATTAAGGTTAATTACGTGATTAATAATCATGTATCAAGGTTTGAAGTCATTAAAATTAATTACATCGGGGACAAGTGAGGGAATTTTAAAACCTTAATGTTGCTAGGGTCATTAGCTAGACAACCACAATTATTCGAACGCGTGAGTGAATTTAATTATTAATGAGGAGCCTTTGATTCTCCCATCCATCATTTCTAACTCATAAAATCCTCTTACAAGTGTTTCTAAATCATTCCTTAGTATTACCTTAAGAGAAACTAAGTTTTCTAGGTGAATATGAGAAATAGAGCACTTTCGCTGCGGCTAAATTCACTTGCGCCGCGGCCAATTACTCTCGGTTCAACTCCTTACGTCTTCACAAAATTTTCACATTTCGCCGCGGCCAAATACCCTCTGGAACACCCCCAAATCTGCCTCTCAGGCTTAGCCGCGGCTAACGTCACCATTCGCCGCGGCCAATTGCTCTCTGTTTTCTTCCCTGGCAGGTTCGCCACATTTGGCCGAGGCCAATTAAATGTTAGTCGCGGCCAATTCTTCTCTGTTACGATTTGGCCTAGGCCAATTAAATTTTGGCTGCGGCCAATTCCCTTCTATTCCTACAACTCCCAAGATTTCATCTTATGCTTTCCAATTTCCCTCTAATATCACTCTAGGGTCATTCTACCTTAATTTATGCACCTTTAGCAGTAATTATGTACCTTAATTACCCAACTAATCTATCATTACCCTTTTAGCATTTAGATGTGGATTTTCCTACTCATCTATACGATTTTACGTCAACAAATTATAAATCTCCCATAATGGTTATTCAATCATATTTCACTGGGTATTTCTTGCATTAATAGTCAAGTGTATAAGGAACACATCATGGGATTACATTCTATGTTAACAAAATACAACTTCTACACTTGGCAATGCAGATACATGATGATGCTATACAAGACTTAACAAAATTAGCATCTACCCTATTCTACTCAGACCAAGTGTAGCTCCCCACACCGGGCCTCTGCTCATGGATGTTCATCCACTTACTTACCCTTATCCTTACTCGAAGAACCCTCACCTGAAATGTTAATCCCATAAGACGGGGTGAGATATGAATCTCAGTAACCAAGGCAATTCCATCATATAATCCATATTAATTCACATACATGCATAATTTCACATAAACACCAACAGTAGACCATTCATATCAGTAAATGAAATAATTAGGCTATCATGATTACTATCCCATACTAGCAATCATATTATCACATGTTAAAGGCCATTAACACCGGAGAGGCCCGTCCACGGCACCTACTCCTCATTGAGCACAACCGGGGCTCAGTGCATCTGGGGTTTGATCATAACCCGGTGCTCGATCGAAGCACATGCACGGGTGGCAGCCACACCACAGCTCCACCATGGACTCACAAGGTCCAATCACAATTTAACAGATAGCCAACCAATTCATTCAACATTTCAAATCATTCATGTACAGCAAAATATGGAATTAACACAGATATATAAATGGAATTAATGTAAACCCGGTTACCTCACTTGTAGACACTTGCAACAATCACCAATGGTGCAGAAATCCCCCTATAACCATAGCATCATAGAATTACTACTCTAATTCATCATTAATAGTCATTATCAGTACCCAAGGAATTTAAAATGCTAATGACTACCCAAGGATCATTTACCCAGCCACAACAAGTTCCAATTTCGGATTTAAGTGTCATCTAGCAGAAAACTCCACATTCCACCGAAAATCTTAAGTAATTTCGTGCAAAACTGACACCCATTTTCTAAATCAGCTATGGGGGTCTCAAATTAACCAATAAAGCATCCAAATGGAGGGGTTAAACTCACCCAAAGTCAGCCCTAAGCTCAACCTACGAATTTCATCAAGAAAACCCCCAAACACTCACATTTCAGATTTTGGGTAGGATGAAAATGCTCCAAATGAAAAACTAATCGGACCAAATTAAAGGGAAAGATGAGGGGATTAAGTTGTATAACTATTACCTTAACTGAATCTTGCTCTAAGTGTGAGAAAATGCAGAATTTTGGTCCCAAACCCTAGCCTCCTTCTCCACCTCCGAATTTTGCCTCTCAAGTCTTATGTTTCAGCAAGTGAGAAAGTGGCTGGGGTATTAGGGTTTAAGTTGGGTCAAGTATGGGTCATGGGCTGCTCTAAGATCCACTTTCATTTGGGCTTCAGATTTTTAAGTTTGTTGGGCCAGTTTAGAGGTGTTAGGCTGCAGAATTTACTGGGCCAGTTTTTACACTTAAGTTGCTGAAATTTAACTAGGTTTGGGCCAAGTTTGAAGAGCTCAAGAATTTTAGGTCTGAACATAATCCATTGGGCCTCCATTAGCCTCTTCTCATGATCTATTAATTTAGGCCTAGATAGAATTTCTATCCCAATTAAATCTCAAACCCATATTAATAATTTATCTCTCTAAAGTCTCTATTCACTTAACTTGCCCAATGAGCCCATATTAATTACTCTTAATTAATTCTAATCCATGATTAATACCTTAATTAATTATGGGGTGTTACAATGGTACCACTATGTTTCTTGAATTCTGTTTGGAATGTGGCTTTGCCTTGATGGGTGGATGATGCCAAAAGTCCCTTGGAATGGGTGAAATAAAGCTAAAAGTCCTTAGGAATGGGTGAGACAAGACCAAAAGTCTCTTGAAATGTGTGAGGCTAAGTCAAAAGTCCCTAGAAAATGGGTGAAACTAAACCAAAAGTCCCTAGAACTTGATTTTGATATTGACATGTTCATGTGATCTTGAAAACATGTTTATATTTGATTTTTGGAAGTTGTTGATGCATGCTTGTGTTTTTTACATGATAATATGCCATGTATGCTTACTTAAAGGGTGAAAGAGCTATTGGGATTCTTTGAATCTCACTCTCCTCTACTTTATATCTAACTTTGTCTAGATGAAGCCCAAGGAGCAAAGAATGGGAGCCAAGGAGCATGAATGATGATACTTTGACAATAGTATAAATTTTAATACAAATTGATGTCAAAGTATGTATGTACAAGTTAATTATGATTGTAAACCCTTGAAAGTGTGTAAGAGTATATGAATATGTAACACCCCATAATTAATTAAGGTGTTAATCACGGATTAGATTAATTAGGAATAATTAATATGAGTTGAGATTTAATTGGGATAGAAATTCTATCTAGGCTTAAACTAATAAATCATGAGAAGAGGCTAATGGAGGCCCAATGGGTTAGGTGCAGACCCAACCCAATTTAGTGTGATGGAGGCCTAAAATCCACCTTGTATAGACTCTTCTAAGTGGCCCAATAACCCTTGTGCAGACCCACATTCTTGAGCTCTTCAAACTTAGCCCAAACTTAAGTAAACTTCAGTAACCCAATGTATAAGAACTGGCCCAACAAAATTCTGCAGCCCAACACTTAAAACTGGCCCAATAAGCTAAAATCTGAAGCCCAAATGAAGTTGGACCTTGGAACAACCCATGACCCATCTTTGACCTAACTTAAACCCAACTAAAACCTTAATACATCAGCCTCTTCCTCACACTTGCTGAAACATAAAAGACAAAGAGAAAATTCGGAGCTTGGAGAGGAGGCTAGGGTTTAAGGCAAGAATTCTGTATTTTCTCACATTTAGAGCAAGATTCAGTCAAGGTAATAGTTATACAACTTAATCCCCTCATCTTTCTCTTTAATTTAGTCCGATTAGTTTTTTATTTGGAGTATTTTCATCCTACCCAAAATCTGAAATGTGAGTGTTTGGGGACTTTCTTGGTGAAATTCGTAGGTTGAGGTTAGGGCTGATCTTAGGTAAGTTTAAACCCTTCATTTTGATGCTTTATTTGTTAATTTGAGACCCCCATAGCTGATTTATAAAATGGGTATTAATTTTGTACTAATTTGCTTATGATTATGGGTGAAATATTAAGTTTTCTGGTGAAGGACACTTTAATCCGAAATTGGGACTTGTAGTGGCTGGGTAAGTGATTCTTAGGTAGTCATTAGCATTTTAAATTCTTTGGGTATTGATTGTAACTGTTAATGATGAGTTAGAGTAGTAATTCTATGATGCTATGGTTATAGGAGGATTTCTGCGCCATTGGTGACTGTTGCAATTGTCTACAAGTGAGGTAACCGGGTTTATATCAATTCCATGTATATATTTGATTTAATTTCATATGTTGCTGTATATGAATGATTTGAAATATTGAATGAATTGGTTGGCTATCTATTGAATTATGATTGGACCTTGTGAGTCTATGGTGGAGTTGTGGTGCGGCTGCCACCCGTGCATGTGCTTCGATTGAGCACTGGGTTATGATCAAACCCAGATGCACTGAGCCCCGGTTGTGCTCAATAGGGAGTAGGTGCCGTGGACGGGCCTCTCCCAGTGTTAATGGCCTTTAACATATGATAATATGATTGCTAGTATAGGATAGTAATCATGATAGCTTAATTGATTCATTTGCTGATATGATGGATATGATTCTGATGTTGATTTTGATTCATACTTATATGCTAATTAAACTGGATATATGATGGAATTGCCTTGGTTACTGAGATTTATATCTCACCCCATTTTATGGGATTAATATTTCAGGTTAAAGTTCCTCGAGTAAGGATAAGGGTAAGCAAGTGGATGAACATCTATGAGCTGAGGCCGGGTGTGGGGAGCTACACTTGGTCTGAGTAGAATAGGGTAGATGCAATTTTGTTATTAGCTTACATAGCATCATCATGTAATCATGTTGCCAAGTGTAGGCATTCATATTTTGTTTGATTGAAATGTAACCATTAAGGATTTAAGTCTCATTATAGTTGAATAATAATGTATGAACTTATAGCATTATATATGTAGTTTTGTTGAAATTGTGATATGGATTACCATATGAGAATTATAGTCTTATGATGTCTTAGATGTGGACATAAGCTATTGTTGAATGGAATCTCCATGGGTTATGCATGAGATGTTAATTGCTGCTAATGCATGTGTTCTTGCTGTCATATACTTATGAATTTGCTGATGTGAGCTAGTTGGGCAAGTAGGAAGTAGTAATTAAGTTTTGCAATGGTAATAGATGATTGATGGGTAAATAGGGTAGATAAACACCATTAGAATCACATAAAATAAGGGAAGGTGGACCTGGAGTGTTTCTAAGATGAGATTTGGAGTGTAGGGGGTGAAATTTGGATAATGTAGTCACATAAGGGAGTCCCGCAGTGGCTAAGAAGGCTTCGCCGTGGCCAAATGAGAGACAGAGCTGAAGGGCGCCGCGGCATAACCAATCCCGCCGCGGCGCAAGGGAAGAAAATTGGCCCAATGATTGACAGTGGCAAGGAGCGCCGCGGCCTAATAAATCTCGCCACGGCACAAAGTGAAAAAAATCGCCCAGGAGGGTAACAAAACTAAAACTCACCGTGGCGCATTATGTCCTGCCGCGGCGCGAGTCGAGGAAATAAATTAAGGGTTGGACAGAAGTAAAACTCGCCGTGGCGCAAATATATTGCACCGAGGCGAGAATCGTGAGGGCGAAGAATGGGAGATCCAGAAAGCATTTCCACCGCGGCGCCATGTAGGCTGGCCGCGGCGAAGGTCCAACTCGCTGCAGTGAGATTTGTGAAATTTGTCCAGTGATCCCAGAGAGCAATTTGGCCACGGCGGGGAAGTTATAGGCCGCGGCGCAAGTCCCCAACCTACTCCTTTTAGCCTAGAAACCATAATTTCTTCAACGGTAATGGTAAGAGATGATATAGGAACACTTGTGGGTGATTATTGGGTATTAAAACTGATGAACAGTTGAATCATAAACCCCTTATGGTCGTAGGATTTCTTTTATGCAAATTTTGTTTTGTGGTGATGGTATGGTGATGACCCTAACATCAAGGTTCAAATTTTCTCATATTTTCATAATGTGGTAAAATATAATGACCTCAAACCTTGATCATTAATTATTAATCTTGTATTTGACCATAATTACATTGAGTAGAAGGTAGGGTTGTCACAAATATGTTATATGTAATGAATAAGAAGCCAAATGTATAAGAATATAGGATTTTGACATCATTGAGCCATGATGTCTATGTGTATTTATGCAAGTGGAATGGTGAATTTGAGTTCCATAAGGATTTGGATCTATTATGATGCCTCTATATATTATATTTTAGCTTTTGGATGTGCTCAAATGGTCATGGTATGCTTGGAAGGCCATTTGATGCAATTTGACCCCATTATAGTTCCAAACTAGGCCATATTCTTCCTCTAAATCAAAACTCGACCAAATGAGCAAGTTTTTGCATGGAATTTGGTAGACATATAGATCTCATTGAGAGTGTTTCATAGAGCTAAAGAGAAAATTTTTTGGAGCTCTATAGAATATCTTATGCTTTTTCAAAGTTGGCTAAATTTTGCATAAACTATCATGGTACTATGCTTTTGGATAGTTTGGTTTTTAGTGTCATTGGAGGGCTAAATGAAGTCTAATGCTCATGAAATTTTACAAGGATGTATTTGGTTTCATAAGTTTTCCACAGCCACTACGAGCACTCAATTTGGAACTCTGTATAATGAGATATGAATTTTTAAAGTTGCATGTCTATTGTAGTAACAGAAATAGACCCTAGTTACTGTTCCATTAGTTTTTATGAGATAAATGATCTTGTTTTGATTTAAATTTTTACAATAGTTAGAGGACATCTTGAGCTTTCTAGAAAGTCCTCATTTTCATGATTTAAAATTTTCTATAATTAATTATGAATTTTTTAAATTAGTATAGAGTTTATGTGTATGCTATCAATTCAGGTCCTATGAAGATTTTGTGTATTCCTTGAGATAAACATGCTAAAATGAGTATAAACAAACTTGTTTATAATGAAAATGAATTATAGAAAAGAAAGATTGAAGGTTAGACCCCTATAGCACAAAGTGAACCTATGTGGCTATAACTAAGTGTTGAAACTTAAGAAAGATGTGAATAGCATGGAAAGATGCACTTATGCTAACTTGTGATGCTTGACTTTAAACTCAATTTCCATGCTTCTTTGTGATATTTTTGGTTGAGCAAGTATATTAAGGATGAGTTAGCATTAAACCATGTCAAATTAAAGGCTGAGATAACATCTTGTAGACAGGGTCTAGGATCTTGTTGATAAGATCTTGAATTTTACATAATGAAATCTAAGACCTTGTCAACAAGGTTTTCGACCAGTAGTACAAAGTCTTCTAATTTAGTAAGTTGTAGCTTTTGATATGTGATGGTGTGACAAAAGGCTCATCCATGACCAACTCCTCAATGAACACAACGTGGGTAGCATACAAAAGTCGAATCATAACTCGGTGACTGATCGAAGCACAATGCATGGGTGGTAACCACACCACAACTCTACCATGGACTCACAAGATCCAATCACAACATATCAGATAACCAACCATTCATTTAGCATTTAAAATCATACATATGCAATAGATATAAGATTAAATTGAACATAAGCAAGTAAAAAAATTAACCTCGGTTACCTCAATGATGCCCAATTACTCTTCCTCTAGCTACCATTATAATCCAAATGCACACTAAGCCCAAGCTTCCAAAGAGTGTATTGCACCAATTCAAGGTCAAGACATCAAAACTCATAATAGGGCACTTTCCACATCTTCTTTTTAGCACATGTAGAAGGCGTACTCTAAAAATCAACCCAAATGATAAAATTTCAGCACATACAACTCACAAAATTGTTGAAGGTGTAACACCATATATTTATAGCTTATTTCATAACATTCTCATGCATCACATCATCAATTCCATGAAGGAAGTGAGAAAAGCCCATTAAAATAATACATATAATTGTGCTGCGTCATGTATAAAAATTTCATTCAGTGTCATGTGGATCGTGTGAACTCGTATCATACATTTTTATATTTAATTATATGAATACAACTCATTTGCATCATAAAATGTGGCTCACAACTCATGGAACTCAAGGGAAGCTCAAAATATTCATGTATATTTTCGGCCAAAATTTGGCTTTTTTTTTTACCAAACTTTGAAAAATCATAACTAATGCTAAAAAAATCAAAATCATACATTCTTGGCCATTCTGGAAAGCCAAGGATGTCTACTTAATACTAAAAATATGTTTAGACTATAATATCCATCACAGAAGACGTTTAACATTTGAGATGGTCTAGAAGTCAAACTACCTACTAGTGCTGTCACATGTAACAACCAAGAAAAAGAAAAGAAAAAAGAAAAGAAAAGAGAAAAGAAAAGGGAAAGAAAAGAAAAGCTGAAAATTTTTGGAAGCTGAAAATTTTCTAAGTCTGCTAGCTACAGCCTAGCTATAGCGAATGTATCTGTTCGCTATAGCGAGAAATGGTCTAGCTATAGCAAGACTGCCTTCTAGCTATAGCGAGAATGCTTCTAGCTATAGCGAGTTCAGGTACCCCATACAAAAACCAGGGAGTTGCTCGCCGTAGCGAACGCTATAGCGAAGGCAGGGGTCTGGGACTTATTCGAGCTCGCCGTAGCGAGGGTTATGGCTCGCTATAGCGAGGGTTAGTCCAGAAAAGCATGAAAATAGAGAATTTAACTTTTTAAAGCGTCCCAACTCCTTCTTTCACTTTGTAACCGACTTAAGCTCACTCTAAGAGAGAGAAAAGGGTGAAGGAGAGAGAGAGAAGCTTAGAAGAGGAAGGAAGAACAAGAAAGGTAAGGATTTCCATGGCTTTTCTCTTAGTATGTTACTCTTCTCCCCTTACCCTCTCTTTCCACGGTTTTGACTGTTAGAATAGTTAGGTCTTGAGCTTGGTTCAGAAGAGGGAAAGTGGGACATCACTCTTGAGGGAGGTTAGAAGTCATGTAGTCTTCTCCTTTTTGCTTTCCTTCTTAAGAGCTTGAGAGTTTGAGAAAAGAGAGAGGATAGTTAATGGATTCTAGTGAGAGAAAGAAACCTAGTTTGAGAAGCTTAGTAGGGTTGTTAGAAAGAGATCCCTAGCTTAAGAATCAAGTGTTAAGGAATTAATTCCATGCTTCTTGTGTGGTTAGGCTCAAGAGAAGTTCTCCCATCTAGAAGTAGTTGTGAAACCCACAAGGGAGGAGACAAGTTGAAAGAGAAAGTTGTGACTAGCTAACAAGGTAGCTCTCTCCACCTTCTTTCATGCATAATTGTGTGCTTACATTATTTTACTTGTATGTATGTATGATATGAGTTATGAGAAGTGTGTTAGCATGATGATACATTGTGAATTGAAATGATGATTTATATGATTGTTTTGATTTGCTTAAGGAATGGAAAAGCCAATAACCCTTTAGCCATGGTAAGGATGAGCCAAACCCTCAAGTTGGTTGAGACAAAGTAAAGAGTCTCCCAAAAGTGAGGTTGACTCCCAAACAGTAAAGGTTGAGTCTAAGAACCTCTTAAATATGGGTGAGGCAAGTCCAAAATCCATAAGTGAGTGGGTAAGGCTAATCCATGTACTTGGCAAGCTTTCATATATTATGTATGGCCTACTCACATGTTGAGAATGTTTTTCTTTTATGCATGGCCAGTTTAAATGTTGCAAATGCTTTCATTATGATTTTATATGCTAACATGCCATACATACATGGTGAGACTTGTTTGCATGCTATATATGTATGATTGAATGAGAGATGAGCTATTGAGATTCTTTGAATCTCACTCCTCCTCTCCACCATCCAAATATGCTAGGTGAACTAAGTGAGGTTAGAGATGGGAGCCACCAAACTTGAAGCTAGGGAGATTAATGAAGACTTGTATAGGGACTTCTTGTAATTATGTTGTACTTAAGACAAGGGATGTAAATTAATGATGTATATGATGTAGTACCTACAAATGCTTGTAAATCAATGTATTCATGATGTATGTATGAGAATTAGAATGATTTTGAATGAAGAAGCAAGTTAGATTATGAAATGCATAATGTTAGTATAGGCCACATGTGTGTATAAGTGGGTTGTGGGATAGTGAGCTTCTCTGATCTGGGTTGTTATACACTTAAGCCATGATTGATTGCCCATATAGATGCTTTCTCATGTGCTCAAAGAGTCATAGAAGTAGAAGAATTAAGATTGGACCCCATGAGCCCCATTCTTAGCCAAGAAAGTGGCTTTTTGCATTTGATGTCAAGAGTTAACCAAATGACCTCCTCTTCCTTTGAAATTTAACATGTGATTAGATCTTTGGTAGAGCTTTTTGGGAAGCTAAAGATCAAGTCATTTGGGGGTCTATAGCATTTTCTATGATTTTTCAAAGTTGACATCAGAAATTCGGATTTTAGAAAACACTGTTCATTTGGTCAGTTTGGGAATTGTGTCATCCGAGGGGCAAACGTAGTCCAATGGCTACGAAATTGTATACACAGAAACTAGATAGTCACAGTGACTTGTAGGAATTGGAAGCACCTCATTTAGAGGTCTAGAGAGGAAGATATGCAATTTCGAAGTTCCTGCCCAGCATTAGTCCCCCATCCAGACCCGAGTTACTGTTTCATCAGTTTCCGGGAGTTTGGCTTGATGAACTGATCTGGAGATATTTTTTCTCTCTAGCTAACATCCACATCTTTCCATAGTGATATTGTTTACAAGCATTGGATTTTTTTGGAATTAGTTAGACAATTTCAAAGTCCATATCAGTAAACTGTGATAGTAACAGAACCCCTCTGACCAGTGGATGATTTCGGATGTCAAACGTTTTATGCATGACTTCTACATATTTTTATCATGAAGTAGACGTCTTAAGCTTTCTGGAATGACCGAGATCATGGGTTTTCTATTTTTTGGTATTTAGTTCTGAATTTTCAAATTCAGCCCAGGAATGAAGCCAAATCTGTCAAAAACGAAATTGCATGTCTCATATCCCTTTTTGCTTTCCATGAGTTTTAAGTATGTTTTGGGGATTAAAATAAGTTGTAATGGTGCAAATAAACATGAGGATGCAAAAAAAGAGCTCACCCGGTCCATGTGACATTAAAGTGAATATCTACCCATGCATGAAGCCATAGAGAAAGAATATGAACCTAGAGAAAATGATCTCCCTTTTATGCTTCCCATATGCATATGAGTATGTAAGGCATGATGGTATGACCAAAGAGTAAGGTGTTACATCATAGATTTCAACAGCAAACTTCAAAACTGTCTAATTAATTTCAAAAAATCTAATCCTTGGAAATGATATCAATCTGAAAATCTGTGGATGTTAACTAGAGAGTATAAATAACTTTAGACCAGCTCAGGCATCCCAGACCTCAAAATTTAATAGAACAATAACTGAGGTCAGGTGGAGCTACTGATACTAGACAAATTCTTTAAAAATTCATATCTCCCTCTTTAGACCTCCAAATGAGGTGCTTCTAGAGAGGGAGATATGAATGTCTAATTTCTTTGTATAAAATTTCATGGCAATTGGGCATCATTTGAGCACTGTGTGATAGATTTTATTTTCGGACCAGTATGAACAGTGACATGACCAAAACCAAAAAAAAATTTCAACTTTGAAAATTTATCAAATATTCTATAGACCTCTGAAAATTATGTTCTTTAATTTCCCAAAAATCTCTCAATAAGCTCTAATTGCATGCCAAATCTCAAATCAAGAAGAGCTCATTTGGCCAAAAAGTGATATAAGGTTCCATTATAGTCAATTTTGGCTCCATATAGGGTACCAAAATGTCTAAATGGTTTTTCTTTAATTTTGGCACCTTTTGGGCAAGTCTAAAAGCACAATTGGGACTTGTGTGAGTTGCCCAAATGGTCCCAGACCTCATGCATCTCATTTTGGCCACATCATCCACACATATGCACACTTATATCAACTTTTCAAGAAACATAATTTGGCATTCCATGCCCAAATTACATTCTAGGGTTCACACATCATATCCATTCATTTATACATCATATATTATCATAATTACACATGTCTAAGAGGTTATAGACCATATACATCAAGGGGTTACAACATTTGACATCATTATGGATTTTAAAGAGCAAAAACCATACACATTGGTGTCAATCTCTTCTCTTCAAGGTGGTTGGCTTCCATTACCTTGTCCACTTAGTCCACCTAGCATGTTAGATCATTGGAAAGAAGGGAATGAGATTCAAAGAATCCCAATAACTCATCTCCCATTCAATCATACATAATGGATGCAAATAAGTCTCATAAATGCATGTATAGTTATGTTGACATGTGCAAACATTCAAGAGGCATTTTCATCATTTAAGAAAGTCATACATAGCATACAAAGGCTTGCCAAGCAAGTGGATTGGCCTCACCCAATTTCTTGTGGATATTAGACTTGCCTCGCCCATTCTTTAATGCATTCTTGGACTCAACCATGCTCTTGGGAGCCCACTTTATTTTTGAGAGACTCTTTGCTTTATCTCAACTAATCTTTAGGGTTCTTGGCTTATCCTCACCATGGCTAAGGGTTCTTGGCCTCACCACACTCAAGTAAACCCAAGCATACATCAAAATATTATATGAAACATAATATGTCATCATAAAATCATGGCATATGAAATCATGCTATCACACTTTTCATGGCTTGAAAATACACATACACACATTCTAAGATAAGCTAAATATACATCCATGCATGAGAGAAGGTAGAGAGAGTTACCTTGCACATAATCACACACTTTTACTCTTGAAATGCCCTCCCTTGCTTTAGCCACACACCCAAAAAAGTGTGGGGAAGGTTTCTCTTGGTCTAAACACAATTTATGGAAGCCAATTAGGTTCATGAAACAATTTCTAAGGTCACACAACTTGCTTAGACACTAGGTTGTTCTATAAACCTCATTATAGTCTATAAATACACCTAATGAAGCAACACCCCTCAAATAATTTCTAGGCTCCATTCTTTCCTTTCAAATATGATTATTGACTCCTTTTAAGCCTCTTAGAGTCATCACACAATTAAAACAAAGAGCATAACAACATGTTGCTTCTTTAGGTCATAATATGGAACCTAAAGCACCAACTCACTTCCTATGAGTTCTAAATTTTTTCCAAGGCTTCTCCTCATTTTCATTCATTATATATGACACAAAAACAGGCTTGAAAAAAATTTAAAACTCTCCCTAGCTACCTTAACTTACTTAGGCTGAGCTTATGGAGCTTATTGGTCTCCATGGATTTTGCTTAGTTTTCTTGATGGAGGAAGCACATGGGGAGACTTCTAGGGATCTTAGGAGCTCATTTAAACTTTCATTTAGACATAGGAATGAATGTCTTAAATCAGATTTTGCAAGGAACATATGAAACCCTAGACTTTGCATCTTGAATTTCCATGGTTATTTGTTAATTCCATTTGCATATTCTTAATCTCGATACCCTTTTTCCTTAAAATCACCCTTGGTTCTGCCTAAAAAACAACTCCTCTTAAGTCTTCTCAAGTGGGGCAAAATGGTGGAGAAGGGGAGCAAAGGGTAGCAACCATGAAAGAAGAAAATACCTTATTTTCATGGGTTTTCTCATTTGAATCTTGTGTTCTTTAAGCTCTTCTCTTCAAATCCGAATTTTCCCCTCAATTTCTCCT
Organism: Erythrophleum ivorense; assembly: GCA_026724425.1. Classification (NCBI taxonomy): domain Eukaryota; kingdom Viridiplantae; phylum Streptophyta; class Magnoliopsida; order Fabales; family Fabaceae; genus Erythrophleum; species Erythrophleum ivorense. The sequence continues at coordinate 9,844,414 of JAIUCV010000014.1, forward strand.
TTAAAACAGATTTGTAAACTTCATTTTAATCAAAGGAAACAAAAGAGAATGAAGGAGAGGAGGTTTGGATGGAAGAAAGCATGAAAAACTACCAAGAAACCATACCTTAAAGCTTTAATTTCTTCTCCTCCTCTTCTTCTCTTGGTATGCCACTCTCGTAGGGTTTTTCTTCTAATTTTAGGTAGAACAATTTGAAGCTAAATGAAGGGGAGAGTGAGGCACCACCTATATATAGAGGGAGAAAAATGGTTTTTTCAAAAATTTTCATTTTGCCCTTCGTTCTTGGCATTTTCGTTTCTCCTTCATTTTAGCTCCTTTTTGAGAACCGTCTTTTCTATTATGAAATTTAGGTTCTCAATTTAGTAAAATGCCTTTGGAATCGCTCAAATCAGAGCTAAAACCTTCTTGAACGAATTCGTCAAAGTTCGGGCACACCAACATTAGAAAACGTCCATCGAAGGAGATTTAACTATCCCGGGGCGTCCCATGATTTTCAGAGCCTCTGAGAACTCCGGAGAATTCAAAACTTTCATTTAAAAAGCCTTCCTGTGTGAATTTCAAAATTTGATCAAAATTACAAAAATGCCATTATGTTTCGTAAGATTTTCATCAAAATTTGTTCTTCATTCTAGCTCTATTTTTCTTTCGTCTAAGGCTAGGATTATCATTTTTAGGAGTCTAGAATGCTTCCCAAATTTTTTGAGACCTTAACTATCTCATTTTAGGGGACTTCCTTTTATATCGGGTGAATTTTATTCGTTGGCAGAGAAACCATACGTTATGTTTTTCACGTTTTCTCTCATTTTCAGAAAATTAGATGTTACAGAAGGCACTTACCCAACCACCAAGATGTTCTAAATTTGAATTTGGTGATCCCCACACCAAAAATGTAACATCTAGTCCCTCGAAAATCCAAGAAAATGTAAGGAAACGCAAGAAACGTAACATATGATTTCTTTGTCAACGTACAAAATTCACCAAATACAAAAGGAAGTCCCCCAAATAGAGTAAATTAAGGTCTAATAAAATTAGAATAATATTTTAGACCGCAAATAATGATGAATCAAAGCCAGAGGTGCCCTAAAATTGAGGCTAAAATAGATGAAAAAAAAAGGATCAGAAAAAGGTCCCGAAGAGCCTTCGAAGTTAAGTATGAAGGAGTCAAGGACTAAAATGCAAAGAAAAGTTATTTGCTGGGAAAAATGTATAAATTGCCCGAAAGTTCAAGGAACCCTAGTTTCACCCTTTATTCGTGGCTTTAGGCAAGAATATAAAAAAATCGGGCAAGAATCTCATAAATCTATGACTCACGGTTAAACTCAGTTCGATGAGACGGGTCTAATGACGCCATGTTATCCGAATGGCCGAGCGGGATCCAATCCGAGATCTAGTTATCCTGATCAGTAGCCATGAGCAAAATAAAAAAAGAAAGTTGTAACAACTATAAAAATAGGAATAGCTAAAGGGCTAAAAAAGCCTGAAGGAGTTTCAGGGACTAAATTGCAGTAAATGAAAATTTTATAGCACAATCATAATATAGAACAGTGAAAATTACACTTATAGACCCGAGTGTCCAATTGACACCAAAATTTATGAGAATTGAGGTTAAGGGCCCCTGATCCATATTTGAGGCTCAGTATGGCTAGAAAGTAGAGGAAACAATATTTGTAAATTGTAAAAAGTCTAAATGTATGTATTGTACTGTAAAACCTTAATCGGGCCCGGACACCGATTTTTAGACTGTTGTAAGGCCCAATAGTCAATTCTAAAGGCCCAATAAGAGAAAAGAAGATATAATTAGGGGTTTAGAGAAGATGAAACCTAAATATAAATTTAAAATGAAAAGGAAAGGAAAAAAGAATTTTAGTTATTTTAAAGAATTAACCATGGTTAAGTTAGAAACTAACCATGGTTGAGTTAAAAGTTAATCATGGTTGAGTTAAGGGAGTTAACCATGGTTACTATTCATAACTTAAGGGCTAAGAAAAGGTGTCCAAGTGTGTGGCCAAAAATTTTTAGAAGAAGATATTTAGTTATGAAATTAGAAAATCAAAAGAAAAAGGAATGGAAGGTTAAGATTTGATCTTGAAAAGGTTGATCCAAGGGTCCAAATTTAGTATGACCATTTAACTTCATCTAAATTCATATCCTTCACCTCCATTCCACCATTTTCACACCGCACACAAGGGAGAAAGAAAGAAAAACGTGAAGAGAGAGAGAGAGAAGGAGAAAAAGTGGAAGAAGAAGTGAAACTAAGCAAAATTACCACCATTCTTCACCAAATTTCTTTATCTTCTCCATCCTTCAACCATTTTCTCCAAAGGGCAACTACATATTCATCTTTTCTTCAAGGTGGAATGTTGCTCTAAGTGGGAAGAGAAAGGATTTTAGAGTGAGAAAAGCAAAGGAAGTAAGGATTAAGCTTAAAGAGTAAGTTTTCTCCACCGTACACTTGAAAATCATATGTTTTGAGTTAGTTTTGTTAAACCCTAGCTATGAGTCACTTTTGGACAGCATATGGATGATTAAAAATAAAGTTTATATGTTGAATATGAAGGCCTTGAAATGAAGTTTATATGTTGAACATAAAGGCCATATGAGCTTAGTTATTGTTGTTATGTGCTGAGACTTTGAAAAACACAAAGATTGTAATTTTTGGAAAAATGAAAATGTTAGGGAGATGTTGTCTGAATTTTTCCAAAATATTTATGGTAATGTCTTAAAGTCATGTATACCAAATTTCAATTCCTAAAGCATAAAGGAAGAGGCGATGGAATTTTTAGAACCAAAGAAACTCATTTTTGAGCCTAAAACAAAGCTAGATTATGTTATAACCAAAATGTGATGTTAGGGTTGGAATTTTATAATTTTATCCATTCCAATGGATTCAAAAGGGTGTTTTTAGCTAGGAATACCTATGGCAAAGCCCCCAAAACTTATGGAATAAAATTTCTAACTCTTGGCCAAGAAATGCGCACTATTCGGCCATAGCGAATTGGAAGAGAAGGAGTTCGATTTTTCCAATTCCAATGGTTCCAATGAGTTTAAAAGGGTCATACTACTTTAGAAGCTAAGGTTTATGTATTGATTGTGATGAATTATCACTATGATTATAGGGTTTGATGTTGTTTTGGAAACTCCAAAAGTAAGTAAACCGAGTCCCAAGGATTGAGGAGCAAAGTTTGCTAAGGTAGTAGTTTTCCTCTCTCTTTCCTTAAGCTTGTATGTTTGTATAATGATGAGTGTTATGCTATATCAAATTGTTATTTATACTATAAGATGAGACATGTATGTTTAAACCGTGCTTGGCCTTATATGAAATTCCTTGTATTCCTATATTGTATGTGGCACCTTGATTGGCATTATGTTATGTACTTACATGCTAGCTCGTGAATGAGATTGGTTTACCACTACTGAGATTTCATAATCTTACCCCAAATATAACCCATGCTAGGTCTGAGTTCAAGCAAAGAAAGGACAAAGAGTGTGGAGGCATAAATTGAGGACCTTACCTTTATGCATCACATTTTGTCATGTAATTAAGTATCTTTGGATTATGGTATGTATGAGTTGTATTATAATGCTGTATGATAGTAGGGCATGTAACAGAAAGCCATGTATATACCTAACCCTGAAGTAAAAGAGTATGACTAGCGTGCCTAAGATGCAAGAATGCCTGTGCTTATATAAAGGCAAAATAATAATAATAATAATAATAATATTATTATTATTATTATTATTATTATTATTATTATTAGTATTATTATTATTATTATTATGACCAATGAGGGGTAAAACTGTCCAATTTGTTATAGGGACAACTTTATATGAATTTATATATGCTCCGCTAAGTAAGTATTTTCCCTTTGTAAAGGGCTTAAAGAGCTTGAAGTAGAGCCTTGAACCGACCTCATATGATTTTTCTATAATTACTTATGTATTTTCAAAGTTAGATAAGAAATTGGAAATGACCAAATGAATAGTGAAATTGTATGAGAAAGTTTTTAAAAGGAAAAAATTTTAATTAGTTGAGGTTTCCATTTACTCCTTGTAGTTTTTATATGAGGTAATTGTAGTAGAAAAAGTGTTATAAAATAAGGTATGACAAAAAATCTCAAGATACCTCTCAATTTTTTGAGTAGATTCACACAAAATTAATGCCCATATTATAAATCAACCATATGAGTCTCAAACTAGCAGAAAATGCATCAAAATGAGAATAAAACACTTACCTAACAACACTCATAGCCTCAACCTTCAAAATTCCACTATGAGAGCACCAAACAACACATTTCATATTTGGATGTAGGTGAAATTGCTCCAAATGAAAAACCAATTAGGCTAAATTGAAGAAGAAGAAGAGAGGATTAAGTTTCATGAAGGTTACCTTGGCTAATTTTAACTTTAAAAGGGAGAAATGATGAAAATATGTAGAAAATCCTAGCCTCCACTTTAGACCTCAGAAATTCCTCTTGCCTATAAGTGTTTTTGCAGAATGGCGTAAGGGAGAAGGGTTTTTAGGGTTTAAGTTGGGTCTTGGGCTGACCTAAATGCCTAAATCTAAGTGGGTTTAGATTTTTAGGTGGTTAAGCCAAGCTATAAGAGTCCATTTAAATTGGATCTGCACAAAATTAATGTTAGGCCTCTAAGAAATGGAATTGGATCTCCCTAAGGCTAAGATTGGGCTTCTACATTTAGGTCAAAGTATAATTGAATTGATCATAAGACCCAAATTATTGTCCACCACTCTTAATTAATTTTTCTAATTAAATCCATATTAATTCCTAATTAATTATAATTATCCTTAATTAATTTTAGGGTATTATAGTCCTTGCATAGTTTGTCACCCTATATATGATTATATCATTAATCTTAAAGTTTTGCCCCCTGAGAGGGAATGCTTTAACCACTTAGGTGCATATTGTAAAGATGATTACATAAGTATTAAAATTCTTCATCTGAAGGGAAGAAGAAAAAAACCCTCTTTGTTTCCTTTTATTATGCACTAATAATTAAATAAAGACAATTCATCAAGGTTTGTACCTTGAGGAAACATGTATATAACTAAATTTAATTTTTCATTTATATCTTTTAAATTTTACATGTAGAACTAGATATCTAATTTAGGTCCATATATTTTTTACATACATACTTTTCAAAATACTATGCCTACAAGTGATTTGGAATAAACAAAATGAAAAAAATATAAGATATTAATTTTTAATGAGAGAAGACAATAGTACAAACATAGCAAAGTATATATTAATTCCTTTATATTTTAGTTATTTTGCATATTTTTTTACTAGAAAATGGGCATTTAAATTGTTAATTTATAAAAGAAATATGCTTTGGGTAAGAAATCTATTCATATGGCAATGATGATACTCAGGGAGCAAAATTTGATTAAGGAATTAAGAGACATGAACATGTCCATCCTATACATCCTAGTAGCCTCTTTTTAGGTGAGTTGAGGATAAAGTGTGATCTTAAGAGGTAGATTAGAAAGGCCCAAGAGTCAAATGAGCATTTGGATAAGTTTGGAGAGCAGTTAAGAAGTGGTAAGGTCAAGGACTTTGATCTATTTGAGGATGGTTTAGTGAGGTATCAGGGTAAAGCATACATACCTAGAGATGAGGAATTAAGAGACCTAGTGTTATTTGAAGCCCATAAGTGTAGGTACACTATTTATCCAGGAACCATTAAGATGTACAAGGACCTTAAGAAAAGTTTTTGGTGGCTTGGAATGAAATTGGACATAACAAATTATGTTACTAAGTGCTTAGTTTGTCAGAAGATTAAAATTGAACATAAAAAACCTACAGATTTATTACACCTTTTAAAGATTCTTGAGTGGAAATGAGATAGTATATCCATGGATTTTATGATGGGTTTGCCTAGGATAACTTTTAGTCATTGTAACATCTAGTTCTTTGAAAACGAGAGAAAACGTAATAAATGTAACATACGATTTTTCTGTAAATAAACGAAACTCATCGAATACAAATGATGTAGTTAAGGTCTCAAAAAATTTGAGAAGCATTCTAGACTCCTAAAAATGAGAATCCTAGGCTCATACGGAAAGAAAAACAAAGCTAGAATGAATAAACAATTTCTTATGAAAAACTTACATCGGTGTACCCAAAATTTGATAGATTCATTCGGGAAGGTTTTAGCTCTGATTTGAGTGATTCCAAAGGTATTTTATTAAATTGGGAACCTAAATTTTATAATGAAAAAGACGGTTCTAAGAAAGGAGCTAAAACGAAGGAGAAATAAAAATGCCAAGAACTAAGGGCAAAATAGGAATTTTTGAAAAGTGTAACTTCCTCCCACCTATATATATGATACACCCTTCTTCTCCCTTCATTTTGTAGGATCAAGCTTTGCCCAAAACTAGAGGAAAACCCTAGGGAGAGTGGTGCACAAGAGAAAGGCAAAGAGAAGGAGAAATCAAAGGCTTAAGGTATGGAAATTTAGTAGTTTTTCATGATCTTTCTCTTCCAAACCTCTTATCCTTCATTCTCCTTTATTTCCCATGACCATAAGGAAGTATATGAATCTGTTTTAAAGGAGAAATTGAGGAAAAAATTCGAATTTGAAGAAAGGAGCTCAAAGAACACAAGATTCAAGTGAGAAAAGCCATGAAAATAAGGTATTTTCTTCTTCCATGGTTGCTACCTTTTGATCCCCTTCTCCACCATTTTGCCCCACTTGAGAAGACTTAAGAGGAGTTGATTTTTAGGTAGAACCAAGGGTGATTCTAAGAAAAAAGGGTGTGAAGATTAAGAATATGCAAAGGGAATTAACAAAAAGCCATTAGATTTCAAGATGCAATTTCTAGGGTTTCAATTGCACCTTGTAAAATCTAATTTTGTATGATGATTCTTGGGCCTAAATAAGAGTTTAAATGAACTCCCAAGATCCCTAAGAAGCTTCCCATATGCATTTCCCCTTGAGAAAACAAAGCAAGGTCTATGGAGAGCAAAAACCTCCATTGTCTTGGCCTAAGGGAGATAGCATAACTAGGGAGAGTTTTAAATTTTTCTAAACTCATTCTTGAGTCATATATGATGCATGAAAATGAGAAAAGGCCTTGGGAAAAATTTAGAACTCCTAGAAAGTGAGTTAGTGCTTTATGTTCCATATTATGACCTAAAGAAGCAACATGTAGTTAGGCTCTTAGTTTTAATTGTGTGATGACTCTAAGAGGCTTAAAAGGAGTCAAGAATTATATTTGAAAGGAAAGAATGAAGCTTAGAATTTATTTGAGGGGTGTTACTTCATTAAGTGCAATTATGGAACCATAATGAGGTTATAGATCAAATTAAAGTTCAAGCAAGTGTGTGGCCTTAGAATTAATTCCATGAACCTAATTGGCTTCCACAAATTGTGTTTAGGCCAAGAGAAACTATCCCCACACTTTTGTGTGTGTGTGGCTGAAAAGGGGAGCTTAGATTTAAAGGAAAAAGTATGCAATTGTGTACAAGGTAGCTCTCTCCATCTTCTCTCATGCATGGATGTGTGCTTAGCTTGTCTTGAATGTATGTATGTGTATTTTTAAGCCATGAAAAATGTTCTAGCATGACTTTAACTCTATGGTACCATGATGTTATAATATGCTCTTATATAATATTTTTTATGTGTGCTTGGGTTTGCTTGAGTGTAGTGAGGCCAAGAACCCTTAGCCATGGTGAGGAAAAGCCAAGAACCCTTGAGATTGGTTGAGACAAAGCAAAGAGTCTCCCAAAAGTAAGATGGGCTCCCAAGAGTATAGTTGAGTCCAAGAATCTCTTAAAGAATGGGTGAGGCAAGTCCAATATCCACAAGACATTGGGTGAGACCAATCCACTTGCTTGGCAAGTCTTTGTATGATATGTATGACTTTCTCAAATGATGAAAATGTTTCTTGAATGTTTGAACATATCCACATGACCATACATGCATTTATAAGATTTGTTTACATCCATTGTGTATGATTGAATGGGAGATGAGCTATTGGGATTCTTTGAATCTCATCCCCTCCTCTTCAATATTTTAACATGCTAGGTGGACCAAGAGAGCAAGGAAATAGAAGCCAACCACTTGAGAGATCAGAGTATGACATTGAAATGTATGAAATTTGCTTCTTTAAAGCTATCAAGGTGGCAAATGTTGTCATCTATGGTTGTATATGACCTATGACCCCTTGAACATGTGTAATTATGTTAATAAGTGATGTATGAATGAGATTTAAAGTTGTCTGTATGAATATGCACATTTTGTTTATGTATTGGCAAGTTCTCATTATGGAAGTATGTGTATAATTGCATGTGACATAACCAAAATGAGAGGCATGGAGTTTGGGACATTTGGGCAGCTCACACAAGTCCTAATTATGCTTTTAGACTTACCCAAAAGGTGTCAAACCCTAAGGAACGTCATTTATACATTTTGGTATCCTATATGGAGCCAAAATTGACCATAATGGAACCTTATATTATTTTTTGTCCAAATGAGCTCCTCTTGATCTAAGAATTGGCATGCAATTAGAGTTTATTGAGAGATTTTTGAAAAGCTAAAGAACATAATTTTTGAAGGTCTATAGAATATTTGATGAATTTTCAAAGTTAGCAAATTTTCTGATTTTAGTCTAATGCACTGTTCACTTGGTGGATATAGGGCTCAAATAATGTCCAATTACCATGAAATTTTATACAAAGAAACTAGACATTCACAATGACTTGTGCCAACTAGAAGCACCTCATTTGAATGTCTAGAGAGGGAGATATGAATTTTTAAAGTTCACCCAACCTCAGTTACTGTTTGATTAGATTTTGAGGTTTGGGAGTGCTCAATTTGGTTTGGAGTTATTTTTTTCCTCTAGTTAACATCCACATATTTTTATATTGATATCATTTACATGGATTGAATTTTTGTGGAATTAATTGTACATTTTCAAAGTTTACTGTAGAAATTTGTGATAGCACCAGTGGATAACCTGACCTCTGGACCATTTCACATGTCAAACGTCCTATGTGTTAGATGTTATGATCTAGATATATTTTTATGAAGTAGACATTTGTAGCTTCCCAGAATGGCCAAGAATGCATGATTTTGATTTTTTTAAAATTAGTTGTGATTTTTCAAAATTTGTGACAAAAATGAGCAAATTCTGACAAAAAATGAATATGTATATTTTGAGCTTCCCTTCGTGTTCCATGAGTTGTAGGCCACTTTTCATGATGCAAATGAGTTTTATTCATGTAATTAAATATGAGGATGTGTTGTATGAGCTCATATGGTCCACATGACATTGAATGGAATTTTCATACACGACGCAATGCAAGAAAATGCATTATTTTAATTCCCTTTTCTTGCTCTTTCATGGAATCTATGAATGTAAAGCATGGAAATATTGTGAAATGAGCTAGAAATATAAGGTATTATAGTCATGATACCATTTAGGTGATTGTGAATAGGTTGATGAAGTCTGCCTACTTTCAGGAGATTATTAGGTTGCATGTGTTCCTAACAACATTGTGTCAGATAGAGACCCCAAGTTTACCTCAAAATTCTAGTAGTCATTAGAGGAAGCCTTAGGCATTAGGCTCAATTTTAGCATTACTTACCACCCTTAATTAGAAAGGACTATTCATACTATTAAAGATATACTTAGGGCTACTATGATGGAGTTGAAGGAAAATTAGGATTTGTAGTTTCCTTTAGCCGAATTTACTTAAAACAATAGTTACCATTCTAGTATTTAAAATGACACACTTTGAAGCACTTCATTAGAGAAAGTGCAGGTCACCCTTGTGTGGGGTAGACCTTGATGAGAGGAATCTCTTAAGCCTTGATATAGTATATCCTACAACTTATCAAATTGAGCTTATTAAGAAGAAGTTGTTGATTGGTCAAAGTAAGTAGAAGAGTTATGAAGATAAAAGAAAGAAACCTTAAGAGTTTAAGGTTGAAGGCCATTTATTTGTTAAGGTTACCCCAGTGCATAAGGCATTTCATTAATTCATGAAAGCTCAGTCCTCCCTACCTTGGCCCCTTTCAAATCTTAAAGCTGATAGGACTCATGACCTATAAAGTGGCATTACATCCCACTTTCGCCTAAATACATGATTTGTTCCATGTATCCTAGTTGCAAAAATATCACATAGACCCTTTGCATATCATTGAGTATGAGAATGTGCATTTACATGATAATTTACATGATAACATGTCTTATGTGGTTGAACTTGAAAAGATTGTAGATATAAAAGTCAAATAGCTATATAATAAGAATATCCTCTAGGTAAAAGTGGGTTAAGAAGGGCTAACTCCTTGTAATGCTACTGGGGAAATAGAGGAAGTAATGAGAAAAGATTATTTAACACTTTTGAGTAAGGTATATCTAATTTTAAGGACAAAATTCTTAAAAGGAAAGAAGAATGTAACAACCCAAAATTAGTTAAGTGACATTATAGATTTAATTAGGGAAAATAAGGTATTATCATGGCAATTAAGGAAAATTATGAAAAATAAGAATTTGAAAGGAAAATAATTATTTAGGTATTGTTTTAGGCAAATACTAATTATTTAGCAAAAAAGAAAAATAAATTTAATTATAAAGTGTAAATTTTTCGGGTGAAATTAATTAGAAGAGTTTTGGAAAAATGAATTTAAAACCCAATAATTAGTTTGACTTTGTAAAAAATAATTTTTAGGAGTCAAAATTGAGTTATAAGCTAAGACCTAACTTTTTTGGGCTTAGTAGACCATTGCTCAATACTTAAATATGAACCCAATTGGATAAAAATGCCCCTAGGTTAACCACAAATCACTTTAAGTTGTAAACAGTGCTGAACACTTTATTTTCGCATGTTAAAAATGTTAGGCAGCATTTGGAAATGAGAGAAAATGCAACAATGAAGGGAGACTAGGATTTTTCCATCTTTAGAGCTTGATCTATTGATTTTTAAAGAGAGATTTGACCAAGGTAAGTATTATAAAAGTTGTTCATCTCATTTTCCTATACATTTTGGTCCAATTAATCTTCTATTTTAATGATTTTCATCCAAACTTTAGGTCTAAAACTTTGTTTTTTAGTGTTTTTTGCATGATTTTCAAAGCTTAAGACTAGAGGAACTATTAGGTAAATGTCTCCTTTCATTTTGATGTGTTACTCTGCTAAAAATTGGCCTCTAAGACTAATTTTTATTTTGCAATGTGTTAATGTGCAAAAATTGAAGAAATTACGGTGACCCATTGTTATCTCTTGGTGTTGGGAGCTTAAATAAGTGTCATTTACTCTTTGGAAGGTTGGGTAAGTGTTTACTAAGTGATTTATGGTAATTTAGTTGAGTGGCTATGTGACTCCTTTGGTGGATGATGGCTAAAAATGGTGTTTTGCCTTATCTAGGATTTCAGGTTGCTATTGGTGCTTATTGGTAGTTATTGAAAGAGTTGGTAATTCTAATTGAGGTAATTGTGGGTGTTAAATTCCATTTATATGTTTAATGTTAATCATATGTTTGCTTGCACATAAACTTTTTTGATAAATGATGGATTTAGTTACTTGTTGTATTTGGATTGTAATCATGTCCTTATGTGGAGCTATGATCATGCTACCACATGTGCATTTGTGTTGTGATCATGTATTGAGTCATAATTGTACTCTTTTTAATGCACTCAAGCTGTGATTATACTTAAAGGGGAGTTTATGTCATGATCGTACCCTTCCCTTAATTATTGGCTAATAACATATTATATGTGATTGCTAATATAAAAAAGTAGTCACCAGTAATCAAACTTGTTTATTTAAGAATTTGCATGATTTAGCTTTATTGCTTTTCATCATGTTGAGCATTATATTGATTAAATTATACATATAAATGGAATTTTTTTTTAGTTATTGAGATTTATATTTCACTCCAATTATGGACCAACATTTTCAGGTGAAATGTTTTTTTGATAAGGGCAAGGAGAAGTTATTGGATGTTAATCTCTAGCTTGAGACCTTGTGTGGGATTTTGCACTTGGATATTTTGGTTTAGTTGTAGATGCTACATTTTGCAAACTAGACTTTGTATAGTATTGTGATGTATTCATGTATTACCAAGTATAGATATTTTAATATTTTGTAACTTAAAGGTGAACTCAATTGGATAGGCTTTAAATTATGCTTAACATGATAATTTTACTTGTATTTGACTAATTATGATTTATTATGATCATATGATAGATTATCTTGCTAAATGATCTTGCATTGGCATTGGATTTGTTATTGTCAAAAGAAGAATTTTGCCATCATATAAGGTGTAATATTTGTAATACCTAGTTTTCGTAAAAACAATGGAAACAAGCCAGATGTAAAAGAGAGTCCCCTAAAATGAATCCGTTAACGCCAAATAAAACTTGCATAAAATTATAAATATTAGAAAATGGACAATTAAGGCTTAAGATGCCCAAAGATCAGGGCCAAAATGGTTAAAGAAATCTTTGACAAAATGTAGTGACATTTTTGTAATTTTGAGTAACTTTTAGAAAACTCATATGAGGGATCTTTAAATGGAAAAATTGAGTTTCCCAGGGTTCTCAGAGGCCTTAAAAACCATAGAAACCTCTAGAACAATTAAAATCCCTCTAATTTACGTTTTTAAATGTTGGTGACCCCAAACTTTAACTCTTTCATTTGAAAAAGTTGTAGATTCGATTTGAGTGATTTCAAAGGCTATTTATAACTTAAAGAATCTAAATTTTATGATGGAAAAGATGTTTTTTAAAAAAGAGTTGAAATGAGCCTTGAATGAAAAGCTAAGAATGAAGGACAAAATTAACATTTTAAAAAGTCCCTTAAGAATCCCTAGCTATATATATATGACGCCTCACTTATCCCTCACATTTGGCCGACCTAAATTTTTTCCAAGACCAGGGAGAAATTTTGCAAAAAGTGGTGCACAAGGAGTAACTCAAAAGGAGGAGAAAAACCTAAGAAAAAGTAAGGAAAATTAAAGAATTTCTTGCTCTTTCCTTTATTGAACTTGCTCTCCTTCTCCTTCGCTATCTTTTCATGGTTTTGATACATGTTTTAGATCTGTTTTGAGTCCTACTTAAAGGGGAGAGGTTCAAAATTTCAAGGAGGAGTGAAGACAAAGGAAAAAGTTCTTGAAAAGGCTAAGGAATCAAGGTATTTTCATGGCTTTCCTTGCTTCTTCCTTCTTATTTCTCCATAGCTCATTTTTGGCCTCATATAGAACTAGTAAGAGGGAGAAAAATCTGACCCAAACCAAGCATGAAACCTAGGTTTTTAAGGGTAAGAGACAAATAGATGCAAAGAAATTCCAAAATGAACCATTAGTTTTCAAGTTTCCAAAACCTAGGGTTTTTTTTGAACCATAGTATGTATGAAGCTTTCTAGTAGTATTTCTAATTGTCTAAGAGGTATATATGGATTCTTGAGATGCCTAGAAAGCCTCACATGTGCCATTTCCTTCAAGAGAACAAAGCTAACTTTATGGGTCCATAAATGGGTACATGTCTCAGCCTAACCAAGAAGAAGCACCTAGGGAGAGTTTTAAATTTTTTCTAAGGGTAGAAAGGGACTAAACATGATGAGAGAACATCAAAAAAAGGCTTGAAAAAATTTTAGAAACTTAGTTGGTTTGATGGAAGTGTATGCTCCATAATAAAGCTTAAAGAAGCAACTTAGGTCTAAGTTCTTTGGAATGAAATTATGATGACTCCAAAAGGTTTAAATGGGATCAAAAGACCTAGATGGAAGGAGAAAATGAAGCCAAGCAACTTAGCTAGCACTTGCTTCATTAGGTCTTATACGATACCATTATGCAACCATAGAATAAAATAAGCTTTAATAGTGAGTGAGTGATGATAGAACTTATTTTTATAATGCAATTGAGTCCTATTTAATATGTTTAGGCCAAGAGAACTAAGCCCCATCTCATTGCAAGTGTGTGGCTGAAAAGGGGGAGGAATGCCTAATAAAAAAATGTTGAACTCTTGCTTCAAGGTAGCTCTCTCTTTTTTCTCTCATGCATGAGTGGATGTTTATCTTGTCTTGAATGTGTGTGTGTATATTTTAAGTTATGAAAGAGGTCTTAGCATGTATTTATATGCCATGGTACCATGAAGATTTGTTATATACTTGAATGATGTTTTATGAACATGTTTGGTTTGCTTGAGTGTGGTGAAGTCAAAAGTCCCCAAACAATGGTAAGGATGAGCTCAAAGTCTCCAAGAATGGTTGATGCAAAGCCAAAGGTCTCCAAAGAGTAAGCCTTAGTTAAAGGCTTTTAAGAAAATAGGTGAGGCTAAACCACTTATTTGGCAAGCCTATGTATGCTTTATGTGACCTCTTGAGTGCAAAAAAATGTTTCATGAATAATTATACATTCCATGTTATCCATGCATATATTTTTAGACTTATGTTTGCATCTTTTATGTATGTTTGAAAGGAAGAAGAGCTATTGGGATTCCTAGAATCTCATCCCTTCCTCCTCATTATCTAACATGTTTAGGTGGACTAAGTGAGCCAAAGAATGGGAGCCACTAAGCTTGAAGGAAAGAGATTGACATGAGATATGAATGGCATAAGATATAATCCAATGTTATATATGATATATGAGTCCATGAACATTTGTAAATACATAGATATATTGTGTATGTATGAGATTTAATGCCATATATATGATATAGTAATTTTTGGACCTTGAATGGCAAGATGAGGCTTGCATATTCTTGTGTTTAGCTTAGGGTGGATGAGTGAGTTTATGAAATATGGGTTTGTGCACCTTTGAGACAAGTTTAATATACTATTTTGGTACTTTCCCACATGCTCAAGTATCCATGGTCGTCTTAGAAGCCAATGTGGACTATTTGAGACCCTTAGAAGACACCAAAATGACCAATTTGCAACTCAATGTCAAGATCTGACCAAATGAGTGAATTTGCTCATGAAATTTGCCATACATATAGATCTCATTCATAGTTTTTTATAAAGATAAAGACTAGATTATTTGGAACTCTATGAAATTAATTATGATTTTTCAAAGTTTCCATTTTTCTACTATTCTGGTATAAGCACTGTTCATATGGTCAATTTCTTGTACTATATTATTCAAGAAACAATGGTGTTGAATGCTAATAAAATTTTACAAGAATAAATTAAATATGACAAGCTTTCTATGGCCACCAAGATCACCCGAATTGGATGTCTAAGTAGGGAGATATGAATTTTTGAAGTTCAAGGATAGTACTAGTAGTGACAGGAGACCTTAGTTACTATTTTATCAATTTCTAATAGCTAGACGTCCCTATTGTGGTCTAAATTTATTTTTACCATAAATTATACATCTGTGGCTTTCCAAAATGATATATTTTTCTTAATTTTAATTTTTCTAGAATTAGTTATGATTTTTCAAAATTTATGACAAAAAGTTAGACCATGAACCTGAGGTTGCACTTGTGAATTTTGTGTATATACTCCATTTGTTTGAGTTCTTGGCCATTTCTTGAGATGATTATGAGTTTTAATTATGTATTTAAATATGATAATGAGATGAATGTGTTCATATGGTCCACAGGACACAGAATAAAAAATTTATCCATGACATAATGCGAAAAATTTCATTATTTTTATTGTATTTTCCTTGAAAAAGTAGCTTGGCTAATGAATATGCATTAGAAATGAGATGAGATAGCCTATATGAATATGGTGTTACAATATTGATATTAATGCTTAAATAATTATGGTTCTAGGTTTGACTATGGTGTAAAAGCCTTAAGAATGCTTATTTGGTGTCCTAGCCATGTGAAATGTGAAGTTGGATCATTTTTAATATTACTATAACTTACTTTGCTACCATTAGTCATTATTGGGTAATTCAGTGTAGCATGGTCATATTTTGAGTTTTATGTTGTCTGTAACACCATAGGTATCTAGTCTCTCTTGCTCATTTCTTAGTGACACTCCATGAAAAGGGGAAGTTGACAAAGAAATTCAATTAAAATATTCTAATATTTTTGCGTTATGTCAGACTTAAAACTTTCATTTCATGTCTAGTGGATCCTTTGGACTTCCCCATGTCATTATTCAATTTAATTACATACATACAACTCAAAACCATCTCAAAATGTTACCAAAAACTCAAGCTTATAGCATACATACACAAAATAATGCAAGTTAGTCACGGGTTAAACTTGACAGATTTTTTGTGTAACTTTGAAAAATCATAACTAAATTTAGAAAAATCAAAATCAAGCAACCCATAGCTTTTTGGAAATATCTAGACGTTAGCTTTATACTAAAAATACTTTCAAGTCATAATAATATCATTTGGAGCACTTTTAATAATATAAAAGTGACATAGGTTGGACTGCCCAATGTTTCTGATACAGTTTAATAATATAAATTTAAAAAATGCATAACTAATTTCACAAAATTCCAATTCGAGAAAACTATACCAATTTGGAAAGATATAGAAGTATTTAAGGGAAAAATACTTCCATACTAAGACAGACATGTTTAGCTACTAAAAACTGATGGAATAGTACATGGACTCGGCTGGTGCTACTGACATTGACATAGAATTTCAAAAATTCATAACTCTCTACTCATACCTCCAAATGAGGTGCTTCTAGTTACTACAAGTCATTGGCAATGTCTAGTTTATGAGTATAAAATTTCACATTCATTGGACCACGTTGGCCTACAGATGACACAGAAACCTAAATTAACTATATAAACAGTGTTTATATCAAAATAGTAGAAAATTGGTAACTTTGAAAATTCATAATTAATTTCATAAAATTTCAAATAATCTGGTCTTTATCTTTCTAAAAAGATCTAGATGAGATCTATATGTATGCCAAATTTCATGAGAAAATTCATCATTTGGTCAGTTTGACATAGGGTTGCATTTTGGTCCTTTTTAGGTCATCGAAGGGGTCAATTATGGTCCAATTTTGCTTCTACTATGTCCAAGACCACTTGAGCACATGGGAAAACATAAAAGTGCCCTACCAAACATGTTCCAAAGGTCCAATTACCCAAATCTTGGAAAATCACTCTCCCACTCCGAGGTATACACAATAGACATATAAGCATAATCTTGCCATTTATTGCCAAAAACTTGTTATATCATTCAAGTGATACCAAGTCTCATATATACGTCAAGTATCCATATAATTACACATGTTCAAGAGGTCTTACATTACATGCATCATAAGGGTACATCATATGCCATCAAAATGGTTACAAAGTGAACAAATAACACACTTCCGTGTCACACTTCTTCCTTTAAGCTTGGTGGCCTCCATCTCTTTGCTCACTTGATCCACATAAACATGTTAGGTAATGGGAAGGAAAGAATGACATTATAGGAATCCCAATAGCCCTTCTCCCTTTCAACCACACACAAATGCTGTAATTTCAAGTCTAAAAATGCATGTATGGCATCCATGAAATTCTCAAACCTACATAGAACATTTCCTTCATTCAAGAAGTCATATATAACATACATAGGCTTGCCAAGACAAGGATTTAGCCTCACCCATTCTCTTTGGGGCTTTTAAACGTGCCTCACCTACTTTTAAGAGATTTTTGACTAACCCTTACTCTTTCTAAAGATTTTTGGCTTTGTCTTACCTACTCTTAGGAACTTTTAGCTCATCTTCACCCTAGCTAAGGGCTTTTGGCTTCACCAAGGTCAAGCAAGCCAAATGCATTCATAAAAATATCTTTTAAGCATATAAATATAGCAACATGGTACCATGGCATATGATCATTTACTAGAAACATATTTCATAGCTTAAATATACACACACACATTTAAAGACAAGAAAACATCCAAGCATGTATGAAAGAAATGAAAGAGAGCTACCTTGCTTGCAAGAACACATTTTGCTCTTAGAAATCCTTCCTCTCCCTCGGCAAAATGCTCACAAGAAGGAGGAGCTAGATTCCTTTGGCTTAAACACATCATATGGAAGCCAATTATACTCTTAGAACAAATTCTAAAGCTACACATACACTTGAAAAACCTAAGTTGCTTCTAAGGTTCAATTATGGTTCCATAAAGCACTTAATGAAGAAACACCAATAATTAATGATCTTGGTTCTATTCTTTCCTTCCATCTATGGTTCTTGACTCCCTTTAAGCCTCTTAGAGCCATCGCATATTCAAATTAAGGAGCCTAGCTACATGTTGCTTCTTTAAGTCATAATATGGAACCTATACCTCCATCTCACTTTCTAGGCTTCCTCATTTTTTTCCAAGGCTTCCTCTCATACTCTCCCATCATATATGATGCAAAACTAAGCTTGGAAGAAATTAAAACACTCCCTAGGTGGGAAGACTGCTTTAGGCCGAGACATATGTCTCTTTGGCTCCCAATGGAGTTGTTTTGCTTCCTTTAATGGGAGGTGCATGTGGGAAGGTCTCTAGAGGTTTTAGGAGCTCATACAAACATTTACATTAGCCTAGGGGCTCTCAGATAAAATCAAAATTTTAGTTATGTTCATAATCCCTAGCTTTTCTTATCTTGCATTTTCATTAATGTTTGTTTGTTTCCTTTGTATATTCCTACTTCTCACACCTTAATTCATGTAATTAATCCTTGGTTCTACCCAAAGTCCAATCCCCCTTGACTATCCATATATGGGGCGAAACACACACTTACAAGAACAAGGAAGAAGAAGTATGGAAACTAGCATTTTACCTTGGTTTTCTAAGTTTCTTCAAAGGCTCTTCTCTTTGCTTGGCTTTCCTTCTTGAAACTCAAACTCCTCCCCTCTAGTCTAAGTTTAAAATAGACCCAAATGCATTATCAAATCAATAGAAAGAAAAAGGAGAAGGAGGAGAGGAAGTTTGCTAAAGAGAAGACTAAGAATTTCCTACCTTTCTTAGCTTTTCTTCTTCCTTTTTCCTCTTCAATGGTGCACCACTCTCTCTAGGTCTCTTCTCTAGTTTTTGGGCAGAAGTAAGTTGGTCTAACAAGGAGAGCAAATGGGACATGTAATATAAGAAAGTTCAAGAAGAATTTGTTTTACAAATTTTCAATTATGTCCTGTAACTTGGCATTTTTGTTTTAGATTTGTTTTAGCTCCTTTTTTAGAACAGCATTTTTCATTATAAAATTTAGGTTCTCTAACTTATAAAATGCCATTAGGATTACTAAATTTAGAGTTAAAACCTTCCTGAACGAAAAGATCAAAGTTCGAGTCAACTGTCGTTAAAAAATGTACACTGAAGGGGTTTTAACTATCCCTGGACTTCCTATTATTTTCAAGGCCTCTGAGAATCCTGGAGAACTCAAATTTTTCATTTAAAAAGCCCTTCTATGAGCATTTCAAAAAAATTTCGTATTTATGAAAATACCACTAGATTTTTGACAAATTTTTTGAACCACTCTAGCCTTAGTTTCTGGGCAAATCAAGACTTAAATCCTCATTTTTCATTATTTGCAATTTTATTCTAATTTTATTTGGCCTTAAATAACTCATCTTAGAGGACTTGCTTTTAAAACGCATTCATGTACGTCGTTTTTACGAAATCTGGACATTATATTATCTCAAGGCTTTGGGTGCTTGGACAAACATACTTTCTCAAAGTGGTTAGATGAATTTAGGAGATATATTACAGATCTTGAGTTGTTACTTGGGGGTTTTACATGTTGCATTTTATTATTATTTTATTGTTGTTGCCACAATTCTATTGGCTATGTTTTGGTTTTGCTTTAGGCTAGGACTTCAGTGGCTTAAGGACTAAAATATTATATATATGAAGTTGGTAAAATTACTAGCTTGAAAATATGAAGGAGTAAGAGGGCTATAGCACACAAATGTGACATGGAATTGCACTTCTTACTATTAAGTGCAAGAATTTTTTTTATATGGCTACTATTATCTTGATTTGGGGGTTGTATAGGCTGGTAAATAGTGATCTTTTGAAGTTTAAAACTTGTTCCTACATGCTAAGGATATAAGTGAATAGTTTAACCGTGAATTTTGTTGATTTGTAATTGTTTAGAGTCTTGAATGTTGGTTTATGTATGGAATTTTTTTGTCATGGCTATCTTTGTTGTCACTATGTTACAAGGACTATTTTGGCTTGATTTACCAATGGTTTGGTATAGCAAATGATGATTTTAGGTGTCTAAGGAAGTAGATTAAAGTCAAGTTTAAAACCATGTGGAAGTTTAGGGTGGCTTTGGTCCCATTTAAAGGTTTTAAATAAGTTAAAATTTTCTAGTTTTTTTTTTTATAACTTTTGGCATGAGTTGTTGCCCCTATTTTTAAGAATTAGTTTAATTAAACTTTAATGATGATGCTTGAGCCAAATTGGCAAAAAGGTGTCAAGAGCAATGGTATAAAATCATAGTATAAGATTACAAAAATTGGTAATGTTTAGGCCCATTCTTACAGCCTTAGAAGGTACAAATCAACAGAGTGGTCTAAGAGTTGGTTTAAAGTGTTTTGAGGGGTTTTCTTAGATGTTCTTTAGAAGGCTTATCTGAGCATATTTAGGGTTAATTAAAGATATTTAATAGGGGTTTTTAGCTAGGATTAATAGTAGAATTGATTGTTTTATTGAGAGCATATTTAATGGGACTTTTAAGGATCTTGAGAGACATTCAATTTGTTATGATTCATGTTTGGGTTTGTAATTGATCATGATTAGTGTTAGTCTTGAATTCTTGGTTAGATGTAAGATATAATTATTGTTGTTAAGTTCTTCAGCTATATGAAGTAATAAGTTTAAATTTACCTTAAATTTTATGTCTTTTAGGTTCATTATTCCAATTTCCCCATCTTTTGCTTATGGTTGAGTTGTAAAATGCATAGTTTAGCTTAATTGGGAATTAAGGTGTTATAGAGAGATTGAAAGCAAGGGAAAGTATGGCTTTATCAATAATAAGATGTCTTTGAGTACAAGGCATAGAGCTACAAAAGAAAGGCAATGGAGGACAATAAGTTTAGTGCCCACAAGTGTGATTTTCATAACTTTAATTTCATTTTACACTTTGCTAAGAGTTTTTAGAGAGAGAATCAAAGGTTTTACTGAGAGGAAACTAAAGAAGCTTGAATTGGAAAGTATTTCCTAACAATTCAAGGTTAATATAGGGGATCTTTGCATTAGTTGCATATTTGTCTTTGATCTTCCTACTATGTATCTTCTTTTCTCCTTTTCTTTTTTATTTGTATCTTACACTTTTGTTACCTTAATTAGAGATCTATGTATCATTTCTTTAAATCTTGATGATCATATATTGTGTTATTGATAGTTTAGAAGCTATTAGTTGTTTTGATCCTTGATTGCAATTTAATTGATAGAATCTTAAGATCTAGATTCCTAGGCACTATTTATGGTGTTAGGATGATTATTTGAATGAATTTAACCAATTAATTGTAATTATCTAAGTTGATCATTCATTTAGATTGGATAAGTTAAGTGAATTCATCAACTATACATAAATTGCAGTTACTGTTAACCAAAATGTTAGGTGTTCAATGCTAAAAGGTATATTTATGGAGATGCTTTATGAATAAGCTAACCCACAAATGTAGCCTAAGGAAGTTGTAGAGGATGCTCTTAGGATAAGGCTAATTTGATAAAACAACTTGGCATACAATGAACATCACCCTAACCTAAGTTAGTCATAGTCTAGGTTACTAGAGAGATACATTTAAGAGAAGTAAACCTTTAGTTTGTCCTAAGGACCAGTTTCATATTCACTTGAAGTTCGATCTCGTTTCTAAATAGGTTGGTGTGTCCAAAAGAAGCATTGGCATTAAAAGACCGCTAACTTAACATAATTAATAGAATAAAGGGTCAAGTATACTTTAGTAAACTAATTAGGGTTTTTTTGTTTGGCTCTTTTCTTTTAGGCTAGCTTTTTTCTAAGGTTAGAGTAGACTAACCTTGTCCACTTTTGGTATCTAGTGACTATACTAATTAGGCCATTAGAATTCACTAACATGTAGCATGAGATAGACTTTCTTTGTAAAGTGCTTAATTATTGTGTGAACAAAATACTTTCATTATGGGATTTGACTCGAATACTGAAGTATATTACTTAAAATGATTAGTGCACTAGCTAAAATAATCATGAGAGATATCACTCAAGTAGGATATTTATAGCTTAGAAAATACAACAACTCTAGGATAATGGATATGCCAACTCTTGACACTCACTTTACTCCCTTCCATATTTCCATCTACTTTCCAACTTCCCTATTCTTTAATTCATTAGTATTGAAAAACCCTCACAATTCCCAACAATCCTTATGGGATCAAGACCTAAACTCATTGTTAACTTTTTTACTTATGCGACTAGTGTATTTGTTAGCATTATAACTTATTATTATTATTATTATTATTAAGTCACAACACTTGAGAGGGTTGGCATTGATAGTCATTAAACTTTGTCTTGTGTACAAAAATTTGTATCAAATAGCATTACTATTAATCAACGATTTTATAATTTCCCTAATTTTGTACACGCTTGTAGTATTAAAAAATAAAATTAAATACTATAGTCATTTATAACTAGACAAATAAGCACCATATTTTTAAAAACTTAGAATCCAATTCTATTATAATTTAAAATTATATAACATGATAACATATAAATCACCGTAACACTTATTGCTCACTATTAGAGGCGTACTGAAAATGAGCTCAACTTACATGTTTAATTTTGCTTAAATTTCTTTTGTTATTAATTGAACTTCTTTTGGATCTTTTACTCTTGACCCTGAAACATACCAAAAAGAAATTGCCATTCTAATGTGGGTTTAATATGATAATAATTTTTGATATTCCTAAAAAAAAAAAGACAATATGAAAGTCACTTAGTTGTATTGAAAAATTAATTTTAATGGTGCAATTTGGATCTTCTACATTTAGAGAGTAAATGGATATTGTGTAATTAGAGAAACATAAACTAAAAGATGTGAGATTGAAAGTTGGAGAGAAAAGTTTTTAATATTAAAAGTATGTTTAGTCTTTTTTTTTTCCCCCCTCCATCTATATCTCATGCAGTATTGCTGAGGATTCTTTTGTTTCTATGATGTACTTCTTTGAGTCTTTCCGCTAATCGGTGGTACTGCACAAGTAGCTATGGCTTTTCTAATAAATCTTTTTGGGTCCTCATCTTTCATGCCCTTGTTGTTTTTGTGAAACATTATCAAAGAAAGCTTCTTCTGAAAGCTTTCTCTTAGCGTTGCTTATGCCTGATAGTTTTTCTCTTATATTTGACCACTTCTAGTTCTTTTATGCAAATGCTAGGGAAAAATTAGTACAAGCCATGTACATTGCAGAAAGAAGAGAGAAGAAGGGAAGATGATACATGTCTAAGGAAGATTTGTTTTATTCTGTGAGTTTTGTTATAAATATGGGATGATAAGAATTAAAGAAAAATAATTTTCTTAAAATTTTCACTTTTCATTTTTAAATTACCATTATCATGACATCATTTGTTTTATTTAAAAGTTCATTGACAATAAATTAAATTATTATAGCCAATCGATTTAGCAAAAACTGCATTTGTAAAAATATAATATAATTAATTATTTTATTATTCAGTATTTTTTGGTAAATTTTAATAATTTAATTTCAATAATGACTTAAAAATTAAAAACATCTTCCTTAAACTATGATTAGCTTTCATGTAAAAATTAATGAAGTTGCAATTTAGTCCAAATAAAAAATGATGGTGTATATATATGAATAAACTGCAGTATAATATAAGAAAAGATAGATTGGGTTAAGGAATTAATTGTGGGTTGACCCTATTTAACAAGGTGAATAAATGACCTCACCCAACTAACTTTGGAAAAAAAATTACGTGTATTGGGTGCAAACAATTTTTTTTAATAAAAAAAAATTGGTTTAAATGGTTGTGTGGGTGCAAAGTACGATGCAACTATGCCAAATAAAAGCAAGCTTAGAAGCAACAAAAGCCTTAATCAGATGCTTTCAGAATTAATTTTTTGGGGACATAAGTTAAAGAACATTATATTATAACTGGGCTCATTTTCCATCCTTATTGGAATTGCGCTAGTTGGTTGATTGGGTTTGGATATAGTTACCAGCTATGGCCCAATAAATGTCTTCCAATCAAAGCCCATATATAGATTTTGGTCCAAATAAAAAATCTTAAATTATACTTAGCTTTCATGTAAAATTTAACAAGGCTGCATTTTGATTATATATATATATATACACTATCACCTAAAAACATAAGATGCAATGATGCATAAAAAACAGTACAATAATGTGAGATAAAAAAGTTAGATTGAATTAATTGTGGGTTGGCCCACATTTAATGAAGTGAATAAATCACCCAACCGAATTAATTCTTGGTTTAAATAGTCGGGTTTCAGAATTTTCTAGGGACATAATTTAAAGAATATTGAATCAGCCTTGATTCTTTGGGTAAGTTTACCAGCTAACAAATTCACAGTGATACACGAGCCCAGTGAGCAGAGTCTGGCTTCTTGAAAGAGGCGTATATATATATATATATATATATATATATATATATATATACACAAATATCGAAGCTGTCACTCAAGAGCGCATGATTGGCAGAAAATGGAAAGGGAAAAGACAAGAGAAAATTTTAAAAAATAGTTATTATTTTTATAATTATTATTTAATAATATTTAATTTTTATGAATTTTTAAATTAAAAATATAATAATTATTTTTTATTTATAAATTTTTATTCTTATTTTTATTTTAATTTTTAACTTTTTACCTAACAAACTTAAACTATTTTAATTTATTGTTTGATTTTATAAATTAATATAATAAATTATAAATTCATCACTTAAGTGTTTATAATAAATTTTATAAATTTATATATTAAAACTTTTTTATATAGTGATATAATATATAATCTAATCAGATTTTAATTATGTAATTATCTTGTTTGACGTACAAATTTCCAATTTTCCAAAAATAACCCTCGAACCTCCTTGCTCGAAGAAGGGCTGCTCCATTCCTCCGCCCACCGTTGCGTCCGTCGCTCATCCACCCACCCGTCGATTTCACTCAGGCAGAATCTTTCGCTTTTGAACGAGAGGTAAGAGTTCGATACCCCTCCCCCGTCAATTTGATTGCGTTAGTTTATTTTCTGGGTTAGTTTTCTGCTTCAATTCTGTTTGGTTTGTGGAGGTTAATCTGTCTTATTGTTGCCGTGTGATGGAATATGGTTCATTTGAGGGTAGATGCATATGGGAAACTAGAATTCTATATGGCTCGTTGGAGTGAATCTGTCTTATTGTTAGATTTTCCCCCCTTTTCTCTGTCTCTGTACATGTTTGCTGCGACCAGGTGTCCCACATTCTGGTGAGATCCGTATGGGTAATCGTGATTATTCGTTTTCCTGGATTTGTGGTATTTTCAGATATATACTGGAAGAATGAGCATCGGTTGATGTGTACTTCTGAGGTTTTACTGCTGCGGAGAGAGACGGATACGAGAAATCTTTAAGTACCTTAAGTAGCTTTGCTTACGTTCTTATACTTCGTCATATACTCGTGAGAATTTGTGTTGCTTAGACTGTGGATGTTGAAGTTCAGTTGGAGAACTCATTGTTCTTACTTCTTAGTTATGTAACTTGTGCTCATTCAATGCACATAATTACCGATGGTTTTGAATTTGTGATGCAGGCAGATCATATTTTACATCATTTGCAAAGTAGCTGTTCCCAAATTAAAAGAATGTTAGATCACCTCTCTAAAAGTTAATGAACATTTAAAAATTGTTGCCTTGCACTAGAAAAGAATATTAGCAATATATTAGTAAATTTTATATTGCTTTGGTGCTTGATTCTACAACTTTCTGTAGTATATTTTGGTGGCTGTATTATTTGGCTGAAAGAGTTGGGATAGTGATTAAAATCAGAGTTTTTAAAACTTTGATATTGGGGGATCCTTTCTTTTTGTCTATTTGTTGTTAAAGCATAATTGGGACTAAATAGGTTTTTTCCCATCTTGATTTAACTGCACCCACAGAGTTTAATTCAAACAAGATAATAAGCATATTGAGCTTACTTCTGACTTTTGAAGGATAAGGGCCCTTTAATAGATAAGTAATAAAATATTTGATTCAAATGGAAAGGTAGTTTCCTGTTCCTTTTACCTTAGTTTTCCTTTGAACTTTGGACCATACCATGAACTTGTGATTAAAAGGATATATTGGTATATGAATATGAAACAATGTAAGTCGACTTTTGAAAAGTATTATAATTTGTGATAATAAAATGGATTCTCAAAGGCTTAAATTTCTTTTGCTTGCAGAAAAATTGGTATTACAGTTTCTCAGTCTTTGCACTGAGCATCATCATCTAACAAAAGCACAAAATAACTATTGCTTGGTGCATCCTATATAAAATATACTTGAATCTTCCAAATTTGATTTACCCCAAAATAAAGTTCGTTGTTAAAGACAAAGCAAACAACTTAAAAAACAAAGCAATAGATGTGTATTATGAATTTCTATCTTAATTGCTCGGTCCCTTGCTTGAGATGCCCTTTAGGATCTAGGAAATAGAGATTTATGTTTCACCCTTGACAATGGCAGTGCCAAGTATTCCAGAAGTTGAATATAGCTCCATAACCATATAAAAATGAGTTCTGCAGATCAAGAAACAAAATACATATCAAGATAAATTTATAAAGTATATAGAGCACTGGTAGAACAAAAATGCACGTACTGTAAATGTACTTCTCGTTGAATGAAACTCCTGAGTAGATGAAGAGCACAATCGCAAGTTTGCACCTGGACAAGAAGAGCTTTAGGTGGTACAAGATTTATGAAAAGAATCAGGAAGGTAGGTGACTTTCTTGGCAAATGTATGCAGCAGTGATAAAAAAAGAAATTTGAACCAGTATATGAAGACCCAATGGAAGAACTGATGCAACTCAAACAAATTGGAAGTGTCAATGAATACCAAGACACCTTTGATGCTTTTTCGTACAAGGTGAAGCTACTGAAAGTCAGCTAATCAATTGTCTCATAACTGGACTTATGGAAGAAATTGCTGGAGTAAGATTGTTCAGACCCCAGAATTTGTTAGATACAATAAGGATTTCAAAGTTGCAAGAGCTGGGTTCTCAATCATCAAAGGGAAATGGATTAAAGATGGGATCGTGAGGAAGTCAGATTTACAACAAGCAAGCAAGATAATGTTAGTAAGACATTCACCATTGGAGTTATGAACAATAATCAGAAAAAAGGCCAGACTAGTAACAAAGGTGGATTTGGAGAAAATCAATTTCCAGCTGGAAAAGAATTTATAGAAGAATGTAAGAAGAAAGAAGCATTTACAAACAATTCCAATGATTTCACCCAATATCTTAGAAGAGGCCAATGGAATCACAACAATGAGGGCACAGGGGCATATAGGGAACGAGTTGCAGACTTTAACTGACAGAGGAAGTACTCATGAGTTTGTGAATATACAAGTATCCAAAAGGTTGGGGTTAGCAGTGGAAGAGCTTAAGGATACACAAGTCACAGTAGATGGAGAAGGAAAATTGTCAATAAACTGAGTTTACAAAGACAATTGTTGGAAAATGTGGGGGAATGTGGGAAGGAAGGTTTTACGGAATTTGATAGATAGTGGCAGCACCAATGAATTCTTAGACTCTCAAATGGTTAAGAAATTGGGTTGGCCAATGAAGAAACTAGAAGAAGCAGAAGTAACAGTAAATAGATAAAGTAAATTTATCGTTCACGAATTTACAAGGGGTTCAAAAGGAAGATGCAAGGAAAGGAATTTCGTACAGATGCATTTATTCCTCTAAATGGGTGTGACTGGGTTTTTGAAATACAATGGCTGAAATCAAGAGGATGTGTGCAATGGGACTTCACTGAACTTACTATGCTTTTCTGGTACAGAGGGAAGTTGGTGAAGATATTACTTGGGTCCAGTGATGGACCCCCAGCTGTCTCTTGTATGGGTTCATTATTTTGTGTGTTCGTGAGGGTTCTGAGTGCGTGTTGCTGATGTTTAGGTGTTGAAGTATGTATTTTGTGAGTAATTCTTGTAATAATGATAGTCACCCTTGAGGACAAGGGTTTTTCAGGGAGGAGAGTATTGTTAGGCATATTAGACTAGAGGAAGCAGAAGTAACAGTAATTTGAGAAAGTAAATTTATCATTCACGAGTTTACAAGGGGTTCAAAAGGAAGATGCAAGGAAAGGAGTTTTGTACAGATGCATTTATTCCTCTAAATGGGTGTGACTGGGTTTTTGAAATACAATGGCTGAAATCAAGAGGATGTGTGCAATGGGACTTCACTGAACGTACTATGCTTTTCTGGTACAGAGGGAAGTTGGTTAAGATGTTACTTGGGTCCAGTGATGGACCCCCCGGCTGTCTCTTGTATGGGTTCATTATTGTGTGTGTTTGTGAGGGTTCTGAGTGCGAGTTGCTGATGTGTAGTTGCTGAAGTATGTGTTTTGTGGGTAATTCTTGTAATAATGATAGTCACCTTTGAGGACAAGGGTTTTTCAGGGAGGAGAGTATTGTTAGGCATATTATGAATGTAGAGGAAGTAGTTATACTTAATAACAGAATAGCTGTTAAGGGAGTTACTTTGTTAGAGTTCTAGGTAACTCTTATATAGCCATGTAACAGAGCATAAGGGAATGTTATGATAGATGATGAAGTTCTGAATTATGATTTCTCTCTCTTTCCCTATTCTTCTATCCTTCTATCTTCTCTTCTCCTGTCAGTTTACTATTCTGGGTTTGATTTCACTTTTGAAAAGCTTGTGTCCTTCAAGCTTGACCCAGAACTGTGTCTTTTCTACTTGGTTAAAGTGTTAAGAAAAGATTTTTGGTTTGATGCTGCACACCTGGTGTTCGATTCTTTGTCTACAGTTCATGCATGAAGCTAAATAGGAATGCTTGTTTTTGTTGATATCCTGCAAGTCTTCCTTTGCCCTGTGAAACTTCATTTGGTTGAGTATTGACATAAAAAACCTTAAATTTAATGAAATTTTCATTTCATTGTATCAGCATTGAGTGCTGCTATGTTTTCTTCAATTTATAGGCTTCTAATCAATTTCAAAATTAAGGTTAAAGGTAACATTTGTACAATTCTAGTGTATACTTCCTAGCTATAATGTAACCCTAAGCAGCTTAGTAGTATATCATTATCTGTAAAGTTTACTGTGCGTATGTTTGTGTGTTAGAGAGAGAGAGAGAGATTCTTGAGAGATAAGGTGCCAAAATTATGAAATCCTGAACATGGCAAGAATTTGAATAAATATTGGGTATGTATTCAGACGTTTCAATCCAAATTGTTGGCTCCCTGTTATGGATTGTTAATGCAAATCTGAGCTACTTTTCTTGAGTTTCACTTAGATTTTGAGTGGTGATGACACAATTAAAATTGGTCATAAATTTTTCTGATTGTACATATGTGGATGATACTGAGTGATTGAATGAAGACTAGGAGTTGGTCTTTCGTCCTTTGCTGCTTTGGATATATAGTTGACTTAAAAATTTGATACAAAAAGATAATTTGATGTCATGTTTTGCTACTGTGAATGGTTTCCTCTTGAAGTTTTGTTTCAATTTTTGCTTCCCATTTGTTGTTGTAACAACCAAAAAGAAAAAATTCGAAATCTTGAAATTTTCTAAATTTGCTAGCTATAGCGAGAAATGGCCTAGTTATAGCGAGAGTGCCTGTTCGTTATAGCGAGAATGCTTCTAGTTATAGCGAGTTCGGGCTTCTCATACAAAAACCAGGGGGTTCCTCGCCATAGCGCGCGTTGTAGCGAAAACAGGGGTCTGGGACTGATACGTGTTCGTCGTAGCGAGGGTTATTCTTCGCTATAGCGAGGGTTAGTGTGGAAAAGCGTGAAAAAAGAGAATTTTGCTTCTTAAAGAGTCCAAATCCTTTTCTTTTCTTTTAACCGATTTAGGTTTCAACCAAAACAGAGAAAATGGTTGAAGAGAGAGAGAGAGACCTAGAGAAGGAAGGAAGAACAAGAAAAGGGTAAGCATAACTTGAGATCTCCATAGCTTTTCTTCTTAGAGTTTTGTTCTTCTCTCTTTGCCCTCTCTTTCTATAGTTTTGGTTGTTGAGTTGGCTTTGTTTTGGGCCTAAGTCAGAAGGGGAAGTGTAAGGATTTGAGGAGAAAATTTATATAAAGGAAGAGTCTCTTGGAAAGAGCTTTATTTAAGATAACTTATTTCCATTTTATTGTATCTTCTCCCCTTGCTTTCCTTGAGTACGTTGGTTCTACCAACTTAAGAGCTTGAGAGAGGAAGGAAGTTTGACCTAGAGTAAGCAAGAGATCCTTGAATTAGAGTGTGATAAGTTAAGAAATGCAAAGAAAGGAGAAGAAGAGTTAGTGAAATTCTAGAGAGAGAGAACCACTAGTTTCTTACATATTTTGTAGGATTTGCCTTGATGAAGAGCCCTAGCTTTGTGAATAATTGTTGAGTTATGAGAAAGTAATTCCATGGTCTTTATTGTGTCTAAGCTCAAAAGAAGCAACTCCATCTAGTTGTGATTGTGAGACCAAGAAGGAAGAAGAGAAATTGAAAGGGAAAGCTTGTGTTGGCTTATAAGGTAACTCTCCACTCTTATTGTTGCATTCTTGGATGTGTAATAGTCATTGTATGTTTGTGTATGTGCTTGTATGATGAGATATGCCATTTGATGTTGCCTTGATGCATTGGTACCAATATGTTTATGTTTTGAGTTGTGAAAATTGCTCGGGTGAGGTAGTGCCAAAAGTCGCTTGAGATGGGTGAAGTGGAGCCAAAAGTCTCTAAATCAAGGGTGAGGCCAATCCAAAACTCTTAAAAATCAGGTGAGGCTAGACCAAAAGTCCTTAGAGTTTATTCTTGGCATTGATATGATATTCATGGCATGAAAATCATTTGCTGTGTAATTGTGAATGGTTTGCATGCTTTGACTTGTTTATATGTCTTGATTGCTTCCTTGAATGAGTGTATGAGCTATTGAGATTCCATGAATCTCCCCCCTCCCTTCTCCCATCTTAACATGTTAGGTGGAGCTCAAAGAGATCAAAATGTAAACCAAGGAGCTAATTGAGCATGTATAGACAGTTGTATAGTTTATTTTGGTTCTTTTAATGTAAAGAGATGCCAAAATGAATATGTACCTATTATTTTTTAGATATAAATATTTGAGCAAGTGTAAATGTATGTATAAATGATGTGTAAACCATGTATAGAGCCAAGGCAATGGAAAAATGATATTTGACTCCTTTGTGGCTTGTATGCAATAGTGCATTTTTGCTTGTAGCATAGCGAGTTTGAGATGTATGATGATATGGACCACTTAGGCATTTCATATATGTTATGTCTATGCTTTAAAACTTGCTCAAGAGGTGCTAGAGCATGTAGGAGACCATTTACTTCCATTTTAACCCATTCATGATATCAAAACTGCCAAATTTGTGAACTCCGTCAAAATATGACCAAATGAGCTCTTCTTGATATGAAATTTGGCACGTCTCTAGAGCTTGTTGAGAGCTTCTTGGGAAGCTAAAGTGGGTAATATTTGGATGTCTAGGGAATATTTGTCGAATGGTTGAAGTTGGAGAATTTTCTAGTTTTGGTTATTGTACTGTGCAAATAGGTCTAAAAATGAATCTGTGTCATTCATGGACCAAACAGTGTTCGATTGTCATGAAATTTTATGGGTATAAACTAGATATCCACAGTGACCTATATCAACTAGAAGCACCTTGATTGGAGGTCTGTAGAGGGAGAAAGAACTTTCTGAAGTTCTGTGTCAGCATTAGGGAAGCCATTCGACTTTCGTTACTGTTCCATCAATTTTCAAGGTTCAAAGGCTACTGAAATGATCTGAACTTATTTTTCCCCTCTAGTTAACATTTATAGCTTTCTAAATTGGTATAGTTTGCCCAGATTAGATTTTTGTAGAATTAGTTATGAATTTTTGAAGCTCATGACAGCAAGCTGCATCAGTATCAGGGGCAGCCAAACCTCTGTCTCTTTTTCGATGTCAAACATGGTCCAAACGCTGAGATTGTGGTTGGGAATTATTTTTAGTGTGAAGTTAACATCCAGAGTTTTCCAGAGAGCTATGGTTTGTTTGATTTTCATTTTTCTAGAATTAGTTATGATTTTTTAAAGTTAGAGCCAAAAATATGACTTTTGGGCCCATTTGAGAAATTGCATTTTCTTAGTTTTTGGCTTCATATCCGTGGTTCATAGGTTGTTTCATGCTATGTATGAATTGTATAAATGAAGTTTGAATAGAGAATGTGATTGATGGGTTCACGGGACACGCGGGGCAAAATATGAACGTTTAAACCCCAACTTAAAGTATTAAAATACTATGGTTTTGGTCCTTTTCATTGGAAATCATATGGAATCAAGCCAAGAGGGAGATTAATTGAGGTTAAGACATTATGGTGTTACAGTTGTTGCTGTGAATGGTAATTTTGGACTCATATTCTGTGCTTTGATAGCATATGGTGGTCTAATGGAGGACATTCTCAGGTTCATGGTCATGGAAGGGTGACTTGTTTTGTTTCGTATGTGAAATCCGAGTTTTGGGTATATTGGGGTTTCACACCATGTGTTTTGAGAGCACATGATGGTCCTGTTCATCTGTGTTTCCTGAAATAGTGAAGGGCATAAATTTGAGGTTGGGAGGATGAAGTTCTGAATAAATTGTGGGCTGATAATATGCTTCTTGTTCATTTTGATCAATTAAAAATCTCGCTCCCATATCTTAATTTCATTCTTGATTGCATAAAAGTGTTCAATCTTAATATCTTGCTATGGATACATTGACATTGATTGCATATTTGACTAGTCCTATGACAATTTTTGAAATTAAAATTTTGTTTTTTTTGTTTCTCCCTGCTCATGAAACAGATTATTAATTACTTTTGTGTGCACTGTTTTATATGCTTCTGAGCCCTGAAGTTTGAACCAATTAAAGTTTGGAATGTAGATAAATTTAGGCAAAATAGTGTTTTTTTCCCCCCTTTAAAAGAAAGGTAATGCCTCCTGCCATTTTCTAATAAATTATGCATAGGTATTTCTGGACACCACACTCCTGGGAGAATTGATGTTAAATTACACAAAAAAGTTAGTCCCAAAAATTCTCATAAGCATTCCCAGGACTAGACAAACAGAAACCATGCTTTCCCTGGAACTCTATTTCCTGGTATGTCACATCCTAGTAGTGTGAGTATGGGAACCTCAGATTCCTTAAATTGAATGGGGGCTCTTGACACGTAGTACAGTTTGCAGTGCAACAACTTCTTGTTAGCAATTAATCTGTGGATTTGTTATTTATTCTCAAACCAAAGTACACAATTGCTGAGGTAAGTAGCTGATTGGTAGGAAATGCATTTTTCAAAACATTCCTCTTGTTCAATTTTCATTTTGGCTCTTGATAAAAATAGCCATTTTTTTTCTATATGTCAACAGAATAATACTGTCGTGATTACGTTTTTTACATATCTCTGATGATCATACACCATGTCCAACCTCCAGGAGATATTATTCAAAAATGGATGAGAGCATGAAACAGTTCCAGAAAAAGTTAACGGAGCTGGAAATTGAAGCTGAACATCTTCTTTTAGCCCGAAATCAGGTAATTTCAATTAAAGGTGATGCTAATACAAGGACTTGCAAATGCAAGTAATTAGAAAAACCAATGGAAATTGAAAGAGTAGCTCTCACTATACATTGATAAAAAGAAGTAAGTAAGGGGTAAGAGTTTGTATCTGTTATTATTAGAAATCAATTGATTTTGTATCTGAAGGAGATTTTGATAGGATAAAAACCTAATATAACTGATCCTTTGTACTTTATTATTGATAATATCGAGCTTTGCTCAGGTTAGTGTTTTTAAACATTTTCTTACATTTCTATATGAACTTAACTATATTGGTATTGGTATATACTTTTTGAATCAAAATTTCATTTATCTGCATAAAAGATACTTTAAGTTCAAAGTAAGATGTGATATTTTTATTCAAAGGTCAATCACTAAACTTTCCACAAAACCTGTTCTTTCTTTTCCCAAGTAGAAAATCCCAATTGGATATAGGATTTAAGGAATAAATAGATTAATGATAAGGGGAAAACAATAATTTATATTCAGTTGAAGGACAAAAAGAGGGAAAAATGCCTATCACACTTGTCTCAATATATTAACTTGTAGTAACCTGCATACCTCACTTTTAAATATTATCATTTTTATCCATGTGCTTCAGAATTAAATTAATCAAGTCTATAAAATCCTATTGTATGGTAGATTTGCTATAGAGTTATTTGATCTTATGACTTGTCGACATTTCATTGAAACGTGAGGAACCATACAATAGATTCAATTAAGTATATTTAATTACTAAATTCATGGGATATTTTTTTTCCCCAAGAACAATAATGGTTATTTTGGGTGGAGAAGAGGATCCTAAGAAGAGGATGAGGAGATGTTGATATATCCCAAAAAAACTGTGTTGACTGCTAACAGCTTCAATTCAACTATGGATCAACTAAGAAATTTGATACTCATTGAGTTGATTTTTTTTTCTTTTAATTTGTTTATTAACAATCAAGGACTATTTTTTGTTTTCTTTTACTATATCCCTGGGCACTTACTGGTCCTCTGTGATGAAAATGCAGTTGGTTGAGAATGATAAATTGAGAAATGGGAACAGGGAAGCAGTTACTGCATTAAGGAAAAGGGCTCGGACAACAAAGAGTAGCATCCCATCTCCTTTTGATTCAATGATGAAGGGAGTTACGGGGACCAGTGCAAGACCTTTGGTGCAAGAGGTGTGTACCACCTGCGGCAACCATGACTATGGTGAACAGACATGGATGATGTTTCCAGGAACTGATGTCTTTGCCAGCATTCCATTTCATGCTGCTCATACCATAATAGATACAGGTTCTTTCTTCCCTCTTCCCCTCCCTACCCACCAACCCTTGCTGCTCCCACCACTGTAGCCAAAAAAAAAAAAAAGAGTGAACAAAGTAAATGAAGTGCTGCCAGTATATGCCAGGACTTGACTCAAGTGTCAATGTGTGAACTGGGCTCCCGAGTAAGTATTTGATTTTTATGATGGGCAAACAAATAAATTAAGCTAATCATTGTGGCTAATATATATATATATATATATATATGCATTGTTAGCTTTATTTGTTCTCTTGTTTTAGATGAGACATTTTATATAGACGGAATCTTGTGTCTCCTTAACGTATTAATTGAGGGCTTTTATTAAAATCTTAAATGATTTAGGCTATTTAAATTTCTTGTCATACACTTAATTGGTCCAAATTGGATGCAGTCAGTAATACTTTCATGTGATTGCAACACGTGCCATGCTGAAATTAAATTTAAGATGCCCTTTGTGGGGTATTATCTGCTAAACTACTCAAATTTTCAAGGGAAAAATGCAAATATTCCCCCTCAACTTTTAGCCACTTGCAAACAACCCTCTCAAATTTGAAAACCAAAAAAATACTCCTCTCAATTATCATATTGCAGGATAAAGGCCATTATGTCCATTTTCCCATTAGCCTGGTTAATGGAGATGCCATCTCATACTCTGTCATTTGTCAGATGACACCTTCCGTTTGTTTGGAAACAACAAATACTAGAATTTGAGGTGGCATCTCTTCTTAAAGTTTTCAAGCGAAATGGACATAAGGGCTTAAGTCTGCAAGGGTGATATTTAAATGGGGTATTTTTCAGTTTTCAAAATTGAGGAGGGTGTTTCCAATGATTCAAAGTTGAAGAGAGATATTTACATTTTCTGCAACTTTTAATGGCAAAAATCTTGTTTAAAGAGTGTTTTGTTTTGTATGGGCAATTAAATCTCCGTTATTAGCAGAATAACCTTCTTGGATCATTTAAGTAGTTTGTTCCATACTGAACTACACGAATGATACGATAAACAAATGATTTTGAAGGGCATGGCTTATCTCTATTAAGCACTAACTTGTAGGTCAGACTATCTAAGTTTGATTGTCAATGAGTCAAAGTTGAAGGGATGCATTTACCTTTTTAATGACAAAAATCTCACTTAAGGAGTGTTTTCTTTTATACGTGAAATTAAATCTTCGTTGTTAGCAGAAGAACCTTCTCGGATCATTTATGTAGTTTGTTCTATTATGAACTACATAAAGGATATGATAAACAAATGATTCTGGAAAGCATGGCTTATCTCTATTAGGCACTAACTTGTAGGTCAGACTGTCTAATAGGATTGATTATCTTCATTCATGTTACTTTATTATCATATTGATTATCTTTATTTGTGTTTACTACTTTTTTCTAATTAATATTGGTATCTTCTTTTTGACCATGTAATGCTAGATCAAGCACAGCTTGACTTTGAGGCAAAGAGACTACAGAGCCTTGTGAAAGAGAAATCCTATCTAATTTCAGAGACAGGTGCCCTTGCTGACAAGATTAGTCCAGGAGTCCTCAAATCACTTGTAACTTTAAGTGACATACCAAAGTAGTATTCTTGAGATGAAAAAAAATTTGATTTCTCGTTATAAACTATCAACTAAGTGAAAAATGGCAGCATCTGCTGGAAGCTGAATACATATATAGAGAAAACAAAGGTTTTGGGAGTCCCTTCCGGCATTTATGTCCTGGCTGTTACATGCAGCAGTATTATATTGATTCATAGTAGTGGTGAAGCTTTTATTCAGTATTCACATATTGCATTTATTTTACTGGTTAAAAGCAAACACATTTTCTGTAAATTTTTGAGCCAGAGTATACCAAGGACCTCATTCCCATCCCTCCAAATTATTTGGAGTCAATCAGTATGCATGATTTTCATGTTCTTTGACAGTATTTAATGCTTCTCCAACTAGTGAAATCATGATAATGGAGGTTGAACTGACCTCGGCATTGCAGGACAAGTGCATCTGAATTCTGAGTGAGACTCTTTCTCGTCCTTGAGTGCCATTTACTTGTCTATTTTTACTTGTTCAGTGTCATTTATCGACTTAGACGATCTGGTATTCAGGAATCATGTGGTTCAATGAGTTCACATTTCTCTGTGATCTCCTACGTCTAAGTTTCTCGAGATGTCCTACCTCTTCTTTCTACCCTCTTGATTGTAGATTTTTTTCCCTGTTCGCTAGAAAGGTAAGAATGTAAGATGACCTCTCTCTAAGGTAGTTACATTTGTAAGAGCATTTTCTTTTGCAAATCGTGGGTTCCGGCTTGCCCTGTACATTGATTTGGAAAAGTTTGAATGGTGGGGTTGTTATATTGGGACAAAACTTCCATAGCTACATATGGTGATGCCTTTTGCTATACTCATTTACTGTGTGATGCTGATGCAGTGAAAGGTTTATAACTAATGTTACTGAAACAACTTAGCAAGAACTGCTACATGGGCTCCAATCTTTCATAGGGAAAGGGAAAAAGAGGGGAGAAATTGTATAGCTGGTCCCCATATATATATATATATATATATATATATATATTTTTTTTTTTTTTTTTGGTGGGATTTTTTTTTAAATGTATACATGATGAAACAAATTACAATCAAGACACATGCACTATCAAAGGAGTGGAAAAGCGGGCATACAATCAAGGAATACCAGTAGGATAAATTTGTGCTTCTACGATAAACAGCAAACTCAACAAGCCAGCATACAAACAAAGCTCTTTTGCCATAGAGGGAAAACCTTCTGTGGAAGAAGAGCAAAAAGTTTTCATAGAGGAAGAAAACGAGATGCGGTTGCGCTAGGTTATAATAAAGAGAGCATTTTTGTTGCGTGTACCTCAACTAATTCGCCTCCAGTTAAAGATACAAAATACATTTTTTTAAAGCTTAAGCCAGGCGTAGTCCAAATTCAAATATGTATGTTCCAACTGTATATCACATGCTTATCTCCACTACTAGAAGTGTAAGGAAGTTTTATTAAAACATTTTTGTTCTTTGGGAGTTATTAAGGAAGGAAGGGTAATAAAGAATTTTTAACTAACCTTTCCAAAATCTTCTAAAGTCTTCTGTCTTTTATATTCTTAAGCTTTCCCAATTTAAGTGTTTAAACAAGAAAGTTTCCCCAAACAAGAAAAAGAATGATTATTTAACCGTTTATTCCACTCCTTTCTCCCTCTTCCATTTTTTGTTTTAATTCCTTCTCTTCCCTTCTCTCAATCCCTAATCTTAAATATTTTCCAATGGTATATTTTAATTTCTACTTTTCTTACCGAGGTTCACTCTCAATTGGATGACAAATAGTAAGGAGGAAATGGTGATAAGGCTTGCTGTTGGTAGAAATTTTAATCAAGTAAAAATATAATGAAAAATGAGGAAAATGAAATAAATATGCTGTTGATCTGCAAAGCCTCTTTAGATACTCCAGGAGAAGAAAAAAAAGAAAAGAGAAAGAAAGAACTGTTTCAAGTTTGTGATTGGAAAATGTAAATGTTTACAATTAAGGAATTTGTTGGGGTGTCTGAGAAAGGATTGCAAAATAAATGAGGTAACTCTGAAGCCGGAAAGTGTTTCCAGAAAAGAAAGGAATTCTACAAAAAATAAGGAAACGACAAAAGAGGTGCCAATAGAGAAGACACCCTATCTTTGATGGAATAATTCCAACAAGCTCAAGGAATGGTCACCGATCAACCGACCTCAGTTTTAGGGGGTCACACACTTTTCCTATGCTTATTTCTTGGACCAGTGGTCCTAACCCTAACTTTTTTCTTTTGAGGATAATGGTACAAAAATTAAAATAGTGCGAATTATATTGACTTAATTGGTGAATTTCAATGGACAAAATTTAATTGCAAGTGTTTTAAATATTTAAGAAATTTTATTTTAAGTATGCAATACCATTGTCACAAACTACACTGTAAGATTGCAACAAAGATTATAGTGGGATGCTTGGATATTGATTAATATAACTTGAACCAGGAGAAGAACACATCTAAAGATTAACTTATTTGATAAAAATGCCTTAAGACTTATCATTTTATACCTTGATTTTTGTTCAATGTAAAACATGTCAAAAAGATTCTAGATAGTATAAGGATGAATCATGTTATATTAGTGTAATTTTTTTAAAATTAAGCATTACTTTTCATTTAATAAAAGATTTTATATACTTGTTTGATTTTTTATTTTTAGAACAGTTTTTTTGTTTTTAAGAACAAAAAAATAAAAAAATTTGTTTGATAATGTGTTTTAATAAAGTGTTTTGTAAAATATAAAAATAGAATTGTGTTTTTGGAAATAGAAAAATCATAATATTTTTTAGATATTTTGTTAACTTTTATTTTGCAAAATTAGAGAAAAAACAAAAAACAGCGATTTTGCATAATAATGATTCAAACAGATTTTTAATTTTTTTTTAAATTTATTCTAAAAAACATCTATTTTAAAAATATTAAAACCAAAGTAGAATCATATATGCACTATAATTTTTGAATTTTGATTTTTCAATACTAAATTAACACTTGGTCACCTTACTAAAATAACTCACCATACTAAAAAAAATTAGTATGTATTTTGATTAATTAACATTCTCAATATTTTTATTATGAAAAACACTGCAAAGATAAAAAATAAAAAAAAATTCAGTAATTAATTAAAATGGAAAAAGGATAGAAATCGAACAAATTGCATTTCCATTCAATCAAAGACATGTAATTATTTTCAGCATTAAACACGTTTGTCAAATATGAAAAGCAAATTAAGTTTACTACACTGTTTGACATGTCGTATAAGGTTAAATTGTATAAATATATACATTGCGACTCATTTTTATCAGGTATTTAATATATACACTGTATTATCTGGGCTTATACTATCAACTCTAATTAAGTTAATACAATTATCATTATATTATATAATCACACGTCCCTAATCTTGATTAAACTGATTGTATAAATAATAAATAAAAAATTGAAAAGAATTATCACAATAATCATATGCCCCTGTTTCTTTCGCTTATATTGCAAGCCTAACCATTATTAAAAGTCTTAAGAAAATCTTCTCTCAAAAGACGAAGCTTGTCAAGAAGGTAAAGCTTCTAGACTCGTATGCATTCTATATTACTTAACGTGACACTCAATAGGATGTTAACAGTCCAAGAATTTCTCTAATTTTTTTGAAAGAAAGAGTTATCTTCTAAGAATTTTGTCTGATTTTTTTTTTTTGGGGGGTCAGCCAGTTGCTTCTGGTAAGCTTCTTACGATGGTAATTGGTGAGCTTACAACTGGATTCTCTTCGCCCTTCCTTTCCTCAGTGAGCATGCAGTGAATTGTTCAAATTTGCAGAAGGGGAGAGAAAATTATGGTTAATTTGGGGAAAAGCTATTCAGAGGAATGTAAAATTGAAATTAAAAAGCTTTATTTGATTCATAGAAACCTGTTGGGAATTATGGGAGGCACACAGCAGAAACGTTTAAAATTTTGATTCCAATTCCCACCAAGGATCCGTCAAAATCGCTTAAACTAAATAGGTTTAGAGAATTACCCTTTTCTGTCGATTGAGTTTGTTGTTTACTTTTGTTTGGATCACGAGAACTGACTGCAGATCAACTCCCTCTACTGGTATCCACACGAATGGGGTTCAGCAACTCAAACGGTGTGCTAGCAGCCTGTCCGTACAATTCCGTACAGTCCGTACGACATCCGTATGGTGTCCCTTTCTCTAAGGATTTTGGAGGCAGCTCTAACTCATCTTTTCTGATATGGAAACCCCTATTTATAGACTAGAATTTCAGATATATTTAATTAATCAAAATTAATTAAATATATCTATTAGTATAAATTCAAATATATCTTATAGTTTAAATTTAAACTAACAATATCTAGAGCTTAATTTAAATTATCTGATTAGTTTAAATTTAAATCTATCTAATAGAATCAAATTTAAATTAATTCATATATATACATATATATATAATATCAAATATAATATACATATATATATAATATATTTTGAATTTAATTATTTATATATATAATTCCTCCATCCTAGATATTCATTGAATCTAGACACATTTCTGATTCAATGAATGTGGATATTTTAGCCCGAGTTAGTCCGTTCTTGTGTGCGACCCTGCAGGCCCATATGATGTTGGCAGTGGGCCAACTGCACTATTTGACCCACAAATCACAAGCGGCCTCTAGCAAGACATTGTGACTACCCAAATCATATGGAATCGGTGATCCGATGCAACCTATCTTATAACCCTATCATATCCCTTTTGTCACACGATATCTAGATCGAGTATGAGGCATGGAAATGTCATCCTCAACTTGCTCGATCATAACTTTCTCGATCTTTGAGCAGACTAATATAAAATGGAACCCTTTCCATCTGAGCATGGCCATGCATTTCTCAGTCACACTCATCGAGGGGCCCAGAGATATTTCTCTATTAATTAGAGGGACAAATTTCATCTTGACTACTCATCTTCCTCTGCATGGATTCCATTATTCCCGATCATAGTCTTTATAATCACCCGATCAAAGGTGACATTAGACTATGCTAAAGTACAGTGTCCTTCATGTAGGAATTTATGGTAATCTCAGGTCCAAGGGATCAATGACACGGTTATATATATGAGATAAACTTATGATTTAATCCATGTAGTTTATCTTATGATAGGTTTATCCAGCGTCCTGTTCTCTAACACACGCCTATGATTTTGATTCATATCATCATACATGATTAACACTTAATCAATCAAAATCATACTAATCTTAATTCATCATTGTTCCCACAAGGATGATTGATTAGGGACATTTTGGATAATTCAAAAAATAATTTATCCATGAATATTATTATATATAAACATGCAAAAAATATAATAATGTAATAAAAAGAAAACTCTTATTTTGTAATAAAAAAAATGTTCGCAATATAATGATTGGCCTAGGGCACAATCTCCAACAAAACCCAGAAACCAAAATCCATGCTCTATTGCAACAAACCCAGAAGAGCTTAATGGTAATAAAATGGTTACATGGTCTCATGCCTTTGCTCAAGAATTTCAATGGCTTTTGGCTAACAAAAAACTTGTGGCCTCTAATGTTCTAAATAGAATTACAAGTTGCAGGGGAAGCAATTGAATTCTATCACTGTGAGGATCTACTTTATCGTATCACATCAATCCTTGTTAAATGGTAGTTGGACTGTTTGTTTCCGGAAGAAATATAGTGTGACAACCCTACCTTCTAATCATTGTAATTATGGTTAAATGTACGATTAATAATTAATTATCAAGGTTTGAGTGGTTACAATCTATCACATTGTGAAAATATGAGAAAAATTTAAACCTTGATGTTAGGGTCATCACCATACCACCACACACAACAAAATTTGCATAAAAAAAATTCTACTACCATAAGGAGTTTATGATTCAACCGTCCATCAGTTTCAATACCCAATAACCTCCCACAAGTGTTCTTATATTATCTCTTACCATTACCGTTGAAGAAATTGGGGTTTCTAGGTTAAACGGAGTAGGTTGGGGACTTGCGTCGCGGCCTATAACTTCCCCACCATGGCCAAATTGCTCTCTAGAATCACTGGAAAAATTTCACAAATCTCGCTGCGGCCAACCTATGTGGCGTCGCGGCAGAAACGCCTTCTGGAACTACAATTCTCAACTCCCACGATTTTTGCCTCAGCGCAATATATTTGTACCGTGGCGAGTTTTGCTTCTGTCCAACCCTTATTTTATTTCCTTGACTTGCACCGCGGCAGGACGTAATGCGCCGCGGCGAGTTTTGGTTCTATTACCCTCCTAGGCGATTTTTTTCACTTCGCACCGTGGCGAGATTTATCAGGCCGCGGTGCTCCTCGCCACTGTCACTCTCTGGGCCAATTTTCTTCCATTGTGCCACGGCGGGATTGGTTAGGCTGCGACGCCCTTCGGCTCTGTCTCTCATTTGGCCGCGGTGAAGCCTTCTTAGCTGCGGCGAGACTCCCTCCTGTAACTACATTAACCAAATTTCGCCTCCTACACTCTAAATCTCATCCTAGGAACACTCTAGGTCCACTTAGCCTTATTTTATGTGATCCTAATGGTGTTTATCTACCCTATTTACCCATCAATTCATCTATTACCATTGTAAAACTTAATTACTACTTCCTACTTGCCCAACTAGCTCATATTAGCAAATTCGTGAATATATGACAGCAAGAACACATACATTAGCAGCAATTAACATCCCATGCACATTTCATAGAGATTCTATTCAACAATAGCTTATGTCCACATCCAAGGCATCATATGACTACAATTCCCATATGGCAATCCATATCACAATTTCAACAAAACCATATATATGATACTATAAGTTCATACATTAATATTCAACTATAATGAGACTTAAATCCTTAACGGTTACATTTCAATCAAACAAAATATGAACGCCTACACTTGGCAACATGATTACATGATGATGCTATGTAAACTAATAACAAAATTGCATCTACCCTATTCTACTCAAACCAAGTGTAGCTCCCTACACCTGGCCTCAGCTCATGGATGTTCATCCACTTGCTTACCCTTATCCTGACCGAGGAACCTTCACCTGAAATATTAATCCCATAAAACAGGGTGAGATATAAATCTCAGTAACCAAGGCAATTCCATCATATATCCAGTTTAGTTAGCATATAAGCATGAATCAAAATTAACATCAGAATCATATTCATCATATCAGCAAATAAAACAATTAGGCTATCATGATTACTATCCCATACTAGCAATCATATTATCACATGTTAAAGGCCATTAACACCGGGAGAGGCCCATCCACGGCACCCACTCCCTATTGAGCACAACCAGGGCTCAGTGCATCTAGGTTTGATTATAACCTGGTGCTCGATCGAAGCACATGCACGGGTGGCAGCCGCACCACAGCTCCACCATGGACTCATAAGGTCCAATACAATATAACAGATAGCCAATCAATTCATTCAACATTTCAAATTATTCATATACAGCAAATATGGAATTAACACAGATATATACATGGAATTTTGATAAACCCAGTTACCTTACTTATAGATAAATTGTAACAGCCACCACAAATCCCAAATTTAGATTAGAGTGTCCTTCATCAGAAAACTCAATATTCCACCCAAAATCCTAAGTAAATTCGTATAGAATTAATACCTATTTTATAAATCAGCTATGGGGGTCTCAAATTAACAAATGAAGCATCAAAATGGAGGGTTTAAACTCACCTAATGTCAGCCCTAACCTCAACCTACGAATTTCACCAAGAAAATCCCCAAACACCCACATTTCAGATTTTGGGTAGGATGAAAATGCTCCAAATGAAAAACTAGACCAAATTAAAGAGAAAGATGAGGGGATTAAGTTGTATAACTATTACCTTGGCTGAATCTTGCTTTAAATGTGAGAAAATGCAGAATTCTTGCCCCAAACCCTAGCGTCCTCTCCAAGCTCCGAATTTTCTCTTTGTGTTTTGTGTTTCAGCAAGTGTGAGGAAGAGGCTGATGTATTAGGGTTTTAGTTAGGTTTAAGTTGGGTCAAAATGGGTCATGGGCTGCTCCAAGGTCCATCTCCATTTGGGCTTCAGATTTTAAGTTGTTGGGCCAGTTTTAAAGTGTTGGGCTGCAGAATTTTGTTGGGCCAGTTCTTATACATTGGGTTGCTGAAATTTAATTAAGTTTGGGCCAAGTTTGAAGAGCTCAAAAATGTAGGTCTACACAAGAGTTATTGGGCCA
The DNA here is from genome assembly GCA_026724425.1 of Erythrophleum ivorense. Taxonomy (NCBI): domain Eukaryota; kingdom Viridiplantae; phylum Streptophyta; class Magnoliopsida; order Fabales; family Fabaceae; genus Erythrophleum; species Erythrophleum ivorense. The sequence continues at coordinate 9,889,147 of JAIUCV010000014.1, forward strand.
CTTAGAAGAGTCTATACAAGGTAGATTTTGGGCCTCCAACACACTAAATTGGGTTGGATCTGCACCTAACCCATTGGGCCTCCATTAGCCTCTTATCATGATTTATTAATTTAAGCCTAGATAGGATTTCTATCTCAATTAAATCTCAACCCATATTAATTATTCCTAATTAATCTAATCTGTGATTAACACCTTAATTAATTATGGGGTGTTACATATAGTGGGAAGAATGTTATTTTTGCAAGTTAATACAAGATGAGCTCTCTTTCTTATGATATTAGCTGTAATCAATTAAGCCTTTTTTGTAGCTTTTGTTTAGAAATAAAGGAGATGAAAATTAATTGATAAAAATAAATATAAATTATTAGGTCTAACAATAATTAAAAGAAATTATATCAGTGATGAGTTTAATGTTTATTATGCCATTAATATACTTTTATTATTAATGAGTATTTTTGTTAAAATATTTATTTTCTTTTATTCTATATAATGGTGTACAATTGAACACCAAGCACATGATTATATAACATTATTCAGGCTTATATAGATGCACTTAAGGTTGTATTATATAAAAACATTAATATACAATTCGATTTTATTCAGTTCAATCTTATCCTATATAATGCTATCATAAACTTTATCCTATATGATACACTTAATAATTAATTTTCCAAAAATGTGGTACCTAACTTTTATATTGGTCTTTCACATAAGTTCTAATTGACTAGGTCTAGGAAGAACTTAACTTTTACATACAATTGACTTGAAGTTGGTTGAGTTACTTGGATCTTGGCCTATACAAATTTTTCTCGAGTAGGTCTAGTTGACTAAGTCTTAAATCTAGATCTCAACTCTCAAGAAGCAGGCAAACTATTTCAATTTCTAGTTGACTAAATTTCATTTTCTCTTTACTTTATCTAAAGATCTAGTTGACTAGATTTCAAATCTAGTCAATTGCATCTTAGTTGAAAACATAATGAATAAAATGAAATCCCAATAGTTAATCTAATATTTAGAAATGCATTTTCCAAACATAAAAAATGGATAATTCATCATAAAAATTCATTTGAAATATACTCATCATTCTTCGATATAATTTGCTATGTAAAAGGAAATATTCATGAAAATGTGGCATCTTCCCAATGCAACATCACTTGCATTGGTGATTTGATAGCTCTTCAAAAATATAGTGCATCTCATTACAATACCATACTTGTAATGAGGATTTCATAACCATTGATCAACAACTCATAGAAAGAAAGGCTCTATCCCAAACTTTTCAATTCCATAAAAAGGAGGGCCAAAACACTTTAAGTCCCATATCCCAAAGAGCCAAAGCTTACATCCAGTGGATTAGCAGCTTAAGGCTAAATCCATAAGAGCAAAGTCATATCATTTTATCACATAGCATTTCATAAATTAAACATAAATAATAGAAAACAATTTATCATATAAATCATGTTTTATGGAAAGTGCAAGCTTCCTTTGCAAATTGTATTTCACAATGAAGTCTTCCCTCACTTAGCAATTCCCCAAATGGTAAGGTGAGCTTGCTAATTCAACATGATAAGGTAAAACATACATAGACATCAATACATGTCCACATGCATAGTAATTACTTCCTATGCTTTCAAATACACTATATCTAAAGTATAAGTTTTCAAGTACCAAGTTGCCTTTTTCAAGAACCCAATTCTCCAATTGGTATTCCAACTTTCTCAATTCCAATAGCCATATGAGAATTATCAAATAATTTCCTAAAATCTAATTTATCAGCTCATAAATTTTCATACATTGACACAGTTCGGCCAAGGTACCAAAAATAACTCAAAGTGTAATCTTACCATCTTTCCTTTCCTTCCTCTTTCTCCTTTTAATTTAGTTAATTTTCAAAATCTTCATAACAATTCAAATAGTCTTGTATAACTGAAAATAGAACTAATAACATTTTCACAATTAATATACCAATTTGGTCACAAGGAAAATAAGTCAAGGTGGAGTCTTACCCAATTTTTGTCCTCCTTTTCTCATCCTTTTCAACTCAATAAACATTCCAAAAACATAAATTTCTATACCTTCCTTATCAGCCAATTTGTACCACCAATGAAATTGACTAAAACCAAGAACCAAAATAAAGGAAATTACCTCTATTCCTTGTTTCTTCCACCTAGGGTCTACATGTCATGAATTTCCCTCTTCTTAAAGAAATCAACAAATAAAAATCTAGTAAGTGCAAATTAAAGCTTAGAAGGAGTAGATAATTTTTTTTTTCTAAAGTTACCTTAACTAATTCTTTCAAAAATACTAGGCAGGCAAGCTTTGAATATGGCCTTCCATGGAGTCTTCTTCATGTTTCTCCTCTCTCTCTCTCTCTCTTCTCTCTCCCCCTCTCTCTCTTTGTTCTGGTTTGGTGGCCAAAAGTGAGATAATGGGATGATGGATAAGAATTACTTAGATTGGCAAAGTCAAACCAAAATACTAGTGGAGTGTGAGGTGTTGATTTTTAGATATTAAAGCAATTGTAATGGATTCAATTAGGTGTCATTGTAATAGATTAGGTGGTTGGTAGCATTCTAATTCCTTTCATGCATTGGTTTTTATTGAAGAAAATATTAGGATGAATTGTAATTGGAGTTGATGAGTGGTTTGACCAAAATTGATTAGGTTTCATGTTCTTGCAATTTCATTTAACTAGATTAGTGATTTAAACTTCTAGAAACCTATTAGTGGGAGTAAATAGGATTCATATTAAGTGTCTCTCCTTGGGATTTGTATTTCACTTTAAAATAACAAGGTCTTGCTCTTTGGTTGACTAAAAATGAAGCTTAAAAATAAGAAATTATATTTGATCCATGCTTTTTGCCTATTAAGTGCTCAGCTATATTACCATGAGGTTGAATGGCAATCTAACTTATTTTAATAATCCTTTTTAATAAATAAAGTGACCTATTATCTTAATTTCCCATCTATATAATTAACTTATTTCATTTCATCTTTAATAGTTTAACTCCTAAATATTTATATATATGTATTTTTCTTTTCTTGGCTACATTGGAAATTTTCTAATTTAATTAATCCAAGTAAATCTTAATTTAATACTAAAGTTTCTAACTCTTGGATTTTTCTTTATTCTTTGACATTTGGAATTTATCTCTTAATTCTTAGTTTCACTAGTCATCTAGGCTAAGCAAATTTGGATTGTGACATTTCTCCTCACTTTTTAAAAATTTTGTCCTCAAATTTTAGTTACCTTATGTGAATATGGTTAGATGTGACTTTCTCATCTTCTCTTTACTTTGCCATGTAGTTCCTTCAAGGAATAGTCCCATCTAGTAATCAATAATTTGCTCTTGTTCTACAACATAAGATAAATTGTCTTACATATGTACTGACTCATACTCTATGATGTGGGAAGGATTTAGTTAATACTTTTTAAGCTAGAATACATGGAATACATCATGGATCTGGGTGATTAAGCAAGTCTATATAGGCTACTAGTCTAATTCAATCAAGAATGTGGAAAGGACTAAGTTCTCTAGATTTTAAGGAATGATCCACACCCAAAATTGTAGTAACCCTAAGGAAAACATGATCACCCATTTCAAATTTTAATGGTTTCCTTTTGTTTGCATAACTCATTTGCCTGCTACAAGCTGCTAGTAGTCTTTTCCTAATAAGTTTTATTTGCCTGATAGTCTAATCCACAATATCTAGAACCAACAAATTCTTTTCTCCAAGCTCTACCTAACATAATGGCAACCTACACTTCCTTTCATACAATGCTTGAAATGGGATCATCTGAATGTTAGAATGATAACTGTGACGACCCTAATTTTTAATCATTGTAATTAAGGTTAAATATGTGATTAATTACCATAATCCAGGGTTACATGTCATTAAGACTAATTACATTATGGAAATATGGGAAAATTTGAACCTTAATTTTATTAGAGTCATCAACCATATAATTATAAACACTTACGTACATTAGGGGAAAACAAACGTTCATATATAAGCCTTGATTCTATTACTTATCATTTCCAATTCACAAGAACCTTCAATTAATGTTTCTAAGTCATCCCTTGAGATTACCATATGAAAAATCAAGATTTTCTAGTCAATATGAGGGTTTCAGGATGTTCGCCACAGCCAATTTCCCCTTAACCGCGGCCAACCTACATGGCACCGCGGCAAAGAAGCCTCCTAGAACCTCCCTCGCTTGCCTCTCGTTATTGGCCGCGGCTAATACCTCCTTTCGCCGCGGCCAATTCCTCTCTAAAATGCCTGGCTCTTTTTCACAAAATTTCGCCGCGACCAATTTCCCACTTTGTCGCGGCGAATTACTCTCTGGACGACTCCTAATTTAGTCTCTCATATTTCTCTCTCATATTTCGCCACAGCCAATTCCAAATTCACCGCGGCGAATTGCTCTCTAGTGCTCTCTCTGGGCAACTTCGCTACTATTGGCCACGACTAACAATATTTTGGCCGCAGCCAAACGCCCTCTGATCCTACTACTCTTAAGACTTTGCCTCATACTCTCCACTCTCTATCTAGGGACTCTCTAGGGCCACTCTCCCACTTGTTATGAGGTTCTAATAGCATTTATCTACTGAATTCCCTAGCCATTAGATCATTACCTATCCCATAATTAAAGATGGATTCTCCTACATATCCATTGGTCTTATATCAACAGATTTACAAATTTCTCACAATGGTCATTCAATCATACTTACATTAGGTATTTCATGCATCAATAGTTCAAGTCTACAATCAACATATCATAAGATTACGTTACTCAAATAGTCAGTTATATCATAGATTCACCAGCCAAGATAAGTGTCAAAGTTCATACATCCATCAACAGCTAATATGAAGCCTATTTCTCAATGGTTACATTTTATGTTAACAAAATACAAATTCCTACACTTGGCAATACAGATACATGATGATGCTATACAAAGGTTAACAAAAATTAGCATATAATCTATTCTACTCAGACCAAGTATAGCTCCCCACACCAGGCCTCAGCTCATGGATGTTCATCCACTTGCTTGCCCTTATCCTTACCCGAAGAACCTTCACCTGAAATGTTTAATCCCATAAAACGGGGTGAGATACGAATCTCAGTAACCAAGGCAATTCCATCATATATTCCAGTTTAATTAGCATACATGCATAGTTTCATATACGCATAGAAAAATACCAGTCATATCCATAAATGAAACAATTAGGCTATCATGATTATTATCCCATATTAGCAATCATATTTCCACATGTTAAAAGCTATTAATACCGGGAAAGGCTGGTTCACAGCACCTACTCCCTATTGAGCACAACCAAGGCTCAGTGCATCTGGGATTTGATCATAACCTGGTGCCCGATCGAAGTACATGCATGGGTGGCAGCTGCACCACAGCTCCACCATGGACTCACAAGGTCCAATCACAATATAATGACAGCCAACCAATTCATTCAACATTTCAAATCATTCATGTACAGCAAAATATGAAATTAAAGTAGATATATGCATGGAATTAATATAAACCTGGTTACCTCACTTGTAGACAATTGCAATAGCCACCAATGGTACCAAAATCTCCCTATAATCATAGCATCATAGAATTATTACTCTAATTCATCATTAACATTTGCAATAAGTACCCAAAGAATTTAAAATGCTAATGACTACCTAGGAATCACTTACCCAGCTACTACAAGTCCCAAATTCGGATTGATGTGTCATCTACCAAAAACCTCAATGTTTCACCCAAAATCCTAAGCAAATTCATACAAAATTAATATCCATATTATAAATCAGCTATGGGGCTCTCAAACTAACAAAGAAAGCATCAAATGGAGGGTTTATACTTACCTAATGTCAACCCTAACTTCAACCTACGAATTTCACTAAGAAAATCCCGAACAACCACATTTTAGATTTTTGGGTATGGGGAAAATACTTCAAATGAAAAACTAATTGGGTCAAATTAAAGAGGAAGAAAAGAGGATTAAGATATATAACAAGTACCTTGGCTGATTTTGAGTTTAGAGGTGAGAAATAGTGGATTTATACCAAGAACCCTAGAGCCTCCTTTGGACCTCCAAATTTTGAGATATGTTTTTTGTGTTTCAGCAAATGGGGAAGAGGCTGAGTATTTAAGGTATTAGTTAAGTTTAAGTTGGGTCTAAGATGGGTCATGGGTTGCTCCAAGGTCCAACTCCTAATGGGTTTTAGATGTTTGCTTTGTTGGGCCAGCTTTTATGTATTGGGTTGCTGAAATTCAATTAAGCTAGACCAAGTTTAGAAGACTCATTTGATTTGGGTCTGCTCAAAAGTTATTGGGCCAATTACATGGGCTTATGCAAGTTGGGTCTTGGGTCTTTGATTCATCAAATTGAATTGGGCCATCACTAAATACTACCTCTTGGGCCAAGTCTTACAATAAAAAGGTTGGTCTGCACTTACAATTATTGGGCCTCCATTAGTCTTAACCTTGGCCTATTTAATTTAATTTGGGCCTAGATGAAGTTACTATCCTAATTAAATCTCAAACCCATATTAATAATTTATCTCTCTAAAATCTCCATTCACTTAACTCACCCAATTATCCAATATTAATTATTCCTAATTAATCTAATCCATGATTAACACCTTAATTAATTTTTAGGGTGTTACAATAACTATTGTTATATGCAAACTAAGTTGAGGTAAATATTCTTATTTCTAGCACATAAGCCCTTAGCATATCTTCTAAAGTATAAATGGTTTTGTCAATTTGTTTGTAGGCTAAGGATGGTAGGTTGTTCTAAAGCTTAGTATCTAAAGATTCTTGAAGTGACTTTTAGAACTTGGAAGTGAATCTAGGATCCCTATTTGAGATAATACTACTAGGCATACCACGTAGTCTCACAATCTCTTTGATGTAGAGTTGGGCAAGTATGTCTAGGGTATAAGTAAACTTGGTAGCTAGAAAGTAGACAAACTTAGTCAGCCTATCCATAATCACCCAAATAGAATTATGACTTGAAGATGTTGTAGAATAAACCTATAATGAAATCCATAGAAACATTATCCCATTCCTATTTCGGGATATCTAAAGGCTAGAATAATCTTATAGGTTTGTAGTGTTCTACTTTCATACTCTAACACACTAGACATTTTGCTACCTACTGGGCAATATCTATCTTTATGCCAAGCCACTAAAAAAATTTCTTAAGTTCCAATACATCTTGGTGGTTCTTAGGTGAAGATTATACCCACTTTTTATGTACTTTTGCTAAAATAGTATCTCTTAAACTCCTACTCTCAAGCACATAAAGCCTATCCTAATATCTAAGAAAACTATCCTCTAATATGCTAAACTTTCCTAACTTACCCTAAGGCATTTGGTCTTAGGTTTCTCTTGCAAATTCATCAAAGGCTTAGGCATTTCTAGTTTAGTCCTTAAGTTTGCTCTTAATCCTTAGCTCACTTACTTGAATACCACTAGAATGCAGGGAAATGGAAAGATTTAGATCTCCTAAGTCCTCTATCAGATTCTACTCCCTTAGCATCATTATTGCCATATCTATGGACTTCTTACTTAAGGCACCTGCAACCACTTTACCTTGCTTATATGATACTTAAAGGCAAAGTCATAATTCTTTAAGAATTATAACCACCTCCTGTACCTCATGTTATGCTCTCTCTAATCAAACAAATACTTTAGACTCTTATGATTATTAAAACTTCAAATTTAGTACTATATAGATAGTGCCTCCAAATCTTTAAAGTAAATACTGTAGCAGCTAGCTCTAAGTCATGGGCAAGATAGTTCTCCTTATGTGGCCTAAGCTACTTAAAGGCATAAGCTAATACTCTACCTTACTACATTAGTGCACATCCTAAATCTTTCTTAGATATGTCATTATAAACAATAGAAGTTTCCTAAAGGTTTGATATTACTAGAATTGGGGTAGAACTCAACATAATTTTTAATTCTTGAAAACTATCCTCACACTTGCTATCCCATACAAAAGGCTAATCCTTTCTAATTAACTTAGTCAAAGGTAAAACTAATTGGGAAAGTCTCTTAATAAATCTCCTATAATACTTAACTAGTTCGAAAAAGCTTTTAACCTTAGTGACTATCCTAAGCATCTCCTAATTTATTACGACTTCAATCTTACTAGGATCTATTGCTACCCCTTATGTGGAAATAACATGATCTAAAAACCTAACTTCACTTATCTAAAATTCGAATTTATTGAGCTTAGCAAAAAAGTTGCTTTGCTCTTGGGGTTTGGAGTATTATCCTTATATGTATTTCATGCTCTTTAGGACTTCTATAGTAAATGAGTATATCATTTATGAAAACTAACAAACTAATTTGGGTATAGTCTAAAAATCCAGTTCATATAATCCATAAAAATCACAGGAACATTGGTCAAGCTAAAAGGTATAACCAAGAACTCATAATGCTTGTACCTAGTCCTAAAGGTTGTTTTAGGGATGTTTTCAGCCTTGATTTTTAATTGATGATACTCCAATCTTAAGTCTATCTTAAAGAACATAAAGGCTCCAGCTAATTGATCTAACAAATCATCTATCCTAGGCAGTGGGTATTTATTATCTGTGGTTTCTTGATTTAATTGCTTATAATCAATACATAGCCTAAGACTTTCATCCTCCTTCTTGACAAACAACATTGGCACACCCTATGGAGATATATTAGGTCTAATATATCCCTTCTCTAATCAAGAGCTTTTATATTTATTTCTTTAACTTAGTTAATTTTGCAAATGCCATCCTATAGGGACCTTAAGATATGGGACCTATACTAGGCACTAGGTTTATAGCAAATTCTCTTTCCTTATTAGATGGAAGACCACTAATTTCTTTAGGAAAAACATCTTGGTAATCCTTAATAATAGGTATACCCTCAATTCCCTCTTCGACCTTAGTTTACAGAGAGAAGACTAAATACCCTTGGCATCCTTTCCTAAGGTATCTCTTTGCCTAGGCAATGGAGAAATAAGGTAACTTAACCAAAGACTCGGATTCAAAATTGTAAACAAGTAATGACATAAGCTTATTAAAATAGTCGAGAATGGCATTGTTTGTAGACAACCAATACATACCAATAATGACATCAATATCAATCAAAGGAATACAAACTAAGTTAGGAGTGGTAAATTGATTATCAAGCTATATAGTGCAATTTAGATAGACTCTTAAAGTAACAACTTTGCCTCTAGTAGAGATGGATATAGATAAATCAAAAGGCAATGCACTAACTTTTAAACCCAGATGCCTCACACAATCATCACAAATAAAAGAATGGCTAGCTCCAAAGTCAAATAGTGCATTCACAATACGAATATGAATTTTTAACATACCTCAAATCAAGCTAGGCAATTGGCTTTCTTCCTTCTAAGTAAGAGCAAAAACCTGACCCTAGTTTTGAAGTCTAGATTCTAGAATTGACTCCCTCTGATTTCAACATTGCTTGGCCATATGCCCTAGCTTACACTATTTGAAACACACTTCTTGTCTTACTAAGCATGGCTTATCTCTATCGTCTTTACCACACTTATGGCAAGCCTTTTAATTAGAAAAACAGCTACTATGATTTCCTTTTCCTTAATAACCACTACTCCTTGATTTCCTACCTCACTATTTATCATTACCTTTTTTCTAAGACCCACTTTCTATGCCTTTCTTAATCTCTTATACTCTTTTATCTATGCTCTTGCATTTAGTATACTCTTCTTAGCCAACTACACTCATTTGGAAAGTTGCTCAAATTCTTTTATCTCTAAAATGACTGCCCTATCTCTTATTTTAGGTGTAAGACCTTTCTTAAGTTTTGTAGCCTTCTAAGGTTCATCATCATATTACTTCATGCTTTAAGTATGATGAGAACCTTGACAACTCTACAAACTTAGCCATAAATTGGTCCATCATCATGTCACCTTTTAACTAAATAAACTTGGCCTCTTTATTATCTTTAACTGATGCTAGAAAATATTTCTCATAGAATGTAGCTTGAAAGGTCTCTTGAGTGATAAGAGTCCTCTTTAACACTAACAATCTCTCAACATTCTTCCACCAATGGTTAACTTTTTCTTCAAGTATATATGTCGCTATGAGAGCTTTGTGCTCCGTGGTGCAACTCATAATCTTGAATATCTTCTTTAATTGTATTTCCCATATGTCAACTTTCATAATATCATAGTTGCCAAGAAAGAACAAGGGATTTGCTTTTCTAAATTGGGCTAACATTTGGTGTAATGGATTCTTAACTCTTTCTTTATTACCTCTGAGGTTATTACCCATATCTCTCCCTTGATCTCACTTATCCAGAGTTTCTTGTAATCATTAAAGAACTTAGGTAGTAGTAGCATTTGTCTCAACTTATTCTTATAATATGTGTCTCTTCTCATTTATAACATTATGCAACTCACCATACAACTCTACCAGAGTCCTGCTATCAGTCATGTTGTTATACCTTGTTACATTTCATTCACTTAGGACCATCAAATATCCATTGGTAGCATAAGTAAGCACAACCAACCTTTTAATAACGAAAGTTCAATTACTAGATATACCAAATGGACTCATAATGTTAAAAAATGGATTCTTATAATTGTATCTCACAAATTCATGCTCAAGTATTTAATTTCATCCAATATAGTAGGTACATAAATCTCTCTCCTATAACAAACATTATTTTCTTATTTGGCTCATAAATCACATAATAAAGATAAACTTTAAAAATTTATAACTTGAGTTATACAACTTTGATTAAGGCAAATTAGGTGTTATTTTAGAACTTATGATATGAGCTTTCTACCATAAAAATTTCAAGTCAAATTAGATCCATTTGGTCCCTCAAATCCTATGAAAATCAAATCTGATGTAGACTAAACAATACAAGAACATGATAAGTTTTTGGGGCTAACTTTGAAAATTCACCAAATATTCTATACAATTTCAAAAATTACAAACTTTAGCTTTATAGAAAGCTCTGAATTTCCTCTAAAAGTTCACCAAAATTTAGCCCCAAATTCATTCATTAAGGTAGTCAAGGATAAAGAAACAATTTATAACTCAAATGGTTAAAATTTTAGTTCCAAATTACACCAAATAAGCTCTAAAATGCTATTTTTTATTATGAGCAAATTTCAATTCATACATATGTCAAGAAAATTTCAATTCATACATATATCAACTATCAATAGCTTGTCACATGAAATTTGCTTTGCATCAAAAAATCACTATTCCCTATCAAAATATGTGTATAAACTCATTGGGTTTCCATATATCAAATGATATTCTAATGTCTTATGCATACTTGGTCATATATTTATGATCTAATACTTTTGTACATATTGCCATTACATTATGTGAAAATATAAGTTTACATGATCATATATGCGATATTAAATCCTAAGCTAAATCTTTGGAAATAATAGACCTTTCTAGGTCTTTGTCTCTTCCTTATCTTTACTTTGCATATTACCTAGCTAAGGTTAGAGAAGATGGGGAAATATAAGATTCAGAAAATCCTAGTAGCTAAACCAACATTTAAACATACATATAGTTCATTGAAGTACATGAAAGCAAGTATACATGTTATGCAATCATATCCAATCACAATACAAGAGAGCAAATTCATGCTCTAAGGATTTCCTTACCTCAAGTAAGAGTAAATCCATACCCTCAAGGGACTTTCAACATAAGGTAGAGCAAATCCATGCTCACTTCTCTATCTTTACCAAACATTAGAGCCAGCCCTCTGACAATTCTAAGTAGATCTCATGCAATTGCATAGTTTACTTAAAAAACCAACAAGCCAAACAATTGCAAACAATACACAAAAGCAACCAATGACCCAAGCAAACTAACTACATATACAAGAATGCAGGAAAAACTATCTTAATAAGCAAATTCAATCAATTCTCTTGTTCTCTTTCTTTTGATCTCACGTCTTCACCCACACACTTTGGTGTGATTCCACTTGCTTGGCCTAGGAACATTAACTAAAATATAAAACAACCAATTATGATATATTTGATCTTATTCTATCAATACATGTGCATATTAGAACTTGAAGAATGATTTAGGTTACTTTAAGTGTCTCAAATGACTAATCTCATTTGCTACACTTGATGAAGCAATTCCATCATTCATTGATCCCATCTTACTCACTTTTCATGACTTAAATAAGTCTAAAAAATTAGCCATGTCACTCTTTCCATTCATAGGACAAATTAAGGTTTTTATCAAACCATAATCTCAACATTATCAAATCTCATTCTTTTCCTCAAACCAATGATTCATCTAGCCTTTATGCCACTCATTTAAGCCTTTTAATTCATTAGACTAAATTGAAAACTTCCTTAGGTACCACTTCCTTGTTTAGGCCGAGAGCTCCCTATATAGTCCTATTTTGAAAATTTGTGTACTTAAGAAGGAATTTAAGACCATTAGGATATTCATGATTCATTTTCAATTTAATGTTGATATTATAGGGGATAAACTAATCCTTTTAAGGTTTTGAAATGCTAAAGGACAAACCAAACTTTAATGGAAACCAAAATGGAATTTCTTGGATTTTAGGTTAATCTCTTAGCTTATTCTCACTCTTCATCCTTCTAAACCTTTGATTATACTATGTTTTTATCAAATACATATTCCTTTCCTTCACTTTCTCTCCAAGTTAGGGTTCTAAGAATACAAATTTTTTCTTGCTTAAATCATACCTTGCTTCGATGAGCTCTTGATGGAGATTCTTTTGATGTAATTGACTTCTTCAAATGAACTCTTTCATTAAAGGTGACAGCCATAAACTTCATCTTTTGACAAGCCAAACCCATAATGAGAAAGAGTATAATGAGTACAAATAGTTCCGTAACTATAGCATAGCAAAATTTGTCATATTTTTCTACCTATTTTGGCTTGCTTTCCCTTCTCTCTCCTCCCTTCTTCATGCCACCATGGAAGTATTTTGGAGTTGTCCAAAGTCAGTTCAAGTGAAAGAGAAGAAGAGGATATGCTATATATATATATATATATAAGTAGGGTTTTATACTTTTTCAAAATGACCATTTCATCCCTATATTTTAATTCCTTCATTTAGACTTATTTTTTAGTCTTTTTATAAACCAACAACTTCATACCAAATTTCAGATTTCTTCATTAAAAATATCTGCTTAGAGGTTATAGGGACTTAAAACAATCTAGAAAATTTTGATTAAAAATATTACCAATGAGAATCCTAATTTGGATACAATTAGGGATTTAACTAAACCAATCTCAATTAGTTAATCTGCTAGCCTTATTTTATAATATTATGATAGGAGATATTCATTTCTCAAGTCAATTTTCATGTTGTCTAAATCCCTAATTTTTTCTTTAGCTAGGTCTAAATTGACTCTTTTAGTTTTGATTAGTCTTTTCTCCTTGTGAAATCTTTTTTACCTATTTCTTTTCATTATTTAAGGACTATATTACTTTACAAATATAGAATATTACACATGTTACCTGTTCATTTATGCATATACAAATACTTAATATAATAGAATACACAATTATCATTAATCATAATCACTGTCCTTTATGTAGCTTACCTATGTCCACTAATAAACTATAAGCACCTTGTGTTGCTTATACAATTAGCTATCTAGACCTAGAATACTAAAGGGGAAAAAAATCATCCTCAAAGTTAATATTCCTTAACCATTGCTCAAATGCCAAAAATGTGATACCTAACTTTCATATTAGTCTTTCATATACGTTCTAGTTGACTGGGTCTAAGAAGAACCCAACTTAAGATACAGTCAACTTGAAGTTGGTTAAGTGTAACATCTTATATCCTTAGACAAACTAAACCTTGAAACCTAGAATAAGAAATAAGGACCACTGTTGGTTCAAAGTATTAAAAAAAGGCTATTAGATTAGCCTCAATACAAAAAGAAGAAAAATAGTAATTTTTAGGAAACTTGTGGTGTCCAATATTTTAACTAACTAGATCCCAATATAAGAGTAGAGAAACAACTAAGATAATAAGAAATGGGGTTATGAAATCACTTATGGTGGCAAAATGGTGCCGAAGTGGCTATATATAGTTAAATGGTATACTAATCGCAAAATCATAATTTTGAGCAAAATTTAAAAATTTAAGGAAAAGGGTTTTAAATGTCAAAATAAAGCTTATTAGGGTTTTCAAGATAAGAAGAGTCAGAATTAGTTAAAACCCTTTTTACACAAAAAATGAAATAAATAGTGATATGACCTAAGTTAAGCCATTTCTCACTACTTTAAGCCACTAAGACCCTAAAAAAATGATGTGTTAAGTGAAAGAGCACTAAAAATTTTGTAAAGAGTAATCAAATCCTACAAAGCTCACAAAATGTGTAATAACCGGTAATCCAGAAACTAAACTGAACACGATAAACTGAAACAGGAACACCCTAAAGCAAGGCAAATTAAGTCTAAATGAGACTAGGATATTAATTAGAATATCTTAAAATATGGATTAGAGCCTAAGGTTAGCCCGAAATTAGAGCTAAAATGACTAAACGAAAAGTTACAAAGGTCAGTGGCATTTTTGTAATTTCGGGCAAGTTTTATAAAACTTGAAGGAAAAATTTTTAAATGAAAAAATTGAGTTTCTCGGAGTTCTCAAAGGCTCTAAAAACTATAGGAACCCCTAGAATGGTCAAAACCTCTTCGGTTTGCATTTTAGAGTGTCAGTTGACTAAAACTTTCTTCGAATCATTCAATAAGGTTTTAAATCCAATTTGAGTGAAAATAAAAATATTTTATGAATTAGAGGACCTAAATTTTATGATGAAAAGATAGTTCTCAAAAAGAAATTGAAATGAGCCCAAATGAAAAGAACCAAGATGAGGGACTAAATTGTAATTTTAGAAAATGTTGTAAATGGACCTTTAAGCTTCTTAAAACATGTCCCTCTTTTGCCCACTCTCTAAGCCACCTCACTTTAACTCTAAAATAGAAATAGAACTAGTCCCAAAGAGGCACACAAGTGGGGGAGAAAAGGGAAGAGAAAGAAGCTTTGAAAGGGTAAGAAATCATCACTTTTTTATGCCTTCTCCTTCACTAAATCTCTTCTTCTCTTTCTCCTCTTGTCTCCCATGGGTTTGATGATTAATTTGGAGAATTTGAATGGTTGGTTCAGTAGAAGAAAGAGAGAATTTGAAGGAGAGAATGGAAGCATATAAAAGCTTTCTTGAAAAGCTTGTAAATAAGGTAAGGAAACCATAAACTAAGTGCTTCTTCTTGGCTCTCCTCCCTCTCCCCATGTTTAGCCAGATTAGGGATCATATACTAGAGGCCTTATTATGATCTAAAATTGATAGGAAGTGGTGCTTTGAGGCATGAGAAATCAAATGGAACAATTAGAATTCAAAAGGAATCAATAGATAACAAGTTATGGCATTTAAGGTTTTCATTGTACCTTGAGAATTATGAAGTTTTCTAATGGTAATTTAGATTGTCTAAGGGTGTATTTGGTTGGGGGGTTTTGGAGAGGAGGGGAGGGGAGGGATATTTTTAAAATTGTAATTTACTTTATTACCCCTTAATTTTTTAATATTTTAATATATTAATGTTTAATAAAAATTAAAATAATTTTTTATATCAAAAATTAAAATAATTTTTTATATCAAAAATTAAAAATAAAAAAGATTAAAATTTAGAATTTTTTTTAAAAAAATATTAATATAAATAAATTTTTTATAAAAAAATAAAATTAAAATAATATAAAGGGTAAATTTGTCCAAATATAATTACCTCCCCTCCCCTCTTGAACCAAACAATAATCTTCCCTTCCCTCCCCTCCTCTTTCTTTCAACCAAATAGAACTCATTAAACCCTTCCCTTCCCCTCCGTTGAACCAAATGGAGCCTAAGGGTATTATGAGTTCATAAGATATCTAAGAAGCTTCACAGATGGCAAATTCCTTAGGAAAACTAAGAAAACTCTATAGGTTCTAAATGTGTGTGAGTGTCTCGACTTAAAGAGGGAGTGTACACCTAGGGAGAGTTTTCTTTGATTCCAATGACACAAATGGCCTATAAATAAATAATAGATACCAAAAGAACTATTGGTTTGAATTTAGACTCCGTTTGGTTCAACAGAGGGGAGGGGGTTTAATGAGTTCTGTTTAGTTGGAAGGAAGAGAAGGGGAGGGAATGAGAGATTATTGTTTGGTTCAGGAGATGAGGGAAGGTAATTATATTTAGACAAATTTACCCTTATATTATTTTAATTTTATTTTTTATAAAAAAGTTATTTATATCAATATTTTTCAAAAAAAATTATGAATTCTAATCTTTTTTATTTTAATTTCTGATGAAAAAAATTATCTTAATTTTTTATTAAAAATTAAAATATTAAAATATTAAGGGGCAATAAAGTAAATTACAAGTTAAAAAATACATCTCCCCTTCCCTCCCCTCCAAAACTCCCCAATTTGGAAGGGAGAAAAATTGCCTCCACTTCCCTCCCTTCCCCTCTAATTTTGTCCAACCAAACATTTTATCCCCTTTCCCTCCCCTCCCCTCCCCTCTAAAAACCCCCAACCAAACACACCCTTAGAAACCATATTTTGAAAGTTAGAAGTTCAGGTTTCCTTTTAGGCATAAAGAAGCAACTAGATGCTAGGCTTCTTAAATTGAGTTGGAGATAACTTTAGTGAGTTTGAATGGAGCCATAAAACTTAGAATGAGTGAGAAATTGGAGCCAAAATCTTGAATTATATAGGTTGCTTCATTATGCCCTTGTATGGAACTATAACTATGGCATAAACAAGATGTAGCTTGTATAGAGATTATATGAGGTTAGAGATGGTTCCATTGATGTGTTTGTCTCTTATTTGATGTATCTAGGTCAAGCAAACCAAATTCCTCCTAGGTCTGGATGTGAGGCTGAGCCAAAGAGATAAGGAATCAAAGAGGGAATTATGTTTCTTGAACCAAGGTAACTATCCATCCTTTCTTATATGCATTCCTTAGTTGTATGATTATCATTGAATGCTTGTATGTATATTTGAATTATGAGACATGCCATTTGCTATTGGTTTGTTGCGTTGGTACCAATATGCTTTTTGAATTGTGTAACATCTGGTTTTTGTTAAATGACGAAAATAGGAGCGTTTTCAAAGCAAGTCCCATGAAATGAATTAGTTAAGGTCCCAAAAAATTTGACTAACATTCTAAACTCCTAAAAATGAGAATTTTAGGCTCAGATAGAAAGAAAAATGGAGTTAGAATAAAGAAACAATTTGTTACGAAAAACTTATGAAACGTAATGGTATTTTTATAATTTTGAGTAATTTTTAGAATTTACACAAGAGGGCTTTTTAAATGAAAGTTTTGAGTTCTCCGAGATTTTCAAAGGTCCAGAAAACTATAGGAAGCTCCAAGACAGTTAAATCCCCTCCAGTGGACGTTTTCCAACGTCAGTATATTCGAACTTTGATGGAATCATTTGGAAAGGTTTTAGCTCCGATTTGAGTGATTCTAAAGGCATTTTACTAAATTGGGAACCTAAGTTTTATATTGAAAAATATGGTTCTCAAAAAGGAACTAAAACAAATGAGAAACAAAAATGCCAAGAACGAAGGGCAAAATGAGAATTTTTGAAAAGTGTTTCTTCCTCCTACTTATAAATAAGTGGGGCCCCACCTCCTCACTCATTTAGACACAATTGTTTCCGCCCAAATTCAGAGGAGAGAGCTAGGGTTTAGGTGCACCAATGGGAGAGAAGAAGAAGGAGAAATCAAGGCAAAAAGGCATGGTTTCTTGGTAGTTTTCTATGCTTTTTTCTATTCAAACCTCCTCTCCTCCATTCTCTTTTATTTTCTTTGATTAAAATAAAGTTTATAAATCTATTTTAAGAGAGAAATTAAGGGAAAAATTCAGATTTGAAGAGAGGAGCCTAAGGAAAGCAAGATTCATGTGAGAAAAAGCAAAAAAATAAGGTAATTTCTTCTTCCATGGTTGCTATCCCTTCCTCCTCTCCCTCCACCATTTTGTCCCACTCAAGAAACCCTAGGAAGGTTTGATTTTTAGGCAGAACCAAGGGTGATTCTAAGGAAAAAGGGTGTGGAGATTAAGAATATGCAAAGAGAATTAACAAAAAATCATGGAATTTCAAGATGCAATTTCTAAGGTTTCAAGTGTTCTTTCTAAAATATGATTTGATCTCTTAATTCCTATGCCTAAATAAGCGTTTGAATGAGCTCCTAAGGTCCCTAAAAGTCTCCCCATGTGCTTCTGCCCTTGAGAAAACAAAGCAAAGTCCATGAACCCAAAAATCAAGCATAGTCTTGGCCTAAGGATGTTAGTATAGCTAGGGATAGTTTTAAATTTTTCTGAGCCCATTTTTGAGTCATATATGATGAATGAATATAAGGGGAAGCCTTGGGAAAAATTTAGAAACCATAAAAAGTGAGATGGTGCTTTATGTTCCATAATATGACCTAAAGAAGCAACATGTAGTTAAGCTCTTGATTTTGATTGCGTGATGACTCCAAGAGGCTTAAAAGGAGTCAAGAATCATATTTGAAAGGAAAGAATGGAGCCTAGAATTTATTTGAGAGGTGTTGCTTCATTAGGAGCATTTATGGAACCATAATGAGGTTTATAGATCACGCTAGTATCTAAGCAAGTTGTGTGGTATTAGAATTAATTTCATAAACCTAATTGGCTTCCATAAATTGTGTTTAGGCTAAGAGAAATCATTTCCACACTTTTATATGTGGGTGGCCGAAGGAGGGAGCATTGATTCAAGAGAAAAAGTGTGTAGTTGCTTTCAAGGTAGCTCACTCCTCCTTCTCTCATGCATGATTGTTTGCTTTACTTATCTTTGAATGTGTGTATGTGTATTTTTAAGCCATAAAAAGTATTCTAGCATGACTTTTATTCCATGGTGCCATGATGTTACAATATATTTTCATATGATGTTTATGATGTGTGCTTGGGTTTATTTGAGTGTGGTGAGATCAAGAACCCTTAGCCATGGTGAGGATGAGTCAAGAACCCTTAAGATTAGTTGAGACAAAGTAAAGAGTCTCTCAAAAGTGAGATTAACTCCCAAAAATATGGTTGAGTCCAAGAACCTCTTAAAGAATGGGTGAGGCAAGTCCAAATCCATAAGTAAATGGGTGAGGCCAATCCACTTGCTTGGAAAAACTTTGTGTGCTATGTATGACTTACTCAAATGATGAAAATGCTTCTTGAATGTTTACACATGTCAACATGACTATACATGCATTCATGAGACTTAGTTTGCATACTTTATGTGTGATTGAAAGGGAGATGAGCTATTGGAATTCTTTGAATCTCATCCCCTATAATGTCCAGTTCTTTGAAAATGAGAGATGATGTATGTGACTATTAGAATGTATATTGAGCATGGAGTATGGCAATAGACCAAGTTAATTTAAGGGCTAAAATAGCATCTCATCACCTGGATTGAAGATCTTGTCGACAAGATCTTGTAACCTGTAGTGCAGAATTCTGAGACCTTGTCGACAAGGTTTTCGCTAGCAAGTACAAGGTTTCCTTGTATAATGTGTTAAAATTTGTATGGCATGGAATTAGGTATGAAGGGCTTTTTAAATGAAAATATTGAGTTTTTCAGGGTTCTCAAAGGCCCTAAAAATCATGGAAAGCCCCAAGACAGTTAAATCCCTCCGGTGGACGTTTTCTAATGTCGGTATGCCCAAACTTTGACGGATCCATTCAAAAAAGTTTTAACTTTGATTTGAGCAATTCCAAAGGCATTTTTCTTAATTGGGAACCTAAATTTTATAATAGAAAAGACGGTTCTCAAAAAGGAGCTAAAACGAAGGAGAAACGAAAATGCAAAGTATGAAGGGCAAATTGGAATTTATGAAAAAGTTACTTTTCCCTAGCTATAAATAGGTGGCACCTCACACTTGTCTTTATTTAACTTTATATTTCTCAGCCCCAAACTAGAAGCAAGACCCTAAGAGAGAGGCACCTAAGAGAGGAAGAAAAAGGAGGAAGAAATCCAAGTTTAAGGTATGCTTTCATAGTGATTTTTCTTACTTTTTTCACCCACACCTCCTCTCTTCCCTTCTCCTTTGTTCCCTTAGATTAAAATTAGGTTTATGAATCTGATTCAAGGGAGATATTCAAGGGAAAGTTCGGATTTGAAGAGAGGAGCTTGGAGAAATCAAGATTTAAGCCAAACTAAGCAAGGAAACAAGGTATCATATTGTTGATACCTTTCACCACACTTCTTTTCCATTTTGACCTACACTAAGAACCCTAGGAGGATCTGATTTCTAAGTCCAACCAAGCATGAATCTTAGGTATTTGATGGAGAAGAACAAGAATATGCAAAGAAAACATAGGCATTAGGATTCAAGATGCAAAATCTAGGGTTTTTAGTGCACCTTTCAAATTCTGAATTTATGTGATGCTGCCTGGGTTTAACTTAAAGTATAAATGAGTTCTTGAGGCACCGAAGATGCTCCCTACAAGCTTCTTCCTTCAAGAAAATTAAGAGAACTCCAAGAAGCCCAATTGATGTCATAGTCTCAGCCTAGGCTTGTTTGCGTAGGTGGGGAGAGTTTTAAATTTTTCTAAGGCCATTCTTGAGTCATACTTGCTAAATGAAAATGAAGGGAGGCCTTGGAAAAAATTTAGAACTCATAGAAATTGATTTGGTACCTTAGGTTCCATAATATGACCTAAAGAAGCAACATGGTGCTAGGCCTTTTGTCTTAATGATGTGATGACTCCAACACATTTAAAAGGAGTCAAGAATCATATTTGAAAAGAAAGAATGAGGCTTAGAGGTCATTTGAGGAGTGTTGCTTCATTAGGTGTGATTATGGACCATAATGAAGTCTATAGAGTAATCTAATGGTTCATCAAGTTATGTAGCCTTAGAATATGCTTTATAAACCTAATTGGCTCCCATAAATTGTATCTAGGCCAAGAGGAACCTTCCCTACACTTTTGTGGTTGTGTAGCCGAAAAGAAGAGCTTAAATCCAAAGGGGAAAGTGTGTGAATTGGTGCAAGATAGCTCTCTCCACTTTCTCTCATGCATGGATGTGTGTTTAGCTTATTTTAGAATGTGTGTATGTGCACTTTCGAGCTATGAAAAGTATGCTAGCATGCCTTTATATTCCATGATCCTTGATGCCATGTTATGTTTCAAATGAGTACATGATGTTTGTATGAGTTTACTTGAGTGTGGAGAGGCCAAGAACTCTTCCCTTTGGTGAGGATGAGCCAAGAACCCTTAAGCTTGGTTGAGACAAAGCAAAGAGTCTCCTAAAAGCAAAGTGGGCTTCCAAGAGTATGGTTGAGTCCAAAGTGCTCAAGAAGTGGGTGAGACAAGTTCAAAACCCATGAGGAGAAGGGTGGGGTCAATCCAAACACTTAGTGAGCTCTTGAATGATTTGTATGAGTTGTTCACATGCCAAGTTTGCTTTTAAAATGTCTATGGCACTTATTTTCTCTATGCATGCATTTGTAAAACTTGCTTGCACATATTATGTATGATTGAATGGGAGATGAGCTATTAGAATTCTTTGAATCTTATCCCCTCCTCTCCAATGATCTAACATGCTAGGTGGACTAAGTAATTCTGGTGAAGGGAGCCAATAACCATGAAGAGCAAAGATTGACAAGCATATGTATTATTTTGCCCATTTTGGAACCATAATGATAGTTCATAGTGTATTTGATGTTGTATATGTACCATGAATCTTGGGACACATATAAATATACTATTATGTGATATTTAGATGTATGAAAATGATATATGACCCATAGCACTGATTTTGAGTATGAAATGCTAAAGTGTGCAATATGGAATTTTGATGGAAGTATGCATAAGTGTGGGTTAAATGGCCAAAATGAGATGTATAAAGTTTGGGATCATTTGGACAGCTCACTTAAGTCTCAAATGTACTTTTAGACTTGCCCAAGAGGTGTCAAGACTAAGGGAAATCTATTTGGCAACTTTGGCACCCTATAAGGAGCCAAAATTGACCATTATGAAACCCTATATCACTTTTTGGCCAACTGAGTTAGTATTGATTTGAGATTTAGCATGAAATTATATCCCATTGAGGGATTTCTGGGAAGCTAAAGATCATAATTTTCGGAGGTCTACATAATATTTGATGATTTTTCAAAGTTGGCAAAATTTATAGAAATGGTTTCATGTACTGTTACAATGGTCTGAAATTGTTTTCTATCACATGAGACCCAAATGATGTCCAATTGCCATGAAATTTTATACAAATAAACTAGGAAATCACAGTGACTCGTGCCAACTAGAAGCATCTCATTTGGAGGTTTAAAGAGGAAGATATGAATTTTTGAAATTTCTGTCCAGCATTAGTAACCTTGCCCGACCAGAAGTACTATTCCATCGAATTCTGAGGTCTGGGTAGATGAACTAATCTGGAGATATTTTTTCTCTCTATTTGACATCCACAGATTTCTATATTGGTATCATTTGCATAGATTGAATTTTTTTGAAATTAATTGGATATTTTTGAAGTTCATATCAATAAACTGTGACAGCATCAGGACCCAATCTGACCTCTAGATTATTTTGTATGTCAAATACTCTATGTGTGGGATGTTATGACCTGTAAATATTTTTAACATAAAGTACACATCCCAAGATTTCCAGAATGACTGAGAATACATGATTTCTATTTTTCTAGATTTAGTTATGATTTTCCAAAGTTTGCCCAGAAAAGAGGGCAATTCTGGCCGAGAATAAAACCCCATCTCCCACCTTCCAATTCGAGTTCCATGAGTTGTAGGCATGTTTTTGTAATGTAAATGAGTTGTAATAAGGTAATTAAATATGAGGGGGCATAGTATGAGCTCATACGGTCCACGCGACATTGAAATAAATTTTTAATCATAACGCAACGCAAGGAAGTGTGTTATTTAAATGGAATTTCTCACTTCCTTCTTACTATATATTACATGAGCATGTAAATGATGATGCATGTGAGTTAGAAATTATGGTGTTACATCCCCTCCTCTCGAATGTTCTAACATGCTAAGTGGACCAAGAGAGCAAGGTAATGGAAGCCAACCACCTTGAAGATGAGAGGATGACATTAAAGTGTTTGAATTTTGCTACTTTAAGGCCATACAAATGGCAATTAATGTAATCAATGGTTGTATATGTACTATGATATTATGAACATATGTAATTATGATAATATGTCATGTATAAATGGGAGAATATGTTATGTGACTATTAGAATGTGATTAGAGTATGTTATAGTAATGTGGCTTCTTGAATGGTTTTATGCAAATCTGTGTAAATGGAAGTGGAATGGCCAAAATGAGATGCATGAGATTTGAGACCACTTGGGCAGCTCACAAAAGTCCTATTTATGCTTTTAGACTTGCCCAAGAGGTGTCCAACTCTAAGAAAAGCCATTTGGACATTTTGGTATCCTATATAGAGCCAAAATTGACTATAATGAAACCCTATATCACTTTTTGACCAAATGAGTTCTTCTTGATCTGATATTTGGCATGCAATTAGATCTTGTTGAGATATTTTTGGAAAGTTAAAGAACATAATTTTTGAAGATCTTCAAAATATTTGATGAATTTTCAGAGTTGGAAAAAATTCTGGTTTTGGTCATATTACTGTTTACTCAAGTCCGAAAATGAAATCTGTCACACAAAGCTCAAATGATGTCCAATTGCCACAAAATTTTATATAGAGAAACTAGACATTCCCAATGACTTGTTCCCTAAAAGCACCTCATTTGGAGGTCTAGAGAGGGAGATATAAATTTTCAAACGTTCTGTCTAGTACCAAGAGCTCCAACTGACCTCAGGTATTGCTTGATTGAATTTTGAGATCTGGGCATGCCTGAATTGATTTAGAGTTATTTTTTTCCTCTAGCTAACATCCACATATTTCCATATTGATATCATTTGCATGAATTATATTTTTTTGGAATTAATTGGATATTTTTTAAATTTGCTACAGAATTCTGTGATAGCACCAGTAGACAGCCTGACTTCTGGACCTTTCGAATGTCAAACGTCTTCTTTGTTGGATGTTATGGTCTGGACATATTTTTAGCATAAATTAGACATGTGTAGCTTTCCATAATGGCAAGGAATTCATTATTTCAATTTTTTTAAAATTAGTTATAATTTTCAAAAGTTTGTGACAAAAAAGAGAAAATTCTGCCCGAAAATGCAAGCATGAATTGTATGTATCTTCTTGCTTTCCAAGAGTTGTAGGGAACTTTTGATGATACAAATGAGTTGTAATCATATAATTAAATATGAAAATGTGATGTATGATCTCACATGGTCCACATGACACTAAATAGAATTTTTATACGCAATGCAACGCTAAGAAATGTATTATTTCAACCCCCTTTTTCTTGCTCCTTCATGGAATGTATGAAGTAAAGCATGAAAATGT
The DNA here is from genome assembly GCA_026724425.1 of Erythrophleum ivorense. Lineage (NCBI taxonomy): Eukaryota > Viridiplantae > Streptophyta > Magnoliopsida > Fabales > Fabaceae > Erythrophleum > Erythrophleum ivorense. The sequence continues at coordinate 9,913,633 of JAIUCV010000014.1, forward strand.
GATGAAATAAGCTAGAATTATAAGGTGTTACAAATTGCATTTTGATTGTGAAATTGTTCGTTATGGGTGAGGTAGTGCTAAAAGTCCCTTGGAATGGGTGAGGTGAAGCTAAAAGTCCCTAAAGATAGGTAAGATAAGGCCAAAAGTTTCAATAATAAGTGAAGCTAAGTCAAAAGTCCTTAGAAGTGGGTGAGGCTAATTTATAAGTCCCAAATTATAGGGTAAGGCTAGACAAAAAGTCCCTAGAACTTGTTTTTGACTTTGATATATTTATCTGACATAGAAAATATGATTGGAATGATTCTTATAAATGTTTGGTGCATATTTATATTCTTTGACATGAATATATACTTTGTGTGCTTACTTGAAAGGGTGAAAGAGCTATTGGAATTTTTTGAATCTCACTCTCCCCTACTTTCCATCTAACCATATCTAGGTGAAGCCCAAGGAGTAAGGAATGGGAGCTAAGGAGCATAAATTGTATTACTTTGACAATAAGATAGTGTTTTATGTATATTGATGTCAAAGTATGTATGTATAAGTTTTTTAGGAGTTGTAAACCCTTAAGCATTTGTAAAATTATGAAAATATGGTGTATGATTCAAATTTGGAGCCATATGTATGAGAATGCATGATTTTGGCATTTTGGAACCTTGACATGAATGTGTATATATGTAAGTAGGATAGTGAATTTGAGCTCCATAATGATTTGGACCATTTGGGATGTTTCTATATGATTTTTTTTATACTTTTGGATGTGTTCAAATGGTTATTGTATGGTTAGAAGGCCATTTGGTGTACTTTGACCCCATTATGGTCCCAAGCCTTACCACATTCTTGGCCTGAACCACAAAGTGACCAAATGGACTAATTTGTGCATGACATTTGGCAAGAATATAGATCTCATCTAGAGGTTTTCATAGAGCTAAGGAGTACTATTTTTGGAGCTTTAAAGAATTTATTATCATTTTTTAAAATTGGCCAAATTATGTGAAAACTGTCATTATCATTGTTCACATGGTCAGTTTGCTTTTCGACGTCATTCAGGGGGCTAATGAAGTCTAATGCTTATGACATTTTATAGACATATAGTAGACATCCTAAGTTTTCTATACAACTAAGAGCACCCTATTTAGAGTTTTATAGAGGGATATATGAATTTTTGAAGTTTTGGATTTGCTACAGAGCATCTTCTAGACCCAGATCATTGTTCTATTAGATTTCATGGAACAAATGATATTGTTTTGATCTAAAATTTTTATGGTTGTTAGGGGACATCCTGTGCTTTCCAAAAAGGTATAATTTGGATGATTTGAAGTTTTTTAAAATTAGTTATGAATTTCTAAAATTCATATCAAAATATGGAACCAAGGAAAAATGCAAGTTTGCTTCTTGATATTATGTTGCTTGGTCCAATCTGAATTTCATGCTTCCAATTGTGATGTTTCTGATCCAATAAGTGTATTATGGAGGGAAGATGATATTGGTAAGCCCATTTAACCAAAATTGAATTGTTTTGGCTTTTGATGATGGTTGTTTCTGTTGCTAAAAGTGTGAAATTAATGAGAATTGTTACTTTTAGCCATTGTTGTCACAAATTAAGTGCTAAATGAATATGGTGTTACAAAATGAACCCAAATGGAGTGGAAGTGTACTTAGGGGCAAAATGGTCATTTTAACAAAATTATGAAGAGGCTTCCTTATTCCTCAGCTCATTTTGACAAAAATCTACAACTCCAAGGCCAGCCATAGACGTGTTTCTTAAGGAAAAAGAAAGATAAAGTTCAAGGCCCCATTTAGGTAAGTAAACATGCTCTGTTCATCTAGCTGTGGTTAGAAGCATTTATCTACTCTGAATGAACTTTCTAATGATGATTTCATTTGCTTGAAAAGAGGAAGTTCAGGTTTGACCCTACAAGAAAAAAGAGTTCTTTTAGATTCCAATCAGTGGGAAAAGATCTGTGCAAAGAGCGCTCTGCATTAAGCTAAAATTTAATGAATTTCACTTGAGAAATCTTAAGTTTCAAGCCATAGAGATTTTAGGCCTAGAGAGAGAAAATCTAAAATCAATGATATTTTGATGTTCTTTTGATCTATTTAGATGTTTTCAAGCATGAGGAACATGATTCTAGTTTCCATTTCATTTGAATCTTTAAAAATATCAAGTTATGGCACATTGAGTATCAATTCAAGCATGTAAAGAATGCTAGGCCTAGGGAGTTGTTTTATTGATTCTAAGATTTTAGATAGACTAAAAATGAAATATGGACACTAATGGAAGCATTGAATGAAATTTAGAAGCCACATTTTGAAAGTTGAATTCTAAGGTTCAAAGTCGCCTAATGTGAGACAGTGTGGTTCTATGCATGTTTAGGCATGCTTGTGATGACTCTAATGAATCCTATTTGAGTCATATATATCATGAATGATGAGAATTGGAAGCCTAGAAGTTGAATTGGTAAGATGCACATTGAAACCTAAGTTGGCATAATGGGCTTCAAAGGGGCTATAGGTAAAAGCTAGACTAGATGAATAGTAATGGCCATATGAATAGTAAAATAGAAAATTGTGGCTTGGATTATGAATATAGGGGACTTAGTTTGCCTAGAAATTATGCCTAGTGAAATTCCTAATTATAAGCCTAAGTGAAGAGAATCAGAGAGGATTTGAGTCTTAAAGAAATTTCACTAATCTTAAGCCATTAAATGTTGTGAAAATGAGTATAACAATGATGAAAAGCCACCCAAAAAATGTGCATAGAGGAAGTTTCACATAGAGGGCTTTAAATTCACTTTAAATGGCCTAATTCATAGTCTAAGAGTCATAGAAGTAATGTTAAGCTAATATGAGTCATGATTGATAATGTTATGCTCAATCTTGATGTTATAAGCTAGATTAATAGGGACCACTCCATGTGGAAATAGTGAGGCTGAATCAAAGCTAGTTAGATGATTAAGTTTAAGTAAGTAGTTTTGGCACTGGGTTAAACGTATTCTAAGTAGCTTACTCTTCCTTTCTTGCATGTATTTAGATGTATTTGAGTTGAGATACATTGTGCGTATTGGTTATTTTAGTAGTTGCTTTAGCTTATGCTTAAGTTGGCTATGTTAATATGATTTTATGCATATACAAAAAGTGTTTTTGACTCTTAGCAAGAGTGGCAGGGAATTGAGCACAGTAATTTTTCCTGAACCTAAAGATAAGCCTAACTAATATGTTTCATGCCATGGCTAGATAAGTTTAAACATTTTATGCTAATTCAATGTTTTATGTTATTTTATATGAATATAACCATATATGCTTGCATTTCATTCTTGAATTGCCTATTTCATGTATTGGAATGATTGAGTATTGCTGTTGAGATTCTCCACAAAATCTCACCTTTTTTGTTCTACTAACCATGCCAAGTGAAGCTAGCAAAGAGACAGAGAAAAAGAAAGGTTCTTAAAGCCAAGTTGTACCTAGGAATTATATATTTACACATTTTTTTTATGTATATTTTGATGAAATGTAAGAGCAACTTGTGCAAAAATATTAAACTACAAATGTAAGACTATCTAATGTATATACATGACATGAGAACATGATTTGATGTATGGAATTTCCTTGTATCTATATGCATATCTTCAAGTGGAATGCTGACTTTTAGATGAAAGGAAAATTTCATATGATGAACCTATCGTAGATGATGCATAGATGATTTGAAATTTGCTCATGGTAAGAGACGGCATGTCAGAGCTTAATTGGATCTTTTCGGAACAAAAAATTTGTCCAAATGAGACATAAAATGCCTCTTTACCTCTAACTACCTTAATGAATGAATTTGGGACTAACACTTAATGATATTTAGAGGACATTTAGAGCTTTTTATAGAGCCAAAGTTTGTAATTTTTAGAGCTTTGTAGAATATATTTGGTGAATTTCCAAAGTTAGCCTAAAAAAGTTGTCATGGCAGTTATTGTTCATACTGTACTAGATCTAGTTTTTGTAGGATTTGAGAGAACTAATAGACTCAATTTGATTTGAAATTTTTATAGTAGAAAGTTCACTTCCTAAGATTTAAAATAACATGTAATTTGTATTAGTCAGAGTTGTGTAGCTTAAATTATAAGTTTTTGAAATTTATGCTATAGTGTATGATCATGGTTAAAATGGCAATTTGTTCCTTTTTGCATATGGGAGCTATATACATGCTCAATTAGAGAAGACCAGATATTTAAATGTGAATTATGAATTAGAATTGGGAAAGATACCATTTTGGGGTATTGGAAGTCCATTTAATGTATTTAATAGTTAATTTTCTGTTGTTAAGGGTTCTATAATGAATACTTTTACATAAATAAGCATTCCATTGTACCAAGTAAATAAGATATAGTAAATTGTGACATTGACTTGCTAGGATCTTGGCCTATAAAAATTTTTCTTAAGTTCTAGTTAACTAGGTCTTAAATCTAGTCAATTAGATCTTAATTCTCAAGAAGCAAGCAAATTATTTCAATTTCTACTTGATTGAATTTCATCTTCTTGTTACTTTATCCAAAGATCTAGTTGACTAGGTCTCAGATCTAGTCAATTAAATTTTAGTTTAGTCAATTGAAACTTAAAAGACTTTTAAACAAACTTTACTCCTACTAAATCTTCTTAAGAGAGTAATCGATTGAATGATTAAATAAAAGCTAATAGTCTCACTCCATTCATTTTTAAACTAAGAATCAAAGGAAGTTCAGTACAATATTGTTAACCATATATCTCATCCTTACCATACACTTAAAAATTACTAAAACACCATTACAAGGTTCTTTCTATATTTCTACAACTTAACTCTTCAGTACATATATCAACCTAGATAAGATATTCTAAATGTTATCTACCCTTGTTTGACATAGACTTCTTTCCAAGAAAATGGTTCATTGAAAACACAAGGAGTAAGATGAAATCCTAGTAAAACACTTTAAGTCATATATCCTAAGGAGTACAAGACTCAACTCTATTGGATTAGCAACTTAAGGCTAAATCCATAAGAGCAACAAAGTCATACCATTTTATCACATAACATCTTATAATTTGAATATAAACTATGTAAAGAAATTTATCATGTAAATCATGTTTTATGGAAAACGATAGCTACCTTTTGCAAATTATATTTTATAATTAAGTCTTTCCTCTCATAACAATTCCCTAAATGATAAGGTGAGCTTCCTAATTCAACATCATAAGGTAAAACATACATACACGTTAATAGATATTCATATGACATAGAAATTACTTCGTATGCTTTCAAATACACTATATCTTACATATAAGTTTTCAAGTATCAAATTGCCACCTTTTTCGAGAACCTAATTCTCCAATTGGTATTCTAACTTTCTCAATTCCAATAGCCACACGAGAATTATCAAACAATTTGCTAAAATTTAATTCATAAGCTCATACATTTTCTTATATTAACACAATTTAGCCAAGCTACCAAAAATAACTCAAGGTGTAATCTTACCATCTTTCCTTTCCTTGCTCTTTTTGCTTTTAATTCAACTAATTTCCAAAATATTCCTAACCATTTAAATAATCCCTATATAGCCCAAAATAGAACCAACAACATTTCCACAATCAATATACCAATTTGGTCACAATGAGGAAAATAGGTAAAGGTAGAATCTTACTCAATTTTCCTCCTTTCCCCATATTCTTCAACCTAATCAATAGTATAATAATAGAAATTTCTACACCTTCCTTCTTGGTAAAAAAATAGAATTTTATCATAATTTATACTATGAATACCATATTTTGTCCGGACAATCTCTAAAAATAATAATAAAAGAAAATTAACGAAAAAAAGAAAAAAAAAATAAAGAGAAAGAAAAAGGAAAAGAAATTTAAAAGGGCAAAACCAAAAATAAAAAAAAAATTAAGCAAAAAAATTAATTTAAAAAATTGACTCCAAATACTCAATATCAACTCAAATCACCAACCAAAAATAAAAATCAAAAAATCAAAATTAAAAAAACCAAAAAACAAAAAACAAAAAAATCAGTATAATTCAACAAGCTCTTTCAGTCCATTGTCTTAAACTCGAAAAAACAGGAAAAGAAGAAAAAGAAAAGTACTAAAAAAAAAAGTATCCATTTTTTCCTTCAAATTTCAAAGCCCATTCCAAAATAACCCAATACCCAAAAAAGAAGAAGAAAACCCAAAAATAATAATAATAAAAATAAAATGAATGAAAAATTAAGGAACAAAAGAAATGAAATTGAAAAAAGTGAAAAGATAGAGATTTGAAGAGCTAAAAAAAAGGGGAAGAAAAAAGAAAGGCCTAATCCAAAACCCAAACAAAAAGGCCCAGTACAAAAAAAAAATCATCAGAGCCCGTTACCAAGAAAAAGAACAAGCACAACACCCAAAAAGAAAAATCAAACCTGACCCTACCAAAAACCAAAAATAAATAAATAAAGGGAGAGAGATCAGGAAACACGATAAAAACCTATGGACCCTGCTGCATAGCCTAGAGCGATGGAAATGAAGTGGTGAAAGGGAGAAGTGGAGCGGCTTTTGCAGAAGGAAATGAGGCAATCCCCTCCTTATAAAAGCTACAGCATACGCACACAGAAGAGGGAGGTTGGGGAGACTTTTCAGATTGAAAAGAGGTGAGAGTGGAGCAAAGAGGCACAGTAAATTTCTGGTGTAAGAGATGAAAGGGGACCACATGGGGAACGCCTATATAAAAACCAGAAGAACAAGAGAAAAGGGGGAGCATATGAGATTGAAAAGAGAAGGGAGGAGAAGCTAAGAGAGAGAAATAAGAATTAAGGGGTTTTCTTTTTGGGATTTTCGAATGGATTATGCAGAAGAGGTCAAGAGAGGAAGAGGCTCAGAGCAGAGATTCACTGAGAGAGCTGGATAGATTCAACGAGAGACTAGGGGGAAAGGAGGAGAAAAATCAAACACTAGAAGGTAGAGACGAGTGTCAAGGTAACGAAAAGGGGGATTGGAAAAAGTAATAAAAGCAGAGGCTTGAAGACCTAGCAAGAGAAAGAAACTAGGCTTAAAAGAGGATCCCATCCCTAGGTTTGGTGGGAATTTGAAAGGCATGTCTCCTTCATTCTCCATTTTTAAACTGGAAGCCACAGATGAATTGTTTGTTTGAGTATCTAAATTTGTCATGAATATGTTCTATTCAGAATACTAATGCCTTAGATTTATTTCGTTCTGGAATGCTGAGATTCGAGTTTATTTTTATTAGAATTTTGATGCTCCTTTTTGAAATGATCCTCTGATTGGCAACCAAACCCTTTTATCATCACTTAACATTTTTCTTATCTCTGGAAGCTTGAAATAATTGTTGTAGAGTTGTATAAGATCTTGAATGTTGCTTTCAAGCTTCAAAGCCTAAAATATTTTAAAGATTTGGGAGGGGAAGAAAATTCCTATTATGCATTTGATAAAAGACTAAAAATAGGAGTGGTAAGTTTTGAATTGTTGCATGTTAGAGTTTGGATTGGTACTGATTTGCTAGCGTTTCAAATCTTTTTCTATTTTAGGATTATTCATTGAAAATGGTAATGGTACGGGGCACCTAAACCTTTCTTTTAATTTTTTGTTCTATTTGGAATTAATGGTATCAAAAGGGTAAAAATGAAATTGGTCTCTTATCTTACTGCTATTTTGAGTATTCCCCTTTCCTTTTCTCTATTCTAGCTTGGTCATTAAAAGGCATGTATTAGTTGGAAGAGAAATTTGGGCATTCATTAGTTCATGTCTTGGTTGATTGAGGCCTTATATGCATTTTGTTCAAATGTGGTTTAATTCCTTGGTCTTGGGTGTGCAGATCTGTGTCCCTTAGATCATTTAATTAAACCCAATTAGAGAATACCATTTTTCTTAGATTTAGGTGTCTGGTGCGAATATATTTGGTCTAAATGGGCTTCTTTCTGAAACCCCATGTTGGATACCTTTTTTCTATGAAAATAAATTGCTATACTTTCCATTGAGTTGAGTTGCCATGCTATGAACTATTATATGTGATTTAAATAAATCCTTCTAAAGTACACTTTGATGCTGCTCTAGACTCATTTAATGCATACAAACTTTTCTTTTACGCTTAATCAGTCAATTATGAAGGATAACTTATCATCATAGAAGCTAATATGCCTTTTTGTTTCTGTTGTGTGTGAGGCCTATGAATTGGTAGAGTGAAGAGAATGGGGAGGGAGCTATGCAGAGAGACTAGGTGGTAGCAAGACCAGAAGCTTTACGGGTTTTTCTTTTCTTTTAATTCATGCACTTTGAATAAGATGTAACATGTGTTTGGATTATGATACTTTATTGGGTGTACAAGACATACACTATCACGAATTACTTGTGTATGTAAATAATGTAGGTCTTATTTTATTTTATTTTCCTATTCTTATTTAGAATAGCCATGTGAGATTTTTTGACTCCTTAAGAACATAAGGGTCACCTAGGGTATCGCGTTGACAATAAAGTCCCTTGGTGCTCATTGGGTTTTACATTTTTTTTTGAAAAAGAGGTTTCAAAATAAAATAGATAGTTTTTGTTCAAAATAAAAAAAAAAAAGAGTTCAAAAATTAATTAAATTTTTTTAAGAAATCAAATAAACTTTCTCCCTTCAAGAAACAACCAAAAAAAATGAAAAAATGAAAACAAAAAGGGAAAAAAGTAAAATATTAATTTCCTTCTTAAGCTTATGAATTTTTGTCAAATTTTCTTTTGGACAAATTTTACAGAAATTAGAGATCAAAATATGCTTGATGAAAAATGGGAGGAAAATAAAAAAAAAAACATACAACAAAAATACAAATCATAAAAAAAAAAAAAGAAAAGGAGAGAAAGAGTAAAGAAGTAGGATTAATTTAATTTTTTCAAATTAAAATATATAAACCACTTTCAAAGTTATTTTATTTGCAAAAACTTAAAGTAATTTCTACTTTTCCACTCATCATAAAATTAAAAAAAAGATTTAAAAAAATAAAAAGTAAAGATAAAAAAGAATTAAACAAAGAGTAAAAAAACAAAAATCAATCATAAAAAAGGGTAAAAGTCAGCAGAAAAAGGAGGGCAAAAAAATCAAGTAAAAAAATAAGAAGAATTAAAAAGTAAAATTAACTTTGTCTTTTGCAAAATTAAAACATATCAACTAAATTCAAAGTTGTTTTATTTGTAAAAGTTAAAGTTATTTTTACTATTTTTTTCTTTTCAAAAAAACAAAAAAAAAGATAAAGATAAAGATAAAATGAAACAAATAAAAAAGAAAACATGAAAAGTAAGTGAGAAATTAAATTTTTTCAAGACTTATGAAGTTTTCTCAAAATTTCTTTCAATAAAAATATTTTTTGTAGAAATGAAAAATTCTCTTTTGTTTATATAAACAAAAACATTAAAAAAATATTAAAAATAAAAAATCTAAATCTAAAAAAAATTAATTAAACAAAAATAAAAAAAATATTAAAATAAAAAATCAATCATAAGAAATAAAAAGTCAAAATCTAATGAGATTAAAACCAAGAAATTCATTATAAAGAAAAAGAAGAGAGCGAAAAAAAAAAATCAAAGATCAATAATAAAAAAATCAAAAAATAAAAATACAAGAAAAAAATCAAAAAAAAATTAGAAAAGAAAAAAAATCCTTTTTAACGTCATCAAAAATTAAAAAAAAATCATGAAAGTCATAAAGAAAAACAAAACAAAAAGGAAAAAAAGAGGTAAAAATAAAAAGAAAAAAGAAAAGGATAAAGATGTGAAAGTAATTTAGTTTTTGCAAATCACAATTTATCAATCAATTTCAAAACTGTTTTATTTGCGAAAATTAAAATTATTTTTACCATCTTTTTCTTTTCATTAAAAATAAAAAAAAATAGAAAAACAAAATACCAACTAACAAGAACAATTTTTGTTTCGAACTATGTGAACTTTGATCTCTCTCAAAGGGTATGTAAGCCCTAGGTTCTTATCTTAGGTCAAGTCCGCCCTTGTAAATAATTTTTTTTAATTTTATTTTCTTAATTTATTTCCTTTTTATTTGGCTTTTAATTTTATTTCCTTAAATTCTTTCTTTCTTATTTTGCATGTAATTTTGTTAAAGAGAATTAAAATAGAATAGATGCCATATTAATTCTACACAATTGACTTAGGCCAACCGTTCTTAGCAATGGGTGTTGTGAGGTGCCTAACACCTTCTCCACTCATAATCGACTCCCAAATCCATTATCTAGTTCGTAGACCATTTTTTCTACAAAAAAACTTTTCTAAAGTTTTTCCTTTTAAAATTTAAAATTCAACTTTACTACTTCTATTTTGATTTCGGTTTTCATTTTCGAAAGATAAATTGAATAATTTTTGAACTATTTTTTCTAGCGCCATGCAATCGCATTTTGGGGTGTGACATGTACCACCAACAAAATTGACCAAAATTAAGAACCAAAATGAAAGACATTACCTCTATTTCTCTTTTTTTCCACTTAAGGCCAACACTTCATGAATTTCCCTCTTCATAAAGAAATCAATTAAAACCAAATTAAAATCCAATTAGCACAAATTGAAGCTTAGAAGGAGTAGATTTTTTTTCTTTAATGTTACTTTAACTAATTTTTCCATAACATTATGTATGCAAACTTTAAATATACCTTTCTATGGAGTCTTCTTCATGTTTCTCCTTTGTGTGTGTGTGTGTGTGTGTGTGTGTGTTCTAGCTTGGTGGTTGAAAATAAGATAATAGGATGATGGTCTCTATGTCTGTGTTCTAGCTTGGTGGCTGAAAATGAGATAATATAATGATGGAGATGAATTACTTAGGTTGGCAAAGTCAAACCAAAATACTAATGGAATGTAAGGTGTTGATTTTTAGAGATTAAAGCAATTGTATTAGATTAAATTAGGTGTCATCATAATAGATTAGGTAGTTGGTAGCATTCTATTTCCTTTCATGCATTGGTTCTAATCAAAGAAAAGATTAGGATAAATAATAATTGGAGTTGATAAGTGGTTTGACCAAAATGATTAGCTGTCATGTTTTTACAATTTCATTTAACTAGATTAGTGATTTAAGCTTCTAGAAACTTATCCCGCAAGGGGGGTAGGTAAGATCCCTATTAGGTGTCTCTAATTAGGACTTATGTTTCACTTTATGATAATGGTATTTTGCTATTAAGTTGACTAAAAATGAAGCTTAGAAATAGGAAATTATATTTAACCCATGCATTCTACCTACTAAGTGTTCGACTATACTACCATGAAGATGAATGGCAATCTAACTTATTTTAATAATCCTTTTTAATAAATAAAGTGACCTATTATCTTAATTCCCCACCTATATAGTCAACTTATTTTATTTCATCTTTAACAATTTAAATCCTCAATATTTATATATTTATTTTCCTTTTCTTGGCTACATTAGGTGTAACACCATAAATTCTATCTCATTTTATAACATTCATGGGCTTCACATAATCAATTCCATGAAAGTGTAGAGAAAAAGGGAATAAAATAATGACTATTTCGCGTTGCGTCTTGTTTAAAAATTTCACTGGGTATCACATTGATCGTGTGAGCTCATACTATATTTTTCCATATTTAATTATAAGTATACAACTCATTTGCATCATAAAATGTGGCTCACAACTCAAGAAAACCGAAATGAAGTATAAAATATGGGTATTGATTTTCTGACAGATTTTGCCTCTTTTTTATCCAAACTTTGAAAAATCATAACTAATTTTATAAAAATCAAAAACATGTATTCTTGGTCATTCTGGAAAGCCAAGGATGTCTACTTTATTCTAAAAATATGTCCAAGTCATAACATCTATCACAGAGGACATTTAACATCTGAGAAAATCCAGAGGTCAAACTGCATTCTGAAACTGTCACAGAATGAATGCAGCAAAATTTGAAAATGTTCAATTAATTCCACAAAAATCTAATTCATGAAAATGATACCAATCTAAAAATATGTGGATGTTAGCTAGAGAAGAAAAATATCTCCAGACCAACTCAGGCAGTTCAGACCTCAAAATTTAATAGAACAGTAACTCAGGTCGGGCAAAACTCCTGATACTGGATAGAATGTTCAAAAATTCATATCTCCCTCTCTAGACTCCAATTGAGGTGCTTCTAGTTGGCACGAGTCACTGTGAATATATAGTTTCTTTGTATAAAATTTTGCGACAATTGGACAATATTTGAGTCTTATGTGATAGATTTCATTTTCGGACCAAATGAATAGTGCAGCAAACCAAAACCAGAAAAATTGCCAACTTTGAAAAATTCTCAAATATTCTGTAAACCTCCAAAAATTATGATCTTTAGCTTCACAAAAAGCTCTCAACAAGCTCTAATTGCATACCAAATCTCAGATCAAGAAGAGCTCATTTGGCTAAAAAGTGATATAGGGTTCCATTATAGTCAATTTTAGCTCCATATAGGATACCAAAATTGCCAAATGGCTTTCCTTTAGTTTTGGCACCTTTTGGGCAAGTCTAAAAGCACATTTAGGACTTGTGTGAGCTGCCCAAATGGTTCCAAACCTCATGCATCTCATTTTGGCCTTTTCATCCACACTTATGCATATTTCCATAAAGTCATTCATGGAGCTATAATGCCATAACATACTTAATTTACATTTCATCATTCACATAACACATTCTTTCATTCCTACATCACATAATAGCATAATTACATATGTATCAAGGGTCATAAATCATTTACAACAATAATATACATCATTAAGCATCATTATGGTACAAAAAAGGCAAAAGCTAGACATATTGATGTCAATCTTCTTTCTTCAAGGTGGTTGGCTCCCATTGCCATGTCCACTTAGTCCACCTAGCATGTTAGATCATTGGAGAGGAAAGGATGAGATTCAAAGAATCCCAATAGCTCATCTCCTATTCAATCATATATAATATATGCAAAGCAAGCCTTAAAAATGCATGCATGGGTTCATGGAAGTCATGGACATTCAAGAAGCAAGCTTGGCATGTGAATAAGTCATACAAAATATTCAAGAGCTCACCAAGTGTTTGGATTGGCCTCACACTTTTCCTCATGGATTTTGGACTTGTCTCACCCTTTCTTTGATACTTTTGGACTTAACCATACTCTTGGGAGCCCACTTTGCTTTTGGGAGAGTTTTTGCTATGTCTTAACTAATCTCTAGGGTTCTTGGCTCATCCTCACCATGGTTAAGAGTTCTTGGCCTCTCCACACTCGAGCAAACTCAAACAAACATCATACATTCATTTGGAAATATAATATGTCATTATGAAATCATGACATATAAAATCATATAGCATACTTTTCATGGCTTAAAATTACACATACACACATTCTAAGACAAGCTAAACACACATTCATGCATGAGAGAAGGTGGAGAGAGCTACCTTGTATACAATCACACACTTTTTCTTGGAATTCAAGCCTCCTCTTTCAGCTACACACCCACAAATTTGTGGAGATGGTTTCTCTTAGCCTAGACACAATTTATGGAAGCCAATTAGGTTCATGAAACAATCTCTAAGGCCATACAACTTGCTTAGGAACTAGGTTGCTCTATATGTAACACCCCAGAATTTATTAATGAGGATTATGGTGAATTAAGGAATTAATACAAGGATTTGGGAAAAAATAAAGAAAATAAGATTTCTAAAGAAATGGATTTTTTTAAAACATTTTGAGTAAATAATCATATTTAGCTATTGTTAGGTAGAGATATATTAATTATGGTTATAGGGTCTAATTAAGGAGTTAACTAAGAGGAGTTAAACATTTAATTTGAGCCTTATGATCAATGTATTTATGTCATAAGCCAAATAAGAAAGCCCACTTCTAGTTTGTAAGAAGGTCTAATCTCATTTCTTAAGAGCCCAACTCTTATTTCATCAACTAAAACCTTCAACTTATGGCCCAACAAGTATATATCTGAACCTAAGTGGATTTTAGGCTTTAGGGTTGGCCCAAACCCATCTAAAACCCTAACTTAATCAGTCCCTTATCCTCTATTCTGCAGACCAACTCAATCTTAGGCAAGGGAGAACTCCATTTTCACATAGGAAGAGAGGAGGCTAGGGTTTTCTACATTCTTCTACTATTTCTTACTTTTAGAGGAAGATTTGGACAAGGTAATCTATATAAAACATATCCCTCTCATTCTCCTCTTCATTTTAGTCCGATTAGTTTCTAGTTTTGGGCATTTTCATCTTCTTCTTAAATCTAAAATTTGGTGTTTAAGTGATTCCTTGTAAAGATTTTCAGAGTTAGAAGTTAGAAGGATGATTGGGTAAGTATTTCCCTTCCATTTTGTGGATTACTTTGCTGGAAAATGCCCCTAAGGATTGATTTTCATAATAGGTTCTGCTATTGTGTGAAATTATAAGGAGATGAGGGTGAAAATTTGAAATTTCTGGGCTTGATGACTCAAATTCGAATTTTGGAATTTCCCATGGTGTGTTCTTGATAGTTAAGACTCAACTCAATCCATTTGACCTCTTAGGTATATGGGTAAGTGTTCCCTCTTCTCTTGTATGGTATATATATAGAATTTTCATCATTTGGACTAACTTTTGGTGTATGGCTTTTACATGTGCGAAAATGGAGATGCTAGGAGTGACTCATTGTGAGTTCTTGTTGTTGTGACCTTGAATTGGTGCAGCAGACCCTTAGGAAGCTTGGGTAAGAAGTTCTTAATGTACTCTTGTTAAGATTAATTTGTGGATAGGGAAATTCTTTACTAATGATAGTTAAATAATGATGATTATGCTTATGTTAGGCCTGGTGTACTTTGAATCATGATGGTAGCTAAAGGATGAGTAATTGGCTTTATTGAGGTAACTGGGGTTACTTTCCTAATTCCATGTATATGCCCATGTTAATCAAATGTTTACTACACATGTTTGATTTTGAGATGCCAAATGATTGGTTAACTACTTGCATTATTATTGTGATTGGACCTTGTGAGTCCATGGTAGAGCTGTGGTGCGACTGCCATCTGTGCAGGTGCTTTGATTGAGCATCGGGTTGTGATTAGACCCTAGATACACTAAGCCCTAGTTGTGCTCATTATGGAGTAGGTGCCGTGGATGGACCTCCCCGGTATTATTGACCATTAACATATTGTGTATGATTGCTGGTATGGGACAGTAGTCATTGGTAGCTCAACTAGTTTATTTGTAAATTGAATTGATGGTTCTTGTATTGATGATATGAAATTGCATTGTATCGATTAATCTGTACATATATATGAAATTTGCCTCTTGTTACTGAGATTATATATCTCACCCCGATTGTGGCCAACATTTTCAGGGACCAGACCTCTTAGTGGCAAAGAAAAAATTAATGGAAGTTTATTATGTGGTTTAGTAGTAGGTAGGTTTAGAAACCTTGTCAAATTATATTTGTATAACTAGACTACTAGTTTTATGTAATTGCCACATTGCATCATGAATTGCCAAGTATAAAGACTGTAATCATTTAATACATCAGATATCAACTTAAACTAGTGATGTATGAAATTTCTCATGAGACTTATGTTTGAATAGAAATGTGAATAGTGTATGAACTCTTTGCTATCATTGATCTATGAACTTACTTATTTATAGTGGCTAGAGGGTTAAGGATCCACATTTGAGTTTTGAATGGGTAATGATAGATGTGTTAGGTAGTTTAGGTAAAAGAAAGACACTAAATGTTCACAAACTAAGTTAAAGTGTCTTAGAGTGTTGCTAGAGGGGTAATTAGAGACATGAGATGAAATCTTGGGAGTTATAGGAACAGAAGAGAATTGGCTGCGACCAAAAGCGATGAAGTTGCCTAGGGAGGGTAACAGAGAGAATTGGTTGCGCCTAAAATTCAATTGGCCTCAGCCAAATGGTAACTGAGGTTAATTAGCCGTGGCCAACATTTAATTGGCCTCGGCAAAATGTGGTGAAGCTGCCATGGAAGAAAACAGAAAGCAATTGGCTGCGGCGAATAGTGAGGTTAGCCACGGCTAAGTCTAAGAGGCAGGTCTGGGGGTATTCCAGAGGGTATTTGGCTGCGGCAAAAGGGATATTTAACTGCGGTGAAATGTACAAAATTTGTGAAGGTGTAAGGAGTTGAACCCGAGAGTAATTGACCGCAACGCGAGAGAATTTAGCCACGGCGAAGGGGCTCAATTTCTCATATTCACCTAGAAACTTTAGTTTCTTTTATGGTAATACTAAGGAATGATTTAGAAACACTAGTAGAAGGTTTTTATGAGTTGGAATTGATAGATGGAAGAATCAAAGGCTCCTTATTGATGATTAAATTCACTTGCACATTCGAATAATTATGGTTGTCTAATTAATGATCCTAATAACATCAAGGTTCAAATTTCCCTACATTTTTTGAATATAATTAGTTGTAATGACTTTCAACCTTGATTTATTATTATTAATTATGTCTTTAACCTTAATTACTATAATTTGAAGTTAGAGTCGTTACACTATAAACCCCATTATGGTCCATAAATGCACCTAATGCAACACCCCTCAAATAATTTCTAGGTCTCATTCTTTCCTTTTAAATATGATTCTTGATTCCTTTTAAGCCTTTTGGAGTCATCACACAATAAAACAAAGGGCCTAACATCATGTTATTTTTTCAGGTCATAATATGGAACCTAAGGTACCAAATCACTTTCTATGAGTTCTAAATTTTTTCCAAGGCCTCCCTTCATTTTCATTCATCAATTATGACTCAAGAATTGCCTTAGAAAAATTTTAAACTCCCCCTAGCTATGAGAACTCCCTTTGGCCGAGCCTATGCATGGTTTAAGGCTCCTTGGAGTTTTCTTTGCTTTCTTGAAGGAAGAAGCATGTGGGGAGCATCTTAAGGATCTCAAGTACTCATTTGAACTTTTAATTAGACTTAGGAATCATCACACAAAATCAGAATTTAGAAGGAACACTTGAAACCCTAGAATTTGCATCTTGAAATCTAATGGTTATTTTGTTGTTTTCTTTGCATATTCTTGTTCTTCTCCCTCAAATACCTAAGATTCATGCTTGGTTGAGCTTAAAAATCAGATCCTCCTAGGGTTCCTTGTATGTGTCAAATTGGAGAAGAAAAGGAATTAAGAATAGCAACCATAAGATGAAATTTTACCTAGTTTCCTTGCTTATTTTGGCTTGACTCTTGCTTTCTCCAATCTCCTCTCTTCAAATCCAAAATTTCCCTTGAATTTCTCCCTTGAATCTGATGCAAGACCCACTAGGAACATGCCCTAGAGAACCTTCAACAATTCGAAACTTTGCCCGGGATCGGCTAGAAAACAAGACTGTTGGTCAAAGGAAAGACCCTAAGTGAACCTGTCTCTTAGAACCCTAGCCTCAAGACGCCACAAAGGAAGACCAATCCTTTGATAAGTCAGTGAACTCTCAGAGAACACAAAGAAGTAAAAGCCTCACAAAGTATTAAATAATACTCAAATTTATTCATTCATGATTTTCTAAAATAGAGTACAATAGGGAGCCTTTTATAGGCAAAGTTTCTAAAAGACTTAAAATCCTACTAAAACTAAAACTCTAAAATCTAATTAAAAATATTTTAAATAATGCCTAAAATCAAGGAATAAGATTAAGATATTAATTTTAACTTAATCTCCTAGATAAGTTCCTTGACCAAGTCCAAAAAATAATATAATAATAAAAAAACGAAATTCAAAAAGAGTTCTAGTCAAAACTAGAGTCCTAGTCAAAACTAATTAATATTAATGGGCTGGACATCTTGTATTTGAAATATTATTCACGTCCTCTAGCTTCAATGGACTCTTTAAGCATCAACTTGGGCTTGAATAAGCATGATTAAGGCTCTATTTACTTCCTCAATGCATGCACTAACATTATGGGCTTCTAATTCAGCAAATTGAAGCCCAATTGCTCTTTGTAGACGCTTAACTCTTCCTCTTGTCTTTGGGCTTCCACTTGGACTTCCACTTTTGCATCTTTAAAGAGATCTCATGTCCAAAGTTCAATTTAGCATATTTTGAATTGATTAAATATAGATCTTGGGCTCTAAACTTAGGCCGACGTCCAAAATAAATATTATCTTGAGCTCTTTGAGATTTTTGGACATATACTAGCACAATTTGGGCCTCTTGAGTATAGGTCATCCTTTCATGAGCCATTTGAACCTGAATCATAGGCTTTTGAATTATTTGGGTTTCTTCATGGATGAGGGCTTCTCGAACTTGTAGTGCTTTAATGGGCATGCCTACTGATATCATATCTTTCCCTCCCTCTTTGAAAAGATTCGTCCTCGAATCTTCGCCATTAGGTGGTTTCTTAGGGAAAAAATCTAAACAATCACAACTCTTCACAATGCTAGTTGAAGATGAGGGTCCATTGGGTGGCTTCTTTGAAAACAAATCTCCACATACATGCAAGGTGCTAGAACCAACAATAGGAAAAGATGGGTTAAGATTGTTAGTAGATGAACAAATATCTTTACACACACTCTCAACCTCTCTTTTTTCATCAAACAAGCTCACACTCATGCTTTTCTCACAACTCTCTAGCTCTTTCTTTTCACTCACATTCTTTTGTTTTTCAAACTCGTCTTTTTCTCTCTCTAACTCATGTTCTCTCTCGTTTTCTTTTTCTCTCTCTAACTCATATTCTCTCTCTTTTTCTTTCGTTTTGTATGCTTGTACTATTCTCATTTGATCCTTATAAGCATCCATAGGATCAAGAGGTACTAATATATGATTTTTTTCATTGAATACAAATGAATAGCAATAGCAATATCTGTAACAACCCAGAAAAAGAAAATAGAAAAGAAAATGAGAAAAGGAAAGGAAAAGAGAAGCTGGAAAATTTTCGAAGAGCTGAGAATTTTCTAAGTCTTCTCGCCATAGCGAGGTATGGAATCGCCATAGCGAGAATGCCTCTTCACCGTAGCGAGTATGTTCCTAGCTATAGCGAGTGCAGCATTCCATATAGAGACCAGTGAGGTGCTCGCCGTAGCGAAGTTGTTCCTAGCTATAGCGAGTATGGCATTCCATATAGAGACCAGGGAGTTGCTCGCCATAGCGGCGCTATAGCGAAGGCAGAGGTCTGGAACAAACACGATCTCGTCGTAGCGACGCCATAGCGAAGGCAGAGGTCTGGAACAGACACGAGCTCGCCGTAGCGAGGTCACTAACCCGCTATAGCAAGAGCGGTCCAGAAGAGCGAGAAAAAGAGAATTTAACTTTTTAAGAGCTTCCAAATCTCTTCTTTCTTCTTCTAACCGACTCAAACTCGTCTTAGGAGAGAGAAAAGGGCGAAGGAGAGAGTGAGAAGCTGAAGAGAAGAGGAGAGCACAAGAAAGGTATGAATTCTCATGGCTTCCTCTTCATATGTGGCCTTCTCCCCTTTTCCCCTCTTTCCTACAGTTTAGATGATAGAAAGGGTTAGGTATTGAGTCTGGTTCAGAGGAGAGAGAGTGGGAAACCATTCTTGAGAGAGATTAGAAGTAGATAGTCTTCTCTTTCTTGCTTTTCCCCTTTCTTAAGAGTGGAGAAAAGAGAGGGATAGCTAATGGACCCTAAAGTGAGGAAGAAACCTAGAGTGAGAAGCTCAGTAGAGCTGATTAGAAGTGATCCCTAGCTTAAGAATGGAGTAGTAAGGTATTAATTCCATGCTTTTGTGTGGTTAGGCTCAAGAGGGAACTCTCCCATCTAGAAGTTGTTGTGAAATCAACAAGGGAGGAGACCATTGACAGAGAAAGTAGTAGATAGCCAACAAAGGTAGTTCTCTCTACTCTCTCTCATGCATAATTGTGTGTTTACATTGTTTTGCTTGTGTGTATGAATGAAATGAGCTATGAGAAGTGTGTTAGCATGATTATGTGATATGATTGAGATGATGTTTTAAATGCTTGATTGGTTTGCTTGAGGAAATGGAAAAGCCAATAACCCTATAGCCAAGGTGAGGATAAGCCGAAGCCCTAAGTTGGTTGAGCCATGTCTCCCAAAAGCGAGGTAGACTCCCAAAGAGTAAGGGTGAGTCTAAGTACCTCTAAAGTATGGGAAGGCAAATCCAAAAGCCATAAGGGAAGGGGTGAGGCCGATCCAAGTACTCAACGAGCTCTTGAATGTTATCCATGGCCATTTCACATGTTTTAAAGGTTTTTCATCATGTTTTATATGCTAACATGCCATACATGCATAATGAGACTTGTTGCATGCAATATATGTATGTTTGAATGAGAGTTGAACTACTGAGATTCCATGAATCTCACCCTCCCTCTCCACCATCCAACCATGCCAGGTGGCCCAAGTGAGATTAGGGATGGGAGCAACCACCAACAAGCATGAGGCTAGGGATAAAGATGAAGAAGAATGTAAAGTTTTGTAATACATTGTACATGAGCTATGAGATGTAAATGTTGTATATGATGTAACATTTATAAATGTTGTAAGACCATGTATGTATGAGAATGAGGGTTATGATGAATGAGAAAGTAGATTTTGATATGAAATGCTCATGATAGCCTAGTATATATGGGTGCATAAGTGGGCATGGGGTAGTGAGTTTCCCCAATCTAAGTTATTAGATACTTGAGGCATGATTGATAGCTCTTAAAGATGCTTTCTCATGTGCTCAAAGAGTCATAGAAGTAGAAAACTTAAGATTGGACCCAATTAGCCACACTTTTGGCCAAGAAAGGGCCTTTTTGCACATGATGTCATAGAATAGCCATATGACCTCTTCTAGCCATGAGATTTGACATGGAACTAGAGTATGTTTAGAGCTTTCTGGGAAGCTAGAGTTCATGTCATTTAGAGGTCTATAGCATTTTCTATGAGCATTCAAAGTTGACATCAGAAATTCGGATTTCAGAAAATCACTGTTCATTTGGTCAGTTTTGAAATCATGTCATCCGAGGAGCAAACGTAGTCCAATGGCTACGAAATTTTATACACAGAAACTAGATGGTCACAGTGACTTGTAGGAACTGGAAGCACCTCATTTAGAGGTCCAGAGAGGAAGTTATGCAATTTCGAAGTTCCTGCCCAGAATCAGACCCCCAACCAGACCCGAGGTACTGTTTCATTGGTTTCCGGGGAATTGGCTTGGTGGACTGATCTGGAGATATTTTTATCCTCTAGCTAACATCCACATCTTTCCATGGAGATAGAGTTTATGAGCATTGGATTTTTGTGGAATTAGTTAGACATTTTCAAAATCCATATCAGTAAACTGTGACAGCAAAGAAGCCCCCTCTGACCAGTGAACTATTTCGATGTCAAACGCAGAATGAGTGAGAGATTGAGACTTCTAAGTATTTTTAGCATGAATTATACGTCTCAAGCTCTCTAGAATGACCCAGATCATGCAGATACGATTTTTCTGCATTTAGTTATGAATTTCCAAAGTTAGCCCAGAAAAGGAGCAAAATCTACCCATAGCGAAAATGCATGTCTCCAATCCCTTTTTGCTTTCCATGAATTTAAAACATATAGTAGGGATTGAAATAAGTCTCAAAAGAGTAATTGAGCATGAGGAAGGATAGAGAGAGCTCAACCAGTCCATATTACTTCTAAGTGGAGCTCTACCCACACATAGTGCCATAGAGAGAGTAAGCATAAGGTAGAGAAAGTGTCTCCCTTATGAGTTCCGCACCGCCTATATGGGCTAGAGGGCACGTTGGGTATGAGCTAGAGGTTAAGGTATCACAATATCTGTGCTTATGTTTAACATATTTAGCTTTTCTAACATGTTTCCATGGTTTACCAAGCATAATATGTCCCTCATACATAGGAGCCACATCACATAGCACTTTGTCATGATATTTACCAATGGAGAAAGAAATCAAAACTTGCTTATTAACCTTAAATTCAGCACTACCCTTTAACAAGGTATAGGGCCTAGGATGCTTTATAGTAGGCAAGTTTAATTTCTCAACAAGTAAGATACTAGCAATATTTATATAGCTACTATTGTCAATAGCTATACTGCAGACTTTCTCTTTGATAAGGCATCTAGTATGGAAATCAGAGGATGACTTTTCCTTATCTTGTCCTGTAGAGTTGGAGTTGGATTGGGATGCATCTAACCATGCACAAGATTGCTTGAATTGCTCTTTGTTAGCCTCTTCAAGGAATTTGTATTCACTAGACATCTTGTCACCTGAAAAGTTAGTCAACAAAGAAATAGCACCTCACACGCTCTTCTCACGTGTTTACACTCAAAAGATGATAAGTTCACTCGTGTTTAACTCTCTTTTTGGCTTTTCCTTTAATGTTAATTGCACTCTTGCCTTTTACCACTTAATAATTTGCTTCTTACAAGTGTTCTAAGCAAGTCACAAGCAAATCAAATGAAAAGATCAGACTAGTGGCAATAAAAAAAAAAAACTAGAATCCTAAAATGCAAATTCTCAAAGTATCAAACAAAGAAGAAAAAGAGGTGTATAATAAAAAGAGAAGGAGGAAAGGAGAACAAGGCGGAAGGTAAGGTTTGGATGGCTTGGAAGGAGAAGAAAAGGAAAAATCTAAAAATATGAAACTTTAAAAATAGAAAACTACTTAGGAACCAAGTTAATAGGAAACTAACTCCAATTAGGAAATTAACTCCAACTAGGAAACTAACTCCAATTAGGAAATTGACTCCAATTAGGAATCTAACTCCACAACTTCTAACTTTTTTTTTTCACTCTTTCTTTTTATTTTTATTTTTATTTATTTTTTTCGAATTTTTTTTCTTTTTTTATTTTTTGAATGAGGATGGAGACACACAACAATGGAAGAGGGAAGAAGATAGAAGACAAAGATGAAGATGAGAAGATAACACAAATGGAAGGAGAGAAGGTATGAAGAACAATGGTAGGAAAAACACAAAAATATACCTTGTACTAGCGAACCAAAGCTCTGATACCAAATGATGCAAGACCCACTAGGAACATGCCCTAGAGAACCTTCAACAATTCGAAACTTTTCCCGGGATCGGCTAGAAAACAAGACTGTTGGTTAAAGGAAAGACCCTAAGTGAACCTGTCTCTTAGAACCCTAGCCTCAAGACGCCACAAAGGAAGACCAATCCTTTGATAAGTCAGTGAACTCTCAGAGAACACAAAGAAGTAAAAGCCTCACAAAGTATTAAATAATACTCAAATTTATTCATTCATGATTTTCTAAAATAGAGTACAATAGGGAGCCTTTTATAGGCAAAGTTTCTAAAAGACTTAAAATCCTACTAAAACTAAAACTCTAAAATCTAATTAAAAATATTTTAAATAATGCCTAAAATCAAGGAATAAGATTAAGATATTAATTTTAACTTAATCTCCTAGATAAGTTCCTTGACCAAGTCCAAAAAATAATATAATAATAAAAAAACGAAATTCAAAAAGAGTTCTAGTCAAAACTAGAGTCCTAGTCAAAACTAATTAATATTAATGGGCTGGACATCTTGTATTTGAAATATTATTCACGTCCTCTAGCTTCAATGGACTCTTTAAGCATCAACTTGGGCTTGAATAAGCATGATTAAGGCTCTATTTGCTTCCTCAATGCATGCACTAACATTATGGGCTTCTAATTCAGCAAATTGAAGCCCAATTGCTCTTTGTAGACGCTTAACTCTTCCTCTTGTCTTTGGGCTTCCACTTGGACTTCCACTTTTGCATCTTTAAAGAGATCTCATGTCCAAAGTTCAATTTAGCATATTTTGAATTGATTAAATATAGATCTTGGGCTCTAAACTTGGGCCGACGTCCAAAATAAATATTATCTTGAGCTCTTTGAGATTTTTGGACATATACTAGCACAATTTGGGCCTCTTGAGTATAGGTCATCCTTTCATGAGCCATTTGAACCTGAATCATAGGCTTTTGAATTATTTGGGTTTCTTCATGGATGAGGGCTTCTCGAACTTGTAGTGCTTTAATGGGCATGCCTACTGATATCATATCAGAATCAGATTTATAAACTCCATTTTAATTAAAGGAAACAAAGGAGAAGGGAGGAGAGGAGGTCTGGATGAAGAAAAGCATGAAAAGTAAGTAAATTTTCATACCTTAAACTTGGATTTTCTCCTTCTTCTTCTCCCTTTCTTGTGCACCCAAACCCTAGCTCCCTTCTTCTAAAATTGTGCAGAAAATTCTGATTCCAAATGAAGGGGAAAGTGAGGCGCCACTTATATATAGGTGTAGGAAAGTGACCTTTTCAAAAATTCTAATTTTGCTCTTCTTATTTTGCATTTTCGTTTATCCTTTGTTTTAGCTCCTTTTTTAGAACCATCTTTTCCATTATAAAATTTAGGTTCTCAACGAAATAAAATGGCTTTGGAATCACTCAAATCGAAGCTAAAACTTCCTAAACAAACTCGTCAAAGTTTGGGTACACCAACGTTAGAAAATGTCCACTGGAGGAGATTTAACTATCCCTTGGCTTCTCATGGTTTTCAGGGCCTCTGAGAGTCCCGGAAAACTCAAAAATTTTATTTAAATAGCCCTCCTATGTGAATTCCAAAAATTTTCTCAAAATTACGAAATGTCATTACGTTTTGTAAGTTTTCTATCAAAATTTATTTCTTCATTCTAGCTCGGTTTTTCCTTCCATTTGAGGCTAGGATTCTCATTTTTAGGAGTCTAGAATGTTACTCAAATTTTTCAAGACCTTAACTAATTTATTTCAAGGGACTTTCTTTGAAAACGCGTCCGTTTTGGTCGTTTAACGAAAATCGGACATTACATAACGAATTTCCTAATTCAATTAATCTAAGGTTTTCTTAATTCAACACTAAAATTTCTAACTCTTGGATTTTTTTTCTTTATTCTTTGAAATTTGGAATCTATCTCTTAATTCTTAGTTTTACTAGTTATCTAGGCTAGGAAAATGTAGGTTGTGACATTGAACCCAATATAGCCCAATCACATACTAGGCTGAGCTAGTCAAGCTTATTTGGCATGCTCCATCTTTTTTTAAATCTTTGAAAGATTTCAAAACTTTGAATACTCATATCTTTGTAACTATTTGACCATTTTGAGCATATGACTACTCATTTTAATATATCTTTGCAAGATCTATATAATTAAAATGAAAAAAAAATGCCAATCCAAAAGAAGAAACAGGAAGAAGACATAAAAATAAAAGGTGAAACTTCAAATGTTATAACCCAGAGCCTAGTGATTCATTTAAGGCAATTTGTCTTTTTTTATAGTTTGGCTCTTTTTTCAAGATGGATGTGTTGCAAATGCTAAAGGCAATTTCCCACTTATTTTCTCCTAAAAAACATATTTACTATCTCAATTTTAAGATTTTTGCTTTCAAATTCAAAACATATAAGTTTTCTATCTCGTCTTGTTTTGTTTAAATATAATAGTTATATTTAGGATGGGGCTAATAAAGTTCTTGACCATTTAGCTATTTATAATTTGTAAAATATATTTAAAATTTTTTACTAAAAATTACAAAATAGCCTCCTAAAAAATAAAATTTTCAATTAAGTCCCTTTTATTTTTATATTTTATATATTGTTAGGTTGGGTTCAGCCAGGCCAAATTAGCCAACTCACTCAATTTAACCCTCTTTTTTTAGATAGCCTGAGTTGGTTAAGCATAGCAAGTTGACTAGGTCAATGTGCACCCCTAGTTATTTTTATAGGCTAATTTTAGTTTTGTTTTGATTTCAAAATCTAGAAATTGTTAATTTGGTGTTTGTTTTTTATTAAGTCTTATAGACAAGTTTAATTGAACACTTTAGTAATTTAGGTGATAGATTTTAGTTCATTTGATATCAAATAATGATAAGGAATTTTTTTGTTTTTTCCAATGTCTAAATAACATAAGAATCAAGTTTTAGGCAACTTGGTGCCTAGGCCATGGATATTAGAGCCTTGGCCTCAATGCAATGCACCATTCAAAGTGTAGCAAGTTGAAAGCCGTAATCATGAAATCTATAATACCTGAACCTCCTGGCTCTTACATATGGTCACATAGGCTATCTCAACATATCTCATGCATATTAGAACACAATTGCAAGAAAGCATGAACTTTGATGCATGGATAATTGCGTAATTAGGAAATCATGTACATGATTTGTAGCTTCAAGGATCATGTAAACTCATCAATATCATTTTTCATCTATAACATATCCAATCATATCATAAACATCACAACTCATCTCGTACATCATGAATTTGGAACCATGCATCAGAAAAACAAAAAAGTTGCTCTCAGATTTTGTCACAAGTTTTTGATATGAAATTTGAAAATTCATAACCAATTTTAGGAATATCAAAATCATACATATAATAGCTTTCTAAAAAGCTCTGGATGTTAACTAATGATTAAAAATAGTTCTATGGCAATATAGAAGTATTTAGCCCATAAAAAGTAACAGAATGTTAACTTAGGTTATGCCTCAGATACTCTAGGACCTAAAACTTTAAAAATTTGGTTCTCCCCCTACAAAGCTCAAAATGAGGTAATTTGGTGGCTATAGAAAGCTTATGATATTTAGTTTATTCTTGTCAAATTTCATTAGCATTAGACTTCATTTGTCCTACATGTGACATAGAGAAGTAAACTGACTATATGAATAGTGCACATACCATTTTTGAATAATTTGACCAATTTTGAAAAATTATAATAAATCCTCTAGAGCTCCAAACTGAGTGCTCTTTAACTCTATGAAAATTTCTAGATGAGATTTACTTTCTGGCTAAATTTCATACAAAAAATCATTCATTTGGTCAGACTTTGGTTTAGCTCAAAAATTAGTCTATTTTGAAGTCCATAATAAGATACCAAGGCCCCAAATGCTCTTCTCATCTTTCTACAACTACTTGAGTAAGTCTAAAAGCATAATTACAACGTATAAAAGCATGCCAAATGATCCAAATCACCATAGAGCTCATTCTCACTATGCCACTTGCATTCATACACATGGATATCATAGCACATAGGTGGAAAAAACTCATTCATTTATTCATTTGGCTTCCACTTTGATACATATATCATATTTACATACATTTAGACATGTTAAATGGTCTACATCATACATACATTGCATGGCTACAATTCTTGACATCAATATGTCATCAAAATGCCCATTTAGCTACTTCTTTATCAAAGTCTTGCTTTTCAAGGTGGTTTGCCTCCATTTCTTAATCCACTTGGCTTACCTAGACATAGTTAGACATTTGTGGGGGAAGAGTAATATTCAAAGAATCTCAATAACTTTTAACCCTTTCAAACATATATAATGGATGCAAATTCATGTCAAAGGATGCATATATGACATTCAAGCTACTAGTAAACATACATAAAGCATTTTCCTTGTCATACAAACTCATATATAGCAAACATAAACTCTTAAGAGCATTGGTCTAGCCTCACCCAATTTTCTTGGGACTTTTGAATTTGCCTCACCCACTTCATAGGACTTTTAACATAGCCTCACTCTTTTTGATACTTTTAGCTTTGTCTCACTCATTCTTAAAGACATTTGGCTTATCCTCACCCTTGCTAAGGGACATGTGGCATCACCAAATACATTCAAGTCATATTGCATGCATAAACATCTTTTAAGAAACATAATGGTACCATACATGTAAGCAATGGCTAGAAACACATTTCATAGTTCAAATATTTACACAAACACTTAAAGACAAGTAAACATCTAAGCCATGCATGTGAGAAATGTTAAAGAGTTACCTTAAAGTAAGAACACAACACTTTTCTTTTTAATAGCTCTTCACTTTTTTGGCCAAGCATATGCAAATAGGTGGCACTTGATTCTTTTGGCCTAGACACATCAAATGGGACACAATTACATCATTGAAGCAAGCTCTAGCATTACACACACTCTATGCAAGGTTACTTTCTCATATGGCTTCATTATGTTTCCATACAAGGCATAATGAAGCAACTATTGGAATTCATGATCTTTGGTCACATTTCTGATTCAATCTAAGTCTCTTGACTCCATTTAGACTTCTTGGACTCATCACAAATTCATTTCAAGGAGCCTAGATATAAGTTGCTTCTTTATGTCTTATTATGGAGCTTACACCTCCATTTCACCAACCATGCTTCCTAAATGTATTTCAAGGCTTCCTTTGATGTTCATCTATCATATTTAGTCTCTTTCTATCCTTAGAAATATTTAAAACTCTCCCTAGGTGCATGGAGGAACTTAGGTTGAGACAAGCATAAGGAAAAAGACCCATGGAGGTTTGCAATTTTCCTTTAAGGAGTTGGCATATATGAGACTTGTTAGGTGTCTTAGGAACTCATACATACTCTTAGACAACTAAAATTATCACTATGAAGCTTTATACTTGTCAAGGTGTAACTAAATCCCTAGTTTTTACATCTTGAAATCTAATGCTCCTTTTTCAATTCCAATTCCATATTCTTAAATCTCACACTCTAAAACTTATGTTTCTTCCTTGCTAAGACCAGAAATCACTCCCTCTTGCTTAGGTCTATTGTTGGCCGAACAACACCCAAGAGGAATAGACAAAGAGTTGTAAGGGAAAACATGAAACTTACCTTGATTCCTAGCCTTTTCCAAGAGCTCTTTCATTTGGTACAAGCTTCTCCTTTAAATTATAATCTCCCCCTACTAAACAAGTCCCAAAATAGTCCCAAATCAAACACTAAAACCAAAGGAAAAGAGAGGAGAAGGAGGAGAACAAGTTTGCTAAAGGAAAGAGTATGAAATTCCATAATTTTCTTACCTTTTCACCAAGCATTTCTTCTCTTTTTTCTCCTCCTCTTGTGCACCCTTCTTTACTGGTCTCTCCTCTAGTCTTAGGTAGAAAATAAGTCAGTTAGAATGAAGGAGAAGGGAGGACGTGTAATATATAGCAAGGGGGTTCATTTAAAACTCAAATTGGATTTAAAACCTCCTCAAACGAACTAGTCAAAGTTTGAGTCAACCACCATTCAAAAACATAAACTAGAAGAGTTTTAATTGTTTTAGGGGTTCCTATAGTTTTTAAGGCATTTGAGAATCCCAAGAAACTCATTTTTTTCCATTTAAAGATCCCTCCTTTAAGTTTTCCAAAAAGTATATGAAATTAAGAAAATGTCACTGCGCTTCTATCAATTTTTGTTTAGCTATTCTGGCTCTATTTTTAGGGCACCTTGGGCCTTATATTTCTATTATTTGAAGTCTAGATTATTGCTCTAATTTTATTTAACCTCAAATATTT
Organism: Erythrophleum ivorense; assembly: GCA_026724425.1. Classification (NCBI taxonomy): domain Eukaryota; kingdom Viridiplantae; phylum Streptophyta; class Magnoliopsida; order Fabales; family Fabaceae; genus Erythrophleum; species Erythrophleum ivorense. The sequence continues at coordinate 9,942,813 of JAIUCV010000014.1, forward strand.
TTATTTAGAGGACTTTCTTTTATAACCAGTTCATTTCCGTCATTTTTATGAAAATCGAGCGTTACAAAATCCAAAAGTCATAATCCCTATGCCTACATTCTGCTATAAAAATTCCAACGAGGGTAAAGTTGAAACCATGAAAATTTGAAGCCACAACACTACGATGAAATCAAATACACTTACACCAATTTAAGGTTAGATGAAAGGTATAAAGTTCAAGAGATATCATAAGGTAAAATGGCATTCTCAAGATTCCAAGGACCAAAGGAAATAAAGTTAGGAGATTATGTAGACTATAAGATCACTCTTTGTTTCTTCTATTTTTTTTCTTTCCTTTGTATTGCACTGAAGAGATTGTTAATTGCTCTAATTTCTATGTTGATTTCCTTTCTTATAAGTAACTAAGTTTTTTATTCTAGGATTATTATGAACCCTTATACGAATTAGAGCTTTGTCACCTTCTTTTCTTGCTATTAATGGTTTATATATGTTTATCAAAACAATAAAACAAGGTCTTTCTCACATAATTTTTCCATGTGAAAAACTCCAATATTATGTGAGAATTACCATTCTTATGAAAATTCTCATAGATTTTGGCTTATGAAAAAAAAGGCATAGGAATTCAAAATTCTCATAGAATTTGTCTGTGAGAAAATCCTTTTACAAAATTTTTCCAAGAGAACAATTCATGAGAATAAGTTGTTTGAAAACTATGAAATTTTTATGATTTTCTCATAAATTTTCTTATGATAACAATATGTGATAAACCAAAAAATTTGAAATTTTTGTTAGATTCTCATAGCAATTTTTTGTGAGAATCTACATAGAGTTCGCACAGTAAAATTTCATGAGCACACACAAAAGTTCAAATTATTTTGGTTTCTCACAAACTTTTACTATGAGAAAACTAAAAATTGATTCTCATGATATAATTCCGTGAGAAACCAAAAATTTTCAAATTTTTCTAGTTTGTTATGGAATTAAACCATGAGAATAAATTTGCAGATTTATCACAATAAAATTTCATGAGAAACAAAAAAAATTCAAACTTTTTTTATGAAATACTACCATAAGAACAATGGCTACTTTTTCCAAATGTCTCACGGTTATTTACCACAAGAAAAAAAAAACATTGCAATTTTTTGGTTTCTCATGGTAAGAAATCATGAGAAAGCAAAAAGAAATTTGAATTTGCATTGTTCTTATAAAAAATTCCATGAAAAAGGTGCAAATTTTTGTAATGACATTGCATTTAGACATTAACCCTTATTTAAATAAGTAGGTCTTGTTTAAACAGTCAAGAAACATAGTACTTAAATTCAACCAACCAATAACAAAACCATAATAATAAAAATAATAATAACCAATCAATAGATAAGCAATAAATGTGTGTGAAAAATATCACAAAGTAAATCAAACCTAAGATAAATATGTGCTCAAAATCATAAAGTTAATGTCATAAATCCATAATCATATCACATAAAAAACAGCCCTTGAATAATTCTTTATCATCCTCATCCTCATCATCTTCATCATCATTAACATAAGTAGGTTAAGGTTGGGAAATGCTACCTCTCTCAGTGCTTATATTCATGTGAAATATAATTTGTTTCATGAAGGCCTTTGTGAGACTTACCTTATAGATTTGGGCTTGTTTTTAAAGCTTTTCCTCTAATTTCTTCTTAAAAAAGGCTTCTAAGTGCACTTTCATCTGAGAAAGCTCACTAAGGCTGCATCCAATATGTTGTGTGCCATCAAAACTAAAGAAACTAGCCTCTGACCTAGAGCTATATGCATGACTTTTCTTATTCTTTTCACTGACAACCTTAAGCCATATGCTAGACTTAGTGTCATCCAACCCCGATTCTTGAGTCTGCCTCATCTACTTATACTAGTTCTGCATCAACCAAGAATAAGTAAATATTAAATACACAAACAAATTAACCATATATTCATCATATAGTAACAATTTTATTTATGAACTAGTTAAGTGACTTACATAAATGTTAGAGCCTTTTTTTTACCAACCTAACCCCATTTTTTTCTCATTGTGTTAGATCCTCTTGAATATCTTAGGGATCTAAACTTCTCTGCCTAATTCCACTTCTTACAACACTTAGGTAAAATACATTAAAATTACATAAATTAAAACAATATCAACATTAATCTAATGAAACTAACACATTGAAAGAATGCTTACAATACTTCTTTAAAACTCTGGGAATGGTACATACCCACCTCTATATAGGCATCATCTAATATTTGCAGTCCTATTTGCCTTATTGCGCGTAGACATGGCCTTGACTCATTATTTTACCAATACTCATCTATCTTAGCTAGGACTACTGTAAATAAACATTTGCCTTTGGTTTTTTCCATTATGAATGTCTTTGAAGGATGCACACATTACAGTGCTACACTCCTTCGTTTATATCTTGTAAATCTACCACTCAGTAGACAGATCCCAAGCACACATTTTATGCATTAGAAACAAGCAAAGCTAATTAACCAAATAATAATACTAACACATTAATTATGCTTATCATAATACCTAAAGAGTTATAGAATTAGTTCATCTTAAACTCTACAAACCATAAGTTCTCCATACTGTAAGGGAATTTATAAAATTTCGGCCACCATGCTCAAACTTGCTATAGATGATTTGAGACAATATGGTGACTAGTGGAACATATGGATAAAACCTATAAAATGGTAAGAGTTATATAGAAAAAGTACAAATAAAGTAATAACTGCAGTATAAAAAAAGCAATGCATTTAAAGGATTCCTACTCATAAATACCATGAGGTCTAATATTTAGTCATCCATCGCTCAGTCTTGCCCCTGGCTCATATCTAATGGGATAAGAAGATAAGAAAGCTACATATGTGCTCAAAATATATGTGGAAGGTCTTTTTAAACCAATAAAAGTAGACTGATTGGGTGGTGCCTTAATGTGTAAAGATGGAAAAGAAAATGATATGGATGCTAATTCCGAATGGGGTCCTAGCAGGTAGAGATAGTTGAGGAGGTAATGACTGTGTAGAAACCAATGGTATCTAAATTGATTCAAACTACTGCACAAACTTCCTTTTGCCCTTTTTAGTAGTAGAAGATCCTATGTCCTACATTTGAAAGGGAAAATAATAAAACATCTTAAAAGTAAGCATTAGTAAATAATCATGTAAGTTAAACAAATTGTTAAATGATAATCACAATAAATTATTAACTTATATTAATCACTTGCAAAATAATAATTACTAAGAAGATCCTCTTCAATTTTGGATGAATCATTATATAATAGTTTCTCATCTAATACTTCATTGCTTTCTTCTTCAGTTTCACCAATTTCATCAATAAAATAACCAATATGTACACTGTCTACTTCTCCACTCTGACCTATATTATCTCTTAGATCTTGTTCGCTGAGGTCATTTTTAACTAATGGAGGTGAACCGTTAGTCTCTCTTAGAGCAGCACATCTAGATTATCATCACCAAGGGCATCAATTGTAGTCCTTACTTTCATCATAATCATAACAAGCTAACCCTTTTTGTTAGGTATCATTTTGAATATGGTGTAAAATACACTTCATCAATTTGTTGGGCAAAGATAAAAGGGTCATTATCCTTGTATGTTTCCTTTGCCTTGACCTCTATAATACCATATTTACAGTAAACTTGAGTCCCCTGATCGGTAGGATCATACCAATCACAATTGAAAATCATCAAACACTTAATCTATAGGTTAGTAAACTCTAATTTTATAATCTCCTTCAACACACTATGATATGATAATTCAACTTAACCATGACTATTTCCTTTTAACATACTCTATTATTGATTTTCTTCCTCCTTTGTGCCTAGGAGGCTATATGAAACTTATAACCATTCACAGAATATTGACCTCGTATGCACAAGCCTTAATGGACCCTAAGCCAAAGAAACTAATAAAAACATCTTATATCCCATTTAGAGGGCTTAAAATCTAATCAAAATATAAACAATATTATTAAAACATAATATAAGAGGGTTAGTTTCGTCAATTTATAATTTACTTTTAGTAAATTTAGATAAACTTATCTAAGGTTTGAACCGTTCATGAAATTAAGATGAAATATGCCTATCAACCTCATCACTAAATAGCGTAGGGTTCAAAAACCAGTAATGCCTTAAATTACAAACTACATTATATCATGGAAGGATTAACCCCTATTAGTTAGAATATTACATCCAAAAGGATAATTATATATTTAATCAAACTAAGAGAGAATCTTACTTAAGGAAAGGATGATTCATTGGCAAGAATTGATGATGGTTGATTCTTTAAAAAGCTTAGTTCTGCGGTATTCTTTAGGGAGTTTTGTTTATTCTGACGAAATGGATGATTCATTGGCAAGAATTGTTTTATGGAAATCAAAATAATAGATTTTTCCTGCATACTTCAATTGAAATGCCTTTGAACACCTATGCAAATAGGACACCTTAGTCTCCCTATAGTCTAATAACCATTTAACATGTCATAAATTGGAAAATCATTGAGAGTTCACATAAGGGTAGCTCTTAAGTTAAAATTTTATTTTATAAAAATGTCATAGGTTTGTGCACCTTCTTCCCAAAGCACCTTCAAATCATCAATTAGAGATTGGAAGAAAATATCAATCTTACTTTTTGGATTATGAGGCCTAGGTATTATTATTATCATTATTAAAAATATATATTATTGTCGTATACACATACTGGTAGAAGACTATATGAAGTAACAATTACAGGCCAACAAGAGTACGACCTAGAACTTAGTTCAAATAGGGTAAAACCATTAGCACAAAGATCAAACCTGACATTTCTTGGCTTTAATGCAAATTCTAAATGAGTTTAATCAAAATGCTTCTAAGCATTCCCATCTGATGGATGCGACAATAGACCTTTATCATGACTATTTTCATAATGCCATCTTAAATACTTGGCTAAGGCATTCGAGGCAAACAATCTTTAAAGTTTTAGAATAATTGGTAAATACTACATTAGTTTGTTGGGAACCTCCCTAAACCTTTCTTTTCCTACTCTTGCCTCCCTAAATCTTTCTTCATTGCAAAAATGGCATTCCCTAATGTTAGTTGTATCACCATAATACATAATATATCCTTTATTATAGTAATTAATCTTTTAATAACCGCAACCAAGTTTTGAAACTAATTGTTTAGTTTCATACAAGTTAGCAAGCATTCAATTATTAGTAGGTAACATCTCAGTAATCAATGTGATAACCTTATCGGTACATGCCTTAGGAATGTTATAATCATACTTGATGCTCAATAGCCTCACAACCACTGACAACATTATATGATTTTCACACCTATCCTATAATGGAACTTATGCAACATTTAACCTCTCATAAAACTTTGTAAAATTTGGAGTAGGGTCCTTAAGCATGTCATATCTCTTAATGATGCCTTAGCCACATCCCTAACCATTTAATTATACATATTAAAATCCATATGAATGTCGACATTAATTAGAGCCAAAGGTAGACATTCCTGTCCATGATTTTGCCAATAGTAATAATCATACATAAACCCTTTTTTATATGAATGCATCTTGACTTCATCTGGCTTGTGATGTATCATATATTTGCATTTTATGCAATGACATCTAATGTAACACTTTAGCTTATCTAGGTCTTTATTTAATTAATTAAGGTCATATGATAGATAATTATCCATTTATAAGGTTATATAACTAAGAATTTGAGGAAACTTTTCTTTACTTTAACTCATCTCCTTTATTCTCTTATTGACATTAAATTGAGCCCATGACCTTTCTTTCAACTTAAAAGCTCATTCTAAATCCTAAATACATCCATACTAACCACAAGTAAAATAGCATAAATTTGAATGAAACCTGGAAGAACTTCCCCACATTTATAGCCTAGTTTCTTAGTTCATAATATATATATATATATATATATCTTATACTTAGCTTTCTAATTTCACACTTTAGGGCTTAGTTATTAGCTAACCTAACTCGATGTTTATAAACACTACACTCATTCTATCACTTCTCGTACATACTTATTGTAGCATGACATCACATAATACAATACTTATAGAAGAAAAACTCATGACTTTATATATATATATATATATATATATGTTCCTACAATCCTCAAATAATAGAAATAAAACTAATTACATATAGCTATTTTCATATAGCTCACAGCTATAAATGCTTGCTTGCCTTTACATCTAGCTCATCTTATATCTGAAATTAGTTAGTGAGGAAAATGGAAAAGGGGTGAGATTCTAGGGAAAGCCTTAGTAATAATACTCTATCCACATCCTGATACACATATATAACAATTAAGCATGTAAATGCAAGCATGTATAGCATACAACATAAATCATAGAGTTGGCATGAAACATACTCATTCATAACTTTACACATACCTTATCTTATTTTATCATGGCCATGAATGTCTTAATCTTAGCTTGGGCCTTTTCTATTAGGCCTTGGGTGAACTATTACTTTCATTCTCAGTGCCCCTTTTACTCTTAGCGATAAGCTATCAAGCAACTTAAGCATGTGATCATAGAAACATAACCAACTCTAGACAACATGAAAGCATGTTACTAGTAGCAACCAAAACACATAATGTAATACAAAACTTACACACATCATTATGCATGTAAGGAAAAAGGAAGAGTAAGTTACCTAGAATATGCTTAACCTATTGCCAAAATCACTTTCTCAAGATCATCTTATTAGCTCTAATTCAGTCCCACCAATTTTATGTGGAGTGGACCCACTACTTGGCCTAAAACATTAAATTAGCCAAGGTTATGGTCAACCATAGTTTAACTAGTCTTAAATCATCAATATAAAGTGCTGGACAGAGATTAAGGGCCTTTAAGACACACTTCTCTACTCAAGCTTACTTGAAGCTCATTTTGGCTATAATTAGTCTTAAATTTGGAAAATCATAACTTGATCTAAGGACATCCAAATTTAGCAAACTTTAGCTTTTTAGAAAGCTCTAAACATGCACTTTTCTACTATAAAAATTTTAAAGCAAAATAATTTTATTTGACCCTCAAATGCTTCAAAAATTAGATCTACTATAGGGCATAAAATCTGTTTTGATACTTTTTTTGGGCAAATTTAAAAATTTGCAAAATATTCTACTGAACTCTAAAAATTACCAACTTTAGCTCAAATTAAATTTCTACGTGTCTTCTAAAACATGCCAAGTGTAACACCCTAAAATTAATTAAGACTAATTATGGTGATTAGGGAGTTGACGTGAATTAATTAGCAAAATCAATTAAGAGAGATTTGTACTTAATCAAGGCCTTATGATTAGTTCAATTATGTTTGAGGCCTAATATCATAGCCTAATTATACCATGAGCTTGGTAGGAGAGCCCAATACTAACTTTATTGTAAGCCTAACTTAAATTTTCTAAAAGCCCAAAACTTATAAGTGAATTTAAGTGAGATAAAAAGCCATTTAGCCTTAGCCCAAACTTGAGGAAGTGAGTCCAAATAGGTCTTGAGTTATCAAATTAACACACTCCATCCTTAACATTAAAAATTCTATAGCCCAACCTAATGAACCTTGGCCCAATTTGTTAAGCATCAGCCCACAAGAATAATAGGTCCATTAGACTAGCCCATTTGCACTAAAACCCTAAGAAGTCTTCTCTCCACCCATTTGGCTGCCAAGGCATTCATTTTCTGTAGAACAAGAAGAAGAAATTCGCATGTTAGAAGAAGGGCTAGGGTTTCCAACATTTTGGCTCAAATTTGCATTCTTTAAGGGAGATTTAGCCAAGGTAGGTTCTATATAACTTGACCCTCTTATCTTCCTCTACATTTTGGTCCGATTGATTTGTCATTCAGAGAATTTTCATCTCTTCTTAGGATGAAATCTAGTTTTTGGATGGTTGTTGCAAAATTTTCAGAATTGAAGGTTAAAGGGATAATTAAGTAAGCATTTCCTTTTTATTTTATGTATTATTTTACTGAAAAATGTCCCTAAGGATTGATTTTCATAATAGGTTATGCTATTATGCAAAATTACAAGGAAATGAAGGTAAAACACTGAGGTTTCTAGGCTTGATGCCTCAAATTCGAATTTTGGAATATTCTATGGTGTGTTCTTAGTAGTTGAGGCTCAACTCAGTCCATTTGGCCTCTTGGATGTATGGGTAAGTGTTCCCTCTTCTCTTGTGTGATGTATATGCTGAATTCCCACATTTTGGATTAACTTTTGCTGCATAGTTTGTACATGTGCGAAAATGAAGTTGTGAGGAGTGAATCATGGTGAGCTTTAATGTATGGATCCTAAATTGGTGCAATAGATCATCAGGAAGCTTGGGTAAGAAGTTCTTAATGATTTCTTGTTAAGATTAATCTATGGATAGGGAGAATTTCCTTACTAATGATAGTTAAATGATGATAATCATGCTTACGTTAAGCTTGGTATGCTTTGGATCACAGTGGTAGCTAGAGGAAGAGTAATTAGCTTCATTGAGGTAACCGAGGTGATTTTTCTTAATTCCATGTATATGTTCATTTTAATATGATATTTGTTACATATGCTTAATTTTGAAATGCTAAATAATTAATTGACTACTTAGATTACGATTGTGATTGGACCTTGTCAGTCCATGGTAGAGCTGTGGTGCGACTGCCACCCGTGCATGTGCTTCAATCAGGTACCTAATTGTGATTAGACCCCAAATGCACTGAGCCCTGGTTGTGCTCATTATAGAGTAGGTGTCATGGACAGACCTCTCCTAATATTATTGGCCATTAACATGTTGTGTGTAATTGCTAGTATGGGACAGTAGTCATTGGTAGCTCAACTAGTTCATTTGCAAATTGAATTGATGATTATGGTATTGATGATATAAAATTGTATTTGCATTAATTAATTTGTACATATATAAAATTTTTCTCTTGTTACTGAAATTGTATATCTCACCCCGATTATAGGTTAACATTTTCAGGGACCGGACCTCTTAGTGGCAAGGAGAAATTAATGGAAGCTTATTATATGGTTTGGTAGAACATAGGTTTGGAAGTCATGTCAGATTGTATTGTATAATTAGATTACTAGTTTTATATTATTGCTGCATTGCATCATGAATTGCCAAGGATAAGGATTGTAATCATTTGATACATCAAATGTCAACTTAAACTAGTGATATATGGAACTTCTACTAGGATTTATGTTTGAATGGAAATGTGAGTAGTATATGAACTTTTTGTTGTCATTGATCTATGAACTCACTAGGTTATGGTGGCTAGAGGTTTAAGGATCCACATTTAAGTTTTGAATGGGTAATGATAGATGTGTTAGGTAGATTAGGTAAAAGAATGACACTAAATCTTCACAAAGTAAGTTAAAATGGCCTAGAGTGTTTCTAGAGGGAGAATTGGAGAATATGGGATGAAATCTTGAGAGTTATAGGAATATAAGGGAATTAGCTGCGGCCAAAATTGAATTAGCTGTGGACAAAAGTGATGAAGTTACCCGGGAAAGAGAGAGAGAGGAATTCACCACAGTGAAAAGTGAAGTTAGCCATGGCAAAATGTGAGAGACAAGTCTGGTGGTGTTCTAAAAGGTAATTCGCCACAACAAAAAGTGTATTTGGCAGCGGCAAAATGTGCGAAATTTGTGAAGGTGTAAAGAGTTGAACCTAAGAGTAATTGGCCATGGCGTAAGAGAATTTAGCCATAGCGAAGGTGCCCAATTTCTCATATTAACTTAGAAACTTTGGTTTTCTCTATGGAAATGATAAGGAATGATTTAGGAGCACTTGTAGGAGGTTCTTGTGAGTTGGAATCAATGGATGATAGGATTAAAAGCTTATAATTGTGGGTTTGATTCTCTCATATGCATAAATAGTTATGAGTAATTAGTTAATGACTCTAATAATATCAAGGTTTAAATTTCCTCACCTTTTCCTAATGTAAGTAATCTCATAATGACTTCAAACCTTGATTGATGATTATTAATCGCGTCTTTAACCTTAATTACTATGATTAGGAGTTAGGGTCGTCACACCAAGTTTCAACCTAGAACTCAGCCTCTAAGACCTTCAAGTGTAGACCTACACTTTCTTGCTCATAATGGTTCTGTTTTAGCAACTTAAGATGCCAACTTGAGATTTCTTTGGAGTTTCTTGCTATGGGCAAAGTTCTTATCACTTGACTATAGTTGAAATTTGCCCTATTGCTCAAAATGACCATTCCACTTGCCAAAACTCCTTTATTTGGTCATATTTCCCACGTAGGCATAATTGGGTTCTTAAACCTCCATTTACTAATTTGAGCTTCTTGGCTTTTAAACTTTAACTTCATATATGACTCATTTGACTCTCAAAGAACACAATTAAGCCATAAAACACTAGCCAAAACTTAAGCTCCTACACATTGTTTACTATGCCTTATATGTGACCTTAGATTTTGGTTTTCAAAATATGGCTATTTTGATGTAACTAATGCTTCCATTCATCTCTATAATCCATATCTACATCTCTTGTTACCTTAACATCATCAAAGAAATATTCTAAGTGCTCCATCTTATGAATGGTTGATACTACACCTGTGGTATTCTATTTTGGAGTTTTTAGTAATTCATGCTAAATGGTTGGTAGATTCATAGTCCTCATCCTTAAAATCCCTAAATACATTAAGAGGACATTAAGAAACATTAGCTCTAGGATTCTCTCTATAATATCTAATTTTCGTTAAACGACGAAAATGAGTGCATTTTCAAAGCAAGTCTCCCAAAATGAATTAGTTAAGGTCTCAAAAAATTTAAGTAGCATTTTAGACTCCTACAAATGAGAATCCCAGACTTAGGCGAAGAGAAAAATAGAGCTAGAATGAAGAAATGAAATTTAAAGGAAAACTTATAAAACGTAATGGCATTTTTATAATTTTGAATAAATTTTGGAATTCACATAGGAGGGCTTTTTAAATGAAAGTTTTGAGTTCTACAGGGTTCTCAGAGGCCCTAAAAATTATGAAAAGGCCCAGGACAGTTAAAACCCCTTCCGATGGACGTTTTCTATCGTCGGTGTACCTTAACTATGATGAATTTATTCGAAAAGGTTTTAACTTTGATTTGAGTGATTCCAAAGGTATTTTACTAAATTGGAAACCTAAATTTTATAATAGAAAAGACAGTTCTCAAAAAAGAGCTAAAACGAATTAGAAACAAAAATACCAAGAACGAAAGGCAAAATAGAAATTTTTGAAAAGTCTTTATTCCTTCCTCCTATAAATAGATGGCGCCCCACTCTCCCACTCATTTAGCTTCATATGTTTCTACCCCAAACCAGAGAGAAAATTTTAGGAGAGTGGCGCACAAGAGGAAGAGGAAAAGGAGGAGAAATCAAAGCTAAAAGGTATGAAATTTTGGTAGTTTTTCATGCTCTGTCCCTTGTAAACCTCTTCTTCTCCATTTCTCTTTCTTTCTTATGATTATATTGAAGTATATGGATCTATTTTAAGAGGGAAATTAAGGGGAAAAGTCAAATTTGAAGGAAGGAGGCCAAAGAAGGGAGGATGCAAGTGAGAAAATAAGAAAAAATAAGGTAATTTCTCCTTCCATGATTGCTACCCCTTGCTCCTCTTCTCTCCATGTTTCGCCCCACTTAAGAAGCAATAGGAGGGCTTAGATTTTGGGCAGAACCAAGGGTGATTCTTAGGAAAAAAAGTGTGGATAATAAGAATATGCTAAGAGAATTAATAAATAACCATAGAAATTCAAGATAGAATCTCTAGAGTTTCATGTGCTCCTTGTAAAATCTGACTTGATATCTTAATTTCTATGCATAAATGAAAGTTTAAATGAGCTCCTAAGATCCCTAGAAGTCTCCCCATGTGCTTTCTCCATCAAGAAAACAAAGCAAAGTCCATAGAGGCCAAACTTCTTCATTGTCTTGGCCAAGAAGGGTTTGGATACCTAGGGAGAGTTTTAAATTTTTTTAAGCCCATTTTTTAGTCATATATAATGAGTGAAAATGAGGGGAAGCTTGGAAAATATTAGGAAGCCTAGAGAATGAATTGGTGTCTTATGTTCCATAATATGACTTAAAGAAGCAACATATAGTTAGGCTCTTTATTTCAATTGTATGATGGCTCCAAGAGGCTTAAAAGGAGTCAAGAATCATATATGAGAGGAAAGAATGGAGCCTAGAATTTATTTGATGGGTGTTGCTTCATTAGGTGTATTCTTGGAACTATAAAGGGGTTAATAGGCAAAGTTAGTGTGTGAGGAAGATGTGTGGCCTTAGAATTGATTTTATGAACCTAATTGGTTTCCATAAATTGTGTTTAGGGCAAAAGAAATCATTCCCACACCTTTGTGTGTGTGAGGTTGAGGAACAGAGAGCAAATTCAAGAGAAAAAGTGTGCGGTTGCATCCAAGGTAGCTCACTCCTCCTTCTCTCATGCATGAATGTATGTTTGGCTTATCTTTGAATGTGTGTATATGTGTTTTAAGCCATGAAAAGTATGCTAGCATGATTTCATATGCCATGGTATCATGATGATCCATTATGTTTTCAAATGATGTTTGTTATGTGTGCTCAAGTTTGTTTAAGTGATGTGAGGCCAAGAACCCTTAGCCATGTGAGGATAAGCTAAGAACCCTTAGAATTGATTGAAACGAAGTAAGGAGTCTCTCAAAAGTGATGTTGACTCCTAAGAGTAAGGTTGAGTCCAAAAACCTCTTAAAGAATTGGTGAGGCAAGTCCAAAATTTACAAGTGAATGGGTGAGGCTAATCCACTTACTTGGCAAGCCTATATATGTTATGTATGACTTGTTCAAATGCCAAGAATGCCTCTTGAATGATTACACATGTTAATATGCCTATGCATGCATTTGTAAGATTTGATTTACATCTTTTATATGTGATTGAAAGGGAGATGAGCTATTGGGATTCTTTGAATCTCATCCCCTCCTCTCCAATATTCTAATATGCTAGATGGACCAAGAGAATAAGAAAATGGGAGCCAACCATTTGAGAGATGAGAATATGACATCAAAGTGCATAGATTTTGTTACTTTAAGTCCATATGAATGGCAAATGTTGTAATCCATTATTGTATATGTCTTATGATATTATGAACATATATAATTATGTTAATATATCATGTATAAATAAGAGTTAAGGTTATATGTATTGAAATGTGCAATTTAGACATGTAATGGCAAAACTAGCATTATGGAAATGTATGTATAAATGGAAGTGGAATGGCCAAATTAAGATGCATGAGGGTTGGAACCACTTGGGCAATTCATACAAGTCATATTCATGCTTTTAAACTTGCCCAAGAGGTGCCAAACATTAAGGGAAGTCATTTGGGCACCATTGGTGTCTAATATGGAGTAAAAATGATCATATTGGAAACCTATACTACTTTTTTCCAAATGAGCTCTTCTTAATCTGAGCTTTGGCATGCATTTAGAGCTTGATGAGAGCTTTTTAGTAAGCTAAAGTACAGAATTTTGGGAGGTCTATGGAATATTTGATAAATTTTTAAAGTTGAAAAAATTTCTGAAATTGGTTCAGGGTATTATTCACTCAAGTCCAAAAATCAATTCTGTCACTCAAGGAGCAAATGATGTCCAATTGTCACAAAATTTTCCATTGAGAAATTAGAAATTCTCAGTGACTTGTGCCAACTAGAAGCACCTCATTTGGATGTCTAAAGAGGGAGATATAAAGTTTTGAACTTTCTGTCCAGTATCAGGCTTCCAGACTGACCTATGTTATTGTTTGATTAGTTTTTGAGTCCTATATGTGCCTAAAATGCGTTTGGAGTTATTTTTCACCCTAGCTAACATCTGTAGCTTTTCATATTGGTATCATTTGCATGAATTGAATTTTCGTGGAATTAATTAGACATTTTAAAATTTATAATAGAAACCTATATCAATACTAGTAACCAATCCTATACGTGCCTAATTGACAGCGAGAAGGGATGGACCCAACATAATATAATATTATTTAATATACTTTAATATTAAATAACTTTACATTATATTATTATTTAATATTACTTTAATGTTAAAAAATATATTATTCTATAATATAATCTAATTATATTATATTGGGCTTATTATTAGGATTTCTAGTCTAACTAAAACCCAAATAATATTATAACATTTCAATTTTATCCCTATTCTTTGTGTGTGACCCCATAGGTTTTTATTACGTTGGTAGTGACCTAAAAAAGAATTCTATTTTAGAATTACAAATAGTAAGTGGTATATAGTAATACTTCACTACCACCCAAGTAATAAGAATGTCTATGATTCGACATACCTAATTAGCAACTAATAATATGCAATTTAGTCCTTTTGTACTGATATCCAAGTTGACTCAAGGAATGGAATGTGTCATCCTTATCAACATTTAACCTATGTTTCTTAACAACAAGTAGACTAATCAAAACAAACTATTAGTATCATATATTAATTCATTTGAGCACAGCTATGCATTTCTTAGTCTCACTCAATCAATATCCCACAAATATCACTCCTCTTATACAAGAGGGACAAAATCTCATCTACATCACTCATATCCCTTCATATGATTCATGATAAATCCAATCACCGTCCTATTGGCCATTTCGATCAAAGGCGACACAAGACGATGTCAAAGTATTTGATTCCTCGCATAGGGAACCATAGTGACTTCAAGTCAAAGGACTTTTTCATTATGGTCACATGAGAATTGCGAATGACACACTTTATAATCTATATTCTCATAGCAGGTCAATCCATTACACTTGTTCTCTAATAATGTATTTATGTATTGACTTAATATCAAATATCCATGACTTAAAGTCATTAGCCACTGCACATACTAATAGTCTTGATGTATTATTGCTACCCCATATCGCAATAATACTTGATTATGAACAATTTAAGAATAAAAATTATTTTAAGGACAATTACAATATTAAATTATATTGTGTAGATATAAAACCAAAATATTATAATTGTATTGCTTAAAAAGAATATGATATAATGTATGTTATTACAATTATCTCATGATTGGCTCCTAGGACATACACCAATAGTATTAGGGTCTAGTTTAATTAAAATGATGAACACTACACATTTCTCAAAATTATTATTTCACCCTTTCTATACTGTAGGCTAATCCAAGGCCACTTTTATACTTCAAACCAATAGTGGCCATTCTTCATCATACCAATTAAGCTCTTGGCCTTTATGTCTAAACCTTGACCCTAGTCTTACAATTTAACCTAGTTTAAGGATACAGGATGTCACATCTAAAGCACTCTTCTTGTTTAAATATATCTAATTGACTTGCAAATTAAACAAACTTCTCTACACCTATGAAGAACTATTATGTAATCCTTTGACATACCCTTTGTTCTATTGTAAAACCAATAATGATGCTCAAGAAGATCCATTAGACTTAATTCCCTTAAAAGTTCACAACAAAGACCTTAATTAAATACCTCCCATGTAGTCTTCCTTCTCATAAAGCACCATACTCTAGCTTTTACCAACATATAATAAAAATAATTTTAGAAATTAGAATGATATTACAAAATTTCTTTGACAATATTGGAATACCACACAAGAAAAACAATATAATCTAACTACTTAACATATAAACCAAACAAGCACCCAATGGATAGCAATGGATCAATTGATTCTTAAGATTCCCGTTGTCTTGGCTTAGATCAACTTTGCTAGGATAGGAAAATCCACTAATCCTTGCTATTTTTTAACCCAAAGGAGGGATTCTTGAAAATTGAAAGTAAGGACATAGTTGCCAAGAAAGTAAGAAATGAATTATCACTTAAAACCAAAGCTTTTAGCAATCCTTGCAAGTTTTAATTTCACTTTGAAGATTTATATTTTTGTTAGAAACAAAGTTGTTTTAAATAGACATAGGGGCAAAAGTGTTGTCTAAGTTCATATTTTTCACAAATAAAAACAACACAAAACAAAATAAAATTGAGAATAGAGGATACCATTAAAAGCAGAAAGAGGCCCTTAAATCCTAATGTGTCGATAAGAGGCTCAAGAAAGTGTGGAACTAGGTGCACCATTCGAGATAAGTTGAAATTTGCTAAGAACAAACTTATTTTAGAGGTGTTGCAAAAATAATTACACTCTATACTATGATAGAAAAAGAGACAATTTTTCATGTTCTAAAAATGTATAGTTGTTAGACTTACATTTCATTATGCATGAACAAACTGAAATTTCATTGATATTATAACACCTTTTTTTTTGTGGATGACAATACAGTACTTTATTTTGGTAAATGAAAGTAAATATAATTTTAGTCTATTTGATTTTATAAAAGCTTTAAATTATTAATCCCTTTAATCTTGTAGAATAAATAAATTAATTAAAAATTAATAAAGACATGCAATATTCAGTGTAAGTGTGTGCCTATGTGCAATCAAGTGTCATTCAAGTACATTAATATGAATTTGCAAAGAATATAGCACAAGGAATCAAACTAGATACTTCTTCCCCACTTTTAATTATAGTATTTCTATGCTTGCTTTGCCATCAATCCATTCTTGTTTGCTTATAAGTCATAAGAACCAAGATAACATTTATTTACTAAGTCACGAATTAGTTAAGTATTTTAGAATAATGCTAGCACATAATTCAAGAGTATGAGAGTTCAACTAAAGTTAACTCAAATGACCAACTCTTCTTATCATGTTACCATTAATGTTTTTATTAATAGTAGCTACGGTTTATATGTAGTTGATTGATCCACCTAATCTATTCAATCTAAATGAATTTATCAACCTAATTAATCAATTTTAATTAGATTAGTTCATCTAAATAATCATCTTAGCACCATGGACAATGCATAGGAAATTAAGATCTCAAGAATTTATCAATTAAATTGTAATTAAACTTCAATACAACCAATAGCTACTTAAAAATAGGTTAACCTAATAAAGCAACTTGCAGATGAAGAACATCACACTTATCCTAAGTTAGCAATGGTATAGATTACTAGAGAGATGCATTTGAGAAAAGCTAACCTCTAGTAGTCATTTGGTCAAATTTATATTCACATAAGAGATAGTAAGCTCGTTCAAGTCTATAAAAAGTATATGTATCCTAGCTAATTCTTAGGCAGCTTGATAAGTCCAAGAGGAGCATCAGCACTCATCGCTGCTAACTAAACATAAGTCAATATTAATGAGGAATCAAAGACTTTAATAAACTAAGATAATCTATTTTGAGTCTAAGTCTTTTTTGTTTAGAATTTCACTCTTAGTTTTTTTTTGTTTTCATTTCCTAGGTAAATATAAACTCATATTTCCACTTAGTATCTAGTGACCAAGCTAGCTAGGCCACTAGACTCTATTAGCATCACTTATTAGGAATGACTTTATCTTTTGAAATGTTAATCACTATGTTAAGCAAACATCCTTATGAAATTTGACCTCAAATACTCAAGTATACTACTTAGAATAATTAATGTACTTGCTAAGGTGATCATGAAAATTAATCGTTCAAGGAGAAAATTCATTGCTAGAGACTTATGACAATCTTTAGGTATGAATGGATAGTTAACACTTGACATTCGCCCTATTCTACAGTAACATCCAATCTCATCTCATGATTCTCACATAAGTCACTCACCCACCGAAGATCACCACTAAAAATAGATTCCCTATTCCTCAACTTGAGGATTTGGTAGACCATATTATTAGCTCTAGTTGGCCATGAATCTACAAAGCACTTTTATGTGAGAAATGACTCATATCTTGCGTATATCTTGCATCTTTTCTTATGTAGATTTTTTGCAACTTATTTTGATGATATTTTAATTTTTAGCAAAAAATTATCACTTAAGTCATTTTCATTAGGTTTTCTCATTCTTAGATAGAGGTGTTATTTCTTACAAACTTAGGTAATTTTCTTATTGTTTCTACACAAAGTTTATCTACTAACCCTAAGAAAGTCAAAGCCATTACTTAATGGCCTATCTCCATATCTATTTTTGATATTTATAGTTTTTATGGATTACCTTCTTTTTATAAGATATTTATAGCGGGATTTAGTATCATGATGGCTCCTATTACACGTTTTCTTAATTTAGGAAATGCATACAAGTGGATTAGCTAGACATTTTGGTAAGAATAAAACCATTGCTTTGGTTAAGAATAGATTGCCTTGGCCATCTCTTATCTTAAAATTGATATTGTCTTAGTTGTTATCCAATGTTGTACTTGTCAAACTACTAAGGGGAAAAAAGCACTGGTTTTTATACTCCCCTTCTTATTCCCCACAAACCATGGAATGATTTAAGCATGTATTTTGTTCTTAGTTTACGTCGTATTGTTCATGATTTAAGCATGTTCTTTGTTCTTAGTTGTTATCCAATGTGTCTTAGTTGCTAAAACTACATATTATTCCCACGTAGCTAATAATTATTTTTTAAAAAAACTAATTGTGCGTTACATGATTTATCGTGTCTTTTATGTTGTGTCTGATAGGGATGTTGGGTTTAGGAATCATGTTTGGAGAACTTCATGGAAATTATTTGGCACATAGTTGAAATTTTCTTCTACTTTTCATCCTTAAAGTAATGATGAAACTAAAGGTTGTCAAGAATAGTTTTAGAAATTTCCTTACGTGTTTGGTTGGAGAAAAGCCTAGTGATTGGATTTGGGTTACCTACTTGTAAATTTTCTTATAATAATTCTGTTCATATATAGATCCATTGGCAAAAGTCCATTTGAGATTATCTATAACTTCACTCCTCGCCAGCCCATAATTGATTTTGTGCCTTTACCTATTCATTCCAAGTCTTCTGATACAGATGGAATTTTTGCCACTCATTTGTGATTTACATGCCAAGTGCCGACGTTAGACGTAAAGTGGCTATGAGTGCTAATTATAAACTTCTTGTTCATGTGCATCGTAGGGTTCAAATTTTTAATGTGGCTAATTATGTTATGATTTCGCATTCAACCTAAACGTTGCCCTAAAAATTCCTTTAAAAAGCTTCATGCTAGAGCAACTAGTCCTTTTCTCATATTAGGAGATTAAACAAGGTTCTAATGTATATTACTTGATTTACCTTATGATATGCATATTAGTATTAATGTTTTTAACGTGGAAAAGTTGTTTCGTTACAAAGGCACTTCTGAGTCTCTATTTTGTCTCCAACTGCTTCTACAGTTCCAAATCCTTCTTAGGTACCCAAAGTTCCCACCACCCTGTCAACCTTTGCAGATCATAAAGATAACGTTCTTGATAATGAGAACGTAGATTCGTCTACTAGTCCATTCCCCTATATAAGTCTAATACCACATGGATTACAGAGGACGATTTTCGGCTTCTTGATCGCACAATTCTTGAAGAATATCATTCTTTTCACTCTCCAAGTTAGAAGGGGGAAATGACGCACAGATACTATATTTTATTATTATAACACAATTGAGTCTTGATTTGATTAGTTTTGATTTAGGAAAAATAATTTTGTTTTATTTTGGACTGTTTCGATAATAATCACCTATATATTGGATAGCTATATCTTTCTTGTAGAGTTTTAGTTAAGTTAGACTTTTATATTCACATTATAATTTTGCAGCCTATATGCCTACAAATAAAACTGTCACGGTATTATTTCGTTCACCTATTTTTATTGATTAATAATATTCATTGATATTGTAGCGAGGCTTGTCTACGTGGGGGTTTTTTTTTTTGGGTCAACGTAGGCTTCTCTACGTGTTGATATGCTTGCTAATCTGTCTTAGTATATGTAACATAATTAGGCCCGGACAAACCTGTAACGTAGGCGACGTACTGATGCTAGGGAAGTCGCATAAAGTAAAAAATTTAAGAGTTAGATGAGACATCAACTAGAGTTGCAACTCTCGCCCTAGGGACCATGATAGTTAAGGTAAGGAATAGTATAGATTTTAGGGAGACTTTTAAAATTTCCACAAAATTTTATCTATTTCAAATATTGTTTAGTTCTTAATATATAAGTATGATTTCATGATTCTCACGCTTGCTAGTCAATTATTCTATTTTGAGGTGCGACATTTTAAAGAGAGGGTTTCTCATTTGGTGTAACTATGGTATGAATGGAATTAAAAGAAAAATAAATATAAAATAGAGAATTGTAGAAGGATCTAATTTTTATGGTTTCAAACAATAAAACATGTAGCTTGAAATGGAAGTTGAACTCACCAAATTTAGGTAAAGCATACATGTTTTTTAACATCAATACGATCAATATATCGAGTACTTCTACCAGCCTATTTTGTCTAATTGTTAATAACTTGCTGTGGCTACTTTCTTACTTTGGCTTTCAATTAGGATATGCACCCATAAGTAGTACTTGCATACAATTATTTTCTTTTTTCTTAAGCATATTTTTTGTGTATTCTTAAAGTAATCCAACATTATTGTAAGAGGATGAATGTGACTGAACCTCGGGAAGGTTCCTCAATATAAAATAATTTCCCCAAAAAGGTGTAAGAATTATTTAACTTGGCTCAACCTTTTTCATATAATAAATTTAAAATTTGTTATATAGATTTGTTCACTAATTAATTTAAGTAGATAAACATTAAGGTATCGTGGAAAATCAACATTTGTCTAAGATCTTGAGAATCGAAATGTAAAATATGGAACATGAGTACTCTTCATTTTCAGCATTTTCTTTTCATATTCTTTTCTACTTTTACGTATTCTTTTTGAAAATTTCAATTTTGCAAATGGGTGCGTGATTTTACCTCTAGGGGTATTTAGTTGGTGGTGCTAAAACGTGAATTTATTCAAATATAATTTTAATATTTAAACTTTATTCACTATTAATTATTAATTAAATATCGAGTATTTATTTTGTCTAATTTAATTTATAGTTAGATATCCAAAATATTTGTCTAATTTCCCATACCTGTAAATTATCTAAACTATTTGTTTTGCCTTTATATATTATTTATTTAATTTATTATATATTAATTTCTCAACTATTATACATGTAATTTGGATGAGTGATAAAGGATATATGAGAGCCATCCATGTAGAAGCCAACATGTTAGAAGTTGACGTGAACCATTGGGTATATATATTAATCCAGTAACATACAAGAGTTTATCTTCTTTGACCCATTACGCATGCATCTTGATTTTTTTTATACTTGAATTGCAATTTATAGTTTTCTCTTTGAAAAACAAGTAAAGCATGCCTTTCTTCTCATTTTTATCAAACATTTTTCTTTATGGTTCTACCCACGTTTCAAGTTAGCTATTATACTTCATTTTTTCGCAACCAAATTTTTATAATTTTAAATTATTTTTAATATGGCCTCTAATGTCAATAACCGTCATGACACCATATATAAAATATACATTAAAGTGATAAACGAACATTCTAACTAGTATATTAATCCTATGTGCACTTTCTCTCCTCCATCCTTTATTCCTATATGGTTTTAGCAAATTTTAAATAATAAAACTTTCTGAGTAAAATTCCTACTGACTACCATAACCCTTATTTGATACTAGCCATTTAAATATAAGCTTTTTTTTTCTTTTAACATTCAGTTTGTGGTTCAAATTAGCAAAACTCGCGAAAGAAATTCTCTCATCCTACTGTGCTTCAGAGAACAACATATAAAAAAATGTATCGAAAAACTTTATGAAAAAATAAAAGAAAATTGAAGGTGATAGGAAAGGGATTTAAAAATAGAGTGAACAAAAAAAAAATAGTAGTAGAAAAAGTGAAAGTTACAATGAGGTGGACATGAAAAGAAAAGAACTCCTGGCATGTCAAATTTGACTTTTAATATCCCCAGCTGTGGACAGCATTTCTATCCCGGTAGAAGGAGACTAAAACTTCCAAAATTTAAGTAAATAAAATAAAATAAAATAATGCGAGCTCATCAAATTTAGTGATAAAACGGGGAAAAAATTTATATACACAAACTTCATGTAAATCTTTTTTACCAAATATTAAAACATAAAACACTTATTAGACATGAGTTTTACTCAAAAAACGCACATCATATTTCAATATTTACACATACACAATCTAGATGAAGGTTTGGTTAGCCGCATTGACATATTTCACGCGATGTTGTCCTAGAAATTGATGACATGAACTAAATTAAAAATAGTTCTAAATTTTAATAAATTAATTACAAATATATATAATAACTAAATAATTCCTTAAAATTATATGCAAGAACTCTATATCTATGTATGTATACACACACATACAGTGGTAAGAGATTTTGATTCTTTACCGTTACTACATCGTACAATAATTGGAAAAAATGAAGATGGGGTGGGTCCCATATTCATGGCGGGTCCCATTTTTATAACAAGTTAATAACTACAGGGGTTTGCTTTCTATAACTAACGGCTCATTTAGTAGATAAAAAATTAAGAATAAAAATAAGAATAAAAAATAAAAAAATAATTTTGTTAATAAAAAATATTTATAATATCTTTTATTCTTAATAATTAAATAATTATTATTATTAAAAATATTAAATAATAATTATAAGGATAAAATTAAATTAAAATTTTACCCAACTTTTCCTCTTCCCTTGCTTCTTCCCTCTCCAATTCTCTCTTCGGAACGGGCTTAAGATGTTTGTCAAATATATTATGTTAGTATATCATAAAACAATGTCATATCGTTACAAGTGATATATAATTATAGGAATTTGATTGAAAAAATATGAAGAGTAAAGACCAATTAAAATTGGGTATAAGGTACAATTGTTGGATTAAACATTTTGTCTTAGAAAAATTACAATGAAGGACTCATATTATATAAAATTTACAATAAATGATCTTAAAAATTAAAATTATCATTAAGGATCATTATTACTATCAAGTTTTATAGAATTTTACTATTAATTTTAAGGCATTTATTATTGGGTGTAAGAAAGTACTAAACTTTTTTATACCTAGTAATAAATATTTTAAAATTGGTAATAAACTTCTTTAAAATTTGATGGTAATGATGATTCTTAAAAATAATTTTAATTTTTAAAGTCTTTTATTATAAATTTTATATGATATAGGTCTTTTATTATAATTTTTTCTTTTGTCTTCTTAATGATGTGTCAACCTTCGCTTCACCAAACGCAAAGATTAGTACTAAATTGTTCTTTGGTAAGCAAAGAAAAAGATTATTCAAAAAACTTAAACATTAAATGTAGGTATAATTTTTTTATCTTTTTATCATTAAATTTTACAATTAAAACATGTTAAATATATAATTTTTTAATAATAATCTGAAAATATATTTTTAATTAAAAATTATGTATTTATTATATTTTAATTAAAAATTTTGACAACAACTATATAAATAATTACATATACATTTTTTTTTGAAAATTTATTTAATCTTGATAAAGCAATGGGGGTTGGATTCTATTCACTTAGACTTCAAAGCAGGGCAGAAAAGTCTTGGCTTCTGTTTGTTAAAATTTTTAATTTTGTCAAAAAAAATCCATCTAATCTAAATTTTAGATTAATTTTTTTAGAAAATCCCTTTTAAAATAAATAATTGTTTATTATTTTTATTTTAATCAATTGCTATAAGTATATTATTGTCACTACTTTTCATCATGGGCTAACATGATTGTTTAAATTTGTCATAGATTACTTTAGGGCCTCAAAATAAAATTTTTTATATAAAATTTTATTCATGAAACAAGTAACAAAATTTTTTTGGAAAATTTTTTAACCTTTTAAAAAACAAATAGAGCGTGAAATTATTGTACCAATATGTCAATTGTTTTTAATTTAAACTTTTAAATAAGTTATTAGATATTATTTAGTAGCCATAGATTTTGATTATTTGCAAGAAGATTAAGTTCAACCTTCCTTGTTGAAAAATACCTAAAATAAAAAGGAATAATAAATTTTTAGAATAAATTAGACTCATTTCTTCTAATGTTTGGTTAAATTACACTTGATCTTTTTTTTATTTAAAAAATTATATTTGACTCCCCTATAACTTATTTCTATCAATGAAATTGATTTTTTTTAATAGAAAACATGTTTTTTTCAAAAATAAAATTGCTCAATTGTTTTCACTATCACATTAAGAATAAAATCATATTCTCATATTGAAGCACAACATCAACTTTGCTTGTTACCTTTATCATGATATTAAGAATAAAATTACTCTCTCATATTATGCAAAAAAGTAGCTTCTTTAACAAAAGATAAATTAAAGAGGAGGGTTTTGCAATATATATTAAAATTTCAAGAAAGTCAAATGTATATTTTTGAGATAAGAGAACTATCATATATAACTTAATTGAATCTCCGAGTAAGTTAGTGTAATTTATTCATCTTTTAATATGGCTTCTATTATGGGTGCCACTCAGTCAAAAACAAACTGCTACTTTAGGCCAAAAACAAACTTAGCTATAAGAAGTAAGAAATAGAAACTTAGGATCACTGTTGCAAGATTTATACCAATAAAATACTATTGGAAATCTCCCATTTAAAGTCTTCAGCTATATAGCATGAGAAGATGTAGTGAGGAGTGTTAATCTTCTCTATGCTCTTCCTTCAACTACGAAGTTGAATAAATGTATGTCCAACGAAACTTCCTTCTCAAGGTAGGATACAACTTGTACTATGACAAAAAAAGTATCCAAATATAAAGCAAAATGCAACCTTTCAAATTCCATCCATTCTTAATGCAATAAGAAAACCACCTCCAAACTTCTCTTAAGCACTCAAAGCCTACACTCTTAAACATTTCTGCTAGAAGTATATAGGACTGAGTTAGCTCTAGTCGTTTAGACCTTAGTTAGCTTACTACTATCTATAGCACCACTTTCAAGAGGGAAAAATAGTACCAACACATTGACAAGACAAGGGTTTTTACAAAAAACACATTACTTTGATGGTAAGTTCCCCTTACCCCTTTTTTAGTGACATGCATCCAAGATAGGAGGTAGTTGCTTCTAATCAGAACTTGGGAAGCATAACATGGATAGCTACAAGTTCCTATACAAAATGACTTGTTAAGAGATGGATGAGATAATAGTGCTAAAAAGTTATAAGGATGGATGAGAATTAGATATAGCATTGAACAATGAGGGTGAATAAGATATTAGTGTTGAAAAAATTATAAGGTTGCATACGAAATAAATATAGCCTAGAATTACGAAGTCAATCATTGAGAACTTAGAGATTAAATAATGTTCGATTTGAAGATTAAGTAATAGTCATGAAAAAGGAAATATTGTCAATCTAGGAAATTAGTTGATAAGGATGAATCGTGCTGATTAAGGAAATTAGCTTAGATCAAGGTGAACAACATTGATTGAAGAAATTCTACCTAAGCAAATTTATGAGTTTAGTGGTGAACAATGTTGATTTGAAGATTTGGTTGATTAAGGAAGTTAAATAAGTATAGATGAATGGTAATTGATTTAAGGACTTAGCTAGTGATAACTAGCAATTTGAGGAAAATAGTATAGCATTCTTTTAAGCCTAGATGATTAGTATTGAACAGTAATTGATCGAGGATAATTTAGTGTAAATATAGAGGAATTAGTGGATAAAATCTAGTAAATATTACAAAATTAGCTAGCATCAAATAAGACTAGTTATAGTTGATTTTTAAAAATTTGCACTAAAAAAAGGGAAGATAAAATTTGGAAACCTTACAATAAAGTACATTGTTGCATGAATATAATTTTACTTGTAGAAAAAAATGTTTCAACATGAGACACATAATCTCACATTACGACCTAATATTAAGTTCAATATGAGCAGACAAAAAAAAATGATCTATGTGACTCAACTCTATGACTCGAGTTTAAGAAGCCTACTTGGAATGTGTAATTAAAAATCATTTTAAGAACCCAAAATGCAATGCAATATGATAATAGAAAATAAACAGTGATCAAATAAATAAGTACTCATCGAAATTTATTATTGATTTTTGATATAATTAATTACATATTACTTTATATCCTTTATATTATTGTGAAGACCCAAACTTGAGCATGCTTCAATAGCTCTTTAGATGCTGTCATGAACCCATTAACATATATAGTTTGACTTGGCATAGTCCTGTTTGATTTTTCCTCTAAGAAATTATTAAGCTCATTTTGGGTCATCCTCAGATGAAGGCATGAAAGCCTTTCCCTCCACACCATCCTCGGAGTCCTAAAATGACTCACTCATCTCCTGATAGTGCTTATTTAAAGTAAACTCCTTAGAAGAACAAGATAAAGAAGCCATACATGGAGAACTTACTAAAGAAGTAATAGTTAGAGAAACATGTAGAGAGGCTACAAAAAGAACATCAAAACTACCTTAACCAGTGTAAATTGGAAGTAATATCTACACAATATGATCTTGAGGCAATGTCAAGTCATAATGAGTAAACTAACAATTCACCTCGACATTTGTCAATATTGGCTTTGAAGTCATCAAACTTAAAGGGATCTTGCCCAGATAGAACCTACTTACCAAATCTAATAAGATAGCTATGTGTATTATCCTTAATAATACTTTATCTCTACCTCCTCATATTGTTAAGATCTAAATTGATTTTATCAATGTAATGATGAGTGAAAGGGAAAGGACCAACAATACTCCTTATGTACAAGAAAATAATAAACCCATAATGAACTTATGTAGCTTCTAATAAAGAAGCAATGATGATTAAGTCTATTGATGATAATGAACATACTGTATACATTGGCATATTCATTTACATTAAGAAAATGGCAAAACAAAGGAAAGTATGACTCTATCCTTGCACAACATCACAAAGTCACAAAACCTAATACATACTGAATAGTTAATAGGGTCAATTGGTAGAAAGCCACCCCAATTGAACTTATTATGAAACAAAAATGACCATCCAACAAGAAGAGCAGTCCTCTTTGAAGAATGTCATACAATACCAAGGAAGCTCCATTCTCTATGTAAAAAGCCCCTGCTGACCATAAGACAATGGCAGAAGAACATTTAACAAAAAGCTATAACCCTTTCAAGACTAGCGAAAAATCATCCTCCAACATATTACTTCTAAAACCATTAAGGAAATGTGTTGCCATTGCACTCAATAAAACCAACTTAGCAAATGCAAATGAAGCAAAAAGGTAGAACACAAGCATATGGAAGATGAAGCATGAAAGGAAACACGTAGATGGACAAAATTGCAATAAACAAAACTTAAAATATCAATAAACAACCCTTTGCACCCTAAGACTTCTCACACTCCATAGAGCACTCCATATAAATGCAAACAACTATGAGAACATAAAATGACAATACCACTAGCACTAATCACATGACAACTAAGGTATATGTACTACTTTAAGACTGCCTAACTCGACACTTTACTAGTGGAGTTAGGGGCAAGTGTTAGGGGTGCTGCTCAGGCATAAAAGTTCAAATTTGTCAAACTCAATTCAACTCAATTCTATAAAGCCTAAAACACTCAATGGTTACCATTCATCATGTCTCGTTTAAGGAAATTCATATAACAAGTTACCTAAATTGCTTTGAACAAAAAAGCTTTATAAAAAGCCATTAATTAAATGGTTTTATAACTCTATTAGACAACTTGGCCCATTAGTAGCTCACCACCCCTAAAGTTTATAAATAAAGACCCTTACAACACTACCATGGGAGGGAGTTTAAAGGCATATAAAATACATACTAAGCATAAGAACCACAGTCTTATTTTGTCTAATTATTGTATTTCTATCTCTTTAGAACCCTTGATACAAATTATCATCTATATCATCTTTCTCTTCTACCCCATTTCATCAACCACTATGATCACTCTAAAACGAAATGACCCAAAAATGGTTTCATTAACTTTATTAAGGCAAAATTAAGTATGTTTTTCATCCTAAAAGTTTGGGGTCACTATCAATTTTCATCCCAAACATTTATTTTGTGTCAATTTCATCTTACATGTTAGCCAACATTTTCAATGTTATCCTAATTAATGCTTACTCCATCAATTAGATTTAAAAAAACATTACTGGTGTGTTGTTAGCATACTAACAACCATTACAACATGCTGAGGTGGATTATACACTATCTAATCCCATCACACTGATTCATAAATGTTGTCAATTTTTTTGTTTGAAGGGTAACGAGATTAAGGGTTACTGTTATGAGGTCAAGGATTATAATATCCATGCACACAATGTATAATTTATCTTAGCTTGTTGTAATAACTATTAGTTCTTGTGTAAAGATAAGTTATCATATTTTCTTAATTTCATTGACAGAGCTAATATTTAGGGTAACATTGAGATTTTTGACAAATATATATATGATGAAATTAATATAAGATAAATATTTAGAATTAAGTAATGCAAAATATTTGATATGAACACGACATTAACATCAAACATTTACATTTATGAATTACAGTTAGCTTAGAAAACACATTCATTATAATCAATGAAAACATTTTCTTTTTTTTTCTAGACATTACTAATATACGCATTTTTTTATCATCATAATAAACATTTATATCATGCTCACAAAATACTAAATATACATAAAATTAATTTTTTAATATGACAATACTGTAAAAGGTAATTTATATTTAAGACATTAAATATGCACACATTCCTTGACAAACCAAGATCTTGACAAATACTAAATATTCTTTCAAACCACTTTATAAAAAATAGAGTCAGATTTTCTTTTTCTTTTAATTTTTTTGGTGCAAAGACTAAATTGAACCTACAGGAGTAGTTTGTGGGTCAATTTAAATGAGAGCTTATATGAAGCCTGGAATTAGTTGTTGGTAAAGATAGTTTAAAAGAACAATCACGTGGGTTCTCAGACTTAAAGGGGTGAAATAAAACAAGTATTTACACTAAAACAAAGAAACACAAGCAGCTGCAGATTCAATTAAGAGTCCCTTTCAGATTGTCAAAAACAAACCAAGGAGTGTGCTTTTGAAAGCAAGAAAAGCGAGGATTCAAATAATCAAAGCATGAGATCCACATATCAACTTAATCATGATGATCTTGATCTGCCCTTGGGCCACAGATCAAATAGACCAAAGACGAACAGATTGTGGGCCCACAAATTTAATGGCATTACCCCTCTCCTTCTCTCTTCTTTCCCTGGCTCAAAGCTTCTCTCACATTTGAGCAGAAAAGCCCAAGAAAAAAACAAAAGTGACTATTATGTTTTTTTTTTCTTTTTCAATTATAGTTTGGTTTTACATGGATTTAGATTGGCGAGCAATTTGAAGTATATATGTTATTTAATTAATTTATGATTTATAATTTAATATTTGATTATAATATAGTATTTTAGCACAATTTTAAGATGTAAATATTAAAATAATAAATAATTTTATCATAAAAAATTTTCTTTATTTATGTCTCAAACAGTTTTGTAGATATGAAACTAAATGGAAACTATTAAGTTTCACATTAAAAAAAATGCGTTTATGTGTGAGTATTTAAGTAGGATGTACGCTGTTAAGTGTTTTACTTTTAATGTTTGGTAAAAAAAAAAAACTTAATAGAAACTAGAGTATTGGTTCTTTTTTTTTTTTCAATTTTTAAATATGATTTTATTATATTTTTTCTATTAATTTTGGCTCCATTCAAACTTAGATCATTGGATATAGAGACTTGACCCAAAATTTATTGATAACTATTATTTTAATTTTAATAATAATTTCAAAAGATTATAAAATTATTCAACATATAAAGAAAATATAATTTCAATAATAAAATTTTTATCATTTTAAGTGATATTTGTTTTTCATGAAATTTGGACCCCAGAAAAATATGATATAAGGATTACGTGAAAACAGAACAAATTATGAAAAAATTAAATAATACCCACTAGATTAAAAGGTATTTCTTTCTGTCTAAAATATAAGTCACTCAAGGAACAAAATTTTAATTTAAAATGTAAGTCACTTGACAATAATTATTATTATTATTTTTTATAATACACTTCATTTAATAACAATAGCTGTATTGACTATAAGAGTAAGGTTAAAAATATATGATAATATTTAAAAAATTTAAAAATATAATTAATTTTTTTAAAAAAATATAAATTTATTAAAAATAACTTATATTTTAAATCAAAAATAATAATTAACATAATAATGGAGCCAAATTAGTGAAAGAGAATTTAATTTGCCCTTTTCTTTTTCTCTCTTTTGGACATAACATTATTTATTTACTGCTGTCACTGACGAGTGATTACTGATCCTCCTCCACATTTTTTTTTCAATCTTCTGTGTGTGAGCAGAGAGTAAATGGAGCACCAGATAAAAGCAACTGAAACAGCAGGGTTGCGAAGCTACATGGTTCTTGTCGCAATATGCACATTTTCCTCTGGTTAAAATGGTAATTTCAACATTTTCACAGTACAGTTTGCTACCAATCACCCTCTTTCTGCACAAGCCGCCTCATAACTCAGTTTCCCTCACACTCACACACAAACACTCTCACCTAAAGAGAAAGAAAGAGAGAAAGAGAAGGGGACAAAAGGGTTCAGCTTTTAGAGGGCGAAAGTGAGATCTTTTAAACACACACACTCATCCATCTACCGGAGAGCAAGATAGAAAGAAAAGAAAAGAAAAGAGACTTAATGTGCACGCCATTAGAGTGTTTCCAAGCTGCAAAAGAGCTTTAATTGCTTTGCCTTGCTTAGCTAGTGCCTGCAAATTAGGGTTTTCCATATTTGCGATCCAATCCCACTACTTCTTCACTGAATTTCATAGGTGAGTTGATACCTTCCCTTAAAATCCCATAATTGTTTCACTGAAAAGACGCAAACTTTACTGAGCTAGCTGGTGTTTCACTTACAGGTCGTGACTATCGAGCGAGCTCAGAACGGCGTCGTCCTAGACCTGAGAGAGAGAGAGAGATGTTGGACTATGAATGGGGGAACCCTTCCACTATAATGCTCACCGGAAACGAAGAAGCCGTTGCTGCCGCTGCCACCGCAGACTCCGACCAAAGCCATCGGCAAATCTTCGAGCACTACGCCTCCCACGCCTTCTTAACCGACCATCTTATTTCTCAAACTCCACCGGGACCCGCACCCGCCACCACCGCTGATTTCTCTCTAGTACACCACCATCAGCAATTTCACTCGCAAGCCCATCACCATATTTACCACCACCACCACTCCCTCTTCGACCCACGCGCCTTTCCCGGCGCGTCGTCGTCCCCTTTCCCTCCTCCACAACCACAACCACCGCCACAGCCACCTCATTCCATGTTCTCCCTTGACCCGCTCACTCCGGTCAACTCCAGCAACTGCGGGCCTGGTGGGCTTCTGGTTGTGCCCAAGTCCGAGGATGTGGGTCGGCCCATGGACTTCTCGGCGTCACGAATTGGGCTCAACCTGGGCGGCCGCACGTACTTCTCCTCCTCTGAAGACGACTTCGTGAGCCGGCTCTACCGCCGGTCCAGGCCAGCGGAACCGGGCTCGACGACGTCGTTGCACAACAACTCACCGAGGTGCCAAGCCGAGGGATGCAATGCCGATCTCTCGCACGCGAAGCACTACCACCGCCGGCACAAGGTCTGCGAGTTTCACTCCAAGGCCGCCACCGTTATCGCCGCCGGGTTGACTCAGCGATTCTGCCAGCAGTGCAGCAGGTGGTTGCTGTGAGGGAATTGACGAAAATGCCCCTGGGCTCTGTCCCCTCCGCTGGGTGCCAAACTGCCAATCATTTGTGTTGTTGTGCCCCCGTACAAGGGCTGATCCCGAGGGCATTTGCGTCCGGAGGAAATTTCCCCTCTTGTTTTCCTTTTCGTACTCTTTGCCCTTTGCTTCTTATGGTAGCTTCATCAGAATTAAACCAAGTTTAATAAATTTACCACTTTTTTATTTCAAAGAAATCATTAGTGGGTTTTAAAATGACAAAAAGAACCATCATTTGAATGTGTATTTTCAATATTTTCACCACCATCACCTCTTCCTCCTCTTCTCACTTGCACTCATATGCAAAGGCAAGCACAAGATGATGGCTATGATGATTTAAAAGACGAAAGTGCCCTTAAGGGACTCGTTACTATGCCAATGATTGACATGGAAATGCCGAGGGCATTTCGGTCTCTCTGAATTCTAACATCTCCACTCTCCTTTCAGCTTACGTACTGCATTATTTTGCTCCTTCTTAGTAGAATTAAAATGCCAATTTCAGCTGCATTATTAACCGTCACCATTCATAATTATTTGAAATTTATATATATATAGTACAGATATAATTATTTCCTTCTTGCAGGTTCCATCTTCTCTCGGAGTTTGATAACGGAAAACGTAGCTGCAGGAAGAGACTGGCAGATCATAATCGTCGCCGAAGAAAAACTCATCAGCCAACTCAGGAAACCCAGAAATCTCAACTCGAAAATGCCCGCAATTCTACTTTGGACAGTGTTGCAAGTAAAATCCTCTTCCCCTATCCTTTCTCTCGATCTCTTACGACATAACCATTTTTTTTAATTGCAGTATAATTATATAATTATATATGCAATACATGCATGATTTTCTTGCAGTAATGAAAGCTTTCATTTCGTAAACATTTTGTATTTGGGTACCCAAAGTTGTAATCTTTTTAGTAAAATGTGAATCAATTGGAGGCCTTCCTATGTAAATTCTTCAACTCTATTAATTTGCAGGGTCCCCACCGGAATCCGGAGCTCAGTCATCCTCATCCGTGACGGTGGCGGTGTCGCCGCCGGATTATTTCCGGCAGAGGCCATATCAAAGTACAAGCTCTCCCACAATATCAAGCACACTGTTTTTCTCAAGTGGGTAGTAGAATTGATTAAAATGCATGTGAGAGAACTAGCTATAAATTTGCATGCATGAGCTACCCAGTTAGGAATCAAAATAATAGTGAACTTCTGCTTGTAACTTTCTCCCTAAATTTGATTCCAAAGTTATAATCTGGTGTTATATTAAGATTGATTCAAAGCTTCTATATAAAAATATTATTACCCTCTTTTATTTCTTGTACATTAATTTTCTTGGGGGTTCAATAAATTCTTGAGCGCTAGCTGCAGCTAGCTAGCATGTGTACTTCATCCTTTTCAGGTTTCACTGCTTCTAATTAAATTTCAATAATGCTTAGGTAAACTGTGGATAGAAGGGAAAAATTGGTTCCTTTGTTTGGATTTTCCCGGATATAGTGCCTGTGAGGATTTCAGAGAGAAAGTTATAGCAGCTAATTAAGTACGGGTGATTCAGGTTATATTTTCATATGGGGGCTGTCTGATCCTGGAATTTTCCCGGGAAAATGCAGGAATCACATAAGTGAAAATATATGTTATGCATGCATCAGATAGAAAATATTAAAAACGGATCTAGATCCTCATAATAAGTTTCACATAATAATTGCATTTCATCACTTATTTTTATTTAAAAATAACTTTTTATATATATTACCCGACGAAAAATAAAATTTATAATATTAATAGTGAAAATTCATAAATTAATTTAATAAAATGGTAAATATTAGTGGTTTTAATTATTATTTGATGTAATATCTTTTCAATTATTATTTTATTTTAATTAAAAATAAATAATAAACTGCAATCAAAATAAATAAATAAATAATAAACTATAACTAATATAACACTTTAAAAAATTCTTAGATGAATGTACACTTAATAGTTAAGACTTAATTTATACAGAAAAGCTATTGTATAGATCAAAATCTGCCCTTTAGACGTATATGCTGCATGCAAAAAAATTTTCACTTAATCTTCACGTGTATCTCAATGCAGTAAGAACTAATCAGTTTTCAATTACGAAGATGACGAAGAGAACATGAGCCTTTTCATTCAAAAAAAAAAACTCGAGTCTTTTAGATGTTGAATGGTTTTTTAAATTTATGTATGATAAAAATATTATTTTTATATAAATTTTAAAATAATTTAACAAATAAGATCTCTAATGTGGATCTGTCTTAATTTATTTTTATTAACTTTCTTGTTAATTAAAAAAAAAGAAACAAGAAGAGTAAAGAAAATTAGATACATTAATATGTGAATTTCATACACTCTTTTCTGTGTTTTTTTTAAATTATCTCTCTTTCATGTTTTTAAATTAATAAAAGATTGATAAATAGTAAATTGAAAAGATTTAAATTCCAAATACGTGCAAGATTTTCCTCCTAATTAATAGAAACTTCTTCTGGGGATGCCAAAGCCGTCGAGCTGTCTCCCCTATGGAGGCTGTAGCTGTACTACTGAACTGAACCCTTAAGCTACTATTATTACCAAAATCAATCAGATAGTCTCTCTCTGTCTATCCTCTCTCTTTCACTCTTTCTCTCTCATTATCAACATAGATGTGTGGCTGTTCCTTGTTAAGGATCTACCGGTTGGGTCTACAAAACAAAGAAAGGTACAAAGCAGAGGTGGATCATAATCTTTGGTGATGTGAGCTAAGCATTTGATTGCATGGGGCCTCCCTCTTTCTCTTTCCCTCCTCTTTTTCTCTCCCTCCTGGTTTGTGCGTGTCTGGAGTGGAGACTAGACTAATACGCGGGTAAGACACAACATGATACAGTTCATTTTTTATCGGTGTTGCATCATAAGATAAGCATTTAATTACATTATAACATATTTAATACGAGTATCGAATATGCTGTAAACAAGATTCTGTCATGGTCCTGTGTTGCTGAAACGTGCCTAGAGATGCAAGGCCAATATCTCATTGAGCATATATACATAAATAGATGGCTCAAACAATAAAAACTGGAAGGGACTAGTATCTAAAACTAGGCCTGAAGTTACATCAAACTATTAATGGGGAGCCTGCCTGCCTTCACAAGTATGCTGAAAGCATATTTACTTCTTCAATGTCAGGTTGGATTTTATATCTTGGCAATATATCATGAAATTAACGTCTAATATGTATCTTAAATAATTGATTTCATATTTATAATTATAATCTGTTTTTTTTTATATTTTTGTTTACAGAATTAATATTGCAATTATATAAATGAAAATTACAGCCTATAATCAAATATTGAAAAGGGTAAGCATATTAAGCCTGACACCAATATCAGGAGATTCTGGCTAAAGGAATATTTCTATGCTATTGATATACTAAGCCACTAACGCTTGGGTGTGGGATATCTAATTATTAAAGCTGATTGGGCAACATTAGTTAGCTTAGTTATATAATTGATATAAAATTAAAGTTCAATTTTAATTTTATTTTGATAAATTCATTTTTTTTTATTTATGGCTTTTCATCCCTTAAATATTATAACCACCCCTTTAATTTGTACCTAGGATACTCTCTTTCTAATTCTCACGTAATACCAGCTTCATATGATCATAGTATACTACTATGTCCATTCTATATGTAGAAGTCAATCACCAAAAATGCAAAATTCTCACCAAATTCTATGAGAATTTTTGTGAGAATAAAATTTTTTACAGATTTTAGGTCATGAAAAAAATAGTCATAAGAATTTGCAACTTTTGTAAAATTTTTCTGTAAAAAAAATATTTTCACGATTAGTTCTCACAGAAATTATTACAAATTTTAAGTCATAAAAAAAATAGTAATAAGAATTTATAATTTTCATAAATTTTTCTGTGAGAACGTTAAGAAATTTTTGAGTGTTTTTTCAAAAATTAAGATGAAATTTGTGATTTTCTCACAAAATTTTCACGATAATTTATTGTGATGATAAAAAAAGTTTTAATTTCATTTTTGTGCTCTTGCAATATTTTACTGTAAAAATTATAAAAAAAAAATTATGAATTCTCACAGTAAATTACATGAAAATGTAAAAAAAATTATAAATTTTTTAATTTCACAATAATTTATCACGAAACCACCACCAAAAAAAGGCTTTCAACGTGTTAATAGTCATGACCCCCTTTCCAGCGGCTATCGGCAATGCATGCTCGGTCTTGTTAGTGACAAGTGCACGATTGTGGGTTTGTCACGGTGGATGATAGAAGGCACGATTAGCTCCTATTAGCTCCAATACAAAGCAAAGAAGAAAGCAAATGAAGGTTGGGGTTTCTTTGCATTTTATTTTACATTATGCTTTTCAATTTTTTCTCAATTCTCATGGAATTTTTTTGTGTGAATTAAAATTTACAATTCTTTTGATAATTTTCATAGAATTTTTGTCATCAAAATTAAAAAAATTACAAATTTTTTAATTCTAATGGAAACATTCTGTAAAAACACATTTTTACTTTTAAATTTCACAAAAATTTTTGAAATTCTCACAAGAAATTTCAATGAAAACAAAAAAGAATTTCACTTAATATTCCACGTTTCAATTTTTTTTTTTTACTATTCTCACAAATTTTTTTGTAAGAATAAAAAAATTACAATTTTTTTAATTTTCTTATTTTTCTATGAAAGTTAAAAAAAATTGAAAATCCTTTTATTTTCACAAAAAAAAATTTATGAGAATTAAAATACATTTTTCCTCTTAAATTTCACAAACATTTTTAAATTATCATGGTAAATTAATTTTTCTCATAAAAAATTTGTAAGAATTTTTGACGTACTTTTCTCATGGTAAAATACAATGAAAATAGAAAAAAATATAAGTTTTTTTATAATATTTTATAGTGGGAATAATAAAAAAATTAGGTTTATTTGTTTATAATTCTCATGGTATTTTTCCATGAGAATTAAAAAAGTATTTGTTAAATATTTTTTTTCATAATAAATTTTTTACGAGAATTGTTGATGCACTATTCTCATAGCAAAATACAGTTAAAATAAAAAAATTCCAAATTTTTTTTCATTCTCATGGTATTTGGCAATCAGAATAGTAAAAGAACTTTTAGGTTCTATTTCTCATAATTGTCATGGTATTTTTATACAAAAGTATTTGTTAAATTTTTTTTTTCTCACAAAAAAAACTGTGAGAATCGTTGGCACCTCATTTCTGTCATACCACAACATATTTGTCATTGAATTTTTTTTAAAATTCTTTCAAAAAATTCTTACAAAAGAAAATTGTGAGAATTTACTGCAAAAATTATAAAAAAACTTGTAAACTATGACAATGTCTATAAGAAATTATACAAGTTCTGCAAGAATTTTTTGAGAGAAAAATTTTGATTTCTTATAGTGAATAGTTTTTTTTTTTTTCTGGGAAGGAGAAGTCAATGGTATTTTAGCATCTTTAGTAAAGTATCGAAATTACTTTGAATGACAAAATGACCTCACTGCAATATTTTTTAGGAGACCGAAGATAAAAATATAATTATATATATGGTCATCAAATCACTATAAATAAAAATAAAATTTTATTGAACCTTTTCTTTTGTTTTTGTAAAATCCATTATACGATATAAAAGGGGGTGAGAGACACGCGGATATTATATGCAGACTACTTATGCAGTCATTTTTTCTTTTAATTCCCATCTCTTAATTAACTGGTCAATCTTATGAGTATTCTATAAGTCCATATACAAGATACAAATTATTAAATGGAAGGTTTGTTTCATCCAGAATGAATTTTTTATTTTTTGCTAGCTAAATTTAATCGGGAAAAAATAATTTAAAACATTCTAAAACTCCAATGAATATGCGAATTAATCAGTCTTTACGAATGTTAAAGATCAGGTTCAATATAATTGAATAAGAGTATCAAGATTTTGCCTAAAAAGAAAAGACTATAAATGTGAGATAACTTGAAAATAATAATAAGTTTGCATATCCGAGTATAGTGCTGTCAGTTAGAGATGATAATAAAAAATTTGTATGGCTATTTAAAAATTAACCACTTGCGACTAAGGGTAGAGTATATATAATAGAAGTTAACTGTTTGTGAATTTCTAGAATTTAGCTCGTTAAAAGTTTGAATTGAGTTCAACTCATTTATTAAATGAGCAAGCTTAATCAACATATTAAGCTTGTTTAATTAAATAAGTTATATTTAGAAATTTGATGCTCAATTTATTAAAATTGCTAATATTTTATATAAGCCACCTAGGGTAACCTAGGTGATAAGGACGAGGGTAAGAATCAGATCCTCTGTTGGTAGAAAAACAACAGTAGAGGGTGCTGCTGTGAGGTAGATGGTCTAAATATAATTTGAACAGTTTTTATTTATTTATTATTATTATTATTTTAATTTTTTAAAATAAAATAAAATATTAAATAAAAACAATTTTTTAACTACAGATTAAAAAAAATGACCATAAAATTAAAAAAAAATCAAATTAAAATCTAGACCTCCTAGATATTATCTTGATGATTTAGGTCGTGTGCTTCTCTACTATTGGCTGCTGGCAACAGAGAAGCCGGATAGTGGGTGAAAATATGAATAAGGTGCAGGGCTCAAACACTCCAATGTACAAAAAAAAAATTATTTTATATAATATATATTGTATTCATATATGATTTTATTAAAGATTATAAATACATATAAAAGTTTATGTACTGTTAAAATATTGTAATATATTTTTGTAAAATTTTCTTATAACATATATATATAGTATAAAAATTCGTAATTTAACATTTAGATTATTTTTTATATGTCTATATAAATATATATTATATTGTAATATTGCTTGTGAATTTTTTAGGGATCATAGTTTTTTGTTGGTTTAAAATTTGGGCTTATTCTATTTTAAATTTGATCATACTAAGGTTTGACTTGAGCCGACTTCTGTATAATCGTATAATGGGTAGTGTCAAGGGTTTAAACTCTCATGTATCAAAAAAATTAATTTTTTGATTGAAATAATCCTTAATATATAGCATCGCTATTTGGAATATTAATAAAAATATATTAAATATTATATGAAAGTTTAAAAATAATTTTAAGTTACATCTTCAACTGACCTTAGTCCATATAGTTGCTGTGAGATAGGGGTGTTCATTTGCTCAATTGCTCCAAGGAATCCCGCCCTAACTTAGGCTAATCGGGTTCAATTGAGCCGAGTTGGATCACAAGCACAAATATATTTTACCCAATCTGGTAAGATAGTTACTTTTTTTTTTAAATTATCAATATCTTATCATTTTATATTTTTCTGATTGTAACTTTCATTACCTATCCAAACCTTTCCTACATTTTCACTATTTTTGTCATTGATGTGTATGCTTATTAATATTTCTTTTATTGAATAATGAAAACACAAGTTTACTAAAGGTTAATTATGCTAATGTAACTTGTGTTTTGTTTGATAATATTTGACTATTTTTTATTAAAATTATTTTACTGATCAAAATATGAGGGCTTTAGAAGATTATTGCTTTGAAATCTATACCATGAGTGTGCAAAACAAATATTTTTACATTATAAGTAATAGTTCACAAGAAAAAAAAAACTCAGACAACCTTTACTCACCCTATCCCAATATAATACAGGACTAGTTCGGGTCAACTTAGGTCATGAGTATAAAAATAAATCTAATATCTTAATTAAGTTAGGCATCGAGCCTACTAAATATTTAGTTTGACTCAATTCATGAACAACCTTACTGTGAGATGAGATTTAGGATCAAATTGTGGTAGGCACTTCCTAACTAGTCTATGAAAATCTAAAACATTTAACTATCATTTTGATCTCTTTATTTATTAATATATTTTTTTAATTTGATTTCTTAATTTTTAATTTGTGTGCCATATTCTCCTTGTTTAGTTACATCATCAAAGAGTATTTTAAAATACTAAAAAAAGTTATGAGATCATTTTGGAATACTAAAAAAAATTAAGGGGTCATTGTAAAACATTAAATAAAGTTAAGAAAAGAATATCATACGAATCAAAAGTTAAGAAATAAATCAAAACAAAAAAAAATGATCAAACTGAAACAAATGAATAAATTAAAGGACCAAAATGAAAATTAAACCAAAACCAAAAGGATTCACTTCTTAAAGATGCTTTTAGAGAGAATTGGCAAAAATGCGTCTTTAAAAGAATATATATATATATATATATATATATATATAAGTTTAAAGCAGCGACAAACTATAGTGTTGTCTATATCAATTACGTAACAACCTTTAACTTGATTTTCCTTTTATTAACAATTGAGAATTATAGTAGCCATATGAAATAAAAATTTTCAAATAAATAAATAAAAGGAAATAACTGTCTTAACTCCTAATGATTCCTGATAATCATTAAGGGAATTTTACAAATAACATTGAATGGATTCAAATCATTTAGATTATAAACAATTTAACGGATACAATAGTATTCATACATTTGTACAATTCTATTCCGTCTTATTAATTTTAACAATGAGCAATTTTTAATATCCAAAATGTACGAAATATTATTTTTTCAGGCAAAAAAAGAAAATAATTCAAAACCAATGCTGAAAAACTGTTTCCCCATGCACACGCTATATTCAATAATGGTACACAGAAACAAGTGCATGCGACAAGGCATGCATGCATGACAAAGTGATAAAGATAATCAAAAGACATGAATTCTTTTGTTAAAGCTTCTATCTCCCTCGCGTACCAAACGATGTGATGGTTTTCTTGGAACTAGACTAAAGTTATCTACGTATTTCTTATTAAGTTTTTTAATAAAATAGAACGTATAATTTAAAAAAAAAATCAATTATATAATATTAAATTATAAAAAATTATTTATAATGTTTTTATTAAAACTCAATTTTATAATGTTTTTGTTAAATTCGTTGGTTAAATATCTTCCTAAATTTTCTTCTTCCAGTTATGTCAAGTGTCCAGTCTTCATGTATCTTTCTTAGCTCTTTCCCAGAATTATGAGAAGCATCCTCGCACCTTCCTGGAAATTAAAAAGGTGGGCCATTGTTTGGAATTTTCTTCACTCTCAACCGTTTGCTTTTATGCTTTGACGAGAATTAAAGCGCGTCATTTCAGTTTGTAGTGGTTTGCTGATAATGCCAACCAAAACCTGCGAGATATCACCATCACTGGCATCACCCTTAGCGTATGCTGAAGACCTTTATGACCAAAAAATTTCAAATGGGATAAATGGGATTTGTCCGCGAAGCTTCCTACGAAATTAAGGCTATTATGTCTCTTTGATCCTAGATTGATAGCTTAAGATTTTTTATAATATACTGTTCTCAGAAACCAACAATGTTATTATTGGAAAAAAGAATAAATTAAGTTGTTATGGAATCATTTGTGTTTAAGACACTGAGGTTGCTTCCTGTTATTCCTTTTGACCCAAAATCTGGGACAAATATTTTTAACTTTTTGCTTGAACTTTAGTTATAAACCTATGTTTTGCTTTTTAATTTTAGATGATGTTTCACGTTTCATCCCTTCACATTTAAGTAGTTCCAATTCTGTCTTTTATCCTTTAATTGTCATTAAAAAATTTTTTTGGTAGTTGTTTCTTTTCTTTTTTTTCTTTCAAATAACCCGATCCTGTTGAAATCTCTAACAGAATGTCCTACATATTTAGAATGATACTGTAAACCGCTCCGATTCATTTCAATCAAAATTTACCTTTCAATGGGGTTAATCGGATGAATTTTTCGCAAAACAGATCTAAACGGTTCGGTTGAAAGATATCCACTTTATCAATTTAAATACAATCAAATCAAACTGATTTTACATAAATTCTTTATTTATTTATTTATTTATTTATCATTCTATTAATTAATTTTCAACCCTTTCCCACTCAAGAGACCCAACCGACTTCATTGATGTCATATTCCAGGATGCCCAAGATCCAATGAAGCCTGATTTGGAATGGGAACCTGATCCAGCAGAACCCTGTGTTGGCATTGTTGGACCAGATTGAATGGAGACATATAAACTCTAATATCTTAGAGACTTAGACTACTATAATTTTAATATCTCTCTCAGTCAAAACTCTGTAAGAAAATTCTTTCTTATTTTCTACAGCTCAACGTAAATAACTTTGCTAAGAATCTTCTCGGCCTTACCTCCTTTATATAAGGAGCCCCTCTTCAGTTGTAAGCAAGCAAATTCATCCACGAAAAATATTTTGCTTCCTATTATGAGCTCCTTCTAAGCTTTTCTTCCCCTTTTGAAAACCTAAATCTTTTAACTTGAGTTATAGTTATTACAAAGGTTCGAGAATGGTCACTTGCTTCGTATGAGGAACCTATGCAATAGAGAGAATTAGTTTAATCAATCCATTTCAACGGTCCTTGATGTCTTGATTTATGTCTGAGTTATGAGGTATCAAGCCTTGAGACTTGTTGGCCTTGGAATGACAGTGTTGTCTCAACTGAAGAAGGGTCTCAGGCATATTCATGGCATCAAGCAATCATTATGTGGTATCAACTAATATAATGTTTGAAATATTTGTTTTTATAGTTAACTATATATATATAAATTTTAAATTTTAAAATATATAACAAGATTAGTTCGATTAAGGTTAGACACATTTGAACAAATCCAAACCGATTAAGGTTAGACACATTAGATTAGTTCGATTATGGTGGTTTTAATTGAATTAATCAATTAGGCATTTTTGTCAACTGACTTAATTGGTTAAGTTAGATAAGGTATCCAAATTGATCCAAATCAAACATTTGAAAACATTAATGACATTTTAAAAGATAAAAGGTGACATTGAAACCAATATAAGTCAAAGAAGAAAGAATTTGAAACTTCAATGCAAAGTTAAGTGCAGAAAAGGTACACATTTTAACCTAAATCAATATTTTAATTACTATGTTACTCTCTCTGTCAATTTCATTATCTGGGGTTAACTATATGCACTTTCTATCTCCTAGTCTTTTGACATCTTTGAAGTTCATTTTTAATCAAGCTGCTTCAACTCCAATTTTAACGAACCCAGCTTTCAAGATGGTTCTAATGCATCGATCTGTTTACATTTGATTCACACTTTCGTAAAAACGGAGTATCAATTGTGTGGTGTTCTTCATTTTGGTTACGCATAGCGAATGTGTTACATATTAAATGCTAAAATGAAAGTCTTTTCTTTGAGAGGGATTTTAATGGTGAAGACAAGGGTACATGTGATGTAAAATAAGGTTTAAGGTGGAAATTATAAAATAGTGATAGTTTAAGAATTTCTGTTTTTGTGAAATTTTTTACCTACTAAATTTAATTAAACCTGTGCTTCAGGACAAAGAAAAGTAAATTATAATCAATACTAAAATACATTTTCTTTTGTTGAGTGCTTTTTTGGATTCAGTAGTTTATTTAGACGTTCAACAATAATAGACTTGGTATCTAAATCCAACATAATATTATTTATTAGTTGGTCCGGATTCTAACCTTACAACAAGAAGTTTCGAGATCGTGAAAAATACTCGGTACACTGATATTTTTACATTATTAATTATATTAAATTATGTTGGAGTACTAGATAATAAGAGGTTCTCAATCTTATTGTGTTATGATGTTGGACATATAAACATCTAAAACATTAGTCAAATTTTTTGACCAAAAAATAAACAAGTAAATAAAACATCGGTCAATTATCTTACGTAGATAACGTAACAATTTAAAAATGTGGGTATACCAAATGTCTCTTAAGCCAAAAGATTTAAAATACAGCCAAACTAAATGAAACCGACTATGATTGCCGACTTCGATCTTTATAACTTATACAAAATATGATGGTAATCGCATTTGCAAGATACTAGATTAATTGAAAGAGCTCATAACAATTTAATTAATTATAACATGATGGTGATCATATCAGTAAAACCGTCTTCTTTAAATCTTTCTACAGTAGTATTCACTTTAATTTTTTTATAATTGTTTTTCTTATCTTGAGGATCATGCAAACGTTTCTCTGTCAGGTTCCAAGAGTGGGGGAAAAATTATTTTTGGGGACCATATGTAATTTTAGGGAAACTTATGTACAAATTTTGTTATTATTTTTGTGGATTACTTGCATCTTTATGGGAATTTATATGCAAATTTGTTTTGGGTCATACTTAAAATTTACCAAAATTTGTGTATACATAATTAATCATTATTTTCAGAATGGCAGGGCGGCCAAGGCCCCCATTGATCCCATTGCCTCAACCCCTAGTTAAATTGATCGAATTGTATCTATGTACTACAACAATGTTAGGGAATTCTGATTGAAGCTTTCGATTAAATTCCAACAACTTCAATATTTTGTTTTTCAATATTTAACTAATTTCTAACTAACTTTCTAAAGAAAAAAAAAACATAGTCGCTAAAGAGTGAATTACAACTTAATTAATTTGCTTAATAGAAAAAAATTTGTAAAATACTAAAAAAAAAAATGCAAAAATAGCTAAAAAAAGCTGGTGAAATAGTTGGCTATAGTTGGCCAATTGAAGTTTGAGAGCAGCTATGTGAATTATGGCATTGTAGAGTTTTAAGATAAAAATGACCGTCCGCCATAATGACATCTTTCCTTCTACATACGCGCAGGAGCTCGAGAGTTTGAACCCCCACTTCCCCCTCCTCCAAAAGTGGGTTCTCCCATTTCAACCAAAAAAAAAAAAAAGAATTCCAAGATAAAAGTGACTAAATAAAAAAGAATAGAACCTCTAGTTTTAATTTTGATTTATCTTTACAAAATGAAAGTCCTATTGCAATTATATATCATGCAAAAAAAATTACTAACGAATTTTATTTCTTTCAATAATTATTTATTGGTTTAAATATATATTTAACTACTACTATTTTATCTTATACATAAAAGGCACAAAAATTGAAAAAAGAGCCAACACATGCTAAGATGTTCTTTAAAACCCATCATCATTCAAACAACACCTAGGTTGGCAACTAATTAGAAGC
This sequence comes from Erythrophleum ivorense, assembly GCA_026724425.1. Taxonomy (NCBI): domain Eukaryota; kingdom Viridiplantae; phylum Streptophyta; class Magnoliopsida; order Fabales; family Fabaceae; genus Erythrophleum; species Erythrophleum ivorense. The sequence goes on from JAIUCV010000014.1 coordinate 9,987,563, forward strand.
TACACATGTGAGTGTTATTTTATATTTAATTTATTTATGTTGTTATAATTTTATAATTTTGATTCCTTTTATTATTTTAGAGCGAGTATACCCACCACAATAGTGAAGTGGAAAGTTCAAGAAGAGTATAGTAGATATGAATTGATAGTTGCAGGCTTCTAATAATAATAATAATAATAATAATAAAAAGGCTCAATGTATGATTTGAAAAGTGTTTCATATAATATAATTGGAAATTTAACCAATGGATACATTTCTCTCTTTTCACATAGTCTACTTTTCCCTTTTTTTTGTCTTCTATTTGCTTTTATATTTTTAATTTATGTAAATTTTCTTTGTCTTCTTTATTTTTCTTCAGTTCATCTATTCTCCAACATCCTTTATTTTCATGTTCACTTGTTATTTCTTTTATTTCTTTACAAATAGTTGGTTGGACAAGGTAAACATGTTGACTTTTGCAATATTTGTTGCAATTTTTTTTTATAAATTAATATCTTTTTTTATGTATGCTGTAAATATGTAGAAATTAAGAAGAGAATTTGCAAAAATTAGGAAGGATATCTGGATGAATGGATGAAGAAAGATAAAAAATGAAGACAACATATAGAAAATGACAAAAGATGAAAAATAATAAAAAATAATGGAATAATACATAGTTAGCAAAGAAAATAAATAAAAATAAAAATAAAGATATTATTTTGTTTAACAAACCAAATAAATATAAAACAAAATATTATAAATTATAAAACAAAATAAATATACAACAACTAAAACCAAAGATATAGAATATAAAATTTAAAAATATTATTAATTAATTCCAATAAATATTAATTAGTAATAATTATTAATAAAAATATTAATTACCAAAAAAATTATCCACCTCTAAAATATAAATATAGTTATAAATAAAAAGAAATAAAAAAATAACACATACCAACTAAATATCAAACTCTATTTCTGATTGATATTTAGTTGGATTAAATGAAATAATAATTTAGTTTTTAGTAAATAAATTAAAATTAACTAAATCCTTTTATTTTGCTTTTTAATTTTAATTTCTAAATTTATTAATTATTATTTATACCAATTAATATTTGTAATATTAAATATATCGTAAAAATAATTATTTTAGTTTTTACTAAAATAATCTAATAATTAATTTTCATTAAATAATTTATTAGTATATTAAACTAAATTATAATTTATTAGTATATTAAACTAAATTATTTTTCATTACTAAATTTTGAGATAATAAGTAGTTAAATTAAAAAGCTGCTGCAATCAGCTAAATCAATTAAAAAGCTACAATGAATTGACACGCATCAGATGCAATGCAGAGTCAAGAAAATTACTATTTACTATTGTTTTACTTCTAAAATTCAATTAGTAACCATTTATTTACTAGCAAAAATTTATTTGATTGTACAACTGATATTTTAATTGAAAATAATAATTTTTGATTGAATTTATCATTTTCTTGACTGAAAGCGGATAATTTAGGTTTTTATTATAATAATGGCTTTATATGTGTATTAGCTAGCTAAATTATGAACTAATTAACTAAAAATAACCTTAGAAATTTCATAATGCATAAGGAAAATTACTAAATGAACACAAAATTTTGTTCCCTTGTTGATTTTTTTTCTTCGTTAATTTAACTCTGACTTACAATCAAACTTGCATTTTTCAAGGACTACACAAAGTTGAAGATCATTGGCATTCCCTTGCTAGATTGAAGTGTGTCGGTGTATAAATAATTGATAAAATAAGCTTCAATTGCTCTTGGGGCTCATGCATGCCTGTGCTTCCATAGACAATGTCTGAGAGGTTGTCCTTTGCATAGCCAAGAATTGTGAGGCAAAAAAATCCTGAGTGACCCAAAAGAGAATCTCTCCTCAGAAATCTGTAGTACAAGGTAGGATAAGAGTCCCTTTCCTTTATTATCTTACTGAATTATTTCCTGTTTCCTTGGGGCCATTGATAGGGAAACGAATTTAAAGATGAAACTATGCTTGCATGCTGTTCTAATTATTGACTTGCTTATTTACTTAGAGCATGATTGGTGCGGATTAAAATGGGAAAGTAGGAGTCAAAAATCATTATATTCTTGCATGGTACTTAAGAAATAAATCATGACAAATGAAAATGCAATCCCATTATTTTCATTCCCTGTATACACACACACACATATATAGGTGGTCTCAACCTAAAAACAAGTAGATCAAACTAATTATAAATTGACGTGTTAGCATATTAAATACAACTTTCAATAACTCTCATTTTTAACATATTTATTCATAATTTATTTACTATATATAAGGTAGAACAATTTTTTCTTTTGTTTATGGATCAGAAAGTAAAATAGGTTTGCTCATCTCTCCCCCTTGCAATTCCTGGATTATTCCCATACCTATCTTTTGAAAATTGATCTACCTAAAATTTGCTCTACCATGTGATGTAAGTTATAATGTTCACCTTATGCATATAAGAAAAAAAAACTTTAATTTAAATATAAATTTATAGATTTTTGTATGATTACTTGGAGCAGAGATGTGATATTCTTAGGAACTCAACGTTTAACTTTTGATGAGGGTGGTCCAAGTGCCATAGTTAAGCCAATAACCAAAATGGAAGCTCATTGTTTGTACAAAGGAATGTAAAGGATGCCCCATGTCTCATTGGAGCAGTGCAACTCCCCTCTCAGCTCCCCATTCCCCAGCTTTGGTGGGTCCCACACCCTCTTCCTCCATCATTTTCTCTTATTTACCGCTGGGCCCCACTTCCATGCTTATTATTGCTCTAATGTTCAGGATGGTTCACACATTATTATTGCCGTGAGATGAAAGAGGGCCTGTGTGGGCCCTCCTTCTTTTCTGTGTTACTTATGACTCAAATGCCTCTCTCTCTCTCTTGCACGTGGAGATTTCTAAGACTATTATGAGTGGGGCTGCCGTGTTTGGTGGGAACCACCTCGATGAGGCAAGTGTATTGCACGTGAGGGTAGCATTGGTATTAATTACGACAATTTCGACCCATGGTAAATAATTCTCGGTTGAAATAACATCGTGTTATTTGAATAAAGTTATTTAGAAAATTGAAAAAGAAAAGTAATAAAAGGAGGTGGTTTCTTTGTTTGGGACTCACAACTCTTTGTTGTGAGAAACCCCTCAGTAAAGACTCATTTATTCTGCCTTAACTTATCCCAATCAATTTAGGATGGATTATTTGGGTTTGGAACAATGTTGGAACATATATGTCCTAATCCATTATTTACCCCCAATTAGCTCTTTAATATATATATATATATATATATGTAACATGTTAATGTTCCTTTTTTTTTTTATCAAAAGGCTTATGTATTTATCATTTTTCAATTATTTTATTTAACTTTATATTAATATAATATTGAGTAATCATTCCATTACAAGAAAAATAATCTATTTTGTCATTTTGTTCGTCTACTTCAATGCTATCTTGTGTATATCTTCTGTTCTATTAAATTTACTATAAATAAGTGTTTTGCCTTGCCTTGCCCCAATTTCCATGAGATTTGGGTTTGGGAAAAAAATTTGTAAGATTATGGGGTGGGGATGAGACAAGAAGTAAATGGGACATGAATGGGTTTGCCCTATTGTCATCCCTAATTGGGATAATTTGTGTTTTGTCTCTTAATGAACCAATTATGGTATATATGAAAAAAATAATGAGTTGATTTTAGTATTAATTAAAATTATTTTTATATATTTAAATATTATTTTATAAGTTATGTGTTTTTTATTAGAATTATTGCTAGATTAAAATTTTTAATCATAAATATCATATCTATAAAATTTGATATTAATTAATTCAACATTTGGCACCATAATCATTATATCACAAAATTAATTTAAAATAAAATTTTTAAATATAAAGAAATTAAGCTATTTGATTATAATAGTTATCATTATTTAATTTTTAAAATTTTAAAATGGAAAATTGATATGATGATTATTTTTAATTCAACGATTTAATTAAAAGTTTACTTCTTATAATTAAAATTAGGCTAAAATTCATAGAACACACTAAATTTTAGGTTATATACAAATAATTCTCCTTATCTTTAAAACTTGATAATGTACCCCCTTAAAGTTTTAATTTTGTGCAGATATGTCTTGCCACTAGTGAATTCGTTAATTTACTAACAGAAGAATGAAATAACTATTAATTTTTAATAGATAACCCTTAGAACTTTGAGTCATATGTAGATAATCTCATTGAAATTTAAGATATGTACAGATAAACTCTCTAATATGTCATGCTTATGTTGGTAAATTAATGTATCCATTAGAGATAGGGGTTTACTTGTAGATAATCTTAAGTTAAGGGGTTCGTTGTCAAGTTTTGAAAATCACATGAGTTATTTGCGCATTGTAACACCTAATACTATAAAATGACTAAACTTAAGAGATTAATTAATAATAATAGAAGTAATCATGCACGAAAGCTCAAACTTAGATATAACATTTTGAAAATATGAATAAATCTAAATTCTTTTAAATGAGAGTTAACTATAACTTAATTGAGATTGACTATAACTATTTGGGGATAACTATAGCTATTAAGAGTCAACTGTGACTTAAGGTTTAAACGTAGCCTAGGTATACCTTAACTCTTCAATTCTGCACTCCAACAAGAAAACAAAGTCCATCTAAAAGCAATTTCATTTCTCTGATTAACCTTCCCATCTTAACACCTAATTTGATTCTATAATAAAAAAAATCTCTATCAAATGTTGAATTATCTCCAAGCTTTAAAGCACTCCAATCATGTTAGGTAAATGGCTGCATTCACAAAGTGACTGGGCTTTAGTTATGATGACAATAACTCATGGTTTATAAGTTAAATAAGTTAAATCTAACTCACTAACCCCAAACTTACTCAAAGGACACTTAAAATGAACTATATAACCTAGGTGGACCAAGGTTGAGGCATCATACAAGTGTTTGAAGGGTAGAACTGAGGAAAAAGGGCTTAGAACTTCATCTTCGAACCAATTGAAACCTTTGCACTCACAAAAAGAGGGAAATAGAAGAGCTAAATTTTCCTTTTAAGTTGTATTCATAAGGATGAGAACACACTAAATAAAACATCATAAAATGATCTTGTTGTAAGTCTTTACAAGTGCCTCAACTCAAGCTCTCAAGTCTAGAAACAAAACATCCAAAATGAACCTCTAAAAACCTATCAAAATAGTATTAAACATGACCTGACCATGTTAGGTAGCTCCTTAACATGGCCTGACATTGTGAGCTACTAGTGGCCATGCCTTTACAACATACGGAGATGATGCACAACACAGTCTAGTTGTGTGTAGTAGCATGGCTACCCCAAATTCTCAAAAATGTTGTCTAACTTGGTTAGATGGTTTAAAGGCTCTATTTTACTCTAATTCCTACCAAATTTGACATGCAAGCCAAAGCTCAATCTAGCATTCATCCATTTAATGCCTCTAGGGCACACATCTTTGAGATGGCTCAATTTTGGCTCTAAATGCCAAAGATGGCACTTTAGGTGCTCATTATGGCATTCCAACTCTCTCCAAGCCTAACCAACTTTCCTTAAGCAAATTTTAATATATTTTACCATCCTTAAAGTGGTCCAACTAAGACCTAAACTCTTATGGATTGAAATTTGACCCTATGACCTTTTGTAGATAAGTTGACTATAGTAAATTAGTATTTCTACTATCTCCTTATAATACCTCATCGATACAACATTCATCTAAATAATTCTAACAAAACTAACATTATGCCATTAAGGAATGTCTAAACAACCATAGTAAGCTAAGCCATACCTTAAACCATCTTATTAAATCCATCTCTAACCTTAAAGAACCCATCCTAGTAAAAGCTATCAATGAAAGGTATAAACTCAGCCCCAACATCAACAAGTTACTTGCTAACCCTTCTTAAACACACTAAGAAGGGCTACTCTACTTGTTGGTACTGAATATAAACAACTATATAAGCATAACATCTATCATTCTTCATTTGAGGTTAACAACTAATTTTAAATTACATTGTGTTTCACTTAACCATGCTCATCTTTAATACAATATTGAAGGCTTGGGTTATCTTAGGCATAACATGGCTTAAGAGAACCTGATGCCATACATTTCTTAGCCATTAATTGTAGGTTACCATGTAAACTTTACCAATAAGTACTTTCCTTTTCCATATACCAAAACCTTATTCCTTAAGGACAAAACTCTAGTATAGCATAAATCTCAACCTAACTTGGCATTCTCATCCCTATAAATGTCAAGACCATAAATAGAAATCATTTATCAATATTTCATTTCTTTTCATATCCTTTCAAATACATGGGAATTTAAGAGCACATTAATGCACCAAATAAGATAAGGGATTAATTCTAGCATTTCTTATCGCTTTTCCCCCTTCTCTCTTGTTTCCCTTTTCTTATATTACTATATAAAATGTATAGCCCACAACCTAGGTGAGATATAAAATCTCAATAACAAGTGAAAAATTCCATTCACATTTATATAGAATAAGCACTATCAATGTTTTACATGTAGAAGTCACTAGATATGCCATACATAAGTAATTGGAATGTGTAAGTTTGACTACAATACTACTACTATCCCATATTTTCAATGTATACTTAATACAGTCATTGTCCAATAACATGGGTGCATTGTTCAAGGTCCCTAGAGGTAGTCAAAACACTATTCAAGATCTATGATGAAGTATAAAATAAGTAGTTAAACTCAATTATAGCAACTATTTATATGCATGTATGTGTGTGTACATGCATGTACAAACCATTAAATCCGCTTTCATAACTAATATGAGTGGAATTAAACCCTGGTTACCTTCAAAGATGCTTTCCATTCCCTAATTAGCCACTAACGCCTTCCAAGGAGATACCTAAGCCTAAAACATTCATATTCAATCAAGAGTACTCAATTAATTCAAGATAATCCTTAACTCTAACAAATAAAAGTCCATAAGATCAAGTGTCTTACCTTTCCCAAGCTCTCCAAAGTCACAAATCCTCAGTCAACATAAGGACACTACCTTCAATCACCAATTCCTATCAAAATTTTAGACATAGAAGGGAGGTTAACATTAACCTCGGCTTCAAGATGAGATTTAGAAGAAAAACAACCAAAGATGGAGGGGAATACTTATGTAAATTGTGCTCTCATCCTTACGTCTTCTTCTTTGCCCAGAACAATCCTAAAATCTTTCGATCTCTCTTCTTACAATTTCGTAAAACGATAATAGAATCACACACCAATTGGATCAAAATGAAGAGAAGAAGGAGTAGATCAAGATTCTCTTTACTCACCTGAGCTAAAAGTCACATTTCACCCCCTCAAATCTAGCCTTGAATGTAGCACCCAAGCTTCCTCCTTCTTCTTTGCATTTTTATTGTCCTTTGTGTGTTGAGTCATGCATTTGATTGAATATGAGGGTGAGAGTTAAGTTAGGTATTTAGGCTAGTGAGTATGGATTTAGGCCTTTGAGTAATTGGATCAAGTGGGTCTCTACTTATTTCCTTAGATATAACCTTTATAAATTGGATTTTTAGTCTACTATTGAAAAAAAGGGAGAATCTCATGTTAAAATTATTTTTCAACTTAATTTAATTTAACTTCGGAGGATAAATAAGCTTTAATTAATTTTTCTTAAGTAACTTCCTAAATTCTTAATTGATTAAATCCATAATTTTTATTTATTTTCTTCAATAATTCCTTAAGTAATCCCCTTTGTCACAATTCTTAATTAGATAATTATGGGATGTTACTCACATGACCTAAAGTTTAGAGGGGATTTTGTACAATTTAACCTTAAAATTACTATAAAGTGTAAATATTTCAATTCTTACACCAATATAGCTCTTTTCATATTATAAAATTTCATTATAAGTGCATGACTAGTCGCCAACCATACCTTTGTCATTATTTGAGTCAACCCCTAATGAAGTCTAATATGATTTAGAAACTTTTAGTATATAGAAAAAAATTATATAAAGGTAAATGTCATTGTTATACTTTTTTCCCCCTTAGGGTGAAATGTTACACAAGTTTTAAATGTTGTTTAACAATGATCTTTTATCCTTTCCTTTGTTAAACTCTACTACTCAATGAAAACAAGAGAGAGAGAGAGAGAGAGAGAGAGAGAGAGAGAGAGAGAGAGAGAGAGAAGTGATCCTTTCTAAGAATAAATCTCAAAATTTATAAGATGATTGTAATTGATATTATGTGAAGAATTTGACCTTTTAGTATATTGAATCTTTTATTCTTATATTATAGCATTTCACTACCAAAAAGAAAAAATAGACAATAGTGAGGGATAGCTTTCTCACCAATCCTTGCTAACATATTCAACAAGGAAACAACAACTAAATAGTAAGGAAAATTTCCCTACCTATTTCTATGTCATCAAACAACCATTCCTTGACTAAAATCCTTTCCAAAAGTGTGTTTGTCATAACATGCTCTATATAGACATTCTTATATCATTCCATTCAATAACAACAAAATTTTGACCGTTACAACACTTAAGGTGGTAGCTTTTAGTCCTTTTTATATATCCAATGGAATCATGAGGGTCAAAATTTAAATTTCTTTTTTTTTTTTCATTCAATGTTACCTCATACAAGTTTGTTTTGATCCATATGACCACGACAAAAGTCCCATTTGCAATTTGGAATCATATAGTTAATTTTTGCCTCTTTGACATAAAGGGCTTCGAATTTAAAAAATTCATAACTTTGGTTATACAACTCTGATTTACGCAAATTAGTTGTCTGCGAGAAGCTTATGATTTGAAATTTATGATGTAAAAATTTCAAGTGAAATTGAATTCATTTGACCCCTAAAATGCTATGAAATCTAAGGTTGTGACAATAGCTATGGTAATTGTCAAAAATTACACATTTTGGGGGATTTTAAAAATTTATAAAATATTCTGTATAGCTTAGAAAAATATTATCTTTAGTTTGTTAGAAAGCTTTATAAATTCTCTAATTAATTGCCAAATTTTAGTCCCAAACTAGGTCATTTGGGCTATCAAGAGTAGAGGTACAATTTATGGCTCATTTGAACCAAAATTTGATTCCAAAGTGGTCCATTTAGCCTCTAAATTGCAATCTCTTTGTTTAAGAAAGTTTTAATCCATTTAAGCATCATTTCCATGGGAACCATTGCATGAATAAGACTAGCATCCAAAGTTGACCATCCAACACTTATGCATATACAAGCCCATAGCCTTTAAGATGGAAAATATGTACTAATTACCATATAATGCATTAAATTATCTTACATACATGTTCTTGAGGTGGTGCAACGGTTTTCAACACATATTCTTATCATATACATGAAAGTTTATCATCAATATGTCCCATACATTACTAAATACAAAGCTATATCCACAAATTCCTATCATAACATTCTTAAAGCTTTAGCTTTTCTTCATTTCCTTCTCTTTGCTTGAGGAATTTGAAATGGTTAGTGGGAGATACAGAGGGTGAGATTTTTGGAAGAATCTCAGTAGCAAATCTCAATCCATATCAATGTACACAAAGAGTGCCATGAGGAAATGCAAGTGTGCTACTCATATGCATTATATAGCTCAAATATAATATTTGGCATGACACTTTTATTTTCATCAAGCCATGACATCAAAACACATTAGTTAGGCTTAACTAAACTCAACTCTAGGTTAAGGAAGAGCTATTGCGCTTAATTTTATGCCATAGGGAGCTAAGATCCATAACATAGCTTTTCACATATATAAAGCTCAAGATAGAAATCATTACAAGACATAGCTCATAAAATCATTAAACAAACAAGCATACAAGTATCTCAACTCATTCAAACACTCAAATGCATACAATATAGGAAGAGATAACTACCTTATAGATTAAGAAGCTTTAATCACTACTAGCCCTTTTGATTCTTTTCTTTTCCTTGGCCTTTCTTGGCTTGATATCCACAAATTAGTGAACTTGGGCTAACTTGGCCAACATATGTCAATATACCATGCCAATGAACTTATTAAAACCCATTCTAACTCATACCACTATTACCTAATCCTATTAGAACTTAATATGCCACTTCAGGCCATTTTAGATTCCTTAAGAAGCTACTTTTGGATTTCACTTTCTAAGGTCCAAAACCTCACTTGCTATGAGTCATATAATGCTAATGAAACTCATTAGGACCATCATATGCATGATTAAACAAGTCTAAGATTAAGTTGATTCTTCAGGCCCTTTATGAATGCTAAAAATTTATCTTTCAAAATAAGGCTTCTAAATTCAATCCAATGGTTATATTGTTGTTTATTCATTACATTTAGGCATTTTAAAACTTTAGAACTTATGAAAACTCTTAGGTGTGATAACTGATCTTTCTAAAATTGAATTGAAACTAATGAGATACTAAAGGAAGACCTCAAAATAAAATAGCATAGGGTCAAGTGGGGATATAATAATAATTTAAGTATCTATAAATGAGATTATAAAACTAAAGATGACTCGAAACCAGAGACAAAATAGTTAAATAGTCTAAACCAAAAAGGCAGTGGCAAAATCATAAATTTGGGTAACTTTTTAGAAACTCAAAAAAGAAAGTTTTAAACGATAAAATTAACTTTACTAGGGTTTTCAAAGGCCTAAAGAATCATAGGAACTATTAGAATGACCAAAACTCTTCTAGTGTGCATTTTAGGTCATCAATTGACCTGAACTTTGATCAAACCATTCAGAATAATTCTGAACCCCAAGTTTGAAAGTAAATGATTTTAATCAACTAAAAGACATATAAAAAATATGGTTCATAAAAAAGGGCTGAAACGGGCCTAAATGAAGGAATTGAGTATGAAGGGCGTAATGGAAATTATGAAAAATATGGTTCTTCCTTTCTTTTTATTTAGTGTCATGCCACCCTCCCTAAGACTAGAATTGATTTTGTTTGCCTCTAAACTAGCACCCTAAGTCGCCTAAAAGAAAGGAAGAAGGAGGAGGGTAGAAAGCCATTCTAGGTGAGAAATTATGTACCATGGTGTTTCATTCACAATCTTCTTCTTTTCTTTAAGCTCTTTCTCTCTTGATGGTTTTAAGTTCTTGAAATAGTCATTTTGGTGGTTGAACTTTAGGAAGAAGGAGAGAATTTGAAGAAGCTAATCTTACCACAAGAACCTCCATTTAACAAGGATTCAAATAAGGTTTGCTTGGAATTAGAAAAATTGCTTCTCCTTGATTTCTCTTCTCCTCACCAATTTGGCCTAGATAAGAACACCATAAAGGGAGCTAAATTTTAACCAAAACTTGATAGGAATCATGGTTTTCAAACATAAAGATTTAAATAGTGCAAAAAGATTTAAGTAAAAAGATATAGAATGCAACTTATAACAATTAAGGTTTTCTTTGCACTTTAAGAATTTTGGAAATATAAGAAGGAATTTTAAGCAATATGAATTCATAATTAACCTAGAGAGAAGCCAAGGATTGTCTACATGTATCAAAATCACAAAGGAAATGAACAAAACTCTATTAGACCTCTAAGCAAGTATAGGTTTGGCCATGAGCATAAGAGAGCACTTAGGGAGTATTTTCTTAGGTTTCAATGATTTAAGAGACTTAAGTAGGAAGAATAAATAATTAAGGAACCACTAAATTGAGTCTAGGAGCCCTAAATTAAAAGTTAAAATTTTAGAGCCTAAATAGGGTTAAAAAAACAAGTTGGCCTTAAACCCTTTTAACTAAACATATGATGATCCAAATATAAGGCTCATAGCAAGTGAAATTTTGGAACTTATAAGAAGAAAAACAAGAGTAAAGGACCTTAGCTAGCTTTAAATTCCATATTTGGCTTTAATGGAATTAAGTGAAGTTAATGAGACCTAGAATGGATCTTAATGAGTAGATTTGCCTTGCAAATTGCTATATATAGGCCAAGCTAGTCCAAACTCACCAAAGTATTGGTGTTAAGTTAAAGAAAGACAAGAGAAAAACTAAGAGTAAGTGGGTTAGTAGTTTCTTGAAACTTCACAAGTCTTAAGGTAGCTCTATCTCTTTATCTTGCAAGCATTTGAATGCTTGAGTGAGTTGAAATGCTTGTATATGTTGTCGCTTGGTGTATTCATGAACTATGTCTTGATATGCTTTCTATTATAAGTTTTATGTATGAGTATGACATGTTTTTCGGCTCCTATCTCCTTATCGCATGTAATTGAGCGTAATAACTCTTCTTTGGCCTTGGGTTAAGTATAGTTAAGCCTAGCTAGTTTGTTTTGATATTGTGCCTTGATGAGAAATGAGTTTTTATGGTAAAAGTTACATTTGAGTTACATGAGACTTATGAATGGCATCCTTGCACCACATGCATTGTATTTCCTTATGGTCTTCATGTATGCATGGATTTGGTTGAGATTAGCTTATGAGATTCTTCCCAAAATCTCACTTATGAATTTTCACTAACCATTTCAGGCTTTCTAAGCAAAGGCAAGAAAGTTGAGAAAAGTTAGACACTAGAATTGGAGTATTAGGATTAGTTATGTATTTACATTTGATAAATGTATTAGAATTGTATGGATAGCACACCTTTTGTATTTATGATGAATTATGATGTAACGTGATGTATATAACCATATTTTATGATGGAACCATATGTATGAGTATGAAAATATGAATGTATGGCACTTTGTGGTAGAATATGTGTAACATCCGATTTTCTGAAAATAAAAGAAAATGTGAGAAATGTAATGTATGGTTTCTCCATCAACGAATGAAATTCACTGGATACAAAAGGAAGTCCCCTGAAATGAATTAGTTAAGGTCCCAAAAAATTTAGAAAACATTTTAGACTCCTAAAAGTGAGAATCCCATGTTCAAACGAAAAGAAAAATGGAGCTAGAATGAAGAAACAATTTCTTACAGAAAACTTACGAAACGTAATAGTATTTTCGTAATTTTGAGTAAATTTTAAAATTCACACAAGAAGGCTTTTTAAATGAAAGTTTTGAGTTTCTCAGGGTGCTTAGAGGCCCTGAAAACTATAGGAAGGCTTAGGACAGCTAAAGCCCATCTGGTGGATGTTTTCCAACGTTGGTGTGCCCAAACTTTGACAGATTCGTTTGGGAAGGTTTTAGCTCCCATTTGAGTGATTCCAAAGGTATTTTACTAAATTGGAAATCTAAATTTCATAATGGAAAATATGGTTCTAAAAAAGGAGCTAAAATGAAAGAGAAATAAAAATGCCAAGAGTGAAGGGTAAAATGAAAATTTTTAAAAAGTGTAACTTCTTCCCACCTATATATATGATGGGCCCTTCTTCTCCCTTCATGTTGCATGACCAAGTTCTGCCCAATACCAGAGGAAAACCTTGGGAGAGTGGCGCACAAGAGGGAGGCAAAGAAGAGGAGAAATCAAAGGCTTAAGTTATGGAAATTTAGTAGTTTTTCATGCTCTTTCTCTTCCAAACCTCTTCTCCTTCATTCTCCTTCATTTCTTATGATTATAATGGAGTATATGGATCTGTTTTAAAGGATAAATTGAGGGAAAAATTCGGATTTGAAGAGAAGAGCTCAAAGAACACAAGATTCAAGTGAGAAAAAGCAAGAAAACAAGGTAAATCTTGCATCCCATGGTAGCTACTCCTCCCCCATTCTTTTCCATATTTTGCCCCATGTGTGTAGATGCTAGAGGGTTAGAATTTTGAGGGGAACCAAGGGTAAATTCCATGAATTTAAGGGAGGAGAGTAAAAATATGCAAAGAAATTCAAGAAAAGGCCATGAAATTTCAAGGTACAAAATCTAGGGTTTCAAGTGCACCTTGTAAAATCTGATTTGATATGATTATTCCTAGACCTAAATGAATATTTAAATGAGTTCCTAAAATCCCTAGGAGTTTCCCTATATTCATCTTCCATGTAGAAAACAAAGCAAGGTCCATGGAGAGCCAAAACCTCCATTGTCTCGGCCTAAGGGAGATGGCATAGCTAGGGAGAATTTCAAAATTTTTCAAGCCCATTTTTGAGTCATATATGATGAATTAAAATGAGGGGAGGCCTTGGAAAAAATTTAGAACTCATAGAAAGTGAGTTGGTGCTTTAGGTTCCATATTATGACCTAAAGAAGTAACATGTAGTTAGGCTCTTTGTTTTAATTGTGTGATGACTCCAAGAGGTTTAAAAGGAGTCAAGAATCATATTTGAAAGGAAAGAATGGAGCTTAGAATTTATTTGAAGGATGTTGCTTCATTAAGTGCAATTATGAAACTATAATGAGGTTTATAGAGTAAGTTAGTGTTTAAGTGAGTTGTATGGCCTTAGAATTAATTCCATGAATCTAATTGGCTTCCATAAATTGTGTTTAAGCTAAGAGAAACCATCCCCACACTTGTGTGTGTGTGTGTGGCCAAAAGAGGGAGCCTTGATTCAAGAAGAAAAGTGTGTGATTGTATACAAGGTAGCTCTCTCCACCTTCTTTCATGCATGGATGTGTGCTTAACTTATCTTAGAATGTATGTATATTTATTTTCAAGCCATGAAAAGTATGCTAGCATGATTTTATATATCATGATTTCATGATGACTTATTATGTTTTTAAATGAAGTTATGATGTGTACTTGGGTTTGCATGAGTGTAGTGAGGCTAAGAAGCCATGGTGAGGATGAGCTAAGAACCCTTGAGATTGGTTGAGATAAAACAAAGAGTCTCTTAAAAGCAAGATGGACTCCCAAGAGCATGGTTGAGTCCAAGAATCTCTTAAAGAATGGGTGAGACGAGTCCAATATCCATAAGAAATTGGATGAGGCCAATCCACTTGCTTGGCAAGCATTTGTATGTTATATATGACTTTTTCAAATGATGAAAATGTTCATTAAATGATTGCACATGTCCATATGCCATGCATGCATTCATGAGACTTGTTTTGCATCCATTATGTATGATTGAATGGGAGATGAGCTATTGGGATTCTTTGAATCTCATCCCCTCCTCTCTAATGTTCTAACATGCTAGGTGAACCAAGAGAGCAAGGAGATGGAAGCCAACCACTTGAGAGATGAGAGTATGACATTGAAATGTATGAAATTTGCTTCTTTAAAGCCATCAAGGTGGCAAATATTGCCATCTATGGTTGTATATGACCTATGACCTCTTGAACATGTGTAATTATGTCAAGAAGTGATGTATGAATGAGAGTTAAAGTTGTATGTATGAATATGCACATTTTGGTTATGTATTAGCAAATTTTCATTATGGAAGTATGTGTATAATTGCATGTGGCATAGCCAAAATGAGAGGCATGGAGTTTGGGACCATTACATAAGTCTTAATTATACTCTTAGAATTGCCCAAGAGGTGCCAAATCCTAATGAAAGCCATTTGGATATTTTGGTATCCCTTATGGAGTCAAAATTGACTATAATAGAACCCTATATCTCTTTTTGCCCAAATGAGCTCTTCTTGATCTAAGATTTTGTGTACAATTAGAGCTTGTGGAGAGATTTTTGGAAAGCTAAAGAAAATAATTTTCGGAGGTCTACAGAATATTTGATGAATTTTTAAAATTGGCAAATTTTTTGATTTTGGTCTGATGCACTGCTCACCTGGTCTGAAAATAAAATCTATCACACAAGTCTTAAATGATGTCCAATTGCCACAAAATTTGATACAAAGAAACTAGACATTCATAGTGACTTGTGCCAATTGGAAGCACCTCATTTGGAGGTCTAGAGAGGGAGATACTAATTTTTAAAGATTCTATCCAGTATCAGGAACTCCAGCCGACCTCTGTTACTATTTGATTGTATTTTGAGGTCTAGACGTGCCTGGTCTAATTTGGAGTTATTTTTTTCTTCTAGATAACATCAAAAAATTTCCATATTAGTATCATTTTCATGGATTGGATTTTTGTGGAATTAATTGGACATTTTTGAAGAATTTTTTGATAGCACCAGTGGACAGTCTAACCTCTCAACAATTTTGAATGTCAAACATCCTCTGTCATGGATGTTATGGTCTGGATATATTTTTAGCATGAAGTAGACATCCAGAGATTTCCAAAATGGCCAAGAACTCATGATTTCAATTTTTCTAGAATTAGTTATGATTTTTCAAAATTGAGACAGAAAAGGGGCAAAAGCTGGCCGAAAATATGTGTTTATTTCATGCTTCCTTTCGAGTTTCTTAAGGTGTAGGCCACTTTTGATGATTCAAATAAGTTGTATCCATGTAATTAAATATAGGAATGTGTTGTATGAGCTCACACGGTTTACGTGACACTGAATGAAATTTTTATACACGACGCAACGTAAAGAAATGTATTATTTTAATGGATTTTTCTTACTTCTCTCATGGAATATATCATATAAGCATGCACATGTGATAGAAATGAGCTAGAAATTATGGTGTTACATTTATTGGCCATTAGTGTATAAACTTGCATGTGTTGAGTCATGTTGTAGATATGCAATCTTAGGTTCAAAAAGGTCACATTTTGATTTAAACCTTATTGCATGTGATGAGATTGATAGAATTAATGTTCAAGATTATTGAAATTTGTTCAAAGTGAGAGTGTGCAAGTTGGAAACCATTTGGATTACTTTAAAACCTAATTTTGGTCTAAAAAAGTCCTAAATTGCACTTCCATCCTAAATAGCTCAAAGGATCTAGTTTGAGACTGAAATTTGGCATGGAATTAGGGTACATTGAGAGCTTTTTAACAAGCTAAGAATGAGAATTTTTGGAGCTCTACAAACTATTTTTTGAATTTTTGAAATTACCTAAATTATGCAAATTAATTTGTTACTATTCATACTACACTAGTTTCTATTTTTCATATTTTTAAGGGTCCAAACAAATTTAGTTGCCCATGAAATTTTATAGGCATAAAATTCACATTAAAAGCTTTCTGTAGCCACTGAGGTTGCAGAAATTGAAGTTACATAACCCAAGACATAAAATTTTAAAGTTTGATCACATTATGTCAAATGGTCAATTTTGGGCTATGCATACTCCTTAGGCTTTTGATGTATATTTTTTGACCTAATGGATCAAAACAAGTTTGTTTATGATGAATATGAGTAAAGGAAAAGAAAATTTCAAAATTGGATCCTTATAGCTCCGAGTAGCATGAAAACGAACCAATTTTTATCATTGAAAGCATAGTAATGATTATGGATTGTGTCGTTGATGTTTATGAATCATGTAAATAAATTGAATAAAGCTAGGTATGATACTTGTTGGTATCAGAGTAATTGTTCAGGTATTCCAATTATGGGTATGGCTTGAGGATAGGAATTTCATATTATGTAATGGCCTATATAGGAATTTTGGGTGATAAAGTGTGGCATATGTGTAAGTTTTGCATTGAATTATGTTTAAATTATTTTAGATAAGATGTTTAATACCTAGAGAGGAAGGCCTTGTAGGACAAATCCTGTTGATCCCATTATAAGAGCTCTACAGGCTATTATGCACACTTAGATCAATAACAAGCAGTGATGCAGCAGCAGCAAGTGGTTATTATATAGCTGTAAGAGAAGCTAACCCAAATAGAGAATGAGAGGCCTAATCCTTCCCAGTTGGCACACTGAGATCATCTTGAGAATTTTAAGGCAAATCCTTCTAGCCAAATCCCATAGAACTAGCAGAATTCTCAGACTCCACTACATCAAACACCTCCTATATAGCCTTAGCCCACCACCTAGTAGGTTATAACACAGTTCAAGAAATATGGGCTCCTAACAGTTGATGGTGAGCTTAATACAGAGAAGGCAAAGGCTTGGATCATGCACTTGGAGAAAATATTCAGAGTAATGGAGTGTACGTTTGAGCAGAAGACCATGTTGGTCATTTTTTAGTTAGAAAAAGAAGTTGACTACTGGTGGAGGAGTACAAAACTAATACTAAAGTCAAAGAACTCCTTGATCAACTGGGAGACATTCTTATAAGAATCTTACGAGAAGTACTTCCTTAGTTTAGTGTAGAATGAGAAGGAATCATAATTTATTCTCTTAAGATAGATAGAGAATATATTAGTTGATGAGTATGTAGCTAAGTTTCTTGAGCTCTCTAGATATTCCTCATACCTCCAGAAGTATGTGAGGCAGAGATTAGATAAATTAGAAAAGGGGCTATTACCTAGGATCAAAGATAGAGTGGTGCCTCAGAGAATTAGAGACTTTAACACCCTAATTGAAGTTTGTAGAGTAACAAAAAGTAATTTGAGGGGGATGTAAATAGATCTAGTTTTAAAACTCGCCACTCTAGAGAATAAAAGATCGAAGGAAGAAGAGATAGCCATAGGTAGTAGTAAAAGAGGTGGTAGAGGGCTATGGAATAGAAAAGGTAGAAACAAAAAAAAGTCGACTTAGTTCGACAGAGGCAGTTCCACTCAAGCACCTTGCAGCCAATGTAGTAGGAACCATGAAAGCAGACCATGCTATGCAGGCCAAAATGTCTACTTCAGATGTGCAAGCCGAGACAAATGGGTAGAGAATGATCTTAGCAAAGGGAGGTAGCTTTTACACCCAGACCATAGACCTAAGGTAGAGTTTTTGCTCTGACACAGTAGGAGACTAGCAAATCCCCAAGTATGATCCAATGTACTATTAAGATTAATAATTATACTATAAATACTTTATTTGATTCAGGTGCTAGTCACTCATTCATATCTTATAGCTATGCTAGGAGATTAGGTTTAAGTATATGTGCTTTATCTTATGATTTGCATGTATTTGCCCTTATAGAAAATAAAGCTATTGCCTCCCATACTTGCTTGAATTGTATAGTTCACTTTAATCATTGTTATGCCACATTTGATTTAATTTGTATACCCTTGATTGATATTGATTTGGTCATTAGTATGAATTGAATGTCTCCTAATAATGTCATACTTAATTGTCATAACAAATGCATTACCTTACTAGAGTGTGGAGCTGTTCCTAATACTAGGATTGAGCTAGCCTTTTTGACCACTACCCAAGTTAAGAGGTCTTTGTTACATGGTTGTCGGGGGTTTTTTACTTTTCTTTTATGTACAGGGAGAAGTAGAAGATGATATAATAGAGATACTTATGGTAAGGGAATTCTCAAAAGTATTCCCTAAGGAAATTAGTAGACTATCCTTTGACTGAGAAGTAGAGTTTGCTATAGACATTGTGCCTAAGGCAAGTCTAGTATCTAAGGCTCCATATAAGATGGCTTCCATCGAGCTAGCAAAGTTAAAGAAATAGATAGAAGAACTATTAGAGAAATGCTTCATTAGGCCTAGTGTTTTTCTATGGGGAGCCCTAGTCTTATTTATTAAAATGAATGATGGGAGTCTTAGGCTGTGTATAGATTATAGAAAGCTCAATAAGATCATAATTAAGATTAAGTACCCTCTACCTAGAATAGATGACCTCCTAGATCAATTAATAGGAGGGTTAGTGTTCTCTAAGATAGATCTCAAATTAGGGTACCATCAATTAAGGATTAAGGTTAAGGATATCCCTAAGACAGCCTTTATGACCAGATATGGGCATTATAAGTTTTTAGTGATACCCTTCAGGTTGAGGAATGTACTTGTTGTAGTTATGGATTATATGAACAGAGCATTTAGACCATACTTGGATAAATTTGTAGTGGTCCTTATAGATGATATTCTTATTTATTCTAAGAGTAGAGAATAACATGAACAACATTTGAAATTAGTCTTAGAGACCTTGAGGGAGAAACAACTTTATGCCAAACTTAGTAAGTGTGAGTTTTAACTCATAGAAGTAAAATTCCTAGGCTATATGATCTCCTAGGTAAGGGTTGCAGTAGATCCCCATAAGGCAGAGGCAATTCTCCATTAAGAAAAACCTAGGATAGTTACAGGGATAAGAAGTTCTTTAGGATTAGAAGGTTATTATAGGAGGTTTATCCAAGACTTTTCTCAAATAGCCATACCATTAACTAAACTCACTAAAAAGAATGTACCATTTATGTGGGATGAGAAATGTGAGCAGAGTTTTCAGGAATTGAAGTATAGGTTAACCACAACCTTAGTTCTAGTTATCCCTAACCTTACAGAGACTTTTATGGTCTATAGTGATGCTTTTAAGAAAAAGTGAGGATGTGTGCTTGTGTAGAAGGGTAGAATGGTAGCCTACACTTTTAGATAGTGGAAACCACATGAAGAGAACTATCCCACCTAGGATTTAGAGCTAGTAGTGATGGTTTTCACTCTTTAAACATGGAGACATTATTTGTATGGTGCAACTATAGAGATATATAGTGACCACAAAAACCTTAAATATCTATTTGAGAAGAAAGACTTGAATATGAGATACAAGAAGTGGTTAAAGTTTCTAAAAAATTATGATTACACTTTGAAATACCATCCAGATAAAGCAAATGTAGTTGCATATGCATTAAGTAGAAAGTCCATTCATATGGCCATAATGATGATACAACAGCAAGAGCTTATTAAGATATTTAAAGATATGAATCTCTCATGTCAAGTGCATTCTAATAAGCTATTGATGAGTGAAGCTCAAAGAGAAAATGAGTTAATGAGTCAGTTAAGAGAGGCTCAGCAAGAGGATGAGTTTATAAGGAAAATAAGAGATTAGATGTCCCAGGGTAGGACCTTAGAATTTAACTTGTCTGAGGATGGAATAGTGAGGTACAAGGATAGGTTGTGCGTGCCTCAAAACTTAGAGTTGAGAGAAAGAATACTAGAAGAGGCACATAAGAGTATATACATCATTCATCTAGGTAATGAAAAGATGTACATGATTTAAAGATAATATTTTGGTGGCCTACGATGAAAACTAACATAATAGAATATTTAACTAGATGTTTGGTATATCAATGAGTTAAGATTGAATATAAGAAGCCAGCTAGGTTACTTCAGCCCTTAGATATCCCTGAGTGGAAATAGAATAACATAGTAATGGATTTTATTATAGGTTTGCCTAGGACATCATCGGAGCATGATGCTATATGGGTGACATAGACTAATTAACTAAATCTACTCATTTCTTAGTAATTAGAACCATATACACCCTAGATAAACTAGTCCAGCAGTACATAAAATAAATTGTAAGATTACTTGATGTACCTAAGAGCATAGTATTAGATAGAGATCCCAAATTCATTTTAAACTTTTGAAGATCATTACAGGATGCCTTAGGAATTAGATTGAGATTTAGCACAACCTACCACTCCCAAATAGATGGCCAGACAAAAAGGATAATCTAAACCCTAGAAGACATGTTAAGAGATTGTGTTCTAGAGATGAAAAGGAACTAAGATACCTATTTGCCACTAGCAGAGTTTGCATATAATAATAGCTATCAATCTAGTATTCAAATGGCACCATATGAAGCATTATATGGGAGGAAGTATAGGTCCTAATGTGTTGGATTGAGCTTGGAGAGGGGAGCCTTATAGGCTAAGAGATAGTGGACCAAACCTTTAGACAGATATAAATGATTAAAAAGAAAATTTTAATGGCATAGAGTAGGCAAAAGAGTTAATGCAAATAATAGAAGAAGATCATTAGAGTTTGAGATTAAAGACTCTGTATTCATTAGAGTGTCTCCAATCATAAGGATAACTAGGTCCATAAAGACTAATCTCAGTTCAAATTACATAGATTTGTTCTAAATTTTAGATAAAATTAGAATAGTGGCCTACAAGCTAGCTCTTCGTCCTAACCTAGCCTAAATACATAATGTATTCCATGTATCACTACTCAAAATGTACCAGCCTGACCCCTCACATGTCATAGGATATAAGAATGTGCATTTACAAGACAATTTATCTTATATAGTATCGCCAGATTGGATCGTGGATGCTAAGTTTAAGCAATTAAGGAACAAAAGCATGTTGCTGGTAAAAGTGGTTTGGAAAGGACTATCTCTTAAGAAGACCACTTGGAAACTAGAAGAGGAGATAAGAAAGTAGTATCTGAAGTTATTTTAGTAAGGTATATATCTAAATTTCAATGATGACATTTTATTTAGGGGGAAAATGTAATACTCGATCTTTCTAAAATAGAATTGAAATCAGTGATATACTAAAGGAGGGCCCTAAAATAAAATGAAATAGGGTCAAGTAGGGATAGAATGATAATCTAAATATTCATAAATGAGATTATAAAGCTAAAGATGGCCCAAAATAAGAGACAAGACGACTAAGCAGTCTAAATTAAAAAGGTGGTGACAAAATTGTAATTTCAAGCGACTTATTAGAAACTCAATGAAGGAAATTTTAAATGATAAATTAAGTTCACTTGGGTTCTTAGAAGCCCTGAAAACCATAATAACCGTTATAATGACCAAAACCCTTCCAGTGTGCATTTTAGGCTGTCAGTGGACAAACACTTTGACTAAACCATTTAGAATGATTTTGAACCCCAAATTTAAAAGTAAATACTTTTAATAAACTAGAGGACATATGAAAAATATGTTCTTAAAAAGGAGCTAAAATGGGCCTAGACAAAGGAATTGAGTATGAGGAGCATAATGGAAATTATAGAAATTATTTTAAAACTCTTCCTTTCTTCTTATTTAGTGTCATGCTACCCTTCTTAAGGTTAGAATTGAGTTTGTTTGCCTTTGAACTAGCACCTAAGTCACCCAAAAGAAAGGAAGAAGGAAGAGGAAAGGAAGCTGTTCTAGGTAAGAAATCATGCACTTTTTCATGGTATTTCATTCACAATCTTCTTCTCCACTCTAAGCTCTCTCTTTTAGTGGTTTTAGCTCTTGAAAAAGGTATTTTGGTGGTTTAACTTAAGAAAGAAGGAGGGAATTTGAAGAAGCTAATCTCACCACAAGAATCTCCATTTAACAAGGATTCAAATAAGGTATGCTTTGAATTAGTAAAGTTGCTTTTCCTTGATTTCTCTTCTCCTTACCAATTTAGCCTAGATAAGAGCATCATAGAAAGGGCTAAGTTTTAACCAAAACTTGATAGGAATCATGGTTTTGAAGCATAAATAGTTAAATAGTGCAAAAAAGAATTAAGTAAAAAGCTACAGAATGCAACTTATGGCAATTAAGGTTTTCTTTGCACTTTAAGAGTTCTGGAACTATAAGAAGGCATTTTAAGCTATATGAATTCATAATTAAGCTAGAGAGAAGCCAAGGAATGTCTACATGTATCAAAATCTCAAAGGAAATAAACAAAACTCCATTAGACCTCTAAGCAAGCATAGGTTCAACCATGAGCATAAGAGAGCACTTAGGGAATGCTTTCTTGGGTTCCCGTGATTTAAGAGACTTAGATAGGAAGAGTAATTAATTATGGTCCATTGAATTAAATCTAGGAGCCTTAAATTGAAAGTTAAAATTTTAGGGCCTAAATAGAGTTAAAAAAGCAAGTTAGCCTTAAACCCTTTTAACCAAGTATATGATGATCCAAATGAGTTTCTTTAGAGTTATAAGGCTCAAAATAAGTAAAATTTTGGAACTTATAAGAAGAAAAACAAGAGTTGCCTCTTAAAGAACTTAAACTAGCTTTAAATTTCATATTAGGCTCATGGAATTAAGTGAAGTTAAAGAGACCTAGAGTGGATCCTAATAAGTTGATTTGCCTTGTAAATTGCTATATGTAGGCAAGGCTAGTCCAAACTCATCAAAATGTGGGTGTCAAGTTAAAGAAAGACAAGAGAAAATCCAGGAGCAATGGGGTTAGTGGTGTCTTGAAGCTTTGCAAGTCCTAAGGTAACTCTATCTCTTTATCTTGCATGCATTTAAATGCTTGAGTAAGTTGAAATGCTTGTATGCATTGTTACTTAGTGTATTTATGAGTTATGCCTTGATATGGTTTCTATTATGAGTTTTATGTTTGAGTATGACATGTTTTTTGACTTTTAGCTCCTTACATCATGGAATTGAGCATAATAACTCTTCCTTGACCTCGAGTTGAGTTTAGTTGAGCCTAGCTAATTTGTTTTGATGTCGTGGCTTTATGAGAAATGAATTTTTATGCTAAAAGTTGTATTTGAGTTATATGAGGCATATGAATAGCATCCTTACACTACATGTATTATATTTCCTCATAGTATTCATGTATGCATGGATTTGGTTGAGATTAGCTACTAAAATTCTCCTCGAAATCTCACCCACGAATTTTGTAATAACCTTAACTCCTTCTTATGGGGATTAAGCTTAATTGCACGGAAAATGATCATAAATCAAGATCTAATATTAGTACAAATAGCTATTTAGGGAAAACAATGAGGAAATTTGAACCTTATTATTATTGGGGATTATTAATCAGTGATAAAACCTTGATTCATTTTATCACTGATTCTATACTCATAAAATCTTCTTATAATTGTTCTTAAGTCATTACATACCATTAACCTCAAGAAAATTAGGTTTTAGAGGCTAAAAATAGGAGTTTAGTGTCTTAGGCCGCGACTTGGATATTCCCGTCATGGCTAAGTTGGCTATTGGAACCTAAAAACTAAGTTTTTGGACTTGCATTGCGACTTGGTTTGACCGCATTATGACCCAAGTGGTTACTAGAGTTCAATACCAAAAATATACGATCTGCATCAAGACCCAAGCCTTTTACACCATAGAGAGATTACCCATTGGATCCTACTATTCAAAATTTCTCAATCCACACCGTGGCAAGCTCTCCTTATGCCATGGTGAGGTGAGTTATTGGGATACTATTGTTGGTCTTCTCAATTCTCACCACGACGCGTCTTACTCGTGCTGCGATGATGTTGCTCTCTAAAACCCTCTCTAGGTGAAATTCTCTCCTTATGCTACGGAGAGACATGTTACGTCCTAGTGAATCATAGTTTTGTAATGGGTCTAGTCACAACTTATGTAGTTTTGACCACAACTCAAACCGCCTTTAATCCTATGCTCTTACTTTCTCATTTCCTAACCATAAACCCATCACTCTAGGTGAATTCTAGGACCTCCCTAACCATCATTCATGATTTCTCTAGACCTTATGGTTCTTAAATGCCCTAATTATTAACCCACACTGATCGTAGGCATAAGGGGAATTCATGATAATTGATTACCACTATACATACTAGCACATGGATATATTATAGGGCTAAAGATACATAAGTCCTAATAACATAATTTAAATATGTATTCCAGCAGAGGTTCCATACAATGCTATCCTAGATCATCAGTCAGGGCGACACATGATTATACTTTTAAGTGACAAGTCATACTTCTATATCAGCAAGGTTCCATATCATATTCTAAGTGAGTACATACATCTTGTTTCAACTACTATAAGGTCTATTCTTCTATTAGTTACATCCTTGATTACAAAATATTAGAATGCTTACACTTGGTAATATAAGTACATGATGGTGCTATATAAAATAAATCACAAAAATTAGTATATACTCTACTCAAATTAACCTAAGTATGTAGTTTCCATATATGGCTTTAGCTCATGGATATTCATTCACTTACTTTTCCTTTTCCTTACTCAAGGAACCTTTAGCTAAAGTTGTTAGTCCATAAAGCAGGGTGAGATATGAATCTTAGTAACCGAAGGAAAATTCCATGTATGTGTACAATTTAATCAGAGTAAATGCATATGAAGCTTAGTTACCAAAAACATCATCATCATCCATAAATAAACTAGTTAGGCTACTATTGACTACTATCTCATACTAGCAATCACATATATCATGTTAATGACCAATAACATCGAGAGAGGACCCCTAATAGCTCCAACTCCTCAATGAGCACAACCTGAGCTTAGTGTATTCAAGAGTTTGATCATAACTCGGTACCTAATTGAAGTATAATGCACGGGGTGGCAGTAACACCACAGCTCCACCAAGTACAATAATTTAAGTAGCCAACCAATCGTTTCGCATATAAAACATATGTGCAGTAATTATAAGATCAAAAGGAACATACAAATGGAATTAGAAAGTCCATGGTTATCTCACTTAGCTGAGCCAAATTTTGTAACCAAAAGTAAATCTCCATACTCTAAAGGTCTTAAATCAAATCAAAGCATATTCTTATATGCTAATTACAACATAATTAGACACCATAGGATCCAATCATGATAAGTTACCTAGAAAACACTTATCCAGCCACCAAGAGACTCTAAATGCGGATTTGATCTTCCTTACACTAGAAACTTCAAAAGATCACCCTAAGTTATGGATATTTTCGCATAAAAATGAGGTTTATATTATAAATCAACTATTAGGGTCTTTAACTAGCAGTAAATGTATTAAAATAGGGGAAGGATGCTTACTTAATAACCCTTATAGCCTCAACCTCTGAAAATCAACTATGAAACCACCAAAACAACCATTTCAGCTTTGGGAAGAAGATAAAAATCCACTAAACCAGAAGCTATTTAGGTCAAATTGTAGGGAAGAATGAGAGGAACAAGTTTCATATAGATTACTTGGCTAAATCTTACTCTAAAAAGGAGAAATGGCAGGAATGTGCTGAAGAAACCCTAGCCTCCTTTGGACCTTCGAATTTCCTCTTGAGTTTTCTTATGTTTCTGCAGAATGGGGCAAGGGAAAAAGGGTTTGTAAGGTTTTAGATGAGTTTTAAGCTGACCTAAAAGCCCATCTTCTAAGTAGGTTCAGAATTTGGTTGATTAGGTTAGGTTAAATGGGTCCATATCTCACTTGGGCCTTTTTTTTTCTAAGTTTTAGGCTTTTAAGAATTAAGTTAGGCTAATGTTAAGAGAGTTGCCTTGGGCTGTGTAACATCCAGTCCCTCTGTAAACGTGAGAAACACGATGTTCAGTTTTCCGTAAACGTAAAAATAGGCCAAATACAAAAGGAGGTCCCCGAAATAGAAGGAATTGTGGTCAAATAAAATTATGATAAAATTCTAAATAATGGAAAATGAGGATTTGAGCCTTGAATTGTCCAGAAATCAAGGTCAGAGTGATTCAAAAATTTTTTCGAAAGGCTAGTGGCATTTTCGTAAATATGGGTACTTTTTGAAAAACTTACAGGAAGGCTTTTTAAATGAATGTTTTGAGTTCTTTGGGGTTCTCAGAGGCCCTGAAAACCATAGGAACCCTCGGGACAGTTGAAACCCTTTTGGTGAGCGATTTCGGTCATCGATTGACTGAAACTTTGACCGAATATTTTAAAATGGTTTCAGATCCTTTTTGAGTGATTTCAAAGACAATTCTTATGATTAAAAGCCTAAGGAATATGATGGAAAAGACAGTTTTCAAAAAGGAGCTAAAACGGGCCCAAACGGAGGAACGAAAGTGGAGGGACATAATTAGTATATCTGGAATTGTTATAATAATCATCCTCCACCTTTTTAAATGACTAGGCAGCTTCTCCTCCCTTCCAAGAATGTCTCTTGAGCTCAGAAACAAACCAAAAATGACCTAAAAATTGGGAGAAGAGAGAGAAAGAAAACTAAGGCAAAAAGGTGTGAAAATACATGGAATTTTGCAACAACTTGGTTATAAAATTTTCTCCCCTCTTCATTCTCCTTCTCTTGATGGTTTTAGATTCTTAAAAGGAGGAATTTGGTGGCTGACATTATGAGAAAAAGTGGAGGTTTTGTGCAACCAAATAGAGCAAGAGAATCACCACTTAGCAAGCTTTCAAATGAGGTATGATGTGCACTAGAAAAACTTATTTTTCTTGGAATTCCAATGGCTTCCATATTAGGTATAGAGAGAGAAACTAGAGAGGGGAAGGGATTCAAGCCAAAATAAGGTAGAGACAAGAATATTCAAGCATGAGAAACAAGAATATGCAAAGAGAACAAAGAAAGAACCATGAATTTATAAGATAGAAAAGCTAGGAGTTTGTGAACATAACCAAAAATCTGATTTTATCTAAGAGTTCCCAAGCCTATGTGAGTGTTTGTTTGAGTTCCTAAGACCCCTAAGATACTCCCCACAAGCTTCTTCCTTCAAGAAAATAAAGAAAATTCCATGTAGCCCAAATGATGCCTATGTCTTGGCCAAAGAGGGTTCTAGTAGTGGGAGAGAGTTTTAAATTTTTCTAAGGCCATTCTTGAGTCATATTTGATGAATAAAAATGAGGGGAGGCCTTGGAAAAAATTTAGAACTCCTTGAAATTGATTTGGTGCCTTAGGTTCCATATTATGACCTAAAGAAGCAACATGATATTAGGCCCTTTGTTTTAATGATGTGATGACTCCAAGAGGCTTAAAAGGAGTTAAAAAAATCATATTTGAAAGGAAAGAATGAGGCCTAGAAGTCCCTTGAGGGGTGTTGCTTCATTAGATACCTTTATGGACCATAATGGAGCTTATAGAGCAATCTAGAGTTTAAGCAAATTGTGTAGCCTTAGAATATGTTTCATGAACCTAATTAGCTCTCATAAATTGTATCTAGACCAAGAGAAACCATCTCCACCAATTTGTGGGTGTGTGGCCGAAAGAGGAGGCTTGAATCTAAATGAAAACGCATGTAATTGCTTTCAAGGTAGCTCTCTCCACCTTCTCTCATGCATGGATGTGTGCTTAGCTTGTCTTAAAATGTGTGTATGTATATTTTTAAGCCATGAAAAGTATGCTAGCATGAATTTATATACCATAGTTTTATGATGACATATTATGTTTTATATGATGTTTATGATATGTGCTTGGGTTTGCTTGAGTGTGACGAGGTCAAGAACCCTTAGCCATGGTGAGGATGAGTTAAGAACTTTTAAGATTGGTTACGACAAAGCAAAGAGTCTCCCAAAAGTAAGATGGACTCCCAAGAGCATGGTTGAATCCAAGAATATCTTAAAGAATGGGTGAGGCAAGTCCAATATCCACAAGAAATTGGGTGAGGCTAATCCACTTGCTTGGCAAGCCTTTGTATGCTATGTATGACTTTCTTGAATGATGAAAATGATTCTTGAATGTTTGCACATGTCCACATGCTATGCATGCATTTATGAGACTTGTTTGCATATGTTATGTATGATTGAATGGGAGATGAGTTATTAAGATTCTTTGAATCTCATACCCTCCTCTCCAATGATCTAACATGCTAGGTGGACCAAGTAACTATGGTGAAGGGAGCCAACAACAATGAAGAGGAAAGATTGACAAGCTTATACCTTGTTTTGTCCATTTTGGAACCATAACGATGGTTCATGATGTATATGATGTTGTAAATGTATTATGAACTTTGAGACATGTATAAATATGTTATTATGTGATGTTTATAACTATGGATATGATGTATGAACTTTATAATACAATTTGAGTTTGTAATGTCCAAATATACAATATGGAAGTACGATGTAAATGTGTATAAGTGTGGATGAAAAGGCCAAAATGAGATGCATGAGATTTGAGACCATTTGCGTAGCTTACATAAGTCCTAAATGTGCTTTTAGACTTGCCTAAAAGGTGCTAAGGCTAAGGGAAAACCATTTGGTCACTTTGGTATCTCATATGGAGCCAAAATTGAATACAATGAAACCCTATATCACTTTTTAGCCAAATGAGCTCTTCTTGATATGAGATTTGGCATGCAATTAGGTCTCATTGAGATATTTTTGGGAAGCTAAAGACCATAATTTTCAGAGATCTAGAGAATATTTGATAAATTTTTAAAGATGAGATTTTCTATTGATTCTGGTATGTGCACTGTTTACACTGGCAGATTTGTATTCTGTATCATCCAATAGGAAAATGGTGTCCAATGCTTATAAAATTTTACATCCATAAACTAGAGGTCACAATATTTCTATAACCACTGAGATCACCTCATTTGGACGTCTGAGCAAAGAGTTATGCATTTTTGAAGTTGGTTGTCAGTAGTAGTGGCTCCGCAGGAGTCCAGTCACTGTTCCATAGATTTCCAATGGCTAAATGTATTTTTTTCATTCTGGAATTATTTTTATAACATTTTTATCTTTCCATAATGACTGAATGTGTGTGATTTAAATTTTTTATAGAATTAGTTATGAATTTTAGAAGTTTGTATTAGTAATTTGAAACAGCAGCCCAGGCAGCAGCGACCTCAGTGAACTTTCGGATGTCAAATATCCTCTGTGGTGGATGTTATTTTTAGTATGAAGTAGATATCCTATAGCTTTTCAAAATAGCCAAGAATGTATGATTTCTATTTTTCTAGAATTAGTTATGATTTTTCAAAGTTTGGTCAGAAAAAGGCCCAATTTTGGCTGAAAATGCACATGACTATTTTGAGATTTTCCTTGAATTTCATGAGTTGTGGGCCATATTTTATGATCAAAATGAGTTGTATTCATGTAATTAAATATGAGGATATATAGTATGAGCTCACAGGGTCCACGTAATATCGAATGAAAATTTTAAATACGACACAACGCAAAGAAAGTCACTATTTTTCTCTTTTTGCCTTATATCTTCATGAATATAATGATGTGAGGCATGTATATATATATGATATGATGAGCTGGAATTTATGGTGTTACAGGCTGAGCCTTTTAAGATGAAGTTGGGTCTCCATAAATCTTTATTCTTGACATGTTTAGATTATTTATGAGCTTAGATTAAATTTCTAATCCAATTGAATTTTAAATCCACCTTCATAATTTATTTTTTCATAAATTTCTATTTCCTATAGTTTGCCTAATTATCCTCATAATACTTCTTTAATTGTCTATAATTACTCTTAATAAATTTTGGAATGCTACATTCTCCCATTCTTTTATGAATTTTGTCCTCAAAATTAGACATACCTTACTCAAATAGTGCTAGATAATCCTTCATCATAGTCTCTTTCATTTCCCAAGTAGCTTCATCTGGAGCAAGACCCTTTCATACCACTTTTATGAGGAGGATGTCTTTATTATGCAATTGTTTGACATTCGAGTCCACTATCCTTTTTTGCTCAACCATATAAGATAAGTTATGTTGTAGATGCACATTCTCTTGCTTAATGACATGTGAAGGGTCCGGGTGATACTTTTTCAACTGGGATACGTGTAACACATCATGCAATTACACCAAATTTGGGGGTGAAGTCACTTTATAGGTTATGAGCCCTATCCGCTTAAGGATTTGAAAAGAACTAAGGTAATGAGGATTGAGCTTTCTTAACTTGATGGACCGTCCTATGCTTGTCACTAGAGTAACCATAAGGAACACATAGTCTTTCGCCTCAAATTCTAAAGGTCTCTTTATCTTATTAGCATAGCTTTTTTCCTTAATCTAGGTAGCTAACAACTTCTCCCTGATAAGTCCTATTTGACAAGTGGTTTGATTTACTATGTCTAGACCTAAGAGACTTCACTCACTAAGCTTTATCTAACACAAGGGTGATATGTCAAATGATGTTATTGGGATATTAGAATGGTAACTATTATTATCGTCAAACTCAGCTTAGGGCAGTTACACATCCCAGTTCTCCTTCAATTATAGCACATTGGCTGTAAGCATATCCTCAAGAATCTGAATGGTTCTCTCAAAGGAAAAGCAAGCTTCTCATATCAAATCATACCTTGTTTGAATACTTGTCAAATGGTGATTCTTATAATACAATTTGTTACTTCAAACTCCCTCCTTTCTTCAAGTGTTTAGCCACCAAAATGCTCTTTTCAAGAAACTAAAACCATCAATAGAAAGAGCTTAAAGAGGAAAAGAAGTTTAATAGCTAGCATGAGGTGAAAAAGTGCTTGGTTTCTTACCTTTCTTACCTTTTCTTCCTCCTCTTTCTCCCTTCTCTTTGGACAACTCTAAGGTTTGAACTAGAGCAATTGAAGTTTGTTAAAAGGTGCTAGAGGATGGTGTGACTATATAAGAAAGAAATGAGGTGTTTTAAGATAATTCTAAAAATTTTTGTTATGTCCTGGTACTTTAATACCTTTATTTGGAATCATTTTGTATCTTTTGTTAATATCATTAGTTATATATGAAAATTTAGTCTTTTTAGTTGATTACAAACATTTATTTTGAAATGAGTTTAAAATTATCCGAAATAGCTCGGTCAAAATTTCAATCAATCGACATCTTAAATCGTACACCATTAGGGTTTTATCTATTCTAATAGTTCTTATGATTTTTAAGGCTTTTAAAAATTTTAGTGAGCTCAATTTTAGCAATTAAAACTCTCATTTTTTTGTTTCTAAAATTTTATCTAAAATTATAATTTTGCCACTACAATATTGGTTTTATCTGGTTAGTCACTTTGCTCTTGTTTTTTGGTTGTTAGTAACTTCATAACCCTATTTCTAGATATTCTAATTTATATTCTATCATTAATTATCCTTAATTCTTTTTGCTTTAAAGTCCTCTTTCATTAACCTATCGATTCTAGTTCAATTTTAAAAACTAGGTGTTATAGTGTTCTTCCCTTACTAATTATTGAGGGATCTGCAATCAATTTTGCTCACCAAATTCTTGGAATTTGCTTGTTATTCTCTCTATAAACATAAAATTCCCTCAGTATTTCTTTGCTAGTTTCATTAAAAATAAATTAAAATGTTTCATTTATTATATGTCAATTCCTATATTTAACATGTAGTAAAATAGTAGTAATAAATACAAATAGCCATATATATATATAAACAAAGTTTTCTTCATTTTCTCTAGCAACCTTATTGTCTTGTGTAGGTGAGTTAGATTATCCAACTATTGGTGAGGTTGTAATAAGTCCCAATTATATCTATGTTTTCACATCTTTTTATAGGGACTCATCATATATTTTGAGTCAATATTTCCCATTTTATATCTATTTTGAAGTTAATTTGTAATTAGACTGAAATAATTGTAAATATGTTAATTCATGTGAAAAGCCCTTAATTTCAGGTCTTGTTCATATTGGTGAGGTTATGTAGCACAGAAGAACCTGAATTTTTGAGTTTTAATGATAGATTCCATGGTCTTTGTCAATGAAGTTTAGCAAGCCTTCATTTTAGAGGATAGAAGCCGGTTGTTTTTAGTTAAGTCTTACATATTGAGTTTGTGTTTGATTGCATTTTCAAGTAGTTTAATGTTTAATTTTAGTTTAGTCTTCGTAAATAGTGGTTAATTGAATTGAATTTGATTTTTTTTATATGTTAAGAATCCTAAATAAGTAAAGCTTTAGAGTCTTGGAACCATAAACCATGAAGACTCAGAGTCAAAATTACAAAATAGAACTTATTAGTAAATAAAGCAATTAAGGTTGTTGCTAGCCATTTACTTTGGTTGTGGCATCCAAATCCCATTCGTTAGTGTTTTGGCCAAGAGTAAGG
The DNA here is from genome assembly GCA_026724425.1 of Erythrophleum ivorense. Classification (NCBI taxonomy): domain Eukaryota; kingdom Viridiplantae; phylum Streptophyta; class Magnoliopsida; order Fabales; family Fabaceae; genus Erythrophleum; species Erythrophleum ivorense. Next base: position 10,020,743 of record JAIUCV010000014.1, read on the forward strand.
CATTGTGACTAACCAAAGTTTTTTGTCATAGTGCCTATTCATAAATGTTACAATGCACATTTTTTCACCTAGGTTTTAGGGAGTATATATATAGGGGACTTGGGCATTCAAAAGAGTGGAGGAAGGAAGCCATTCTTTGTGGGAGTTTCTTAGAGGCCTTTAAAGCTTGGTAATGGTGAAGAACATGAAGGTTTTAGGACTTTCTTACATTAAGGAGTATATATAAAGGGACTTGGGGCATTCGAAAAGAGTGGAGGAAGGTAGCCATTCTTTATGGGAGTTTCTTAGAGGCCTTGAAAGTTTGGTAATGGTGAAGAAGATGAAGGATTTGGGACTTTCTTGCATTAATCTATAAAATAACTCACTCTTGTTCATCTATGGAGTGAGTATTATGTACTTGATGCTTTTATTAATTGCCTCTTAGTTCATGGTTAGTTGTTGAAGCCTATACATCATATTCCAGTTACCAGGTTAGCAATTAGCTAGGTTGATGGATGTAATTTGCAATTGAATCCTGAGAGTGTATAAATTTAGGTCTAAGTATACCATGTTGTCAATAGATTAGAAGGTGTTCAATAAAAATGTATCTTAATTTATTTAAGAGTAAATACATCATATGCAAGTCTCTTCACCTTAATTAAGCTCAAATTCATTGAACATTAATGCATCCTTTGATTAATAAAGCTTAATAGATTGAATTTAGCTACTTAACTAAGTACCCGATTAGAAAAGTTCAAAACAATAGGTATGAGTCTTGATACCATAGGAATTCGCTTCCTATATTGAGTATGGAGTTAATATGGAACCTTAAGTACCAAGGTGTGTGGCAATCCATGATTCATTTAGTTTGAATTTGAGTCTTTGTTTGGTTAAGGCTTTTTATCTTTATCTTTTGTATTTCTTATGTGTTTGATAAAATGAATTTGTTTTTTGATTCCTAGTAACCTAGGATACTAGGTGTATATTATCTTACTAAAATTCTTTATACAATAGAAAATTATTTTGAAAATCCTTAGAATTATAAGTAACCAATTCTTGTTGAAGTACACTTTTTACTAAGAGTCATTATATTACTTATGGGAACATTTTGTATTAGTTTGCACTCTACAATGCTACATATTTTATAGCAAGTTATATGCAAAACCTAAGAAGCCCAATGTAACATCTCAAAATTAATTAAGCGAAATTACAAAAATTCAGGAGTTAATTTGAAAAAAATGAGAATAAAAAAATATAAAAAATAAGAATTTTCAAGAAAAATAATTATTTTAGGAAGATAATAAGTGTTTGGCAATTTTTAGCAAAAAATAAGTTTAATTGTAGAATTCAAATTTATTTGGGTAAAATTAATTATAAGAGTTTTGGAAAAATTAATGTAGAACCTAATAATTAGTTTGACTTTGCTAAAAATAATTTTTAGGAGCCTAAATTGAATTATAAACTAAAACCTAACATAACATTCCAAAATTTATTAAGTGAAATTATGGAGATTAAGGGTTTAATTTGGGAAAAATAAGAAATTATCATGAAAAGTAAGGAAAATTATGAATATAAAAATTTTCAAGAAAAATGATTATTTTGGGCATTTTTGGGCAAATAACAATAATTTGGCTATTTTTGGTGAAGAATAAAAATTAATTGTATATTTGAAATTAATTAGGGGAAAATTGATTAGTAGAAGTAAAAATTTAATTAGAGCTCCATTCAAACTTAATAGACTAAGGCCTAATACTTAAAAATAAATCCAATTGGACAAAAATACCCTTAGCTCAACCACTTTCCCATAAAAACCTAAAATTAGTGCTACACATTCCAGTTACTCAGTTGAACACATTTGGACAACAGAAGCAAGTGGAGAAAAATGCACAAGCAAGGGAGAGCTAGGATTTCTCTACATGTTAGCCTTGATCTGTACATTTAGAGGAAGATTTAGTTGATCCTCTCATCTTCCTCTTCATTTTAGTCCAATTAGTTTTTCATTTGGTAGAGTTTCACCCAAACCCTAGGTCCGAAATTTGTTTCTTGATGTCTTCTTGTATGATTTTCAAAGCTTGGAGTTAATGGAGTTATTGGGTAAGTGTTTTCCTTCATTTTATAGAGTAGACATGCTCAAATTTTATCTTATAAGATGATTTTGATATGTGGCTAAGACATGTGTGAAATTGCAAGGATTTGGAGGTAACCCATTATTGTTTCTGAGTTTATGGGGCTCCAATTAGTACATTTAATCTTTTAGAGGATTGGGTAAGTGTTATCTAAGTGATTCTTGATGATTGGAATGATTGGGTATAACACCCTATTACTCTAGCCCATCTAGATCCTCTTTGGATATTTATGTGCTTGATTTCATTGGAGAATAAGGAAAAGTCCATTAAAATAATAGAATAAATTGCGTTACATAGTGCTTAAAATTTTCATCTCATGTTCTGTGGCTTATATGAGCTCACTCATATCATTCTCCAATTAAAATACACTCATATGACTTAAAACCATCACAAAATAGCACAAGAATCTCGAGTTCATATAATTCATTCATTAAAACTTCATGTCTAGCCTTAGGTTGATGTGCCAAGTTTTTGGTGCTAAAATTGAAAAATTATAAATAATTTTAGAAAAATTGAAATCAAACACAATATACCATTCTGGAAAGATACAGATATTTACTTTATGTAAAAATAAGTCTAGACCAAAATAGAAACTATTAGCTACTAGAAATTGATGGAACAGTACCAAAGGTATTATTGCATTATTGGTACTGACTCTGAACTTCAAAAATTCATATATCTTTGCTTAGACATCCAATTGGGGTGATCTTAGTGGAAATAGAAAGCTTATTATATCTAGTTTATGCTTGTTAAATTTTATACGCATTGGACACCATTTGACCATTAAATGGCATAGGAGAAGAAACTGACTATATGAACAGTAACCATATCAGATTAGCAAAAAATTTGGCAACTTTAAAAATTTATAATTAATTTCTTGTTATTTAGCTTCCTAAAAAGCTCAAGATGAGTCTATTTGCATGCCAAATTTCATGAGAAAATTCGTCCATTTAGTCAGTTTGTGTTATAGGGTTGCAAAATGCTAGATTTTGGCTCCTCAAAGGGTCTCAAATGGTACATTTTTGCTTCTAGCTATTTTAGGGCCACTTGAGCATGTGGGAAAGCATCAAAATACCTCATTAAACATGTCTCAAAGGTTCACAAACCTAGATCTCATAGACTCACTGTCCCAGTCCAAGGTATACACAAGAACATACAAGCTCTACCTTGCCATTCAACATAAAAAACATGCTATATCATTCCAATGGTGTCAATTCTCATATATACATCACATATCCATATATTTATACATGTTCAAAAAGTTATACATCATACACATCATTGGATTACATCTTGTAACAACAAAGTGGTTACAAAAGAGCAAAATAATATATTTCCTTGTCATTCTCTCATCTTCCAATTTGGTGGCTCCCATTTCTTTGCTCACTTGGTCCACCTAGGCATGTTAGGCAATGCGGAGGAAAGAATGAGATTCTAGGAATTCCAATAGCTCTTCTCCCTTTCAAGCACACATAATGGATATAAATTCAAGTCTAAAAATACATGTATGGCTATCTTGAAATGCATAAACATACATGGAACATTTCTTACATTCAAGAGGTCACATATAAAATACATAGGCTTACTGTCACATTCCAAATTCTCTGTAACTAATAACGTAACCCAACTAGCTAACGGAGAACATCAAGGAAGGCATTAAAGAACTAACTCGAGTTAACTAGGAACTAAGGAATTTAATTAGGACTAGAAAGGAAGGTATGTGTTAGGAAGCTTAATTGAGACATCAACTTAACCATTTAGTTAAAATGAAAGTGTAAGTAGGTACATGTGACCATGGGATAGCCATTCACTTTAGCCGTGTATATTAAGGGCAAAGACCTAAAGAAACACCTAAGTTAATCTAAGTCCCATAAGCATTTTGCATGACTAAGAATGTGGTGTGGGAATAGATATATGTACATGAGTGGGTGGTGTCTTAGGACATTAGGACAAAACCCTTAATGAAGCTATCTCTTATTTGTATATATATGTATGTGCCGGATGTACAAATGGAACAACTAGCTGCGTGGATTGCTAAATGCTCCATTTGAATTAATAAGATAAGAGTGGGACTTAGCATAAATGGTGGGAGACATGGGGAAGAGACACCTAGCAAGCAACCAAGGAGAACCAATGAAAGTCCTAAACAAATAGATTCCATGCATCTAACCATTATGCTTTCATCAAATCATATATATGTATATGGTATTTAGTGTTGCTAAATTCTTTAGTCGGGAGGATAGGAATGGATTACATCTATTAAATGGCTTATATAATATAAGGAAGAACATCTAGTGGGATGATGGTATGGGCCATGGGAGAAAGGAATTTAGTGATCAAGGTATTGACACCTCATGCTTCACTATTTAAGATACGTGTATATATAGTTGTCGTTGGTTAGTGCTCCTATTTTAGTTGCTGTGGGAATTAACTATTGCATCTAATATATAGCTTAGATGAAGTTAGGACACATTCATGCTGCCACCTTGCCTAGACAACCGAATAGGAAATGAAGTTAACAAAGAATTAAATAAACAAGTCTTGCCACCTCATGCTTCCATTGCCGAAGCTATATACATGTATAGGTAAATAACATTCAGAGATTGTTTTCACCTTTCTAGTCGTGGGAATTAAAGGTCAGCTACACCTCATGCTTAAATGGGAAGGAAGAGTATATATATATGCTGCCACCTAGCAAGACCACCGAATGACATGTAATGAAATAAAATTTTAATTACTTTGTTATATCCACTTGCGATTAGGCAATGGGAGGTGGCTAATACAATAACTCTGATAAGTGCTAATTTTCATATATGTTATCCACATTTATTATTGATTTTAATGATTAATTTGAGCTTAAATGGATTTATTATACAATATTTGAATTTGTGGTTAATTTTGGAAAATAATACAATTTTGAATTAATTAGGAGAATTTTTGGATTTAAATTGCTAAGATTTTATTCTCCAAAATTCTTTGATGATTAAATATTTTCAATCTATAAAACACTTTTTAATTTTGGGCAGAATTTTCTTTTGGACAAATGAATTGGAAAATTAAAATGAATTAAGGAAAAAGATTTGGATGATAATTCTGTTTTTTATTAATAATATATTAGATTTTCATATTGGCTTGGTTTTCTTGGGCAGAAAAACGCAGAAGCAAGGCAGGAAAGAAGTCACGTGAAAGAGCTAGGGGGATCCACGAAGAAAGAAAAGAGAAGTGACATGTATTGCTCCAGGGCAGCTTACGTGTTTTAGTAAGGGAAGAGGCAGCTGAAGAATGGGCTTTATGTGAAGAATGTAAAGGAAGAAGCAACTACTACACGTTCTTGTAAGATGGAGAAAGCCACAGGTTTTGAAGGAAATTGCAGCAGTAAAACAGAGGAAGCTATGAGTTTACAAGCAAGGAGCTAATGTGGACAAAGTAGCTGAAATAGAGAAGAGGTTTACATGGAAAGACATGAGAAGAGAGCCATCTGAGAAGACTTTTACGTGGAAAAGCTGCACGAAGAAAGCACAAAAGCTATGGGTTTTACGTATGAGCTAAACGAGCTGAGAGCAAAGCAAAACACATGCTGCAAGCTGGAGAAAATGAACAATGAATGAACTATGGGTTCTGGAGTAAAGAAGAAGCAGTAGTCAAGCTAGCTAGAGAAGGAATGAAGCAATAAGAAGGAAAAAGGCATGCAGAACATGTGGGAAGCAAATGAAGAAGATGCTGGAATGTTTGGAAGCTCCAGAACATGCAGAAACTCGAGCTGAACTCGAGCAGAACAAAGGGACACGTGGATAACGTACAGAAGCTGCATGAGAGCAGAACAGAAGAAGAAGTTCATGTGAATGAGCTGGAGAACATGCAACAGAAGCTTCGAGTTGGCTGAATCAAAACGCGAAGAAGGAGGCTTCAGGGAACTGCAGAGCTGAGAAGTTGATTCATATATGTTTCTTCATACTGGACTTCAGCAAGGACGCCGAGAAAAAGCTACTATCCATTCTCTCGAACAAATCCTTGCAGCGAGAAAACTGGAAGAAGACATGGGAAGCTTGCATGAATCTTAATATTATATTCAATATGGAATGAAGTGGGGCCCATCTTATATATATAGAAGAAAGAAGCATGAATGAGAAGGCTGGAGACGTGGGGCTGACGTTAAGAAAAACACGAGGAAAAAAAAAGAGGCTTGGGCACGTGATTTTTTAATAAATGGAGGCTTCATTATATCACGTTTCCTTCATTCATTCATGCCTCTGATCCATTCGCACAGTCCAACTCATTCACGCCTCAAACTCTCAGCAAATTTTCGCCTATATATAGATGCATCCATTCATCAAAGACAGCGTGGTTTTTTGCAACGAAGAAAAGAGCAAGAACAGAATGTGAAGAACACAGAAGGAGAATGAGATTCCTGGAGCATTCTTCCAATAATTCTTCTTCAAGAAAAAACTCCATGGCAGCTTAATTCACCCATGGTGGCTAGCTGAAAATTTGGAAGCTCCCAGATGAAGATTTGAGCTCTATCTTTTCCTACAAAATTGGATAATTATTCCTTACTATGTCTTTTAATTTCCAGCATTAAATCTTTGATTAATTTGACTAGGTTTAGTTAATTGATTTAGGAATTTAGTTGCTAAAATTTTATTAATTTGTTTTATGAATTGAATTTGATTTTGGAATTTTGATTTTGATCATCATATGCTTATAAAAATTCTAGAATTAATGTGCAAATTTGCTTTCAAATTCCTCTTGATTTTGGGTTAATTGATACAATGGTTATTGGATTAATTAACTAGAAATTGTGTGCAATTAAAGGTTTGAGGAATTAATTAATCTAATTAGTCAATTAGTATCTTAAGTAAATTGTGCATGTGCTTGAATTTGGTTAAAGTGTGTTCTTGTTCTTAATTCAATTAATTAGTTATTCAAGCATTCTTGTGGTTGCAAATTCCTTGTATAATTAATAAATTGAGTCTTGGATGGTTATTCAAGAATCTTTATAAGGAATACACTAAAGAGCAAGGAATTAATTCCAAATTTGGTAAATTAAATCAAAGGGCAAGGATAATTGAATTCTAGGGAGTCCAATGCAAAGCTAGCTACCATATTCTCTTAATTGTTCATCTCATTTAGTTTTAAAGTCTTTTGATTTTTGTCAAATAAATTTAGTTCAATTTAATTCTAGTACTTCAACCCCAAATTAAGTTTCAGTAGCAATACTTAGAATAACCTTTCCATAAACAAATCAAGGCATAAACTCCAAGGGAGATGACCTAGGATTGCACCATTAACTATAAAAATTTATTTCACTTCCTAGTTTTATTTGAGATTGAACGACACAATCATCAAACTCCCTTCACTAAAACTCCATTAGGTCGAAAGAAGAAGCAAGAGAAGAGAGCATAGGCTCGGTTAAGCCATGGTACTGGAGGGTAGGAAGGAACCGTGAAAGGAAGAAGAGGATTTCAAGGAGGCTCATGAAGCCATGGAACACCAAGGAACCAACCACTATAGGAAGTTGGGGGAAAGAGCTACGAACAACTCAAGGTAAATGCTTAAACTATCCCTTTGAAATCATGTAAGCTGAAAATGGGAGTGGGGTGGATAGAAAATTTCGTATATTTAGTAGCCATGGGAATAGCACCTTGAGAATGGCATAAATTGAATAAAATGAATAGCACAAAAGAACCAAATATATGATGAGGGTTTAGGAACCAAACAGAACCATGTAACTAGCCACAAATATGAAATGGTGGTACCAAGGTTGGGAAAGTATTAATTCGGGATTAAGTATCGTAAGCACCTAACGTTTGCCTTTAGTAGAATTAACTAGATAAGAATTTTTAAGTCCAAAATTTTATAATAGGTTCTCCATTCCTTATACTTGAAATCTGGAAAATTATAGAATTTTTGAGACAAGGTAGATAAAAGAAACAACATACTAACTCAACCTAGCTCTTGGATGAGATAGCTTGGGACTGATTTCATAACAAATCTTGTTAAATGAGTAAATGAAGGAATTAGTGCATGAAATTTGGTGGAAAGGTAGATAAGATGTATAAAATTAGATCTGCAAAGTATTAGAATTTTCTGAACTCATTTGGTAGGGTAACAAGGCCAGAAACAGCAAGGACAGTGTACAGCGAGCTCAACTGAGGTAGTGGCCAAAACAGTAGGAGTTTATGGGTTATCCTTAGGAATTCTTGAAAAATGTTTCTGTGGCTTATAATTAACATAATAAGGGGTTATTATACCAATTTTTATGATTTTTGGAGGTCATTTAATGGAGGAAAGAAATTGCACAAAAACAGGTTCAAAAATGTAGTTAAATTGAGACTATGGTAGCTTTCGTTTCTTACTATTGTAGCGTGAATTTGTATGGTGAATTAAAAAATAAAGCTTGAAAATAAGGACTAAGGACTCAAATTCAAAGCACTGGACCACACATGAATAACTTACTAACTAATGAGAAGGAAAAGAAAACAAAGACGTGATTGTTTACAATTAGGAATTCCAATTGTCAACTAATGAAAGGGGTTTAGGAATTTCGTACGGGGGGATTAGTAAGTTAATTGAAATATAAATATTAACCATGAATCATTCCAATTGGGACAGCAAGAACTAAGGAATAACGTGACAGAACAACGGAGACGAAACAGGTAGTTAACACTGTATTCATTTTGCTATTTACGTTAATGCACTGGATGAATTCTCGAAGTCCCTCTATTGTGTTTGGTTGCATGTATGTCTACTAAGATGACCCTTATGAGCACTAGATTACTATTATTGGCCAATAACCAAAGCATGGTAGCCTAACAAATGAGAATACACTGCTACCTAGATATTACATACTCTGCCACTGAAGTATGCATCGCATATATCTTGGATAGTAATCCATACTACCTATCTATATTCTTCTTGAGTACATTGTTAGCTACTGGGATTTTATCTCATTATGAACTAACCATTTTTTAGGTATTTACTATGCTACAAATGGAGCCAGACAAATAGAGAATGAATAAAATGACTAATAGGTTACGTATTGACTGTAATTGGCCTTATGAATCCTTTAAATAACTGTTGAATGTAAAGTCTGACTCCAGTGAGGATGTAACATTGTAGTGTTAATCTCTCTTTTGATTTGTATGAATATAGTGCATGAGAAACTTTTTGTATGACCTAACGACTGCATTTAATAGAAGTGTTTAACGTTACATAAAAGTAAATTTTGATTATTATCTTTACATAAAAAGATGATAGGACATACTTGGGTTAGTGTTAGAAATTCTCTAGATAGGTTAGTATAGTCTCCTAGGTCTAGGATCTTTTTGACAAGATCTTAGACTCTACACTATGGAATTAAAAAACTTTGTTGACAGGATCTTAGATTTTGCTTTGTGAAACTTAAGACCTTGTCAACAGGGTCTTCTGAGGGTAGTGCAAGATCCTTCAATACTATGAGTTAGAATATATGAGAAAGGTAGGTGTGACACTTGCCAAGGCAATGGTTTAACCTTACCCATTCTCTTTGGAATTTTAGACTTACTTCACCTATTTTCTTAAGGGACTTTTCACTAAGCCTTACTCTTTAGAGACTTTTGACTTTGTCTTACCCATTATTAGGGACTTTTGGTTCATCCTCACCCTAGATAAAGGACTTTTGGCTTCACCACACTCAAGCAAACCATTCATGTTCATAAAAACATCATTCAAGTGCATAAGCAAAGCATCATGGTACCCTAGCTTATAAGTACATGCTAGAAATATCTTTTATGACTTAAACAAACACACACACACATTCAAAGACAAGAAAACATCCAAAGATGCATGAAAGAAAGAAGAGAGAGCTACCTTGTACACAAGAACACACTTTCTTCCTTAGAAATGCTTCCTCTCCCTCAGCCAAACACTCACAAGGAGGTGGAGGTTGATTCTTTTGGCCTAGACATATCACATGGAAGCCAATTACACTCTTGGAACAATTTCTAAAGCTACACATGCACTTGAAATGCTAGATTGCTTCTAAGGTTCAATTATGGTTCCATAATGTACCCAATGAAGCAACAACAAGAATGTAAGATCTTGGCTCCATTCTTTTCTTTCATCTATGGTTCTTGACTCCACTTAGACCTCTTGGAGCCATTACACCATCAATTTGAGGAACCTAATTACATGTTGCTTCTTTAAGTCACAATATGGAACCTATACCTCTATCTCACTTCCTAAACTTTCTAAATTTTTTTCAAGGCTTCCTCTCATACTTTCCCATCATATATGATGCAAAACTAAGCTTGGAAGGAATTAAAACACTCCCTATGTGCATGAACCCCTTAGGCTGAGGTTATGCTTCCAATTGGTACAAATGGAGCTTGTTTGATTTCTTTGATGGGACAAGCATGTGGGAGGTTTCCTTGATGTCTTATGAACTTATATGAACTCTTAAACATCTTAATTTATGGCTAGAACTCATCTTACAAACCAAGGTGCAACTAAAACCCTAGGTTGTGCATCTTGAAAAATCATAGATCTTTCTTTGTTTCCTTTGCAAATTCTTATTTCCCACACTCTAATTCCTAAAATTCATCCTTGGTTTGGTTCAAAACTCAATCCCTCTTGGTTGTCCATACATAGGGCAAAACACACAAGAAGAAGAACAAGGAAGAGCAAGCTTGAAAACAACTAAATTGCCTTGATTTCCTAGCTACTTTTGGATGCTTCTTCTTTTGCTTGGAATCTCCTCTCCAATTTTGAAATTCTCCCCTCTAGTCTGATCTCAAAATAGCACCAAAAACTTCAACAAATCTATAGAAAGCAAGAAGAGAAGGAGGAGAGCAAGATTGGTGAAGGGAGAAGTATGAAAAAACATGGATTTTCTTACCATTTTGCTTGGTTTTCTCTTCCCTTCTTCCTCCCTCTTGGTGTGCCACTTCAAGGAGCTTAGGGTTCTATTTTGGTGTAGAGGAAAGTCAGCCAAGGTGATAGGAAGAAGTGGGGCATGCTATATATAGGCTAGGGACCCATTTAAGACATTTCAAATTTCCAATTTTACCTTTCATTCTTGACTTTTTCATTTTAGACTCATTTTAATTCATTTTTTAGAACCATCTTTTCCATCATAAAATTTAAATTCTTTAACTTATAAAATGCCTTTGGAATCACTCAAATTGGATCTAAAACCTTTCCGAATGAAAGAGTCAAAGTTCTAGTCCACTAACGTTCTAAATCGTAAATTGGAGGGGTTTTAACTGTTCAGGAGTTTCCTGTAGTTCTTAGGGTCTCTGAGAACCTCGGAAAAACTCAATTTTCTCATTTAAAAATCACTCCTGAGTTTTCTAGAAAGTGTCCAAAATTACAAAAATGTCATTATGTTTCGTTGCATTTTCGTTAAATTCCATTTGATTATTCTAACTTCGGTTTCAAGGCACCTCTAGCCTTTCTTTTGTATCTGGTTAGTTTCATACATTTATGAAGAAATTGAACGTTACATTTCTCGCATTTTCTCATATTTTCGGAGGACCGTATATTACATTGGGTACATGACCATTTCAGTGTTTAATAACTAAAAGCTATTTTTGGTTAGTTTAGGACATTTAAGGTGTTTGGCACCTATTAATAACTTTTAAGGCATTAGCAATTTAGGGTGTTTAGCACCTTTCTGAATATATAACTCTGACATATAGGAATCTCTTTATCCCTTGGTCAGGTCTAATATCTAATGGGCAATGGTTCATTTATCTCTAACTCTGGAAAGCTACTTCCTTACTTTCTTCATCTTACATATTATGCTCATCTATCAATAGGTCTAGTCAGTGGTCTCACTATCTGAGTCTAGCCTGAGCATCTTTGTGGCAATGGTCTACTAGATTTAGAAGATCTCTAGTATTTGAGATAAAACTAACTAAAATTGTACTGATCTTTGAGACTAATTACTCTGTAAAAATGGTCTCAGGCTGTCATCTCCTTAGAGAACTACTATACTGTAACTGTGGGCTCTTTGTTACTCTGTGGGATCTACTGTGACCCCTAGGTCTACGGCAACCTCTTAGAGCCCTACTAGGGTTTATTGCAACCCACTATACTGTATTAAGATCTATTACAATCCATCTCTGAGAGACAACAAAGCCTAAGATTGTTGTTTCTGAACATATAATACATGCTCACTAAGTCTAGTAACTATCGCTCATAATCTCTAAGGCTAAACTTAAATATCCATCATGATCTTCATGTAAAGTGGGTTTTGTGTCATCTGTTTCTCTATGATCCCATCATACTAATACTCAGGAGTACTCTAACTTTCATTTGCCACTCCTTATGGGATCCTTCAGTTCCCACTTCAGCCCTTCTTACTTGGGCTTTCTTCCTTTACTTTATTAACTTACCATACTTTATCTTTTCTTATTCTTTTTTTCCTTTCATATCTTGCAATCTCTAACTGTGCCTACATTTTACTTTTGAGTGTATATAGCACCCACGCATCTCACACACTAAGTGTGTCTAACATCTCTCGCAGGATAGAGATTATATACTGGTCCCTTCTTATTTGGTTACATATATCATAAGGGACTCTTGCTATGCATACTAAACTTGTGCTATCTAACTTTGAATGTTCTATACTATTAGCACGTTCTCTTTTACATTATTATTCTTTATTGGGGATTCCCTTCTGCATGCTTTTCTTATCATTTTAATATTACTGGGATCCCTTCACTTCCCTTTCTTGACTTATCTCATCATTTAACCTACTAGGATACTCTTCGATTATCGAGACACTTTTATGATTGATGCCATTGTTTACTAAGTACTCAAGTCACATTACTATTGGATTAGCTAAACCCAATATTATGTAACCATTATTGCAAGCAAACCATGACATCAAACACTAATACACAGGCACATCATGACTGAGCTCAAGGCCATTATCGCCAGTATATTACAAGTTTTCGAATAATCTAAAGTATTTTTCTATAACTTTTCTTTATTTGCTTTTATTCCATAGGACACTCGGGGAAAAGAGGACTCTCCCTCTGATTCTTTACAAAATCTACTGTTTCATCCCAAGGTCACCTTACATTACCTGATTATCTCTGTTTTAGGCACTACCATGCTAAATGGAAATCTATGCTGAGGACAATCACGCTTTCTCAAGCATTCAACTACATTAACTCAATATCTATTCTCAATCTATTATGTCCTCGGCTTAAGCATCATTACATATCTTCTCTCTTTTTACTCTTCCTATCCTTTTACTCAGGTAAAAGGATGCTCTATTACTTATTTATTCTCTTATTGTTTCTTTCTTCTTTAGGCTTAAGAGCATTTGCATCCTTTGTGGGTTCCTTTACTTTCTCACTTTCTGTAACATTAGGGGAGGTCTGATTCTTCTTATTCTCTTGCTTTACTTTTAACTAGATCGTCCCTCTGTAAGGAAAATTTTATTTCATGCAATCCTAGGAATTGTATTTTGTAGTGCTACACTCCTTCTCTGTATAATACAAGGACTCACCTTCTTAGGCGGTCTCTGGCTCCCTTGAGCTTTCTTGAGAGTACTAAGGCACTAACTATTCACCTTAACTTATTTCCACATTTGAATCAAAGCTAAGCTTTCTCTTTATTTAATCTCTTTACTCTCATCTTTAGGAGCATAGTCTACTGATTTCAGGGTTTTTCTAACCCACTCCAGTACACATACTTTCAATGTCTGGATTTTGTACCACTATAGACTTATGCTCCATTGGGTGTTTTAATTACTCATATGCCTCAATCTTACATTAGTTTCACATTAGGGAGCTCATCTAGTGAATTGCTAGACCCTTATCTGTTTACTTTTTCTGTGCTCAGTTTGCTTATTTAGTCATCACTAAAGCAAGGGTATCTTTTCTGTATACTAACTTCTCAGTTCTTCCCCGCTTCCCATTATCACTAAACTTTATAGTTCAGGGGTCTATCTATGAGGATTTTTATTAACCACTACTGGGTGGTCTCTCCAACTTAAAATATCTTATCTTATTTTCATCATCCTAGGGAGGACCTTCACTGAGTTTTCAGTCGGATCATTTTCTTCTTTTACATGGTGTTCTCTTTTTGCTCATTTCATCTCACCTGGGAGCCTCTGCTAATTACTTTTCTTAAGCTTCAGCTCATACTTAGCCTATCTCATCAGAGCTATAGCTTACAATAAGCCCCATTAACTTATATGGGCTTGCGATGAACTTAATGCTTTTAAACTATTCTCATTCTCTTGTCTAGACTTTTGACACTAGACTAATCATACTCATCTTTAGGTGTTACCTATAAGGTACACCTTGCTTGTACATCTACTGTATACCTCACTGTTATTAACCTCAAATTATATTAACATCCTATCAGTAGGGTCTTGAACTCATCATATTAGCCTGTCATTCGTGACTACACAGGGTAGCATCCTAGGTTGGAGTCAATGCCTTAAAGGTGGGTCTCAAAAACCTTATTGTTCCTATGTCTGACATTCTTTAACTTTAACTGCTACCCACATACAAACATTCTTAGGCTAAGCCCCCACTATATTAGCCTTTTTCTTAATCTTAATTACTAGGCCCACTGTTCATTTGTTACTTACTGGGCCTCCATGTTTGCTAATGGACCATTTATTGCTCTTTTCTTTGTTTATACTAGGGGTCCCCACTTTCTGAACTTCGATTGACCCCAAAGCAGTTCATTTCTCAGGTTGGCCTAAATATGACCAACAAGGCCTTTTATACCGCAATACACTCCACTATCATTGGAAGCTCCTTCTTTAGTTACATAATCTGAGCCTTACTGTCTCTGGATGCAGCCTATCCTCAAAGTTAAAGGGTTCCACCTCTCACTTCATTCATGTATAACTAACTATCACCTCTGGGCTATGAAGGCTTTTAACTTAAACTTCGAACTTAAGGGAATAGCTTGCTAGGCTCTTCACGTCATCATAACATCTAGGAGTCATGGCTAGGGGGAATAACTCTCTCAACACTTACGCTGTGCAGCGGTAGTTTCACCTCACACTGTGCTGCCTCATTGCTTACCCCCCACAGTAGGCAGGACATCCCCGAATAGTTTGAGTGTAGAAATCAGGGAGATTAGGCCTCTCATAACCTTTTTGAGCAAGCCCCTCTAGTAGCTACACAATTACCTTTTGCTGCTAATACACGAAGTTTGCCACCGATCCCAGCGAACTATTATAACTCATAGCGCTCTAGCCGTTAGATCACTTGACTCTATTCTTGGAACTCTAGAGGCCAACCTCACATATGGCTTACCACCTACTCAAGACCATTCCACATCACACCTAGCATAAACAAAACCATAAGCCACTTTCACACACCCAACATGCCTCATACAATACTTTACATAGCTGTACAAGCCTTTCCATAGCCTTATCGACACATCCTCAAGCCATATACAACTCTAGAAGGCTTGGAACTTTGCTCTAATACTAATAGAGTATAACACCCTATTACTCTAGCCTCTCTAGATCCTCTTCGGATATTTATGTGCTTGATTTCATTGGAGAATAAGGAAAAATCTATTAAAATAATAGAATAAATTGCGTTACATAGCGCTTAAAATTTTCATCTTGTGTTCTGTGGCTTATATGAGCTCACTCATATCATTCTTCAAATAAAATATAGTCATATGACTCAAAATCATCACAGAATAGCACAAGAATCCCGAGTTCATATCATTCATTCATCAAAACTTCATGTCTAGCCTCGGGTTGATGTGCCAAGTTTCTAGTGCCAATTTTGGAAAATCATAACTGATTCTAAAAGAATTAAAATCAAGCACACTATACCATTTTGAAAAGCTACAGATATCTACTTTATGCTAAAAAATAATTCTAGACCAAAATAGAAATGTTAAGCCATTGGAAATTGATGGAACAATACCAAAGGTACTGCTTCATTACTAGTACTAACTCTAAATTTCAAAAATTCATATCTCTCTGCTCAGACATCCAATTAGGGTGATCTTAGTTGTCATACAAAGCTTATCATGTCTAGTTTATTTCTATAAAATTTCATAAGTATTGGACACCATTGGGGCCTTGAATGATAAGGGAGAAGAAACTAACCATATGAACTGTAACCATATCAATTCAATAAAAATTTGGCAACATTAAAAATTCATAATTAATTCCAAAAAGCTCCAAATAATATGTTATTTAGCTTTCCAAAAAGCTCTAGATGAGATCTATATGTATGCCAAATTTCATAAGAAAATTCGTCCATTTGGTTAGTTTGTGCCATAGGGTTGCAAAGTGCCACATTTTGGCTCCTTAAAGGGTCCTAAATGATCCATTTTTGCTTCTAGCTATTCTAGGGCCACTTGAGCACGTGGGAAACATCAAAATACCTTATTAAACATGTCTCAAAGGTTTATAAACCCAGATCTCATAGACTCACTCTCCCACTCCAAGGTATACATAAGAACATACAAGCTCTATCTTGCCATTCAATATCAAAAACATGCTATATCATTCCAATGGTGTCAATTCTCATATATACATCACATATCCATATATTTATACATGTTCAAAAGGTTATACATCATACACATCATTGGATTACATTTTGTGACAACAAAGTGGTTACAAAAGAGCAAAATAATATATTTCCTTGTCATTCTCTCATCTTCCAACTTGGTGGCTCCCATTTCCTTACTCACTTAGTCCACCTAGGCATGTTAGGCAATGCGGAGGAAAGAATGAGATTTTAGGAATTCCAATAGCTCTTCTTCCTTTCAAGCACACATAATGGATACAAATTCAAGTCTAAAAATACATGCATGGCTATCTTAAAATGCATAAACATACATGGAATATTTCTTGCATTCAAGAGGTCACATATAACATACATAGGCTTGCCAAGGCAATAGTTTAGCCTTACCCATTATTTTTAGAATTTTGGACTTGCCTCACCCATTTTCTTAAGGGGCTTTCCACTAGGCCTCACTCTTTGGAGACTTTTGACTTTGTCTCACCCATTATTGGGAACTTTTGGCTCATCCTCACCCTAGCTAAGGGACTTTTGGCTTCACCACACTAAAGCAAACCATTCATGTTCATAAAAACATCATTCAAGTGCATAAGCAAAGTATCATGGTACCATGGCATATAAATACATGCTAGAAATATCTTTGATGGCTTAAACATACACACACACACATTCAAAGATAAGAAACCATCCAAAGATGCATGAGAGAAAGAAGAGAGAGCTACTTTGTACACAAGAACACACTTTCTTCCTTAGAAATGCTTCCTCTCCCTCAGCCAAACACCCACAAGGAGGTGGAGGTTGATTCTTTTGGCCTAGACATATCACATGGAATCCAATTACACTCTTGGAAAAATTTCTAAATCTACACATGCACTTGAAATGTTAGATTGCTTCTAAGGTTCAATTATGGTTCCATAATGCACCCAATGAAGCAATAACAAGAATGTAAGATCTTGGCTCCATTCTTTCCTTTCATTAATGGTTCTTGACTCCACTTAGACCTCTTGGAGCTATTACATAATCAATTTGAGGAGTCTAGCTACATGTTGCTTCTTTAATTTACAATATGGAACCTATACCTTTATCTCACTTCCTAAGCTTTCTAAATTTTTTCCAAGGCTTCCTCTCATACTTTCCCACTATATATGATGCAAAACTAAGTTGGAAGGAATTAAAACACTCCCTAGGTGCATGAACCCCTTTGGTAATACCATATTTATTAAGCTCATCTTACCTCATTTCTATGTTCCCTTCCTTGGATCATACAAGTTTGCCAAGGAAAAAGCATTAAAAATATTCATTAAATTGTGTTACGTCACAGGTAAAATTTTTATTCGGTGTCCTGTGGGCCATATGGACTTATTCATCTCATTCTCATATTTAAATACACAAATAAAACTCAAAACCATATCAAGAAGTGGCCTAGAACTCGTGCAAATGGATGGAATACATAATAACACTAGGTGTAGCCTCAGCCAAAATTTCTAGCTTACTGTCATAAACTTTGAAAAATTATAACAAATTCTAGAAAAATCAAAATTATATATGTTACTATTCTAGAAAGCTACAGATATCTAATTTATGTTAAAAATAAATACATACCACAATAAAGGTCGCTAGCTATAAAAAATTGATAAAATAGTATTAAAGGTCGACTGTCATTATTGGTACTATCCTCCAACTTCAAAAATTATATCTCCTTGCTCAAATGTCCAATTAGGGTGATCTTGGTGGCCATGGACTTATCATGTATAGTTTACATCTATAAAATTTCATGAGCATTAGACACCATTTGTCCTACAGATGACACAGCTTAAATTTCTAACCATATAAACAGTGCCTGCATCAGTTCAGCAGAAAAATGAAAACTTTGAAAAATCATATTTAATTCTATAGAGCTCCAAATAATTTGATCTTTGGATTCCTAAAAAGCTCTAGTTGAGATCTATATGCATGCAAAATTTCATGGGCAAATCCTTTCATTTGGTCAAATCTTGACATTGGGTTGCAAAATGGCTCATTTTGTGTTATGTAAGGGTCTCAGATGGTCCATTTTAGCTTCTAAGGCAACCATGGCCACTTGATCACGTGGGAAAGCACTAAAATGGTCTGTTAAACTTGTCTCAAAGGTATGCAAACCAAGATTTCTCAAACTCATCCATCCCAAGTTATACACAAGAGCATACATGTCAAGGCTTGCCATCTAATGCCAAAAATGAACTATATCATACTTATGGCATTACATCTCGTACTTACATGATACATTTACCTATTTACATGTGTTCATAAGGTCATACAACATATGTAATAAGAGATTACATCATATGCCACTTATATGGCTACAAATTTACATTTTTACACACTCGATTGTCATACTTTCTCCTTCTAGCTTGGTAGCTTTCACTCTTTGGCTCCTTTGGTTCACCTAGAAATGTTAAACATTTGAGGAGAAAGGAATGAGATTCTAGGAATCCTAATAGCTCTTCTTCCTTTCAATCACACATAAAGAATGCAAAACTAAGTCTAGAAATGCATGCATGACTATTATAAGGTATGTGATCATTTAAAAAGCATTCTTAGCATTCAAAGAGTCACATTAAATACACATAGGCTTGCCAAGCAAGTGGTTTGGCCTCCCTCATTCTCTTCAAGGATCTTGGACTTGCCTTACCCTTTTTCTTTAAGGCTTTGAACTAGGCCTTGTTCTTGGGAAACTCTTAGCTTTGTCTCAACCATTCTTAACGGTTCTTGACTCATTCTCACCATAGCTAGAGGGTTCTTGGCTTCACCACACTCAAGTAAACAAAAGCAAAGTAACAAGACATCATTTGAATGCATAAAACAACATCATGCTACCATGGCATATAAAATCATACTAGAACACATTTTCATGGCTTAACACATACATACACACAGTCAAAGACAAGATAACATTCATCCATGCATGAAAGAAAGGAGAGAGAGCTATCTTTGTCACACTTGCACACTTTCTTCCATGAACTTAGTTCCTCTCCTATGGCCACACACTCACAAGAAGGTGGAGATTATTTCTCTTGGCCTAGACGCATCATATGGAAGCCAATTATACTCTTGAATCAAATTCTAAAGCCATACATTCACTAGAAAAGCTAGGTAGTTCATATGACTTTTTTATGGTTCTATAATGCACTTAATGAAACAACCTTAAGAAAACATCATCTTAGATCCATTCTCTCCATCCATTTATGATTCTTGACTCCATTTAAACATCTTGGAGTCATCACACAATCAAATTAAGGAGCCTAGCTAGGTGTTGCTTCTTTAAACTATAATATGGAACCTGTGATACCATCTCACTATCCATGGCTTCTAAAATTTTTCTAATACTTCCTCTCATCCTCTTCCATCATATATGACTCAAAAATAAGTTTGGAACAAATTAAAACTATCCCTAAGTGCTCCAACCTCTCTAAGCCGTGGCTATGGAGCATGTGAGCACCAAGTGAGTTTGCTTTGTTTTATTGATGAAAGATGCATATGAGGAGCCTTCTAGGGATCTTAGGAGTTCATCCAAACACTCATTTATGCCTAGGAATTATTGTATCAATTCAAATTTTGCAAGGGACACTTGAAACCCTAACTTTGCTATTTTGATTTTCCATGGTTATTTGATTGTTTCCTTTACATATTCTTGTTCTCCTCCCTCATTGTCCTAAGATTCACCCTTGGTTTAGGTAGAAATCCAACCCCTCTTGGGTGGTCTCACAAAGGGCAAAACATACACCATAGAAAGAACAAGGAGAATCAAGTATAGGAATGACAAAATACCTTATTTTCTTGCTTGTTCTTCACTTGGTTGGCTTCCTTTCCTCAAACACAAAATTGCTCTCTCTGTTCTGCCCTCAAAACAGAACCAACTCCTTATTAAAACTATGGAAAGGAAGCTTAAGAGGAGAGAAACAAGTTTGGAAGAAGAAGGAGTATAAAAGTCTATGAAATTCCTTACCTTTTTCTTACTTTTTCTCCTCCTTGGTGTACCTAAGGGAGTTAGTATTTTTTTTTCGATTTTTGGGCAGAACAAGGCGAGCAAATAATGAGGAGAAGAAACATGAAACTTAAAGAGTGTTTAAGAAGCTTCCACTTTCTTTAAAATTTCAATTTTGCCCTTCTTTGTGGCATTTTCATTTTAGCTTCATTTTAGCTCTTTTTTTAGAATCATCTTTTTCATAATAAAATTTAGGTTTCTAATTTTATAAAATGCCTTTGGAATCACTCAATTTGGAGTTAAAATTTTTTCGAATGAATCGGTCAAAATTCGGGCTCACCGCCATTAAAAAAAGTCTACTAAAGGGGCTTTAACTATCTTAGGGCTTTTTATGATTTTCAGGGCTTCTGAGAACCCCAAAGAACTCAAATTTACCATTTAAAAAGCTTTCCTATGAGAATTCTAAAAATTGCCCAAAATTACAAAAATGCCATTATGTTTCATTGCCCTAGCTATTCTGGCTCCGATTTCAAGGCACCTCTGACCTTGAATCACCATTATTTGAGGTTTAGAATATTATTCTAATTTTATTAGACCTCAAATTACTCTATTTGGGGGACTTTCTTTTGTATATGGTGAATTTCGTACGTTTACGGAGAAACCACATGTTATGTTTCTTGCGTTTTCTCTCGTTTTCAAAGAACCAGATATTACACCTTTAGGCTGAGGCTATGCTTCCAATTGGCACTAATGAAGCTTGTTTGATTTCTTTGATGGGAGAAGCATGTGGGAGGTTTCCTTGATGTCTTAAGAACTCATATGAACTCTTAAACATATTAATTTATGGCTAGAACTCATCTTACAAACTAAGGTGCAACTAAAACCCTAGGTTGTGCATCTTGAAAAATCATGGATCTTTCTTTGTTTCCTTTGCATATTATTATTCCCTACACTCTAATTCCTAAAATTCATCCTTGTTTTAGTTCAAAACTTAATCTCTCTTGGTCGTCCATACATGGGGCGAAACACACAAGAAGAAGAACAAGGAAGAGCAAGCTTGGAAACAACCAAATTACCTTGATTTCCTAGCTTCTTTTGGATGCTTCTTCTTTTACTTGGATTTTCTTCTCTAATTTCAAAATTCTCCCCTCTGGTCTAACCTCAAAATAGCACCAAAAACTTTAACAAATCCATAGAAAGAAAGAGAAGAAAGAGGATAGCAAGATTGGTGAAGGAAGAAGCATGAAAAATCATGGATTTTCTTACCTTTTTGCTTGGTTTTCTCTTCCCTTCTTCCTTCCTCTTGGTGTGCCACTTAAAGGAGCTTAGGGTTCTATTGGCGCGCTATATATAGGCTAGGGACCCATTTAAGACATTTCAAATTTCTAATTTTACCCTTCATTCTTGGATTTTTTGTTTTAGACTCATTTTAACTCCTTTTTTAGAACTATGTTTTCCATCATAAAGTTTAGGTTCTCCAACTTATAAAATACCTTTGAAATCACTCAAATTGGATCTAAAATCTTCCCAGACCAAAGGGTCAAAGTTCGGGTCCACCAACATTCTAAATCATAAACTGAAGGGGTTTTAACTATTCTGGGGGTTCCTATAGTTTTTAGGGCCTCTGAGAACCCGAGGGATACTCAATTTTCCTATTTAAAAATTTCTTCTTTGAGTTTTCTAAATAGTGTCCAAATTTATAAAAATGTCATTACGTTTCGTTGTTTTTTCGTTAAATTTTGTTTGATTATTCTAACTTTGGTTTCAAGGCACCTCTGGCCTTGAATCATCATTATTTGAAGTCTAGAATATTATTCTAATTTTATTGGACCTCAAATCCTTCTCTTTGGAGACTTCGTTTTGTATCTGGTGAGTTTTGTATGTTTATAGAGAAATTGAACGTTACGTTTCTCGCGTTTTCTCACGTTTTCGGAGGACTAGATATTACATTGGGTACATGGCCATTTTGGTGGTTGATAACTAAAAGCTATTTTTGGTTGGTTTAGGACATTTAAGGTGTTTGGCACTTGTTAATAACTTTTAAGGAATTAACAATTAAGTGCAATAACTAAAAA
Organism: Erythrophleum ivorense; assembly: GCA_026724425.1. NCBI lineage: Eukaryota > Viridiplantae > Streptophyta > Magnoliopsida > Fabales > Fabaceae > Erythrophleum > Erythrophleum ivorense. Next base: position 10,043,397 of record JAIUCV010000014.1, read on the forward strand.
TTTTAATTCCATGTATATGTTAATGTTAATCTTATTTTTACTACACATATATGTTTTTCATTATAAATGATTAGTTTGGCTACTTGTTGTTTTTTATCGTAATTGTGTCTTTTTGTGGAGTTGTGATCATGCTTCAACTTATGCATTGTGCCATGATCATGCACTGAGTTGTAATCATATTCATTAGAATGCACCAAGCTTTGATCATACTTAATAGGGAGTTAGTGCCATGATCCTGCCCTTTGTCCTCAATTTTTGGTCATTAACATGTTGTATGTGGTTGGTAGTATGGGATAATAGTCACTGGTAGTCAAACTTGTTCATTTGTTGATTTACATGACATGCTTATGATATTTCTTTGTATGAAAAGCATCTATGTCAATTAAATTGTACATATAAATGGAATTTCTCTTAGTTATTGAGATTTACATTTTACCATATTGTAGGCTAATATTTTCAGATAAAGGTTCTCTTGCTAGAGATAAGGGGAAGCTAATGGAACAACCTCCTAGTTTGAGGCTACACTTGGACAATTTTGGCTTAATGTAGATGCTAAATTTTGTAGCTTCATTTTGTATAGTGTCATAATGTATTCATATATTGCCAAGTATAGTATTTTGATATTTGTAACTTGGGATAAGCCTTATAGTACTAGATATTAAATTATGTTTAGTATGATAATTTTACTCTTAATTGAGTAATTATGAGCTAATATGCATGTATGAAAGATTGCCTTATCAATTAACAAATATGGACATGATACTACTCTTATTGCTAGCCTTGTTGTTGTCAAATGGTATTTTGCTACCATAGTGCCTCGTGTGATTTTAGGATGTACTATAGTCATATTTTGAGTTTGGATTTGTCTTAGAGTTATTAAGGTGTAAACATGTTTATTTGGTCCATTAAAACTTGCTCAAAATGGTTTGATGATTTTAGATGATGTATTTGGGATTTGAGGTTGATACTTGAAGTTACATCTTGCTATTTGCTATCATAGGGGAGCTCATGAACTGATATAGTTGAAATTAAAATGGTGTGATTAGCTTCTAGACTCTTGGGATGTAAGACTATCAAACCATGACTATAGAAGGGTAAATCTTTCCAAAGCCTTGCATTTTAGCTATAGAAAGATCTTATGATTGAATTTGAGAGGTTACTAACTTGTTAATCCACACATTTAATGTTTGGTTTATAGCAAGGAATTGAGTCATGCCCAAAATACCTTAAGTCGTAGCCAAATTGCAATTGAGTATGGTAGAGATGAGTCATGCTATGGCGCAAATTGTTGGGTTCAATTAATAGAGAACTCGAAGGTAGTCTCAACACATTGTAGGTGAGTTGAGCTACAACAAGAATTTTGTGTGTGTGTTTTCTTAGAGGACAAAGGGAGTCTTGTAGTGGTGTGGGCATTCTAAGCCGTGGCAAGGGTAACATTCGACTTTTTAATTGAACTAAAAGCAATATTTAATAAAATAAGGCCCTAAAGTAAAATAAATTAAGGTTAAATAAGGATAGCATGTTAATTAAGACATCAAGAAATGTGATTATGAAATCACTTACGATGCAAAAAACGGTGCCATAGTGGCTAAATGGAGTAAAGTGACATATTTGTGGCAAAATTGAAAATTTGAGTAAAATTTTAAAAACTCAGGAAAAGAGTTTTAAATGTCAAAATTAAACTTGCTAGGATTTTAAAGGTCCTAAAAACTGTAAAGACCCTTATAATCGGTTAAAACCATTATGATGCATATAAAACTAGATAGATGTAACGACCCAAATTTCTAATTACAATGATTATGCTTAATTAAGTGGTTAATAATCATAAATCAAACCTAAAGTCAATACATTTAATTACATTAAGAAAATAATGGGGAATTTGGACCTTGATATCATTAGGGTCATTAGTTAAATGACCACAACTAATCAAATCCACAAGTGATCGTGATTATCAATTAAGACATTGGATTCATCTTACTATGATCTAAACCCACAAAGTTCCTCATATAAATATTTTCAAGTCATTACATAACACTATCATAGTAAATCTCAAGGTTGCTAAGTCAAAATAGGGGTTTGGGAACCTTCGTTGCGGCTTGGACCTTCCTTGTCACGGCTAAATTGGTTACTGGAACCTAAAACCAAGTTTAAGGACTCCTGCCGTGACTTGGTATATCCGTGTTGCGATGTAAGTGGCTATTGTAACTTGAAACTAAAATTTTGCACCTTGCTTCATGACTTGGGTTTTTCACACCGCAATGGAGTGCTATCGAGGACCTATTGTTCATGTTTTCGTGAATCTTGCAACGATGAAACAACCTCGTAGGACTCACCACTCAATTTATCTGACTCACATTACAGTGGACCGTCCTTGCGCTGCGACAAGCTAAGCTACTAGAACTCACAATTTCACTTCCCTTGATCCTTGCTGTGACTTGACCTCTTGCGTTGTAGTGAATCTGCTCTTTGTTGCCTTCCCTGGGCAACTCTTTCATTTTGCGGCAAGACGAGACATCTCGCACCATGACACTCCTTGCCTTTGCTTGATGCTTGGCCGTGGCTCAGCCTATTTTGGCCACGGCGTGACCCTGTCTTGCACCTAAACTCTTATTTTTATGCTCTCTAATCAATTCCTCCTAGTCCTAGATGGATTATAGGCTCTTAATGGCTAACATAAATAGCCTTCTAGACCACCCATCTTCCATTGTATCATGATTCACTAATCCTTATTGTCTAGGGGTCTTGTATTGAATTAGAGTAATTGAAACTTAATTTCATATCATTTAATTCCCCTTCCATGACAACAAACATGTTTTAACCACAAGATGCATAGGACTAAGCTTAATGGTTACACAATATCAAGTCATTCATCAAGTATTAGCCAGATATAATCACAATGTTTGATTCTATGGTAATTAGATTACATAACTAGTCCCTATACTTGGCAATTTATAATGCAATGCAGCAATTACATAAAAAATAATATTCTTGTTGCACAAATCCAATCTTACATGGTTTCTAAACCGATGTGCTACCAATCCTGTCATACCATATTTTATAACAATTTTCCTACTATAATTACCTCATATAAAACTTAGAGGAGTCAATGAAAACCTGAATTGATAAAAAAATTTTATTTTAAAACTTTCTCATACAATTTTACTATTTATTTGGTCATTTTCAAATTCTTATCTAACTTTGAAAATATATACTTAATTATAAAAAAATCGTATGAGGTTAATTCAAGACTCTACTTCAAGCTCTCTAAGCCCTTTACACGGGGAAAATACTTACTTAGCGGAGCGCATATAAATTCATATAAAGTTGCCCCTACAATAAATTGGACAATTTTACCCCTCATTGATCATGTTATTATTATTATTATTATTATTTTGCCTTTATATAAACACAGGCATTCTTGCATCTTAGGCACGCTAGTCATACTCTTTTTACTTTAGGGTTAGGTATATACATGGCTTTCCATTTCATACCTGAGTACCTTACAATGTCATAATATAACTCATACACGCAGTAATCTAAAATATTTAATTACATGACAAAATGTGGTGCATAAAAGTAAGGTCCTCAATTTATGTCTCTACATTCTTTGCTCTTTTTTTGCTTGAACTCAGACCTAGCATGAGTTATATTTAGGGTGAGATTATGAAATCTCAGTAGTAGTAAACCAATCTCATTCACAAGCAAGCATGTAAGTACATAACATAATGCCAGTCAAGATGCCACATATCGCATAGCAATACAAGGAATTTTATACAAGGCCAAGCACAATCTAAGCATACAGATCTCATCTTAAAGCATAAATGATAACTTGATATAGCATAACACTCATCATTATACAAATATACAAGCTTAAGGAAAGAGAGAGGAAAACTACTACCTTAGCAAACTTTGCTCCTCAATCCTTGGGACTCAGTTTACTTACTTTTGGAGTTCCCAAAACAACATCAAACCCTATAATCATAATGATAATTCATTACAATCAACACATAAACCTTAACTTCTAAAGTAGGATGACCCTTTTAAACTTAATGAGACCATTGGAATTAGAAAAATTTAACTCCTTCTCTTCCCATTCACTATGGCCGAATAGTATGCATTTCTTGGCCAAAATTTAGGAATTTTATCCCATGAGTTTTGGGGGCTTTCCCATAGGTATTCCTAGCTAAAAACACCCTTTTGAATTCATTGGAATGGATAACATCATCAAATTTCAGCCCCAACATCACGTTTTGGTCATCACATAATCTAGCTTCGTTTTAGGCTCAAAAATGCGTTTCTTTGGTTCTAAAATTCCATAGCCTTTTCCTTTATATTTTAGGACTTGAAATTTGGTATACATGACTTTAAGACATCAAGAAAACACCATAAAAATTTTGGGAAAATTCGGACAGCATCTCCCTATGATTTCTATTTTCCCAAAAATTACAATCTTTGTATTTATCAAAGTCCTAGCACATAACAACAATAACTAAGCTCATATGGCCTTCATGTTCAACATATAAACTTCATTTCAAGGCCTTCATATTCAACATATAAACTCCATTTCTAATGATTCATATTTTGTCCAAAAATGACTCATAGCTAGGGTTTAGCAAAACTAGCTTAAAGCATGTGATTTGCAAGTATAAGATAGAGAAAACTTACTCTTTAAGCTTAATCCTTGCTTTCTTTGCTTTTCTCATACTAAAATCCTTTCTCTTCCCACTTAGAGAAACATTTCACCTTGAAGAAAAGATGAATATGTAGCTGCCCTTTGGAGGAAATGGTTGGAGGATGGAGAAGATGAAGAAATTTGGTGAAGAATGGTGCTAATTTTGCTTGGTTTCACTTCTTCTACTTTTTCTCCCTCCCTCTCTCTCTTCACGTTTTTCTCTCCTCCTCCCTTGTGTGTGGCATGAAAATGGTGGAATGGAGGTGAAGGAGATGAATTTGGATGAAGTTAAATGGTCATACTAAATTTGGACCTTTGGATCAACCTTTTCAAGATCAAATCTTAACTTTCTATTTCTTTTTCTTTTAATTTTCTAATTTCATAACTAAATATCTTCTTCCAAAAATTCTTGGCCATACACTTGGACACCTTTTCTTAGCCCTTAAGTTATGAATAGTAACCATGGTTAATTTTTTAACTCAACCATGGTCAACTTTTAACTCAACCATAGTTAGTTTCTAACGTAACCGTAGTTAATTCTTTAAAATGACTAAAATCCTTTTCTTCTTTCACTTTTATTTTATATTTATCTTTAGGTTTCATCTTCTCTAAAACCCTAATTATATCTTCTCTTCTCTTTTGGGCCTTTAGAATCAGCTATTGGGCCTTACAACAGTTTAAAAATTGGTGTCTGGACCTGATTAAGGTTTTAGGGTATAATACATACCTTTAGACTTTCTACAATTTATAAATATTATTTCCTCTATTTTCTGGCTATACTGAGCTTTAAACATGGATCAGGGGCCCTTAACCTCAATCTTCATAAATTTTGGTGTCAATCAGACACCCGGGTCTATAGGTGTAATTTTCACCGTTTTGTATTATGATTGTGCTATAAAATTTTTATTTACTGCAATTTAGTCTCTGAAACTCCTTCAGGGTTTCTTAACCCTTTAGCTATTTTTATTTCTATAGTTGTTACAACTTCTTTTTTCTTTTTTGCTCATGGCTATTGATTGAGATAACCAGATCCCGGACCAAATCCTACCCGGCATCCAAACAACATGGCATCATTGGACCCGTCTCATCGAACTGAGTTTAACTATGGGTCACGGATTTCTGAAATTTTTGTTCGATTTTTTGATATTCATGCCTAAAGCCACGAATAGAGGGTGAAACTAGAGTTCCCTAAACTTTCGAGCAATTTATACATTTTGCTCTACACATAACTTTTCATTACATTTTAGTTCCTGACTCCTTCATACTTAACTTCGGAAACTCTTCGGGACCTTTTTTGATCCCTTTTTTTTTCATCTATTTTAGCCCCAATTTTAGGGCACCTCTGGCCTTAACTCATCATTATTTGCAGTCTAGAATATTATTTTAATTTTATTAGGCCTCAATTTACTCTATTTGGGGGAATTCCTTTTATATCCGGTGAATTTCATACATTGACGAAGAAATCATATGTTACGTTTCTCGCATTTTCTTACGTTTTCTTGGATTTTCAGAAAATCGGATGTCACAAATCCATATAATAGGCTTCTATTAATTTCTTCTTGCCACTAAGAGGTCTGATCCCTAAAAATGTTAGCCCACAATCGGAGTGAGATATACAATCTTAGCAACAAGAGACAAATTCCATATGTATGTACAGATTAATCAACATAATGCAATTATATAGAAAACATATTAAGGCATCAATATCATCAGCAAATAAACTAGTAGGACTACTAGTGACTATCGTTCCATACCAACAATCATATACATGTTAAAAGCCAATAACACTGGAGAGAGGCTCGACCACGGCACCAACTCCCCAATGAGCACAGCCTGGGCTCAGTACATTCAAGGGTCTAATCACAACTCAGTGCCAATTGAAGCATAATGCATGGGTGACAGCCGCATATAACTCCACCATGGACTCACAAGGTCCAATTACAACACAATTCAAGTAGCCAACCAATCATTTAGTATTTCAAAATCATACATGTATAGCAAATATCATATTAAAATGGACATATACATAGAATTAGAAAATTAACCCCAGTTACCTCCATGAAACCAATTACTCTTCCTCTAGCTACCATCATGATCCAAATGCACACCAACCCTAAGATAAGCATAGTTGTCATCATTTCTAGCAACAAATTAGATACCTAAAGAGTTGAACTACTAGTGACTAATTAAAGGTTACTTACCTATCCACCAATGGATTCCAATTTCGGCTTCTAGCTTCCTTACACCAGAAACCACAATAGTTCACTCCAATTTTTAGGTAATTTCATATAAAATAAAGACCCATATTATAAATCAACTATGGGGATCTTAAACTAGCAATAGATACATCAAAATGGGAAGAGGATACTTACCTAACAATACCCATAGCCTCTACCTTTGAATATCCACCATGGAAGCACTAAACAAGTTTCAATTTTGGGTGGAAGATAAAAATGCTCAGAATGAGAAACCAATCAAGTCAAATTGAAGAGGAAGAGGAGAAGGTTAAGTTCCATAAATGTTACCTTAGCTGAATCTTGCTTTAGGTGGGAAAAATAGAGCCAAAAAAGTGATGGAAACCCTAGCCTCTCCTTAAAGTGTGAAAATAGGTTTTCACTTCTGCAGAACCAAGTGTTTTGCTCTCACAAATTGGTGTGGCTACTAAACCTTTAGGGTTATTAGTGAGAAATGGGCTAACCCATCAGCTCAAGTCTAAGTGAGGTTTAGATTTTAGCTTGTTGGGCTGTAGAATTTTTATGGTTAAGGATGGAATGTGCTAATCCAATAGCCCAAGACCCATTTGGACTCATTTTCCCAACTTTGGGCTAAGGCTAAATAGGCTTTTGTCTCACTTAAATTCACTTCTAAGTTTTTGGGTTTCCAAAAAATTTAAATTGGGCCTATAAGAAAATTAGCAATGGGTTCTTACTAAGCTTATGGCATAATTAGGCTTTTATATTAAGCCATAAATTGAATTAATCATAGGGCCTAAATTAAGTATCAATCTCCCTTTCCACTTGATTAACTCTATTAATTACCTAAATTAATTCCCTAATCCTCATAATTAGTCTTCATTAATTTTGGGTGTTACAATAGACAATGTTGTAACAGTAAGCAAAGAAAATTTTCACTATTTTAAGCCATTTTGTCATATCCTAAATTTTTCTTTTAGTGGTAACATAACCAAAGTAACCAAGAAAAGACATAAAGAGACAAATTCAAGCAAGCGTTAGGAAACTAATCAAGAATTAGGAGCTAATGGATTAATTAGGACTAAGAAGGGGGATATATGTTAAAAAGTCTTTAATGAAGTGTTGGCATGTCATTTTATCTGATACAAAAACATATAGAAATACACCTCATAATTGTTACATCATAGGTGACTTACATGTGTGTAATAAATGACTAAGATACCAAAAACCCAAATTTGGCCACGTTGATATCCCATGACCATACTTATTTTATTATATACATATATGTACACTCGGGTAACATGTAGGACCCTTAGCCATGTAAATGAAGAAATATCAATAAGTGTTAATGCTTGTTGATAATATGGTGATCAAATGATATAGGCTTTACTAGGAGAAGGAAGAGACAAAATAGGAATATATATCTATATATATGCATGATTCAGTAGTGCATTAGGACCTTGGAATCGAGCATTTCATGAAGCCACACTAACTAAAATACATGCATATATGTTTGGTTATGCAGCCCAATGTGTTTAGCCATGTGAAGTGCCATGAATTTCACTTAGATTAATGGTTTAGATAATATGAAATGGTGACACCTAGCTTGAATGGTGGTGTGGGGCCATGGGAGAAAAATAGAATAAACAATTATAACGACCTATTTTCTAATGCCTTCACAGTGTCTTATGCATATAAATTACATTGGTCAAATGCTATGACATGCTTTAGCCATAGGGGAGCCATGAATCACTACTTAATAAATTACTTGGATGGAAATGTGAGGATGAGACACCTAGCATGGCCATCGAGTAACAAATAGAATTAGGATAATTCTCAATGTAATTCATCATTTTTGACTGGTTAGGAAACAAGAGGTGGCATTTGTAATTGTTTATTCCATTGTAGCCTTAGCATGGCCGAGAGCAATATGGGGAGGAAGAGAAAAGAGCCTCGGGTTAGCCAAGGAGTTGGAAGATAAGGAGAAGCCATGAATCTAAGAAGGGGATTTCAAGGAAACTCATTAAAAGTAAATATAGAAAATTTCTAAATTCCTTAATTACTTCCATTTCAATCGATTGAACTTTTAAATTTATGGCATTGGTTGTTTAGTCAACCAAGAAGAATTTAGGAAAGGCCATTAGGGAGGTGTAGGTGGGGAAGCAACAAATCTTGGAGATGAGGAATTAAACTTCTCCCCCTTGAACATAATTAGGGCAAGAGTTGGTAGGGAGTGAAATTAAAATGTGTGTAATTGTTTTGGCCATGAAAATTCACCATATGGATTGCTTGAATTAAATTAGAAGGATAAAATGAAAGGGTAGAATGTATAAGGGATATCTTAACATTAAATGAAACCATATAGTTAGACATGATGAAATGTGCATGTGTGTGGTTTCCATAATTAGGACCAAGGCTAAGAAAGGAAATGGTTGGTGAGTTAAGTTGGCCAAATTGCCATAGTAAGGTTTTCAATTTGGCCTAATTAATCTTCATGATGTTACGTTAATAGGGAGTAGAGGAAACAAAAGTTGGATTAATCATAATTTAGGAATTTCCAATTTTCAATTGATAGAAGTGAACTATAATTTATTGTATTAGAATTTGTAGCTTAAATTTATTTTAAATCTTGGTTGTGACTTACTCTTAGTTAAAGTATTATATGATTGAAATTATAGGGAAAGAATTGTGACAACAAGGGCTAGGGATTGAATTGACAAAACTGCGATGATGGAACAGATAGTTAACACTGTATTCAGTATGTATATTTATTTAATTACACTGAAATAAATTCCTAAATTTCCTATGCCGTGTTTAGTTGCATGTATGTCTATTTTCTAATTAAAATGGCTTTTATGGGTATTAGCCCTTCGTTATTGGCCAATGATTGAACTACGTCAGCCTAATGAATGAATGTATGCTGTTATCTAGTAACTGTATGCTTCTATACTGAATTGTGCATTGAATGTATCATGGAAGATGTTTAGCACCATATATATATATATATATATATTCTGAATGCATTGTTAACTACTAGGATTATTGTCTCATTATAAAGCTAACTTTTTTTTCTAAGTAATAGTCCTATAGTCGACCTATACCCGATAGAGCCAAATCACCAAAAAATAAACGAGTGGAATAATAGACTACTTATTGTGAATATAGCTGGCTTTTGTAAATATGTTGAGAAGTATGAAGGTTAAAGCATGAATTTAGTTTTGGGAGTGTAGTTTAATTTCTTTAGACCTCTATCTTGAATCTGTGTTGTAATGATACATGAGTAGTTTTTTGTTTAGTCTGATGGTCATATCTGATAGAGATGCCAAGTTGTATATAGAAGAAATTTGAACTATTTCTTTTACATGAAATTGATTATCATAATTTTGGGAATAGCTCTGGAATGTTACCATATGCTTGGTTAATGTTAGAGAACCTACTTTGAAATTATATGCATGAATTCTCTAGGTTTTAGTTAAACAAAAACAAAGTATACTAATTTAGGACATTGAATTAGTATGTAAAACATCGGTCTAACGTTTGTCTCTTGTAGAGGTATTTGGAGAGGGATTTCTACATCCAAATTTTCATGGTGAGTTCTTTAATCTTTAAATTTAAAATCTAAAAAATTGCAGAATTTTTAGAACGGGTTAAATCCATGAAACCATCTACTAACACAACTATACTTCTGTACTAGATAGCCTTGAGCAGGATTTATAATAAATCTCATTAAATAGGTAAATGAAGGAATTAATGCATGAAATTTTATGAGAGAGTAGCTAAGACATATAAACTCAGGTCTAGAAAGTTTTAGAATTTTTGGAGTTCATTTACCATGCTAATTAAATTGAATGCAAAGAGAATAGTATGCAGCAAGTTCAAACTAGGTAGGGTTCTATATGGGCTTGGTTAAGGGGTCATCCATAGAAATTTTTGAAAACTATTTTAGTGGCATCTAATTAGCATTATAAGAGAGCATTCCACCAAATTTTATGATTTACATTTGATAGGGTAAAGAAATTTCACAAAAATAGGCCTAAAAAACAAGGTTAAGTATGTGTCCATTTGTTTTCCATCTTTTACAATGAAAAAGTATTGTTAAGATAAAGAGGAAAATAAAGTTATGAACTTGCATTTTGCATGGAAATATATTAAAAATCCTCTAGGTATGGCACATTTAAACTCCAAAGATAATGTTTTTATATGGAAAGAGCATCCAAATTTATGTGGTAAGTAGCCAGATCTGAAGAAGCCCAAAAAAGAACCAGAACAAACCAAATTAGTACCGAGGGGCAAAATGATCATTTAGAAAAATTATAAAGGAAACTTATAAGAGAAGCCACCAACTCTTCTTCTTCCTCACCCTACTTTTAGAACTTTAGAAAGTCTTCCATTGCTTCACACATAAGAGAGGAGAGAGAAAGAGAGAGAGATTTTAAGCTTTGATTTGGAAGGAAGTTTAGATTTGACCTAATAGAGAAAAGTGCTCCTTTTGGAATTCCAACTAGTAGGAATTTATCCGTTTGAAGAGTGCTCCATATTGAGGCCAAGTGAGTGCAATCACACGCCATTGTAAGTATGGGACCCAAGGAGGAACAGAAAGAGACTAAGAAGTGGTAATTTGCATTAGTTACAACTCTAGGATAGCTTACTCTCCTTTACCTTACATGCATGCTTGATTGATTGAGCTTGATTTGTATTGCATGTCTTGATTTCTTTGATAACATGTTTATAATGTTAAGCTTGTGGCTAAATGTAATGTCCAGTTTTCATTAAACAACAGAAACAGACATGTTTTCAAAAAAAGTCCCCTAAAATGAATTAGTTAAGGTCCTAAAAAATTTGAGTAACATTCTAGACTCCTAAAAATGAGAATTATAGGCTCAAACGGAAAGAAAAACGAAGTTAGAATGAAGAAACAAATTTTGACAGAAAATCTTACGAAACGTAATGGCATTTTCATAATTTTGAGCAAATTTTGGAATTCACACAAGAAGGCTTTTTAAATAAAAATTTTGAGTTCTTCAAGGTTCTCAGAGGTCCTAAAAACCATGGGAAGCCCCGAGACAGTTAAATCCCCTCCGGTGGATGTTTTTTAATGTTAGTGTACCTGAACTTTGACGGATTCGTTCGAGAAGGTTTTAGCTTCGATTTGAGTGATTCCAAAGGCATTTTACTAAATTGGGAACCCAAAAATTTATAATGGAAAAGATGGTTCTCAAAAAGGAACTAAAACGAATGAGAAACGAAAATGCCAAGAACGAAAGGCAAAATGAGAATTTTTGAAAAACTCATTTAGACACAATTGTTTCTGCCCAAATTTAGAGAAGAAAGCTAGGGTTTAGGTGCACCAAAGGGAGAGAAGAAGATGGAGAAATTCAAGACATAAGGTATGAAAATTTGATTGTTTTTCATGCTTTCTCTTAGCCAATCTCTTATCCTCCTTTTTCTCTTTCTTTCCTATGATTTTGCTGAAGTTTTAAGGGCTGTTTTGAAGGAAGAACAGGGGGAAAATTTTGAAATTTAGGTAAGGAAGCCAAGAAAGGTGAAGAACAAGCAAGAAAAACTAAGGAAAACAAGGTATCATGCAATCTTTCCACTTGATCTTCTTCCTCCCCTCTCTTGTGAGTATTTTGACCTATATATGGTCAGCCTTAAGGAGTCAAGTTTTCAACTAAACTAAGGGTGAATCTTAGGAATTTGAGGGAGAAGAACAAAAATATGCAAAGAAAATAACAAACTAGCTATTAGATTTCAAGATACAAATTCTAGGATTTCAAGTGTACCTTGTAAAATCTGATTTTGTACAATGATTTCTAGACTTAAATAAGAGTTCAATTGAGCTTCTAAGATCCCTAGAAGTTCCCCCATATGCATATTCCCTTAAGAAAATAAAGAAAACTCCATGGAACCCATTATGCTCCATTGTCTCAGCCAAGAGAGGTTAGGGTAGCTAGGGAGAGTTTTAAAATTTTTTAAGCCCATTTTTGAGTCATATATGATGAATGAATATGAAGGGAAATCTTGAGAAAAATTTAGAAACCATAGAAAGTGAGATGGTGCTTTATGTTCCATAATATAACTTAAAGATGTAACATGTAGTTAGGCTCTTGATTTTGATTGTGTGATAACTCCAAAAGGTTTAAAAGGAGTCAAGAATCATATTTGAAAGGAAAGAATGGAGCCTAGAATTTATTTGAGGGGTGTTGCTTCATTAGATGCATTTATGGAACCATAATAAGGTTTATAGATCAAATTAGTGTTTAAGTAAGTTGTATGGCCTTAGAATTAATTCCGTAAGCCTAATTGGCTTCCATAAATTGTGTTTAGGCTAAGAAAAATCATCCCCACACTTTTGTGTGTGTGTGTGGCTGAAAGAGGGAGCATTGATTTAAGAGAAAAAGTGTGTAATTGCTTCTAAAGTAGCTCACTCCTCCTTCTCTCATACATGATTGTTTACTTTACTTGTTTTTGAATGTGTGTATGTGTATTTTTGAGTTATGAAGAGTGTTCTAACATGACTTTGATTCCATGGTGCCATGATGTTATAATATGCTTTCATATGATGTTTATGATGTGTGTTTGGGTTTGCTTGAGTGTGGTGAGGCCAAGAACCCTTAGCCATAGTGAGGATGAGCCAAGAACCCTTAAAATTGGTTGAGACAAAGTAAAGAGTCTCTCAAAAGTGAGGTTGACTCCCAAGAGCATGGTTAAGTCAAAAAATCTCTTAAAGAATGGGTGAGGCAAGTCCAACATTCACAAGAAATTGGGTGAGGTCAATCCACTTGCTTGGCAAGCCTCTGTATGCTATGTACGACTTTCTCAAATAATGAAAATGTCTCTTGAATGTTTGCACATGTTAATATAACCATACATGCATTCATGAGACTTGTATGCATCTTTTATGTATGATTGAATGGGAGATGAGCTATTGGGATTCTTTGAATCTCATCCCCTCCTCTCCAATGTTCTAACATGCTAGGTGGACCAAGAGAGCAAGGTAATGGAAGCCAACCACCTTGAAGAAGACAGCTTAACATCACAATGCATAGTTTTTATTCTTTAAAGCCATATTGATATCAAATGATGTAACCCATTGTTGTATATGGTCTATGATCTCTTGAACTTGTATAATTATATTAATATGTGATGTATAAATGAGAGAATACATTATGAGACCATTAGTATGCAATTTGGGTATGTTATGATAATGTGGCTTCTTAAATGGTATTATAGAATTGTTTATAAGTGTGGGTGCGATGGCCAAAATGAGATGAATGAGTGTTGGGATCATTTGTGCAGCTTACATAAGTCCTATTTATGCTTCTAAACTTGCCCTAGAGGTGCCAAACCCCAAGGAAAGCCATTTGGACATTTTGGTATCCTATATAGAGCCAAAATTGACCATAATAGAACCATATATCACTTTTTGTCTAAATGAACTCTTCTTGATATGAGATTTGGAATACAATTAGGGATTCTTGAGGGGTTTTAAGGAAGCTAAAGAACATAATTTTTAGAGGTCCATAGAATATTTGATAAATTTTTAAATTTGGCAAAAATTCTGGTTTTGGTCATGTCACTGTTCACTCAGGTCCAAAAATGAAATCTGTCACACAGGGGCCAATGATGTCCAATTGCCATGAAATTTTATATAAAGAAACTAGACACTTCTAGTGACTTGTTCCAACTAGAATAACCTCATTTGGATGCCTAGAGAAAGAGATATGAATTTTTAAAGAATCTATCTAGTACTAGGTGCTTCACTGACCTCAGGTATTGTTTGACTGGGTTTCGAGGTCTGGGCATGCCTAAGCTAGTCTAAAGTCATTTTTTCCCTCTAGCTAACATCCATATCTTTCCAAATTAGTATCATTTGCATGGATTTGATATTTATGTAATTAATTGGATATTTTTTAACTTTGCTACAGAATTCTGTGACAGCACCAATGGACAGCCTGACCTTTGGAATTTTTCAAATGTCAAACATCCTCTGTGTTAGATTTTATGGTCGAGACATATTTTTAACATTAAGTAAACATGTGTATCTTTCTAGAATGGCCAAGAATTCATAATTTTGATTTTTTTAGAATTAGTTATAATTTTCCAAAGTTGTGACAGAAAAGAGGAAATTCTGCCCGAAAATGCAAGCATGAATTTTATGTATCTTCTTGCTTTCCACGAGTTGTAAGGCACTTTTAATGATGGAAATGAGTTGTATACATGTAATTAAATATTAGAATGTGATGTATAAGCTTATATGGTTCACGTGACACCGAATAAAATTTTTATACGCGACACAACACTAAAATAGTCATTATTTTAATGCCTTTTTCTTTGAGAATTTTCATGATTCCTAGAAATGAGTTATTTAAAGGCATGAAATGAGCTAGAAATTATGGTGTTACACTAAAAGCTAAAGATGCAAGGGTTTGAATGTAGTAATTCACTTATAAGCCCCAAAAAGGAAGCCTAAGCCAAGTTAAGGAGGTCGTGGCCATGATGAGATGTTCTAGTGTGTATATATATATATGCTAAATTTACTAGTTTTCATGTTATGTTATGTGATATTGAATGCTTATATTCCACTGCTTGATAGCCATATGTGTGTATTGGTAATTATAGGTAGCTACTACGATTTTCCCTAGAATCTCACCCCTTTCTCCATCTACCCTACTAACTAGTGCCAGGTACATGATGAGCTAGAGGCAAAGGCCAGCAAGGAGTTCATAACTATGAGCTATGTAAGGATAGCTATGAATATAATTAGTTTTATTTTTATTATTTGAAGATTGTGAAGATTATGTATGTGAGGCAAGGAGTTATTTATCCTAATAGATGTTCTATTATGCATTGATGTGCCAGAGTAAGCATGTACACATGTAAGTAAAGCAACCAAATAAATGCTTTGTAGCTTATATAAGTTGAGATAAGAAAGTGATGTTTATAAGCACTGAGATGGGCTAGCTGATGATGAGGTCTAAAGTGCAGAGTGAGGAAGTAGAATGTGAGAATTTATGTATATGATTATGTATAATAGAATATGATATGTAGATGTGGCCTTTTAAATGGCCTAGACACTTTAAGTTTTAAAGGGAGGTTTTGCTAGATTTTATTCAGAATTTTATATTATTTTATTTTATCTAAAAGTTAGATGAACCTTCAAGTTGGGCAATAAAATCATGCGTTCAAGTATTATCTATAGGTTATAATATGGAAAGGATTTAAGGAAAAATAAAGTTTCTCCTATAATCTTGCTATGTGAGTAAAAATTTTGGGTAATTGTTTATTGAATTAGCGCCATTAACTAAATAAAGATATAGATAAGCTAAGGTGTTACATTGAGAATTGTGTCCATGCTAGAAATGAGTGTCCAATCTGTGTTTAGCCATGGCGTGAGTCTTCTAGGTTGTGGTGCAAGTTTGGAATTATGGTGTTAAGGGTTCCAAAGGCTATTATAGCCATGAAAATTTGGTCTTAAATCCCAACTTGAGTCTAGTAATAGCCTTTTCCTCTATAAAAATTTGTCTTTTGTTATGGTAATGATGAGTAATGACTAGTGGTTCAACATATATGGGTTTTCAAACTTCTTGGAGGCATTTTGAGATAACTAATGATGATGAGAATTTTGATTCCATATAATTGTAAATCTTCTTTTATGTCTTAGTAGTGAATATTATTGATATAAAAGTTTAAATCTTTCCATATTTTCATATATTGCTAATCCATTACCTACATTAAACCTTAAATACAATTGATTTAGAACCAAATTGTATTCGATTAGCTTAGTTAGGAGTTAGAGATACAACTAACCGATTTAGACTTAGCAGACTAAAGTCTAATACCCAAATACAAGCCTAATGGATGAAAATACCCTTAGGTTAGCCCATGTAACAACCAAAAATTGTTGAAATTTCTGAAATCCTGAAATTTTTCTAAGTCTGCTAGCTATAGCAAGAAATCGCCTAGCTATAGCGAATGTACCTGTTCGCTATAGCGAGAAATGGTCTAGCTATAGCGAATGTGCCTGTTCGCTATAGCGAAAATGCTTCTAGCTATAGCGTGTTCAGGTATCTCATACAAAAACTAGGGGGTTCCTCGCAATAGCGTACGCAGTAGCGAGAGCAGGGGTCTGGGACTGATACGTGCTCGTTGTAGCTAGGTTATTTTTCACTATAACGAGGGTTAGTCCAGAACAGTGTAAAAAAAGAGAATTTTGATTCTTAAAGTGTCACACCTACACTTTACATACACTATAACTTACCATATGAAAGAATCTTGTACTACTAACAGAAGACCCTGTTGACAAGGTCTTACATTTTACAAGGCGAAATCCAAGATCCTGTCAACAAGGTCTTTAATTTCCTTAGTGTGGAGTCCAAAATCCTATCAACAAGATCCTAGACCTAAAAAGATAATTGTCATACCTAGACAACCTTCATCATTTTCACAAGAAAACCATAAGTTGATGATGCTAATGTGCTAGAACTACTCCCATGGTTATCATAATCAATTTCATGTAATGCAAACATAGGAGTTTACTTGTACCGGGAGTTCGGTAGCCCTAATAAACATTACAGTTAACCTACGGTAGATATCTCATGTATAATATTTATACAAATCAAAAGAGAGATTAATACTACAATGTTACATCCTCACTGGAGTCAAACTTTACATTCAACCCTTGTTCAAAGGATTCATAAGACCGATTACAGTCAATGTGTAATCTGTTGGTTAGTTTGTTCGTTCTCTATTTGTCTGGCTCCATTCGTAGCATAGTTAATACCTGTAAAATAGTCAATTTATAGTGAGATAACATCTTAGTAGCTAACAATGTACTCAAGAAACACATATATAAATATAGCACGGATTACTATCCTGGATACATTCGATGCATACTTTGGTGTCGGAGCATGTAGTATCTAGGTAGCAGCATATTCTCATTCATTAGGCTAGGCCACAGCACATTCTCATTCGTTAGGCTACCATAGCAGCGTATTCTCATTCGTTAGGCTACGTAGTAGCATATTTTCATTCGTTAGGCTATGTAGCAGTATATTTTCATTCGTTAGGCTACGTAGCAGCATATTTTCATTCGTTAGGCTACGTAGCAGCATATTTTCATTCGTTAGGCTACCGTACTTCGGTTATTGGCCAATAACAACAATCTAGTACTCATAAAGAGTCATATTAGTAGATATACATGCAACCAAACACAGCATAGGGACTTCGGGATTTCATCCAGTGCATTAACATAAATAGCAAAATGAGTACAATGTTAACTACCTGTTTCGTCACTGTCATTTTGTCACGTTATTCCTTAGCTCGGGTTGTCCCAATGGCCTTCCTAAATTTCAATCATGCATTGTACTAATTAAGAATGAGTCATGGTTAATATTTACATTGCAATTAAATTACTAATCCCCTCATACAAAATTCCTAAATCCCTTTCGCTAGTTAACTATTGGAATTCCCAATTATAAACAATCACATCTTTGCTTTCTTTTCCTTCTCATTCATTAGTTACTATCTAAGTTATTCATGTGTGGTCCAATTCTATGAAGCTAAGTCCTTAGCCCTTGTTTTCAAGCTGGATTCTCAATTTTCCATGCAAAGTCACACTACAACAGCAAAAGAATGAAAACTACCACAGTCTCAATTTAACTACATTTTCGGACCTGTTTTTGTGAAATTTCTTTCCTCCACTAAATGACCTCCAAAAATCGTAAAAATTGGCAGAGTGACCCCTCATTATGTTATTTATAAGCCACAGAAACAGTTTTCAAGAATTCCCAGGGATAACCCCTGAACTCCTACTCTTTTGGTCACTACCTCAGTTGAGCTCGCTGTACACTGCCTTTGCTGTTTCTGGCTTTGTTATCCTACCAAATGAGCCCAGAAAATTCTAAGACTTTGTAAACATGACGTGATACGTCTTAGCTACCTCCCCACCAATTTTCATGCACTAATTTCCTTCGTTTACCCATTTAACAAAATTCTTTATGAAATCAGCCCCAAGCTGTCCCGTACAGAAGCTAAATTGAATTAGTGGGTTGTTTCTTTAATTTGCTTTGTTCCAAAAATTCTATAATTTTCCAGATTTCAAGTATGAGGGATGGAAAACCTGTTATAAAAATTTTGGCTTCGAAATCCTTTTCTAACTAATTCTACAAAGGCTAAAGCATCCCAGTCCAGAACAAGGAAGCAACTCGGAGCTTACCTTTTATGGAGTCCTTGTACTTTGGTTTTTCTTCTCTTCTCTCCTCTTCTATGGCTGTCCAAAATTTCTTCCTTCTTTCCACTACTTCCCTCTGCCTAATATGAGTTAAAGTGAATGGTAAATACAATGGACAGCTCTTGCTTTTCCACCGCTATTAGGTGGCATGAAGGCAAATCATCATTCCATGAATCGGTGCATGTGCTAGGTGGCAGCAGATGTGTCTTACTCTTATTTAATCTATATATATTAAAGCAATATTTAGCTCCTACTATCACTCCAAATACAGCACCAGCAATTCACAATGTAATTAGGTGGCATGAAGGCAAATCATCATTCCATGAATCGGTGCAAATGGCTAGGTGGCAGCAGATGTGTCTTACTCTCATTTAATCTATATTAATCACACTTTAATATATATATAGATGAAGGTGGGTGGTGCAAGCATGAGGTGTCCTCATCCTAGATTATTTAAGCCATTCATTTACATGCAACCTTCATTCCTAGCTCCTCAACGGCTAAATGTATTCCCTAATGCAATCAATTATCATCTATCACATATACTCACATCTAAAGAAGAAGCAAGCCGTGTACACAAATTGTGTATGATACCTAATCCCCACGACAATGCAGATCATGTTAATCCCCATAACTAAACATAATTCCAAGTAACCAAATGAATGCTTATGCTCTTGTGTGGTGATGGTGTCAAATGGGTGTAATTAAAATAATTAAAATCATTAAAATCCCTTCCTTCCATGCTATTTGATTGAGTGAATTAATATGGGTTGTGTTAACAGTTACAGGAAGTTCAGAATGTGACATAAAGCGTCCAGATCCTTTTCTTTTCTTCTAACTGACCTAAACTTCATCCAAAACACAAAAAAAGGCTTGAGAGAGAGAGAGAAACCATGAGAAGCTAAGAGAAAAGGAAGGAAACCAAGGAAGAAAGGTAAAAACCTTTAAAGATCTTCATACTTCTTCTTCTTGATTTTACTCTTCTCCTTCTAAGTTTCCTTTCCATGGGTGATTGAGTAAAATAGCTCTGTTCTAACCTAAAATGAGCAAGAAACCCTTGAATTAAAGTGTGATAAGTTAAGAAATACTAAGAAAGTAGAAGGAGAGTTAGTGAAATCCTAGAGGGAGAAACTAGGGGTTCTTACATATTTTGTAGGGTTTGCTTTGATGAAGAACCCCCTAACTTTGTGAGTATTTATTTGAGTTATGAGAAAGTAATTCCATACTATTTGTTATGTCTAGGCTCAAGAGAATCGACTCCATTTAGTTGTGGTGTTGAGACCGAGAAAGACAAAGAGAAATCAAAAGGGAAGGCTTGTATTGGCTTATAAGGTAGCTCTCCACTCTTTCTTGTCATATTCTTAGATGTGTAATAGTCATTATATACTTGTGTATGTGCTTATATTGTGAGACATGCCATTTGATGTTACCTTGATGTATTGGTACTAATATGCTTATGTTTTGGGTTATGAAAATTGCTCAGGTGAAGTAGTGCCAAAAGTCCTTTGAGATGGGTGAGGAGAGCTAAAAGTCCTTAGAAATGGGTGAGACAAGGCTAAAAGTCTTATAATTGAGTGAGGCCAAGTCAAAAGTCCCTAAAATCGGATGAGGCTGGACCAAAAGTACCTAGAGCTTATTCTTGGCATTGATATGATATTCATAGCATATAAATCATGTGTTGTATAATTGTGAATGGTTAGATGCCTACTTGCATGCTTTAACTTATTTATATACCTTGATTGCTTCCTTAAATGAGTGTATGAGCTATTGAGATTCCCTGAATCTCACCCCCTTCCCTCTCCCATCTCATATGGTCCAGGTGGAGTTCAAGAGCCTAAGAGTGGAGGCCATGAGACATAGAAGGCCTTTGTTTTAACACTTTTGCACACTTTTGCATAATTTGATGTATAGGAAAGTCAAAGTGCTTATGTATACATATTTTTGAGATGTAAATACTTAAGTAAGTGTAAAAGTATGTATAAATGATGTATGATCCATGTATGGAACTAAAGTAATGAAAAATGAGATTTGACCATTTGGTGGCTTATATATAGTAGTGTACTTTTGCCTGTAGCATGGTGAGTTTGAGATGCATGTTGGTTTGGATCACTTGGGCAATTCATATATGTTGTGTTTATACTTTGCAACTTTTTCAAGAGGTGCTAGAGCATGTAGGAGACCATTTATCCCTATTTTGAACCATTTATGGTGTTAAAACTACTAAATTTGTGAGCTCTGTTAAAGTATGACCACATGAGCTCTTCTTGATATAAAATTTGGCATGCCTCTAGATCTTGTTGACAGCTTCTTGGGAAGCTAAAGTGGGTAATATTTGGAAGTCTAGGGAATATTTTGTGAATTGTTGAAGTTAGAAAATTTTGATGGTTTTGATTAGTGCATTGTTACCATAGGTCCAAAAATGAATTTATGTCATTCCTAGACCAAACAGTGTCTAATTATCAAGAAATTTTATGTGGATAAACTAAACACCCACAGTGACCTATACCAATTTGAAGCACCTCAATCAGAGGTCTGTAGAGGGAGAAATAACTTTCTGAAGTTCTATGTTAGCATCAAAGAAGCCATCTGACCTTTGTTACTATTCTAGCTATTTTTTAGGTCCAAAGACTACTAAAATGATCTGAACTTATTTTTCTCCTCTATTTAACATTTTTAGCTTTCCAAATTTTTATATTTTTCTTAGATTATATTTTTTTGGAATTAGTTATGCATTTTTGAAGTTCATGATAGAAAGTTGCATTAGTACTAGGGACAGCTGGACCTCTATCTCTTTTTTGATGTCAAACCTAGTCCAAATGCTGAGATTTTAGTTGGAAATTATTTGTAGTTTAAATTTAACACCTATAGCTTCTAGAAAGCTATGGTTTGCTTGATTCTCATTTTTCTAGAATTAGTTATGATTTTCCAAAGTTAGAGCAAAAAATCTAACTTTTTGGCCTATATGAGAAATTGCATTTTCTTGGTTTTTGGCTTCATATCCGTGGTTCATGGGTTGTTTTATGCTATGTATGAGTTGTATAAATGGAGTTTGATTAGAGAATGTGAATGATGGATTCACGGGACCCACGGGGCAAAATATGAGTGTCTAAACCCTGATTTATAACATGAAAATGCCACGGCTTTTGTCATTTTCTTTAGAAATTATATGGAATCAAGCCTAAGCAAAGACTAGTTAAGGTTAATATATTATGGTGTTACAGCCCACACTCATATTTTACTACTTGGGGCATTAAAATACTTTAGTATGCTAAGAAAAATGCTATGGACAACAAAAGAAGGAGAGAACACACAGGAGAGCAAGAGGAGAGCAAGGGTTTATCACTTTTTATCTTTGATTCGATAAGAAAACACAATATTTGGCCTAGGTGAGTGAAGGGAAACTTGTTTTACTCCTTCTTTTTTTTATTTTGAATTGGACAACTTCTTATTTAAAGGTTTTTTATTTTTGCCATAAGGATGGAATTTGAGTTTTATGTGTTCTCTTGCTTGATTTTTCACCTTGGATGGTAGTGAAGTCATTAGGTAAGTATTTTCCTTCATTTTGATGCACGTGCATGCTCAAATTTCATCTTTTGGATTGATTTCCAATTAGTGGCTATCATAGCTATCACATGTGTGAAAATTCAAGGGGAGGTAATGACTCATTATATTAGCTTGGTTAAGTGAGCTCAAATTAGTACTTTAAAACTCTTGAGAGCTTGGGTATTGATTGGATAAGCGTTTCTCTTCATTTTATAGTGTTAAAGTGTTGAAATTTCATCATATGGACTAATTTTTGGTATGGGTTATGTATATATGCAAAAATTCAAGTATGTAAGGTAATTCATTGGTTGTTCTTGGTTGTTGGAGCTTAAATCAATATCTTTAACTCTTTAGAACACCAGTTAAGTATTCTCTACTTCATTCTTTGTCATATTAATGGATGGGTATGTGATCCTTTGGTTATTGATGGGTGTAAAATTGTGTTGATACCTATTCTAGGCTTGTTGGGCCTCTTGGGACATATTGATAGTGTAATACCATAAATATATAGGACTCAATCCATAGCACAAATAGCTTATAGCATTTATTTGCATGAAAATCACACTTTTAGCAACAGTATTTTGTATCATTAAAAGCTCAAATAATTTCTTCTTGGCTAAATGGACCATGTGTGTAACACCCCATAATTAATTAAGGTGTTAATCATGGATTAGGTTAATTAGGAATAATTAATATGGGATAATTGGGCAAGTTAAGTGAATGGAGATTTTAGAGAGATAAATTATTAATATGGGTTTGAGATTTAATTGGGATAGAAACTTCATCTAGACCTAAATTAAATTAAGTAAATAAGAGACTAATGGAGGCCCAATAAGTTAGGTGCAGACCTAACTTGATCCAATGTGATAGAAGCCCAAGATCCACTTTGTATAAGCTCTTATAATTGGCTTAATAACCTTTGTGCAAACCCAAAACCTTTTGAGCTCTTAAAACTTGTTCTGGCCCAATAGAATTTCAGTAGCCCAATGCATAAGAGTTAGCCCAACAAAGCAAAATTTTGAGCTCATTAGGAGTTGGACCTTGGACCAACCCATGACCCATATTTAACCCAACTTAAACCTAACTAAAACCCTAATACTTTAGCCACTTCTCCATTTGCTGAAACACAAACACACATCTCAAAATTCAGAGGTCCAAAGGAGGCTCTAGGGTTCTTGGTGTATTTCTATATTTTCTCACTTCTAGAGCAAGATTTAGCCAAGGTAATAGTTATATAACTTAATCCTCTCATCTTTCTCTTTAATTTGGCCTGATTAGTTTTTCATTTGGAGCATTTTCACCATACCCAAAATCTGAAACTTGTTTTGTGATGTTTCCATGGTGAAAATTCGTAGGTTGAGACTAGGGCTGTCATTAGATAGGTATGAACTCTTTTTTTTGAGGTAATTCTACTGATTTGAGATCCTAATGACTTGATTATAATATGGGTATTAATTTTGTATGAATTTGCTTAGGATTTTGGATGAAACATTGAGGTTTCTGGAAGAGGACACATAAATCCGAATTTGAGATTTGTAATGGCTAGATAAGTGATTCCTAGGTAGATATTAGCATTTTAAATTCTTTGGGTACTTGTTGTAACTGTTAATGATGAATTAGAGTAGTAATTATTTGATGCTATGGTTATAGGGACATTTTGTACCATTGGTGGTTGTTGCAATTGTCTACAAGTGAGGTAACCGGGTTAATATTAATTTCATGCATATATCTATTTTAATTTCATATTTTACTGTACATGAATGATTTGAAATGTTGAATGAATTGGTTGGCTATCATTATTTTGTGATTGGACCTTGTGAGTCCATGGTGGAGCTGTGGTGCGGTTGCCACCCATGCATATGCTTCGATAGGGCACCGGGTTATAATCAAACCCCAGATGCATTGAGCCTTGGTTGTGCTCAATGGGGAGTAAGTGCCATGGACAGGCCTCTCCCGGTGTTAATGGCCTTTAACATATGAAAATATGATTGCTAGTATAGGATAGTGATCATGATAGCCTAATTGTTTCATTTACTGATATGACTGGTGTTCTTCTGATGCTTACGTGAAATTATGCATGTATGCTAATTAAACTGGATTATATGATAGAATTGCCTTGGTTACTGAGATTTATATCTTACCCCATTTTTTGGGATTAATATTTCAGGTGAAGGTTCTTCAGGTAAGGATAAGGGGAAGCAAGTAGATGAAAATCCATGAGCTTCATCATGTAGGGAGAAGGCTGCACATAGGCGGACTTATTTAGTATAGATGCTAAATTTTGAATACCTTATTGCATAGCATCATCATGTATTCATGTTGTCAAGTGTAGGCTCTTATATTTTGATTACCTTAGATGTATTCATTGAGGAGTTAGACCTCACTTTAGCTTGATATCGGATGTATGAACCCATAACACTTGACGTATGTATTTTGCTGAATTTATGGTATGATATACTGTTGGAAATATAATTATGTGATGTATTAGATGTGATATGAACCATTGATGTATCAAACCTCTGACGGAATGTATATCAAATTTTAATTTCCAATAGTGTATGAGTTCTTGTTGCTATTACGCTATGGACTTGCTGGTATAGGATAGTTGGAGGAGTGAAAACTTACATTTAAATTTTGAATTGGAAATGGTAGAATAGCTGGGTGTATAGAGCAGATAAATACCATTAGAGACATATAAAATAAGTGGGAGTGGTCCTAAGGTAGTCCTAAGATGAGAATTGGAGTGTAGGGGACGAAATTTGGGAAATGTAGTTACAGGAGGGAGTCACACCGCAGCCAAATGAGTGACAGAAGCGAGGGGCACCGCGGCATGAGTAATCCCACCACAGCGCAAGCGAATAAAATTTGCTTGGAGAGTAACAGTGGTGAGGAACGTCGCGGCTTGATTAATCTCACTGTGGCGCAGAGTGAAAAAAATCACCTAGAAGGGTAACAGAACGAAACCTCGCCGCTGCGCATCACATACCGCCATGGCGCTAGTCGAGGGAACAATCTGAGGGGTGTCCAATAGTGAATCTCACCGCGGCGCAAGAGTGTTCCATCGAGGCGAGGATCGTGGGATGTGGAACAGTAGCTTCAGGAGGCATTTTCGCAGAGCCACCGTGTAGGCTGGCGACGGTCCAACTCACCACGGCAAATTTGAGAAATTTGCCTTGTAATTCCAAAGAACAACTTAGTCGTAGCGTGAATGGTTTGGGCCATGGCGCAAACCCCAAACTCCTTCCTTTAGCCAAGAAACCCGAGTTTCTTCAATGGTAATGCTAGGAAATGATATAGGAATACTTGTGGGAGGTTTTTGTGTGTTGAAACTGATGAATGGATGAATCATAAACACCTCATGGTAGTATGATTTCTCTCATGCATTTTTGTTCTGTTTGTGGTTGTTTAGTGATGACCCTAACATCAAGGTTCAAATTTTCCTATATTTTCATGATGTAATAAATTGTAACGACTCCAAACCTTTATCATTAATTATGAATTGCATATTTAACTATAATTACCATGTTTAGAAGGTAGGGTTATCACAATGTGAGCTTACCAAATACATTTTCGGTCTCTAACACATTTGTTAAACCAGAATTATCACAATTTGAAGTTCAAAATTCAGGTTCAAGCCATAGAACACAAAATCACATCTCATTTTGCATTTTGCCATACATTCTATATTCTGATATGTACTTTGGAAAATTGTAACTAATTCTAGAAATATTGAAATCATGCAAATTATACATTCTGGAAATTCACAAATGTCTTCTAACTATCATAAAAATTTTAGAACAAAACAACTAGTTTTGTCCCACAAAATTTGATGGAATAATAACACTAGTCACTGATGCATCTTGTAGTTAAACTCAAACTTCAAAAATTCATTTCTCCTTCTACAAAGCTCCAAATGAGGTGCTCTTAATGGTTATAGAAATCTTATGATGTCTACTATATGCCTATAACATTTTGTGAGCATTGAATTTCATTTGGCCCACAAGTGACATAGAAAAGCAAATTGACCACATAAACAGCAATAGTAATAGTTTCTATATAATTTGGCCAATTTTGAAAAATCATAATTAATTCTCTGGAGCTCCAAAAATAGTTCTCTTTCACTTTATAAAAAGCTCCAAATAAGACTTATTTGCTTGCCAAATTTCATGCAAGAACTCATCTGTTTGGTTAGACTTTGGTTCAGTTTAAGAAAGTGGTCAATTTGGAGTCCATCAAGGGGTCAAGATGCACCAAATGGCTTTCTCATCAATCTAGAACCATTTGGGCATGTCCAAAGGCATAAACACACCATATAGAAGCATGCCAAATGGTCAAATCACCATGGAACTCAAACTCACCTTCCTAGTTATTCATTTACACATGCATTTCAAGACTCCAAGATGTCAAACATGCACATACATGATTTGACTTCAACATTGGTTCATACATCATATTTACATACATTTGTTTGTGCTTAATGATTTACATCTCATAAATATCATGCATATACAAACTTTAACATCAAAATACATCAATTCTCTATTCTATTGTCAAGATTCCATTATTCAAGGTGCTTGGCCTCCATTTCTTGCTCCATTTGGCTCACCTAAATATGGTTAGACAAATGTAGGGGACGAATAAGATTCAAAGAATCTCAATAGCTCCTTTATCCTTTCAAGCATACATACATGGCACATTTTCAAGTCAAAGAATGCAAGCATGTATATAAGTCTCTTATAAACATACATAAATATTTTCTCATGTCACATAAACTCATACATTGTCAAACATAGGCTCTAAGGGTTTTTGGTCTAGTCTCACCCAATTCCTTAGGACTTTTGAATTTGTCTCAGTCACTTTTAGGGACTTTTGACTTAGCCACACTCCTTCTTAAGACTTTTGGATTTGTCTCACCCATTCTTATGGACTTTTGGCACACCTCACCCATTCAAACTATTTTGTATTCAAAATATGTTTTCAAGAAACATAATGGTACTAAAGCATTTCATCAATAGCTATAAATATATCTCATGATCCAAACATACATAGAAGCATCCAATGACAATCAAACATTCGAGACATGCATGCAAAAAAGGTTAGAGAGCTTCCTTAAAACAAAAACATAACTTCCTTCCTTGGACTTTCCTTTCCCCTTCTCGGCCTCTCACACACAACTAGGTAGAGCTTGATTCACTTAGCCTAGACACATCGAATGAGGCACGATTACATCATTGGAGCATGTTCTACCTTCACACAAACTCTATGCAAGCTTACTTTATTTTAAGAAATGGTTATGGTTCCATATAACTGCATAATGAAGCAAACCCTAGGATTTATTATCTTGGCTCTAATTTTTCATTTAATCTAAGTCTCTTGACTCTATTTAGACTCCTTGGAGTAATCACATATTAAATTCAAGGAGCCTAGACTCAAGTTGCTTCTTTATGTCTTAAAAAGAAACCTAAACCTCCATATCACAAACCATGAGTTCTAAATTCAAACCAATGCTTTAATGTTTATTAATCATATCTAGGCCATTGCTATCCTTAAAATCAAAGAAAAGTCTCCTTAGATGCTTGCTCTCTACTTAGGCTAAGATATAAAGCTACCAAGGGACCCATGGAGTTTGCTTAATTTTTCTTAAGGAATTGGCACTTGTGAAGCTTTCTAGATGTCTTAAGAACTCATACATGCTCTTACATATGATAGACTACCCTTAGAAAGCTTCAAGAATTGCTAAGTGCAACAAAATCCTAGAATTTATAACTTGAATTTTAAAGCTTCTCTTTTAAATCTAATTACATATTCGTGTTTCTCATACTCTAAAACCCTTGTTTCTTCCTTGGTTTGGTTAGAATTCAACTTCTCTTAGATGGCCTAGGGTTAGCCGAAGTTATGTATGGGAGAAGGAGCAAGAAGAAGCAATAAAATCCATGGAAGTTTATCTTGTTTGCAAGCTTTTCCAAGGAGCTTTCACTTGCTTTTATTCTCTCCTTCAAAGTCTCTCCTCTTGTCACTAAGCTAGTCATGAATCATTCTCAAATCAATCATTGAAACCATAGGAAAAGAGAGGAGAAAGAGGAGAACAAGGTTGGTGAAGAAGGAAGCGTGAAAAACTATGAATTTTCTTACCTTTTTCCTTAGTTTTTCTTTCCTTTTTTTCTCCTTCTTGGTGCGCCACTTCAAGGAGCCTTAGGTTCTCTTTTGGAGCAGATGAAAACCAGTCATGAGGAAGGGAAGAAGTGGGGCATGACTTAGGCTAAGTTATGATACTTTTTCAAAATTCTCATTTTGCTCATTTTCTTGGTTCTTTCTATTTAGGCTCATTTTAACTCTTTTTTTAGAACTATTTTTTCCATTATGAAATTTAGGTTCTCTAATTTATAAAATTCCTTTGGTTTCACCTAAATCTTAAACGAATCGGTTAAAGTTTCAACTAACTGATACTAAAAAATGTAAATCGGAGGGGTTTTAACCATTCTAGGGATTCTTATAGTTTTTAGGACTTCTGAAAATTCCAAAAAACTCATTTTTCTCGTTTAAAGATCTCTCCTTTAAATTTTCTAAAGTTTCCCCTATTTCCAAAAATGTCATTACCTTTTTGCCAAATTTTATTAAGCTATTCTAACTCTAATTTTTGGACATCTTTAACCTTGTATCCTCATTTTTTAATATCTAGATCATTGCTCTAATTTTGTTTGGCCTCAATTCTTTCCATTTATAGGACTTCCTTTTATAACTGATTAGTTTCAGGCTTTTTTAGAATAACCAAGTATTACAGGTAGCTGAAGAAAGAGTAATTTGGCTTCATTTGAGGTAACTAGGGGTTAACTTCATAAATATCTATAGTTTTAATCATATATTTGCTTGTATATGTTATTTTGATGGTTAATGACTAGTTTGACTACTTATTGTATACGTTGAATCATAGTCATGTTCTTATTTATAGAGCTATGATCATGCTTTCACTTGTACATTGTGCTGTGTGCATGCACTAAGTTGTGATCACACTCTTATAAATGCACTAAGCTATGATCATGGTCAATAAGAGAGTTTGTGCTATGATCATGCCCCTCCCTTAATTGTTAGCCAATAACTTTTTGTATGTGATTACTAATATAGGATGGTAACTATTTGTATTCAAATGCATTCATTTAAATGACACATGCATTGCTCTTGTTATAATTGATCAAGCTTCTATTGTGCATTATGCTGTGTTTGTGCATTAAGTCATGATCACACTCTTGTGAATGCACTAAGCCATAATCATGATCAATAAGGAAGTTTGTGCCGTGATCATACCCTTCCCTGAGTTGTTGGCCAATGATTTGTTGTATGTGATTATTTGTATGAGATGGTAATCACTTATAGTCAAACTTGTTCATTTAAATGATGCATGCATTGCTCTTGTTATAATTATTCATGCAAAGCATTATGTTGATCAATCTATACATATATATTAAGTTTGCCTTTTATTACCAAGAATTTATGCTCATTCTAATTATGGGCAAACATTTTCAAAGACTAAACCTCTTAGTAGCAAGAAGTTAGTGGAAGCTTACCATAATTGTTTAGTAGTGTATAGGCTTGAATGCCTTATTTAATTGGGTTTGTATAGTTAAGACACTAGTTTTTATATAATTAATTATTATGTTATAGAATTGCCATATTGCATCATGTAATGCCAAGTACAAAGACTACTTGTGTAATTTGACCTATAGTGGAATTAGAACTTATGATTGTACTTAGATGATTCTAAATAAGTAACTTGTAGTTATATAACCAATAATCATTTAGCATTATGAAATTAATGTTTGAACTATTAGTGTTACTGATTATTAGTTAAAGTGTTCACTTAAGTATTCTAGTCAAGATTTTGGGTATAACATGACCACTTGAAGCACTCGGGCGTTCTTGGTAATTTCCTATGTTAAGCAAGTGTATTTATTGGTTCAAGAAATTTGGCGTGATTTAGAGTCGTTTTGACTCCATTTGCATAATTTAAGTGTATAGACCTAAGTAATAAGCTTATTTAGAAACTAACACTTATAAATGAGGTTTAAGATGGTCAGTTTTTGTTCTACTAATTTTAATGAAGGTTTAGATATTTAGATAAGCTTAAATATGTATTTTAAATTTGCTCAAAGTGTGTAGAGCAATTTAGGAGGTATATTTTGGATTTTGATTTGGCATTTGGAGGTTTTAGAAGTGGCTTTAGATTGTTGCTATCATTATGATTATTTTGCTATCATATGATGTTTTTATTGATATATAAGGCATATGGTTGATGTGAGTACATGGATGGATGCCAGTTGTGTTGGATAAATGGCTAAAGATGTTAGGCATTGTATTTTTATGGTCTCAGAATTGTTAGATTGGTTTTGGTTCAACTTTGTGAAGGATTTATTATAAGTTGCTGTCATGAGTTACCTATGGTGTGATATGAGGTGTAGTATAACAAAATTAACTCCTAATTAAGCTAATTATACATAAATATATATTCTTAATTAGTTATAATTATAATTTAATTTAGATAATGAATTAACAACAGATGAAAATATAGGGAAATTTGAACCTTTAAATTATCAATATTCACTATCAATGCATACATGAGGATTTATATTCATAGGAAATCAAAATTCTTATTAACAATTTTTATCTCAACCAAAATGCCACCAAGAAGCATAAAAACTCATATGTTAGACTACAAGTCATTACTTATTACTAACATGGTGAAAACTAGGATTTATTAAGCTAAATTTGGGGTTCTAGGACTTAGGCAGTGGCTTGAAATGGTTAGGCCGTGACCAATTTTGCCTCTGGAACTTTTAAAACAACATTTCTATACTTTCATTATAAGTTGGAGGAACCACACAGCAGCTAACTTGAGTTTGGAACCAAAACCTCACATAACATGATTTTCCCTACAACTCAGCATGCTTATATTGTAGCAAGATGCCTCTCAAATAAGCAATCTCACATACGCACACAATTATTGTTGTGGCAAGATTGCTCTTAGCTAGCACTCACACATATCTGCTTGAGTCTTGCCATGATGAGATTACTTTCTAGAGCACATCTCCTTTACCTTCCTTAATTCGCAATATAGCCAAACCTCTTGAGACACAGTGTGATTCATCTTTACTACCTTTTACATGTGTTTTGGCTGTGACTTAATGGATTTTAGTCATGACTCAAAACCTTACTAATATTGAAACATTAAGATATATGAACTAACCCATTTGTAACTTACCAAATTCCTTCTTATGACCTTTCTATAGCTAAAATGTAGAACTTTTAAGGTTGTAACCATCACAATCTTCAACTAATTGACTCCTATGATCAAAGAATTCAAAAACCTGAACAAACCAACCAAATTACATATCATATCATACATGACACATTTATGATAGCAAGGTAAGATATAACCCCAAATGACAACCCAAAGTCCTTAATACACTAGCCAATGTCCCCAAACCTCTTTAAGCAAATTTCAATTGAATAATTAGACTTGTCTATAGCTTTAAAATCTTAACACACTCCCGATTCCAAAATATGACTGTGGCACTTCCTAATGTCACACATGAGAGCCTATAACAGTAATTTAGCCAAAATGCACCAAAGAGAAGGACCAATGCATTTCCTTCTTGACCAGAACAACTAACCCAATTCTAAGGCTACCACTACACAATTTCATGCTAACATTCATCTGTACACCAATATAAATCCTTAAATTAACCATGTATGACAATAATATAATTAATGATAGCAACAAAACTAACAATAAGAATGTGTCATAAACATATTCATCAAATGATAAAGAAATCTTCCATACATGCATATCAAGTTACAATTCCTTGATTATAATTGAATTCATTAAATTTAACAAAACTTAAAGCTTAGTCCTATAGGTTCATCCCGAGTTACAAACTATCATACTTAGCAATATGGATGCATCATGATGCTACACTAAATAAATTACAAAAAAGATAGTGTAACGCCCTGAAAATAATTAATAGTAATCATTTGGGGATTATGAAATTATTAAGAGGGATTTAAGAAAAATTTATGAGGAGATAGGAGTCTTAAGGAAAATGGCAAATTTGAGTATTTTAACATAAAATTATTAATTGAATAATTTTGAGGGAAATAAAATAATGATTATAGATTTAAGTATGATTTGGGCCCATGATTAATTTATGTGTATCAAGAATATTATTAAAAGCCTAATCTTCTTCTTATGAAGGTCCAACTTCATCTTAATATGACATAATCTCAACTTAAGAGGCTTAGCATTAAAGGAACCCACTTGGCATTGGCCTAACCTAATTTTTAAAAGCCCAAAACTCAAAAAATGGGCCCAAGTGAACATAGACTCTTAAGTTAACCCAAAACCTCAATAAACTTTTCTGTTGAGACCCAATAAGCTTACACTAGAACCCAAATGGATTTTTAGGCCTTTGGGTCAGTACATTTCTTCCAAATCCCAAGTGTTTCTACAGCCCACCTCATCTAACATTAACCCAACAACTAGGAAGGAGCCCAAATGGACCTTGGGTTGATGGTTCAGCCTATTCCTTATTAAGAAACCTAAAGGTTCAGTAGCCACATTCATTTCTTAAAAGTAAAACATTTAGTTCTGCTGGGTAAGAGTTCATTTTCGCACCTAGAGAAGAAAAGCTAAGGTTCTTGGCATAAATCCATCTTTTCTTACTTCTAGGGCAAGATTCAACCAAGGTAACTTTCATAAAACTTGATCCTCTCCTCTTTCTCTTTGATTTGGCCTAATTGGTCTTTCATTTGGAGCATTTTCACCTACACCCAAATCTGAAATGTGTTGTTTGGTGTTTTCATGAAGGATTTTTAGAAGTAGAGGCTAGAAGGGTGATAGGGTAAGTATCTCCTTACTATATTGAGGTAGTTTTTACTAGTTTAAGATCCCTATGGTTGATTTATAATATGAGTATGGATTTTGTATGAATTTGCCCAGAATTTGAAATGGTATATTAAAGTTGCTGGTGTTGGAACAACCAAATCCAAAATTGGAATCTTGTAGTGGTTAGGTAAGTGTCCTCTAGTGGTCATTAGTAGTTTAAATTCTTTAGGTATCTGATTGTGTTGCTAGAAATGATGATAACTATGCTTATATTAGGCTTGATGTGCATTTGGATCATAATGGTAGCTAGAGGAAGAGTAATTAGGCTTCATTGAGGTAACTGAGGTTAATTTCCTAATTCTATGTATATGCTCATTTTAATTTAATATTTGTTGCACTTGTATGATTTTGAAATACTAAATGATTAGTTAGCTACTTAATATTGTTGTTGTAGACCTTGAGTGAGTCCTTAGTGGAGTTATGATGCGATTGCCACACGTACATTATGTTTTGATCGGGCACTGGGTTGTAATTAGACCCCTAAATGTACTAAGCTCAGGTTGTGCTCATTGGGGAATTGGTGTTGTGGATGGGCCTCTTCTGGTGTTATTGGCTTTTAACATGTTAGATGTGATTAATGGTATGAGATAGTAGTCACTTGTAGCACAACTAGTTCATTTGCTAATTGAATTAAAAATTTTAATATTCGATGATATGAAAATGCATTATGTTGATTAATCTATACATATATATAGAATTTGCCTCTTGTTATTGAGATTATATATCTCACTCCAATTGTGGGCTAACATTTTTAGGACTAGATCTCTTAGTGGCAAGGAGAAATTAATGGAAGCATAATGTATGGTTTGGTAGCACATAAGTTTGAAAACCTTGTCAAATTGGGTTTGTGTAATAAGAATACTAGTTTTTATGTATTTACCGCATTACTTCATGAATTGCCAAGTATAGGGACTATCTATGTAATATAATTATCATGGGATTAAACATTGTGATCGTAATTGACTAATAATTTATGAATGACTTGATCTTTTATGGCCATTAAGCATTAGTCCCATAAATACTTGTGGTTAAACCATTTTTGTTGTCATGCAATGGGGTTGACTAATATGGAATTAAGTTTTGATTACTCTAGTTCAATCCTAAACCCTTAGACAATGAGAATTAGTGAATCATGATATTTGAGAGTTGAGAGGTCTAGAAAACCATGCATGTTAGTCATGGAAGCCTTAGAATTCATCTAAAATAAGTGGTAAGGGATTAGAAAGCATGAAAATAAGAAAATAGCATCAAGAAAGGGCAAAGTCAAGGCTTAAAGGACTTGCCATGGCCAAAATTGAAGTTCAAGGTAACAGAGGCTATGAGTGCTGTGGCCAAGGTGAGAAATTAGCTCTAAGGGGTGATAGAAAGTAGTCTCCCCATGATGCAAGGGAGGCTTGTCGCAGCGAGCCTCGAGAGGTAAGCTTGGAGAGCTCCAAGAGGCCCTCTCATCGCGGTGCCATATAATGAATCGTGAAAGTGTGAATAGTATGTTCCTGAAAGCACCTTCACCATGGCAAAAGGTTTGTATTTTTTATTTTAAACTCCAATAGCCACTTACGTCGCAGCACTGATATACCAAGTTATAGCATGAGTCTCTAAACTTGGAATTTAGGTTCCAGAAACTAACTTAGTCGCAGTGGGAAAGGTCCAAGTTATGACGAAGGTTCCTAAACTCTTATTTTTGGCTTAAAAACCTTGAAGTTTATCGTGATAGTGTAATGAAATGATTTGAGAACATTTATAAGAGGTTTTATGAGTTGAAATCAATAGTGAAATGAATCAAAGGTCTTAATTGATAACTAGGATCACTTGTGGATTCAAATAGTTGTGACAGTTTAGTTAATAATCTAATACTATCAAGGTTCAAATTCCTTCACTTCTTCTTAGTTTAATTAATTATAATAACTTTAGACCTTGATTTACGATTATTAAACATACAATTAGTCCTAATCACAATAATTAAGAATTAAGGTTGTTATAGTTATGGACCATGAGTGAGTCCTTAGTAGAACTGTGGTACAGCTGCCACCCATGCATTGTACTTCGATCTAGTACTAAGTTATGATCAGACTTATGAATGCACTGAGCCTAAGTTGTGCTCAATAGGGAGTTGGCACTATGGACGGGCCTTTCTCTGTGTTATTGGTCATTAACATGATGTATGTGATTGCTAGTATAAGATAGTAGTCACTGGTATCTCAACTAGTTTATTTGCTAATATGATGGATGATTACGATGTTTATCTTATTAAAATGCATTTATGTTGATTAAATTGTACATATGTTTGAATTATCCCTTAGTTACTGAGATTCATATTTCACCCCATTTCATAGGCTAACGATTTCAGCTAAAGGTTCTTCAGATAAGTGGAAAAGGGGAAACAAATATATGAGCACCCCTAACTTGGAGGCCACTTATGGACTCTCTACACTTAGGCTATTTTGTTTTAGAGTAGATGTTATCATTTTTGTAATTTTTTTGTATAGCATCATGATGCACTCATATTGTCAAGTGTAGGTATTTTGATGTTTTGTAATCAATGATATAACTAATAGGAAATTAGACCTTATATCACTTGAAATCTGATGCTTGTACCTAACGATGGTCTAATATGAGTTGTTGCTAATGAAAAGCCATTACTTATTCACTTGAAAGTGTTATTATGCTATACAATGAATGATTATCCAGAATAGTGTTACATGGAAGTCCTATTGGAATATATATAAATATATATGCATTAGAATGATGTTGTTAGTAGTTTGAGTACCTATTGCTATTATAATGTGCTTATATATAATAGAATTCAATTGTATAATTCCCTTTGGCCTACAATGAGGATTAGTGAACCATGGTACTTGAGAGTTGAGAAGTGTAGAAAACTATGTATGATAGCTAGGGAAGCCTTAGAATTCATCTAGAGTTAATGGCATATGGCTAGGGAGTGTGAAAAATGAGAGAAAGGGACTAGAGGGGAGTGAAGCCACGGTCGAAATTGCTTGAGTCACAGTCAAGGGTCATCCAAATGCTTAGAGTGTTATGGTGCAAAGGGTTAAGCCATAACACAATACAAAAAAATTAGGTCCAAGGGGTACCTAAGAGCAATCTCACCATGGCGTGATGGGAGCTCGCCTTGGCGAGCATCAAGTGAGATGCTTGGGAGAGTTCCAATAAGGTCTCTTGACTATTAGAGCTCAAAGACCAAAATTTATTTCCAATAGAAACTTTGCCACAACGTGAAAGGGTGTGGCTATAGTGAGCGACAGGTATTTTGGTCTTTGAGCTCTAATAGTCAATCAAGTCACAGCATGGGTATACCAAGTTGTAGTGCAAGTCTAAAAACTTAGTTTTTAGGTTCCAGTAGCTAACTTAGTGGCAGCAAAAATGTCTAAGTTGTGGCCTAAAAGATCAGACTCTTACTTTTAGCCTCTAGGACTTAATTTTCATTATGTTAATAGTATGTAATGACTTGAGAACAATTATAAGGGGGTTTTATGAGTGTAGGATCAGCAGTAACGTGAATCGAAGGACTTAATTGATAACTTAAATTCCTTTTAGTCTTAAATTGCTTTGTTTTTCGAATAATGATTCCTAAGAACAATAAGGTTCAAATTTCCAATGTATTTCCACTTCTAATAAAATATTAATAATGTTTAAGTCAAGTAAAAGAGAATAAGAGTTATTACGACCAATTAGTGTGATTAGTAGTTAGGGTTGTTACACCCTCAGTCACCTAGTTGGGTCATAAAATGTTTTCCAATAAGTTTCTGATTCCAATAACCCATATTGAATTTTGTTTCAAGAAAAAATACGTTCAAAAATGGGAAAAAGGAGAGAATGAAAAAAAAAGTTTCAAAACAAAATAGATGATTTTTAGAAAGCAAAGTGTACTTCCTTTCAAATAAAAAAGAGGGTTCAAAAATTAATTGAAAATCTATGATTTTTGGAAAATCAAATAAAATTTCCCCTTCGAACAAAGTTAAATAAAAAAACACAAAAAATAATAAAACAAAGCCCAAAAAATAATAATAAAAACTTAAGCATAAAAATCATCAAAAAGAAGAAGAGAAGGAAAAAGAGTTTCAAAAAAAAAACTAACAACAACAAACATTCAAAAGGTTTAGTATTTGGGTCTTGAAGAAATAAATAAAAAAATCAAATCAAGTAAAAAATCATTAAAAAAAAATGGGTCAAAAAAGGTAAAAATCGATTATAAAAAAAATTTAATTGAAAAAATAAAAAAAGAAAATCAAATAATAAATAATAAAAAAGTCAAAAGTCAAAAGTCAAAATAAAAAACTTCAAAGGAAACTTATTTAAAAAATAAATTAAAAATCATTAAAAAACCCAAGCAAAAATCAAAAATAAAAAAAGTCAACAAAAAGGTCAAAAAAATCAAAAACCAAAACAAAATATATAAAATCAAAAAAATATAAAAGAGTCACTAAAAAATCAATGATAAAAAAATCATTAAAAAATTATAAAATCAGAAAAATTAACCATAGAAAATTGATTAAAAATCAAAAAATAAAAATCAAAAATAAATTTTTAAACCAAAAAATCATTAAAAAAGAAAAATCGCAAACAAAAAATCAACATAAAAAATAAAAATAAAAAATCCAAAAAAATTCATAAAAATCATTAAAAAAAAAGAAAGGAGAGTAAAGTAGAGTTATCTCAATTTTTGCAAATTTAAATATACAAACTTACTTCAAAGCCGTTTTATTTGCAAAAGCCTAAATGATTTTTACCTTTTTTCTCTTTTCACAAGAATTAAAAAGTACAAACCAACCAATACTTTTTTTTTATCTTGTTGAACTACGTGGACTTTAATCCTTTCCATAGTGTACATAGGCTCTGGATTCTTATCATAGGTCAAGTCCGCCTTTGGAAATAAATATTTTTCCTTTCTTTTTTTTTAAATTTTATTTCTTTTCTTTACTTTTGCATGTAATCACTAAGAGAATTAAAATAAAATAAAGGCTATATTAATTTTGCACAATTAATTTAAGATAACCATTTCTAGGAACAGGTATTATAAGGTGCCCAATAACTTTCTCACAAACAATCGACTCGTGAATCCAGTTTTAATTTGCAAACCATATTCTTCTACAAAAAAGGCTTTTCCAAGGTTTTTTTTTAAATTAAATTTTTTTTGGCGACTCTACTACTTTGATTTTGATTTTTGTTTTTGAAAATTCTTTCTAGCGTCACACGATCACATTCAGGTGTGACAACTAACTTATTCTACATTCATAATATTGCCTCTAAATTCTAGAAAATATAAACCATTATTAAGAACTCTAGTACATAATAACTCATTATTATAAGAAATAGAACATAATTCATTCTTAAAAGAAAAATCATAACCTTCTTTGTCCAAACAAAAAATAGAAATAATGTTACTAATAAGTACTAGGATAAAATAACAATTTTTAAGTTCTAAAACTTATCCCAAAGGCAATCATAAGTAGTAAGTTCCCATTGCTAGAGCATCAACCCTTGATCCATCTCCTACTCATAAGCTTATTTCACCCTTGCATAGCTTCTTACTTATTTAGAGTTCCTACATATTATTACAAATATGAAAACTAAAACTAGCATCTAATACCTAAGTAGAAGCATTTTATATTGACAACTTAATTTTAGTGAGGAACAAATCTAGCTAACCTTTAACAGGCTTGTCCTTCAAGCTTGTGAGATGCATCTTACAACTTCTCTTTTAATACCCCATCTTACCATAGTGGTGGCACTTGTCCTTCGTTAACCATTGCTCTTCCTCTTGGAAGATTCCTTTTTTCCTTTCTTGACACCTCCCTTAACCTTGAGAGATTTCTTTTTCTTCTTTCTCTCATCCCCTTTTTAAAAGGATTTAGAAACATCTTCAACCAATAGTACATGACCTTTCTCTTTTTTCATGCTTGACTCTACCTTGATCAATATGTTATAGAGTTCATCAAGTTGGACTTCTATTCTATTCCTATCAAAAGTCATGATAAATTGAGCAAAGGAACTTTGTAATGACTACAATATTAGGTCTATACCTAATTTAACATCTATCCCAAAATTGAGTCCTTTTAATTGATCAATTAGGTGAATCATCTTTGGGATATCAACATTAACTAACTAAGCTTCAGTCATCTTAATAAGATATAATTCTTTAGATAGCATATATCTAGTAGCACAACTTTCCTTACCAAAGAACTCTTATAAGTGAAGCAAAATTGCAGTGGCAATTAGCATGTTCTCATGTTGCTTTTGCAACTCATTTGACATTAAGATAAATAATAAGCACTGAGCTTAAATATATATCCTATTTCCATTAAGCATGGTTAGTTACCTCTAGCTCCATTGAGTTTTCATTAGGCTCAAGTGGTTCAAGTGTGTCAAAAACACTAGTTTTGAATAGTGAGAACAAATTTCATATTCCTAAGCCAGTTAGAGAAATTACACCCTAGTCAACTTTTCTTTAAAAACTTTGGATAATGTACTGAGATTGTTCATTTTGATCTGAATAACAAATAATTAGCAACTTATTTTGTTATCTACCAATAGATTTGGGCTTTAAATATAATGGATCTCCCACTATTTATTCTAAATACATGTACCTTATAATACATATTTAGGGAAATCACTATTGTAATATTCCTTGATGGGGATTAGAGTTCCTTACTTGTTTTATATAACTTCACATAATAGCTTATGGGTTATAAGAACTTTTAAAGATAGATAACTCTATCAATTTGCATTCCAAATGCTTTTTCCAAACATAGATTCAGCCTCTAAGAAATAAACCCCTCACATAATGGTTTCTTGGCTCTTATTTTTCAGTCCAGTTACACACACCATTTTAGCAAGTATAGGTGATTAAACTAATATTCCTCACATAATAGTTTCTTGGATTATTAATTTCCTACTTCACAACATCATATGTTTAAAGAAAACATCAAGGATTCCCCATAATGCAATTCCCTCATAATAGAGATATAACTTAACTTAGAATAAAAAAAATCCATTATAGCCTCCTAATGGTGGAAAATCATGACAAGACATCTGTAATGTCTCTCATTCTCAACTTGATATTTTGAGTAAGGATAGCAATGGCTTGATTGCTTTTAATGGTCTTATTTGTCCTATGTTATTGCATAACAATCACATGCATCAATACACAATCAAGATATGTATCACCCAGTGGTGCACCAATTTTGGATTTATATGTTATTCACACACACACACACGTGCAAACCTTTGGATGTGATCCTCTAAGAGCTTCATTTCATCTTCATGCCTTTTGTAGCATCCTATAATTTGGTAACTAAAATAGTCCCTACAGAGTGGAATAAACTATTTAGAATAGGGACCCAAGGCATGAAAGGGGCAATTAGAATTGAAAAAGAACTGAATCAAAACTACTTGGTTAAATTAATTAAGTCAAATTAAGAGCATAATGCTAATTAGAGTATCTAGAAATGAGGGTAAGAAGCTAAGAATGACTCAAAATTGGAGTGAAAATGGCAAAACAAAAGGAACTAAAATCATAATACCAAAATCATAATTTTGGGTAAAATTTTAGAAACTTAAAGGAAAAAGTTTTAAATTGTAAAAATGAGTTAAGGTTCCAAAAGGCCTTAAAAACTATAGGAACCATTAGAATGGCTAAAACATTTTAGATGTATGAATTAGGATGTTTGTAGACCAAAAATTTGACCAAGCTATTCTTGGTTGTTTAAATGCTAAAAATTTCAAAGTAAAAGTTTTTATAAACTAGAGAGCCTTAATTTTATGATGGAAAATATGGTTCTAAAAAATGATTTAAAATGAGCTCAAACAGAGCAACTAAAGTTGTAGGACATAACACAAATTTTTAAAATTGCTATAAAACTCATCCCTTCTTCTTTTATAAGCACAATAGCCTTCTCTCACCCCTATAACTAACTTTTTCTGCTAAAAACAAAGCCAAGGAGTTGTGGAGGAGAGAGAAAGAAGAAGGGAGAAAGAAGTCATCTAAATATAAGCAAATATGGAGAATTTGCATATGATGCCAGTGTAAAAGTTTTTCTACTTTGTCTTCTCTTTCTTTCAATGGTTTTGGTTTTCTAAAAGAAGAAGTTTTGTGGTTAAATTCATGGAGGAAGAAGCTCCTTAAAGGAAACCAATTACACCATAATAACCTCCATTTAAAGCACTTTCAAATGGTATATAACATAGGCTAGGAAAGCTTGCTCTTCCCTTGGGTTCTTCTCCCTCTATGTTTGGCAAAGATGAAGAGCACTTAAAGGGAAATTGTTCTTGACCAAAACTTGATAAGAATAAAAGTTTTGAAGCATGAAGAATTAGGTTACGCAATTAGAATTAATAAAGAACCTAAAGAATGACTTATGGCTCACCTAGGGTTTTTATTGCACCTTGGAAATTATGGAACCCTAAGAAGATGCTTTAAGGTGTATAAGACCCAACTTGAATAAGAAAAGAATCAAGGATGATTAACATGCATCAAATTCCCTAAGAGTGGAATAAAAACTCCATGGAAGCTCTTCTTGGTGCATGTCTTGGCCAAGTATAAGTGAGAGTACCTAGGGAATTATTTCAATGATTCTAAGATTATATGTTCTCTAGATATAAATTATAGACACTAATGGAACCATTAGAATGAATTTAGAAACCTTATTTTAAAAGGTAAATTTTTAGGGTTCAATTAGGCCTAAAGAAGCAACTTGGTGTCAGGCTCCTTAAATCAAGCATATGAAGGCTCTAATGAGTTCTAATAAGGTCATATAACTTAGACTCAATGCATCGTGATTGTACACTAAGTTGTGATTAGACTCAATGGAATGCACTAAGCCGTGAGCATGCTCAATGGAGAGTTGGCATTGTGGACCGACCTTTTCCTTAATTTTTGGCCATTAATATATTGTATGTAATTGCTAGTATGGGATAGTAGTCACAAATAGTTCAACTGGTTCATTTGCTAACTATATTAATGATTTTGGTATTTATTGGTATAAAGTGTATCTATGTTGATTAACTTGCACATATCTTTGGAATTTTCCTTTGGTAATTGAAATTCACATCTCACCCTGTTTTATAGGCAAACAATTTCAAGCGAAGGTTCTTCAGTTAAAGAAAAAGAGAAGCAAGTGAATGGTCACCCTTAGTCTAAGGTCTTGTGTAGGGTTTCTATACTTGGACAATTTTAACTTAGTGTAGATGCTATTCTTTGTAATCCAATGTTTATAGCATCATGATGCATTCATCTTTCCAAGTGTAGGTATTTTGATATTTTGTAACCAAGGTTGTAACCCTTAGA
The DNA here is from genome assembly GCA_026724425.1 of Erythrophleum ivorense. Lineage (NCBI taxonomy): Eukaryota > Viridiplantae > Streptophyta > Magnoliopsida > Fabales > Fabaceae > Erythrophleum > Erythrophleum ivorense. The sequence continues at coordinate 10,086,276 of JAIUCV010000014.1, forward strand.
AGACTAAGTTCTAACTTATATGGATTCTAATGTCTTTACACATAACCCAGTGCCTATGAACTGATATGCATATATATAATTTGCTTTATTAATCTAATGGATATAGTTATGATGTCAATTGTATGATTGGCCTTGATTCTGTTATATGCATTCTCTTAGCCATTATGTTTATCTTGCATGTAAAATTGGGATGTGTTGTAACACCATATATAACTAGGCTATTTCATAGTATTTCAAGCATGGTTCCTTGGTCTAGCCATTTTCTCAAGGAAAAATGCAATAAAATATTGGATTATTTTGCGTTATGTCGCAGATAAATTTTTCATTTCATGTCTCATGGATCATATGAACTCATCCATATCATTCTCATATTTAAATACATACATACAACTCAGAACCATCTCAAGAAGTGGCCAAGAACTCGAGCTCATGGACCATATACACAAAATTTACATGTGCAACCTCGAGTTCATGGTCTAACTTTCTGTTATGAACTTTGAAAAATTATAACTAATTTTAGAAAAATATAAATCAAGCACACTATACCATTATAGAAAGATACACATGTCTAATTTATGCTAAAAATAAGTTCTAACTAAAACAAGGACGTTTAGCTACTAGAAATTGAAGGAATAGTAACTGAGGTTGCCTATCACACTACTAGTACTATCACAAAACTTTAAAAATTCATATCTCCCTGCTCAAACATCCAATTGGGGTGATCTTAGTGGCAGTAGAAATATTTTCATGTCTAGTTTATTCTTGTAAACTTTCATGAGCATTAGACACCATTTGGCCCTTAAATGACACAGCACAAAAAACTGACCATATGAACTATGCTTATACTAGAACAATAGAAAAATGGTAACTTTGAAAAATCATAATTAATTCCACAAATCTCCAAATAATTTTTTCTTTAGCTTTCCAAAAAGATCTGTATGAGATATATATGAATGCCAAATTTCATGATTAAATTCATTCATTTGATCAAATCTTGACATTAAGTTGTAAAAATGCTCTTTTAAGGTTCTTAATGGGTCTCAAGAAGGTCAATTTTGGTTCCAAGGCTCTCATGGCCACTTGAGCACGTGGGAAAACACCAAAATGGTTTATCAAACATGTCTCAAAGGTGTACAAACCCAAATTACATAAACTCACTCTCTCACCCTAAGGTATACACATGAACACATATGCTTCATCTTGCCATTCAATGCCTAAAAATTGCTACATCATACATATGTCCTCAAATCTCATTCATACACAATATATTCATATATTTACAAGTGTTCATAAGCTCATACATCATATAAAATATTAGATTATATCATATGCCACTCATATGGTTATAAAATAGATAATTTCACACACTTTGTTATCAATCTCCTTCCTTTAGGCTTGGTGGCTTCCATTCCTTGGCTCACTTGGACCACCTAGTCATGTTAAGAAAATGGAGAGGAAGGGATGAGATTTTAGGAATACCAATATCTCTTCTCCCTTTCAACCATACATAAAAAATGCAAATTCAAGTCTAAAAATGCATGCATGGACAACATGGCTTTCAAAATCATTCATAGAACATTTTTAGCATTCAAGAAGTCATACAAAACATACATAAGTTTGCCAAGTAAGTGATTTAGCCTCACCCATTCTCTTTAGGCATTTTGGACTTGCCTCACCCATTTCTTAAAGGGTTCTTGACTAAGCCTTACTCTTAAGGAACTCTTGGCTTTGTCTCACCCATTCTTAGGGTTCTTGGCTCATCCTCACTATTGCTAGAGGGTTTTTGGCTTCACCACACTTAAATAAACTAAAGAAAGTTCACAAAGCATCATTTGAATGAATAACATAACATCATGGTACCATGCCATATAGATACATGCTAAAACATTTTTCATGGCTCAAAACATATATACTCACATTCAAAGACAAGATAAACATCCACTCATAAATGAGAGAAAGAAGAGAGCGGTACCTTTGTTACAACAACACATTTTTCCTTTCAAGAATGCTTCCTCTCCCTTGGCCACACACTCACAAGAATGTGAGACTTGGTTCTTTCCATCCATTTATCATTCTTAACTCCTTTTAAGTCTCTTGGAGCCATCACACAATTAATTCAAGGAGTCTAGCTAAGTGTTGCTTCTTTAAGCCATAATATGAAACCTATGATACCATCTCACTATCCATGACTTCTAAACTTTTTCCAAGGCTTCCTCTCATCCTCTTCCATCATATATGACTGAAAATCAAGTTTGGAACAAATTAAAACTATCCCTTGCTGCTTCATCCTCCCTAGGCCGAGGCTATATGGATCAAAAGAGCACCAAATGAGTTTGCTTTGTTTTATTGATAGGAAATGCATGTGGGAAGCTTCTTAGGGATCTCTAGAGCTCATCCAAACATCCATGTTAGCCTAGGAACTCTTGCATCAAAATAGGATTTTGGTAGAACCCTAGAAACCCTAACTTTACTATCTTAAAATCTAATGGTTATTTGATTATTTCCTTTACATATTCTTGTTCTTCTCCTTCATTTTCCTAAGATTCACTCTTATTTTGGCTAGAAATTTAAAACCTTAGGGTGGTCTTACGTGGGTTTACAAAAGAAGGGACAAGAAGAATCATGCATAAAGTGGCAAAATACCTTAGTTTCTTGGCTCTCTTTTACTTGTTCTTTTCTTTGGTTGGCTTCTCCCCTCCAAACTCGAAAATTCCCTCCTTAGTTTGACCTCAAAATAGATCCAAAAGCTTCAATAAAACAATAGGAAAGAAGGGAAGATGGAGGAAAAGGAATTTGTTAAAAGAGAAACCAAGAATATCCATGATAAACTATACCTTTTCCTTGCTTTTTCTTTTCCCTTTCTCTCCTCCCTTGTACGCCTTACTCTCTTGCCTCTTTCTCTAGTTTAGGGCAAAAATGAAATGGACTAAATGAGGAGAAGAGTGGAGAATGGGGTATATATAGCTAGGTTTAAGAAATTGTTTCCAAAAATTCTAATTATGTCCCTTAATCTTGGCACCTTTGTTCCTAGTTTGTTTTAGCTCCTTTTTGAGAATCGTCTTTTCCATCATAAAATCTAGATCCTCAATCTTATAAAATGCCTTTCAAATCACTCAAATTAGAGCTTAAACCTTCCTAAATGAAAGGGTCAAAGTTTGAGTCAACCAACGTTAGAAAACGTACATTGGAGGGGTTTTAATGGTCGTAGGACTTCCCATAGTTTTCAGGGCCTATGAGAAGCCCGTAGAACTCAAATTTCCATTTAAAAAGCCTTCCTATGAGAATTTCAAAATTTATCCAAAATTACAAAAATACCATTAAGTTACGTAGCTATTCTGTTAAATTCTGTCTGGTTATTTTAGCCTCTGTTCCAGGGTACCTTTGGCCTCTTAATTTTATTACTTAATATCTAGATCATTATTTTAATTTGTTTGGACCTTAAACAATTCATTTTAGAGGACTTACTTTAAAGACGTATCTGTTTTCATCATTTTTATGAAAATCGGACATTACATGTGCCATAACCATAATTTGTATATGAGGTTTCTTTAGAGCTTTAAGGATAGGAACAAGTTTATTTGGTCTATTGGAACTTGCTCAAAGTGGGTTGAGGTCAGTTGGTAGGGGATTGTACATTATGAAGTGGGCACATGTGGCTCCATGTACTCTTTTGCTATCATAATGGATGAATTACTCATATAGAGTAAGATGTATTAGCCCAATTAACCCTTAGGTTCCTAAATGATGAAAGTTAGTAAGTTTAGGTATATAGGAGGTTTTATGTCATTAAAGCAAAGCATTTCAGCCATAGAAAAGACCCTAGTATTTAGCTAGAGGGAGTGCTTATTTGGTTGGGACATGTATCTATAAGTCAAGGGTCAAAAGGTAATTAAGTCGTAGCCAAAATCAATTGAATCATGGCCAAAACTCATTTAGGCCATTACAAAATCGAAGTACTGCAGTGCAACATGTTTCATTGCAATTCAAGATGAAAAATTACAATGAGAGGAGTTCTAGTGTGCACTCTCATCCTAACGTTAGGTAGTCGCACCTAGAGGAGAATTAGTTTTTCATGAATAATGAGGTCCAAAGGGAATTTCAGCACTGCTTGGGCATTTTGATTGATGGCAAAGATCAAAAATTTTGTGTGTTTTAGTCTTAGACTTGCTTTTAGCTATGACATTGAACCTTTAAGTCATGGCACAAGTCCAAATTCTTAGTTCCAGAGTTATAGATTCGAATCAAGTCATGGCGAGAAGTGTCTAGGGCACAATGTGGGTGTGTCTTGATGCTTTTAGAAGTTACAGTTGTAACATTCAGTTCTCTAAAAATGAGAGAAAATGTGAGAAACGTAACGTACGGTTTCTCCGTAAACAAATGAAACTCATAAAATACAAAAGTAAGTCCCCCGAAATGATTTAGTTAAGGCCCAAAAAAACTTAGGAAGCATTCTAGACTCCTAAAAATGAGAATCCCAGGCTCAGACAGAAAGAAAAATGGAGCTAGAATGAAGAAACAATTTCTTACAAAAGGTTAACGAAACGTAAGGGCATTTTCGTCATTTTGAGAAAATTTTGGAATTCACATAGGAGGGCCTTTTAAATGAAAGTTTTGAATTCTTTAGGGTTCTCAAAGGCCCTGAAAACCATAGGAAACCCCAGGATAGCTAAAGCCCCTCCGGTGGACGTTTTTTAATATCGATGTACCCAAACTTTGACGGATTCATTCAGGAAGGTTTTAGCTCCGATTTGAGTGATTCTAAAGGAATTTTATTTAATTAGAAACCTAAATTTTATAATGAAAAAGATGATTCTAAAAAAGGAGTTAAAATGAGCCTAAACGGAGCAAACAGGCACATAAGGGCAAAATGATCATTTTGAAAAATTGTAAAAGAGGCTTTTTAAGTAAGATTACACCTCATCACCTTCTCCAAGCTTTCATTTGAAGAAAAACGGGCAGCAATGGTGTGACATCAAGAGGGGAGAGAGAGAAGAAGTTTAAGCACCCGTTTAGGTAAGTAAACGGCCCCGTTTCATCCCACGCCAATTAGGAAAGTTGTTCCTCTCTCCAAGAGCTCTCTAATAGTGGTTTTCTTTTCTTGAAAACTTGAAGATTCAAGTCTAACCCAAGCTAAAAAGGAACTCTTTTCAAGAAATCAATCGACAAAAAATAATCTACGTGAAGAGAGTTCTATTTTAAGGTAAGACTTTACTTGAAACACTTATAAAATCTTGTATTTCTAAGCCATTTAAGCTTAGGTCTAAAGAGAGAAAGTGAGGAGAAGAGTTTTTCTTTATGTGTTCTTGATGGAACCAAAGTTATAGAGTGTGAGGATTAAGAATATACAACTAGAATTGAAAAAAGAGCTTTAGAATGCAAGTTATGGAAATTTAGAGATTTGGTTGCACCTAAGCTAAGATGAAGCTTCCTAGTAGTAATTTAAGTTGTCTAAAAGTATATATGAGTTCCTAAGACACCAAGAGAGCCTCCCACATGCTTCTCCCATCAAAGAAATTAAAACAACTCTATTGGTGCCATATGGAAGCATAACTTCGGCCAAGAAGAGTTCATGCACCTAGGGAGTATTTTAATTCCTTCTAAGCTTAGTTTTGCATCATGTGTGATGGGAGAATATGAGAGAAAACCTTGGAAAAATTTCAGAAACTATAGATAGTGAGATGGCCTTATATGTTCCATAATATGGCTTAAAGAAGCAACACCTAGCTAGGCTCCTAGAATTCATTGTGTGATGACTCCAAGAGGTTTTAATGGAGTCAAGAATCATAAATAAATAGAAAGAATGGAGCCAAGATGATGTTTCCCAAAGGTTGCTTCATTAAGTGCATTATAGGACCATAAAAGAGCTTTATGAGTCACCTAACTCTTCTAGTGATTGTATGACCTTAGAATTTGATTCAAGAGTATAATTAACTTCCATATAATGTGTCTAGGACAAGAAAAGTGATCTCCACCTTCTTGGGTGTATGAGGTCAAGGGAGAGGATTCAAGGCTTAAGGAAAAAGTGTACAAATGCTAGCAAGGTAGCTCTCTCCACCTTCTCCCATGCATGATTATTTGCTTTACTTGTCTTTGAATGTGTGCATGTGTATTTCGAGCTATGTAAAATATTCTAGCATGAGCTCTTACTCTATGGTACCATGATGATGCATTATGTTTTCCAAATGATATTTATAATGTTTACTTTGGTTTGCTTGAGTGTGGTGAGGCCAAGAACCCGTAGCCATGGTGAGGATGAGCCAAGAACCCTTAAAATTGGTTAAGACAAAGTAAAGAGTCTCCCAAAAATGAGATTGACTCCCAAGAGCAAGGTTAAATCCAAAAACCTCTTAAAGAATAGGTGAGGCCAATCCACTTGCTTGACAAGTCTATGTATGCTATGTATGACTTTTTTAAATGCTAAGAATGCTTCTTAAATGATTACATATGTCCATATACCATGCGTGCATTTGTGAGACTTGTTTTGCATGCTTTATGTATGATTGAATGGGAGATGAGCTATTGGGATTCTTTGAATCTCATCCCCTCTTCTCCAATGTTCTAACATGCTAGGCAGACTAAGAGAGCAAAGTAATGGAAGCTAACCACCTTGAAGATGAGAGCATCACATCAAAGTGTCTTGAAATTGCTACTTTAAGGCCTTATGGATAGCAATTGAAGAAATCCCTAGTTGTATATGACCTATGATGTTATAAGCATGTATAATTATGTTAATGTATTGTGTATAAATGAGAGTTAGGGTTATATGTATGGAAATACTCATTTTGGTCATGTAATGGCAATTTTGCATTATGGAATTTCATGTATGAATGGGAGTGGAATAGCCAAAATAAGATGCATGGAGTTTAGGACCATTTGGGCAGCTCACAGAAGTCTTATTTATACTTTTAGACTTACCCAAGAGGTGCCAAACCCCAAGAAAAGCTATTTGGACATTTTGGTACCCTATATGGAGCCAAAATTGACTATATTGGAACCCTATATTACTTTTTATCCAAATGAACTCTTGTTGATCTGAGATTTGGTACACAATTAGATCTTGTTGAAATATTTTTGGGAAGTTAAAGAACATAATTTTCGAAGGTCTATAGAATATTTGATGAATTTTTAAATTTGGCAAAAATTTTAATTTTGGTCATGTAGTAAATGAAATCTGTAACACAGGGCTCAAATGATGTCCAATTGTCACAAAATTTTATACAGAAAAACTAGACATTCCCAATGATATGTGCCAACTAGAAGCACCTAATTTAGATGTCTAAAGAGGGAGATATGAAATTTGAAAGATTCTATCCAGTATCAGAAGCTCCAACTGACCTCCAGTATTGTTTGATTAATTTTCGAGGTCTAAGCGTGCCTGAGCTAGTTTGGAGTTATTTTTTTCCTTTAGATAACATCCATAAATTTCTAGATTGGTATCATTTGCATGAATTATAATTTTTTGGAATTAATTGGACATTTTTGAAATTTGCTATAGAATTATGTGACAGCACCAGTGGACAACTTGGCCTCTAGACCTTTTTGAATGTCAAACACCTTTTGTTTAGTGTTTCATGGTCTAAAAATATTTTTAACATAAATTATACATGTGTAGCTTTCCATAATGGCCAAGAATTCATGATTTTGATTTTTCTATAATTAGTTATGATTTTTCAAAGTTTGTGACAGAATAGGAAAAATTCTAGCCGAAAATGCATATATGTATTTTATGCTTCCCTTTACTTTCCACGAGCTATAGGCCACCTTTGATCATTAAAATGAGTTTTATTTATGTAATTAAATATGAAAATATGATACATGAGTCCATATAGCCCACGGGACTCTAAAGAAAAATTTTATACACGATGTAACGCTAAGAAATGTATTATTAAATGCTATTTTTCCATGCCTCTTTGTGAATTGCTTGATATGAGGCCTAAAGATAGCATGAAATGAGCTAAGAAATTATGGTGTTACAATAGTAACCAACTTCACCATGATTAAGTCCTTCCAAGTTGTGGCCTAAGTCCCTAAACCCCTATTTTAACTATTAAATCCAAGTTTTCACTATAGTAATGATAAGTAATGACTCGTAAACTATCATGTAGGAATTTTATGCCTTTAAAGCCATTTGTGAAGGAGATGGAAACCTTAAATGAGAAGTTAAATTTCCTTTAAAAAAAAATTTCACCCAAGGGAGTTACATAATTGAACTGCGTTGCGGTGTTATGTGTTTCACCACAGTGCAAGTTGAAAAATTCAAGTGAGAGGAGTTCTAGTGTGCACTCTTACTGCAGCGTCAGCTAGTCTCGCCACAGGGAGAATCAGGTTTTTGTGTATAGTAAGGCCTAAGGGGAACCTCACCACAGCTTGGGCATTTTGAGCTATGGCTAGGATCAGAAATTTTGTATGTTTTAGTCCTAGACTTGCTCTTAGCCATGGCATGGAATCTTTAGGTCACAGTACAAGTCCAAATTCTTAGTTTTAGAGTTACAAATTCAAATCAAGTCGCAACAAGAAGTGTCTAAGCTGTAGCGTGGGTGTATTTTGATACTTCTAAGAGTTATAGCCAACTTAGCCTCGGCTAAGTCCTTCCAAGTCATGGCCTAAGTCTCCAAACCCCCATGTTAACTATTAAATCCAAGTTTTCACTATAGTTATGATAAGTAATGACTCGCAAACTAACATGTAAGAGTTTTGTACCTCTAGAGTCATTTGTGAAGGAGATGAAAACCTTAAATGAGAAGTTAAATTTCCTTTAAACATAAATCTTCTTGTTTATTAGAATAATGATTATTAATGATTTAAAATGTTCAAATTTTCTTGTATTTTCACCTATTACTAAATTACTATTAGCATTAGACCATCAGTAGTAATGGTTAAAAGTATAATTACGCTTAGTTAAACTAATTAGAAGTTAGGGTTATTACTAAAAGACCTTTAGTTATAGGTGAGGTAAAGTTAAAAGTCCCTTGGAAATGAGTGAGGCTAGGCCAAAAGTCCTAATTGTGGGTGAGACTAAGTCAAAACTCCCTAAAAGAGGGTGAGACTAAACAAAAGTCTTTAATTGTGGGGTGATGCTAGACCAAAAGTTCCTAGAGCATGAAATTGATCTTGATGGAGCCATAGAATGTTTAAAGCATGAATATAGTCCATAGATGGATGTATAACATGCATACTTGCATCTTAGATCTTGAGTTAGCCATGTATGTATGCTTAAATATTGGATTAGCTATTGGGGTTCTTTGAATTCCATTTTTCCTCTATCTCTACTAACCATGGCTAGGTTCTCAAGGAAGTAAAAATGATAAACAAAAGGCCTAACAAGAGCTACTTTGACAATGGAATTTTTTTTAAGGCATATTCTTGAATATATGGATAGGTACCTATATATTTTGATGTATGGATATGCCAACACATTTTAAAGTGCTAGACTATAATATAAAGACCATTCATGGGTTGTAACATATAATATAATGCAACTTGGTACCTTGAGTTCTTTGATATATGTATGTATTATTGCATGTGGAAAGGTGATTTCGAGTTGTATGACAATTATAACATGTTGAACCAGCCATACATGATGCAGTTGTGGATAGAAACTTGCTTAAAAAAAGAAATGACATTTTAGAGTTGATTTGGTACAATTTGGAATCAAAATTTAATTCATTTAAGCCATAAAATGTTTATTTACCCTTAATAGCTCAAATGAGTGAATCTATAACACCATATTTATCTAACTTGTCTCATGCCATTTCTAGGTCTTATTCTATGCATTTCATGATGAAGCAAGAAAGGTAGTATGAGAACAATGAATATACATACACTTTGACATGGATAAAATTTTTTCTTCAGAGTCCCGTGGGCCATATGGACTCATGTATTACATTCTCATATTTAATTACATAGATACATATCATTGCCATCCCCAAAAGTGGTCTAGAACTCATGCAAGGCAAGAGAATACATGAAATTCATGATAGTTGCATCGGGCAAAATTTTTCCATTTCTGTTACAAAATTTGAAAAATCATAACTAATTCTAAAAAAATTGAAATCATGTATTCTTTGCCATTATGGAAATATACACATGTCTAATTTATGCTAAAAATATGTACAGGCCATGAAACACAACACAAAAGACTTTTGACATTCGAAAAGGTGTAGAGGTGTGACTGATTATTAGTACTGATATAGCTTTCTACTATAAACTTAAAAAATGTCCAATTAATTCCACAAAAATTCAAATATTCACCTAGGTCAGTCTGGATGCTTGATATTGGATAGAAACTTTAAAAACTCATATTTCTCTCTTTAGACATCCAAATGAGGTTCTTCTAGTAGGCACAGGTCACTGGGAATGTCTTATTTCTTTCTCTAAAATTTTGTGGCAATTGGACATCATTTGCCCTCTGAGTGATAGAATTCATTTTCGGATCTGAGTGAACAGTACCCTGAACCAATTTCAAAAAAATTTTCCAATTTTGAAAATTTATCAAATATTCCATAGACATCTAAAAATTTTGCACTTTAGCTTCTCAAAAAGCTCTAGATTCATGCAAAATATCAAATCAAGAAGAGCTCATTTGAACAAAAAGTAGTATAGATTTCTAATATGGTAAATTTTTACTCCATATAAGATACCAAAGTGTCTAAATGACTTCCCTTGATATTTGGCATCTCTTAGGCAAGTTTAAAAGCATGAATATAACTTGTATGAACTGCCCAAATGGTCCCAAATCTCATGCATCTCAATTTGGCCATTCTACTTCCATTTATACATAATTGCATCAAGTCTTTAAGAAACTAAAATTGCCATTACATGCTCAAATTACATTCTAGTATTCACATAACATAATTTCTCATTTATACATAATATATTAACATAATTACATATGCTCAAGAGGTCATAGGTCATATACAATAATAGATTATATAATTTGCCTTTCATAAGGCCTTAAAGTAACAAAATCTATGCACTTTAATGTCAAACTTTCATCTCTCAAGTGGTTAGCTCCCATCTCTTTGCTCTCTTGGTCCACCTAACATGTTGAAACATTGGAGAGGAGGGAATGAGATTCAAAGAATCCTAATAGCTCATTTCCCTTTCAATCACACATAAAAGATGCAAAACAAGCCTTACAAATGCATGCATGGGCATATTAACATGTGCATCATTCAAGAGGCATGCTTGGCATTTGAATAAGTACATAGCATACATAGGCTTGCCAAGTAAGTGGATTAGCCTCACCTATTCACTTGTAGATTTTGGACTTGCTCACCCATTCTTTAAGAGGTTTTTGGACTCAACCTTACTCTTGGGAGTCAACCTCACTTTTGGGAGACTTTTTACTTTGTCTTAATCAATTATAAGGGTTCTTGGCCTCACCATGCTCAAGTAAACCCAAGCAATCATCATAACATCATTTAGAAGCATAATGCATCATCATGGTACCATGGCATATGAAATCATGCTAGAATACTTTTCATGGCTTAAAACATACATTCAAAGACAAGCCAAGCATACATTCATGCATGAGAGAAGGAGGAGTGAGATACCTTGGACGCAACCACACACTTTTTTCTCTTGAATTTGCTCTCATTTCCTCGGCCTCACACACACAAAGGTGTGGGAATTATTTCTTTTGGCCTAAACACAATTTATGGAAGCCAATTAGATTCATAGAATTAATTCTAAGGCCACACATCTTCCTTAAACACTAACTTGATCTATAAACCTCTTTATGATTCCAAAAATGCACCTAATGAAGCAACACCCATCAAATAAATTCTAAGCTCCATTCTTTCCTTTCATATATGATTATTGACTCCTTTTAATCCTTTTGGACTCATCACACAATTAAAACAAAGGGCCTAACTACATGTTGCTTCTTTAGGTCATATTATGGAACATATAAGGCCAACTCACTTTCTATGGTTTCTAAATTTTTCCCAAGGCCTCCCCTCATCTTCACTCATCATATATGACTCAAAAATGGATTTGGATCAAATTAAAACTATCCCTAGGTACCTAAACCTCTCTTGGCCGAAACTAGGAAGCATTATGGCATCAATGGACTTTACTTTGTTTTCTTAATGGAGGAAGCACATGGGGAGACTTCTAGGGATCTTAGGAGCTCATTTAAACTCTCATTTAGGCATAGAAATTAAGGTATCAAATCAGATTTTACAAAGAACATATGAAACCCTAGAATTTACATCTTGAATTTTCATGGTTATTTATTAATTTTCTTTGCATATTCTTAATCTCCACACTCTTTTTCAAAAGATTCACCCTTGGTTTTGCCTAAAAACCAAGCCCTCCTATAACTTCTTAAGTGGGGAGAAATATGGAAAGAAGAGGAGCAAGGGGTAGCAACTATGGAAGGAGAAATTACCTTATTTTCCTTGTTTTCTCACTTGAATTGTCTTCTTTAGCCTCCTCTCTTCAAATCCAAATTTTCTCCTTAATTTTTCCCTTAAAACAGATCCATATACTTCAATATAATTAGAAAAAAAAAGGGAAATGAAGAAGAAGAGGTTTGCAAGGGAAAGAGCATAAAAAACTACCAAAAATCCATACTTTTTAGCCTTGATTTCTCCTCCTCTTCCTCTTCCTCTTCCTCTTCCTCTTGTCCACCACTCTCCTAGGGTTTTCTTTCTGGTTTAGGGCAGAAACATATAAAGCTAAATTAGTGGGAGAGTGGGGCGCCCTATATATATAAGTGGGAGGAATGAAGACTTTTCAAAATTTCCTATTTTGCCCTTCATTCTTGGCATTTTCGTTTCTAATTCATTTTAGCTCCTTTTTTATAACGGTGTTTTCCATTATAAAATTTAGGTTCCCAATTTAGTAAAATGCCTTTGGAATCACTCAAATCGGAGCTAAAACCTTCTCGAACGAATTCGTCAAAGTTCGGGTGCACTAACATTGAAAAATGTCCACCGATGGGGCTTCAGCTATCCCAAGACTTCCCATGGTTTTCAGTGCCCCTAAGAACCTTGGAAAACTCAAAACTTTCATTTAAATAGCCCTCATATGAGAATTCTAAAATTTACTCAAAATGATAAAAATGCCCTTACGTTTCGTCAACATTTCTTTCAGATTTGTTTCTTTATTCTAGCTCCAGTTTTCTTTCCGTCTGTGTAAAGTCCCACATCGGCTGGAAGGGGCCTGTGGCTAGCCCATATAAGTGGAGGAGAATCCTTCCCCACTAAGGCGCACTTTTCCTGGGAACGTGGTTAAATGTCCTGCCCAGGAAATGACAAACCCCTTAAATGTAAGTGGGACAATAACTTAATGGCTCTATGTGGTGTTCCTTAAAATAGAAGGAATTGGGGCCAACTAAAATTATGATAAAATTTTAAATATTAGAAAATGAGGATTTGATATTTAAGATGTCCAAAAACCAGAGCTAGAAGGGCTTAGAAAATTTGCCAAAGAAAGTAGGGACATTTTTGTAATTTTTGAAAAATTTAGAAAACTCATAGGAGGGCTTTTTAAACAAAAAATTTGATTTTTTCAAGGTTCTCAGAGACCCTGAAAACCATAAGAACCCCTATAACAGTTGAAACTCCTCCGGTGAGCGATTTCGGCCATTGGTTGACTGAAACTTTGACAGAACAGTTTGGAATGGTTCCAGATCTTTTTTGAGTGATTTGAAAGGAAATTCTTATGATTAAGAGCCTAAGGAATATGATGAAGAAGATGGATTTCAAAAAGGAGTTGATTTGAGCCAAAATCATAAGAACAAAGAATAGGGACTAAAATACAAAATAGAAAAGTGCATAAAGTGGACTCTTCACCTTCTTAAAGCACGTTTTCCTTTGGCCTCTGATTAACAAACCTTCTTTCTACCCAAAATAGAGCATGAGATCAAGGGAGAGAGATGCACTAAGAGAGCTCAAGAGGAGGAAGAAAAGGCTAACAAAAGGTAGAGATTTCCATAGTCTTTATTCTTGAAGCCTTCCCCTCCTCTCTTTGCTTCATCTTTCCATGTTTTTGGTGAGTGAAATGGTTCTTTTTTGGCCTTGAACTAGAGGGTAAAAGTTAGAAATCCAAAGAGGAAGCTAAGGCAAGAAGAAACACTCTTGAAAGAAGGTTGAACCCAAGGTAATTTCTTACTTTTTTTTGCTTCTTCCTTCTTGCTCTTCCTTGTGTGTGTAACGCCTAAAAATAGAACCATCTAGGGGAGGAAATTTCTAACCTAGAACTAATAAGAAACCATGAAATTGGAGTGTGGGAACTTGGAATATGCCAAGAAATTGCAAGCAAAACCAAGGAATTCCAAGTTAGAAAAGTGTAGAGCTCTTGAACACCTTGTAAAAACTGATTTGATATATGAGTTTCCTTACATGTGTGAGTATTTGATTGAGTTTCGAAGACCCCTAAGATACTTCCCATAAGCTTCTTCCTTCAAGAAAACAAAGAAAACTCCATGTAGCCCAAAGGATGCTTATGTCTCGGCCAAAGAGGGTTCTAGTAGTGGGGGAGAGTTTTAAAATTTTCTAAGGCCATTCTTGAGTCATATTTGATGAATGAAAATGAGAGGAGGCTTTGGAAAAAAATTAGAACTCCTAGAAATTGATTTGGTGCCTTAGGTTCCATATTATGACCTAAAGAAGCAACATGATGCTAGGCCCTTTGTTTTAGTGATATGATGACTCCAAGAGGCTTAAAAGGAGTCAAGAATCATATTTGAAAGGAAAGAATGAGGCCTAGAAGTCTCTTGAGGGGTGTTGCTTCATTAGATGCCTTTATGGACCATAATGGAGCTTATAGAGCAATTTAGTGTTTAAGCAAATTGTGTAGCCTTAGAATATGTTTCATGAATCTAATTGGCTCCCATAAATTGTATCTAGGCCAAGAGAAACCATTTCCACCAATTTGTGGGTGTGTGGCCGAAAGAGGAGGCTTGAATCCTGAAGGAAAAGTGTGTGATTGTACACAAGATAGCTCTCTCCACCTTCTTTCATGCATGGATGTGTGTTTAGCTTGTTTTAGATTGTGTGTATGTGTAATTCCAAGCTAGTAAAAGTATGCTAGCATGCCTTTATGTGCCATGATCCTTGATGCCATGTTATGTTTCCAAATGAATACATGATTTTTGTTTGAGTTTGCTTAAGTATGGAGAGGCCAAGAACTCTTCACCATGGTGAAGATGAGCCAAGAACCCTTGAACTTGGTTAAGACAAAGTAAAGAGTCTCCCAAAAGCAAAGTGAGATCCCAAGAGTATGGTTGAGTCCAAAGCTCTTAAAGAATGGGTGAGGCAAGTCCAAAATCCATGAGGAAAGTGTGAGGCCAATCCAAACACTTGGTGAGCTCTTGAATGTCTTGTATGATTTGTTCACATGCCAAGTCTGCTTTTCAAATGTCCATGACTTCTATTTTCTCCATACATGCATTTGTAAAGCTTGCTTTGCACATATTATGTATGATTGAATGGGAGATGAGCTATTGGAATTCTTTGAAACTCATCCCCTAATGATCTAACATGCTAGGTGAACCAAGTAGTTATGGTGAAGGGAGCCAACAACCATGAAAGAAGGAGATTGACAAGCCTAGGCCTAGCTTTCATTCCTTTTGAATCCATAATGATGTTTCACAAAGTATATGATGTTGTAAATGTACCATGACCCTTGAGACATGTATAAATACACTATTATGTGATGTTTATATGTATGAATATGATGTATGACCTTTAGCATATGTTTTGAGATGTGATGCCAAAATATGAGAATTGAAAGTTTGATATAAGTGGGGCTTGAATGGCCAAAATGAGATTCATGAGGTTTAGGACCATTTGGGCAGCTCACACAAGTCTTAAATGTACTTTTAGACTTGCCTAAAAGGTGCCAAGACCAAGAGAAATCCATTTGGCAACTTTGGTACCTTATATGGAGCTAAAATTGACTATTATGAAATTCTATATCACTTTTTGGCCAAATGAGCTATTCTTGATCTAAACTTTGGCATGCAATTAGGTCTCATTGAGAGCTTTTTGGGAAGATAAAGATCATAATTTTTGGAAGTCTACAGAATATTTGATGATTTTTCAAAATTGGAAAAATTTATGTTTATGGTTTGCTGCACTATTCATTTGGTCCGAAATTAAACTATGTCACCTGAGGCTCAAATGATGTCCAATTGCCATGAAATTTTATACAGAGAAACTAGACAATCATAATGACTCGTGCCAACTAAAAGCACCTAATTTGGAGGTCTAGAGAGAGAGATATGAATTTTTGAATTTTTTGTCTAGTATCAATAAATTTTCCTGACCAGAAGTATTGTTCCATTGAATTCCAAGGTCTGGGCTTGATGAACTTATCTATAGATATTTTTTCTCTCTAGTAACATACACATCTTTCCATATTGGTATCATTTGTATGGATTGGAATTTTTTGAAATTAATTGGACATTTTCAAAGTTCTCTGCAGAATTCTATGACAGTTCCAGAATTCAGTCGGACCTTTGGACAATTTTGGATGTCAAACGCCCTCTGTGATAGATGTTATGGTCTGGGCATATTTTTAGTGTAAAGGAGACATCCAAAGCTTTCCAGAATGACCAAGATTGTATGATTTCTATTTGTCTAGATTTATTTATGATTTTTCAAAATTTGGTCAAAAAGTGGAGCAATTCTGGTCGAGAATGAAGCTCCATATTCCACACTCTATTTCGGTTTCCACGAGTTATAAATATGATTTTGTGATGCAAATGACTTGTTTTGATGTAATTAAATATGAGGATATATAGTGTGAGCTTATAGGATCCACGTAACACTGATTGCAAATTTTTAAATATAGCGCAATGCAAAGAAATCCATGATTTTCATCCCCTTTTTCATATGTTCTTGTGGAATTGATGAAATAAAGCTTATGAATGACATGAAATGAGCTAGAATTTATGGTGTTATAGTATGAGGTTGGGATTCTCATTTTTAGGAGTCTAGAATTCTCCCTAAATTTTTTAAGACCTTAATTAAGTCATTTCGGGGGACTTCTTTTTGTATTCGATGAACTTCATTCATTTATGGAGAAATCGTACATTACATTTCTCATGTTTTCTCTCATTTTCAAAGAATCAAATATTATAGAATCTTGGGCTAAATTTTGACAAGAAACTAGAGGACATTGAAAGCTTTCCATAGAGTCAAAGATCATAATTTTTAAAGCTCTATAAAATATTTTATGAATTTTTTAAATTGACTAAATTATGCAAAAAATTCTAATGTACTATTCACATAGTGTAGTTTCAAATTTCATGGTTTTGAAAGGTCAAATGGATTCATTTTGACCTGAAATTTTTGTAGTAGATAACTCTAATCACAAGCTTTCTAAAGACACCTAATTTGCATTAATCAAAGTTGTGTACCTCAAATTATAAATTTTTAAAATTTGGATCAAATTAGGTGTTCAAGGGGTCAAAATGCATATTTAGCTTATTTCATGGATTTGTTCCTATTTATGTGCTACATGGATTGCAACAAATTGGTTTAGCATAAATTTAAGGATTGAAATAATGAAAATCCTTGATTGTGCATAAACGTGCTATTTAAGGCTTTTAGTAATAAGAAATTCCGCTGCTAAAGGTGTAAATATGACAATTTGCTATCAAAAGATAAATATAATATAGAATTGTATGCATATTAAATCATGGTATGGCACCTTTACTTTATAACTAATGCAAAATATCTACTATAACTACTTACATACAATTCTTTATAATAGAAACCTTGATATAATCAGGGGCAAATACATAAGGAGAGAGATAAAAGATATATCAAAAGAAATAGAAGGAAAGGTAAGCAAACCCCATTTAAGATTAGAATTCAAAATCTTGAAAGATAATAAAAATGATATAACCTTTCATAACTACATAAATGTAAACCATTCACATTCACGTAGCACATACACTTTGATTTCCATAATCAATTACCTTTTCCTCTAATATGATCAAATTATATCATAAAATTAAAAGACATTTATTTCATATAAAATTGCATATAAGAAAAATAAATCATCCCATAACAAATTCTAGGTTAACATAAGTCATTTAATATCATAATATAAAAAATTGTGATACCTAAGAATTGATATAATAGGATAATTATTTAAATAAATCCAATTTATGGTTATGAACACTGGATTTTGTCTGGGCAGGCTCAAAAAATAATAATAAAATTAAACTCGCAAAAAATCTTTAAAAATAAAAAAAAAATTAAAAGGAAAAAAATAAAGAAACAAAAATTAAAAAGAAAAGCCTAAATTACTTGCTTTGTCAAGGCCCATTTCCTTCGACCCACCTACCTAAAAGATCAAAAGAAATAATAACTAACTAAAACCAAAATAAAAAAAGAAAAGAGAACTTAGGGCTCAGTCTAGCATGAGACCTCTGCGCAACATGGTCTCCTTCACAGACGATGAAGCCAAAAGGAGCAAGGTGGAGTAGACAAGCTCCTACAAAAGAGGTCATGTGATTCCAAGGAGAGGTATGCTCTAACCGTATCACGACAAAGCTATAGCATATGCTCTCAGTAAGGAAGAAGATAAATGTAGTAGAGTAGTGGAGCAAGAATTAGGGCAGAAAGGCAGAGTAATATGCCCATGATTAAAGGTGAGAATCACATAACCATTCTTTATAAATTTTTCTTGATTCAAGGAAACAAGGGATTAAAGGTTATACTAGAGAGAGAGGAAGAAAACAGGGAGCCAAAAGAAAAAGAAAAAACCTATGATTTAGCAAGAAGAGCTAGAAGAGGCCGAGAGAAGGGTTTTTGAATTAGAGAAAATAGAGAAGGGAGCCAAAGGTTTTGTGAGAGAAAGAGAAAGAGAGAGAGATTGACCATGGGGGTTTTCTTTTGGCTGTGTGATATTCAAAAGGAAAGAGACCAAGAGGGGGACTGAAGGGAATTGAGAAGAAGATGAGGCCATTTTTGGAGAATTGAGAGAAAAGGGAGTAAGAAGCCTCTAGCCATTGGGACCAAGAAGAAAAGGAAGAGGACATCTCTTGAATACACACAGCAACAACCTGAGAGGAAAGGAAGGTTCAGAGAGTGATAATAAAAAAAGATAGAGACACAAGCATAGAGGTATTGATTTCTCTTCAAAGTTCAAGTACCTCATTTATGGCATAATTTGGTTTTGTTTACGAAGGGATATGCCTCTGATGGAAACTTAATTTCTATGTTCTCGCTCATCAAATATAGGTTCTTATTTTTTTGCATAAATCTACGTTCATCCATTTCTTATGACCTTCATCATAGGTTAAATGATTGTGTTTGACATTACATTACTGTTGCTCAGTTCATGGATTTGTTTTTAAATGTAATGGTCCCTGAGTTTTGTTAATCTTTTTTTGCTAGTGTAGGTGTTTAGTTTGTTCTATTTTTGAGTTGTCTTGTTTTTAATTTTTTCACTTCAATGGTGCATGTAATATCTAATTTTCACAAAAATGATGAAAACGGATACGTTTTCAAAGTAAGTCCCCTGAAATGAATTAGTTAAGGTCAAGAAAAATTAGAATAATTATTTAAACATCAAGTAATGAAAATAGGAGGCTAGAGGTGCCCTAAAATAGAAGCTAAAATAACCAGATGGAATTTAACGAAATAACTACGTAACATAATGACATTTTCATAATTTTGGGAAAATTTTGTAATACTCATAAAAGGGCTTTTCAAATGAAAATTTTGAGTTTTTTAGGGTTCTCAGAGGCCCTGAAAACTATAGCAAGCTCTGGGATAGTTAAGACCCCTTCAGTGTATGTTTTTTAATATCGGTTGACTTGAACTTTAACCCTTTCATTCAGGAATGTTTAGCTCCAAATTAAGTGATTCTAAAGGCATTTTATAAGATTAAGGACCTATGTTATGATGGAAAAGACGGTTCTCAAAAAGGAGCTAAAACAAATTGGAAACAAAAATGCCAAATTTACAAGACATAAATGGAATTTCTCTAGAACAATCTTACTTCTCCACATATATATATATATATATATGTCACACCCCACTCTCCTCCTCATTTGGCTAGTTTTATTTCTGCCCTCAAATAGAGAGGAGACCTAGAGAGTAAGGTGCACAAGGGAGGAGGAAAAATGAGAAGAAAAACCAAGTGAAAAGTATGGAATTTCATGGATTTTCTTGGTTTCTCTTTAGTAAACTTCTTCTCCTCCTTCTTCTCTTCTTTCCCATGGATTTATTGATATGTTTGGGTCTATTTTGAGGCCAAACCAAGGGGGAAAATTTTGAGTTTGAGGAGAAGAATCCAAGCAAAAGGAAAAGCATCCAAGAAAGGCTAGGAAATCAAGGTAAAAGGCTAGTTTCCATGCTTCTTCTTCTTTATTCTTGGTTAGGTGCAGTTTGACCAATCTAGGGATAGCCAAGAGGAGTTGAATTTTGAACTAAACCAAGGGTGAATCTTAGGAAAATGAGTGAGGAGAATAAGAATATGCAAAGAAAACAAAGAAAGAACCATAAAATTGTAAGATAGAAAAGCTAGGGTTTTAGTTGCACTTTGGATTACAAGATGAGTTCTAGCCATAAATTAAGATGTTTAAAAGTTCATATAAGTTTTTAAGACACCAAGAGAGCCTCCCACATACTTCTCCTATCAAAGAAATTAAAACAACTCCTTAGGTGTCCTTAAGAAGCATAGCCTCAACCTATCATGGAAGGTGTAACACTATATATTTCTAGCATGCTTCCGATCATTTCTAAGTCTCACATGATCAATTGAATAAAGGGAATGAAAAATGATATTAAAATAATGCCTTATTTCGCGTTACGTCACGTATAAAAATTTCATTCGGTGTCACACGGACCATATGAGCTCATACAATACGTTCTCATATTTAATTACATACATAAAACTCATTTGCATAACCAAAGTTGGCCCACAACTCGTGGAACTCAAAGGGGACCATCAAATTCACACTCTTATTTTCGGCCAGAATTTCAGTTTTTCTGTCACAACTTCGGAAATTCATAACTAAATCCACAAAATTCGAAATCCAACAAAATTTACCATTACAGAAAGCTCTGGATGTCTACCCCATGAAAAAAAAATTTTCAACTCATGAAACATTAAGGGGAGAGCATTTGACATCCGAAAAGCCACTGGGGTTGCTGCTGTCTGGGCCACTAGTTCAGTTTACTGATAGGAAGTTTCAAAATTTGTAACTAATTCTAGAAAAATTGAAATCATTCATTCTTGGCCATTCTGGAAATCTACACATGTCTAATTTATTCTAAAAATATTCATAGGCCATGAAACTTAACACAGAAAACGTTTGACACGCGAAAAGGGGTTAAGGTTCGGACAGCTACTGGTACTGATGCAAGTGTCTGCTATGAACTTCGAAAATGTCCAATTAATTCCACAAAAATCCAATTCATGCAAATAATACCAATTTGGAAAAATATGAACGTTAAATTTATGGTAAAAATAGACTCAGACCAGAGAAAGCACACTTAGCTACCCAAATTCAATGGAACAGTGACTCAGGTCGTGCTGAGCTACTGCTACTGTCCTAGAAATTCAAAAATTCATATCTCTCAGCTCAGACCTCCAAATGAAGTGTTTCTAGTTGGTACAAGTCACTGTGAATACCTAGTTTCTAGCTATAAAATTTCGTAGCCATTGGACCATGTTTGCCCCTCGGATGACACAATTTCAAAACTGACCAAATGAACAGTACCAGTGCAAATCCGAAATTCTGATACCAACTTTGAAAAATCATAGAAAATTCCACAGACCTCCAAATGACCTGATCTTTGGCTTTCCAAAAATATCTAGGCAAGATCTACTTGCATGAAAAATTCCAAGTCAAGAAGAGGTCATTTGGTCAGATTTTACCATAGCTCAAGCTTATGGCAACTTTGATTCAAATGAGCCATCCATGGTTCCACACACATTTAAGCAACTTAGAAAGCATAAATAAGTCCCTCATAAGGTCTGAACTCTCATGCTACTCAAATTCACCATGCCACTTCCATAAACATACATACACAAATGGGCTTCCAAGTGGTCAAAATACATAATTCTATTCATTAGACTCTATTCTTGATACATACACTAACTTTACATAGTTTTACACTTGTTCAAAGTGTCATGGCTCAAAAATAACATTTACATATCTATTTTTACATTCTAGTCATCATAGCATATCAAAATATAAAGGTTTTCTAAGAGATGAAGATTTAAGCTCCTTGGCTTCCATCCTTTGGGTCTTGAACTCCACCTAGATCATATGAGATGAGAGAAAGGAGGGGGTGAGATTCATTGAATCTCAATAGCTCATACACCTATTCAATCACATTTTCAAGGCATATAACATGTCAAGGTACAAGTATGCAACTACTCAATCAATGAAGCATTCAATTTCCACATTTTTATGTCACAAACACATGTCAAGAATAAGAATGAGCTCTAGGGACTTTTGGGTTGCCTCACTCTTGGTTCTTGGGACTTTTGACTTCGCCTCAGCTATCCAAGGAACTTTTGGCCTTGTCTCACCCATGCCATGAGACTTTTGGCATCTCCTCACCCACATTAAGGGACTTTTGGCACTACCTCACCCTTATGAGCCATTTCCATCATTCAAAGACATTCAAGAAAGCATATTGGTACCAAAATAGCAACATAGCATCAAGTGGCATGTCTCAAACATATAAATATACACACAAGCACACAATGACACCATATGCAACAAGAAAATGCAACATGAAAGGTGGAGAACTACCTTGGTGCAAATTCAAGCTTTACTTTGCTTGTTTCTTCTCCTTTTCAGTTCCACAAACACAAGAAGGTGGGATTGGATTTCTTTGGCCTATTCACAATAAACAACACTAAATTATACTCTTAGAACAAATTATGACATCCAACTCACTCTTAAGACTACACTTTAGTCTATTTGTCACATTATGGTTCCATTAAGGACCTAAGGAAGCAACTACCATAATTAACATTCTTGGTTCCATTCTCTTGCCATATTTAGACCTCTTGACCTCATTTAAGGTCCTTGAAGCCATCACACACTCACTTTCACAAACCTAGATCCATGTTGCTTCATAAGGTTATATTATGGAAGCCATTGCCTCATCTCCCAACCTAAGGCTTCTAAATTTTTTCCAAGGGTTTCTCCTATCTTCTTTTATCATATAAAGTCCCAAATCAAGCTTGGAAGCATTTAAAATACTCCCTAGCTATCTCTAAGGGTCTTGACCTAGTTATGCTTCCATTAAAAACCCATGGAGTTTGAGATTTTTCCTTAATGGATGGGGCACTTGGGAGGCTCCCTAGGAGTCTTAGAAACTCAAACAAATACTCACATATGATGGGGAAGTCTTGAATCAACCCAGATTTTAACTTATGTTCAAGCACCCTACACTTTTCTAACTTGAGTTTTACTAGTTTTTCATGCATTTCTTTGGTATAATCCATCTTCCCATGCCTTAGTTTGATGGATTATTTTGGATTATAAAACAGAAACTCTTTCCTCTCCATGGTTCTGGTTGAGACATCCTACCATAGAAGAGGAGAAGGAGAAAAAGAAGCAACAAAGGGAGAGAAACTATCTTGCAATCAAGCTTCCTTCAAGAGCCCTTCCTATTCTCTCTTTCTCCTCCTTAAATTTTGAATTTCCCTCCTCTGATCTGGACCCAAATCAGCACCAAAAAATACATTAAAACCATGGAAAGATGAAGCAAGAAGGGAAGGATGAAGTTTCAAGAGGAAAGAGCATGAAAACCTTACACTTTCTCACCTTTTCTTTAGCTTTTCTTCCTCCAAAATTTCCTCCCTTTGTGCGCCTAAGACAGCAGCTCCATTTCTGAGTTTTGGGCAGAAGAAAGTCGGTTTAGAGAGGGGGGAGCTGAACGTGGCTTAAAAAGGGAGTTTGGAAGCTTCTTTTGTGCACTTTATTTCCATTTTTGCCCTTCCATAATGGCATTTCTGGTTTGGCTTCGTTTTAGCTCCTTTTTGAGAACCATATTTTCCATCATAAAATTAAGATTCCCAATTTAATAAAATGCCTTTGGAATCACTCAAATCGGAGCTAAAACCTTCTCGAACGAACCAGTCAAAGTTTAGGTCAACCGTCGTCAGAAAGAGTACACCGGAGGGGCTTTACCAGTCCCGTGGCTTCCCATGGTTTTTGGGGCCTCTGAGAACCCTGGGCAACTCAAAATTTCCATTTAAAAAGCCCTCCTAGGTGTTTTTCTAAAATTGCACTTATTTACGAAAATGCCACTAGCCTTTCGGCAAATTTTTCGAATCACTCCGACCCTAGTTTTTGGGCAACTCAAGGCTCAAATCCTCATTTTTTTATTATTTAAAATTTTATTCAAATTTTATTTGGCCTTGAATCACTCATCTCAGGGGACTTGCTTTTCAAATTGGCCCGTTCCAACGATTGTACGACGTACCAGGCGTTACAGAAGGAGTACCAAGGGAGTGTTTTAATTTCTTCCAAACTTGGTTTTGCATCATATATGATGAGAGAGGATGAGAGGAAGCCTTGACAAAATTTTAGGAGGCCTAAGAAATAAGATGGTATCATAGGTTCCATATTGTGACTTAAAGAAGCAACATGTAGTTAGGCTCCTCAAATGAATTGTGTGATGATTTCAAGAGATTTAAATGGAGTCAAGATCATGGATTATGGGTGTTGCTTCATTAGGTGTATTATGGAGCCATAAATGAGCCATAGGAGCAACCTAGTTTTTAGAATGAATGTGTGGCTTTAGAAATTGTTCCAATAGTGTAATTGGCTTCCATATGATGTGTCTAGACTAAAGGAATCAAGTCTCACATCCTTGTGAGTGTGTGGCCGAGGGAGAGGAAGCATTTTCAAAAGGAAAAATATGCATTTGTAACCAAGGTATCTCTCTCTTCTTTCTTTCATGCATGAGTAGGTGTTTATCTTGTCTTTAAATGTATGTGTGCATGTTTTAAGCCATGAAAGATGTTTTAGCATGTATCTATATGCCATGGTATTATGATACTTTGCTATGCACTTGATTGATGTTTTATATACATGTTTTGGTTTGCTTGAGTGTGGTAAAGCCAAAAGATAAGCCAAAAGCCCCCAAAAATAGGTGAGACAAAGCCAAAAGTCTTTAAAGAGTGAGCTTAGTCAAAAATTCCTTAAGAAAATGGGTGAGGCAAGTCCAAAATCCTTAAAGAGAATGGGTGACACTAAACCACTTGCTTGGCAAGCCTATGTATGTTTTATATGACTTCTTGAATGCAAGAAATGTCTTATGTATGATTATGCACTCTATGATATCCATGCATGCATTTTTTAACTTCAATTTGCATCCTTTATGTGTGGTTGAAAGGGAAAAGAGCTATTGGTATTCCTAGAATCTCATTCCTTCTTCTTCATTACCTAACATGTCTAGGTGGATCAAGTGAAGAAAGGAATGAGAGCCACCAAGCTTGAAAGAGAAAGATTGACAAGAAAGTGTGTTATTTTGTCTATTTTGTAAGCATTTTGATGGCATATGATGTAATCCTATGATAAATATGTTGTATAACCATTTAAACATGTATAATTACATAGATACATGATGTATATATGAGATTTGATGCCATGTGAATGATATAGCAACTTTTTGACATTGAATGACAAGATAAAGCTTGTATGATCTTGTGTATACCTTAGGGTGAGAGTGTGAGTTTATGAAATCTGGGTTTCTGCACCTTTGAGACATGTTTAGTAGACCATTTTGGTGTTTTCCTATGTGTTTAAGTGGCCATGAATGTTTTAAAAGCTAATTTGGACCATTTGAGATCCTTAGAAAGCACGAAATTGACCATTTTGGAACTCAATATCAGGATCTAACCAAATGAATGAATTTTCTCATAACATTTGGCGTGCATATAGATCTCATCCTAAGATTTTGGGAAGCTAAAGAATAGATTATTTCGATCTTTGTGGAATTACTTATAAATTTTTAAAGTTGCCAAATTTTAGTTGTTCTAGCATAGTTATTGTTCATATGGTCAATTTCTTCTCCCATGTCATTTGAGGGCCAAATGGTGTCCAATGCTCATAAAATTTCATAGGCATAAACTAAACATGATAATCTTTCTATAGCTACTAAGATCACTCTAATTTGATGTCTGAGCAGGGAGATATGAATTTTTGAAATTCTATGTTAGTATCAATAATGCCAGCTGAGTTGATGTATTATTCTATCAATTTCTAGTGGCTGGACATTCCTATTTTGATCTGAACTTATTTGTAGTATAAATTAGACATATTTATCTTTCCAGAATGGTATATTTGCTTAATTTTGATTTTTTTAGAGTTAGTTATGATTTTTCAAAGTTCATGACAGAAACCTTGCACAAGAACCCGAGGCAACATCCTATTATTTTGTGTATATATGCTATGAGATCGAGTTTTTGGCCACATTTTGAGATGGTTTTGAGTTGTAGGTATGTAATTAAATAGGAGAATGAGATGGATGAGTTCATATGGCCTATGAGACACAAAATGAAAATTTTATCCGCGACATAACGTAAAATAATACAATCTTTTAATTGAATATTCTTCTTGAAAGTTGCTTGGCCATGGAAAATGAATTAGAAGTGAGATTCAATGAGTTAAATGAATATGGTGTTATAGTGAATATCATTTTTGTTCTTATCTAAATATTATGTCAATGGAAATGCAAGTTGCCGAGTAAAAATAAGGAATGAGAGTTTTGTGGTTTACTTTCTCTCTTTCCTCATATTCAACAATGTGGAAGCCACTGATATATGGGTGTTGAGACTTGAACTTGACATTTTATATGGGAGTTTGGGACTTAAATGTTTATATATTCTTATTGAAAGATACAATGGGGATTTAGATCCACATGTTTATGCATTTATCTAATTAAATATAGCACTCTTATGAAATGTCTATGTAAACACACTCTTGGTGGCACAAAAGAGGTTTTTCTAAGATTCTTGCATGCTATCCATGCTATGATGATGTTCTATGAGGTTCTCATGATTTTATTTTCATTCACTATTAATTCATTCATATTAGTGGTGAAGATTATATCTAAACTGATTAACAAGTGGGAAATTCCTATTTGGATAATGGGGCATTTATTTTTTAGTCCATATCATTTGAAATGACCATATCAGTTTCTAAGGGTAAGATATTTAGGGGTCAACTTTAGGTGAGTTTTTTGTTATTTTAGGGCATAAGAGAATTGTATGCTTTTTAATTGCTCTGCATCCTTTCCCATGCTGTACAGAGATACAAATGAGAGGGATGTAGTAGATGTTGTTTTGTATACTAAATTGTTCCAATTTTGAATGGATTTTGATTCCTATCATTTCTACTTACATGAAGGATTTTGTTAACTTCTAATCAATTTCTTGTAGTATCTCATTGATTTGTCTCTAGTTTTGTGATGTTTGGCCCTTGTTTATGGCATATTTTTTTATAAATAGAAAATCTGTGTATAGTTATGATATTTTCCTAAATTGTGGACATGTTTGGAAGTTTAGAGCCAAGATTCCATTGATAAAAGAATGTGTGCCTTTTCAATACATCTTGCCCAATAATATTTTTTGTTATACCCTATTAACAAGATTCTTTTTTTAATACTTGTTTGGTACTCAAATGTGATGATGGAGCAACGCATGGAGAACTTTGATTGGCACAACATATGGAGGCTGATTATATGACCAAACGGAGGAAAGGACATGATAAAACTGAGTTTTAGTTGTACAATATCTCCTTTCTCTCTTGTAAATGTGCTCAAATATGACACCTTAACTTGATTGGATGTACAAAGGCACACACAATCACTAATTACCATGTGTTTGTAAAATATTTTGTTTTTGTATTTCTTTTTTATTTTATTTTTACTTCTTAGAGTTGCCGTATGAGATTTTTTATCTCTTTATGCACATAGGGGCTAACCAAAGCATCATATGTGACAATAAGTCTCCTTCATGTTCATTGAGTTTTTATACTTACTGTAATGTCTGGTTTTCTTAAAAACATTAGAAACAAACCAGTTATAAAAGAAAGTCCCCTAAATAGAAAGATTTAAGGCCAAATAAAATTAGAAAAAAATTCTAAATAATAGAAAATAATTATCCAAGGCTTAAGATGCCCAAAAACCAGAGTCAAAGTAGCTAAATAAAATCATATGAAAGGTAATGGCATTTTCGTAATTTTAGATACTTTTTAGAAAACTTAAAGGAAGGATCTTTAAATGGAAAAATTAAGTTTTTTGAGGTTCTCAGATGCCCTAAAAATCATAGTAATCCCTAGAATAGTTCAAACCCCTCTGATTTATGTTTTAGAGCGTCAGTTGAGTCAAACCTTGATGGTTCATTTAAGAAGATTTTAAATCCAATTTGAGTGAAACCAAAGGCATTTTATAAGTTAGAGGACCTAAATTTTATAATGGAAAGACGATTCTAAAAAAAGAGTTAAAATGAGCCTAAAAGGAAATAGCCAAGAAAAGGAGATAAGAATAGAATTTTTAAAAAGGCATTTTAGTAGCTTGGCTTCTTATATATCACATCCTCCTTCTCCTCCCTATTTAACCGACAAATGTTCTATCCCAAAATAAAGGAGAGACCAGCTAAGAAAGGCGTACAAGAAGGGATCAAAAGAGGAAGGAAAAGCCTAGGGAAAAGGTAAGAAAAGTATGGAATTTCATGCTCCTTCCTTCATTAAACTTGTTCTCCTCCTTCTCCTTTCTTTTCCTATGGTTTTAATGTTTGATTTGGGATTGGTTTATGGCTATTTCAGAGGGAGGAAGTTAGAATTTGAAGGAGAAGCTTGAACCAAAGGAAAGAGCTCTTGAAAAGCTTTGTTCCTTACTTTCTCTTTATTGTTCTCCCTTGAGTGAGTTTCAACCAAGTCTAGAGAACCTAGAAGGGATAGAGTTTTGACCAAAACCAAGCAAGAACCTAGATTTTAGAGTGTGGGAAACAAGAATATGCAATAAAATTTAAAAGAAAAGCATTAGAATATAAGATGCAAAAGTTAGGGATTTAGTTACACCTTGGCCAATATGAAGCTTCTTAGTGGTAATTTAAGTTATTTAAGGGTGTGTATGAGTTCCTAAGACACCTAACAAGTCTCACATATGCCAATTCCCTAAAGAAAATTTGCAAAACTCCATGAGTGCTCCTTGTTGCTAATGTCTTGGCCAAGAAGACTTGAAGCAGCTAGGGAGACTTTTGATTTCTTCAAAGGTTAAAAAGAGACTAAATATGATATATGAGCATCAAAGGAAGCCTTGGAATAAATTTAAGAAGCATGGTTTGTGAGATGGAGGTGTAGATTCTATTTTAAGACATAAAGAAGCAACTTGTATCTAGGCTCTTTGAAATAAATTTGTGATGACTCTAAGAAGTCTAAATGGAGTCAAGACACTTAGACAGAAGGAGAAATTGAAGCCAAGATCATGAATTCCAATAGTTGCTTCATTGTGTCTTGTATGGAACCATAATTGTGCCTTAGAATAAAGTAACCTTACATAGAGTTTGTGAGAAGTTAAAGCTTGTTCCAATGATTGAAATATGTCCCATTTGATATGTCTAAACCAAGAGAACCAAGTTCCACCTAGTTGCAAGTGTTTGGCTGAAAAGGGGAAGAAGAATTAAAGGAAAAAATGTGTGAATTTTGCTTCAAGATAGCTCTCTAACCTTTTTCACATGCATTGCTTGGATGTTTACTTATCTTTGAGTGCTTGTGTGTATGTTTGAACTATTTCTAGCCATTGCTTACATGTTATGGTACCATTATATTTCTTGAAATGTGTTTATGAAAGCAAAGTAGCTTGAATGGGTTTGGTTATGTCAAAAGTCTCTTAACATAAGTGAGGATGAGTCAAAAATCCCTAGAAATCGGTGAGACAAAACCAAAAGTCTCAAGAAGAATGATGCTAAGAAAAAAATCCCTTAAAAGTGAGTAAGGCAAATCCAAAAGTCCTAAAGAAGTTGGGTAAGGTTAGACTAATGCCCTTGAGAGCCTATGTTTGCTATGTATAAGTTTATATGACAAAAAAAATGATTTATGTATGTTCACTAGTAGCTTAAATGTCATACATGCATTCTTTGATATGAATTTGCATCTATTATATATGTTTTAAAGGGTTAAAAGCTATTGGAATTCTTTGAATCTTTCTCTTCCCCCACATATATCTTACCATGTCTAGGTGAGCAAAGTAGACTAAGAAATGGAGGCCAACAACTTTGAAGAATAAGACTTTGACAATAAAGTAGAGAAATAGGTTTTGTAATAACATTTTGATGTTAAGATTTGTAACCACATGTTGTATATATGATGTAGACCTTTGAGCAAGTTCAAATGTATGTAAATATGATGTATGTATCCATTTTGGAACCAAATGAATGAATACATGAGTTTTTGTCACCCATGAGCCCCTATGTGCATGTGTATAAATGCAAGTGACAAGGTGAGAATGAGCTCCATGATTATTTGAACCATTTGGGATGCTTCCATATGCTATAATTATGCTTTTGGATGTGCCCAAGTAGTTATGGAATGTTAAGAAAGTCATTTGGTGCCTTATGATACCATTATGGACTACAAAATTGACTAATTCTTCAACTGAATCAAAGTCTAACCAAAATGGATGATTTTTCGCATGAAATTTGGCCAAAAAATAGGTTTCATCTAGAGCTTTCCACAAAGCCAAATAGCACTTAATTTAGGACTCTAGAGAATTTATTATAATTTTTCAAATTTGGCTAAATTATATAGAATTGGTATGAGTACTGTTCATATGGTCAGTTTGCTTCTCTGTATCACTCATAGGACAAATGAAATCTTATGCTTATGAAATTTTATAAACATAAACTAGATATCATAAGCTTTCCATAAGCACCAAGAGCACCTCATTTGGAGCTCTATAGAGGGAGAACCAAATTTTTGAAATTTCAAGTTCTGGAGCTATCCCAGAACATACCTGAAGTACTATTCTATTACTTTTCATAGGCTAAATGCTTCTTCCTTGGTCTAAAACTATTTTTAGTCATTAGTTAATATCCAAAGATTTCTAGAATGCTATCATATGTATGATTTCAATTTTTCTAGAATTAGTTATGAATTTTCAAAATTCATACCAAAAAGTTGTGACAGTAAACCTGAGAGCAACTCTGGTTTTTCTTCAAATTTGGTCTTAAATCCGAGATTCTTGATATGAATTGTAATTCTTGTAATTTGAATGGATATGTTATAGATGGAAAATGATATGGATGAGCTCACATGGTCCCTAAAGCATGAAACGAATTAATTGAGCTTTCTGTTACACAATTACCTATGCATAAAAGTGTCCCACTCTTGTAAATGTGTACCAATATGCCAAATATGTGTTGAGATAGCCTATGTGACAATTGTGTAAGGGTTAGGAAGTTAAGGTATTACACTTATGTTTTAAGAAGTTTCAAAACAAAATAAATAGTTTTTTAAAAAATAAAGTATATTTATTTTCAAATAAAAAAAAGAGTTCAAAAATTAATTAAAAATACAAAATTTTTAGAAAATCAAATGAACTTCCTCTTTCCAAAAAAGAAAAAAGAAAACATAATAAAATAAGCAAAAAGTATATCTTAAAAGTTAAAGAAAAGAAAAAAGAAAGAAAGAAAGAGGAATCAAAGATCAAAAATCTCTTTAAGAAAAAAAATCCCAAAAATTAAGTTAGATGTTAAAGACCTACCTTTTCTTAATAGTAGTAAAAAAAAAAGGAAAATTAATTTATTTGGAATTAAATTAAAGTTCTTTAAAAATCCAAAAATAGTATTTCAAAATTCAAAATTAGGTTTTCCTTTTGCCTTTTTGAAAAAAGACAAAAGTTAAAAACCAAAAAAAGGTTTTATCAAAAAAAAAAGGACAAAAAAATGAAAAACAAAAAAAAGGAAGGTTTGCTTCAAAGGTTTTTCTTTTAAAAAATCAAAAGATAAAAATAGTGTTAGCATCTTAAAATGAAAAGACTAAATAGAATGCTAAAGTCTTAATTTTTTAAAGAGTTTAATTTCCAAACTCACAAAAAAAAGCAAAAGAACAAAACAAAAAACCAAAATATAATCATTAAAAATTAAAAATAATAAAATAAAAGATGATAAAATAAAATAAAAAATTATTAGAAAATATATAAAATAAAAAAAATAAACAAAGAAAACCAAAAAATAAAAAATTATCATAAAAAATAAAAATAAAAACAAAAAATGATAAAAAATGATAAAAAGAAGTAAAATTAACTTTGTCTTTTGCAAATTAAAACACATCAATTAATTTCAAAATCATTTTTGTTTGGAAAAGATAAAAGTGATTTTTACTTGTTTTTTTCCTTTCATAAAATTAAAAAACAAAACAAAACACTAACTAATAAACATAGTTTTCAATCCGATCAAATTACCCAGACTTTGATCCCTGCTATAAGGTACATAGCCTAGGCTCTTATCCTAGGTTAAATCCACCTTTTTAAATAAATATTTTTTCCATTTATTTCTTTTTCTTAAAATTTTTCCTCTTTTTTTTTGTATGTAATTGTTAGGAGAATCAAATAAGATTAAGGCCATATTAATTTTACACGATTAATTTAGGGTAACCATTTTAAAGAGCAGGTATTTGAGATACCTAACACCTTTCCCTCAAACAACCAATTACTGAATCCATTTCTAGTTCATAAATCATTCTTCTTTTAAAAACGTTTTTTCAAATTTTTTTCTTTTAAAATTATAATTTTGGTGGCTACTCTACTTCACTTGGTTTTTGTTTTTGAAGATCAAATTTTTTTAAACTTTTCTTTAGCACCACGAGGTCGCATTACAAGTGTGACAATGGTTGTTCTTGGAGCTTAATGCTTTGTTCAAGCATCATATCAAGCATTCATATCATAAGGCTAATAAGTTGATTCAATATCACACTATCAACCCCTTGCCCTAGCTACCCCAAGATGTGCTAATCATGAAGGAAACCCACAAAAAAATCATAAGCCACAAATCCAATCAAATTGGTTGAAATTGCTACCTATTCTTGAGTCTCAAGAAAATGATTTTCACAAAAACTTCAAGGAACCAAAATTGCATCATATGACATTCAAAGAACTATAAATTTTTTGAAAAAGACAAATTTAAAAATACAAAAAAATTGCATCAAAAACAAGAAAAAAAAAAAGCAACTAGACAATCTAGTATTGTATAAGTAGCTATTTCAAGATTTATGGATGGAGTTTGAAAACAATTTCACAATCATATTATATGAAACTTTAACACACTTTATAACACTACATAAGTGCATAAATAAGCCTAATATAATCTGCCAAAAAGCCCAAAAAAACTTAGCAATAAGATCTAATTAAAAAAAGCAAAAGCTAGGACCTAGGACCTCATTGTAAATTTTAAAAGAAAGCATAACAAGAACAACTTTAAAGAAAAGAGCAAAAGCTAATATTTTAAATTTTTCTTTGCTTTCTTTGACCTAGGACCTCATTGTAAATTATATTAGAATCATAAGAGAATGTTAAAGTGACTTACTTTGGTGGCCAATCACATTCACAAAGTTAGATCATTAAACACCAAGGTCACAAACCCTAACAGAATAAATTCCAAGCTTGATTCGTGAAAGCAATGCAAATGTCTTGCTTTTAAGTATATCTACAACAAAGCAAAACCAAGAGAGATGTTAAAGATTATATCTTTAGTTTGAGAAAACTCCTTTTACGTTTCTAAGAAAGAAAGGGGTGGATAGAAAGTGCTAGTTCTCTATACATTATTTTTCCTATAATAGAGTGCAAACCCTTTTATATTCCTTTTCCATTTAAGTGTTCCTTTTATTTTGCCTTGCATTGTGTGTGACCCCTTAGGTTCATATTCTATTAATATTGAGAATGAAACCTCTTACATTTGTAATTGAAACATTCAATTAATCTAATTAATTACATACCTTTTCCAATTCATGAATCACATCTATATAACTCTAGGATAATTAAACTATTCAATTAGTCTAATTAATTTAATTAAAACACTTTCTAATTCATGAATCACAAATATGTGACTCTTTGATTCTCACATATCATAAGTGATATCTTGCAATATAACATGATCCTTAATATAATATAAATTTGTTCACAAATCAATGAACTTATGTTAGTATTTAATGTATGATCCATCTCTCTATTACATAAAGCTTCCTCATGAACTTATTTAGGTATGAATTATATGTCAAACCCTAAATTCATAACATGCATGATTTTGGATGATGACTATGATAAGGAAATTAGAAAACCACTTTTTCTAATTTCACTTCTTCATGCTATGGCCATAGACTTTATCCAGTCTCATCCTTATTAAATGAAACATCTCTTTCATTCACTATGATTAATAGATTCTTGACTAGCTCACTCATATATCTTATGTATGTGACATTATATCCAATAACTACTTTTAGTTTGGCTCATTACTTGAATCAAAACTTAGTAAGATCAAGATATAATATACAACATACATAAGATATCAATAGTCACTTAGGTCAAAGGAGAATTATATTATACTAATTACGAATAGCTATTGACACGTTAGTGAAAAAACTCCGTTAGCTATGCTTGATGGGCCAATTTAATGTACTCATGCTTGTAATAAATATATACATGCTAACCTTATTGTCATCTACACAAATGACCTAGAGATAGGTTGTCCTCATCTGAATAAGTAAATCTTATTAGATTATAACTATCCTAAATTATAACCCTTGATTATAAACTATTTAAGATTTAAGTTTTAATATAATAAGAAGTTCCCTTAAGATGATCAAATCCACTTATATTCCCTATCTCTTAATCTAAAGATAATATCATATTGTTAATAATGTTGCTATAACGCCAAAATTTTATTGATAATAAAAGCATTGATAGTCAATGATTGCCTTTAGGGCACTTATAATAATAGAAACAAGCTCCTCTAGCTTGGAACAAACACATTTATTATTTCTTTTTGAAGAGTAGATTTGTGAAGTGTCCCACTAAGTACTCTCTTTATGTCAAGAAGATCTCTAATATATTGATTATGTGTCACCATATTGATAATTTAATCTTTATTAGTAGGTGTGTTGACATGATTGATGCATTCAAGATGCAAATAAAGCTTGAGTTTAAGATGACATTTACTAGTCTCATATCTTACTTTCTTGGCATTGAGGTGACTCAAAGATAAGATGGAACTTTTCTTTGCCAAGCTAAGTATGCTCAAGCACTTTCAAAGAAGTTTGGAATGGAAAATTATAATCTAGCACATACTCTTATAGAAATTGGCATCAAACTTTCAAAGGAAGGAAATGATACTAGTGTTGAAGCTTTATTAAAAGTTTGAGCTACTTGACTTTTACAAGGTCAGATATATGTTATGTTGTTGATGTAGTTATCCAATTCATAAAGGCACCAAGACAGTACACAAGTAATGGCTACAAAAAGAGATCATGCATTATGTGAAAGGGACTTATAGTCATGGTTTGTTTTACCCATCAAAAGGTGGCTCATTTGGAGTTAAAAGGTAAGTCAACTAAAATTCAAATAATGACTGGGTGGGAGATTTTGATTATAAAAGGAGTTCTTTATGTTTTCAATTATGGAGCCACTTCATTTTCTTAGTCATCAAAGAAACAACATATTGTTGCATCATCAACTTATAAAGCAGTATATATAGTTGCAACCTCTAGTGATTGTCAAGCAATTTGGCTGAGGAATTTATTCAAGCAATTATAGATTGAAGGTCTATAATCATTTATGTTGATAATGTTTTAGCAATTGATTGTGCAAAGAATCCTATAGTTCATGGAAAAAAGCATATTAATACTAGGTTTTAATTTCTGTGTAATCAAGTTAACAAACAAGGAATTGAGCTCATATTAATACTAGGTTTGATTTTCTATGCGATGCAGTTAACAGATGAGGAATTGAGCTTATTCATTGCAAGTCTCAAGACCAAGTTGTTGACATTTTTACTAAGCCGTTGAAGTATAAGTTGTTTGTGAAGAGGAAGGATCTAATGCTTCTAATTGTAATTGACTTAAATTGCAATTTAGTGGGAAAGTGGTCCTAGTTGTGGTTATATACATGTACAAGTCTATATGGTAATAAAAGTGGAAGGAAAAAAATTTTAAAATGGGTTTAATAGTGGATTAAAAAATTGCTACTAAATGATTAGCGTGGGCCTTAGACCCACCACTAATTTCATACTAGTTCATAAAACTATTGCTATATGTTAACAATAATAGTAGTTCATGAAATGCCGTTGAATTAGTGACAATTTTGGAAACTAAATGCATAGATAGAGCCCTTCTAGATGTTATTTGTGGTGGTTCAAGAACTATATTAAGTTGGATTTAACTGTAGTTATTCTCACGGTTGCTATAAATCATTATTGAACTACTAGTACTATCACTACTACTAAAACAAACAAATAAACAACCCACTAAAAACTTTTTCTTTTGAAAGTGTCTCTTACCTAGGATGAAAAGATAATAAATTATATTCCATATGCAAGAAGCAAAATAACAGTGATCAATAAAACAATAATGAAAAGACATTTTAAGTTATCAAATGTAGTCTTGTAATAAAATTTTAATTATTTATAAGAAATTTTATATTAGTTTTAAAGTCATTATGTAAGAAAAAAGGGAAACACAAGTTGGTAGATAACATACTAAGTTATAAGAATGACGTTTTTCTTCTAATCCCTTGAAGAAAATTAACAATTTCTCTTGTAATTTCGTTCAAACTCATTTCCAATACCAAAATAAGTACCATGGTTACTCACATTTTGTAATATTTTTTAAATCATTATTATATTGTCTTAGTCTAACAAATACTCAAAAAGACATTGAATTGGCTTAGTCTAACAAATACTCAAAAAGACATTGAATTGGCTTAGTCTAACAAATACTCAAAAAAAGACATTGAATTGGGCGGTTTAAAATTTATACTCTTTTCTAATCCTAGTTTCAAATTTGCAAATAATGAGGTAGAAGTGATTCTTAAGAAAAATTTGTTTTCTAAACAAACTTCTTTATGAAAAAAATATATATCAAACACTTTTTAAATATAAGAAGAAGAAGAGTAGAAAAATACAACAATTTATAAGGTTGCTTTGGATTAAATTAATCCTTTATCCTCATCTTCAAACACAAAGTATGAGAATTTAAAAAAATGTGGGTAATCATCAATACAAAGAGACAACCTTTAAATGAGGAGTAGCTGCACTTTACTTTTAAAACCTTAAACCACACCCCAAAATAGTCAGTCAAACTTCTTAATTTACACTAGAAGACTAATCTTTATCTTTCCACTTTTTGACCTTGTAATGGTGATGGAAAAAGAGAAAGAAACAAAAAGTTTTTCGTAATATATATTATACTCTTATTATAATTATTCAACAATATCTATCTTTTCTATTATTTTTTTAAAATATGGTACAAATATTATTTCTTATCCATTTCATTTACTTTTTTTACTCTTTTTCTATTTCTATATCTAACATTTTGTGCACCAAATATAGCCTAAAGAGAAGCCCTATGCCCTTAAAACCTTCAAACACCTTGAGTTTTTTAAACTAAGAACCTAGAAACTCTAGCACAACATTTTTGTCATGAACCCACCAAACTCAAAATCTTGAAAGGTTAGTAATCTCAAAATGGTTCAAGGCTCACAAATCATGGTTTGAATGGGCTTGGACGAACCACTCCACATGCTAGCCCACCTATAAAAATCACAATAACTAAGAAATTTTAAAATAATAAAAAATTATTACAAATTAGCTTAAAGTGAAAATGAATTCATTGGTTCATAAAATCATTATTACAAATTAAAAAAATTTGTCTTTTTACTAGCTTTCCTCCCTAATTTTTACTATAATCAAAATTTAGGTTACAATTTTTTATCTATTCATTTTAATATACTTTTTATACGTTTATTTTGATTGCATAGTTTATATTATATTTATTTTGATTAAAATTTTTTATATATAATTAGTTCTCCACCTCAAAAATATTGATTGTCAAAACATTTTTTGAATATGCTTTTTCTTTAATTTGATAATTAAAAGTAATTGTTAAAAAAATTAGCAAAACACTACTAATATGGACAAAGTAATTTTTAAAAATTGTGGCCAATTGCTATTTTTCCTTGGGTTTCAGTTAACATTTTTTGAAAAAAATTTTAAGGAAAAAAAAAGTAATTTAAAAAATGCTATCCTCCATATCGTAAATTTGTAGAGTTTCCTCTGTAACTGAATTGAATGCTCACCAAATAGCCATCAAAAGTCCTAAAAGTCTGCCCAGACTTTTAATAGCATATTAAATAGATAGACGAATAAAAAATAGTAAGTGGCATCTCAAAATATGATGAAATTATTAGTAAGGCATTTTACCAATATCTCGAAAGTTTTACCGTCTAATCATTTTTAAAGAAATTTGAAAAAATTGATATTTTACAATTATATATAAAAAATTTTAGGACATAATCAAATAGTTGAAAATTCAAACTCTGCGTATGAGTACACATTAATTTGTAACACGTCAGATGTTGTTATGTAATAACGACATTGGGGACATGGTTTTCTTAAGATTGTTTTGTAGATGTTAATTTCCCTTTTTTGTTTCTCTAAACTTCTTCAGGAAACAAAAAACAATTAGGATAAAGCAATTTTTTTAAATAATAAAATTAATATATTTTATTAAACTTCTAATCAAAATGACATTTTGACACTAAAAAATACATATTATTTTAATAGACTAAACTAAGTATAATTTTTTAATATTTTTGTTATCAAAATATATATGACTTTTCAAATAATAATATAATAAGTATATTATTCACTCAAAATTATACACTTAATTATAAAAAGTATTATTTTATTATGAAAAAATTATATATTTATCATATTTTAATTAAAAATTTAATAATAAAAATGCAAATAATTGTACTTAAATTTTTTTCTTACTTATTCTCATACTCGGATATTGAACCCTCAGCACAACTCTCTAAAGTAGTTTACATTTTCAATAATGCCATCAAGTTATAGTCGTTATCAAGAAGTTAACATAGTAGATTTTGTGGCATAATAATGAGTACACATGTCGGTCAAATAACAAAAAATTACGATTTAAAATTTTAAGTTAAAAATATTTATATTAAAATTTTTAAAATTTAAAATTATTTTAAAAGATTTTAAAACTAAAAATTTAAACTGCAAAAAAAAATATAGCTCAAAACATTAAGTTAAATTTTTTAATTTTAAAATTCTTTAAAATAATTTTATAATATAAAATATTTAAATATAAATATATTCAATTTAAAATCTAAATGTCTTTCTATCCCTATCCTTCTCAATTTTTCTTTTTTTCTCTCTTACCTCCCTCTTTGCCTCAAAACTCATCGTTCCAAATTCCTCTATCAATCTCCTTTACCTTTCTATTAATTAGTCATTTTTAGTTTTGTTTTTAATCTTTTGTTTTACCAACTCAACATTTAACGACAAAGTAATCATTGGAGATTGAAACACCTTTGGAGGACTGAAATTTAGGAGTAACTTTTTTTTTTTGGGGTCCATAGAGATTTTACGAGGAGTTTAGAATTGCTCCAAATAAGGGCGAGGTAGATTTTTTTTTCCCACCTAAAATATGTCTATATTGATATTTTAATAATTATAATGTATATTAATAAACTTTAAATATATTTCTTCTTAAGGATGCATCTAAATTTAAGAATATATGGTTTTGAATTTTCACAATTTTACTTTATTTTAATAAGATTTTACATATATGAAAATCCTTGCAAACCTTTACTTTTTCACGAAGAATAAAGATGGAAAAAAAGCAATAGAAAATGGGATGGAAATAAGAAGGTAAGGCAGCGGTGGAGACGAGAACGGTTCAAATTTAAAAGATGAAGTTGAAAAATATGTATTGGTTCAAAAATACAAATTACAAAGTAATTTATTTAATATGATCTAATTGGATCATTAAAGTTACATATCCCATATCTCAAAATTAGGAAATGCATATTCGAGCCCTCGAAAAATTCCTTGGAACTAATACCTTATGGCCTTGCGATGCAAACGGTGATCAGTCTTTCTTTAGATTGTAAAACAAATAGGTGGAACATACCTCGTGGTTTACATCCAAAAACTAGGGGGGAATTTTGTTGACCTTAACTTCTAAAAAAAAATTAAGAGAAAGACATAAATTATATACGACTCAGTATTTAAGTAAATGTCAAACATTTAAGTAAACTCATTATTTAACAGAGTTTCATATTTTTTGCATCTCCTTTTTATCAAAATTAACATGACTAATTTTAAAGAAAAATTAAAAAGATCCATATTCTATGATGAATATTTGTTTAGCACGTGAGCAAAAGGGCTCTTGCAGAGCCTTCAGTCTTAAGGTGCTTTGGTTTGATAGTGGTTGGACAGCAGGCAGTTATGAAACAATGATGAAGATTGAAGTGGAAACCCATATTATTACTGCAAAAGGAAGGAGAA
The DNA here is from genome assembly GCA_026724425.1 of Erythrophleum ivorense. Classification (NCBI taxonomy): domain Eukaryota; kingdom Viridiplantae; phylum Streptophyta; class Magnoliopsida; order Fabales; family Fabaceae; genus Erythrophleum; species Erythrophleum ivorense. Next base: position 10,126,806 of record JAIUCV010000014.1, read on the forward strand.
AAAGGTGAAAGGCGGAAGCCCATACTCTTTCAAGTAAAAAGCAATCTTTCCTAACCTTCCAAGTTGTAGCCATTCAATTTGTGAAAGGAACATAAGGAGGACCACTTCTCTTCGCCACGCCTATGCCAATTTCTTGCTGCTCTATCGAGTGATCTACTAATTCTAGTGGCTGTGCTTTCCGTCATTTTTGACATTGAGTATGCCATAGCTCTTCCTAGGTACCTATAACGTGTTTTATAGGTTGAAAGAGAAAAGAAACACAAAATGAAAGGGACAGAGATGGAAAATGAGAGAGCGTTGTTTGATATGATAAAGATGGGGAGGCTGGTTGATTTTAAAGTTATTTTTTACATGCATTATTCATTTTATCCAAATTTTGATAGAATGTTACTGTTAAAGATAAAAAGAGGAAGAAAAATATTATTTTGTCTAAAATAATAGTAATATTTAATATTGAAGGATATTAAGTTTTAAAATTATTTTAAAGAATTCAATTATTAAAAATTTTAATTTAAGATTTTAAACTGTAATATTTATATACAATTAAAAATTTTTATTCCTCAATCTTTTAAAATAATTTGAAGTTTCTTCGTATAAAATTATAAATAAATTTTTGTTATTAATTTTTTAATTTTTTTTAATCCTCTATTTTCATTTCAGTATTATTTTTACTCTACCAAACATCGAAATTGAAAGATATTTCATTTATTTTCCCGCAATCCTGTATATGATTTTAGATCATAAAATTTAATTCCATTATCATTTGTATTCTTCTTTTGATTTTTTTAAAAATCTTTTCACTTTACTAAAGAGAATCCTAGGTTGATGATTCACTCAATCATCATGCTGAAGTATTGGTGCAGCTTTGAGCATAATTTTCATGTAAAACAAAGCTCGAAATTTTCTGTGAGTGAAGTTTACATACTAAATAGATATAATTAGAAGGGCAAAGAACTAGTAAAAATTTACTTAGAGTAGTATTCCAGTGATGAGATTCCCACACACGGTCACGTGAGAAACGAGCTAGCTAGTCATGCGTACCCAAATTGACCTTTCACGAAATTACACTTAAAACAAGCCTAGCTATCTCATTTATTAAATAGACTCAAAAACATAAACAAAAGTCTGCCCGTTATAAATTCACATGAACCAGTTCAAAGGTTTTTAATAAAATTTTAAATAAAAAGTTAAATTATACATGGCCTCATTAAATTTTGAGTTATATACAAATAACTCATTTAACTATCAAAATTTAATTATAAATTATTTTAAAATTTTAAATTTGTACAGGTAATCCCTCGCTATCAATTAATTTATTATTTTATTAACAGAATGTAACACGTTAGAAGGACATAAAGTTTATAAGAATTATTTATATAAAAAAATAAATGATTATTTGTACAAAAAATAAAATATAAGAGATTTATTGTCACTAACAGTTACATTTTGCTAGTAGAATAATGGATTAATTAACAGTAAAAAAATTATCTATATATAACTTAAAGTTTAAGAGATTTTATACAATTTAACCGAAATAAAATATTTTTCTGTTTAACTATGCTACCTCTTTTATTTAAAATGTATAAAAACATGAATATATACATGTATTTGAAAAGTAATATTATAACTAATAAAAATAGTTTGAATTTGAGTTAAACCCACCGGCTCTTTTTTTTTTTTTCAGTTTCATTTTTTCTCAGACTGACCTTTAAGTCAAATGGGTTGGGATACATTTACACAGGCCTTAATTTATATATGTCTAAATCCACTCAACATATGGGCTAAACGAGTTGATTCACTAACCCAAATCCAGTTTGAGAGTATTAATTTTAAGTGCCAAAAGTATATAGAAAATCATATTTCTTACTACAACTTTAGTGAATTTCAAGCACAAGTCTAACTGCATTGCAGTAATGTAAAACAATAACGTATTTCATCAGTAACAAACACATGAACAGTGTGTCCCTAAACTTGTGCCAAGTTTTTGCTTCTTTCTTCAATATATATAGATTTTGCTTAACCTTTTTTTCTCTTGAACGTGTTAATTGATACTTTCTTCTCAATCATGATGTTTTCATCAATTGGTCCTATCAAGAAATCTAAGATTATGTTGTCAATTCTGATACTCCAATTATTTTACCTTCAATTTTGCATTTCTCTTTTGATATCTCTACATTGGAAGGATCTTTTGGTTTTTGGTTAAAATAAGAATCTCCAAAGCTCAGTTGTTCAGGCTTTAGAGGGTTATATGAATATACCTTTGGAAGATTTAGGATTGCGAAGCCACTTGGTTCAAGAAATATAAACATTATCACAACACACGCATATATACGCTATATATCACACAACAATTAAACTGTGTTCATATATTATTTGAAATGTCGAATGACACATAACAAATACAGAGTTTTAGTGTCTGCCTCATAATGAAAAGAGCTTAAAATAGTGAAAAAGTGTTTGATTAATGGAGAATACTTCAGATTCTCATATTATGAGCATGTTATTAGAACCAAATTGAATTATACTAAGTTGTTGCTTTAGTAATAATTCATATTTGTTTTTTTTGGCCAAAAAAAAAAACATAATTCATATTTGTTTCATTGCTAATTCCTTGGTTCACTATTAGATGTGTCCGTGCTCTCATAAGGACAAATAAAGTTATGGTTCATCAGCATTTGAAAGCAATCTCTGCGGGACCAAAAAATAATTCACAAGGGGTTGTAAATTTCATATCAGCGCAAGCCACTGTTCTAACAAGTTAATTTTATGAAAATATTACGATTAATGATTATAAATTAAAGACATTTATATTAAAAGAATTTAAATTTTAAAATTATTTTAAATAATCTTAAAATAAAAAAATTTTAACTTGAAATCTTAATCTGTAATTTATAAAAATTCTTTAAAATAATTTCAAATTTTAAAACCTTTCATTATAAATATCTTTATTTTAAAGCTTATAATTTTTTCTAATTTTTTTTAATCATCGGACAAGTAGCTCATTGAACTCACATGCTTTAAAGACATGGAGACTACTCTCCTTCACTTCACAAGTTTCAATGATAGCTTCAGAGAAGTGATGCAAAGAAATAAACTAAATACCAATGAGCTTTATCTCAATGGTATACAGAAGCCAGAATCAAAAGATTCAAATTCAGACCCCAGTGAATAAAATTGGCCTCTAACAAAAAATGAAAGGAAACTTAATGATTTATGTTATTAAATACAATTTTCTCAAGTCATTCAACATAATCACAATTAGACTGAATCAGACTATGCAAAAGCGACCTTATCACCCCCTAACTTAGTCCAGTAGCATCATCATCATCAACCTGGGGAAAGCTTTTAATATGCCTTACTTTAATCAAGCAAACGGATAGAAAACTTCGGCATTCCACAAATGGCCCTAGTGGCTCTTAATCCTCATCACTCTGGTTTTCTGCCTCTTTAATAGATAATAATCTTTTAAGGCCAAGTTTGCAGCTCATTTATAATCAAGGTTACTTTGCATACCCTCACAACCCAGTTTGTTTTACAGAAGATAGATAGACCAAATCATTCATAAAAAAACATATATATATATATAAACATGTCAAATATGGGTCTCATTGAATTCTGTCAAACATGCTTATATATATATATATATATCTCTCTCTCTCTCTCTCTCTCTCTCTCTCTCTCTCTTCATGATTGAATGGGTCTAAATCCATCTTTTTGTAGACAGGGTCTACGGAAGAAATTTTCCCTCTTATATTATATGAAGCACATTCTCAACAACTTATCTAGGGGGAAACATTTGATGGTGTTGTGGGAAATTGTAATTGGATTGAAGTTGGATCTCCTTATTAAGGTCATCATCATCTTCTTGGTGGTGGTGTGGATGCCAGTCTCTTTCTAAAATGATCTGCTTAGCCATGATTGCTGCTCGGTTTTCGGCTATAAGTTCTCGTAGGGCAGCACTGCATCTTGCAGAGAGATCAGCAGGAGAAAGCCAAGAATGGTCACTCTTAGATGATGACAGAAGAGAGAGAGCACACCCAGACGATGGTGGTGGTGATGATGAGAAGTATGGAAACCCTCCAACCATCAACTTATTTTCTGTCAAGATAAAAACTAATTCTGAGTATATATTCATCCACTCAGTTATGATAGATATTATTTTGTCTATTGAGAAGCATGAACGCTAATACAGACACAACAAAATATGAAGTGTCCAAGTATAATTTGAAATGTTTTGTCATATCTTATACGAGTATTTGACACATGGCAGATACAAAGGACAACGGCACCTTTTTAGAAGCGCGCATGCTTCAGTTTGATAAATTAATGTCTTAACACTTTCTTATTATATGAAGGTGCTACTTCAAATGAATTTTTCAGTTAATAGCTATCACGGAGAAGAAGCTTGGTGTAAATTCATGGTTGCATGAGCCAATCAAATATTCATAGAGTGAGAACCGCTTGGCAAATACCGAGTGATTAACGAACCTAATTAAGGGATGCTTTGATTACTAATCATCTTTATAATTTTGTCTAAGACTTCATGGATCATTTTGAGCAGATTCAACAGCACCAGTACGTACTTCTAGGGCAAATGAAAGAACAAAAGTGCAGCATCTTTTGCCCCTTCCCCCGAGATCATGCTATTTATTTTTTGCTTTGACCTTTATTCTAGCTATATGTAGTAACAAGATTGCACATTTCTTGAATTGATGGCTATATGAAATACAGAAAATTAAAACGTAATATTTTATATCAAAATATCTTATAAATAGATACCTAATACAGCTTAAGAATTTTAAATTCCAAACAAAAGTATGTAATATACGAATGAGGCCCCTTGAACCAAATTGAGTTGTGAGCTTTAACTGCACTCATAAATGAGTGTGAATTATTAATAGAAATTTTTATATCATAAAACTCCTTGCATTGTATACCACAAAGACTCAATAAGTGACTTTTATACATATATACATATATGGTAAGGGATATCTTCAAAATGTATCGAAGTTAAATCTCGCCTTCCCTCCCCTCATAATATTTTATTTTCAGAATACTCGTCAAAACAATCGAACCCAAGTCATTAAGATGAGATTCTATCTACTCGTAGCACTTGAGTCAACTCCACTGGCTGTTCATTACAAGTGATGATCCACCCTTAAAAGTTCAGGAGGGAAGATACATACGTCTCAAAAGAGACACAAATTCATGTAAGGCTTCAATTCAAAGAACAAGCTAGGGCAACACAGAATTTCAGAAGAATCAAAATTTCTATTTGCATAATCGGAGATATCAAAGATTAATTAGAAGTGTATTAAGAATTAATTATAGGTTACCTTGAGAGGAATTCCTAGCAACAGAATCGTGGAAGCTCTTTCTTCTTCGCTCATTGTGGCCAGCCAATCTCCTCCTACAACTCCTCTTAGAATCATCGAACTCCGATACCGCATGAAACCTGTCACCAATAATTACTCCATTTTCTTCTTATCTCAAGGTATTTAAATTCCAAATCATAAACTAATTAAAGAAAATAAACGAATATTAGGAAAATTTTAAGATATCAAATCTAAGAGAGAGACTGAGAGATTATTAATTGATATACAGAATCACCTGCTACACTGCTGACAGAATCTCTGCTCCAACCCTAGCACCACAACCTTGGGTGCCTTGGAATGCATCTCACAAACTTTGTGCCGCCGGTGGTACTCCTTCGCGTTCACCAGCGCCACGTGGCATCCCTCCACCTGACATCTCGGCACCGTGGCCGACGTCGTCAACGACGCCGTCTTCACACCACCACCACTACCGCCGCCTCCATAGTACCCTCTCCCTCTCTTCCCCGCCAAAGTAAAGCCACCACCGCCACCGCCACCGCCAAGAGGAGCATTAGTGTCCTCGAAATAATGTCTCTTCCCGAGCTTCAAGCACATGAGATGTGGGTCCAGGTGCACGTGGGACCCATCGCCGGAGTACAGTGCCTGCTGCTGCCGCTGATGGAGGTGGTCTACGCCATCGGGGTCACGATCAGCTGCAGTACTAGCCTGAGGAAGAAACATGAGGGCGTTTGCAAGGCTCGCCTCGTGGCGAGTGGGGACGGCAGCGGCAGAGGTCTCCGCCGCATCGGCGGTGGCGGTGTAGAAAGTGCTAATGAGGGTAGAATTGGTAGAAGAAGCTGGTTCCCATAAATCCCAAGCAAAACTGGTACTGTTATTATTATTACCACCGTTCTGCTCTCTGTTACCGTTGCTCAAACAGAACATGTTCCCTTCAAAGTCCATCTCTCTCTCTCTCTCTCTCTCTCTCTCTCTCTCAAGAAACGGAGGCAGAGCTGTCAAAAATGGTAGCAGCTAGTTTACTAGTCTAGCTATGGTTGATGGGTATGGCGGGAAGAGAGAGGAAGAACAGGGATGCTTTTTGCTTGTATAAAAGAGGAAAGAAAGAGAGAGAGAATCAATGCAGAAGAGGGTGCAGGTTTCTGTGTTTGTTCTAGTCCAGTGGGGGGAAGGGGGGTCTTATTAAATTAATAGTAGGAGTAAAAGCTGCAAGGCTACACACTCCAATAGAGTAGAGAGAAACAGAGAGAGAACATTGGCACGTGAGAATGGACTTAATTTCGTAAAATTAATGTTAAAAGATTTTAAAAATTAATTTTTTTAAGTCTAAAAGATTTAATATCTATTTAGTAATGATAAAAATATTTTTAAATATTTTTTTAAAACTATCGCTTTTACTTCTCAATGTCATTAATTCTACTTCGTAAAGTTATATTAAGAAAGCTTTTTAAAATTATAAAAATATTTTTATTGTGTTATAATCATTTGGTAAAGACATAAAAATTATTATCAATTAATTATTATTTATATTTTTTAAAATTATTTTTTTGTTCTTTAAATAATTATTACTCATATTTTTTGAAATTATACTAGAGATATTTTTATTTTTGCAAGACTTGGGCTTTTTAAAAAAATTAATTTTTAAAATCTTTTAATATTAATTTTATAGAATTAAAGTTTTTAAATGTAATTTTCCAAAACCGCACGTGGGAGGACAACTATTATTGTAATTGGACTCTTACCGCGCACCATCACAACACTGGAGAGAGAAAGAAGGAAAGTAAGATAGGAAAGGGGACAGAGCAGAGACACAGAAAAGGGTTCTTTTCTAAATTGATCGTGAAGTTCATTTGTAAATTTTAATTACTTCATTCATTGTTTTAATTTAGTTATATCAGGCTATTTATGTTAGAAATAAAAACTTGATCAGGAAAAGTTCACTTGGTAATTTTAAAAAATGTGGTTTTTTTAGCAATTTGAATTTGGTTCGATTAAATAACATTATTAAATTTCTAAATACGTTGGATTAAATTGAGAAAATATTTCCTTAATCATCTTGAGAGTGAATAAATATAGTATGGGTTTACTTTCACTGTAATGATAATTGAAAAATAATTACTTCCTCCACCCTATAGTTGGTTTCTGTAATTATTATTAAATTCTTTTGTGGAGACTTTTTCATTTTACCTTGTGACCAATAAACTTGTTTATTCGGTTTTAGTCAAAATAAGTACTTTGGATTAGAATGGAAAAAAAGCTTAAAAATAAAGAAAAATTACAATTAAAGATTTTAAATTAAAAATATTTATATTAAAGTATTTTAAAATTTAGAATTATATTAAAATATTCAAGAATCAAAAAAATTAAATTGTATAACAAATTATAATTTAGGATCTAAAATTAAAATTTTTTATATTTAAATTTTATGAATAATGTTAGAATTTAAAATTATTTAATATAAATATTTTAAATCTAAAATCTTTAATTATAATTTTTTATAAAAATAATTCTTTGAAAAAAATGAAAAGAGGAAAGAGTAGGTGGAGAATTACCGTACAAGAAGAGCAGGCAATTAGAAAGGAAGTGTGGAGGCAGTACAGTGGCGTTACTCTTGATATGCATGCCTTTTCTTACGTAAAAACTAGAACCCAAAACAAACCTCCAAGTGCTGTACCCACCCCCTGATTTTGCTCATAAATGCACTCGCTTGAAGAGCGTGCAAACGAATTTAGATCGTTTGTAATAATTTTAGTTGTTTTATTTGATTTTTTAACTAAAATGTGATATAGGTTATTTAAAAATTATAATTGAAAAGATAAAAATTTTTAACATAAAAAAATTATATTATAAAAATTTTAAAAATATTTATAATTAAAAATTTTAGAATATAACTTTTTTTATAGTTAAAATTGCCCTCTTAATTATAATTTTTAAATTTTTTACATTATATTTTATTCCTTAAAAAAAGACCTCAAAAGAGGATACAATATGATATGTAGTAAAATAGTTTACTGTAGATTATTCAATACAAACATCAATACATATAATATATATATATATATATATGTTTCCCATCCATGAATAGTGTGGCTCCATCAATGGGCTATGTGCATTCTGGAGATTTTTTTCTTTTTCCCTTGTTTACATTTCTATTATAAGTTTGTTCTTCATCTTGGTTAAAATCAACCCCCTTTTTGCACTTTTGTCTTCTACATTCTGAAGATCTTTTTTCACATATCATGATTTTCATTCTTTTTATTTTTATTATTTTTTAATTTCCTTTTTTTACATTAGTTTTATGTCAAGTACACAAATCATAAATCACACATCATAAATTGTAAATTGTTGATTCTCATTCACAAATAGAGAAATTTTCTATTTGATCAAGGAAGATGATTATCAATCAAAAATACTTTCTTTGCAAATGGGGAAAGTTTTAATGCACATCGAGAAATAAATAACTTTTTGTGATTGAGCTAGGTTTAAATTAGATTAATGGTTGTCATTGTTTTGTAATCTCTCTAGTGACTATAATTGGTGAGCTTGAATCTTGGTTTAAAGCACAGTGAGTTGTGAAATTCTATGTCTCCTATCCTGATTGCCACTTTTTTGGATGTTTTGAGTGATATGTTTGGTTGAGGTTTAGAGAGATGGTTGGCAAAAAGTTTGTTTGGTTGAAAGAGGTAGACTTTTCACATTTGCAATTTACTTATGGTGACTTTCTTTGACTTTAAGAATATATTAATAATTTTTTCGATGGTTTGTCTTTTCCCTATCAAGAATATGGTCACATTGATTTATTATATAGTGTTATAACAAGATGCTACTAAGTATGCAATTAAATATTTTTCTTTCACTTGTACTAATGTTTCAAATAAATTGGGAACTTGCAAATAAACTTTATCACTTATGATGGTATTTCCTAAAGGGTTGTTGATTAGTTTATCCCCATGAATGACTTCAGGAACTCTTTGAAGGTTATTACTTCCATCATGCAGAAAAGGGAGTATTTCATTCAAATAGCTAAGCCTTATGAGGGCGATCCTATAATTCTAAGTTAAAGCTTAAAAATACTAGATTCTATCGGTGTTCTCTTAGCTTGTCAAGTGTTTGTAAAAATGCTTGAATGTTTTATAGGGAGATATGAATTCGGTTCAATTATCTTCTATTTTGCAATTACTAAGATTAGTACATCTATAGATCTCTTGATGTCTATGAAAGTTCTTTCCTAAATGATCCAAGATCTTAAAGTTTAGCATGCAATAATTCATCACCCAATTATATCATTAGTAATCTATGCTCATAACCATTTATTACTTAAATTGGTTGTTGTGCAAACTATAGTAGAATATTTATTACTTTATAACATAGTTAAAAACCCTATTTAATTGACTAACAAAATTCATGTACTAAAAAACAAATATACAAGAGGAATTAGTTTTTTGTTCCTAAGTAGTTTTATTTCTTTTTTTCTAAGTATCATATTCCGATTACCTTATGTCATTAATGGTCTATTTAGAATAAAACAACCATAACTAAACCTCTAGTAGCAGAAATTTTAATTACTAAATGCTTCAAATGGACTCATAAGGCTCAAAAATGGATTCTCACCATTTCATCTCACAATTTCATACATGACCAATTAGTTACATCTAAGTTAACATGTATGTAAAGATAAAACACATGGAATTAGCCATTTGCTCGTTTATGTTATAGATCATATAATAAAACCTTAATCTCAAAAATTTATAACTTGAGCTACACAACTATAATTAACGCAAGTTAGTTGTCCTTGGAAAGTTTAGTATATAAACTATTTGCTATAAAAATTCAAGGCAAAATAAATCTATTTATTCCCTCAAAGAACACGAAATTCATGGCTATGCTAGAATGAACAATAACAGTACATGATAACTTTTTGGGGCCAACTTTAAAAATTTACTAAATATTTTATAGAGTTCTGAAATTCATGATCTTTAGCTCTATAGAAAGCTCTAAATGTCCTCTAAATACTTACCAAATTTTAGGTCCAAATTTGGTTATTAAGACTATCAAGAGTGAAAGGACATTTTAAGGTTCAAATGGTCAAAAATTTGGTTCCAATTGATACCAAATGAGTTCTACAATATCATTTCTTGCCATAACTAAATTACATCTATGCATCATATAGCAATGACTCATGTAACACCCGAAATTTATCAATAGTAATTATTTGGAAATTATGAAAAATTATTGAAGGGGATTTGTGAAGATAAGAATTTTTGGGTATTTTAAGACAAATTAAAAATGCTGGGTTATTATTAGGTAAAAATGAATTAATTATGGTTAAGGGCCTTATAGGAGAAATTAATTATTGAAGATGGAAACTTAATTTTTGGGCCGATGATTAACTTAATGTGCTAAGAATAAGTTGGAGAGTCCCACTTTAAGCTTTTAGTAGACCAAAAGCCATTGGGCTAGTCTAGCTTTGGCCCAATACTAAATAAATCAGACTATGGGAAATATTGGGCCCATTGGGCTAGCCCACTTACTCTAAAATCCTAGGAGACTAATCATTTCATCATTTAGGTGCTAAAGTTTGAGGGTTCTGCAAAGCAAGGGAGCTATTTTCGCACCTTGAGAGGAAGCTCAAGGTTCTTCAACACATTTCCACCACTTCTTACTTCTAAAGGGTGATTTGGCTAAGGTGAGTCATAAAAAACTTAATCATCTCTTCTTCTTCTTCAATTTGGCCCTATTAGTTATTTGTTTGAAGGATTTTCACCTTCCACCCAGATTTGGAAGATGAAAATTGAGCGATTTTGAACAGTAAAGTCTAGAAGGTAACTTCGTCGCGATGCGGAAAGCCTAGGCCATGGCGTGGATCATGTATTTTTTATTTTGAGTTCCAGTAACCACTCAAGTTGCAGCACGGGTATACCAAGTCACTACGTGAGTCCAATAACTTAGTTTATAGGTTTCCAAAGCTATCTTAGTCGTGGCAAGAATGTCCAAGTTGCCGCCTAAAATACTAAACTCTTACTTTTAGCCTTTAGAACTTAGTTTTTATGAAGTGAAAGGTATATAATGACTCGGGAACAATTGTAAGGGGGTATTATGGGTGTAGAGTTAGTGGTAACATGGTTTGGAAGATGCACTTGTTAGCTTAAATTCCTTGTAGACTTAAATTACTTTGTTTATTAAACAATGATCCTCAAGAATGATAAGATTCAAATTTCCTCCGAATTTCCACTTATAACAAAATATTAATAATATTTCACTCAAAGCATAAGAGGTTAAGAGTTAATTATGAACAATTAAGGTGTTTAGACATTAGGGATGTTACAATTCATCACATAAGAATTCCTTACAACTAAAAATCACTATTCCACATCAAGATATATGCATATAACTTATTGGATTTTCATAACCCAAACTATGTTTTAATGTCTCATACATGCATCTAATGGTCATACATTTTTGGTCTAATACTTCCATATATGTTGCCATTACTTTACATAGAAATGTAATTTTACAAAACCACATATACAATATCATATTCTAAGCTAAACACTTATAGAATTTAATTTTTTCTAGGCCCTTGCATCTTCATTTTCCTTCCTTTGAGTTTAACCTAGCCATGGTTAGTGGGGATAGGGAAATGTGAGATTCAAAGAATCCTAGTAGCTAAACCAACATTCAAACACATATCGTTCACTCAAGCATATGGAAGCAAACATGAATGTTATACAATCATAGCCAATCCATACACAAGAGAGCTAATCCATACTCTAGGGGTTTTCTTGACTCAAGTAAGAGCAAATCCATGCCCTTAAAGGACTTTTGGCCTAAGATGGAACAAATCCATGTTCACTTCCTTACCCTCACCCAACAAAGAGCCATGCCACTCACAAATCCAAGTAGTATCATGCAATTGCATATTCTACTCAAACAATCATTTAGCCAACCAATTACAAACCATATATACAAGTAACTAAGGATTCAAGCAAACTACCCATACATATAAAAATGAAGGAAAGCCTACCTTAACAAATTCAATTAATTTCCTTGTTCTCCTTTTCTTGATCCCATAGCCTCACACACACACTTTGATGTGATCCTATTCTCTTAGCCTAGACACATTAATTAAAGCATAAAATAGTCAATTAAGATATATTCAATCTTATTTTAGTAATACATGTGCAAATTAGGCCTTAAAGTATGGATTTGATCACTTTAAGTATTCTAAAATAATCCATTCCATTTGCCACATTTCATGTAGTAATTCCATCACTTATTTATCTCAATTTACTCACTTTTTTTATGGCTAAAACAAGTCCATAAACTTAGCCATATCACCTATTATATTTATAGGGCTAGTTAGGGTTTTTCATGGTACTAAATTTGCACATATCAAAACTTATTCTTTTCCTCAAACTAATGGTTCATCTAACCTTTATATTATTCATTTAGGTCTCTTAAACCATGAAACTAAATTGAAAACTTCCCTAGGTGTCGTTTACCCCCTTGGTCGAGAGCACCACATAGCCCCCCAACTTGGAGTTTTTGTTTGTTCTATAGGGAATTTGAAGGCTATATGTTAGCCATAATTCATTTATAGTTCAATTATAGTATTATAGAAATTAGCTTACCCTCCAAGGGTTTTGAATTTTTCAAGGCCAAAACTAAACCCTAGGTGAAGTCGTATATCTTTCTTTTGGTTCTTAACCAATTCTATTTGCATATTCTTATTCTTCACCTTTAAAACCCTCGTTTCCACCAAGTTTTTTGTCAAATATATGTTCCTTTAACTCATACACTTTCTTGGCCAAACCTAACCACGGTTGGGTTCCAAGAATAAAAATTTTTCCTAACTTAAATCATACCTTATTTTAATGTGCTCTTGATGGAGTTTCCTTTGGTGCATTTGGCTTCTTCAAATGAGCACTTTTACTCAAGGTAATAGCCATAAAGTTCACTCTTTTGAGAGACCAAAACCACCATAAGAGAGAACAAAAAGAGTAGGAAAAGTTTCATAATTACATCATAACCAAATTTAGCAAGTTTTCTTACCTATATATAACTTTCTATTCCCTTCTTCCTTCAAATTTAGCTAGTTTCCTTACCTATATATAACTTCCTTTTTCCTTCTTCATGCTACCAAAAAAGAGTTTAATGGCTGCCAAGGTCAGTTATGAGGGGAAGAGAAGTGGTCTGATGCATATATAGGAAATAAGAAATATCTACGATATTTTTCTAACAATTTTAAAGATAACCATTACATTCTTAAATTTTAATTCCTCCGTGTGAATTCATTTTTCAGTATTTTCAAAAACCAATAGCTATGCACTAAAATTTAGACTCTTTTCTTTATTAAAAATATTTGCTTAAAGATTATAGAGACTTAAAATAATTTAAAAAAATTCATTCAAAGTTATTGCTTCTTGAGGTTTTAAACTGTACACTGTCAGGGATTTAGCTAAACTAACCTCATCTAGTTAATCTACTATCTTTATTTCATAATATTGGGATGAGGGATATTAATTTTTCAAGTCAATTATCATGTTTCTAAATCCCTAATTTTTCTATTAATTAGGCCTAAATAAGCTCTTTTAGCCCTAATTGGCCTTTTCTCTCCCTATGACCCCCTTTCTAATTATTTATTTTCATTTTTTATAGACTATTTTAATTTACAAAAGATAGAATATTACATTTCACCCCCTAAAATTAATTTTGTCCTTAAAATTTAGAACATATCTTAAGTAAATAACTGTGGATGCTACTTCTTCATATCATCCTCTAATTCCCAAATTGTATCATCAGAAGATAGGCTCTATTGTGGCACCATATGAGAACATTCAATTGCACCACATCATATTCTAATTACCCTATGCCATTAGTGGTCCATTTAAAATAAAACAATCATAAATAAACCTTTAGCAATAGAAATTTTAATTACTAAATGCTTCAAATGGATTCATAAAGCTCAAAAATGGATTCTCACCATTTCATCTCATAAATTCATGCATAACCAATTAGTTACAACCAAGTTAACATGTAAGTAAAGATAAAACTCATGAAATCAGCCATTTACTCATTTATGCTATAGATCACATAATAGAACCTTAATTTCAAAAATTCATAATTAGAGCTATATAATTCCAATTAATGCAAATTAAGTGTCCTTAGAAACCTTAGAATGTCAACTATTTGCTATAAAAATTTCAATTCAAAATGATTCCATTTTGGCTCTCAATAAATATGAAATTCATAATTGTACCAGAATGAATAATAATAGTGCATGATAACTTTTAGGGGCCAATTTTAAAAATTCATTGAATATTCTATAGAGTTCCAAAAATGATAATCTTTCACTTTACAGAAAGCTCTAAATATCTTTTAAATACTCATCAAATTTCAGCCCCAAATTCAATTGTTAAGGTTATCAAGCATAGAGAGATATTTTAAGGCTCAAATGGTCAAAAATTCAATTCTAATTGGTACCAAATGAGATCAAAAAGTCATTTCTTATCAGAAGTAAATTTTAATCCATATATGTATCATGTAACAATGGTTCATCACATAAAATTGCTTTACAATTAAAATTAGGATAATCTTTCTGATATTGTAGTACTAGAAAAAATTATTGATACCAAGATCAAACAGTTGAGAAATAAAAGCATTTATCTACTACATGTGATCTGGAAAAGTCTATCTTTTGAAGAGGCAACTTGGGAATTAAAGGATGACTTGACGAAGCAGCATCCACAGTTGTTTACCTAAGGTATATTCTGAATTTTGAGGATAAAATTTATTTTTAGTTGATGAAATGTAAATGTCTCTATTTTGTAAGCTAAAGTAGTCCCTAAAGAATTAAAAAAAATTATTAAAAAGAAGTCATAGGGAGAGAAAAGGCCAGTCTACACTAAAAGAGCCGATTTAGGTCTAACAAATGGAAAAAACATGGATTTAGAAAACATGAAAATTGATTTGAGAAATAAATATCCCTCATTATAATATTATGAAATAAAATTAGTAAATTAACCAAATAAGATTAGTTTGACTAAATCACTAACAACGTACGGTTCAAGACCCTAGATAATAATAACGTTGGCCAAACTTTTTTTACACTATTTTAAATCTCTGTAACCTTTAAACAAATATTTTTAATCAAGAGAAAAGTCTAAAATTTAGTATGGAGTTGTTGATTTTTGAAAATACTAAAAAATGAGTTCAAATAAAGGAATTATAATTTAGGGACATAATGGTCATTTTGTAAATTATTGAAAAATATGTTAGATATTTCTTACTTCGTATATATGCATCATGCCACATCTCCTCCCCTCGTAACTAACCTTGGCAGTTCCAAAGGGTCTCTTATGATGGCGTGAAGAAGGAAGGAAGAAAGAAGAAGGAAAAGAAGTTACATATATGTAAGAAAACTTCATCAAGAGCACATCAAAGCAAGGTATGATTTAAGTTAGGAAAATTTTGTATTTTTGGAACCCTAGCCATGGATAGATTTAACCAAGAGAATGTAAGAATGAAAGGACTATATATTTGATGAAAACTTGGTGAAAATAAGGGTTATTAAGGGTGAAGAATAAAAATATGCTAATAGAATTGGTTAAAGACCAAAAGAAAGATATATGGCTTCACCTAGGGCTTAGTTTTGGCCTTTAGAGATTCAAAACTCTATGAAAGTTAGTTAATCCCTATAACACTATAATTGAGTTAGAAATGAATTATGGATAAACCAAAGCCATCAAATTCCCTATGAAATAAACAAAAATTTCAAAATAAAGGGCTATATGGTGCTCTTGGCCAAGGGGGTAAAGGATATCAAGGGAAGTTTTTAATTAGTTTCATGGTTTAAGAGACCTAAATGAATAATATAAAGATAGATGAACCATTAGTTTGAGGAAAAAAGTGAGTGTTGATAAAGTGTAAATTTGGCACCACGAAAAACCTTAACTAACCTTAAGAATGGAATAAGTGATATGGCTAAACTTTTGGATTTGTTTTAGATATAAAAAGTGAGTAGATTGATATAAATATATAATGAATTGCTATATAAGATGTGGTAAATGGAATGGGTTATTTTGGAATATTTGAAGTAACTAAATCCATACTTTAAAACCTAGTTTTCACATATATCACTAAAATGAGATTAAATATATCTTAATTGATTATTTTATACTTTAATTGATGTGTCTAGGCCAAACAAGTAGGACTGCACCAAAGTATGCATCTAAGGCCATGGAATCAAGAGAATGAGGATAAGAGAATTGATTAAGTTGTTTGTTAAGGTAACTTTTCCTTCATTCTTATATGTATGGTTAGTTTACTTGAGTCCTTGATTACTTGTGTGTATTGTTTGCAATTGATTAGCTTAATGATTGTTTAAGATAAAATATGCAATTGTGTGATATCTAATTAGGTTTGTGAGTGGGGTAACTATAACACTTCAAAATTAATTAAGAGTAATTATGAAAAATTATGGAATTATTAAGAAGAATTTAGGAAAATTATGAAAAATAAGAATTTTTAAGGAAATGGATTATTTTGGGTTTTTTTAAAAGACAAATAATTATTATTGAAAAATTTTTTGAAGAAAAATAAAATATTACTACGGATTTGAATTTAATTAGGTTAAAGATTAAATTTAGGCCTAAGATTAACTTAAAATACATCCAAGCATTTGTAGAGGCCCAATTTTGTTTTATGGAGGCTTAACACTGTTAGGCTTGTCTGGTTTTTGGCTCCACACATAGGAAAAATTATACCATTTGGCAATAGCGCCTAATGGACTAGCCCATTTGCTCTAAAACCCTACAGAGCCTATTTGCCACTTACTTCGAAGCTGAAAAACTTTAGGGTTCTGCAAAGCAAGGAGAACATTTTCACACATTTGAAGAGAGGCAAGGGCCTTTTAGCTTCTTACTGCCATTTTACCCTTTTAAAGGGAGATTTAGCTAATATAAGCTATATAAAACTTGATCCTCTCATCCTCTTCTATATTTTGGTCCGATTAGTTTCTACTTTAGTGGATTTTCACCTCATCACCAAGTCTGAAAGTGGATTTTTAATGGTTTCTTGCAAGATTTTTGAAGGTTAAGGCTAGAGCGATAGGTAAGTATCTTCTCCTCATTTTGATGTATTTTCTATTGGATATTGGCCTCAATAGCTAACATATATAATGGGCTTTAACTTTATGCAAAAATATTTGGAAATTGGAGTGAGACGTTAAAGTTTCTGGTGTCGAAAGACTCAAGTCCAAAATTAGAATTCATTGAGGACTAGATAAGTGATTTTTAGGTAGTTTTGATGTTGGGCATAGTTATGCAGCTACTCTTTGAAATGGATGATGACAAATTTGGTTTTTAGTAATTTAGGACATCTAGAGAGTTGGCAATTGATTTTGACTTCTATGATAATTGACGCTACCAAGTGAAGTAATCGAGGTTTAATTCTAGTTCTTTACATATATTCATTTTAATCTTATATTTACTGCACATATATATTTTTCTATCATAAATGATTGGTTGGCTATTTAATTATTGTTTTGGACCGTAAGCATCTCTTGGTGGAGTTGTGATCATGTCGCCACCCATGCATTATGCTACAATTGGACATCGAGTTGTGATCAGACTCAATGAATATACCAAGCTGTAAGCAGACTCAATGGGGAGTTGGTGCCATGGACAGGCCTTTCCCTCTATTTTTTTCCATTAACATGTATGTGATTACTAATATGGGATAGTAATAATTGATAATCTAACTAGTTCATTTGCCGAGTATGTTGATACTTATAGTGTTTTTATGGATAATATACATTTATGTTGATTAATTTGTATATATGTATAGAATTTCCTTTGGTTACTAAGATTTACATCTCATCTCGTTTCATGGACTAACAATTTCAAGTGAAGGTTCCTCGGTTAAGGAAAAGGAGAAACAAATCGATAATCATCCTTAGTTTAAGACATTATATGGGGATTTTGCACATGGGAAGCTTAATTTAGTGTAGCTGCTATTCTCTTTGTAATTGATTTTGTATAGCATCATGATGCATTCATATTGCTCAGTATAAGTATTTTAATGTTTTGTAACCAAGGATGTAACCATTAGGAAGCCAGACTTTAAATTACATGGATTTTGATATATTTACCAAATGCTGATTTGATATGGATGTATGTGAATGTATGAAGTTTGAATGGTTAATTTATGAATGAGAATTTTGTTATTATATGAATGCTAGCCTAAACTTCTGATGTATGAAGATTCTAGTTAATATTGATGCCTTATATGTAGATTTATGATGTGTCATAGCTATAATTATATCTAATGATACCTTAGCAATTTAAGGTCAAGAATAAGTTCATCTGGTCCATTAAGACTTGTCTAGAGTGGTATGAGGTCAGATGGTAGGGAATTGCACACTTTAATATTATCATTAATGGCTCTAGGTACCCTTTTTGCTATCACAATGGCTAAATTGCTTGTCTAAGGCAAGGTTGATTAGCTTGGTCAAGCTTTTAAGTTCTTAAATGATAGGAGTTAGTAAGTTGAGGCATATAAGAGATTTTATGCTATTAAAACCATGCATTCTAGGCATAGAAGGACTTTAGAATTCAATTAGAGGGAGTGTTAAATGGTTAAGGCAAGCATCTAATTATTTAAGATCATAGGTGTACCAAGTCACGGCCAAAATGTCGATGAGTCATGGCCAAACTAAGTATAGAGAGTAACAGATGTAACATCCCAAAATTAATTAAGGTATTAATCATGGATTTGGGTTAATTAAGAATAATTAATATAGAATAATTAGAAAAGTTAAGTGAATGAAAATTTTAGAGAGATAAATTATTAATATG
The DNA here is from genome assembly GCA_026724425.1 of Erythrophleum ivorense. Lineage (NCBI taxonomy): Eukaryota > Viridiplantae > Streptophyta > Magnoliopsida > Fabales > Fabaceae > Erythrophleum > Erythrophleum ivorense. The sequence continues at coordinate 10,145,995 of JAIUCV010000014.1, forward strand.
AGTTTGAGATTTAATTGAGTTAAAAACCCCATCTAGGCCCAAATTAAATTAAGTAAGCCAAGGTTAGGAACTAATGGAGGGCCCAATCTGATTTAAGGAATTAGAGACCCAAAACCTAACTTGCACAAGCTCTTATAAATGGCCCAATAACCCTTGTACAGATCCAAATCAATTAGGTCTTTCAAACTTAGTCTGGCCCAATTAAATTTCTGTAACCCAACACATTGAAGCTGGCCCAACAAGGTTTAAATCAGAACCTGCAATTAGACCCTTGTGTCAGCCTATGACCAACATTAGGCCCAACTAAAACCCTAAACACTTCAACCCCTCCACATTTTGCTAAAACACAAACACACAACTCATTTTCGGAGGTTTGAAGGAATGCTAGGGTTTGGGGCAAGAAATCCACCATTTCTCACTTCTAAGCTCAAAATCAGCCAAGGTACTTGTTATATATCTTAATCCCTTCTCTTTCTCTTCAATTTGGCCTGATTAGTTTTTCATTTGGAGCATTTTCACCATACCAAATTCTGAAATGTAGTTGTTTGGTATTTTCTTAGAGAATTTTCGGAGGTAAAGGCTAGGAGGATATTGGATAAGTGTAAACTCTCCATTCTAATGTATTTTTTGCTGGTTTAAGACTCCCATAGTTGGTTTATAGTATGGGTATTAATTATGTACGAATTTGCTTAGAAATTAGGGTGATATATTGAAGTTTCTGGTATAGGACATATTCAATCCGAATCTAAGAATTTGTAGTGGCTGGGTAAGCGTCTTCCAAGTAGCCATTTATATTTTAATTTCTTGGGTACTTGTTGCTGCTGTACATTATGATTTAAAGTAGTAATCTTCTGATGTTATGGTTATAGGGAGATTTTGGCATTGCTAGTGGCTTTTCAATTGTCTACAGAGTGAGGTAACCAGGGTTCATGTTAATTCCATGCATATATCTGATTTAATTGTGTACTTGCTGCATGATTATGATTTTGATGCTAAATGAATTGGTTGGTTATCTGTTATATGTGATTGGACCTTGTGAGTCCATGGTAGAGCTGTGGTGCAGCTGCCACCTATGCATGTGCTTCGATCGGGCACCAGGTTATGATCAAACCCCAAATGCACTAAGTCCTGGTTGTTCTCATTGGGGAGTGGGTTTTGTGGATAGGCCTCTCCCGGTGTTATTGGCCTTTAACATGTGAAATTATGATTGCTAGTATGGGATAGTAATAATAGATAACCTAATTATTTTATTTACTGGTATGACTAGTATATTTTCTGATGCTTATATGAAATCATGCATATATGTTGATTAAACTGGAATATATTAATGGAATTTTCCTTGGTTACTGAGATTTACATCTCACCCCATTTCATGGAATTATACTTTCAGGTGAAGGCCCTTCGGGTAAGGATAAGGGGAAGCAAGTGGATGAAAATCTATGAGTTCTAGCCATGTGTAGAGGAAGCTACACTTGGGCTAGTCTGAGTAGAGTAGATGCAATTTTATTAATCTTTTATCTAGCATCATCATGTAATCATGTTGCCAAGTGTAGGCGTTTATATTTTGATTAGTTGGAATGTATTTATTAAGGAGTTAAGTCTCATTTTAGCTTGGTATTGGATGTATGAACTTATAGTATCGATGTATGAACTTTGTTGAATTCATGAGATGGTCTACTATTGGAAATGTCATCATGGGACATATTAGATTGGTGATTTGAGTCAGTGATGTATGGAATGTATATTTGAATGATAATTGCCAGAAGCTTATGAAATTTTACTGTTATTAATCTATGGACTTGCTAATATAGGGTAGTTGGAGGAGTAGAAATTGACTCTTAGGTCTTGAACTAATAATGATAGATTAGCTAGGTAAATTAGGCTAATAAAAGCTATTGGAGCCCCATAATTAAGGTAGAGTGGCCCTAAGATGTTATTGGAGGGAGAGTAGAGAGTATAAGATAAGATTTTAGGAGTGGTAGGATTAAAAGGTATTTTGCAGCAGTCAAAATATTATTAGCCGTGGCCAATAGAGGCGAAGTTGCCTAGGGAGAGTACCAGAGAGCAATTCACCATGAGGAAATGTGAGAGGCAAAATTAGGAGTCGTCCATAGGGTAATTCGCCGAGGCTAAATAAGGATTGGTCGCGGTTAACTTTTGTGAGAATTTGTTGAGCATTCCAGAAAGGAATTAGCCACGGCAAAAGGGGGAATTAGCTGTGGCCAATAGCGAGAGGCAAGCGAGGTAGATTTTAGGAGGCTTCCTCATCGCGGCGAAACATGTAAAGATAAAGAGTGAACCCGAGAGCAATTGGTCGCGGCGTAAGGGCCTTTAGCCGCGGCTAACGGTCCCAAACTCTCATTCTAACCTAAAACTCTTAGTTTTTCATATGGTAGCCTCAAGGGATGACTTAGAAACATTAGTAGAAAATTCTTGCGAGTTGGAATTAATGGGTAATAGAACCAAAGGCCTATAAATGAGCATTTGTTTCCCTTGTATATATGAATGCTTGTAATTATTTGATTGATGATTCTAATAATATTAAAGTTCAAATTTCCCTACATTTTCTGAATGAAATTAGTCTTAATGTCTTATAACCCTAATTTATGGTTATTAATCACATACCTTACCTTAATTATAATGGTTAGAAGTTAGGGTTGTCACAACAGAAGCAAAGCGCACTGCAACACAAGTTTCCTAGTCGCAGCGCAAGTTATGAAAAATAGGATGAAAGTGCTCCCAAGAGCAACATTGCTATGACTTGAGAGGGTCTTGCCATAGTGAGAATCAAGTGAGCGCTTGGTGAGGCTCCAATAAGCAATCTCACCATGATAAGACATAGGATTTTGTGAATAGGAAGTCCCAGGGGATACCCTACCAAGACATGGGGAATCCTGGCCCTGCTGTTAATAATTCATAAATTTGTTGATGTATGATTGATAGAGAGATTTGAAATCAAAACTCTAGTCTTTAAGTGGATGTAAGGGTATGCTAGGTAGTTTAGTTAGTTGGTTGCCATTAAAGCCTTACAAATTAAGGTAAAATAATCCTAGGATGTTGCTAAAAGAAGGTCTAGTATGTGTGGGATGAAATTTAGAGAGTTTAGGTATAAAAAAGGGTTGAGCCATGGCCAAAACTACTTAAGTGGAGGTCAAAGGAGTTTTAGAAGCTAGGCGCACTGTGGTGCAATATAAGAAATTCGCCCAAGGAGAGTAACAGAAAGTAAACTCACCACGACAATAGGAAAGCTCGCCGCGACGAGCATCAAAAGGCAAACTCGAAGAGTTCCAAAAGGCTCTCTTGTTGTGGCGCCAAATAGGCTCGCCACTGCGAGAATTGCAAAAGTTTGAATAGTAGGTTCTGGGAGCACCTACACCGCGACATGAACATACTGAGTTACGATAAAGGTTCCTAAACTCTTACTGTTAACTTAAAAATCTTGAATTTCACTATGTCAAGGTTACATAATGACTTGGGAACATGATAAGAGAATTTTATGAGTTGACATCAATAGTAACATGAATCAAAGGTTTTTAATTGATAACTAGGATCACTTGTAGACTTAAATGGTTGTGATGGTTTGGCTACTAACCCTAATAATATTAATGTTCAAATTTTCTTACATTTTCCTAATTTAATTAATTTTAATGACTTTAGATCTTGATTTATTATCATTAATCATGCAATTAAGTATGATCATCATAATTAAAAGTTAGGGTTGTTACATCTTACCTATTAAGAGTTATTGGCCAATGACTGTGAGAATTGTTGTCAAACTTACTACTTTTGATTTGTTAAATATGGCATAATGAATTGATGATTTTGCCATGTACAACTCTATATTTGTTTGCTTATATGAATATAAATGGAAGCTTTGTTTTTGAGATTTTATACCTCACACTGAATGTGGACTAACATTTTATAAGTGAAGGTTTGGGTTTCAGCAAGGACAAGCAACTAAAGGTTTAATGAGATTAGACGAGGTTGACTTTTTGGATAGCCTACATTTTGGTTCATATATTTGATAACTTCTAGCTAGCTTATAACTTTTGATATGATATGTAAAGTGTAGGACTAATATCTTTTCATGAATTGTACATATAAGGAAGATAGGTAGGATTTTAGATGATACTAAACTTTTATAAAGGGATCTTACATGTAATTATGGTTTACTTTATATTAGCTTATATTTTATGTTGAATTATATGCATATTTAACTCTTCAACTTTAATGGCATTATATGGTGCTAATTCATATCTAATTGGCATGTAAGATTGCCTTAAGTAGTTTTATTGATGGTTGTAAGAGTTATGGTATAATAGTTGCTGATTGTGAGTTGTTTGTGTAAGGAAGGCATATAGTCAAATTTTGAGTTTGCAACTATTCTATGGTCCTAAAAGTTAAGAATACTTTCTTTTAGCATTTGAAACTTGTGAGATTTGGTTTGATGTTAAATGGTTGTGTATTGGTGATTTTTGATACATGAGTTGTTAGTCCAAAATTTGCTTTTGCTGTTATAATTGTATCCTTATGATTTTCTTTGCAAATATGTCACTTCAAGGTGCGTGTGAGTGTTTGATCACTTGTCCTTTAAGTTTTCATATCCTTAGGAGGTGCATTTAAAGCCATTTAGAGGAATGTCCATTAAATTAAAATAGAAGCTTGTAGTAGGTGAATATCTATTTATAACATTCATTTTCATAGTTTCTATGCTTTTTAGTATAAGTACACCATGACGTAACTCCATAGTGTTGTGGCACCACATAGGATTTTTGCCCAAGGAACCCAAATTGATGTTACAACACTGCAGCATTGCTCAATTAGAGGTGAAAGCATCGTAGCAAGGTCTGGGTAGAGACACACACACCTCGACATGATAGTTCAAGGGCACAACATAGTGTGAAAGTTTTGTGCTCTTGGTTCTATATTAGGGCACCCTAACATGGCCTTGCGAGGCTGCAGCCCACATGCTAACTTTTATTTTGGAAATTCTTTGAAGGGCTTTAGTGGGGTTTTGATTAGGATCTTAATTTGTGGTCTTAAGTAAGTGTCTTAAAGACTTAATGAGTTGCTTTAAGCAATGACTTTACTTTTAATAGTTTGAGTACTTAATTATAATCTTATGATTGGATTTTACACTTAATGATCTGTTAGAATAAAGCTTTAACTAGTTTGCATTTTTGGTGTATTTAAGGTTATCATTATAATTAATTAGCCAAATCTCCTTATTCAAATTATAAGTTAGACGTTTATTAGAACTAAGTGTTACAACATCCATGTTGACTCACTACCATGTAACTGTTTTATTAATTTCTTTTATTCTAACTTTTATGGACATAGGCAATAAGTGTTATCACTGCTGAGCTATTCACACTTCACCCTTTTATATTTACAAATCTCTTACCTTATGTTCTTCAAGGTATGTTTATATTCACTTCATTGTTTATTTTTCAAATAGTTATGTGACTTTTTTTATCTATCATTAATGGTCTTTCAATCTTATTAGTTGTCTTCACTATATGATTGGGATATTATTGATAATTATTTGTTCTAGATACGATTACATCCTCCATGTCATACGTATGAAAACCTCATACTTCATATTCACAAAGGGGATATATATGTACCAATTATTCTAACTCTCACTTTTCTAAGGCAAGGAAGAAGTCTTTGACTTTTTTCCCTTTAAACTTCAGTCTTTTTAATTCATGGATTAAAATTAATGTTCCTGTAATACCAGAAAGAAAAATTCATGTTCTTGCATTAATACACATGCAAGGGGGTTAAGCCATATATTATTCCCATTTTGCAATTCTGCAATGAATCTTATACTCCAAAGGAAACACTTAAGCACTTTAGAGGCATCACACCCTAAGATATTGTTTGTTCTTAAGTTCAAAACTTTATATTAACACTACATTTTCATTTTCACACACTATATACATATGTTTTTGTGTTTTTTCTCTTTTGGCGGGCTTATACACATGGTATCTCATCCTAACACTTTCCAAACAAGAAACAAGTGGCATCACTTTGAAAGAATAAGATGTTGGTGAAAGAAACATACTATATACACAGCGGAAATTTTAATTTCGTTTCCTCCCATGGATCCGTCGACTTGATTAAACTGAGTATGAGATAAAATATTACCTTTGCAGCGTACTTTGTCCTTTCGGATCTCTGGAACTAACGTCTATGCACAGCCCCCTCTACCGGTATCCACACGAACGATCTGGCAACTTGAAAGGCGTACTAGCACCTTCGTTCACCACGTCCGTACCCAAATTGACGAGAAGACGATCTTTTCTCTCTAGGCATTCGTACACTTTCTCTCTCTAGGTGTACGGCCATGCTCTCTCTCTCTAGGGTGACGGCTTAAGGTTTTAGAAAGCTGACTCCTTTTTGTGTATCTAAACCCTAACCTACCTCTCCTTTTATAGAGGTATATTTAGATTAAATTAGTTAATTTAAATACATTATTTAAATTAATCTTAAACAAATTAGTTGAAATTTGAATTTATCTCATAAATTCAATTTTAACTAATTCATTTATAAATAAATAAATATATATATATATATATTGAAATATACAATACAATATATATATTCATATCAAATATAAATAGATATATTTCAAATTTCTATATTATATATATATATATATATCAAATAATATATATACTTATATTTCGAATTAATTACATATATATATATCATATACATATAATTATCTCACCCTAATTATGTGTAACATTCATCAAATCTAGACACAATTCTAGGTTCAATGAATTTGGACATTCTTGTTTAAGTTAATTTGTTCTTGTGTGCGACCTTATAGGCCTATATGAGATTGGCAGTGGGCCAACAATGTTATTGCACCCACAAGTCACCAGTGGCCTTTAGCAAGATATAGTGACTACCCAAATCACATAGGATTGGTGATCCGATACAACCTATCCTATAACCCTGTCACATCCCTTTTATCACACGATATCTTGATCGAACATGAGGCATGGAAATGTCATCCTTATCTTACTTGATCATTAGTTTCTCGATTTACATACAGACTGACAGAACGAATGGAAAACCCTTCCATCCAAACATGGCCATGCATTTCTCAGTCTCACTCATCAAGGGGCCCAGAGATATCTCTCCATTAACCAGAAGGACAAATTCCATCTTGACTACTCATCATCCTCTACATGGAGTCCACTATACCCGACCATAGCCTTTATGATCACCCGGTCAAAGGTGACTTTTGACAATGCCAAAGCACAGTGTCCTTCATGTTGGAATCTATGATGATCTCAGGTATAAGGGATTAGTGACACGGTTATATATGAGGTACGCTTATGACCTAATCCATAAAGCTACCTCATGATGAGTCGATCCAACATCCTGTTCCCAACAGGCGCTTATGATTTTGATTTGTATCTCCATACATGATTAACACATAATTATCAATCAAAATCATACTCGTCTTAATTTATCATCGTTCCCACAATGATGATCGACTAGGGATATTTAGGATAACTAATATAATTTATCCAAGGATATACTTATTATAGAAACATGCAAATATAATAATTGTAACAGAAGAACTTTTATTCTTAATGAAGCATAATGTTTACAAATGATTGGCCTAGGGCACAATCTCCAACAATTGGTGTATACAATGTCCAAATTCATTAGACAAGTGGAAAAAGAATCACTCTTCAAAGGTACCTGACAAAAATGATAATTTGTGAATTACATTTATTTATTTTTTTGGCCTAGACTTAGTTACAGTCAATTAATTTTTAACATTTTTCTAAGTGTTGACATAGTTTGACAAATGTTCTTTCTTTTTCTTCATGCATTTGTTGATCTAGAATAAAATTTCTCAAGGTATTGAGCTCACCTCCATTTTGTGATTTTCATTTTTTTCTAGATAATAAAAGACAATACCTTGTAGGATTTAAGTACTAATGAGTTATGAGTGTTCTTGCATCTAGGCATGAAGTTGACCTCATTTACCTTTGGTTCACTATAATTTCACACCATTGACCTCCTTTAACACCTATGTCAGCAAGCAATGATAGCGGTGTATTTGTTCATTGCACGTTTCATGAATCTTTATAATTAAGCATTGAGTTGAGTTAATATTAGTAAAAAGATGCATAATTGAGATGATATGAATGTATTTCTTTTCCCTAATCAATCTATCTTCTATTGTTATTGGTAATATATTTCATTTCCATTTTAGGAACCAGAACATACTATGGATATTTCAAGTGGCAATAATAATCAATCAACTATTGATTGGAATAAATTATTCTCTTAAGGACTAATTTTTAACCAAAAAATCTTTATAGCTTTATCTTTTTTCTTTGTTGATCCTTTGATGAATTGGATTTTTTTCCCTGCTAGGAGAAACTAGGTGATGCTTTCCCAATTTAACTTCAAGGAAGAAAAGATGCAACAAGAGTAACATTTTTTTACTTCTTTGAAGATGCATTTTTGTTTTGTTTCATATATTAAAATATGAATTTTTATATGATATGTCCTCTATTGATTGTAGTTTCCAACATGTATATGGAATTGTTTAGCATATTCATGATAGCATGAAACATTTATATAGGATGATTCATGGTATTTTATCTTGTTTTCTTGAATTTGTTCTTCATGAAAATTATATAATACAAGATCTTATCTTGCAATTGAATTTGCATGTTGACTATTTTACTTCTTATACTTGTATCAATATTTGTGAGTTCCTTAATTAATGTTTGGACAAGCCACGCATTTATATGAAAATTATCAAAAGGTACAACATCATTTCATATTTAAAATTAACTCTAACAAAGAAATATGGACTATCATAGCCATGGTTGTACAAACGTAGTATGGACATTTGTGTGATGGTTCTTAATTCTAGCCATTTTCTATGTTTTTGGCAAGAAGTGAAACAAGAAACATGGGACCTAATGCACTTTTTCTAAAAATGATAATTAATTCTATTCAATTATAATTTTTTTAAAGAAATATATCATGTTATATAATTGCCAAGGTCTTATTTAACTACACTTTTTTGTTTTACAATTGGTTCAAATAAGGAACATTATATTTCATAGTAGGTAATTTTCTAGATGGATAAGAATTGGTTAATTCTTAATGATAGGAGTTACTTGAGAACTTAAATGGAGTAAAGCTATTTTTATCATTTACATTTTCCAAATAGTGGTGTAATTGTCAAGGATGATCTCTTTGCAAGTAGAGTTGTTTATTATAAGACCTTCAAATTGCAAGTAGGAATCATGGTCTATTGATCACTACTCAAATATCACTCAAGTGAGTGGATCTTTGTAATTATGTTATAATTATATTTTTTAATGGTTGATTTTAGATCAATAAGAAAATCTTGCCTTTGAGGATGTTTATGTCTAAATTCAACAAGTCATCCTTTTAGAGTCATTTTGAAAATCAATCCTCTCATAAAGCAATATATAATTATTTTCACTCGTTGGTGGCAATTTGTAGGATTCTGAGTTTTGATATGCTAATTCTTTATCTTTTTAAGGGAAAATAATATAGACAATGAAGAAGGCTTTTTGAGACGCTATCATGGAATGTATAAATCATTAACAGCCATGTTATTATCAAGTTGTTTAAATCATATAAGAGGTAATGGATTAAATTTATGAGATGGCCCTTCAAAGTTGATAGAAGCTTATTTAGTATTAAAATGTGATTTTTATTTAATCAAACTGTAACAGGTTTCCACATTTGTAATTTGTTTTATGATAGAGGAACACAATATATGCACATATTGATTTTACACTTTGTAGACTTCATAAAACATCCAAGGTGATTTATCCTTTATTTTGGTTGTTAATATTTATACTTAATCAGATGATTATGAATTCTAGCTCATTTTGTCTAGTCTATGTAACCTTTTGCTATGGTATACTTGAAAACTCCTCTTGCTAAACTAGTGAAGGGAATGAAGAAATCAACCATAGAGGTATGGCAAGACAAGTTTTACAAGAAAACTACATACTTCCCTAAACTATTTCCTTGTGTGGTGGTTGATCGCTTAGATATCTCAATGTAAGTTCTTGATTTAAGTTGTTATTCCTTCTTTCTTTCTTTCTTTTTTTTTTTTTTTTTTTTTTTGCTAGATGGAAATGTGGACAAATTTACTCATAGTACAACACCTTTGAAATTATATATATATATATATATTGTTAGTTTTATTCCACCTAAGAATCTTCATTTACAAGGTTAGTCAAGTAGGTTTTCATATGTTCCTTTTTTGAGATGGCCATCCAGAGTCTCTTAAAAACTTCTTAAGTACTAGGAGCTACCTTCTACAATGTATCCAATATTTGTTAGCTTAATATTGCAATAATTTAATTTTCATTTTCTTTTCTTGATTACACATGAGAGTTCATAGTATATCTTGCTCTTATTCAATCAATCGTATAAATGTACTCCAGCTTCTAAAGATACATTTATTTCTAAAGTTTGTATGGATTAATGGGTTATTACTTAAATTTCCCGCCATGTACTTTACCTTAATACTACTAATGTGCAGTCTAGTAGTTTAGTTCTATTTATGCTTTTATCTACTATAGTACTTTGCAATGCCATAATACTATTCCATTTATTTTCATATTCTAATTTAATTTTAGCTATAATTTTTTATCTTTAGAAGATATTGCAGTTGGTCAAACACTTAAGCTTTCCCCAAGCCAGTTGGCAAAATTTCAAAATCGCAGTAGAAATTTTGAAATTGAAAGGCTACAAGACTTTGAGCAAAGAGATATATTAGATCAAAGTGATTTCTTTACTTCTTTTAGTTAACCGGTTTTTCCTTTTTCTCTATATTTGCATTGGCTAAATATGTGAAGCATTTCATCATATCTATTAAACTTTGTACAAGCATAACATTTCGAGTCACCATTTTCTTGGAAAAATCTTTGCTAAACATAATATTATAATGTTTCACAATGTTGCATTTGATCAGTGTTCTCAAGAAGTTTATTTTACTTTTGCTTTCAATCATGAGAAAATTTGAAAAAAATTATTTGAATGTTATTTGTTATTAGATTCATTAAGAACACACCCTCTACCAAGATTCCCATTATAAAGCACATGCATTGATCAAATTTATCTAAAAATGCTCACTTTCAATATTAACATTTTCTATATATCTTTACTCTAATGAATTTTTCTTTAACCTTTTATACCCTTAAATAAGCACATTATACATAATTAATTAAAATACATTAACAAAGGCTTAGGTTAATTGCTGTATATAAATAGAGATACACACGTTAAACAAATGCTTTGCTACATCATCTGCCGTCACTAATCTAAGTGCAAAGAATCCGTGTCCTTGCACAATGCTTTGTAGTGGCTATGTTGAGGCTTTGTCTAGCTATCCCTTTCTAGGTTTTAAGCTATGCCTCAATTAATATATTTTAATTAATTCCTTCTTCTTGTTAATGTTTTAAATCCCAATTATTAGTCAATTTATCTAGTAATGAAGTATGCCAAAATGCTACCATTTGTAATGCTATGACTACTTCAAAACCATTTCAATTCTAGTATCATCCCAATAACTATTTCATTTGTTTCTTATATTTGCTTCAAATTTCTTGCATGCAACCAAATAAAAAGGAACAAATCCTAATAGTTTCTTTTTTTAGATAAAGTAAAAGAAAATGGACATATTGTTTTGTTGACCATTAGAACAAAAAAACACAAGCCAGAATTTCTCTATGCTAAACATGGCTAAAATCTTAAAATACAAAGATGTAGATTCTAGGTAGAATCATAAATGTAATCACAAAACATGAAACCAATGGTGTTAGTGTCATGAAGCAATATAATTTTGAGACATTAGTTTAGACATCCTATGGGTTTAAACCAAATGACTACCTATCAAGCACAAATAATATGAGAAATTAACATAGATACATAATCAAATTCAGTAAGCCACACCCAAAAATTAATAGAAATATACCATATATATATATATACCAAAAGCATACCCTTTGCATTCTTCTTCTTCATTGATTGCACGACCTCCGACCTTCTGCATTCTTCTTCTTCTTCTTCACTTTGTCTTCTTATGCATCTCTTTCTCTCTTTAACTTTCATTCTCTCATTCTCTCTTCCTATGTGTCTCTTCTGGGCTCAAATCCTCATTCTCTTTTGTGTTTGTTTCACTTTCAAGTCCTTGTTCTCTTCTACTTCCAACCCTATGTGTCTCTCTCATTCTCCTTTATGTGTCCTCATTGTTCTCTCTTCTATCATTCAAAATGGGAAATTAACTTAATGTACTTAAGGGTAAATAAGAGGGGGAATGAAACACAAGGAATTCCTTTATACATCCAATACTACACAATAGTACATGGCTTATGTCTAGGTTATAGCCCATCACAAACATCTTGCTAGTAAAGTTCTTGTGTCTTTATAATATTATCGTGTAATAATTGATAAATTAGGAATTGAACTAAATCTAATACAATGAAATGGGAACACCCTAAAGTAAGGAAAATTAAGTCTAAATGAGGTTAGGATGTTAATTAGAACATCTTAAAATATGGATTAGAGCCGAAGCTTAGCCCAGAATCGAAGCCAAAACGACCAAACAGAAAGTTACAGAGGCCAATGATATTTTTGTAATTTAGGGCAACTTTTAGAAAATTCAAAAGAGGAATCTTTAAATGAAAAAATTGAGTTTTCTAGGGTTTTTAGATGCCCTAAAAACCATAGAAAATCCTAGAATGATCAAAACTCCTCCGGTTTGCATTTTTTAGTGTTAGTTAACCAAAACTTTGACTGAATCATTCGATAAGGTTTTAAATCCAATTTGGGTGAAACCAAAAGTATTTTATGAATTAGATGACCTAAATTTTATGATAGAAAAGATAATTCTCAAAAAAGAATTGAAATGAGCCCAAATGAAAAGAACTAAGAGAAGGAACTAAATTGTAATTTTTAAAAGTTGTATAAATCGACCCTTGAGCTTCTTAAACATGTCCCACTTCTACCATTTTGTAACACCTTCATTTGTAGCTCATACCCATCATGCCTTACATGCTCATATACATATGGGAAGCATAAAAGAGAGATCATTTTCTTTAGGTTCATATTCTTTCTCTATGGCGTCATGCATGGGTAGACATTCACTTTAGTGTCACATGGACCGGGTGAGCTCTTTATATGCATCCTCATGTTTAATTGCACTATTAAGACTCATTTCAATCCCAAAAATATGCTCTAAACCCATGGAAAGCAAAAAGGGATATGAGACATGCAATTACGTTTTCGACAGATTTGGCCTCATTTCTGAGCAAGGTTTGGAAATTCATAACTAAATACAAAAAAATCAAAAACATGCTCTCCTGGTCACTTTGGAAATATTAGACTATCTAATTCATGGGAAAAATATATGCAACTATAAAATCCCACACATAACGCGTTTTACATGTGAAATCATCTGGAGGTCGGAGGAGGCTCTGCTACTGTCGCAATTTACTGATATGGAATTCAAAAATGTCTAAATAATTCCACAAAAATCCATTGCATGTGAATGATATCACTATGGAAATATGTGGATGTTAAATAGAGAGGAAAAATGTCTCCATATCAATTCATCGAACCAAACTCCCGAAAACTGATGAAATAGTACTTCGGGTCTGGTAGGATGACTGATTCTGGGCTGGAACTTTGAAATTGCATATCTTCCTCTCTAGACCTCCAAATGAGGTACTTCTAGTTGCTACAATTCAATTTGACTGTCTAGTTTCTGCCTATAAAATTTTTTAATCATTAGATCACTTTTGCCCCTCGGATGACACAATTCTCCAACTGACCAAATGTACAGTGTTTCTGGAAATCCGAATTTCTGATACCAATTTTGAAAAATCATAGAAAATTCTATAGACCTCTAAATGACTTGATCTTTAGCTTCCAAAAAAGCTCTAGACAAGATCTAGTCACATGCCAAATTTCAAGGTAAAAAGAGGTCATTTGGTCAAATTTGGATATCATGGGCAAAATGACCAATTTTATATGTTAAATGAGGCTTCAAGGGTTCAAATTTGCCTCTTCTACCTCTAAAGCTCTATGAGCACGTGGGAATGCATCCACATAGGCTATTAAACATGACTCAAGTGTCTAACAACCTAGATATGCAAAACTCACTCTCCCACACTAACACATACACCTTGCACATAATGGCAAAATCTTACTATTCATACCGAAAGCTTGCTACATCCCTCAAGATGGTTCTAATTCTCACACATACATGTTATATACATTTATTTACAAGTATTTAGACTTGATACATCATATACATCATTAAATTACATCCTCTAGCTTAACTACAAAATAGAAACAAAAGGCTCTTTTACAATCCCTTCATTGAGTTCCCTAGCTTCAAGCTTGGTGGCTCCCATCTCTTGCCTCACTTGGTCCACCTAGCATGGTTGGATGGTGGAGAGGGGGAGTGAGATTCAAAGAATCTCAATATCTCATCTCTCATTCAATCATACACATAAAGTATGCAAACAAGTCTCACAATGTATGCATGGGTATGTTAGCATGTGAAATCATAAGAAAAGCATTTGCAACATTTGAGTTGGCCATACATAAGAAAAGCATTTTCAACATGTAAGTAGGCCATACATAACATATAAAAGCTTGCCAAGTAAATGGATTAGCCTCACCCACTCACTTGTGGATTTTGGACTTGCCTCACCCATTCTCTAAGAGGTTCTTAGACTCAACCCTTGCTCTTTGGGAGTCAACCTCACTTTTGGGAGACTCTTTACTTTGTCTCAACCAACTTGAGGGTTTTTGGCTCATCCTCACCATGGCTAAAGGATTATTGGCTTTTTCATACTCAAGCAAACTCAAGAAACCACATAAAACATCATTGAAATATATAAAGCATCATCATGCTAGCATACTTCTCATGGTTCAAAACATACATACACACAAGCAAGACAATGTAAGCACACATCTTATGCATGAAAGAAGGTGGAGAGAGCTACCTTATTGGCTAATCACAACTTTTCCTTTCAATTGTCTCCTCCCTTGTTGGTTTCACAACCACTTCTAGATGGGAGTGCTTTTCTTGAGCCTAATCATACAAGAAACATGAAATTATTCTCTTAACACTTTATTCATGAAGCTAGGGATTTCTTTCTAGCAACCCTACTAAGCATATAAAGCTAGAGGTTCTTTCTCTCACTAGAAACTCATCAACTCTCCTTCCTCTCTCAAGCTCTCAAGAAGGAAGCAAGGGAGAAGTAAAGATATGTGAGTCTTGGTCTTCTTCAAGAGGGGTTTTCTACTCTCCCTCCTCTGAACCAAACTCAAAACATGGCTACTTTAACTACTAAAACCGTGGGAAGAGAGGATAAAGGGAGAAGAGCAACATACTAAGAGAAAAGCCATGGAAATCCTTACCTTTCTTGTTCTTCCTTCCTCTTCTAGGCTTCTTTCTCTCTCTTCCGTCCTTTTCTCTATTTTAGAGTGAGCTCAAGTCGGTTACAGAGTGAAAGAAGGAGTTGGAACGCTTTAAAAAGTCAAATCCTCTTTTTTCATGTTTTTCCAGACTAACCCTCGCTATAGCGAGCCATAACCCTCACTACGGTGAGCTCGTGTCAGTCCCAGACTCCTGTTTTCGCTATGGCGCCCGCTATAGCGAGCTACGCCCTGGTTTTCGTATGGGATGCCTACACTCACTATAGCTAGAAGCATTTTCACTATATCGAGAAGTCACTCTCGCTATAGCTAGACCATTTCTCGCTATAGCGAACAGGTACATTCGCTATAGCCGGACTGTAGCTAGCAGACTTAGAAAATTTTCAACCCTTTAAAAATTTTCAGCTTTTCTTTTCTTTTTCTTTTTCCTTTCTTTCTACTCTCTTTTTCCTAGTTGTTACACATTTCTTATGACCGACTTTCTCTACTCTAAAACAAATCCAAGCTTTGCTCAAAGTGGTGCACCAACTGAGGGAGCAAGGGGAAAGAGATTCTATAACATCTTTTCTAAGTACCCATTTCTTTGCCCCCTTTTTTTTTATTCCTTAACAATAAAGTCTAATTAATAGTATAGCGGAATACGACAATAATGGAAATACACTATAATTCATACAAACTAATTTAAGAGTTCCATCGTAGGGGAGCAGGGTCATACAAGTCACATCATATCAAAAGGGGATCTATTATATAACTATCCAAAAAGAAAATCCCCAAATAACAAAAGAGCCAAAAAGGTCAATCCTCTATGTTCATAAAAAGGTCAGTGTCAACGACTAGGCCTCTGTTCATGCAAACGAAGGAGCAGGTGGGTCAACTCCACCCACTGGGAATATATAGGATTCAAGCTCCCCTGGGGACACAAAGTACACTGGTACAATACGAACAACATCATCACATGATATGATGCGTATATTATGGATGACAAAGATCCATCCCCAGAGTGGGAACTGGATCCACTCCGCCTGGAGTTCTAGGGTCACTCGATAAATTGGTATCTAAAAAAAGTATAAACCACAATAGAGTGAGAAATAATTTTCTCAATAATATAGACAGAATTAATATACATAATATCTATGAAGAAGAGTCAAGCAATTTTAATAGACAGCAAGTAATATGATGGCAAGACAGTTAATTTACTAACCAATATAAATGGAGAGATATACTTGTTAGTAATATCTAACGTGAATATAAAATAGCAAAGTGAATAGTCATATTACATCTAAAGATAAAACACGAATGAACACAAGAATAATCTTAACGTAATTAATATTCAATAGTTGCAAGATATTCAAGAGATTTCTACATGCATAGAATATAGAATATATAACAAAAATATTTATTCCCTCTTAACCATTAGGCCTTGGAGACTGCCAGGCTCAATATGTAACACCATAATGACTTAACTCTAACTAATCTCCCTTTACACTTGATTCCATATGATTTCCAATGAAAATGACCAAAATCGTGGTATTTTACTACTTTAAGTCGGGGTTTAACCAATCATATTTTGTCTCGTGGGTCCCGTGAACCCATAATTCATATTCTCTACTCAAACTCCATTTATACAACTCATACATAGCCTCAAACAACCCATGAACCACGGATATGAAGCCAAAAACCAAGAAAATGCAATTTCTCAAATGGGCCCAAAAGTCATATTTTTGGCTCTAACTTTGGAAAATCATAACTAATTCTAGAAAAATGAAAATCAAACAAGCCATAGCTCTCTAGAATTATCTAAGTGTTAACTTTACAGTAAAAATAATTTTTGATGACAATCTTAGCTTTTGGACCATGTTTGATGTCAAAAAAGAGACAGAGGTTCGGCTATCCCTGGTACTAATGCAGCTTGCTGTCATGAACTTCAAAAATCCATAACTAATTCCAAAAAAATATAATATGAGAAAACTATACCAATTTAAAAAGTTACAGATGTTAACTAGAGGGAAAAAATAAGTTCAGATCGTTTCAGTAGCCCTTGGACCTCGAAAACTAATGGAACAGTAACGAAGGTCGGATGGCCTCCCTGATACTGACACAAAACTTCAAAAAGTTCTTTCTCCCTCTACAGACCTTTAATTGATGTAGTTCTAGTGGTATAGGTCACTATAGATATCTAGTTTATGCCCATAAAATTTCATGACAAATAGACATCGTTTGGTCCATAAATGACATAGATTCATTTTTGGACCTAGTTGCACAATATAATAACTAAAACTAGAAAATTCTCCAATTTCAACAATTCACCAAATATTCCTTAGATCTCTAAATATTACCCACTTTAGCTTCCCAAGAAGCTCTCAATAGGCTCTAGAGACATGCCAAATTTCATATTAAGAAGAGCTCATTTAGTCATATCTTGATAGAGCTCACAAATTTGGTAATTTTGGTACCCAAAATGGTTCAAAGTGGGTCCAAATAGCCTCCCACATATTCTAGCACCTCTTGGGTAAGTTTTAAAGTATAAATATAACATATATGAAATACTCAAGTGGTCCAAATCATCATATATTTTAAACTCACTATGCTACAGGCCAAAATGTACTATTGCATACAATCCACAAAATGGTCAAATTCTACATTTCCATTACTTTGGCTCTCTACATAGTTCATATATCATTTATATATATTTCTACACTTGCTTAAGCATTTACATCTCAAAAGAATATGTATACATAAGCGCTTTAGCTTTCCTATACATCAAACTATGTGTGAGTGTGCAAAAGTGGCAAAACAAAGGCCTTCTATGCCTCATGGCCTCCACTCTTAGGCTCTTGAGCTCCACCTGGACCATATGAGATAGGAGAGGGAAGGGAGTGAGATTTATGGAATCTCAATAGCTCATACACTCATTCAAGGAAGAAATCAAGATATATAAATAAGTCAAAGTATGTAAACCATTAACAATTACACACCCACATGATTTTCATGCCATAATTTCATATCAATGCCAAGAATAAGCTCTAAGGACTTTTGGTCTAGCCTCACCTGAGTTTTTGGGACTTTTGGATTGGCCTCACCCTTGGTTTAGGGACTTTTGGCTCCATCTCATCCATCTCAAAGAACTTTTGGCACTACCTCACCCGAGCAATTTTCACAACTCAAAACATAAGCATATTGGTACCAATGCATCAAGGCAGTATCAAATGACATGTCTCACAATACAAGCGCATACACAAGCATACAATGACTATTACACACCCAAGAATGCAATAAGAAAGAGTGGAGAGCTACCTTATAAGCCAACACAAGCCTTCCCTTTCAATTTATCTTATCCCTTCTTGGTTTCACAATCACAACTAGATAGAGGTGCTTCTTTTGAGCCTAGGCACAACAAAGAGTATGAAATTACTCTCTCATAACTCAACAATTATTCACAAGCTAGGGGGCTCTTCATCAAGGCAAACCCCACTAAATATGTAAGAAACTAAGGATTCTTTCTCTAGAATCTCACTAACTCTCATTTCTCTCTCTCAAGCTCTCAAGTTGGTAGAACCAACATACTCAAGGAAAGCAAAGAAAAAGAAGTAAAGATACATGAGTTCTAACCTTCTCCAAGAGTAGTTTTCCACTTTCCCTCTTCTGAACCAAGCCCAAAACATAGCTAATTCAACATCCAAAACCATAGCAAGAGAGGATAAAGAGAGAAGAACAAATTTCTAGGAAGAAAAGCTATGGAAATCTCAAGCTTGCTTACCTTTTCCTTGTTCTTCCTTCCTTCTCTTGGTCTCTCTCTCTCTCTCCACAACCCTTTTCTCTCTTTTGGTCAAAGCTTAGGTCGGTTAAAAGAGAAGAAATGAATTGGGACACTTCAAGAAGACAAATTCTCTTTTTTCACACTTTTCTGGATTAACCCTTGCTATAGCGAAGCATAACCCTCGCTATGGCAAGCACATATCAGTCACAGACCCTATTTTTGCTACAGCATGCTACGGTGAGCAGCTCCCTGGTTTTTGTATGGGATGCCCGCACTTGCTATAGCTAGAAGCATTTTCGCTATAGCGAAAAGGCACTCTCACTATAACTAGACCCTTTCTCGCTATAGCGAACAAGTACATTCGCTATAGCTAGGCCATTTCTCGTTATAGCTAGCAGACGTAGAAAATTTCAGGACTTTAAAAATTTTCAGCTTCTCTCTTTCTTTCTTTCTTTTTTCTTTTCTTTTTTATCGGTTGTTACACAATACCCATATCATGTT
The DNA here is from genome assembly GCA_026724425.1 of Erythrophleum ivorense. Lineage (NCBI taxonomy): Eukaryota > Viridiplantae > Streptophyta > Magnoliopsida > Fabales > Fabaceae > Erythrophleum > Erythrophleum ivorense. Next base: position 10,165,739 of record JAIUCV010000014.1, read on the forward strand.
GCACTAGCTTCAGCAGGCTCAATACCTAAATCATGTTGCACTGCCATAACATAACATGCTCACCCTTGCTTCCTTTACAGAGGCGTCCCCCAGTGGTTACCCAAGGAAAGTCATATAAAATATCACAATAATATGTCATCCAAGCCATCATTTGATCAAGGCATAATAGGTGTATTTAGGAAAGAACTACCTTGCACAACTCTGTGCATAAATAATCCTGATAACATGATAGCATACTAGAGTTCGAAAATTAGTGGTTTAGATGTTTTTAAGTATCTTTGAGACTAGACATCCAACACAATAGTAGCTACCCAATGGCCAACTCTGGCACACACACACAAGGCTCACCCCTTATCCGCCCTATATATATCAGCCAGTCCTTTACCAAATAACTTATACTTATATAATCAGGTAGTAAACAACATATTATCCATGTCAACAAATAAGACAGTATATCAGTACAACAAATAGTGCAATTCCAGAACACATGTTATCACATATTTCATTCTTGACATAACGCTGCGTAATTTTCTAACTATCATAAATGGGCTCTAAAATTCATAAAATAAATATCAGCATAATCCAGATAACGTGTAGAATATATTAGGCCACAGTAATCATTCAAAATATATCAAATAACATCAGTAAAAATTCAAGATCTTCTTGGTCAACACTTTTTCTCAAAAATTTGACTTTTTATATAGCAATCCATAATTCTCCAAAATTTCATCATAGGCCTTATTTTTTATATAGATTAACCTAATTTAGTTGGATTTAAGAAAACTCTTCTTTAGGCATATGTACATGTGTTGGCCAAACCTATGCATTTATGTTGCCAAATAGCCACACATACATATTCAAGGAAGCTAAACAAAAGCCCTTAATCAATTTCTAAATATTTGCTAGGTATTCTACAATTTTCTCAAGGTAAAATTCTAGGGTTTCTTGCCACTTTCTTCATAAAAATCAAAGCTATATTAATCTTCCTCTTCCTTAGGCTTTCTTCCATCACTTCTCTATTTATTTTCTTTTCAATTTCTTTCATGGCATCTTGGAATACAAAGCTTCTTGATTTGTAGAAAAGTTGCCAAGATTAGGAATTTTCTTAAATCACATGAATCTATAAGTCATATATATGATTTCTCCCCATCTTTTCTTGGCTAGAATCCAAGGAAAGAACAAAATTTCCCATCTCTTCTTGCCATGGACGAAAATTAGAGAAAAAGAAAAGAGAAAATTCTTGGAGAAAAATAGAAGAAAAACCAAGAAGAAGAAAGTCTATCCATGTTACCTTAGCTCCGCAGTGTTTGATTTTTCCCGGTGGCTTTTCCTTCTCTCTTCCTCTTTCTTTGTCTTCTTCCTTAGGCCAAGCTTCTTCTCCTTCTCCTTCTCTTTGTCTTGGCCGAATTTGGTATGTGTATTTTGTGTGTGAGAATGGCATAAAAGTGTGTTATATATATATCTTAATTATGAATGGTTAAGATTTAATTAACTTTAAGGTGGAAGATCTTGACCTTTAGATTACATGAATGGTCAAGATTTAACTTTGAAATAAAAGATAAAATGTAGGCCTTTGGATTAGATCAAAGGTTGTGGTTTGATCTTGAAAAGGTGAAGAAATCTAAGCCATTGGATTGTTTCAACTGTTTAGATCGCGTCACGTTTTACGAACCAATATTAGTTGTTGGATTACCCTGGTTATTTTTTTGTAATGTGTAAAGATAAGATTGCTTTTAATGTTGCTTAAGTCAGCATCTATGTCATGCTGAAATTAGCGGTAACTTTTTCGTAATGTGTGAGATTTCCAAGATTCGCTGATGCAAGCCTGCGCAATCGCTCCGTAGCTTGTGCAGCTTCCAGAATTCTCTTCCAACTTCTAGCTTCTTCTTCACACATGGTGCCACATCATCTCTCTCCCTTCTATATGGCCCCATGTTAACACCTTCCCGGCTCCCTGGTGCCATGTCAGCTCTTCTCCCGTTAGACTTACAAAATTGCCACTGTTTCTTAGATTCCTTATAATATTTTATTTAATCAGTATTCTTTGAGTTCTCCGCTATATTTTAATATTATTTAGCCATATAGGGGTCTCATTTAATGTCTCTAACTATATATTTAAATATTATTTATTTTTCTAATATTTTATTATTTTAGGGTCCAAATGACCATTTTGCCCCTGGTAGCGATGTGATAGACAAGCACATCTATTCTTTTTTCTCTTATATCTTCTTTGTAATCCCAAATTTCTGGATTCTTTCACCACTACTTGGTAGATTTTTCTACATAGAATTTCGTGAGATAGCTAACATAGGTTTAGGGTTTTAGTTCGTCTCCGTATAAGCTTATAATCGTTTTGGGTCATTTTCTGGCCCTAACGAATCCAAAATTTCATGCAATGAATTTTATAATTTTCTACGTATTATTCCCTATTTATTGATATATATATATATATATTAGACTAGTTATGAATTCCCCTTCCTTTTAGAAAAATTGTCAAAGTTTGTTTAGGTGACAAATGACAATTTTTCCCTTGGGCCCCCTGGACCCCCTAAAATCTCAAAAATTTCTATGGGTCCTATTCAACTTATACTTATCATATACGAAACTATTTCATTCAAATTATTTTTATTAAAGCTTAATAAATTTATTACATAAAATACTAAATAATTAGAAAATCCTAATTTTAGGGATGTTATAGATTCAAGGCAAAAAGTGTAAGAATTTCTTACTTTTTCATATCTTTTCCTTCACCAAACCTCTTCTCCTCTTTCTCCTCTCTTCTCCCATGGTTTTAATTGTTTATTTGGACATGTTTGGTGGCTGGTTCAGTGGGGGAAAGAGAGAATTTGGGAGAGCTCTTGAAAGCATAAGAAAGCTCCTTTGAAAAACTTGTAAATATGGTAAGGGAACTATGGTTATGTTGCTTCTTCTTGGCTTCTTCTTACCTCCCTATGTTTGGTTAGATTTGGAATGATATGTTAGGGGTCTTATTCTAATCTATACTTGATAGGAAATTGGGCTTTAAGGCATGAGAAATAAGAATATGCAATTGGAACTAAAAGAGAAACTTTAAAATTCAAGTTATGATACCTAGGGTTTTTGTTGCATCTAGTAAATTTTGAAACTTTATAATGATAATCTAACATATGTGAGAGTATGTATTAGTCCATAAGAGGTCTAGAAGCTTCATGGATAGCAAATCCCCTAGGAAAACCAAGAAAACTCCATGGGCTCCAAGTGTGTGTGTGTGTCGGCCTAAGGAGAGTTCATGTACCTAGGGAGATTTTTCTTTGATTCCAAGGATACAAATGGCCTAGAAATAAATAATAGACACCAAAGGATACAAATGGCCTTGAAATTTGGAAGTTTAGGTTCCCTTTTAGGCATAAAGAAGAAACTTGATGTTTGACTCCTTGGATTGAATTTGTGATGGCTTTAATGACTTTCAATGGAGTCATGTGACTTAGAATAAGTGAGAAATGGGAACTAAGACCTTGAATTATATAGGTTGCTTCATTATGCCCTTGTATGGAAACATAACCATGGTATAAGCTAGATGTAACTTGTGTAGAGATTATATGAGGCCAGAGATGATTCCATTGATGTATTTGTGTCTAGGCCAAGCAAACCAAGTTCCTCCTAGGTGTGGGTGTGAGGCCAAACCCAAGACATAAAGAAATCAAGGAGAATTTGTGCTTCTTGAACCAAGGTAACTCTCCATCCTTTCTTGTATGCATTCTTTGGTTGTATGATTATCATTGAATGCTTGTATGCATATTTAAATGATGAGACATGCCATTTACTATTGGTTTGTTGTTTTGGTACTAATATGCTTCTTAAATTGCATTTTGATTGTGAAATTATTTTTTATGGGTGAGGTTGTGCTAAAAGTCTCTTAGAATGGGTAAGACAAAGCCAAAAGTCTTAACAGAGAGTAAGGCTAAGTCAAAAGTCCCTAAAAGTGGGTAAGGCAAATCCAAAAGTCTTAAAGAAATTGGGTGAGGCTAGACCAAAAGTCCCTAGAGTTTATTCTTGACTTTGATATGTTTATGTGACATGAAAATTGTGATTTAAATGATTCTTGAAAGTGTTTAGTGAATACTTGTACTCTTTGACATAAATATATACCTTGTATATTTACTTGAAAGGGAGAAAGAGCTATTGAGGTTCTTTGAATCTCACTCTCCCCCACTTTCCATTTAACCATGTCTAGGTAAAACCCAAGGAGCAAGGAATAGAGACCAAAGAGTATGAATGGCTATACTTTGACAATAGAATAACTTTTAATGTAATTTAATGTAAAAGTATGTATCTATGAGTTATTTTTTAGATGTAAACCCTTAACCAATTGTAAAATCATGTAAATATGTTATATGAATCAAATGTGGGACCAAATGAATGAGAATGTAGGATTTCGACACTTTGGAGCCTTGATGTGAATGTATATATGTGCAAGTAGGATAATGGAATTGAGCTCCATGATGATTTAAACTATTTGGGATGCTTTTATATGCTGTGTTCATACTTTTGGATGTGCTCAGATGGTCATGGAATGTGTGGAAGGCCATTTGACACCATTTCATACCACTTTGACCTTAAAATTTGCCATATTTTTAGCCTAAACTACAAACTGACCAAATGAACAAATTTGTGCATGAAATTTGGCAAAAATATGGATATTATCTAGATATTTTCATAGAGCTAAAGAGCACTATTTTTGGAGCTTTAGAGAATTTATTATGATTTTTTCAAATTGGTCAAATTATGCAAAAACTGTCACTGTCACTATTCATGTAGTTAGTTTGCTTTTTGGTGTCACTCAAGGGCAAAATGAAGTCCAATGCTTATAAAATTTTACAAACATATGGTAGGCATACTATAACCACTAAGAGCACCTAATTTGGAGCTCTATAGAAGGATATATGAATTTTTGAAATTTCTAATTTGCTGTAGAACGTCTTCTAGACCCAGATCATTATTCCATTAGATTTTGTAACTTAAATGATATTGTTTTGATCTGATATTTTTATGGCAATTAGGGGATGTCTTAAAATTTTCCAAAAAGGTATAATTTGCATGATTTGGATTTTTCTAGAATTAGTTATAAATTTCCAAAGTTGATATCTGAATATGGAACTAAGGAAAAATGCAAGTTTGCTTCTTGAAATTGTGTTGCTTGGTCCAACCCAAATTTCATGCTTCCAAGTGTGATATTTCTGGTCTAATAAGTGTGTTATAAATGGAAGATGATATTGGTAAGCCCATAAGGCCCATTTAACAAAAATGAAATTATTTTGGCTTATGATAACAATTGTTTCCATTGCTAAAAGTGTGAATTTCATAAAAATGAACATATTTGCCAATTATGGTATAAATTATGGGATATCTTGATATGGTGTGACATATCGTCTAGCCCTAGGCAATCTAGTATACTCCTACCACTTCAGTTTATTAATAGTTTCAAATTAGTAGATCTTGAATCTATGTCTAAACACATTACCAAATGTAGTGAAGATTTACATTCTTAGTAAAAACACAATAAGTTTTGGAAAACTAGTAATGGTCTAACTGCCACGTGTAGAAAATGTTTTTCTTTAATCCCTTGTCTAAGGCATACAAGACAACAACACATCATAACATACAAAAATATTTAGCATACCAATATGTCATAAAGCACATTTTGTATATGTCTGTTTACTTAACCTGTTCAGACTATATGGAAACATTAATGCATATAAGGAAATCATGTTAAACTTACCTTCTCTAGGTATCCTACATCTTATGAAGTCATTACATGATTACATGTATGTATCATAATACATATACTATATCATATATTATCATAGAATATCTTTCATGCAATATTAATTTAGCTTAGTCTTATTAGGATTAGTTAATCATCTTTATTGTACCACCTAAACTTGGTACATACCAGCATACATTATCATGTCATGCTATTGTGTATGCCCTTTAAAAGAGACTCATACTATCTTACATTGAAAACATTGATGATAGAGAAACCTAACTCCTAAGTTTTATGCCAAGCATCTTATACTACTTGATAGGGACTTAGGTTTTCACAATCATAGGTAACTTACTAAGCATCTAATACTACTTTATGTGAGACATAGGTTTTCAACACTATCAAAGGGGAAAACTATTCTCTCTAGTCTTTATGTTCATAGAAGATAACAATATGGACTGAAGTAAACATAGCTAAAATGTCCCCTAATGTAGATTCACAAACTAGAATCTAAAACCTAAAAAATTGAAGCCATATGTAGGTCTCCCAACTTTCAGTGACCCTTTTGCCATAACCTTGTCCTTGGGAGAATCAAGACATAAACCTAAAAGGGACTCTGATCCCCCTTGTTTCTACATGATCATACTTTCGCTTCTTTATATGAATGGAAAGCTATCTTTTTCTCTATAAATTAGCTTCCATTTGATGAAGACCATCTAATTAAAATTTCAACCCCCAAGAATCCTAACTTTTAGAGACTTGTTATAAAATTGGAAATTCATATAATCGCATATCCAAAGACTATCTCTTAGGGAGTCCATTTCTTAAGAGTCTTACCTCTACCATGAATTTATTTCTTATTCTGGCATTAAATCAACATCACATTCATAGTTATTTGACTATTTAATTATATTCCAAGTTATCTACATCATGTTTCATGGTGAAGAAACTGAAATAGGCATAAATAAGCCATGAATACATATATATGGCCCATATATAATAGTAACATAATTCAATGTTCTTTGAAAGGTAGAGGATCTATGCATGTTATAAGAAAAGGGAAACAAAATATGTTAATCCACTGATTCATATAGAAAACATATGAGTATTCTAAACTAGGCATGCATATAAACATATGCCTGCATAATAAACCCAGCATCACATATAAGCATTTTCTTATTTAAATTAATATTTTAGGTTATCTAGGTCATATTTATGGGGTACATATATTCTTTCTTTATGATTATCAAATATAGACCAGCACATGGTTATCCAAAATGCAAACATGTATATATGTACATATCATAATATTTAACAATCACAAGATACAGAAAAGACTTGATCAAGCTTATGAGAACATATTCATAGGGTTATCCACAAACTATCTAAGAACAAAATGTCTAAGAATAGAAAACTCCTAGGGAATCATGACTCTTATAGTGACTTTTCTATTTTTAGTGTCTTTTAAGGTCTTTATTCATATTCTTAGTCATTGGGTTGGCTATATTATCTAAAGTGTAAATCTTTTCACTGCTAACATCTCCTCTTCTAATGATTTCTTTAATCAAATAGAAATGTTGCTCTATGTGTTTGGATTTATGATGAGACCGAAGTTTTTTTACTTATGCAATTGCCCCATTGTTGTCACAATTGAGTCTAATTAGATCAACAATGCTAGGAACTACTCCAAATTCACTAATGAACTTCTTAATCCAAACAGCTTCCTTGGCAACTTCTGAAGTAGAAATATATTAAGCTTTAATGGTGGAATCTACAACAATATTTTGTCTGCCATTGCACCAACTGACTACTCCTTCATTTAAGATGAATACATGTCTAGAAGTGGATATTTTGGTCATCAACATCATACATAAAATATAAGTCTATATAGCCTTTAACTTTTAACTCTCCTCCACCATATACCAACAACATATCCTTAGTTCTTCTTAAGTATTTAAGGATGTTCTTAACAACTATCTAGTATTCTAAACTTGGATTAGCTTAGTACTTACTAGTCATACTAATAGTATAGTTTATATCAGGTTTTATACATAGCATATCATACATTATGCTACCTATTGCAAAAGCATATGGGACTCTACTCTTATCTTCCCTCTTTTTTATCATATTTAGGAGACATCTTATTAGGAAGATGAATACTATGTTTGAATGATAGAAGGCCTCTCTTACAATTTCCCATGCTAAACCTTTTTAGCACCTTATCTATGTACTAACTTTAGGATAATCTAATTAATCTTTTAGACCTATCTCTAATTCCTAAAATATAGGATGCTACTCCCGAGTCCTTCATGAAGAATGTGGTTGAAAGCCAAACTTTGGGAAAAACTAAATGATTTGATTTCTTTGTCAAAATGGATGTTCCGGCTCTAATAAGTTCAATCCATAATGTATCCTTGAAGCTTTCATACCTTTTGATTATTAAATGTAAAACCCTCAGGCTATGCCATGTAAATTTCTTCTTGGATGTTTATGTTATGGACTTTATAGAGATATGTCTAAAAGATTAATTAGATTATTAAATGTAAAACCCTCAAGCTATGCCATGTAGATTTCATAATCAAGTAAAATCCTAATAGACTTAAGCATAGCTGTTGGTGAAAAAGTTGCCTCATAATTAACACCTTGTTTTTTAGTATATCATTTTGCAACCAATCTAGTTTTAGAAGTCTCTATTTGTCTATCACTTCCTTTCTTTCTTTTGTAAAATCATTTACAACCTATAAGTGCAATACCTTTTGGTAGATCAACTAAAGTCCAAACTTAGTTAGTGTGTATGGATTCCATTTCAACTTTCATGGCTTTTAGCCACTTTTCATAGTCAATGTCAAACACTACCTCTTTATAGGTTGAAGGATCACCATTCTCTGTGAGATGTATTTCAAGGTTGTTCTCTAAAAGATAACCATATCTTTTAGGTGGCCTTGACTCTCTTTGAAACCAACATGGAGCTTATGTAACAACAAGCTGTATATTCTCAATCTTTTCAGGTTCTTCCACTACTTGTGGCTCTTGAAGTTCTTTAAATTCAATTTGACTCCCACTGTTCCTTCCTAGTACAAACTCTTTCTCTAGGAAGACAACATCTCTTGTAACAAGAATCTTTTGTTTTGTTGTAAGATAAAAGTAATATCCTAAACAATCTTTAGGTATCCCATAAAGTAACTCTTGTCTACTCTTTGGATAGTTTTTTCTGTGTTAAGTCTTTTTATGTAAGTTGGGCAACCCTAAATTTTAACATGATTAAGACTAGGCTTCCTCCTAAATCACATCTTATATAATGTCTTAAGCATAGATTTTGAAAGAATTGTATTAAGTATATAGGCTATGGTTTGTAGGGTATATCCCCAAAATGATATGGGAAGATTAGCATAGGTCATCATTAAGCAAACCATGTTCATTAACATTTGGTTCCTCCTCTTGAAGACTCCATTTGATTGTAAAGTTCCAAGTTAAATCAGTAGTGAGAGAATCTTATTCTCTTTGAGATAATCCATGAATTTATCACTTATGTATCCTTCTCCTCAATATGATCTTAAAGTTTAATACTTAAGCTAGTTTTTTTTATATATCTAATTTAAATTCTTTGAACTTTTTAAAGGCTTCAAACTTTTACTTTATTAAGTATATGTGTTAATACTGTGAATGATCATTGGTGGAAGTGATGAAGTAAGAGCAACCACCCTTGCAGTCAAACTCATGGGTCCACACATGTCTGTATGGATCAATTTGTAATACTTCAAAATTAATTAAGGATAATTATGATTAATTAGGAGTTGATATGGATTTAATTAAAAGAATTAATTAAGAGAGGTAAGCATTAATTTGAGTCTTATGATTAAATTAAATAAGCTTGGGGCCTAATATAGAAGCCTAATTATGCCATGAGTTTAGTAAGAACCTAATACTAGTTTTTTTGTAGGCTTAACTTAAATTTTCTGGAATCTCAAAAACTTAAAAGTAAATTTAATTGAGATAAGAGCCCATTTAGCCTTAGCCCAAACTTGGAGAAGTGAGTCCAAATAGGTCTTGGACTATTAAACCAACATATTCTACCCTTAACATTAAAATTTTGCAGCCTAACCCAATGAACCTTAGCCCAATTTTGAAAATAAATCAAACTATGGGTAATATTGGGCCCAATGGACCAACCCACTTACTCTAAAACCCTAGGGGACTTATCACTTTATTATTTGGGCGTCGAAGTTTGAGGGTTCTGCAAAACAAAGAGAGAAATTTCGTACATGTGAAAAGGTGGCTAGGGTTCCTCATCTTTTAGGCTTCGATTTACAAGTTTAGAGCAAGATTTAGCCAAGATAACTTTTATATAACTTAATTCTCTCTTCTTCCTCTTCAATTTGAACCAATTAGTTTCTCATTTGGAGCATTTTTATCTCCCACTTAAATCTGAAACTTGTTGCTTAGTGTTTCCATAGGGTATTTTCAGAGGTAGAGGCTATAGGTGTTGTTGGGTAAGTATCCTCTTCCCATTAATGTATTTACTACTATTTTGAGACTCCTATAGTTGACTTATGATATGGGTTTTGGTTTTATGTGAAACTACCCAGAAATTAGAGTGAACTATGGTGGTTTCTGGTGTGGGGAAGCTAGAACTCGAAATTGGAATCCATTGGAGGTTAGGTAAGTAACCTCTAGGTAGTCATTGGTAGTTCAACTCTTTGGATATCAGATTGGTTGCTAGAAATAATGATATTTGTACTTGTTCTAGGTTTAATGTGCATTTGGATTTTAATGGTAACTAGAAGAAGAGTAATTAGGCTTCATTGAGGTAACTGGGGTTAATTTTCTAATCTATGTATATGTTTATATTAATATGATATTTGCTATATATGTATTATTTTGAAAGCTAAATGATTAGTTAGCTACTTGAATTATGTTATGATTAGACCTTATGAGGCCATGGTGGAGCTGTGGTGTAGCTGCCACCCGTGCATGTGCTTCGATCGAGCACCAAGTTATGATAAGACCCCTAAATACACTGAGCCTTGGTTGTGCTCATTGGGGAGTTGGCGCAGTGGACGAGCCTCTCCCAGTGTTATTAGCCTTTAACATGTTGTATGCAATTGTTGGTATGGGACGGTAGTCAATAGTAGTCCAACTAGTTCATTTACTAATGATATTGATGCCTTCGATGTGTTTTCTATATAATTACATTATGATGATTAATCTATACATATATATGGAATTTTTCTCTTGTTACTGAAATTATATATCTCACCCCGATTGTGGGTTAACATTTTCAAGAACCGAACCTCTTAGTGGCAAGGAGAAAGAATGGAAGCCTATTGTATGGCTTGATAGCACATAGGTTTAGAAGCCTTATAAGGTTGGAATTGTGTAACAAGAATATTAGTTTTTATGTAATTGCCATATTGCATCATAAATTACCAAGTATAGGGACTGATTATGTAATATAATAACCATAGAATCAAACATTGTGATTGTAATTGACTAATAAATGATGAACTACTGTATGCCTTATGGCCGTTTAGCATTAGCCCTATAGATATATGTAATTGAACATTATATTTTGTCCGAGCAAACTTAAAAAAATAATAATGAAATCAATTTAGCAAAAAATATGGAAAAAATGACAAAATGAAGAAAGTCACTAGAAAAAAGGGTATTGGACTCATTTTCCCCCAAATTTATGAAGCCCAATAATTCAATATTGAAAAGAAAGGTAAAAGTAAAAGAAAAAAAGGAAAAAGGAAAAAGGAAAGAGCACGAAAACGAAAATTGAAAATATAAGCCTAAAAAAACAAAAACAAAACAAAAACAAAAAAAAGTAAAAAGTAAAAACATAAAAAGGAAAATTCAGAAAAGAAAATTGAAGAAAAAGAAAAAGGAAAAGGGGAAAGAAACTTTTTGGCCCAATAAAGAAAACTACATCCTAAATATTAAAAAAAAGGGGGCTGCAGCCCAACTCTCATAAGCCCATCAGCTGAACACGCAGATGTCCAAAAGTTAAAATTAAAAAAAAGGGACAGGAAAAGGGTCAAAATGCAAGGTTTTTGGCATTCTGAACCCCACTTCCCCTGTTCCTCCTTATTGACCTCATTAGCCGTAAAAGGAAAAGGCAGCAGAGGCACTAAGCAGCCCAACTCCTCAGATGAGCATGAGAATGGAAGAAGCAGGGTAGCATTTTAGAAGAACTAACAGAGAGAGGAGCAGAGGGTCAGTGGTGCGCTCAAGGAATTAACCTCCCCTCACGTCCTTCTCACCATCTAAGGCCGAGAAAAGGAGATGCAAAAATGGAAGAGGGAGACAAAAATGAGGATCAATAGAAGAAGAGAAGACATGAAAAGGGAAGGGGAGCCTGAAGGAAGACTAGAGAAGGGTTTGCCTAGACTTTAGGTATGGTTAACAAAAGTACATCCTGGCCCACTTTGTTTCTGTGTTTATAAGGCCCATGATTTGGCGGGCCACGAAGGTTCATGATTAGGTGGGATGACATGGGTAGGGGGTTTGTTCAAATGGGTGAATGCTAAAGATATCCCAAGGTTTCATTATTTTCTCTCGACATGACATTAAACTTGAAATAAAATATGCTTAAAATAATACAATTAAGACGTTTGTGATTGTTTGTATTTTTTGATATTTTGTTTTTAATATCTGTGTGGGATTTTTTATCCCCTCAGGCACATAAGGGCAAATCCAAGGTCATGTGTGGCAATAAGCCTTCTTGGCCCTTATTGGATTTCAATTTTGCATTGTAATAAGTTTTGGACTGGAATAACCACATTAAATTGATTTTCTTTTAATAAAAAAGATTTTCAAAAAAAAGCAAACAAAAAGAAAACAACAACAAAAAAAGAAAAACTAGAAAATATAAAAGATAATAGTAAAAATAAACTTTCCAAATTCAAAAGATAAATTTAAAATAATTGACCCCTTCAAAATTCCTATTTCAAAAAAATTTGTAAAGAAAAATTAATTTTCTTTAAAAAAGTAGTTAAATTCTTCTTTATAAACTTGTAGATCTTTCTTTCAACTTTCGTTTAAATAAAATCAAAAATCATAAAAAAAAGGTTAGAATAAAATAATAATGATAATAATGAGAGTAAATTATAAAAATCCCTAAACATCAAGAAAATTTTCTTTTAAGTGAAGGAGTAAAATAAACTTTATCTTTTTCAAATTAAAACCTGTTTTATTTGTGAAAGTCAAAAGTAATTTTTACTCTCTTTCCTTTTTCACCAAAAGTTAAAAGTTTCAATTTCATAAAATAAAGAAAAGGGACAACAAAAAAAATGAGAGAAGTTTGAGAAATCCTTTTACCCAAATAAAAATTTCATTTCAAGAACCAAAGAAAATCTAAAAGAAAAAGGGAAAGAGAAATAAAAAAATAAAAAAATCCTAAAAAATTGAAAAATAAATAACCCAAAAAATTGGAAAAATTAAAATAAATACAAAGACAAAATGAAATTAACAAAAATGGATCATTGACAAAAATAATCAAGAAATCAATCATAAAAATGATAGAGTGTCAAAAAAAGGGAGAAAAGCTGAAAATGCAAAGAAGTAAAATTAATTCTATTTTAGCAAATCAAAACACATTAACCAATTTCAAATTCATTTCATTTGCTAAAGAAAAAAGTAATTTTTATTTTCTTTGTCTTTTCACCAAAATGAAAAGAAAAAAAAAGAACAAAATAAAAAAAAACAAAACACCAATCTAAATATAGCTTTTGTTCGAATTACGTGGACTTTAATCCTTCTTAGAGGGTACGTAGGCCCTAGGCTCTCATTCTATGTCAAATCTATTCTTGTAAATAAATATTTTCTTCTAGTTTTATTTTTTTAATTTTTTTTCATCTTATTTTACTTTTAATTTTATTCCTGTCTTTCTTATTTTACTCTTTGAATTTCTTTTTATTTTATTCTTAATTTTCTTTTTTTTTCTACTTTTAATTTTATTTCCTTAAGTTTTTCCTTCCGTTTTATATGTGATTTATTAGGGAGAATTAAAATAGAATAAAAGACATATTAATTTTGTACAATTGACTTAGGATAACTGTTCTCAATAACGAGTGTAGTAAGGTACCTAACACATTCCCCACTCACAATCGACTCTTGAATCCAAATTTGGTTCGCAGACCGTTTTTTAAATAAAAAAAAGGCATTTCCAAAGTTTTGCTTTTTCAAAAATTAAAATTTTGGTGGTGACTCCTACTACTTTTAATTTTGATTTTGATTTTTGCTTTCAAAAATGAAAATCGAAATCTCTTTTGAAATGTTTTTTTCTTTTTAGGATGCTACATGATCGCATTTTCGAGTGTGACAGCCAAGTATAGGGACTGGTTATGTAATCTAATTACCATGGAATAAAATATTATGATTGTAATCAACTAATTAATGATGAATGACTAGATACCTTATGGCCATTTAGCATTAGCCCTATAGATATATGTAATTGAACCATTTTTGTTGTCATGGAACGAGGGTTGACTGATATGAAATCTTGTTGATCTCAGGATAGGGTTTACTATTTGAAAATGTAATCATGTGATATATTAGATATTGACTTAAACTAGTGAATAGAACCTTTAATGGAATTATGTTTGAGTAATAATGTTAGTAGTTTATGAATCCTTTACTGTCATAAATCTTGGAACTTGCTAATATATGGTAGCTAGATGAGTAGGAATCAACACTTAAGTCTTGAATTAGTAATGATAGATAAGTTGGGTAAATTAGATAGATGAAAACTATTAGAGCCTCACAAATTAAGATAAAATGGCCTTGGAGTGTTGCTAGAGGGAGAGTTGGAGAGTATAGGATGAAACTTAGGTAGAATTGGAGCAGAAGAGAGTCACGATGTGGCTACGAAGAGCTAAGCAGTGGCCAAGTGTTAGGCAGAGGTGAGGAATACCGCAAAGCGAGGTGTCTCACCGAAGTGCAAAAAAAAAAAATTGCCCAGGGAGAGTAACAGAAAGCAACCTCACCACAACGCAACATGTTCCGTTACAATGCAAGTCGAGGAAATCAGGTTATGAGTGTCCCAGTGGCTAGTTTTACTGTGGCTTAAGTTGTTAGGAATTTTTAGGATGCGCAGCGAAAAATTAAAACTCCAAATCCCTTCCCATGGATCCATCAATGTTGTTTAAATCGAGTAGATCTAGAAATATTTACTTTTTTATCAGATCTTAGAAACTGATCTACAGATTTGCTCCCTCTACTGGTATCCACATGAACTGATGCTCAACTCGAACGGTATGCTAGTACCTTTTATTAATGTCTGTACCCGTTCTTGGCAGAGAAGACGCTCTCTTTTTCCTCTCTCTAGGCACCCATATAATGTCTGTACGCTTTCTCTCTCTAGGATTTTTCTTTAGTTCTGTAGTTCTAGAAAACCCAAGCCTCCTACCTTTTTATAAAGATATCTTATTAGCGTTTCAGATATATTTGATTAATTTAAAATACATTATTTTAAATCAAATCAAATCAAATCAAATTTGAATTAAATAGATTAGTTTAAATTTAAGTCTATCTAATAGATTTAAATTTTAACTAATTATTTAATATAAATCTAGAACTTAATTCAAATTTAATTTATCTCATAAATTAAATTTAAAGTATCATATTAGTTTAAATTTAAATCTATCATATAGATTTGAATTTAAAACTAATTGATTTAAATAATTAAAGGGTATATATATATTTCGAATATACAAATATATATATTTCAAATTTTATAAATTATATATATATATATATATATCAAATATATATTTATTTATTTATAAAATTCTTCTACCTTAGATTGAACGTGACATTCATTGAATCTAGACACAATTTCAAATTCAATGAATTTGGACATAACATTTATTAAATCTAGACACAATTTCAAATTCAATGAATTTGAACATGACATTCATTGAATCTAGATGTAATTTCAGATTCAATAAATTTGGACATTTTAGCTCGAATTGACTCGTTCTTGTGTGCGACCCTGTAGGCCTATATAATGTTAGTAGTAGGTTAATAATACTATTTGACCCACAAGTCACAAGTGGTCCTTAGCAAGACATTGGGACTACCCAAATCATATAGGAATCGATGATTTGATACAACCTGTCATATAACCTTATCACATCCCTTTTGTCACACAATATCTAGATCAAGTATGAGGCATAGAAATGTCATCTTTATCTTACTTGATTGTCACTTTCTCAATATACAAATATATATATTTCAAATTTTATGAATTATATATATATATATCAAATATATATTTATTTATTTATAAAATTCTTCTACCCTAGATTGAATATGACATTCATTGAATCTAGACACAATTTCAAATTCAATGAATTTGGATATGACATTCATTGAATCTAGATGCAATTTCAGATTCAATGAATTTGGATATTTTAGCTCGAGTTGACTCGTTCTTGTGTGCGACCCTGTAGGCCCATATGATATTGGTAGTAAGCTAATAACACTATTTGACTCACAAGTCACAAGCGATCTCTAGCAAGATATTATGACTACCCAAATCATATAGGAATCGGTGATTTGATACAACCTGTCATATAATCTTATCATATCCTTTTTGCCATACGATATTTAGATCAAGTATGAGGCATGAAAATATCATCTTCATCTTACTTGATCGTCACTTTCTCAATCTACGTGCAGACTGATAGTACAAATGGAAACCCTTCCATTCAAGTACGGTCATGCATTTTCAGTCTCACTCATCGAGGGGCCCAGAGATATCTCTCTATTAATCAAAGGGACAAATCCTATCTTGACCACTCATCTTCTTCTACATGAATTCCACTATACCTAATTATAGCCTTTATGATCACTCGGTTAAAGATGACTTTTGACTATGCCAAAAATAGTGTTCTTCATGTTGGAAACTATAGTGATCTCAAGTCTAAGGGCTCAATGATACGGTTATATATGAGATACGCTTATGACTTAATCCATGTAGCTATCTTATAATGGATTGATCTAGCATCTTGTTCCCTAACAAGTGCCTATGATTTTGATTCGTATCTTTATACATGACTAACACATAATTATCAATCAAAATCATACTAGTCTTAGTTCATCATCATTCCGACAATGATGATCAACTAGGGATATTTAGGATAATTAATATATTTTGTCCAAGGATATTATTATATAGAACATTCAAATAATAATAATAATAATAATGTAATAAAAGAAAACTCTTATTTCTTAATAAAGTATAATATTTGTAATATAATGATTGGCTTAGGGCACAATCTCCAACACAAGTATAGCCTGCTGCGGTGTGAATCGTGAAAATTGCTACAGTAGCTCTAGGATGCATTTTCGCTACAGTGCCACATAGGCTCGCCGCAATGAGATCTGCAAAAATGTGAGAAATTGAACCCGAGAGTAACTTCGCCATGGCACAAGATGTGAAACTTGATTTTTATGTTCCAATAACTAACTTAGCTGCAGTGAGGAAGGTCTAAGCCGCAATGAAAGTTCCAAAACTCCTATTTTTGACTTAGAGACCTTGAGATTTGTTAAGATAATGTTGTGCAACAACTTGGAAACATTTATAAGAGATTTTTGTGGGTTTAAACCAATAGTAGAATGAATCCATTGTCTTAATTGACAATCATGATCACGTGTGGATTCAATTAATTGTAATTGTTTAGCTAATGACCCTAATAACATCAAGATTCAAATTCTCCATTCTTTTCTTAATGTAATTAATTGTATTGACTTCAGGCCTTGATTCATGATTATTAACCACTCAATTAAGCATAATCATTGTAATTAAAAATTAGGGCCATTACATAATTCAAGTTTATTTGTGGCTCTTTCTCCATGTCTAGTAAATGGATATCTAGTCAACTTTCTAATGATGTAGGATTAACAAGTTGGAAAGTCCTTATATTCAAATGAGTAAAGGTTTCCTTCTTTTAGCAACTTCTTAATCCTATCATTATTGATATGACTTAGTTTTAAATGCCAAAAATAAGCATGATTGGTTTCATCAATTTTTCTTTTAAGATTAACTCATTCTATGCTCATAATGTTTCCTCCAAGTT
Source organism: Erythrophleum ivorense (assembly GCA_026724425.1). NCBI lineage: Eukaryota > Viridiplantae > Streptophyta > Magnoliopsida > Fabales > Fabaceae > Erythrophleum > Erythrophleum ivorense. The sequence continues at coordinate 10,183,565 of JAIUCV010000014.1, forward strand.
CTAGAAGATATAAATCATTATTAAGAACTTTAACACATAATAACTCTTTATTATGAGAAAGAGAATATAATCCACTTTTGTAAAAAGATTCATAACCTTTCTTGTCCAAACAAGAAATAGAAATAATGTTCCTAACAAGTATCAAAATAAAATAATGGTTTTTAAGTTCCAAAACTTTTCTAGAAGACAACTTTAAGTGATAAGTTCCTATGGTTAGAGCATCAAGCTTTGATCCATCTTCTACTTGTAGACTTACTTCTCCCTTGGTCAGCTTCCAACTTATTTAAAGTTTCTATACATTATTACATATGAGAAGCACAACTAATATCTAATACTAAAGTAGAAGCATTATTAACTAACAAGTTAATCTTTTTATCTTGACTTTGCTTTGGTCAACGTATAAAGGAACTCATGAAGTTGAGCTTGCATCTAATTCATGTTAAAGTCATGATAAATTGAGCAAAGGAACTTGGTAATGATTACAAGATCAGGTCTATACCTAATTCTTCATTTATCCTAAAATCATGTCCTTCCAATCACTCAATTATCCCAAGCATTTTCAAAACATGATTGCCAACTGATTGACCTTTAGTCATCTTAGCTCCATACAACTTACGAGATAGCTAGTATTTAGTAGTGTGACTTTGTTCACATACTACTCTTGTAAGTGAAGCAAATTTGTTGAGGCAATTGGCATGTTCTCATGTTGCCTTTATAACTCCTTTGACATTGAGATAAGTAATTAGCACTTAGCTTAAGTGTTATCCTCTTTCCATTAAGCATGATCAACTACCTTTAGCTCAGTTAAGTTTTCATTGGGCTCAAGTGGTTGAGGTCAATCAAGAACATAGATGATCTTTTGAATAGTGAGAATAGTTCTCGTATTACTAAGATAATTAAAGAAATTAGGTCGATGAACTTGTTTTCCTCAAATACTTTGGATAATGCACCGAAATGCTCATTTTAATTTGAATCGAAAAACACAAATAGATAATTAGCTATTTATTTTATTATGTACTAATAAGTTTGGTCTTTAAATCTAATCATATCTCCTATTATTTGTTCTAAATACATATGCCTTATAATACATATTTAAGGAAAATCACTTTTATAATTTTCCTTGGTGAGGATTGGAGTCCCTTACTTATTCTTTGTAACCTCACATAATATTTTCTTGGTTATAAGAATTTTTAGGAGTGATAACTCTTTATCAATTTGCATTTTCAATGCCCTTACCAATCATAAATTTGATTTCTAAGAAATAATCCCCTCACATAACAGTTTATTGGTTCTTACTTCTTAGTCAATCTACACCCACCATTTTAGCAAGTATAGATGATTGAATTAATAATATTCACATAATAGTTTCTTAGACTATTAGTTTCCTACCTCACAATGTCAAATGTTTAAAGAAGACATTAAGGGTTCCTCAGAGTGCAAGTCCCTCATAATAAAGGCCAAACTTAACTTAGAACAGAGAACCCATTATAGTCTCAAAGTGATGGAAAACCATGACAAAATATTTTTCTTTTTCAACTTGATATTTAAATAGAGTTGATAATGGCTTGTTTATCTATCCTATGTTATCACATAATAGTTATATAAAAATGGACAATTAAAAAAGGGTCTGCAACATCCAATGGTGTATTGATTGTGGACTTCTTAGGATGTGTGTATCATAAATACATAAACAAACCTTTTTTATATGATCTTCTCATAAATTCATTGCATCTTCTTCCCTTGACCTTATAACTAATGATAAGTATCTCTTATTACTACTTATATACCTTTCTATTATAGAAACCTTGAAAATATAAAAGGGAGGTACATAAGGAGGGAGTTAGAAGATACATCAAGTGAAATAAAGAGAGGCGAGGTATGCAGATCCCATTAAAATTACAATTCTAAATCTTGAAAAATAATATAGATCACACATATAATCTTATGTCTATAACCAGTCACCTTCTAAATATAATCATATTATATCAAGAAAATAAAATAAAATAAAAAGGGCATTTAATTTATATGAAATTGCATATAAGAAATAATTAAATTACCCTATAACATATTTTAGGCTAACATATGTCAATTATCACCATATATTTGTGATGCCAAAAATAAGATAGTTATTTAAATAAATCCAATTCATTTAAATAATAGGGAAGGACATACTTTAATAAGCTAAATCATATTTAATTATTAAAGATCAATTTCATACCCAATTAATTTTAATTTAGTCAGACTAAAGTAAAATAAAAGATACAGTGGTATTCTAATCAAATTAGGAAACTAATCATATCACAATTCATTTCCTAATTAAGAATAAGTTTTTTTTTAATATCCAATAGGTCTTGAAATGGGCGCTTGATGGCTTATCTTGGAACTTGATGCTTTGATCAAACATCATTCAAGTCATACATGGCAGCCCAAAAAAAAGTGGAGATCATAAGGAATATAAACAAAAAAATGAAGCTCTAGTACAATTGGACAAAATCTTGCCTTTCCATAAGTTTTCAAGAAAACATCTTTCATAAAACTTAAGGCACAATTAATGCATCTTTATGATGCTCTAAAAACAAGAATTATTCAAAAATTCAAATGTAAAAAAATCAAATTTATATTAAAGACAAAAAGTTAAAAAACTAAACAATTTGGTATTGTAGAAGTAGTGATTTTAAGATTTATGGATGAATCTTGAAACAATTTTCAAGATCATATTATGCCAATCTTTAATGCAATTTATGACATTTACAACAACATTAATTGACCACATATAAACATATAAGAATATCCTAAGATAATGTAAGTGAAAGAAACATAAATCAAGATAGTGTTTTATGGCATGTGAGATTCTATTGCAAGAAAGCATTGTTCATCCTAAATCTCCTTTGAGATTCAAATATTTAATACCCATCATACAATTCCATATAATTAATGAAAGAAACGTACTGTACACGTAGCGAAAATTTTAATTCGTTTCCTCCCATGGATCCGTCGACTTGATTAAACCGAGTATGAGATAAAATATTACCTTTGCAATGCGCTTTGTCCTTTTGGATCTCTAGAACTAACGTCTATGCGCAGCCCCTTCTACTGGTATCCACATGAACGATCTGGCAACTTGAAAGGCATGCTAGCACCTTCATTCACCACGTCCATACGCGAATTGACAAGAAGACGATCTTCTCTCTCTAGGCGTTTGTACACTTTCTCTCTCTAGCTGTACAGTTGGTCTCTCTCTCTAGGGTGACGGCTTAGAGTTTTAGAAAGCTGACTCCTTTTTGTATGTCTAAACCCTAGCCTACCTCTCCTTTTATAGAGGTATATTTAGATTAAATTAGTTAATTTAAATATATTATTTAAATTAATCTAAATTAATCTTAAACAAATTAGTTGAAATTTGAATTTATCTCATAAATTCAATTTTAACTAATTAATTTATAAATATATATATTTCAAATTGAAATATATATATTATATATATATCAAATAATATATATATACTTATATTTCGAATTTATTACATATATATATCATATATATATAATTATCTCACCCTAATTAAGCGTAACATTCATCAAATCTAGACACAATTTTAGGTTCAATGAATTTAGACATTCTTGTTCAAGTTGATTCGTTCTTGTGTGCCACCTTGTAGGTCTATATGATATTGGCAATGGGCCAACAGCGTTATTGCACCCACAAGTCACCAGTGGCCTCTAACAAGACATAGTAACTACCCAAATCACATAGGGTTTGATGATCCGATACAGCCTATCGTATAACCTTGTCACATCCATTTTATCACACGATATCTTGATTGAGCATAAGGCATGGAAATTTCATCCTTATCTTACTCGATCATTAATTTTTTGATTTGCATGCAGACTAACAGAACGAATGAAATACCCTTCCATCCAAGCATGACCATGCATTTCTCAATCTCACTTATCAAGGGGCCCAGAGATATCTCTCTGTTAACCAGAGGGACAAATTTCATCTTGACCACTCATCATCCTCTACATGGAGTCTACTATGCCCGACCATGACCTTTATGATCACTTGGTCAAAGGTGATTTTTGACAATGCCAAAGCACAGTGTCCTTCATGTTGGAATCTATGATGATCTCAGGTATGAGGGATTAGTGACACGGTTATATATGAGGTACGCTTATGACCTAATCCATAAAGCTACCTCATGAAGGGTCGATCCAGCGCCCTGTTCCCAATAGGCGCCTATGATTTTGATTTGTATCTCCATACATGATTAACACATAACCATCAATCAAAATTATACTCGTCTTAATTCATCATCGTTCTCACAATGATGATCGACTAGGGATATTTAGGATAATTAATATAATTTATCCAAGGATATAATTATTATAGAAACATGCAAATATAATAATTGTAATAGAAAAACTTTTATTCTTAATGAAGCACAATGTTTACAAATGATTGGCCTAGGGCACAATCTCTAACAATTAAATGGATCCTAATATGCTTACAAGGTGGGTTCTGATACCACTATTAGGAAGAAAATATCCCTAAAACCATTCTTAGGAAGAGAAACGAAAGTAGGATAATTTTAAAATACTTTCTATCGCTCAGGACCTTCTTGCAAGTCATATTAGAATCAGAACAAAAAGTTCAAGGAACTTACATTATTGTTGAATTGTTACACTCAGATGATGCTTTTGCCCTTTAAGATCACCAAACAAAAATCAAGATAGGATCTTGATTCTTTTTCATGAAACTATCCACCAGATCACACCCCTTGTAATAGATCATGCCTCCTCCACCAGATAAGTGGTTGAACACATTAATTATCCTAATAATAAGGGCTAAAAAACTCTTTAGTGAATTTAAGAACAATGTTCTTGATAATTCATGAAAGCAACACAAACATCTTACCTCTAGGTGTATCCACACCAAGGCAAAATTGAAGAAACTATTAAGGATCAAATTTTTTAGTAGGAGAAACTCCTCCCTTAGCATGTTCTAAGAGGAAGTGGTGACCTTAAGGGGAGTGCTAGCACTCCCTAGGGTTTCTATTCTATTTTAAGTGGAACTAATAACCATATTAGGAGTAGAACTATTTACCAATATACACTTTTACACTTTAATCCCTCTTGCATTACCTTGTACTATGTGTGATCCCTAAAGTTCATATTATATTAATAGTGAGAATATAACTTTTTATAATTGCTAATTAGAACCCTTTTTAATTCGTGAATTACAATTAGATAATCTTTTCCTCTTATAGATCATCAATGATATATAGCAATATATTATATGACCTATAATATAATGTGAATTTATTCACAAATTAATGAACCTTTCTTATTAATGTTTAATGTGCAATCACATCCCTCTATTACATGATACCTCTCCATGAACTTGTTTAGGTATGAATGACATGTCAAACCCTAAGTTTATGATATGCATGATTTTGAATGATGACTAAGATAAAGAACTTAGAAAACCACCTTTTCTAATTTCTCTTTTTCTTGTTATGCCATAGATTTAATCTAATCTCATCCTTATCAAATGAAACATCTCTCTCTTTCACTGAAAGTAATAAATACCTGATTAATGCACTCACATATCTTCATGCACATGACATTATATCCAATGACTACTTATAGGATAACTCATTGCCAGAGTCAAACCCTAATAGTATTAAAGTATAATATACAACATATATAAGATATTAGTGGTCATTCAAATTAAAAGAGAATTATACTACACCAACTAAGGATAAATATTCACATATTAGTGAAAAAAATTCCATTAACTATTCTTGGTGGGTCATTTCAATGTACTTATACTTATTATGAGCGCCCACGTGCTGACATTGGTGTAACCTACACAAATAACCTAGGGATAAGTCATCCTTATCTCTATGAACAGATTCAATAATGTGCTAATATTACTGGATTATTATTATCCTAAATTATAATCATTGGTTAAAAATTATTTAGGATTTATGTTTTAACAAAAACATAAATTCCTTTGAGATGATCAAATCATCATTTATGTTTCCTATCTCTAAACCTAAGGATAATATCATATTGTTAATAATATTGATACAATGTCAATAATTTATTAATAATAAAATAATAAATGTCAATGATTTCTTTTTAAGGACACTTACACTAATGGTCCAGTTAAGATCAATGTCACGTTAAGGTCTATGTTCAATCAAGGTCCATGCCTAGAAAAAGGGACCAAGTCATATAAAGGTCTCAATCATAATTATATAGAAATATTATGTCTTTAAATATAGATATACTTATGTGCATGTGTGTGCAGGTGTGTGTTCTTTACTTTAGAACATATTCAATTCCTTATCTTTCTAATTAACTTTGAGGTTCCTTAAGACCAACTCTTCCTTAAATATACACAAGCAATTCAAGTAATTATATTTTTGCTAGTCCTCCAATAAATTATGCTAGAACCATTCCATAAATTTTCATATGAGGATTACTTATCAACTCATAAATCATATGGCTCCATTTAAGGGTCTTAAACTAATTATTTTGCACCTAATTAATTGCCCTTAAACTTTTCTAAACTTGCCTTACAACATATACCATATAAACTACCCAAACCATAAAAGAAAAGGGCATAATAACACTCCAAAAGGCTTGGTGCCATGGCTTGGATCAAAATTTGGGTTGTCCAAAAGTTTTGGACAAAATGAGGAGCAATGTGGTGTTACTTCTTGGTGTTGCATTGCGAGCATAGCAAAATGTGTTCTATTATGCATTTTAGCATAGTAGCCATGTTTCAACTCACGCCAACTTCTTTTGTAGGCCTCCAAACTTTACCAAATTTGACATGGAGCTACTTTTTTTGTGTTACTTAAGCACCAAGAGAAAGCTAGATCAAACAAGATTTGTTTAGTTCCTCAACTCTTCAAATTTGCAAAATTGCCTAAGATAGTATAAATTTGGTCAAACAACCTCAACTCTTTAAAGTTGAGTGACCAAACAAACTCCAAAATTCACAAAATTTGGCGTGCTAATTCTCCTATATGGCAAGAATAACAATAAAAATTTAGACCACTTGGAGTTCATTTGTTCCCTTTACTTTTAACATCACAAAATGATTGCCCAGTTTTCCATTCTTTGATGATTATGAATTGATTTCTTTTTCTTCTATTTTTCTTGCAACTTTAGTATAACTGCAAGGGTTTATTAAGGCAACATTATGTTTCAGATGTAAGAGGAGAAAGATAGAGCATTTTATCTATTGCCACAACAAAGAAAGCAAAGAAGAGGTAAAATATATGGTTTGCCACCCATGGCTATCATCCATATGCAAAGATAAGGGATAGGTGTTCTTACTTTTGGTTTTGTTGCCTTGCTTCCACTCCTTCTCTTTCTCCTTCTTCTTCTTCTTCTTCTTCCTTGCTATTATTCTCACTCCCTCTTTCTCACACTCTCTCTTTTTCTTTCTTCTCTCTCTCTCTCTCTCTTTGTGTTTTCTTTTGCACGTTTAATGCCTTTTTTATTTTCCTCTTGGTTATCCAATGGAAGGAAAAAGTTGAGAGGAGAGGATGTTCATAGAATAAGAGGATAGCTGGCTTTGCAACAAGCCAATTTTTCAACTTCTTCTGCACACTTTTTATTATAATGTTTTAAGTCCATTGAGTTTTGACCTAATTTTTCTCCCTTTAGATGTTGATTTGTTAAAAGTTCTAATTATAAAAATTGTTTTGATCATCAATGCAGTTATCTTCATATAAACATTTCTTTTTAACTCCATTTTTTTGAAAACTTATTTTGAGCCCTTGAAAATTTATTTTAGTCCCTTGAACTCTAAAGTTTTAGTATTTATATTTTGACCCCTTAATTTTCATCTAAATATTTTTATTTTTCAAATATTTTTCTTAAAATTATGGGGCCTAAGTGTTCAAAGAATTCCTTCAAATTCATTCCCTTAGTATTTATTTCATAATTATTTTTTATTTAATAATTATAAATTAATCCCACTTAGTTCCAATAAATTCCTAATAATTCCTGAAAATTTCCAAAAAATTCTTAAAAATTTATCGTAGTATGAAAAAAAAAATCTATAATGTCTTAAAAATCACAATTTACCTAAATCTCCAAAATTCTACTTGGAATTCATATTAATAATTCCTAATAATTATTTGTCTTAATTAATTAGTTAGGAAATTTAGAGATGTTACAGTTGTGGCCATTAAAGGTGTTTTTTTTTTGTGCTAACACAAATGTCATGGCTAAAACATATTTTGTTGCGACAATATATCTTTAGTTGTGACATTTTTTGTTGCCACAAAAAATATCTATTGTGACAACCACCTTTTATTGGCAAATTTTTATGTTGCCACTAAAAATACTTTTTTGTGGAGACTCATATCACCACAATAGGTGCCTTTAGTGGCAACATATGAATGTTACTACTAAAGATATCACAACGTTATTTTTTTTTCATATCAAGTAAATTTAAAGGATTTAGTGATAACTTTAAGACTATCGACACAAAAGACATTTTATGGCAATTATTTTATCACAAAAAAAAAGCTTTTAGTGGTGACTTTCTTATTAATGATGACTTTTAGTGGTGATTTAAGAATGTTGCCACTAAGAGTTTATTTTTAGTGGCGGCTTTTTTAAGTCATCACTAAAAGAATTATTTTTTAGGTAATGTATTCAATAGTTCAACACACACCATGGGCTCTAGATGTCCATATTCTAGAATGAACCCAAAATCAATTGAAGCATCTGAATTAGGGATAACATAAAGCTTTAAACATTAGCATGCCACTTAAACAAATTTTCAACAAACTCACGTTCATTGAGGTATGCAACTTATAGAGTAGAATTATCTGGAAGCCTATCAAATTTAGAAGCCCATATTCTAGAATCAATAGAATTTCCCAAAAAAAAAAAGATCTGTCTCAAAATTTACGACAATGTTTTTCAAACTATCATTTCAGTTAAGGAAATATGAATCAATTCATGTTCAATAAACTACCACGACATATTTTTTAATAGCATTTTTTTAAACTAGAATAAATACTTTAACAAAGTTAGATATAAGTACATTAGAAAAAATATACCTTTTTTTTTCCCTTACAATGAAAGGAACTCTACTAAGAAATGAAGGCTACCTTTTTCCTTTTGTGCGACTTACAAATTGATATAATTACAAAATTAGTTTCAAAATTAACATGATAAGAATCAAATTTTTGGCCCATTTGAAATTCAAACAGGCTATCTCTTCAAAATTAGAGGGGCAAATGCCCCTCTCAGATTCCAAGAGGGAGGGAGGGAAAGGGGCTGAGGGGAGAAGGAAGAGGGAGATGAGAGGGAAGGATACCTATTATGTGTGCATGTGCATGTGTGTGTGGGGGTTACAAGGGAGTTTTAGACAAAAATAGTGACAAATCAATAAGGGACATATCCCTTGCTAATTAAAAATAAAATCTAGCGAAAAAAATATTTCTTGCAGAATAATTACCAACAGAGATAATTTATTGAGAACTTTTTCTCACCATTCTGTAGCAAAAGTTGGCGTAAGTTTTTGCACTTTTTCTCTCTCCAGACCATAATACATCAACTAAGGAGTTTTATGCCATTGCTAATCCCTCACTATTTAGCACGAAAAGTATTCTCTCAATGATTCCCTCCCTATTTCACCGTTTTTTTTGTTGTAGGAAATCTTAGATCTTGTAATTTTAGCTAGCAAAGTGACAAAGGCTCTTGATCTTAGCTAACAGCAAAAAATGTTGAAACTTTGGAAAGCCTAGGAATGCAAAATCGTTTAGGAATATCACTTGCTAGAGATATATTGTCAAAGGCTCTTGATCTATGCGCTAAATATTGATCAATGCTGCGTGACCTGATGAGTCTGATTGTTTTAGTTATCTGTATTTTGTGATTTTATTTTATTTTATTTTACCAATCAACTTGTGGTTTGTTCCTCTCTTTTTGTTGGCTTTGTTGGGCTTGTTACTTGCCTTATTGATTGTGTCCCTCTTTCATTATTGAATGTAATCTTCCTATCTCGTCACCAGAAAAAAAAAAGTGCCAAATATAATTATTATTAAATTAAAAATATTTGAAGGAAAAAAATTATTATCCATTATTATCTATCTATTGTGATTTAATTCGAAATTAGTATGATTTAAAATGTTATATTCAATTCTTTTGTAATTTAATTATTCTATCATTACTGAATTATGTGGTATTTTTATCCTAATGTTATAAAAATTAATAATGTGAATGTAGAATAATAAATACTTTTGTTACCAAACTTATGATAAGAAAATACACCTTTTTAACCGTGAAATTAACTCCTTGAAGTTAAGGGCTTTGAATTTGACAAAGAAAAGTATGTATAACTTAGTTAGACTGATAAACAATATAAACTCTTAATACTTTTTCTTGGGGTTATTAGAATAGCCAGTGTTCAAGTTAATCTATACACAGTACAATTCAACCATTTTCTCCATTGGGTCATAAAAAATTTATTTACACCAATAAGATTAAGAGGCTTTAACAGTAGAATTAAGATATAATTTTAAAAATTTAACTATATAAGAACGTAATTAATCACACGTAGATCCAAATTTCTTCACCAATTTCTCCAATCCTATGCCCCATGAAAATGAAATCTGAAATTTGGGTGGCCTGTGGCCCCATTGTTCATTGAATGCAAGGTGTATGCATGCAACACAGACTGTAAAGTGAATGATGCAGGCTTTAATAAGGGATAAGGATAGGCCACACACGTGTCTTTTAGGGGCTCCACCTAAAGATTTCTCTTCGAAAGATCGACACAGGTTGCTGATTATGACCACTCCATGCCATTCTTTTCCGACGGTCATAAATATTATGACAAAGTCTACCATTCAAACTAGGACAAGAACAAATAAATAAAGCAGAAAAAAATTCAGTTCTTTTTTCACTTTCTCGTTGGGAATAGAAAAAGTGTAAATCACTTTACCAACTTTGGGTAAACTACATTTTCTATTATCTAATCTATTTGGGAGATATTAAAAGAATTCTTAAACAATTAAAGAAAAATTTAGATTGACGGAACCTGAAGGAATATTTGTCATATAAACTAGAGTTAGAAGAATTTATAGTCACAATCATTGAGATTAAGTTTAGAATGAAACTGGCCTTCGCGGTTCCAAGATCTTTGGCCAAATCATCTGAACCCACTTATCATTTCCAAATAATTAAGTTAAAATTTCAAATTAATAGCGTTTTTTATTTTTATTTTTTTGGTGATTTCCTGAATGCTTGTCAATCCTGCTTATCCACGCGCAATTTAAATTCAAAAGATATTATACGTACACTATAAGGAGTATAATGACAGTAATGCATCATTCAGAATAAAGTGAGACAAATTTTATAACATATTGTAAAAGAAAATGATATCAACATTTTTTAAATTGATTAAATTATACTTGATCATTCTTTTATTTTAAAAACGATACTCAATTATCCACTAATTTACCTTTTTTGTTAATAAAATTAATTTTTTACACAATATATTTTTTAATATAAAATTACTTGGTTAATTGTCTATTATATATTATATTAAGAATAAAATTATAGTCTTATATTAAAGTTTAATATTAATTTAGATACTTTTATCACAGTTTTATATTATACAAAAAATTAACTTATTTAATAGAAAATAAATTAAAAGAGAAGTTTTTATGGTATATCCGAAAATGTCAGGAAAGCCAAGTCTAACTTTTTAAATAAAAAATATTAAATGTAATTTAACCAAATTTAAAGAAAAATTAATATAATTTTCTCTATTCATACTCTATAATGCATCAATATCTTTTTTGATTGACAATGGTAATTTCTATGAGAAGGGCATGTGTATGGAAAGCTCGAGTTTTCCGTTGTTCAATTATCTTGAGTTTAGCATGATTCTTTTGGAATTTGTAAAAAATAATATTTTATTATATACAAAACTGGAGAAACAATTAGAAGATAGAGAGCTCAAGCTTTTCATATACTCACCCGTGCGAGAAAACATAAATTCATCTCATAATTAAGAATAGAGATAATTAGACAAAGTACAAGTATCATTCAAAATAGGAAGATTATGAAGTAGTTTAAGAATTTTAGCTCAATTGACATCTTTCACGAACTTAAAGCTAGAAAGTCTCAGTGCAGGTGGGTTCGAATTCTATCATTTTTCATTTTTTACTTTCTATTCCCAAAACTTTGTGCTTCTTTTGTAAAGAAAGATTATGAAGTAAATACAATTGACAAAAATATACGGTAAATATTTTAAAATGCATTCTTGATTTATTTATATGTTTTTTTATAATTAGTTTAATTTAATTATTATTTATAAATTGAGTATATTTAAAAAATGTTCCCTTAAAGTGAAATAACACTGCAATTTTATATTTAGACTTAGCTAAAATTATATATATATATCTGTTATTTAATTTGTTAATAAAAAATGTATGTAGAGAATACCAAAAAAATAAATAAATCATATAGTATTGAGTTATAAAAAAATTAACATATTATATTTTTTTAAAAAAATTTACTAACTTAATTTTTTATTTTTCATTATATATATATCTATATTTGTTGTGAATACTTCTCCTTCGAACAATTTTTGAGATGTGTCTGCAAGGGGGCCAAGTTGCCAACGTCTCCGATGGTTGGGACAAAATTCAAAAATCAGATTATCTGAGAATGTCATAAATGTAAAGTGCAAACTGATAAAGAAGACACTGAAGAACTGGGCATCCAAAGATGTGGGACCCCGTCAGTGAATACAAAAAGTTTGGCGCCTCAGATTATCCCACGTGTACGGTCCATATTATTGTTCACCTTGCATGTGATTTGTGCAGAGGCAGCCAGAGCAGTATCAGGAAAATGATATCTGATCTTTTTAAAGGGAATTAAAATACGAAGAGGATGATATATCTTATTGTCAGATAGCATCTTGAAATATGCCGTACGATCATAAAATAATATTATAATTTTAAAACAATAAGACGGTAAAAATTTTGATTTCTCAAAAAAGTTAAAATTGCTATAAAAAATGTTATTTTTAAAGCTTAAAATTTAAAGAAAAATTTTCAAGCACTTGTTACGTGAATTTTTAATTAAAATAAAATATTTGGATATTTTTTAAAAGACTTAATTATTGAGTTTTTTAGTAAAACTATGTAGGAGAATTTTTTTTATAATTTAATATCACAATTAAATTTTTCAAAAAATATGCTTTATATTAGATATATGACATGATGGCAAAAATCTTAACGGAAAATCAATGTTGTATAGTAAGAGATAAATAAGCTAAGAGTATGAGGATAATATTAAAAATAATTTTTAATGTTAGAAACTTTAATTTTTTTTCCCCAACTACATCATGTATAATACTATAGAGGACTAATTTCAACAAAACTTTATTTAATTCACTATAGATTTTTTGTAGTATTATATCATGTAGAATAGGCGAAAAAAAAGTGATGCAAAAGAGTAGTATAAGGCTCATTTTCTCTTTTTTTATTCTATTTTATGTCATATATTTATTAATTAAATATAGGATATTCAAATGCATTTAACTCTTAATTTCTTTTTTTCTTTTTCACTGGCTTCCAACAAAAATGGGTTCCAACAAATGTGGACGGACCTCTAACTTGGTACTGGTTGAATGGGTTTCTGACACGTGTACGCTCGGTCCACAGGGAACAAGTCGGGGATTCAAGAGACATGGGAGGATTTGTTTCTTCTATTGTGACACACTGATTGCTGAGAAAGTGTGAACAAGCAATTGTGGGGGACCATTATTCTCCTTTCCAAATAAATCTTTCGTGCTCAGAAAATTACTTAAATTACTTATTATTATTATTATTATTATTGATGAAGAGGGGACCATTTTGAAGTTGAGTTCCTTCTATCTACGGCCTTCTTATTATGATTTTGCAATCAGTCTTGAAAGAATCTGAGATACCTAGGATCACACAGACCAAAGCTGCATCGATCAAAAGATTGTTCATGAGGGGCTTCATCATTTCATCAATTCTTTTCTGGAAGAAAATGTTGCCCAATCACGTTTTGGTTCTGAAATTAATATTTTAGATCTTCAACTGCCAATAAATTCAATTGTTTATAACAGCACTAAATATAGCGGTCAAGGGTTTTTTTTTGGGTGAAATTACTTTGACTCAATAATATCGATAAGATATAATAAATAATTTGAAGATTTCAAAAATTATCCTGGTAGCTAGTAATTAAATGTAATTTTTTATTATGATTTACATTTTATATTATTATTTTCTTTAACACAACTCAATGATATTCAATTAGTTAATGTTTATATGGTAAAGGAAGCCGAAAAAAACCCAATTTTGAAATTTTCGAGATGAAGTTTACATTGCTTTTATTGTTAGTCTTTTTCTTATAATTTATTTTTTATTCATTTATAGTAACAGTTAAGTATTTAGAATACACATGTACAATTATGCACGTTTATTTATTACAATTTTTTTTTTTTTGTAATATAAATATGATCTCATTCAATTTGATTGTTGGTCCAATTAATCAATTAAATTAATTGACTGTGACTCAATAGTCTTAATTTTATTTACAAAAAAGGTCTTAATTTTAAATTTATCATTTAGGCCAGGCGAAATTTTAAATCATTGCTATATATGAACTCACAAAAATAGGGCATGAACATGCAAGATAATCGAGCTCCACGCCAAGTTGCTCTAGAATTGAAAAGCAAGAGAAGAAAAAGGGAAAGGGAGGTATTGAGAATAAAAATCATGTAAGAATATTTTGGAGATGGAAAAATATATTAAAAGCAATGATCAACCACAAATATGAAATATCCCACCAAGGCTTGCTTAGCAAAACCCAAAGAGTCAAAAGAAAAGAAGATAAAAAGAGAGCACAAATACCTTAGAAGAAGCAAGAAAAAGGAGACAAAGCATAAGAAGTTCCCATCAAGATGGGGTCCTTCCACACTAAACACATGCAGGAGTTCAAATACCTTTGTTTCTCATTGAAGAAATTTTTACAGTGTAAAATGATTTATTAAGAATCACTATTGTAAATGAGTGTCAATAATATAAAGATATAGGGGAATATTATAGATATAATATTTTAATTTTTTTGTAACATTGACCATCATTTTTATAATAGAAGTTTTGATATTCATATCAGGCTAACCCCACTGATAAAAGTTCTTTTATGGATAAACCCATCTGTATATTAGTTATTTTTGGACTTCAATAATAATTGCATGAAAACTAACAATAAACATAAAAATAAAAATAATCTACCATTTCGGCCTTTAAAAAAATACTTGTGCCTCAATTTATATGAACTAACTTCTTCAATGTGAAATGTAAATGATTTATGTGTATGTTAATTAGCAACTCATCTGAATGTTGCTAACAAAAACACAATGATGTGACAAAACACTGTACTTATGCCCAAATTAAAACTTAAAATGCCATTGTTTTTTCTTTTTTGGGTCAAGCATCTATGTGTGTTAATTATTTACGTCAATTACTAACGTTTTGGATAAACTTAATTCACATGAACAATTATATTAATATGAAGTTAACATAATTATAAGATTAAATTAATAAAACTTTTAAAATATGAGAACTGATTTAATTAATTATCTTTTAAAAACTACATTGATAATACAAAAATTAATAAAAAATAATTACCTGTGGACGATGAATTTAGCAATTAATATTTTTAAAATTAGACTAATAAAAAAATTGTGAAAATATTAGTTTATAATTCAATAATTGAGCCTGATAAAATTGTGATTGAATCAATTATAACTAAATATATATTTTTAAAATTTTATATATTAAAATTATAATATTATAAATAAATACTAATAAATTTTAAATTATAATAATGTTTGAAAAGTCATTTTTAATTAAAAAATAAAAATTTCTCATAATTAAAATTTAAGGGTATATAATATTAAAAATTGATATTTCTAAATTATATTAAAATTCACTTGTCATTAAAAAAAATAAATAAAAGGATTGATCAAACATATTAATATCAAAAGAGATGTTATTAAAAAATGGATCATAATAAAAAATAAACATTAAAAATAGTCAAATACACATCATTTGACTTTTGTTATATTCTCTCGTTTTTTTTTTAATTTTCTCTGTTTTGACTCTCTTTTTTTTCTATTATATTTTATTTTCAATTTTTTAAATTTATCTAATATGAATTATGATGTTTTATAGAAAATAATCTTAAAAAAAAAAATCAATAGCTCATTCAGCTATATTTTTAACTAATTTAGTTAATTTTTAATTGATTATTTAATTGATTAATTTTTTAAGCCAATTAAACCAAATCAAAAACCAATTTACTAATTTTCTAATTGAACTTGAAGTCTGATTTTATGAATTATGGGTGAAACACTCGTTTCATTAAGAATGTCTTACGATAAGAATGTCTTTGCGTCTCCATCACTAGCAGGGGAGTTCAGATATTATTTTACGCGACAATATTCAAAATTAAACTTTCAAAAATTGACAAAAATGAGACAAACGACGTGACCCATGATCCTGTCTTCACCGCACGAATTAAATGACCCTTATCTTTTGTAGAAGGGTAGACTGAATCTCACTCTTATAAGATTATATAGAATTATTAAGTATAAAAAAATAAAAATAAGAATAAAATAAATAAAAAATGACTCTTATATTTTCATTTAAAAATTAATAAAAAGAGTTATATAATATTAAATAATAATGATACCATAATAAATATTAAAAACAATATCATTTCTCTTCTTACTTCTTCATCATTCAGCCAGACAAGCGCTTCCATGCTGGGCCCCCATTAATATGCCCTTCCTTCTATGGTTGTGCCCTCAGTTATATGGCATTTCACCATTTGTACAAATCTCAACATTCGCAGAAGAATTAACTCGGTTGATCGATGCCATGTGCAAAAATGTTGTGGAATTTGATGGTTAGGGTTTGTATATATTCATATTTGTACACGTTCTCCTGACAACACTAATGGCCTCCCAGGGCCCACACTGCTATTTTGTGGACGGTGATTTTCCTCTTTTTCTTTTCCTATCATTTTTGTCAATGGTCTTGTTCCGTGGTTTACGTTTGGTTTCTGACCTCTAGAACGTCAACAATCTAATTCTTGATTTATATTATTCCAATTTTTTGGGTGAACTCTTATTTGGATCATTCATTTTAAAGTTACAATTTTACATGGATTAGGAAGAGAAACACTTTTTGTTTTGGAGTGATAATTTTATGTTTTTAGAGATATATTTTTTTAATAATGATATGATGATTATTAAATATATAATACTAATTTTTTATTTTAATAAATTTTTTATTATAATCATACTGATTAATTATATAAAATTAAATTAATTCTTTTAGGAATTATTAACTATTAAATAAATTAATATTTTAAATATTTATTTAACAAAATATAATTTCATATTTAAAATTTTATTGCGTTATAATTAGAAAACATAATATTTTGGAGATTCTTCAGTCTTTTTCATTAGTGTATATATGCATGCCTGAATGATAAACATTTTGAGACAAATAAATTTAGCTATTCATTTTTGCAAAATAAGAGAAAAATGAAAAAGAGAATAATGAGCCAAACTTATTATCCAAATACATTTAGATATAACTGAAATATAGTTTTTATTTGCCCATTTTGGGTTTGTTTGGTTTTATTTTCGTTTTATTATTTTTTAAAATACTTTTCAAAAATAATTTTGAAGATAAATTTTTTTTGGATAATTTATTAAAAATAAAAATTAATAACAAAAACATAAAATCCATTTGGATAATTTAAAAAAAAACAATTTGTTTATAAAAAAATTGGGAAGGTAGAGAGTAATAGGAAAATTATTAAAAGATTAAAAATATTCGTGGATGAGCACAATTTTAGAGGTATCTATCATTGTATGATTTGGAGTGATAGTATTTTAAAAATATTATTTTTAAAAATGTATTAAGAGTTGTGTTAATTTTTCAGTTCTAAAACAATCATTTTAAAAACTATTTTTAAAACAAACACTTTAAAAATAATATTTTTAAACATATTTCTTATATTTTTAAAATAAAAAGCTGTTATCAAGAACAGTGTAGCCCATAATTTGCATGCTTCTGGACAGATAAACCCTAATATCCACGAAATATTATGCAGTCCTAGAACAACTTCAGATCAGAGCAAACAACTGCAATCATTTGAAAGGCTACTCTCCTGCTTAGCATATTTCTTAGAAGATAGCTTCAGTCTGGATTCTAATGTTTGTCTAAAATGACTCCGAAGAAACAATAGCAATTATTTATTTATATTCGTATAAATAACAGTATAAAAATATAAACCTAGAATGCCATGCAATTTAATTACTTAAATGTCTCACCATTAGACCACGTTTTGGCTTACAATAGCAATTATTAATGCTTCTGTGAGAATCGCTTCAATTGGAATATCTTGTACGGATGTACCGTACATTGTTCATTCTAATTTTTCGTTGGAGGAAGTCAACACGGAATTTAACAATCTTTCCAGGGCTTGCTTTTCAATTTTACAAAATGATCAACACTTTTCAAATAAATTCATAAAATGACGCTTCTATTTTTTTTTTTTTTACGAATAGAACAGAAGAAAAAAAAAGAGTGAGCTGAGTTGACTATATGTCTACACTCTGCTGAGAATCTTTTTGTTTTAAAAAAAAAATTCATGTGGCTTTCAACATGTGCAGCTAAGCCCATTAAGATTCATAAGGGTTACTTTAAGAGCTATCTCTGGTTTCAGGATGCCCATTAGGAGCCCAATATCCATATGAGTTAATTGAAGGGCCCGATTCTCAAATAATTGCTTTTAAGAACACTTTTTTTCCTTTTATTTTTCATAATCTTTTTTACAGAATTAAGCAATTTAGTAACAAATACTTCAATTTCCTATAAATTATTTAAATTTTCATTCTTTTTTTAGAGGCTATTATCAGTTACAATTAAGAAAAAGAAAAAAATGAAAAAAATGAAAAAGACATGAGCAAACTAGATGATAGGCAGAGTAGATTACTTTCTAAAGGCTATTATGCAGAAGTTGGGTTGCAGGAGAAATGGATTGAGCTGATTATGAAAGGCTTCTCTATGGTCTCTTTTCTGGTTAGACTTTGTAAAGTTGAACAAGAATCCTTTTATCTTGAGCAAGAATGGAATTAGAAAAAATAGTATTGGGAGTAAAATGTGCTACACATTTTCGGAGACGAAAAATTGGATTTTTTTATATAATAATAAAAAATTGTTAAATTTTCAATTCATCATACAAGATCTTTTTGTTTTCTTTTATGGGAGAAGGGAAAAGAGAAAAAAAAAGGGGCTAGCCTTAAGAGCTACCCTTAATTTCTTAAGGCTAGTTTCGCCCCTGGTCTTAAAGAGGGGTTCAAGATACACGATCCTCTATCCCTTTATCTTTTCATTTTATAGTCTTAAATAATTGCTTTTTTTTTTTAACCAAAGGAAAGAGATGATCAGCCTATAGGGTCAAGATTTGTAAGAGAGCACTCAGTATATGTCAATCATCTTTTCTTTTCTTATGATAATCTTGTCTTCGTAAAGGCAAACTAGAGCGATTGCATGGAGTTGAGTTCGCCATCTTTTTTAGCTAAGATATTGATTCTCTAACCAAGAATATGACCATGCATTCGCTGAATGTTGGTACTGCAGCTTATGATTAAAGATATTTTGGACTTATCACTATGGAAGGTAGGAGTAAAAATGACTCTTTCAATATCTATCAAGAAACATGTTTGACAAAGACTTTAGGCCTCGTTTGGTAGACGGGAGAAAGCATTCATGGAATGGGAATGGGAAATAAAATGGGAATGGAAAGAAATCTTGTACCCTATAGGTATGTTTGGTATGATGGAAAAAATATATAAATATTTTTACTTTTTTATATTTAAAATAGGATGAAAGAGAGATTGAAAGACCAAAATATTCTTAATTATTTTTTATTGTTAATAATTATAAAATAAAATAATTATTTTTAATTATCAATAAAAATAAAAAATAAGAAAAATAATTATTTTTTTATTTTTGATAATAATAAAATAATAATATTTTAATTTTTAAAAATTAATTTTAATTATCTCTATCACCAAAAATTCAAACACACAAAGGTAAGATGGTCCAAAAATTTGCTTTCCCTCAAAGTAGACTATTTTCCATAAAAAAAAAATGAAGGTTTGCACTCTCCCATATTTGAGGGTTTAGAATTTCCCAAGGAAAAAGCTACCCTGCATACCAAACAAGTTTTCCCTGCTCTCCCATTCCCTTTCCCATTCCAAGAATGCTCTTTCCTGTCTACCAAACGAGGCCTTAGGGGTTAAAGAACTTGGTTTAAACTCTACAAAAATACGATTCTAAAAGCTATTTTAGTAGGTAAACATGAAACAAAAGAAGTCTCTCCTTATATCTTCTCCCTTCCTCTAATCTATTTACTATTAATTGCTATTTCTTTTCAAATACTACCATTCCTTGTCTTTCAAATACCAACAACGATATTAGAGTCTTGGTTTTAAACACCTAGCTAAACTCCCAGCCATCTTATTAACACCATATTTTTTACTCCATTTATATTAATCCCCATGGCCTTTACATTTCCCTCCAATCTTATTACCTTGAATTATACCTAAATTTCAATCCTAATATTTGAACGAGAAACCTGTGATTTGTGGAATACACAAATGAAGACTTCGTTTATCTTGCAAGATGTATGGGAATTAGTAGAAGGATTTTAGGAACCTACCCCATACAAGCAAGTGACATGATCAGTTGCCATGCAAAAAGAATATAAGCAAAGTAAGTAAAAAGATGCAAAAGCCTTGCTCTACATTCAACAAGGCCTAAGCACAACAATTTTTTCAAAAATTATGATGGCTAATACAACAAAGGAGGCATAGGAGATCATGAAGAATTAATATAAAGGCTTTAACTAGGTAGTCACTATTATTGATGAAGGAAGGCAAATATATTCTAACATTCTTCTTTCATGTCTCTAATATTATTATGCAAATTAAAAGTTACAGAGACAATAAAAGCCCAAAAAAAAAATTAAAAGCCTTCCTATTTAAATTGATCATTTGGTGGCTACAAACAAAGAAGTGAAGGATTTATCTGCTTACTCTTGTGGAACTAATGGGACCTTTGTAATATCCTATAATTTGGTAACTAGAATAGTCTCTAAAGAGTGGAATAAACTATTTAGAATAGAGTCCTAAGGAAAGAGAGAGGCAATTAGAACTAAAAAAGAACCGAAGTAGAACTACTAGGCTAATGAAAAAAGACCTAGAGTAAAATGAATTGAGGCAAATTAAGGGTAGAAAGCTAATTAGAGTATCTAGAAATGAGGGTGAGAAACCAAGAATGGCCCAAAATCTCAGCCAAATTTACTAAATGGAAGGAACTGAAATCATAGCGGTAAAATTGTAATTTTGGGTAAAATTTTAGAAACTTAAGGAAAGGGGTTTTAAATGGTAAAATTAAGTTCACTAAAATTTTCAGATGCCCTAAAAATCATAAGAATTGTTAGAATGGCTAAAATCTTTATGGCGTATGAATTAGGACATCAATTAATCAGAATTTTGATTAGCCATTTTGAATTGTTTTAAATCCTAAAATATCAAAATAAATGGTTTTAATAAATTAGAGAGTCTATTTTAGGATGGAAAAGACGGTTCTAAAATTTTTTTTTAAATGAGATCAAACAAAGGAAATGAAGTTACGGGATATAACAAGAATTTTTAGGTTTGTTTTAGATCATCCCGTTTCATTCTTATATGTGTCACGCCATTCTAGCACCTTTATAACTGACCTAATTGCTTCTAGTTTAAACCTCAAAGATGCACAAAGAGAAGGAAAAAGGAGGAGGACGAAAAGGAAAAAAAGGTAAGAAAACTTATTCTTTTTCATCTCATGGTAGTTAGAAACTTTTTCCTTCTTTTTTAGCTTTTTTCATCGATGATTTTGGTTCCTTGAAAGGACCATTTTAGTTGCTACGAACTTGGGAATAGAAGAGAGTTTATGGAAATAAATTGCAACATAAGAAGCACTATTCCAAGAGCAATTAAACAAGGTATGATTTGAACTAGGAAATATGTTTCTCCCTTGGACTCTTTATTTTTCTTGGTTTAGCCTAATATGAGAGATCCTAGAGAGAGTTTGATTTTGGCTTAAACTTGATAGAAATTGGGGTTTTGAAGTATGGAGATTAGAATTTTGCAATTGGAATCAATTAAAAAGCTTTAGAATGCAACATAGGCCATTTAGGGTTTTGTTTGCACCTTGGAAATTTTGGAATCCTAGAAAGATGATTCAAGCCATGTAAGGTCATATCTAAACTAGAAAAGAGCCAATGATAATCTATATGTATCAAATTATTCATGAAAGAAGCAAAACTGTCTTAGCCCTTCAATATGGTGTAGGTTTGGCCAAGGCTAGGTTTTAGTACATCGAAAAAGTTTTTAATGATTCTAAGGTTATGAGTGGTTTAGATATGAATTATAGATACTAATGAAATCATTGGAATAAATTTAGAAGCCTTATTTTGAAAAGTAAAATTTTAGGGTTCAATTAGGTATAAAAAAAAAACTTGGTGCTAGACTTTTTAAATCAACCATGTGATGGCTCTAATAAGTTCTAGAGTCATATGACTCATATCAAAGGAGATTTTAGAGGCAAGAAATTGAATTATGAGAGTTGCTTCATAAGGCATTCAAATAGGCCATATGTGCACCTAAAACCCTAGTTGATATGTATAAGGCTAATGTAAGTACAAGCATGGTTCCATTATTATTTTTATGCTTTATTTGATGTGTTTAGGCTGAGCAAGCAAGATTTCATACAAGTTTTGTTGTAGATCAATAGAAGAGGAAAAAGAAATCAAAGAGAACTAGTTGGAATTCTTTGAACAAGGTAGCTTTTCCTCTATTCTTGTATATGTATGCTTGGTTTATTTGAGTGTCTTAAATTGTTTATATGTATTATTTGTAAATTATGTGTATTGATGATTGCTTGATGATCATACGTAATTGCATGTCATTTATTTGCATTTAGATTGAACTGACTCTTGATGGGTAAGGTTGTGTTAAAAGACCCTTAATAATAGGTAAGGTGAAGCCAAAAGTCCCTTGTAAATAGGGGAGATTAAACCAAAAGTCTCAATTATGGATGAAGCTAAGTTGAATGTGACAACCCTTCCTTCTAATCATTATTGTAAATATGGTTAAGTATACGATTAATAATTAATTATCAAGGTTTGAGTGGTTACAATTTATCACATTGTGAAAATGCGAGGAAAATTTGAACCTTGATGTTAGGGTCATCACCATACCACCATAACAAAACAAAATTTGCTTAAAAGGAATCCTACTACCATAAGGGGTTGATGATTCAACCGTCTATCGGTTTTAATACCCAAAACCTCCCACAAGTGTTCCTATATCATTTCTTATCATTACCATTGAAGAAATTAGGGTTTCTAGGCTCATAGTAGGAGTTTGGGGACTTGCGCCGCGGCCAGCCATCATGGCGCCGCGGCGAAAATGCCTCCTGGAATTACTTTTCTCAACCCTACGATTCTCACCTCGGCGGGTTTCCATTCTGTCAGCTCCGCCTCAGCGCAATATTTTTCCGCCTCGGCGCGTTTTCATTCTGTCAGCTTTTAGGCAATTTTTCCCACTTTGCACCGCGGCGCGATTTATCAGGCCGCGACGCCATTTGGTTCTGTCTCTCATTTGGCCGCGGTGAAGCCCTTTTGGCCGCGGCGAGACTCCCTCCTGTGACTACATTACCTAAATTTCAACCCCTACACTCCAATTCTCATCTTAGGGACACTCTAGGACCACTCTCCCTTCATTTGTGAACCTCTAATGGTATTTATCTACTTGATTTACCTAGTTAATCTATCCTTATCTATCTCAAGATTTAAAGTATTATTTTGTACTTACCAAACTACCACACATCAACAAAATCATAATTTAATGACAACGAATGTATTCTGGTCACAAGGTGTATGGGGTCAATGCTTAATGTTCATATGAAATCGAATCACTTATCCCTTATTAGCCAATTACAATCAGAATGTTCAATTCCATGATAAACAAATTACATATACAATCTCTATGCTTGGCAACTCATGATACAATGCAGCAATGATACAAAACTAGCAATTTAGTTACAATACATTTTATCAAAGCTCCTAAACTGATGTGCTACCAAACCATTTAGCAACTCCCATTAATTTTCTTCTTGCCACTAAGAGGTCCGGTCCCTGAAAATGTTAGCCCACAACGGGGTGAGATATATAATCTCAGTAACAAAAGGGAAGATTCCATATATACATGTACAAGTTAATCAATCAAATGCAATTTCATGTCATCAATACCAGAATCATCGATTCAATTTGCAAATGAACTAGTTGACTACAAGGAACTACTGTCCCATACCAGCAGTCATACACAACATGTTAATGGCCAATAACACCGGGAATGGTCCGTCCACGGCACCAACTCCCCCCAATGAGCACAACCAGGGCTCAGTGCATCGGGGTCTGATCACAACCCAGTGCTCGATCAAAGCACATGCACGGGTGGTAACCGCACCACAGCTCCACCATGGACTCACAAGGTCCAATCACAATAACAATTCAAGTAGTCAACTAATCATTTAACATTTCAAAATCATATATGTGCAATCAATATCAGATCAACATGAACATATACATGGAAGTGGAAAATAACCCCAGTTACCTCAATGAAGCCAATTACTCTTCCCCTAGCTACCATAAAAATCCATATGCACACCAAGCCTATAACAAGCATAATTATCATCATTTCTAATCACAATCAAATATCCAAAGAGTTGAACTACTAATGATGGACTAGAGGTTACTCACCTAATTACCAAGGAATTTAATTTCGGATTCCAACTTTCCCACACCAAAAATTGCCATAGTTCATTCCAATTTCTGGGTAATTTCACATGAAACTAAAGCCCATATCATAGGTCAACTATAGGGGTCTCAAACTAACAAAAAATGCATCAAAATAGGAAGGATATACTCACTTAACAACAGCCAGAACCTCACCTCCGAAAATCCACCATGGGCTCACCAAAATTCGCATTTCAATCATCAAGCCCAGAAAATTGGGTTTTCCACCATTATCTCCTTGTAATTTCACACAATAACAGAACCCATTATGATAATACATCCTTAGGAGCATTTTCCAGCAATGTGATACACAAAATGGAAGGGAAAAGCTTACCTAATCCTCCCTCTAACCTCCAAGTCCGAAAATCTTGCAAGGAATCACCCAATACCAAATTTCAAGTTTGGGAAGGAGATGAAAATACTCAAACCCAGAAATTAATCGGACCAAAATGAAGAGGAGGATGAGAGGGTCAAGTTATATATAACTCACCTTGGCTAAATCATCCTCTAAGAGTCAAAAATGGAGCCTCCATGTTGGTAGAACCCTAGCCTCCCTTGAACCTCCGAATTTCCTCTCTTAAGTTTCAGCAAATGAAGGGGAGGCTAAAGAGTTAGGGTTTAGTTGTGTTTGTGTTGGGTCTCAAGTGGGTTGTGGGTTGACCCATCAGCCCAAGGTCCAATTGGGCTCATTATTTCAAGTGGGCTGCAGAAAATTTAAAGCTAGAAGTGGGATGTGCTGACCCAATGGCCCAATTCTTTGTGGGTTCAGATTTTGTATACTTGTTGGGCCTTATTTCATAAGTTGGGCTGCAGAAATATGATGGGTTAGGCCAAGTTCCAAGAGTCAATCTAACTTGGGTCTGCATAATGTGTATTGGGCTATCTATAAGGGCTCATGTAAATTGGGTCTTGGGCCTCCATTCCACTAAATCAAATTGGGCTATTACTAGGTGATCTCTCTTGGCCCAAATCTCATGATAAGGAGTTGGGCTTGCACTTAAAATCATTGGGCCTCCATAAATCCTTACCCATGGCTTATTTAAATTGATCTTGGGCCCAAATTAAGCTTTAACCCAAATGAAATCTTGAACCTATATTATCTCTCTATAAATTCTCGTTCATATTGCTTACCCAATTATTCCATAATAATTATTCTTAAATTAGTCCAAACACATTATTAACACCTTAATTAATTTTGGGGTGTTACATTGAAAGTCCTTAAAAGAGGGTCAGACTAAACCAAAAGTTCCTAATTATGGGATGAGGCTAGATCAAAAGTCCCTAGAGCATGAAAGTGTTCTTGATAGAGCCATAGGATCCCTAAAGCATAAATATAGTTTATACATGGTTGTATAACATGCATACTTGCATTTTGGATCTTGAGTGAGCCATATATGTATGCTTGAATGTTGGATTAGTTATTGAGATTCTTTAAATCTCATTTTTCCTCTATCTCTATTAACCATAGTTATGTGGCTTTCAAGGAAGCAACAATGATGAACAAAAGGCCTAAGAAGAGCTACTTTGACAATGAAATTTGTTTTAAAGCATATTTTTGAATATATGAACATGTAGTTGTATATTTTGATGTATAGACATACCAACATCTTTAAAAGTGCTATACTATGATATAGAGATTATTTATGGGTTGTAACATGTAATATAATGCAATTTGGTATCTTGAGTTCTTAAATATATATATATATATATGTATACATTCTTGCATGTGGAAAGATAATTTTGAGTTGTATGGCAATTATGACATGTTGAACAAGCCAAACATCATGCAATTGTAGATTGAAACTTGCTCAAAAGAAGAAATAGCATTTTAGAGCTCATTTGGTACCATTTAAAACCAAAATTTGGTCTATTTGAGCCATAAAATGTTCCTTTATGCTTGATAGCCCAAATGAGTGATTCTTGGGTTGCAATTTGACAAACAATTAAAGAACATTGAAAGCTTTCCATATAGCTAAATATCATAATATTTAGAACTCTATATAATATTCTATGAATTTTTTAAGTTGTCTGAATTCTGTAAAATTTTGCAGTGAGTAGTTCATATGGTTTATCTCAAGTTTTTAGGTTTTTGAGAGACTAAATGGACTTATTTTGATCTAAAATTTTTACAATAGATAGTTATCATTATAAGATTTCTAAGGACACCTAATTTGCATTAATCAAAGTTGTATAACTCAAGTTATGATTTCTAAAATTTGGATAAAATTAGGTGTTCGGAGGTCAAAATGCATATTTAGCCTATTTCATGGACTTTGTTCTTGTTTATGTGTTACATGGATCATGTAATACCATATTATTCCTATTATCATACCCTCCTATTCAGGGCAATTTGTGCACATTTACGGGGCAAAAGCAAGGAAAAGTATAAAAATAATACACTTTTCTTGTGTTATGATGGGAAAATTTTTTCCATCTCACGTTATGTGGGTCCTGTAGATTATCCAACAATATTCTGTAGTCATTTACCATTTATATGAATCATACATAACTCAAATCATCACATAATCCATGGTTTTTGAGCTCAAACTCTGAATTTTCACCAATCCTTATCGGACAGCAAGTAGCAATTTTTAGTGGTAACTTTAAAAATTTATAACTAAAAGTAGAAAAATCGAAATCACACAAACTATAGCTTTCTGGAAAGATTTGGATGTTAACTTCATACTAATTTTTTTTTTTAATTTTAGAACATGAATATAGCCTTTGGGCCACATTTGACAACAAAATAGCCACAAAGATCTGACTGTCCCTGGTATTGATACAGTTTATTGTCATAAAGTTAAAAAATGTCCACTTAATTTCAAAAAAAATCCAATCCATGAAAATGATACCAATATGGAAAGCTAAAGATGTTAGATAGAGGTGAAAAATAGTTCCAAACCAAGCTAAGAGCATTCAGACCTCGGAAACTAATCAAACAGTAACATAGGTTTGACTGGTCACTTGATACTAGATAGCAACTTCAAAAATTAATATCTCCCTCTCTAGAAATCCAAATGAGGTGCTTCTAATTGGCACAAGTCACTGGGAGGGTTTAGTTTCTCCCTAGAAAATTTCATCACAATTGGACATCATTTGCCCCATAATTGACACAGATTCATTTTCGGACCATGTGTACAGTAGTATTGACCAAATCAGAAAATTTTTTCAACTTAAAAAATTCATCAAATATTCTGTAGACTTCTAAAAATTACCCACTTTTACTTTCCAAAAAGCTCTTAACAAACTCTAGATGCATACCAAATCCCACACCAACAAGAGCTCATTTGGGCAAAAAGTGACATAGTCTCACAAAATGGTCACTTTTGCTCCATATGAGGTACCAACTTAGTTCAATTGGCCTCCTTTAATGTTTGGAACCTCTTGGGCAAGTTTTAAAGCATGAATATGACTTGTATAAATTGTCCAAGTGGTCATAAACCTCATAAATCTCATTTTGGTCATTCTACATCCAAGAATGCATAGTTATATTAAGCTATCAAAGAGCCAAATTCTACATTTGCATTGATTTAGTCTCACATATAGGCTAAACAAGAGTCATACATCATATTATATTTGTTCATCATCTTATAGCATAAAAAATAATATGTGCAAGGTAACTTTGACATTTGACTACACTTAAAATCACATAATGGGCAAAATACAACATGTTATGCTCCTTGGCTCCCATTCTTTAGACCTTGAGCACCACCTAGACATGTCAAAAGAAAAGGGGGAAGGGGAGTGAGATTTTAAGAATCTCAATAGCTCACACACCCATTCACACATACATTTAAGGCATACATACATCAAGAACATAATTATGCAAGGTGCCTCAAGCATATAACATATAAAACTACATTTTCATGCCACCATCTCGTATTAATATTCAAGGAAGAACTCTAGGGACTTTTGATTTTGCCTCACCCCATTTTTAGGACTTTTGGATTTACCTCACTCTTGGTTTAGGGACTTTTGACTTAGCCTTACCCATTCAAGGGACTTTTAGCCTAGTCTCACCCATGCCTTGAGATTTTTGGCATCTCCTCACTCACGTTAAGGGACTTTTGGCATTACCTCACCCTTGTGAGTCATTTCCACATGACAAGCCATTCAAGAACACACATTGGTACCAATGCAATCTCAAGGTATCAAGTGGCATATTCTTAAGTCATACAAGCATGCACAAGTACCCAATAACATACATACACACAAGAATGCAAGGAGAATGAGGTGGAGAGCTACCTTTCAATTGATGCAAGCTTTCTTTGCTTTATTCCCTCCCTTTCTCGACTTCACAAGGACACTTAGGTGGTGGGATGTTCTCTTGGTCTAAACATTCTAAATAACACACAATCACATACTTGAAGTAAGCTAAGACACTAAACTAAAGCTTGAATACACACTTAGTTTTATAAGTGGCATAATGGTTCCATAATTGGTCTAATGAAGCAACTCTCACATTTCAAGTTCTAGGCTCCATTCTCTTGTTATTTTTAGACTTCTTGGACTCATTTAAGGTACTTGGAGCCCTTATACATTCACTTGCACAATTGAAAAACCTAGTTGCTTCATAAGGTACCATTATGGACACCATTGTCCCATCTCCCAATCCGTGGCTCTTAAATTTTTTCCAATGGTTTCTCCTATCTTTTAGCATCATATAGAGTCCCAAACCAAGGCTAAAATAAATTAAAACACTCCCTACCCTATGAACTTCATTTGGCCGAGACATAAGCACTAAAAGGGGTTTATGGAGTTCTTGATTTTTTCTTGATGGGAGAGCCACTTGGAAAGTTTTCTAGAGGTCTTAGGAGCTCAAGAAAACATTCAAATAGCCAAGAAATTACTCATACAAACTCAGATTTTACAAAACCCTAAAGAAGCCTACACTTTTCTAACTTGTTTTCCATAGGTTTTTCTTATAATTTCTTGTCATATTTCTCTTCCTCATGGTCTAATACCCTAGTTCCTCTCTTGTTTTTGGATAGTACTTCCTTCCCTCTAATGGTTCTATACAAGGCTGAAATCACCCTCAACAGAAGTAAGAGGAGAAAGCAAGATAAACAAGAGTTTACCTTAGGTTCTAGCTTCTTTCCAAGTGCTTCTTTTCTTGGCTTACCTCTCCTCAAAATTTTTGAATTGCCTCTCTAAGTTTTGGACCAAAAATAGAACCAAACATCTAAAGAAAACCATAGAAAGAAAGTGTTGGAGATTGTGCCCTAGGCCAATCATTTGTAAACATTGTACTTCATTAAGAATAAAAGTTTTTTCTTGTTACAATTATTATATTTGCATGTTTCTATAATAATTATATCCTTGGATAAATTATATTAGTTATCCTAAATATCCTTAGTCGATCATCATTGTGGGAACGATGATAAATTAAGACGAGTATGATTTTGATTGATGGTTATGTGTTCATCATGTATGGAGATACAAATCAAAATCATAGGCGCCTATTGGGAACAGGGTGCTGGATCGACCTGTCATGAGATAGCTTCATGGATTAGGTCATAAGCGTACCTCATATATAACTGTGTCACTAATCCCTCATACCTGAGATCATCATAGATTCCAACATGAAGGACACTATGCTTTGGCATTGTCAAAAGTCACCTTTGACCGGGTGATCATAAAGGCTATTGTCAGGCATAGTGGATTCCATGTAGAAGATGATGAGTGGTCAAGATGGAATTTGTCCCTCTAGTTAATGGAGAGATATCTCTGGGCCCCTCGATGAGTGAGATTGAGAAATGCATGGCCATGTTTAGATGGAAGGGTTTTCCATTCGTTCTGTCAGTCTGTATGTAAATCGAGAAACTAATGATCGAGTAAGATGATGATGACAATTCCATACCTCATGCTCGATCAAGATATCGTGTGATAAAAGGAATGTGACAAGGTTATACAACAGGCTATATCAGATCACCAAACCCTATGTGATTTGGGTAGTCACTATGTCTTACTAGAGGCCGCTGGTGACTTGTGGGTATAAGAACGTTGTTGGCCCACTGCCAATATCATATAGGCCTACAGGGTCGCACACAAGAACGAATCAACTTGAACAAGAATGTTCAAATTCATTGAACCTAGAACTGTGTTTAGATTCGATGAATGTTACGCTTAATTAGGGTGAGATAATTATATATATATAATATGTTATATATATATGTAATTAATTCAGAATATATGTATATATATATTAGTTGATATATATATATAAATTTGAAATATATATTTATATTTGATATAAATATATATTTTGTATCGTGTATTTCAATATATATATTTATTTATAAATGAATTAAATCAAATTGAATTTATGAGATAAATTTGAATTTTAACTAATTTGTTTAAGATTAATTTAGATTAATTTAAATAATGTATTTAAATTAATTAATTTAATCTAAATATACCTCTATAAAAGGAGAGGTAGGCTAGGTTTTAGAAACACACAAAAAGGGTCAAATTTCTAAAACCCTAAGCCATCACCCTAAAGAGAGAGAGAGCGGCCGTACACCTAGAGAGAGAAAGTGTACAGACGCCTAGAGAGAGAAGATAATCTTCTCTTCAATTCGCATACGGACATGGTGAACAAAGGTGCTAGCACGCCTTTCAAGTTGCCAGATTGTTCATGTGGATACCGGTAGAAGGGACTGCACATAGACGTCAGTTCTAGAGATATGAAAAGAGAAAGCGCACTGTAAAGGTAATAACTTATCTCATACTCAGTTTGATCAAGTTGATGGATCCATGGAAGAAACGAATTAAAAATTCCGCTACGTGTACAGTTTATTTCTTACAGAAAGCATAGAAGGAAAGGAGCAAGGTTGGAGGAAGAAAGAGCATGAAATTCCATGGATTTCTCACCTTTTCTTGGCTTTTCTCCCTCCTTCTTCTTCCTCTTCTTGTGTGCCTAAGAGAGCTACTATTTTTCTATAATTTGGGCAGAGGAAGTCGTGCTTAAAAAGGTGGGAGAAGAAGGGAGAGTGTGTGGGAGCTTCTAGAAACACACTTTTTTAAAAATTTCAATTTCATCATTCCGTAATGACAATTTCTTTTTGCCTTCGTTTTAGCTCCTTTTTGAGAACCATCTTTTTCATTATAAAATTAGCTTCCCAATTTAATAAAATTCTTTTGGAATCAATCAAATTGGAGCTAAAACCTTTCTGAACGAATCGTTCAAAGTTTGGGCTCACCGTAATTGGAAAACGTACACCGAAGAGGCTTTACCAGTCTCGGGGCTTTTCATAATTTTTGGGGCCTCTGAGAACCTTAGGCAACTCAAATTTTTCATTTAAAAAGCCCTCCTATGTGTTTTTCCAAAAGTTACACTTATTTACAAAAATGCCATTATGTTTCATATGTTTTTGTCACAAATTGTTTTACCATCCTAGCTCCGTTTTTCTTTCCTTTTGAGCCTAGAATTATCATTTTTAGGAGCCTAGAAATCTATCCAAATTTTTCAGAACACTATCTAACTCATTTCAAAGGACTTGCTTTTATAACGCTTATTTCATCGTTTTACTAAAATTACATTCATTACAGATCGCAACAAATTAGTTTAGTATGAATTCGGGGATTGAAATTATCAAAATCCTTTTTTGTGCGTAAATGTACTATTTAAGGCTTTTAGTAACAAGAAATTCCGTTGCTAAAGGTGAAAATATGACAATTTGCTATCAAAAAATAAATGTAATATGGAGTATATGCAAATTATATGATGGTTTGACATTCTTTCTAAACCCATGAGGAGAGTTAAGCAACTACTAGAGGAAGCTTTTTAATAAAAAAATAAATGTCTCTAAAAATGATGGGATTAAAAAGAATGACCATGGTACAAATGCAAAAAATTGCAAAAATCAAGGAAGCAATGAAGGAAGATATTGCTTCTATTGCAATCTATGCAAGAAAAGCAATTATGATACAAAAGATTGCCAATACAAATCTAAAAGGTGAGAAAGGCATACTTATCTTTAAAAGGATTATTTGTGTCGGCCAAAAGAAGAAGCTAATTTTACTCAAAAGATCAATCACGTGATTGTTTATTTTATTATGCATTTTCTTCTCATCAAGCATCAAGGGATGTTTGTTATTTACACAATGGTTGTTCAAATTGGATGACCAAGAAGAAAAAATACTTTGTCAATTTAGATGAAAATATAAAATCTCAAGTGACACTTGATGATGGCAAAATCTTAGTAAGTTGAAGGCAAAGGTATTATTGTTGTAAAAACAAAAATGACAAACAAATTTATTCATAATGTTTTCATGTTTTGAGCCTTACACTAAAATTATCAATTGTTCATCAATTAATTTAAAGAGACCACAAGTTGATTTGTTTTAATAATGATGGAAACTTAATCTTTGATAAAAATCAAGAACACATTATAACTACTATTAAAATGGCCTTTAACAAAGTTATTCCTTTAGTTGTGCCACTTGGGCAAATATATACTATGAAATGTGAAAATGTGAACAAATTCATATTGTGACATTTAAGATATGGCCATATGAGTTTAATGGTCTTAAATTATTAAATCAAAAGGAAATGGTGCAGCCATTTGAAAATAAAGTTTGTGAAGGATGTATTTTTGAGAAAGTACATAAATTACCACTTTTAAAATCATTTTAGAAAGTAAAAGCTCCATTGGAGTTGATGCATGCTGATATTTAGGGTCCTTCAAGAATCTCCACTTCTTGTGGAAAGAGATATTTTACATTTTTAATTTGTTGATGATTTCACTCGGATGATGTGAGTTTACTATATTGAGCAAAATTTTGGAAGCATTTTCCTACTTTACATAATTTAAAACCCTTGCAAGAAAGGAAAGTGGGCACACATACAAAATTTTAAGAATTATCTGTGGGGGAAGAATTTAGTGATTAAAGATTCATCAAGTTTTATGAAAGCATGGTGTAACATCTTAAATTAATAATAAAATTAAAATATAATTAATTATTGGGGCATGTTTAAGTAATGTATAGTATTTATTTAATTGTTAGAAATTATTATTCATGGGTTTTACATTTTAGGCATTAATCTTGGTGGTATTAGTAGGTGATTAGGAGTTTATGTTATTAATGGATATTTGAGGATTTATTGAGTAATTAATATTTGTATAATTAGGAAACATTTGGGAAATGTATTATTTAGTGAAATATTAGACTTTAAGTTAGATGGTTAATTTATTTTAGTGTCTTGGATTTAAAAAGATGATAGGAAAGGGATAAAAGCCTAAACAGTTACAACTAACCTAAATGAAATAAATCAAAATAGAAAAGCTCACTATTAGAATCAAAATTTTTATTTATTAAAAAACAAAAAGTAACTCTTTTAATGAATTAATATTATCTTAAATAAATTTTAATGGATTGTAACCATTACCATTACCCATGACCTTAACCCATGTCCATTTACATTAGAATTACCCTATTCATCAAATTAAAACACACTCCCTCACTCTCCCTCATATGAAGTTGATGCCACTTGTAACAAACGGTAAATTTTGTAAAATGATGAAATGAACCGTATAAAGGCAAGTTCCTTGAAATGAGCTAGATAATGTCTCAAAAAATTTGGGCAGTGTCCTAGGCTCCTAAAAATAATAATCCTATGCTCAGACAGAAGGAAAAACGGAGTTAGAATAGTGAAACAAAATTGTTACAAAATTAACGAAACGTAATGATATTTTCATAAATATGTATAAATTTTGGTAAAATACATAAGAGGGTTTTTTAAATGAAAAATTTGAATTGCCCAGGGTTCTCAAAGGCCTTGAAAAACATGGGAAGTCCTGGGACAGTTAAAGCCCATTCGATGTACGTTTTCCAATGTCAGTGAGTTTGAACTTTGATAGATTCATTTACGAAGGTTTTAGCTCCAAATTGAGTGATTCTAAAGACATTTTATTAAATTAGAAACCTAAATTTTATAATGAAAAAGACAGTTCTAAAATGGAGTTAAAAAGAAGCTAAAACGAAATTACCATTACGAAAGGACAAAATTAAAATTTTTGGAAAAGATTGCTTCTTGAATATTCCACACATTTCAAGCCTTTTATCCTCCTTTCTTTAGGTTGACTCCTTCTGTCCAAATATAGAAAAAGAAGCACAATTCTAGGTGCACTAAGGGGAGGAGAGAAAGGAGGAAGAAACCAAGGAAAAGGTGAGAAATTTCATGAAATTTCATGCTTTTCCTTCTTCCAATATTGTTCCTTGCCTTCTTAGCTTTCTTTCTATGGTTTATTTGAATGAAATGGTTCTGTTTTAAGTCCAGAACAAGGGGGGACAGTTTGAGTTTCTTAAGGAGAAGAAAATCAAGGAGAAAGGCTCTTGAAAGCAAGCTCAAATCCAAGGTAACTTTTGCCTTTTGTTGTTTTCTTCTCTTGCTCTTCTCTTGGTGCATTTTTGGCCAAACCAGAACTATAAGAGGGGAGGAAGTTCTATCTAAGAACAAGGAAGGAACTAGGGTTTTAGACAATAGAGAAGTGAAATATACTAAGAAATTGCAAGAAAAACTAATGGAAAATCAAGTTAGGAAAGTGTAGGACTCTTTAGGGTTTTGTAAAATTTGATTTTATACATGACTTTCCTAGGCTATGTAAGTGTTTCATTGAGCTCCTAATACCTCTAAAAGCCTCCCAAGTAGCTCTCCCATCAAGAAAAAAAATCACAGAGTCCATGAACCTCCTTCCTCCTCTATGTCTTGGCCAAGCTAGGTTCAATAGGTTAGGAAGTGTTTTAAATTGTTCTAGTCTTGGTTTAGGACTTCATATGATGTTAGAAGGTGGGAGGAACTATTGGAAAAAATTTAGAAGCCATTGATTGAAAGATGGGATAATAGTGTCCATAATGGTGCCTTATGAAACAACTTATATGTAAGCTTGTGTAGATGAATGTGTGATGGCTCCAATGGCTTTGAATGATGGCAAGAGGCCTAGAAATGAAAAGAGAATGGAGCCTAGAACTTGAATTATGAGGGTTGCTTCAATAGGCAATTTATGGAACGATTATGCCACATATAGAATCAAGTGTGTGTTTAAGAATGAAATTGGTATCTTGGCTTGCTTCAAGTGTATAATTGTGTGTTAATTATGATGCCTAGGCCAAGGGGATCTTAACCCACCTAAGTGCACTTGTGAGGCCAAAAAAAGGAAGGAATAAAGTGAAGCCAAGCTTGCAAAAATTTAAGGTAGCTCTCCACCTCATTCTCTTGCATTCTTGGTTGCATGTATGCTTGTGTGTGCTCTTGTGAATTAAGAACATGCCACTTAATGCTTTGAGATTGCATTGGTGTCAATGTGTTATCTTGAATGTGATTGATTGTGGAAAATGGCTCATAAGGGTGAGGTGATGCCAAAAGTCCTTTAATGAAGGTGAAGAGATGCCAAAAGTCTCATGGCATAGGTAAAACAAGACCAAAAATCTCTTAGATGGGTGAGGCCAAGTCAAAAGTCCTTAGGCCAAGGGTGAGACAAATCCAAAAGTCCTAGAAATGGAGTGAGGCAAGACCAAAAGTCCCTAGAGCATGTTCTTGACTTAGTGTGAGTTGGTGGCATGGAAATTTTGATCTTGCATACTTTATGGTTGTCTCACTTTTCACACTTGTGCTTTGATGCGTATATGCCTTGAATGTGTGCGTGAATGGGTGTGTGAGCTATTAAGATTCCATGAATCTCATTCCCCTTCCCTTTTGCCTCTTAAAATTTCTAGATGGTACTCAAGAATCAAAGAATGAAAGCCAAGGGAGTTGAAAAGCTATATTTGGATCATTATGTAGTTTATTTTGTAATTGAATATCAAAGTGATTATGTATATGTTATTTTTGAGATGTAGAACTATGAACAATTGTAAAATGATGTATGGATATTGTATAGACCTTATGTGACATTAAATTAATGGAAATGTGGAATTTGTCTCTTGTATGACTTATAGTTACTAATGCATTATTGGATGTGGTGTAACATTCGATTCTCTAAAAATGAGAGAAAATGTGAAAAATGTAACGTACGGTTTCTTCGTTAACGAACAAAATTTACCAGATCTAAAAGGAAGTCCCCGAAATGAATTAGTTAAGGTCCTAAAAAATTTGGAAAGCATTATAGACTTCTAAAAATGAGAATCCTAGGCTCAGACGGAAAGAAAAACAGAGCTAGAATGAAGAAATGAATTGTGACAAAAGGTTAATGAAATGTAAGGGCAATTTCATCATTTTGAGAAAATTTGGAATTCACATAGGATGGCTTTTTAAATGAAAGTTTTGAGTTCTCCAAAGTTCTCAGAGGCCCTGAAAACTATGGGAAGCCCTGGGATAGTTAAATCCCCTCCAGTGGACGTTTTTCAATGTCAGTTGACCTGAACTTTGACTGATTTGTTCGGGAAGGTTTTAGCTCCTATTTGAGTGATTCCAAAGGCATTTTACTTAATTGGGAAATTTTATGATGAAAAAGATGGTTTTAAAAAAGGAGTCAAAATGAGCCTAAACGGAGTAAACAAGTGCGTAGAGGCAAAATGGTCATTTTGAAAAATTGTAGAAGAGGCTTCTTAAGTAAGATTACACCTCATCACCTTCTCCAACCTAAAAGTATGATTATGACTTGTGTGGCCTTAGAATTAATTGCATGAACCTAATTAGCTTCCATAAATTATGTTTAGGCCAAGAGAATTCATTCTCACACCATTGTGTGTGTGAGGCTGAGAAAGGGAGCATTGATTCAAGAGAAAAAGTGTGTGTTTGCTTCCAAGGTAGCTCTTTCCACCTTCTCTCATGCATGATTACTTGCTTTACTTGTCTTTGAATGTGTGTATATGTATTTTAAGCCATGAAAAATATTCTAGCACGAGCTCTTACTCCATGGTACCATGATGATGATTATGTTTTCCAAATAATGTTTATAATATTTGCCTTAGTTTGCTTGAGTGTGGTAAGGACAAGAACCTTTAGTCATGGTGAAG
Source organism: Erythrophleum ivorense (assembly GCA_026724425.1). Lineage (NCBI taxonomy): Eukaryota > Viridiplantae > Streptophyta > Magnoliopsida > Fabales > Fabaceae > Erythrophleum > Erythrophleum ivorense. Next base: position 10,221,538 of record JAIUCV010000014.1, read on the forward strand.
ATATGCCAAGAACCCTTAAGATTGGTCAAGACAAAGTAAAAAGTCTCCCAAAAGTGAGATTGACTCCCAAGAGCATGGTTGAGTCTAAGAACCTCTTAAAGAATGGGTGAGGCAAATCCAAAATCCACAAGTAAATGAGTGAGGCCAATCCACTTGCTTGGCAAGCCTATGTATGTTATGTATGACTTTTTCAAATGCTAAGAATGTTTCTTAAATGATTGCACATGTCTGTATGCCATGCATGCATTTGTGAGACTTGTTTTGCATGCTTTATGTATGATTGAATGGGAGATGAGCTATTGGGATTATTTGAATCTCATCCCCTCCTCTCCAATGTTCTAACATGCTAGGTGGACCAAGAGACCAAGGGAATGGAAGCCAACTATATGAGAAATGAAAGCATAACACTAAAGTGTTGGAATTTTGTTCTTTAAGGCCTTATGGATAGCAATTGATGAAATCCCTAGTTGTATATGACCTATGATGTTATGAGCATGTATAATTATGTTAATGTATTGTGTATAAATGAGAACTAGGGTTATATGTATGGAAATACTCATTTTGGTCATGTAATGACAATTTTGCATTATGGAATTTCATGTATGAATGGAAGTGAATAGCCAAAATGAAATGCATAAGGTTTGGGATCACTTGGGCAGTTCACACAAGTCATAATCATACTTTTAGACTTGCCCAAGAGGTGCCAAACCCCAAGGAAAGCCATTTGGACATTTTGGTATCCTATATGGAACCAAAATTGACCATAATAGAACCCTATATCACTTTTTGTCCAAATGAACTCTTCTTGATATGAGATTTGGCATGCCATTAGAGTTTGTTGAGAGCTTTTTGGGAACTTAAAGAACAGAATTTTTAGAGGCCTAGAGAATATTTGATGAATTTTCAAAGTTGAAAATTTTTTTGGTTTTGGTCATGTCACTGTTCATACTGGTCCAAAAATAAAATCTATCACATAGGGTTCAAATGATATCCAATTATCATGAAATTTTATACAAAGAAATTAGACATTGTTGTGACTTGTACCAACTAGAAGCACCTTATTTGGATGTCTAAAAAGGGAGATATGAATTTTCAAAGAATTTATCCAGTATTAGGAACTCTAGCTGACCTCAGTTACTGTTTGATTGAGTTTCAAGGTCTAGGCATGATTGAACCGGTATGGAGTTATTTTTTACCTCTAACTAACATCCACATCTTTCTAGATTGGTATCATTTACATGGATTGGATTTTTTTAAAATTAATTGGATATTTTTGAAGTTTGCTGCAGAAACTTGTGATAGCACCAGTGGACAGCCAGACCTCTGGACATTTTCGGATGTCAAATGTCTTCTATGTTGTGTTTCATGGTCTGGAATTATTTGTATCATGAAGTATACATGTGTAACTTTCCATAATTGTCAAGAATACATGATTTCAATTTTTTTAGAATTAGTTACAATTTTCTAAAATTTGTGATAGAAAAGAGAAAAATCTGGCCGAAAATATATATATATGCATTTTATGCTTCCCTTTGAATTCAACCGGATGTAGGCCATTTTTGATGATGCAAATGAGTTGTATTCATGTAATTAAATATGAAAATGTGATGTATGAGCTCACATGGTTCACGTGACATCGAATGGAGTTTTTATATGCGACGCAATGCTAGAAAAGTCATTATTTTAATGCCTTTTTCTTTGAGAATTTATATGATTCTTGAAAATGAGTTATTCAAAGGCATGCAATGAGCTAGAAATATATGGTGTTACATGTGGGATGATCAAAATGAGATACATGAGGTTTGGGATGACTTGGACAGTCCATATAAGTTGTATTTAAGCTTTTAAACTTGTCCAAGAGGTGCCAAACCATAATAGAAGCCATTTGGACCAAGTTGATGCATTATGGGAGCCAAAATTGGCCAATTTGTGAGGCAGTGTCACTTTTGTCCAAATAAAATCTTCTTGGTCTAAAATTTGGTATGCATCTAGATTTTATTAAGAGATTTTTGGGAAGCTAAGGTGCAGAATATTTGGAGGTCTATGAAATTTTTGACAAATTTTTGAAGTTAAAAATTTGTTTGGTTTGGTCAGTGTTACTGTTCATATAGCACGAAATGAAATTCTATCATTCATAAGGAAAATGAAGTCTAATTGCTGTGAAATTTTACAGGGAGAAACTGGACCTTCCCAGTGACTTGTGTCAACTGGAAGTACCCCATTTGGATGTCTAGAGAGGGAGATATAAATTTTTGAAGTTGCTATTTTGTTCTAGGCACTAGTCAGACCTCCAGCATTGTTCTATCAATTTTTGTGGTCTGAATGCTCTTGGATTGATCTAGAACTATTTTTGCCCTCTAGCTGACATCCACATATTTCCAAATTGGTATGGTTTGCATGAACTAGATGTTTGTGGAATTAATTATGAATTTTCAAAGTTTATATTAGTAAACTATATTAGTATTTTAGGTAGTCTGGCCTTTGTATCATTTCTATTGTCAAACATAGCCAAGATGAGATTTTCGTGGCTGGAAATTATTTTTATTGTAAAGTTAACATCTAGAGCTCTTCAAAAAACTATGGTTTGCTTGATTTCAATTGTTCTAGATTTAGTTATGAGTTTTCAAAGTCACCTTAAAATCTGCCACCCTGGAACCCAAGGCAAAACGTGAGAATTTGTGATTTTTGGTTTTTGATCCATGGTTCATGTGAAGTTTTGAGATGTTTATGATTTTTATGAATGGAAAATAATTAAAGAATGATGTTGGGGAGTTCACGAGGCTCATATGATGCGAAATAAAAATTTAACTCCCAACATAATGCAAATAAATTCATTATTTCCATGGATTTTTGTTGGATTTTCCTTAAGAATGTATATGAGTAATCTTGAATGGAGAAATATGATACTAAAATATTATGGTGTGACACCACCCATAAGACAAGAAGATTCCATTTTCATCTTCTTCACTTGAAAGCTCCATTTGAAGCACTAGCTTAAGGATTTGACAAAGGAACATAAAGAGAAAAACATTCTACTTCCTCTTAACTTCATTTTAAATAGACTAGAATCTAAAATAAATTATGTAAATCCTAGAGTTTGATAATTGGATATTTTGGAGAATTTGGCAATTGAGGTTGAAATTAGTTAATTAATAATATAATTAAGTTTCTGGTAATACAAGTTGTCATACTATAACATATCATATGTTATAACTTGTAATGTTAGAGAATTCTGTACTGTTGATAAAAAACCTTGTTGACAAGGTCTCAAATTTTAGTGTAAAATACAAGATCTTGTCGATGAGATCCTGAACCTTGTTGACAAGATATTATCTCAACCTTTAAATTGACTTGATTTGATGTTAACTCAATCTTAATAAACTTGCTCAACCAGAAATATCACAAAAAAGTATGGAGAACGGGTTTAAGGTCAAGCAATACAAGTTAGTACAAGTACACCATTCCATGCAATTCTATAATTTTGCCACTAGTTTCAAAAATTCATAACCTAAGCTAGAGAGCTCCAAATCAAGCAAATTAGGACTTTTTGGAAAGCTTAGGACATTATCATTTGACCCATGAAAACTAATGGAATAATAACTGGGGTTTGTTTCTTATACTGCAACAAATATGCTACTTTAAAAATTCATATCTCACTATATAGAGCTCCAAATTGAGCGCTCTCAGTGGCTATGGAAAGCTTATGATACCAACTATATGCTTGTAAAATTTTATAAGTATTGGATTTCATTTGGCCCTTCAAAGACAAATGTCCAAAAGATTACATCTCATAAATAGCTTATACATACATAATTTGACATTAAATTACATAAAATCCTATTCTATTATCAAAATATCATCAATCATGCTCCTTCACTCCCATTCTTTGCTCTATGAGCTTAACCTAGACAAAGTTAGATAGAAAGTGGGGGAGAGTGAGATTCAAAGAATTCAAATAGCATTTTTACCCTTTTAAGTAGTCATAAATGGCATATTATCTTATCAAAGAACACAAGCATGTACCAAAAGCTTGCAAGAATCACATATAAACATGTTTTCAAGATCACATAAATATGTTAAGATCAAAATCAAACTCTAGGGACTTTTGGTTTAGTCTCACCCAACTATTTGGGACTTACGGATTAGCCTCATCCATTTTCTAGAGACTTTTGACTTAACCTCACTCATTGCAAGAGACTTTTCACCTTGTTTCACCCATTCCTAGAGATTCTTGGCTTCACCAGACCCATTCCAAGGGACTTTTAGTATCACCTCACCTATCAAGAGCAAATTTACATTCCAAACATAATTTAAGAAGCCTAATGGTACCATAGCATCAAACCAATAGCTAGAGGCATGTTTTATGATTCAAACATACATATAAGTATTCAATGACAATCAAGCAACCAAGAAATGCACACAAGAAAGAATAGAGAGCTACTTCGGCTCAAGAAGTACAACTTTCCTTTGATTCCTTTAGGTTCTTGGTTCGACCTCACACACACACTTGGAGGAGGATTGGTTTGCTTAGCCTATACACATCAAATAAGACACAATCACATCAATGGAACTCTTTTTAGTCTCACATAAACTTCACACAAGCTATTTCTAGTTCATGCCATGCTTATGGTTCCATACAAGCACATAATAAAGCAACTCATATAACTTATGATCTTGGCTCCAATTTTTCACTCAATCTAATTTACATGACTTGACCAGCTCTGCTCTTAGCAATGATCTGTCTAGGGCTACTTTCAAAACTGCGGATTCTGTAATCAGACCCTCTTCATGGGCATTCTCCGACTTAGAAATTCATACCCAGCAATCTACGATCTACCCAGCGCCAATTTAAACTCATTAGAGTCATTATAAGTTCAATTCAGGGAGTCTAGCATCAAGTTGCCTTTTTATACATGAAAAGAACCTAAACTTTTAGCTTTCAAAATATGGTTTCTAAATTCACACCAATGGTTCCTTTGGTATCTATCAATCATTTCTAGGCTATTTCTATCCTTAGAATCAAAGAAAACTCTCCCTAAATACCATCTTTCCTCTTTGGCCAAGATATAGAACATATTGAGAGCCTATGGGGTTTTATTAGTTTTCTTAGGGAATTTGCCACTTGTGAAGCTTCCTAGATGTCTTGAGAACTCAAACATACTTTTACATAAGTTAAATTACCCTTAGAAAGCTTCATAAATTCCTAGGTACAACTAAAACCCTAACTTCCACAACTTAATTTCTAAAGCTTTTCTTTTGGTTCCAATTGCATATTCTTATCTCTTATACTCTAAAACCCCAAATCCTATCAAGTTTGGATCAAATAAAACTCTGTACACATGATCCTTGTTTTGGCCAAAATGAAGGAGAAGAAGAAGAGCCAAGAAGAAGCAATTTCTCATAACAAATCTTTCCTTGTTTTCAAGCTTTTCAAGAGAGCTTTCATAAGCTTCCAAGAGTTCTTCCAAACTTTCTCTTTCCTCTACTGAACTAACCACAAAGCATGTTCAATTAGGTCACCAAAACCATGAGACGAGAGAGGAAAAAGATGAGAAGAAGTTTAATAAAAGGAGAAGCATGGAAAAAAAGACAATTTCTTACACTTTTTAAGCTTGGTTTCCTCCCCCTTTGCTCCCTCTTTGGTGCGCCACTTAGGGCTGGTTCTATTTCTATTATAGAGTGAAAATGAGTAGGTTAAGATAGGAGGCAGAAATGGGACATTATTTAAGAGGTGGATGGCCATTTGTAACAATTTCCAAAATTCCAACTATGTCCTTAAACTTTGTTTTCTCCGTTTGAACTCATTTCACATTCTTTTTGAATACCGTCTTTTCCATCATAAAATTTAGGTCCTCTAATTCATAAAATACCTTTAGTTTCACCCAAATTGAATTTAAAACCTTACCAAATGGTCTGGTCAAAGTTTTAGCCGGCCGATACTCTAAAATGCAAACCGGAGGGGTTTTGATCATTCTAGGGGTTCTTATGATTTTTAAGGCTTTTGAGAACTATGAAAAATTCAAATTTCTCATTTAAAGATCTCTCATTTGAGTTTTCTAAAAGTTACCTAAAATTACAAAAATGCCATTGACCTCTTAACTCTCTATTTGGTCATTTTGGCTCTGGTTTTAGGCTAACCTTAGGCTCCAAACCATATTTTAGATGCTCTAATCAACATTCTAATCTTATTAGCCATAATTTGTCCATTTTAGAGTGTTCCAATATCAGTTTATTAGGTTCAGTTCAGTTTTTGAATTACCGAATATTACACAAGTGGGTGGATTAAAATATTGATTAAGTATTAACTATTGATAGTCTTTAAAGTTGCATACTAAATATTTGATGAAATGCCTATGTGGGAAATTGACCTTTTTATGGGAGTGACATTTGGATAGTGGTAGTTATTACACCGTAATATATCTCATTCATTTAGTACCATTAGGTATCCGTTTGGAATAAAAGTAATCATAATAAATTCTTTAGCAACGAAAATTCAATACTATTTATATCAAATGGACCCATAATATTAAAAAAATGGATTTTTTTAATTATTTTATCTCACAAATTCATGCTCAAGTTTTTAGTTTCATCCAAATTAACATGTATGTATATATCATTCGCATAAAGGAAGCCATTTGCTTTTTTAGGCCATAAAGCACATAATAAAGCTCAAATTTAAAACATTCATAACTTAAGCTACAAAACTCTGATTGAGACAAATTATGTGTCATTCTAAAGCTTGAGATGTGAACTTTTACCTATAAAAATTTTAGGTTAAAATGAATCCATTTGGTCTCTCAAAGAATATGAAAACCAAATATGTACTGTATAAACAGTACCTATGTTATGATAGCTTTTTAGGGCTAACTTTTGAAAATTTGCTAAATATCCTATAGAGCTCCAAAAGTTACAAACTTTAGCTTTATAGAAAGCTCTAAATATCCTCTAAGTGCTTACTAAATTTAACCCCACATTCGGTCATTGAGGTAGTCAAGAGCAAAGCAACATTTTATGGCTCTAATAGTAAAAAATTTAATTCTAAAATGTATCAAATGAGCTCCAAAATGTCATCTTTTTGCTATGAGCAAATTTCAATCCATACACACATCAATTATCAATGATTTATTATACGAAATTTACCTTGCATCTAGAAATCTCTATTCCACATGATAGTATGTATGTAAATCATATGGATATTCATATGCTAAATCATGTTCCGATATCTTATATGTGTAATTATGGGTCACAAAATGCTAGCTAACACTTTTACACATGTGTGCATTACATTATATCAAAATATAGGTTTATATGATTATATATACACTCTCATATCCCAAACCAAACCTTTTGACATAGTAGGCCTTTCTAGGTATTTGGCTCTTCCTTGTCCTTACTTTGCATATCACCTGACTATGGTTAGTGGAGACATGGAAATATGAGATTCAAGAAATCTTAGTAGCAAAACTAACATTCAAATATACATATAGTTTACTTAAACACATGGACGCAAGGATGCATGTTATACAATTATAGCCACTCTATACATAAAAGAGAAAATCCATACTCTAGGGGTTTCCTTGGCTCAAGTAAGAGCAAATCCATATTCTCAAGGGACTTTTGGCCTAAGGTAAAGCAAATCTATGCTTACTTCCCTAGCCTCACCCAACATAGAGCCATCCCTCTCACAAATCTAACTAAGTCTCATGCAATTGCATGGTTTATTCAAACAATCAATAAACTAAACAATAGTAAACAATACACACAAGCAAATAATGACTCAAGCAAATAAACCACACATATAAGAACAAAAGAAAAGCTACCCTATCAAAAAAATTCAATCAATTCCATTATTTTCCTTCTCTTGATCCCATGGCCTCACACATACATCTTGGTGTGGTCCTACTTGTTTAGCTTAATCACATTAATTAAGGTATAAAATAATCAATTAAGACATGTTCAATCTTACTTTAGTAATACATGTACATATTAGGATTTAAAGTATGAACTATGTTATTTTAAGTGTTTCAAAATAACTCATTCCATTGGCCACATTTTATGTAGCAATTCCATTATTAATCTATCTCAATTTACTTGTTTTTCTTAGTTAAAACAAGTTCAAAAGCTTAGCCATATGACTTATTCCATTTCTAGGGCAAGTTAGGTTTTTATGGAACCATAATCTTAACATCATCAAATCTTTTTTTTTCCTTAAACCAATCATTTATCTAGCCTTTATATTACTTCATTAAGCCTTTTAAACCATGAGATTAGATTAAAAACTTTCCCAAGTATCCTTTCTTCATCTTGGCTGAAAGCAATACTATATAGGGATCTTGGAAATTTGTTTGTCTCATAGGGAATTTAATGGCTTTAGGATATCCATAATTTACTTTTATTTCAATTATGGTATTATAGAGTTCAAATCATCTTCCTAGGTTTTTGAATTGCTCAAAGCAAACCAAACCCTAATGGAACTAAAAATGCAATTTCTTAGTTTTTCGGTTAATGTCTTGACATATTCTTACTCTTTACCCTTCTAAACCCTTGATTACATAAATTTTCATCCAATATATACATGCTTCTCTCTCTCCCTCTTCGAGATCTTGGCTAAATTATGCATAAAGCTAGGATTCTAAAATAGCAAAATTTCCTAACTTGAATTATACCTTGCTTTAATAGCTTTTGGTGGAGATTCTTTTAATGTAATTGGTTTCTTCAAATGACTCTTTCACTTTAGAGAACAACCACAAAATTTACCCTTTTGAGAAACCAAACCTATCATAAGAGGGAGCATAAGGAGTATAAGAATTTTCATAACTATATTATAGAAAAATTTGGCATAAATCTTTATCTATTTGTAGCTTTTCTTTATCTATTTGTAGCTTTTTTCCCTTCTCTCTCCACCCTTCTTCACCAGAGAGCAAAGAAATGGGAGCCACCACACTTGAAGAAATGAAGATTAGTAATGGTGTTGTAAAATGTTTGTATTATAGCTCTATGTTTCTCAAATAATGTATCTCCATGATGTATATGATATATAAGCTCTTGAACATGTGAAACTATATGAATATATGAGGTATATATGAGAATTGGAAGCAAATGTCTGATGTTACATGGTTTTGACATTGTATGGCAAGTATGAACATGTATGCTTCTTATGTATATCATCAAATGGGAGCGTGAGTTTGTCAAATTTAGGTTATTGGACCCTTGAGTCATGTTTAGTAAACTATTTTCAAACTTTCCCACATGCTTAAGTAGTAATACCATATTATTTCTAACACTGATCCCCTTCTAGCAAGTGGGATTATACAATTCATTAAAGAAATCCCAAGAAAATACGTTAAAATAATGAATTAAAGTGCGTTGTATAGAGGGTAAATTTTTTATTTCACATTTTTGGGACCCCATGAACTCACCAATAACATTTTCTAATTAATTTTCATTCATATAAATCATAACATTCTCAAAACTCAGCATAAACCATAGATCAAGAGTCAAAAACCCCAAAACATCACATTTTGCATCGGGTTCTAGGATAGCAGAATTTGAGGCAACTTTGAAACATCATAACTAATCCTAGAAAAATCGAAATCAAGCAAACTATAGCTTGTTAGAAATATTTAGCTATTAAATTCACAATGAAAATAATTCATAGCCACAAAAATCTTATCTAGACCATGTCTGACAATAGAAAAGGTAGGGAGGTCGAGCTGTCCAGAAATCTAATACAACTTACTGATATAAACTTTGGAAATTCATAACTAATTCCATAAAAATCCAATCCATGCAATCTATACCAATTTGGAAAGATACTAACATCAAATAGAAGGTAAAAATAGTTTTAGACTAGTCCAAGAGCATTCAGACCCTGGAAATCAATCAGATATTAACATGGGTCTGGAGGTGCGCTTAGAACAGAATAAAAAATTCAAAAATTCATATCTCCCTCTCTAGACATCCAAATGAAGTGCTTCTAATTGGTACAAGTCACTGGGAAGGCCTTGTTTCTCCTTGTAAAATTTCATGGCAATTTCATCGTTTGCCTCATGAATGACAAAGAACAAATTTTGGACTATATGAACAGTACACTAACCAAAAACAAAAAAAATTGCTAACTTCAAAAATTTGCCAAAAATTCTGTAGACCTCTAAATAATACCCACTCTAACTTCCTAAAATGCTCTTAACAAACCTTAGATGCATGCCAAATTTTAGACCAAGAAAAGCTCATTTGGACAAAAAGCGATATAACCTCACAATATGGTCAATTTTGCCTCTCATAAGGTATCACTTTGGTCCAAATGGCTTCCTTAATGGTTTGGCATCTCTTGGGCAAGTTTACAAGCATGAATATGATTTATAGGAATTGCCCAAGTGGTCCTAAATCTCATGTATCTTATTTTAGCTATCCCACATCTAAGAATACATATGTAACTATGAGCCATCAAAGTATTAAGATCCACATTTATATTGATTTCATGCCCATGTGGTCCATACAATATTTATATATCACATTACAAGTGTTCATGGTCTTAAATTACAAAAATAATATGTACAAAGTAACTTTGACATTTAATTAACAATTAGAACTATATAAGGAACAAGTATAGCTTGTTAAGGCTCTTGGCTTGCTTTCCCTTGACTTTGGGCACCACCTAGACATTTTAAAATGATGGAGGGAAGGGAAGTGAGATTCCTAGAATCTCAATAGCTCACACACCCATTCACACACACATTCAAGGTATACATACATCAAGTGTACGAGTAAACAAGCTACTTGAATCATGAATGCACAATTTCAAAATTCTCTTGCCACACTTTCACAATCATATCATCAAGAAGCTCTAGGGACTTTTGGTTTTGCCTCTCCCCATTTCTAAGACTTTTGGATATATCTCACTCTTGGCTTAGGGACTTTTCACTTGGCTTCACCCATCAAAGAGACTTTTGGCCTAGTCTCACCCATGCCTTGAGACTTTTGGCACTTCCTTACCCATATTAAGGGACTTTTGGCATCACCTCACCCTTATGAGCCATTCTCACAATCAATAGCATTCAAGAAAACAAATTGGTACCAATGCAATCTCAAGACATCAAGTGGCATGTTCTCAAATCACAAGAGCACACATAAGCACACAAAGACATACATATGCACACAAGAATGCAAAGAGAATGAGGTGGAGAGCTACCTTGATTTTATGCAAGCTTTTCTTAGTCTTTCTCCTTTCCTTTTTTGGCCTCACAAGTGCACCTAGGTGGTTGGATGTTCTCTTGGCCTAAAGCACCATAAACAACACACAATCACACACTTGAAACAAGCCAAGATACTAAACTCACTCTTAAATACACACTTGGTTCCATAAGTGTCATAATGGTTCTATAAATGGCCTATTGAAACAACCTTTACAATTCAAGCTTTATGCTCCTATCTCTTTCCATTTCTAGGCTTCTTGGCCTCATTCAAAGTCATTGGAGCCCTTACACAATCATTGGCACAAACTTAGAATCAAGTTACTTCACAAAGCACCATTATGGACACCATTGTTCCATCTCCCAATCCATGGCTCCTAAATTTTTTCCAATGGTTTCTCCCATCTTCTAATATCATATAAAGTCCCAAACCAGAGCTAGAACAAATTAAAACACTCCCTAACTACTTATGCTAGCCTAGGCCAAGATATGCACCAAGGAAAGGGTTCACAAGCTTCTTGATTTTTCCTTGATGGGACAGCCACTTGAAAAGGTTTCTAAGAGTTTTAAGAGCTCAAGGAAACACTCAAATAGCCAAGGAAACACTCACTCAAAGTCTAATTTTCTAAAACCCTAAAGAAACCTACACTTTCCAAACTTGATTTCTGTTAGTTTTTCTTAGAATTTCTTGCCATACTCCTCTTCCTCATGGTCTAAAATCCTAGTTCCTATCCTATTTTTAGGCAGAAAACCTTCCCCCAATATGGTTCTAGTTTAGGCCGAACAAGCATCATCCATGGAGCAAGGAGAAGAAGCAACAACAACAAGTAATTACCTTGGTTTTAAGGGTGCTTTCAAAGCTTCTTCTTGGTTTGCCTCTCCTCAAAATTTTTGAACTGCCTCTCTAAGTTCTTGACCAAAAATAGAACCAATTCACTCAAGAAAATCATAGAAAGAGAGCTAAGAAGGAGAGGAACAAGATTGGAGGAAGATGGAGCATGAAATTCCTTAGATTTCCTTATCTTTTCTTTAATTTTCTTCCTCCTTTTCTCCTTCTCTTGGTGTGCCTGAAGGAGCTGTTATTCTTTTGTATTTTGGGCAAAAAGGGTCGGGCTATATGAGAGGAGAAAAAGGGGGAAGTGTGGGGAAGCTTTAAGAAACTCACTTTTTCAAAAATTCCAATTTCATCCTTCTATAATGGCAATTTCATTTTAGCTTTGTTTACTTCCTTTTTGAGAACTATCTTTTCCATTATAAAATTTAGGTTTCCAATTTAATAAAATGCCTTTGGAATCACTCAAATTGGAGCTTAAACCTTTCTGAATGAATCTGTCAAAGTTCAAGCTTATTGCCATTAGAAAATGTACACCGGAGGGATTTTACCAGTGCTGGGGCTTCCCATGGTTTTTGGGACCTTTGAGAACCCTAGGCAACTCAAATTTTTTATTTGAAAAGCCCTCTAGTGTATTTTTTAAAAATTTACACTTATTTATGAAAATATCATTACGTTTCGTCAATTTTCGTTACCATTTGTTGCACCATCCTAGCTCTGTTTTTCTTTCCGTTTGAGTCTAGAATTATCATTTTTAGGAGCCTAGGACTATACCCAATTTTTTTGGGATATTATCTAGCTCATTTCGAAGGACTTTCTTATATATGGCTCATTTCATCATTTTACAAAAATTATGTTCGTTACACAAGTGGCCCTAGAAAAGCTAGAAGCAAAAATGGACTATTTGTGACCCTTTAAAAGGCATAAAATGGTCAAATTGCAAGTTTTGACCAAATGAACAAATTTCCACATGAAATTTGGCATGCATATAGATGTCATCCAAAGATTTTTGTAAAGCTAAATACCAGATTATTTGGAACTCTATGGAATTAATTACGAATTTTCAAAGTTGCCAAATTTTTGTTGAATTGATATGGTTACTATTCATATGGTCAGCTTCTTCTACTATGTCATTTGAGGGCTAAATGGTGTCCAATACTCATGAATTTTTACAAGAATAAACTGGACATGATAATATTTCTATGGCCACTAAAATCACCCTAATTGGATGTCTGAGCAGAGAGATATGAATATTTGAAATTTGGAGTTAGTACCAATAATGCAGCAGTACCTTTGGTATTGTTCTATCAATTTCTAGTAGCTAATCATTTTTGTTTTGGATTGGACTTATTTTTAGCATAAAGTAGACATCTGTAGCTTTCCAGAATGGTATAATATGCTTGATTTTTATTTTTCTAGAATTAGTTATGATTTTCAAAAATTGGTACTAGAAACCTAGCACATCAACCTGAGGCTGGACATGAAGTTTTGATGGATGAATGACATGAACTTGGGATTCTTGTGCTATTTTGTGATGGTTTTGGATTGTATAGGTGCATTTTAATTGGAAAATGATATGAGTGAGCTCGTATGAGCCACAGAACTTAAGATGAAAATTTTAAGCACTACATAATGTAATTTAATTTATTATTTTAATGGACTTGTCCTTATTCTCCAATGTAATCAAGCACATGTATGCTATGGATGATCTACAAAGGTTAGAATGATAAGGTGTCACATCCAACATGTCACACATATGTATGGTTGGGTTCACACAGCTGCACTTTCCATTCACTCAAGTAATACATGGGTAGAGAGGCATGAACAAAACGTGAGGGCTTTTCGAGGAGAAAAATGCACATGTACAAAGTAAGAAGCACGTACTAGAACCTTTAAATATTCATAAAATAGAACAAAGCAAGCTAACATGGAGAAAAGTAGAAAACCATATGGGAATGAGTAGGAAAGAAGAGGAGAAGCATGAATAAGGGAAGAAGTTGAAGCTACGGGTTTGAAGGCACGTGAGGGAGAAGGGAGCTGGGAACGAGTTGGGGAGAAGGAACAAGAAGGCTTGGCTTGAAAGAGATGAAGAGAAGAAGCTATGGGTAGTGGAGATATAAAGAACATAGTTGCATGATGAAGCAAGAGCTATGAGTTATAAGAAGGAACTCATAAAGGGAAGTAGGAGCAAACTCAAGCAGAACATGGTCCTAGGTTTTGTAAGCTCTAGGACGTGAAAGTAGAATTAAATAAGCAAGACCATGTGAGAGAGGCTAGGCACGTGATCACTTAAGTGAAGAAAAGAAGCTTGGGTAACTCCAAATCATCTCATCCATTCATTCACATCAGTTAGCTTCACCCATTCTATTGCATTGACCCATCTAAACCACGTGAGAGACATCAAAAGGAAGCATGAACAAATAAAGAATAAGAGAAGCACGTGATCATATGAGAAAGGGACGAATACATTCGGGTAGTAGGCAAAATGGGAGGGGGGAGGAATTGATAGGAAGAACACATTGGATTGAAGCACCTCCAGAGACGTGAAAAGAGGGTGAGCTTGATTCTTTCAATCAAGCTCTATGGCCTTAACTTCTTCCTTCCTCCATTTTCTTCCATCCATTCCCTCCATGATAGCTTAAAAGTCCCTAGGTAGCTAGCTGAAGATTGGACTTCCATTGATGAAGATTTAAGCTCCACAATTGTATCTCCAATTTGCACAAACTCTCTTCTCTCCATCCTTTACTTTGAACATTAATTTCTTTGCTTTATTTGACTTGGTGTAGCTTGTTCATTAGAGAATTTGGTGGCTAAATGTACTGGATCAATTGCTCTGTAATTTGATTATAATTTCACATTTAAAGGGTGATTTAGATGCCTAATCGTTTGTAGAAATGCCAATCTTAATGGTTGTCCAATTTACTAGTCAATTACTCTTGTTTCTAAGCCAATTAGTGCAATGGTTATCGAATTAAGTGGCTAGAATTTTGTGTGATTAATGTACTTGAGGAATTCATTAAGCTAAATGGTTAATTAGAAAATTTAAGTGGATTGTTCAACTACTTTAATGAGCATTTAGGTTATGTTTTGGTGTGTTCTTATTCTTAATTCAAATGATTAATTGTTCAAGATTTCTTATGATTGCAAGTTCCTTGAATCATTAGTGATTTGAGTCTTGGATGGTAATTCAAGAATCCTTATGAAGAATACACTAAGAAGCATGAGTTTAAATCTAATTTTGGTATATTAGAAAGGGAGCAAGGATAATTGAATTCTAGGAAGTCCATCTAAAAGCTGGTTATCACATTTTTTCTAATTGTTAACATCTCTTTGTCTTAAGTTTATAATTCTTATTATTTTCTTTAATTCATTAAAATTTAGTAATTTAAAATCCCCTAAGCACTTTTCATTTACTGTCACTTAGAAAACTTTTTCACAAATAATCAGAAGCAAAAACTTTTTGGCAAATGACCTAGGTTGTACCATTAGCTATAAATCCTTAATCAACTTAGTTTTATTTGAGGTTACGTGACACAACCATCAGCCATGTTTGGCCAGCACTAGGCCTAATCAAGAGGGAATGAATTCAAGCCAAAATGAGGTAGAGACAAGGGTTTTCAAGCATATGAAATAAGAATACACAATTATATTTAAAAGAAAAGCTTTAGAAATCAAGTTATGTGACTTAAGGTTCTTGGTACACCTAGCTAATTTTGAAGCTTTCTAATAATAATCTAGCTTATATATGAGTATGTAAGAGATCATAAGACATCTAGGAAGCTTCACAAGTGCCAATTCCCTAGGAAAAATAAATGAAACTCCATCAGTGGCTAATAGTGCACATGTCTCGGCCAAAGCTGGAAGGAGCACCTATGGAGATTTTTCTTAACTTCTAAGCATAAGAATGGCCTAGATATGATTAATAAATATCAAAAGAATCATTGGTTTGAATTTAGAAGCTATGGTTTATAAGATGGAGGTGTAGGCTCCATTTTAAGACATAAAGAAGCAGCTTGAGTCTAGGCTCCTTGAATTGAATTGGTGATGACTCTAATGAGTTATAATGGAGTCATATATCCTAGATTGAATGAGAAATTGGATCCAAGATCATGAATTTTAAAGGTTGTTTCATTATGCCTTGTATGGAACTATAATGGTGTCATAAGAGAAAGTGAGCTTGCATAAAGTTTGTGTGAGGCTAGAACTTGTTCCAATGAAGTAATTGTGCCTCATTTGATGTGTCTAGGACAAGTGAATCAAGCTTTACCTAGGTGCATATGTGTGGCCAAAAATGGTAAGGAGTCATATAAGGAAAAAGTTGTGTTCTTGCTTCAAGGTAGCTTTTTAACCTTTCTTACATACATTGCTTGGATGTTTGCTTGTCATTGGATACTTATGCATATGTTTGAACCATGAGATATGTTTCTAGCTATTGATTACTTGCTATGGAATCATTATACTTCCTGAAATGTGTTTTGAATGCAAAATGGCTTGAATTGGTATGGTTATGCCAAAAGTCCCGTAGCATGGGTGAGGATGACCCAAAAGTCCCTAAGAATAGGTGAGACAAAGCCAAAAGTCTCAAAAAAAGTGAGCTAAATCAAAATTCCCTTAAAGTGGGCGAGGAAAATCCAAAAGTCCCAAGGAAATTGTGTGAGGCTAAAGCAACATCCTCTCAAGCCTGTGTTTGATATGTATGAGTTCATATGACAAGGAAATTGACCTATGTATGTTCATAAGAAGTTTTTATAGCATGCATGCATTCTTTGACTGTAATTACATCATACATGTATGTTTGAAAGGGTAAAAGAGCTATTGAAATTCTTTAAATCTCACTCTTCCCTATATTATGTCTAACTATGTCTAGTTGAAACTCAAGGAACAAGAAATGGAAGCCAAACGTCTTGAAGAGCAAGACTTAGGTGATAGAAAAGAAAATCAGGCATTTTCATGCCAAAGTATGTAACTATATGATATATATGAGATGTAGACTCTTGAGCATGTATAAAAGTATAAGAATATCATGTATGAATGGAATTTGGAATCAAATGAATGTTTATGTATGAGTTTAACATTTTAGAGCCTTAATGTACTTGTGTATAATGACAAGTAGGATAGTGGTTTTGAGATGCATGATGATTTAGATCATTTGGAATGCTTCCCTATGCTGTATTCATGCTCTTGGACGTGCTCAATTGGCTATGGATGGATTGAAAGGTCATTTGGCACTCTTTTGAACCATTTTGACCCTTAAAATGACCATATTCTTGAGCTGAACCACAACTGACCAAATGGATGAATTTTTGCATGATCTTTGGTAGGCATATAACTCTCATTTAGAGCTTTTTCAAAAGGTAAAGAGCACCTAATTTGGAGCTCTCGAGAATTTATTTTGAATTTCCAAAGTTGGCTTAAATTATGCAGAATTGCCTCAATCATTGTTCATATAGTTAGTTTACAGTCCTATGTCATTTAGGAGACAAATGAAGTCCAATGCCCATGAAATTTTACAAGAATATAGCTAACATTATAAGCTTTTTAGGCCCACCAAGTTTACATGAAAAGGAGTTGTATAGAGAGAGTTATGAATTTTTGAGGTTAAAGGTATGGTGTTGTCTAAATACTGTAGTAGCCTTTGATATGCAATGAATTTCATGGGTTAAATGAAACTCCCTTTGAAATTTTTACAGTAATTAGGTCTCATATTAAGGTTTCCATAGCCACCTAGAGCACTTTATTTGTATTTGTATTGAGAGAGATATAAATTTTTTATGTTTGATGACAATTGCAAGACACCCCCAGACCAATGTTACTATTCCATTGAATTTTGTGTGGCAAACCTAGTTGTTTTGATCTCAAATTTTTATGGTAATTACAGGATATTCTGGGCTTTCCAGAAAGCTATAGTATGCATAATTTTTATTTTTTTAGAATTAATTATGATTTTTCAAAATTCGTATCACAATAAGGAGAACTTGGAAAATTGCCAAGTGAGATGACAGTTCATTTTATACACCATAGACCCGAATTTGGTGCTTGGAATTGAGTTAATTCTAGTTGAACAAAGATGTTGTCGATGCAAAATAAATATGGTAAGCTCATATGGCCTATAAAGCTAAGAATGAATTATTTTAGCTTATAATGTCGGTTATTTCTGGTGCTAAAAGTGTAATTATTATGAAAATGGATTTAAATTGCTACTTTTACCCACTGTTGAGATACAATGAATGCCAGAGAAATATGGTGTGACAATTCTATCTCATTTTATTAAGTTCAATTTAGTTTCTAGAAATCGGCTATTACAAAAGGTTTATTACGAGTCTGAAAATGATTTTCACCTATTAAAGGATGAAGACAACCTCTAGCAGGCCATGGCATGGTCCGCATGTAACGTTTTAGAATTTTTTAATCCATACATATGCCATTATGATGATCAAAGAGTAGGAATTGATTGAGAGTTCAGGGATATGAATCTCTCATGTGAGGTGCATTTAGGGAAGTTACTGATGAGCAAAAATTGAATAGAAAATGACCTGAGGAATCAAATAAGAGAGGCCTAGCAAACAGATGACTATATAAGAAAGATTAGATCCTAGATAGCCTAGGGTAGCATTCAAGAGTTCAATCTATCTGAGGATGACATGGTGAGGTATAGAAATAGGCTATATGTGCCTAGAAATGGAGGAATTAAAGAGAAAATACTAGATGATGCACAAAAAAATAAATACACCATTCACCCAGACAGTAATAAAATGTATCATGACTTGACAAAGATCTTTTGGTGGTCTAGAATGAAAGCAGACATAGCTGAATATGTCTCCCAATGACTAGTATGTCAAAGAGTTAAAATAGACCACCAGAAGCCAGCTGGATTACTTCAACCCCTAGACAACCCAGAGTGGAAATGGGATAGCATAGCTATGGATTTTGTCATGGGTTTACTCAGGACATCATCAAGGCATGATGTCATATGGGTAATAGTGGATAGATTAACAAAGCTAGCATACTTTTTAGCAATGAAAGCCATATTTACCTTAGATAAATTAGCCTAGCTGTACATCTGGGAGATAGTAAGATTACATGATATGCTTAGGAATATAGTCTCAGATAGAGATTCCAGGTTCACTTCGAACTTCTAGAGATCATTAAAGGAAGCCCTAGGTATTAGATTAAGATTTAGTACAGCTTATCACCCTCAGATAGATGGTCAGACAGAAAGGACCATCCAAACCTTAGAGGACATATTGAGGGCTTGTGTATTAGAAATGAAAAGAAACTAGGATACATACTTGCCTCTAGTGGAGTTTGCTTATAATAATAGTTATCATGTAAGTATACAGATGGCACCGTATGAGGCATTGCATGGGAGGAAGTGTAGGTTGTAATATCAGGTTCTCTGAAAATGAGAGAAAATGCGAGAAGCGTAATACATGGTTTCTCCATAAACGTACAAAATTTACTGGATACAAAATAAAGTCCCTCGAAATGATTTAGTTAAGGTCCTAAAAAATTTGGGAAGCATTCTAGACTCCTAAAAATAAGAATCCCAGGCTTAGATAGAAAGAAAAACGAAGCTAGAATGGAGAAATAAAATGTAACGAAAGGTTGACGAAACATAAGGGCATTTTTATCATTTTGAGAAAATTTTGGAATTCTCACAGGAGGGTTTTTTAAATGAATTTTTTGAGTTCTCTAGGGTTCTTAGAGGACCTGAAAACCATGAGAAGCCCCGGGATAGCTAAAGCCCATCCGGTAGATGTTTTCTAATGTTAGTTGACCTGAACATTGATTAGTTCATTCAAGAAGGTTTTAAATCCAATTTGGATGAAACCAAAGGACTTTTATCAATTAGAGGACCTAAATTTTATGATGGAAAAGACAGTTTTCAAAAAGGAGTTAAAATGAACATAAATGGAGCAAACAAGAGCATAGGGGCAAAATGGTCATTTTAAAAAATTGTAAAAGAGGCTTTTTAAGTAAGATTATACCTCATCACCTTCTCCAAGATTCTATTTGCAGAAAAAAGGGCAGCCATGGCGTGACAATAAGAGGGGAGAGAAAGAAGAAGTTTAAGCTTCCGTTTAGGTAAGTAAATGGCCCCGTTTCATCTCGCGCTAGTTAGGAAAGTTGTTCCTCTCTCTAAAAGCTCTCTAATGGTGGTTTTATTTTCTTGAAAACTTGAATATTCAGGTCTAACCCAAGCTAAAAAGGAACTCTTTTTAAGAAATTAATTAGTGGAAAATAATTTGTGCGAAGAGAGCTCTATTTTAAGGTAAGACTTCACTTGAAACACTTGCAAAATCTTGTGTTTTCAAGCGATTTAAGCTTCGATCTAGAGAGAGAAAGTGAGGAGGAGAGTTTTTCTTTATGTTTTCTTGATGGAGCCAAAGGTTATGGAGTGTGAGGCTTAAGAATATACAACTAGAATTGAAAAGGGAGCTTTAGAATGCAAGTTATAGAATTTAGGGATTTAGTTGCACCTAGGCTAAGATGAAACTTCCTAGTAGTAATTTAAGTTGTCCAAGAGTATATATGAGTTCCTAAGACACCAAGAGAGCCTCCCACATGCTTCTCCCATCAAAGAAATTAAAACAACTCATTTGGTGCCATATGGAAGCATAGCCTCGGCCAAGGAGGGTTCATGCACCTAAGGAGTGTTTTAATTTCTTCCAAACTTAGTTTTGTATCATGTATGATGGGAGAGTATGAGAGGAAGCCTTGGAAAAAATTTAGAAGCCATAGATAGTGAGATGGTATCATAGGTTCCATATTATGGCTTAAAGAAGCAACACCTAGCTAGGTTCCTTGATTTAATTGTATGATGACTCCAAGAGGTTTAAATGGAGTCAAGAATGATAAATAGATAGAGAGAATGGATCCAAGATGATGTTTTCTTAAGGTTGCTTCATTAAGTGCATGATGGAACCATAAAAGAGCCATGTTAACTACCTAGCTTTTCTAGTGAATGCATGGCCTTAAAATTTGATTTAAGAGTATAATTAGCTTCCATATGATGTGTCTTGTAACATCCAGTTTTCTGAAAATCCAAGAAAATGTAAGGAAACACGAGAAACGTAACATATGGTTTCTCCGTCAACATACAAAATTCACTGGATATGAAAGGAAGTCTCCCAAATAGAATAGATTGAGGTCTAATAAAATTAGAATAATATTCTAGATCATAAATAATGATGAGTCAAGGCCAGAGGTGCCCTAAAATTAGGGCTTAAATAGATGAAAAAAAAAGGAATCAGAAAAAGGTCCCGAAGAGCCTCCGAAGTCAAGTATGAAGGAGTCAGGGACCAAAATGCAAAGAAAATTATATGCTGGGCAAAATGTATAAATTGCCTGAAAGTTCAGGGAACCCTAGTTTCACCCTTTATTTGTGGCTTTAAGCACGAATATCAAAAAATCAGGCAAAATCTCAGAAATTCGTGACCCACGGTTAAACTCAGTTTGATGAGACGGGTCCAATGATGCCAAGTTGTCCGGATGGCCGAGCGGGATCTGGTTATCCCGATCAGTAGCCATGAGCAAAATAGAAAACGAAAGTTGTAACAACTATAGAAATAAAAATAGCTAAAGGGCTAAGAAACCCTGAAGGAGTTTCAGGGATAAAATTGCAGTAAAGGAAAAGTTTATAACACAATCATAATACAGAACGGTGAAAATTACACCTATAGACTCGGGTGTCCGATTGACACCAAAATTTGTGAGGATTGAGGTTAAGGGCCCCGGACCCATGTTTGAAGCTTAATATGGCCAGAAAGTAGAGGAAATAATGTTCATAAATTTTAGAAAGTCTAAAGGTATGTATTGTACCGTAAAACTTTAATTGGGCTCAGACATTGATTTTTAAACTGCTGTAAGGCCCAATAGTTGATTCTAAAGGCTCGATAAGAGAAGAGAAGATATGATTAGGGTTTTAGAGAAGATGAAACCCAAATATAAATATAGAATGAAAGGAAAAGAAGAAAAAGATTTTAGTTATTTTAAAGAATTAACCATGGTTAAGTTAGAAACTAATTATGGTTGAGTTAAAAGTTGACCATGGTTGAGTTAAGAAATTAACCATGGTTACTCTCCATAACTTAAGGGCTAAGTCAAGGCTTCCAAGTGTGTGGCCGAGGATTTTTGAAAGAAGATATTTAGTTATGAAATTAGAAAATTAAAAGAAAAAAGAATGGAAGGCTAGGATTTGATCTTGAAAAGGTTGATCCAAGGGTCCAAATTTAGTATGACCCTTTAACTTCATCCTAATTCATCTCCTTCACCTCCATTCCACCATTTTCATGCCACACACAAGGGAGGAGGAGAGAAAAACGTGAAGAGAGAGAGGGAGGGAGAAAAAGTGGAAGATGAAGTGAAACCAAGCAAAACTACCACCATTCTTCACCAAATTTCTTCATCTTCTCCATCCTCCAACCTTTTCCTCCAAAGGGCAGCTGCATATTCATCTTTTCTTCAAGGTGACATGTTGCTCTAAGTGGGAAGAATAAGGATTTTAGTGTGAGAAAAGCAAAGGAAGCAAGGCTTAAGCTTAAAGAGTAAGTTTTCTCCATTTTATACTTGTAAATCACATGCTTTTAGCTAGTTTTGTTAAACCCTAGCTATGAGTTATTTTTGGACAGCATATGAATCATTAGAAATGGAGTTTATATGTTGAATATGAAGGCCTTGAAATGAAGTTTATATGTTGAACATGAAGGCCATATGAGCTTAGTTATTGTTGTTATGTGCTGAAACTTTGGAAAACACAAAGATTGTAATTTTTGGAAAAATAGGAAGCATGGGGAGATGCTGTCCGAATTTTCTCAAAATTTTTATGGTGTTTTCTTAATGTCTTAAAGTCATGTATACCAAATTTCAAGTCCTAAAACATAAAGGAAAAGGCTATGGAATTTTTAGAACCAAAGAAACGCACTTTGAGCCTAAAACGAAGCTAGATTATGTGATGGCCAAAACGTGATGTTGGGGCTGAAATTTAATGATTTTATCCATTCCAATGGATTTAAAAGGGTGTTTTTAGCTAGGAATACTTATGGGAAAGCCCCCAAAGCTCATGGGATAAAATTCTTATATTTTGGTCAAGAAATGCATACTATTCGGCCATAGTGAATGGGAAGGGAAGGAGTTAGATTTTTTCAATTCCAATGGTCCCATTAAGTTTAAAAGGGGTCATCCTATTTTATAAGTTAAGGTTTATATGTTGATTGTAATGAATTATCATTATGATTATAGGGTTTGAAGTTGTTTTGGGAACTCCAAAAGCAAGTAAACCGAGTCCCAAGGATTGAGGAGCAAGGTTTGCTAAGGTAGTAGTTTTCCTCTCTCTTTCCTTAATCTTGTATGTTTGTATAATGATGAGTGTTATGCTATATCAAGTTGTCATTTATTCTATAAGATGAGGCATGTATGCTTAGATTGTGCTTGGCCTTGTATGAAATTCCTTGTATTGCTATGCGATATGTGGCATCTTGACTGGTATCATGTTATGTACTTACATGCTTGCTTGTGAATGAGATTGGTTTACTACTATTGAGATTTCATAATCTCATCCCAAATATAACCCATGCTAGGTCCGAGTTCAAGCAAATAAAGGGGCAAAGGTTGTGGAAGCATAAATTGAGGACCTTACTTTTATGTATCACGTTTTGTCATGTAATTAAATATTTTAGATTACTACGTGTATGAGTTATGTTATGATATTGTAAGGCACTTAGGTATGGAATGGAAAGTCATGAATATAATTAGCCCTTGAGTAAATAAAATATGATTGGTGAGCCTAAAATGCAAAAATGCATATGCTTATGTAAAGGCAAAATAATAATAACAATATGTCAAGTGAAGGGTAAAACTGTCCAATTTGTTGTAGGGGGAACTTTATATGAATTCATATGTGCTCCGCTAAGTAAGCATTTTTCTCGTGTAAAGGGCTTAGAGAGCTTGAAGTAGAGCCCTGAATTAACCTTATACGATTTTTCTATAATTAAGTATGTATTTTCAAAGTTAGATAAGAATTTGGAAATGACCAAGTGAATAGTGAAATTGTATGAGGAAGTTTTAAAATGAAAAATTTTTATCAGTTCAGGTTTTCGTTGACTTCTCTTAGTAATAATGAGGTAATTGTAGTAGGAAAAGGGTTATAAAATAAGGTATGACATGTCTAGGCCAAGAGAAATGATCTCTACCTCCTTGGGTGTGTGAGGTCGAAGGAGAGGACTCAAGGTTCAAGGAAAGAGTATGCTTATATGGCAAAGGTAGCTTTCTCCACCTTCTCTCATGCATGAATGTGTTTTACATTGTCTTTAGATGTATATGTGTATGTTTTAAGTGATGAAAAGTATTCTAGCATGATTTTATATGCCACGGTACCATGATGATATTTTATGCATTCAAATGATGTTTTAGATACTTGCCTTGGTTTGCTTGAGTATGGAAAAGCCAAAAACCCTCTAGCTATGGTAAGGATGAGCCAAGAACCCTTGAAATTGGTTAAGACAAAGTAAAGAGTCTTCCAAGAGTGAGGTTGAGTCAAAACCTCTTAGAGAAATTGGGTGAGGCAAGTCCAAAATCTATAAGTGAATGGGTGAGGTTAATCCACTCACTTGGCAAGCTTATGTATGCTATGTATGACTTGTTCAAATGCCAAGAATATTTCTTGAATGCTCACATATGTTAATATGTCAATGCATGCATTTTCAAGGTTTGTATTGCATATTTTATGTGTGATTGAATGGGAGATGAGCTATTGGGATTCTTTAAATCTCATCCTCTCCTCTTCAATGTCTTAACATGCTAGGTGAATCAATTGAGCAAGGTAAGGGAAGCCATCAAGCCAAAGAGAAGTAGATTGACATCAAAATATATGAAATGGCCTAGTTATGTCTCTCTTGTAGCCATACACATGGCATATGATGTAATCCCATGATAAAATTGTTATGTAATCATATGAACATATGTAATTACTCAAATGTATGGTGTATGAATGAAATTTGATGCCAATTGTATGAGATAGCATGTTTTGGGTATTGAATGGTAAGAACTAGCATGTGTAATCTTGTGTATATCATGGGGTGGATGAGTGATTTTGAGACATATGGGTTTATGCATCTTTGAGACAATTTTATAATGTCATTTTGGTACATTCCCATGTGCTCAAGTGGTCATGGTTGCCTTGGAGCTCAATTTGGACCATTTGAACCATGTGTAAAGCTTGAAAATAACCATTTCACAACCTAATATCAAGATCTGATCAAATGAATGAATTTGTCCATGAAATTTGGTACACATGTAGACCTTATCTAGAGCTTTTTAGGAAGCTAAAGAACAGATTATTTGGAGCTCTATGGAATTAATTATGATTTTCCAAAGTTTCCATTTTTCGATTGAATTGATATAGGTACTATTCATATGGTTAGAAACTTGGGCTATGTCATTCGTGGGGCAAATGATGTCCAATGCTTATAAAATTTTATAAGAATAAACTATACATGATAAGATTTCTATGGCCATTAATATCACCCTAATTGGACCTCTGAGCAGGGAGATATGAATTTTTGAAGTTGGAGATCAGTACTAGGGATGACAACTGATCTCTAGTATTGTTCCATCAGTTTCTGGTGCTTAGAAGCCTTTGTTATGGTCTGAATTTATTTTTACATAAAGTAGACATTTGTAAATTTCTAGAATGGTATAGTGTGCCTACTTTTAATTTTCTAATATTAGTTATGATTTTTCAAAATTCAGGCACAGAATCTGGAAAACTGATCCGAGGTTGCACTAGTGTATTTTGTGTATTTGCTCCTTTTGCTTAAGGTATGGACCATTTCTTGAGCTTGTTATGAGTTTCAATTGTCCATTTAATTATGAAAATAAGATGGATGAGTCCATATGACCCACAAGATATCGAAAGAGAAAATTTATCTATGGCAAAATGTAACTTATCCATGAGAATTAATGCCATTATATTGCTTCCTATAGAACAAGCATGAGATGAGGCATGGGAATTGCATGAATTGAGTTTTAGAAGTATGGTGTTAGATTTATTGGTATTAGATCAAAGTTTCAGACTCTCTCAAATTGGATTTGGCTTGAGGATGTAGTAATAGAGCTATGCAAAGGCTTGTATAGATGTGTAAAGCCTTGCATGAGATATTTTGGGTTTGTGAAGATAGTTTGTGGCTATGTTTATGATAAGTAAGTTGTAGAATGGTCTTCGAGTAGATAGTGAACATCAAGAAAGGTTGGTCTCTAGAATAGCTTGAGTAGAGTTAAGGGATCCGATGGCTAGAGCTCTATGAGATATGATAGCTCATTGGAGTCAATAGCAAGCCCTAGATATGAACAATGAGAAATGATCTTGTTGATATGAAGAGGCTTGCTAGAGAGAGTATGTGAGGCTTAATTTTTCCTGGCAATCATATTTAGACCATTTCGAGATGTCTCGCGTAATGCAGAGACAAATAGTGATGCAGTGCAATATAAGACGAGACTGCGGTTGCATAAGACTAGTGTAGAGGAGAAGTGAGAAAAAAAGTTACCCTTTAGCCATGACACCTAAATGTCTAGATAAGTTTTAGAGCCCAAAGGGTTAATTCCTTCAAGCTAAAGGTTGAGTTACAAGCTACACTCTATAGAGCCTTGACGACTCAGAGGTGACAGCTAGTATGCATGAATGAAGCAAGAGGTAGAACCCTCTAGCTTAATGATGGGCTGCATATAGAAGCAATAAGGCTCGGGTTTTGTAGCTAAAGGTGAAGTTCTAACTCATAAAGAAGCAAGCCAACCAGAGGATGTTAGTCATGGCCAATTAACTTCTTTGTCGTAGCCAATTATTCCATAGCCAATTATTCCATGAAGCAGTGAGGTAATCTAGAGAATTCCTTGCCGTAGCCAATTAAGAAGTTAGCCGCAGCCAATACTTAGACAGGAGACTAGGTTAAGCTCGAGGCTAATTAGCTGTGGTGAATGATGTGCTAGCCACGACAAATGGCAGTATGAGTGCCTTGTTGGTCATATTCAAGCCAACTTGAGAAATGAACAGATAAGGGATCAATCGATGTACAAAGAGCGGGAACCCCTAGTATAAGTAAAGAAAAAAAGTAGTAAATAGTCATGGAAGGTTAGTAAGAAATTAATGGGCCTTACAGTTGAGACCAAGAAAGGAATCAACGTTAGAGAAAGTTAGACATAAGGATGATAAGGTTGTTAAGACCTGCCTTTAAGGCGTTGACTTCAACCTAGGATGCTACCCTATGAGACATTATTGACAAGATGTTAATGTAGTCTCAAAATTTACATAAAGTAAGGCTACCAGTAGTGAGGAATATAGTGAGTGCCCCAGAAGGGCGCACCTCATAGGTAATACCTAGAGGTGAGCATGAGTAGCCCAGTAACAGAGGCTCAAAAGAGAATGAGAATAGTTTAGAAACTACTAAGTTATTGTAAGCTATAGGTTTGATAATATTGGCAGCCCAGGCTGAGTATAAGCTGAAGCCTACAAGAAGTGACCAATAGCATTGTCCTGGTGAGACGTATAAAAGGAGAAATTAAATTGATTAAAAGCACAATAAAAGTTCTCCCTAGATTGAGAAAAGAAAGATAAGGCATTTTGAGTCAGAGAGGCCACTCAGTAGTGGTTAGTAAATTCCCTTACATAGACTCCCCTGAGTCATAAAATATAGTGATAAAGGAAGTGAGGAAGAGCTGAGAAATTAGCTATAGAAGAGATACCCTCACTTTAATAATGACTAAATAAATAGACTAAGTATAGAGAAGTAAATAGACAGGGATCCAATAGCTAGTTAGACGAGCTCCTTAATATGAGAATGATTTAGGGTTAAGGCACATAAGTGATTAGAGCACCCAGTAGAGCATAAGTTTTCAGTAAGGTAGAATCCAGACACTGAGAATACGTGTCCTGGATTGGGTTAGTAAAACCCTAGAAATAGTATACTGTGCTCCTGGGGATGAGGTTAAAGACACTGAATAGAGAGCAAGCCTAGCTCTAATCCTAATGTAGAAATGAGCAAAGATAAATAGTTAGTGCCTTAGTACCCTCAAGGTAGCTCGAGGGAGCTAGGGACCGCCTCATAATGCAAGTCTTGTATTATGCAGAGAAAGAGTTTCAGTTGAGAGCGCTATAGAATGTAATTCTTGGGATTATATAAAATAGAACTCTTCTTGCCAAGGGATGGTCTAGTTAAGAGCAAAGTAAGAGTATAAGAAAAAGTAGACTCCCTTGATGTTACAGAGAATGAACAAGTAGAGAAACCTGAGAAAATGTAAGTGATCTTGAGGGTAAAGAAACATGAACTGGCAATAAAGATAGTCAGTAGTAGAACATCTTTTTATCTAAGTAAAAGGATAGTAAAGGTAAAAGAGAGAGAATATATAACAGCGTTCAAGCTGAGGACATAATAGATTGAGAAAAAATATTGAGTTAATGTGCTTAAGTACTTGAGAAAGTACACTTGTCCTTGGCATAGATGCCCTTCTAGCATGATAGTGCCTGAAGTAAAAATAGTCAAGCAATGTAAAGTGATCTCAGGATGAAGTAGAGGTAAAGTCCTATTTTCCCTGAGTATCTTACAAGAATAAGGTAGATAAAGAAAAGTACGAGAAGAATATTGTAGATTATTAGGAAACTTGTAATATATAGACAATAGTGGCTTTGAGCTCAGTCATGAGGTGCTCGTGTATTAGTGTTTGATGTTATGATTTGCTTGCAACAATAGTTACATGATATTGGGTCTGGCCAACCCTGTAGTAATGTAGCTTGAGTGCGTAGCAAACGATGGCATCAATCACCAAAGTGTCCCAATAATCGAAAGGTATTCTAGTTAGTAAAGAAAAAGAAGAATAAAAAAAGAGAGATAAAGGGATCCTAAGAATATTAGAATAGTAAGAAAAACATGTAGAAAGGAATCCCCAGTAAAGAATAGTAACATAGAAAATGACATACTAATAGTAAGAAATGTTCAGATTTAGATAGCACGAGTTTAGTATGCATAGCCCAAGTCTCTTATAGTATAAGTAAACCAAATAAGAAGGGACCAGTGTATAGCCTCTCTCTTGCCAAAGATGTTAGGCACACTCAGTGTGTGAGATGCCCAGGTGCTCAAGCACTCAAAAGTAGAATGCGAGCATAACTAGTATGAGCGATGGTTACTAGACTTAGTGAGCATGTATTTTACTACCAGATATAGTAATCTTAGGCTTTGATGTCTCCTAAAAATGGATTGCAGTAGACCTTAGCTAGGCTTCAAGACGTCACAGTAGACCCAGGGGTCATAGCAGACCCCATAGAGTTACAAAGAGCCCTAGCCACAGTATGATAGCCCTCTGGTAAGATGACAGCCTGAGATAGGTTTTCAGAGTAGTTAGTCTCAGAGACTAATACAGTATTAGTTAGCTTTTGTCTCAGAGACTAAAGACCTCCTGAGTTTGGTAGACCATTGCCACAGAGATATGAAGGCTTTACTCAGATAGTTAGACCACTGACTAGATTTCTTGAGAGATGAGCATAGTGTATGGGATAAGGAAAGCAAGAAATTAGCTTTTCAAAGTTAAAGCTAGATGAACCACTACCCAGTAGATATTGGCCTTGACCGAGAGATGGAGAGATCCCTATATGCTAGACTATGTATTTAGAAAGGGGTTAGGTGTAATTTTTACATGAGGTAAGTGGTGCAGTATGTCTCCAGTGATTGAAACTGTGAAAATACTTAGCATCCCACCAGAATTTAGTAGTAATCAGTGGTAGTTGTTCTTTGGTGCTAGTATGAGGAACATATGTTAGGCCTATCAGTGTTAGGATGAGGGACTATAAATAACCTACTCGTAAGTGAGCAAAAAGAGTAAGGAAAAGTCTCGGTCTAAAGAGACAGATGTAGTAGTAAACAAAGAAACTGGGATCATTAAAAGTGGAAACTCCTCAAAAGAGTTATAATCATAGTAAGCAATTGAGATATGAGGCCTGTGATAGAAAGAAATGTGAATTGTAATAATGGGATGAGCTAATAAGAAAGAACGCAGAGATGGACAGTAGACAATATATTTCAAATCAGTAAGTAGATAAAAATATCCAATGGCTATAATGATCAGAAAAAGATGATAAGACTTTATAAGAAGCCATTAAAAGAGGATACAGGAGATTTGATACGAAATAAATTATCTCTTGAGATGTGTAAATGAGTCCACTGAAAAGAACATTAACTCCTGTAAACGAGTTAAGACTAACCAGATATGATTAGTAAGCTCTCCCAAGAGAGACCTCAAGAGTCAAAATTTTTTTCCCTTATGAAAAGAACTAGCTAGTACTCTATAATAATAGAGCCCTCATTAAGAGCTAGTAATGAAAATTCCTTGGCCGAGAGAATACTCAAAAGAGTAAAATCATTGATAGAAGCGTATAGAGCCAGGAAGAAAGGAAAGAAAGGAATAGTTAGCCAGAATAGAAAGAGTAATAGGAAAGCATACCCCAAAATTTAAGGACAAAATTTATTTACGGAGGAAGAAATGTAATATCTGGTTCTCTGAAAATGAGAGAAAATGAGAGAAATGTAACATTCAGTTTCTTCGTAAACATATGAAATTTATTAGATACAAAAGGAAGTCCCTCGAAATGACTTAGTTAAGGTCCTGGAAAATTTGGAAAGCATTCTAGACTCCTAAAAATGAGAATCCCAGTCTTAGATGAAAGAAAAATGGAGCTAGAATGAAGAAACGAAATGTAACGAAAGGTTAACGAAACGTATTGGCATTTTTGTCATTTTGAGTAAATTTTGGAATTCTCACAAGAAGGCTTTTTAAATGAAATTTTTGAGTTTTTCAAGGTTCTTAGAGGCCCTGAAACCATGGGAAGCCCTGGGACAGCTAAAGCCCCTCCGGTAGAGTTTTTTAATGTTAGTTGACCCGAATTTTGACCAAGTCATTCAGGAAGGTTTTAAATCCAATTGGGATGAAACCAAAGGTATTTTATGAATTAGAAGATCTAAATTTTTTGATGGAAAAAATGGTTCTAAAAAAGGAGTTAAAATGAGCCTAAACTGGGCAAACGAGCATATAAGGGCAAAATGGTCATTTTGAAAGATTATAAAAGAGGCTTCTTAAGTAAGATTGCACCTCATCACTTTCTCCAAGTTCCATTTGTAGAAAAATAGGCAGCCATGGAATGACATTAAGAGGGGGGAGAGAGAAGAAGTTTAAGCTTCCATTTAGGTAAGTAAACGGCCCCGTTTCATCCCGCGCCAATTAAAAAAGTTATTCTTCTCTTTAAAAGCTTTCTAATGGTGGTTTTTTTTTTGAAAACTTGAAGATCTAGGTCTAATCCAAGCCAAAAAGGAACCCATGATAAAATTTTTATGTAATCATATGAACATATGTAATTACCCAAATGTATGATGTATGAATGAAATTTGATACCAATTGTATGAGATAACATGTTTTGGGTATTGAATGTCAAGAGCTAGCATGTGTAATCTTACGTATATCATAGGGTAGATGAGTGAGTTTGAGAAATCTGGGTTTATGCCCCTTTGAGACAAGTTTAAAATGTCATTTTGGTGCATTCCCACATACTCAAGTAGTCATGGTTGCCTTAGAGCTCAATTTGGACCATTTGGATCTTGTGTAAAGCTTGAAAATGACCATTTCACAACCCAATGTCAAGATCTGACCAAATGAATGAATTTGCTCATGAAATTTGGCACACATGTAGATCTTATCCAAATATTTTTGGGAAGCTAAAGACTAAATTATTTGGAGCTCTGTGAAATTAATTATGATTTTTCAAAATTGCCATTTTTTTGCTGAACTGATATAGGTACTATTCATATGGTCAGAAACTTGGGCTGTATCATTCATCGGTCAAATGATGTCCAATGCTCATAAAATTTTATAGGCATAAATTAGACATGACAAGCTTTCCATGCCACCAAGATCATCCCAATTGGACCTCTGAGCAAGGAGATATGAATTTTTGAAGTTGGAGATCAGTACTAGGGATGATAGCTGACCTCTGGTACTACTCCATCATTTTCAGTGCCTAGAAGTCTCTGTTGTGGTCCGAATTTATTTTTCACATAAAGTAGACATCTGTAGCTTTCTAGAATGATATAGTATGCCTGATTTCAAATTAGTTATGATTTTTCAAAGTTTAGGCACAGAATCTGGAAAACTGATTTGAGGTTGCACTAGTGTATTTACTCCATTTGCTCGAGGTATGGACCATTTCTTGAGCTTGTTATGAGTTGCAATTGTCCATTTAATTATGAGAATGAGATGGAAGAGTCCATATGACCCACGGGACATTGAAAGAGAAAATTTATTTGTGGCAAAATGCAACTTATCCATGAGAATTAATGCTATTATGTTGCCTCCTATAGAACAAGCATGAGATGAGGCATAGGAATTGCATGAATTGAGTCTTAGAAGTATGGTGTTACATAGGTCTCTGATGTCTTGGGTTGAGCTAGGAGAGAGGAGCCTAATAGGCCTATAATTAGTGGACCAAACCTCAAGACAAATTTAGACCATAAGGAAGAAACTGCTAACGGCCTAGAGTAGACAGAAGAGTTACGCAGATAGACGTAGATGACCATTAGAGTTTAAGTTTAGAGACTATGTCTTCATTAGAGTGTCTCTAATCACCGAGATAGGTTAGTCTATTAAGAGTAAAAGGCTCAATCCAAAATATATAGGTCCATTCTAGATTCTTGATAAAGTAAGACCTATAGCCTACAAACTTGCCCTTCCCCCAAACTTGAGCCAAGTTCATAATGTTTTCCATGTATCCTAACTCAAAAAGTACTAGCCTAACCTCTCAAATGTCATAGAGTTTGAAAATGTATAGTTACGTGATGATCTATCATATATAGTATCACCAGATCAGATCGTGGATGTTAGACTCAAGTAGCTACGGAATAAGACGATACTATTAGTGAAAGTGGTTTGGAAGGGGTTATCTCCCGAAAAAGCTACCTGGGAGCTAGAAGAGGAGATGAGAAAGAAATATCTAGAACTCTTCCCATGAGGTATGTTATCTAAATTTTGAAGATGAAATTTATTTAAGGGGGAAGAATTGTAATGTTCCGTTTTTGTTAAAACGACAGAAATAGATACATTTTCAAAGTTGGTCCCCTAAAATGAATTGATTAAGGTCTAGAAAATTTAGAATAATAATCTAGACATTAAATAAAAAATGTAGGAGGCCAGAGGCACCCTGAAATAGAGGCTAAAATGGTCAGACGGAAATTAACGAAATAATTACGAAATATAATGGCATTTTCATAATTTTGGGCAAATTTTAGAATTCTCATAGGAAGGCTTTTTAAATGGTAAATTTGAGCTTTTTGGGGTTCTTAGAAGCCCTAAAAACCATGGGAAGCCCTGGGACAGTTAGAACCCTTCTGGTGTACATTTTCTAACGTTGATTCACCCAAGCTTTGACCCTTTCGTTTGAGAAGATTATAGCTCTGATTTGAGTGTTTCCAAAGTCATTTTATAAGATTGAGGACCCAAATTTTATGATGGAAGAGACGGTTCTAAAAAAATAGCTAAAATAGGCCAGATACAAAAATGCCAAGATTAAAGGACAAAATTAGAATTTTTGGAAACAACTTCATAAACCTACCTATATATAGGACCACACCCCACTCTCCCCTTCACTTACCTCATTTTATTTTTGTCTGAAACCAGAAAAAGAATCAAGAGAGTGAGATTTACAAGGGAGAGAAGAAAGGAAGGAGAAAAAGCAAGGAAAATGTATGGTTTTTCATGGATTTTCATAGTTTCTCTTTAGTAAACTCCTTCTCCTCTATCTTACCTTCTTTCCTATGGTTTTATTGAAGCATTTGGGTTTGTTTCAAGGTCAGACCTAGGGGGAATTTTCTAAAATCAAGAGGAGAAGCCTACCAAGTGAAGATCAAGCCAAGGGAATAAAGAAATCAAGGTATTTTTGCCATTTTCAAGCTTAATTTTTCTTGTTCTTCCTCTAGCATGTTTCACCTTATGTAAGACTAGCCAAGAGGGGTTGGATTTCTAGTTAAACCAAGGATGAATCTTATGAAATGAGAGAGAAGAACAAGAATATGCAAAGAAAACAACAAAATAACTAATAGATTTCAAGATAGAAAAGTTAGCGTTTCAAGTGTTCTTTTAAAATTCTATTTTGATACAAGAATTCCTAGGCTTAAATGAGTGTTTGGATGAGCTCCTAAGATCCCTAGAAGGCTTCTCATATGCATCTTCCATCAAGAAAACAAGACAAACCCATTTGGTGCTTCCTTGGTCTATAGCCACGGCCTAAAGAGGTTGGAGAGCCAAAGGGAAGTCTTAATTTGTTCCAAACTTGTTTTTGAGTCATATATGATGGAAGAGGATGAGAGGAAGTCTTGAAAAAAATTTAGAAACCATGGATAGTAAGATGTAGTTATAGGTTCTATATTATGGCTTAAAGAAGCAACACCTAACTAGGCTCCTTGAATTAATTGTGTGATGACTGCAAGAGGCTTAAAAGGAGTCAAGAATCATAAATGAATAGAAAGAGTGGAGCCAAGAGGATGTTTTCTTAAGGTTGCTTCATTAAGTGCATTATGGAACCATAAAAGAGCCATATAAACCACCTAGCTTTTCTAATGAATATGTAGCTTTAAAATTTGGTTCAAGAGTATAATTGACTTCCATATGATGTGTCTAGAACAAGGAAAATAAGTCCCACCTTCTTGTGTGTGTGTGGTCGAGGAAGAGGAACCAAACTCAAGAGGAAAAGTGTGCGTTTGTGTCAAAAGGTAGCTTTCTCTTCTTTTTCTCATGCATGAGTGGATGTTTACCTTATCTTGAATGTGTGTGTGTATGTTTTGAGCCATGAGAAATGTTTTAGCATGCATCTATATGCCATGGACCATGATATTATATTATGTCTTCAAATGATGCTTTGTATATTTACTTTAGTTCGCCCGAGTGTGGTGAAACCAAAAACCTTCTAGCCATGGTGAGGATGAGCCAAGAACCCTCAATAATGGTTAAGACAAAGTCAAAAGTCTCCCAAGTGTAAGGTGTAGTTCAAAGCCTTTAAGAAAACAGGTGAGGTAAGTCCAAAATCCTTGAAAAGAATGAGTGAGACTAAATCACTTACTTGGCAAGCCTATGTATGTCTGGTATGACTTCTTAAAAGCTAGAAATGTTTCATGAATGACTACTTGCTCTATAATGTTCTTGTAAACATTTTTAGACTTGGATTTGAATTCTTTATGTGTGATTGAAAGGGATAAGTGCTATTAGAATTCCAGAATCTCATTCCTTTCTCCTCACATGTCTAACATGTCTAGGTGGACCAAATGAGTAAAGGAATGGGAGCCACCAAGCCTAAAGGAAGAAGAGTGACAACAAAGTGTGGAAATTTATGATTTTATAGCCATATGAGTGGCATATGATGTAATCCCTTATTGTATATGTTATATGACTTCATGAATATACGTAAATATGTAAATATATGATGTATGAATGAGATTTGATGCCATATGTATAGTATTGCGTGAATTAGACATTAAATGACAAGAGCTAGTATATGTGGTCTTGTGTATATCTTGGAGTGGATGAGTGAGTTTGTGAAATCTGAATTTGTGCACCTTTGAGACATGTTTAGTAGACCATTTTTGTGCTTTCCCACATGCTCAATTGGGAGACCCTTAGAACCAAAATTGACACTTTTGTGACCATTCAAGAAGCTTAAAAGAGAATATTTGCAACCTAATGCCAAGATTTGACCAAATGAACAAATTTGCTAATGAAATTTGGCATGCATGTAGATCTCATCCAAAGCTTTTTGGGAAGCCAAAGAGAATATTATTTAGAGCTCTGTGGAATTAATTATGATTTTTCAAAGTTGGCATTTTTCTATTGATCTGGTATAAACACTATTCATATGGTCAGTTTCTTATGCTGTGTTATTTGAGAGAAAAATGATGTCCAATGCTTAAGAAATTTTGTAGGCATATACTAGACATGATAGGATTTCTATGGCCACTAAGATCACCCCAATTGGACATCTGAGTGGGGAGATATGAATTTTTGAATTCTAGGGATAGTTCTAGTAATGACAGGCGACCTTGGTTACTATGGTATCCATTTCTAGTAGCTAGACGTCCTTGTTGAGGTCTAGAATCATTTGTAGCATAAACTAGACATTTGTGACTTTCCAGAATGGTATAGTGTGCTTGATTTCAATTTTTTTTAGAATTAGTTATGTTTTTCCAAATTTCATGATAGAAAATTGAAAAATTAACCCGAGGTTGCACACATTATTTTCATGTATATACTCCATTAGCTCAAGTTCTTGGCCACTTCTTAAGATGGTTTTGAGTTGTATTTGTGCATTTAAAGATAGGAATGAGATGAATGAGTCCATATGATCCATAAGACATGAAATGAAAAATTTATCCATGATGTAATGTAATTTAATTGAACATTTTCTTTCTTTTCTTCAATGAATATGCCATACCAAGGAAAGGGAACTTAGAAATAACATGAGATGAGCTTAGTAATTATAGTGTTACATTTATTAGTATCAGAGCAAAGGTTCAGGCATTTGGATGTAGATTATGGCTTATGTATATGAGTATGCATTTGTATATGAGCTAGTTGTGGATGAATTCAGTGTGATGGTGGTGAGTGTGTTCCCTTTGATGCTAAAGTTTGTTAATGATGTTTCAGCAAGATGGTGAACACTAGAAGAGGTAGGCCTTCTACAGAGACTCATGTAGATGATAGAGCTGAGCCTATTGATCCAGTAGCTAAAGCCCTACAAGCTATAGTGGCTCGCCTGAATCAGCAGCAAGCTGTGATTATGCAGTTACAGGAATGACTTGCTAAAAGAGATAGTCAGGGCCCTACACCTCCTCCTCCATAACCACCATAGTACTTAGATCATTTTGAGCATTCATGGGTGACTCATATTGACCTATAACCACATATACAGATACATCAAGTTGCTCAAACTCCATCAGTTCAGACACCTCCAGCCCTGGAGCAGCCTTCCACTAGACAAATTATTACTTAGTTCAGAAAGTTTGAGCCTCCCACCTTTGATGGTGAATTGAATAGAGTGAAAGCCGAGGACTGGATTATGCAGCTTCAGAAGATATTCAGGGTGATAGAGTGTACCTTTGAGCAGAAAGTCACCATGGCTATTTTTCAATTAGAGAAAGAAGCAGATTATTGGTGGAAGGGCATTGAGCCTATTCTGAGAGTGAGGAACTTTCTGATTACTTGGGAGGCATTCCTCTAGGCCTTTTATGAGAGGTATTTTCCTAGTTCCATTAGAGATGAGAATGAGTCAGAGTTTGTGCTCCTGAGGTAGACAGAGGGAATGTCCATGGACCAGTATATGGCCAAGTTTGTAGAGCTCTCTAGATATTCCTCATATTTATAAAGACACGATGACGAGCATAGGAGAGCAGATAAGTTAGAGAAAGGTTTACTTTCTGAGATCAGAGACAGGTAGGTTCCACTGACAATCAGGAATCTTAACAGCTTGGATGAAATCTATAGAGTGATAGAAGTGAATCTCAAAATGATGTAGCCTACCTCTAATGCCAGACCTCCCCTCCCTCAGCTTGAGAGACCTAGAGAGGAGACATAGGTCATAACTTCTAGTAGGAGAGGTGGTAGAAGTCAATGGAATAGAAGGGGCAAGAGAAGGAGGACTTAATCTAGTAGAGACAGTGTTTCACCTACAATATGTCCCTAGTATAGCAGGAATCACGAGAATAGATCGTGTTATGCGGGGTAGAATGTATGCTACAGATGTGGTAGGCCAGAACATATGGCCAGGGACAACACATAGGCTCCTTAGCAGTTTACTTAGCAGAGGGAGATGACTCCTATACCCAGACCTCAGACCTAGGGTAGAGTCTTTGCCCTGACATAGCAGGAGGCTAGTCAGTCCTCGAGTTTAATTCAAGGCACTATTAAGATAAATGATTTTTTTGTGATTGCATTATTTGATTCGGGTGCTAGCCACTCTTTTATATCATATGACTATGTTGGGAGGTTGGGTCTGAGTATGCATACACTACCATATGATTTGCATGTATCTACCCCTATAAGAAACAAAGCCATTACCTCCTATGCCCGTTTAAATTGTGTAGTCCAGTTTAATCATTATTATACTACCCTTGATTTGATATGTATGCCCTTTGTTGATATTGATTTGATTATCAGTATGAACTGGATGTTTGTAAAAAATGCCGCACTTTATTGTTCCTATAAATGTATTACTTTACTAGAATGTGGGACTATACCTAGTATGAAGATTGAGTTATCTATTATGACCACCTCCTAAGCTGAGAGGTCTCTAGGGCATGGTTGCCAGGGATACCTAGTTTTCTTTTTAGTTTAAGCTGAGGTAGAAGAGGGCATAGAGGAAATCCCAATAGTAAGAAAGTTTTCAGAAGTATTGCCTAAAGAGATTAGTAGACTACCCCCAGAGAGAGAGGTTGAGTTTTCTATAGACATTGTACTTAGGGCAGGTCCAGTGTCTAAGGCCTCGTATAAGATGGCTCCCACCAAGCTAGTTGAGCTTAAGAAATAAATAAAAGAGCTTTTAGAGAAGGGTTGTAATGAACCTAATTTTTGTAAAATGACAAAATGAGCCGTATAAAAGGAAGTCCTCTGAAATGAGTTGATAATGTCCCAAAAATTTTGGGTAGAGTCCTAGACTCTTACAAATGATAATTGTAGGCTTAGACAGAAAGAAAAATAGAGCTAGGATGGTGAAACAAATTGTGATGAAAACTGATGAAACGTAATGGTATTTTCTTAAATAAGTGTAACTTTTGGAAAAACATAAAGGAGGGCCTTTTACGTAGGAATTACCCATGGTTCTCAGAGGCCCCAAAAACCATGGGAAGCTCTAGGACTGGTAAACCCTTCTGGTGTATGTTTTCCAATGTTAGTGAGCTCAAATTTTGACAGATTTGTTTGGGAAGGTTTTAACTCCAATTTGAGTGATTCCAAAGGCATTTTATTAAATTAGAAACCTAAATTTTATAATGGAAAAGACGGTTCTAAAAAAGGAGTTAAAATAAAGCCAAAATAAAATTGCCATTATGGAAGGACAAAATAGGAATTTTTAAAAAGCTAACTTCATGAATGTTCTATAAGTTTCATGCCTCTTCTCCCACCTTCTTTAGCATGACTTTTTTGTCCAAAATATAGAAATGGAGCAGCTCCTCTAGGTGCATAAGGAGAGGGAGAGAAAGAGGAGAAAAATCAAGAAAAAGGTAAGGAAATTTGTAGAATTTCATGCTCCTTTCTCTTCCAATTTTGTTCCTCTCTTTTTCTCCTCTCTTTCCATGGTTTATTTAAGATGAATGGTTTTGTTTTTAGTCTAAAAATAGGGGAAGAGTTTGAAATTCTTGAGAGGAGGTAAACCAAGGAGAAAAAGTCTTGAAACCAAGCTAGAATCCAAGGTGATTTCCTATTCTTATAGCTTCTCCTTATTGCTCTTCTCTTGATACTTGTTCGACCTCATATAGAACCATGAGAGGAGAGGGAGTTTTGTTCAAAAACAAGAGATGAACTAGGGGTTTAGACC
This sequence comes from Erythrophleum ivorense, assembly GCA_026724425.1. Taxonomy (NCBI): domain Eukaryota; kingdom Viridiplantae; phylum Streptophyta; class Magnoliopsida; order Fabales; family Fabaceae; genus Erythrophleum; species Erythrophleum ivorense. The sequence goes on from JAIUCV010000014.1 coordinate 10,261,163, forward strand.
ATGAGGAAGAGGAATACGGTAAGAAATTACAAGAAAAACCTATGGAAAATAAGATAGAAAAATGTAGGCTTCTTTAGGGTTTTATGAAATCTGATTTTGTGTGAGTAATTCCTTGGCTATTTGAGTGTTCCCTTGAGATCCTAAGACTCTTAGAAAGCCTCTCAAGTGGCTTTCCCATCAAGGAAAAATTGAAACTCCAAGAACCCCATTATTGCCTATAGGTTTGGCCAACCTAGGATGGATAGGGTAAAGGATGTTTTAATTTGTTCTAGTCTTATTTAGGACTTTATATGATGTTAAAAGATGGGAGAAACTATTGCGAAAAATTTAGGAGCCATGGATTGAAAGATGGGACAATAATGTCCATAATGGTGCTTTGTGAAGCAACTTAATTCTAAGCTCGTGTGAGGGCTCCAAGGACCTTGAATGAGGCCAAGAGGCCTGGAAATGGAAAGAGATGGGAGCCTAGAGCTTGAATTGTAAAGGTTGCTTTAATAGGCCATTCATAAAACCATTATGCCATTTATGGAACCAAGTGTGTGTTCAAGAGTGAGTTTGATGTCTTGGCTTGCTTCAAGTGTGTAATTGTGTGTTGTTTATGGTGTTTAGGCCAAGAGAACACTAACCCACCTAGGTGCACTTGTAAGGCTGAAAAGAGGGAGGAATAAGACAAAGGAAAGCTTGCAAAATTCAAGGTAGCTCTCCACCTCATTCTACTTGCATTCTTAAGTGCATATGTATGTCATTGTATGCTTGTGTATGTTCTTGTGACTTGATGACATACCACTTGATGTCTTGACATTACATTGGTACCAATGTGTCTCATTGAATGGCCTTGGTTGTGGAAATAGCTCATAAGAGTGAGGTGATGCCAAAAGTCCCTTAATAAAGGTGAGGAGATGCTAAAAGTCTCATGGCATGGGTGAGACAAGGCCAAAAGCCTCTAGGCCAAGGGTGAGGCAAATCCAAGAGTCCTAGAAATAGGGTGAGGTAAAAACAAAAGTCCTTAGAGCATGTTCTTGGCTTGAATGTGAATAAGTGGCATGGAGATTGTGACATTGCATACTTTATGGTTGTTAAACCTTCCATACATATGCTTTGATGTGTATATGCCATGAATGTGTGTGTGAATGGGTGTGTGAGTTATTGAGATTCTAAGAATCCCACTTCCCTTCCCTCCAATATCTTGAAATGCTTAGGTAATGTTCAAGAAGCAAGAAGTGCAAGCCAAAGACCTTGAGAGATTCCATTTTGTCTATGTAACCTTATTTGTAGTTGGACGTCAAAGTGAGCTTGTACATATTATTTTTGTGATGTAAGACCATGAGCTAATGTGATGAACCTAACTTCTAATCATGGTAATTACGGTTAAATACATGGTTAATGCTTAGTGATCAAGGTTTAGAGTCATTACAATTAAATACATCGTGAAAATTATAGGAAAATTTGAACCTCAATAATATTAGGGTCATTAACTAAACAACCACAAATAGGAGAATGCATAAAAGAAATTATGCTATCATAAGGGGTTTTTGATTTATCCATCCATCAATTTTAATACACAAAAACCTCCTACAAGTGTTCCTACATCATTTCCTAGCATTACCATTGAAGAAATTGAGGTTTCTAGGCTAAAGGTAGAAGTTTGGGACCTTTGCCGTGACTTGAAACTCTCCCACCATGGCTAAGTTAGGTACTGGAGCTCAGAAACTAAGTTTTTCACTTTGCGCCGTGGCCTTGACCTTCTGCGTCGTGGCTAAATTACTCTCAGGAATCTTATTGGGCAACTTACGCGAATTTTGCCGTGGCAAATCTATGTGGAGCCACGGAGGAAATGCCTCTTGGAGCTACTATTCGAAGTCCCACAATTCTCACCTTGGTGAAATATGCTTGTACCACGGTGAGGCTAGCTATTGGACACTCCTTACCTAGTTTCCTCGACTTGAGCCGCGGCGAGACATGTTAGGCGCAACGAGTTTTCTCTTTGTCACCCTCCCTGGGCAACATTTTCACTTTGAGCGAGGTGAGATTTCTCAAGCCGCGGTGTTCCTCGCCACTATCAATCTCCATGTAATACCTTATACTTCTAGCTCATTTCACAACAGTTCCATGCTTTACATTTATAGATTCCATGAAAGAGTAAGAAAAAGGGAATTAAAATAATGCTTTTTCTTGCGTTGCGTCGTGTATGAAAATTCCATTCAATGTCACGTGGACCATATGAGCTCATGCAATACATTCTCATATTTAATTATATGAATACAACTCATTTGCATCATGAAAAATGGCCTACACTTCAAGAATCACGAAGGGAAGCATGAAATATTCATATCCATTTTCGGCCAGATTTGGCTCTTTTCTGACCAAATTTTGGAAAATCATAACTAATTCTAGAAAAATAAAAATTGTACATTCTTAGCCATTATGGAAAGTTACGGATGTCTACTTCATACTAAAAATATGTACAAACCATAAAATCCATCATAGAGGATGTTTGACATTCAAAAATATCCAAAGGTCAGGTTGTCCCCTGGTGCTGTCATAACTTTCTGTAGAAAACTTTGAAAATGTCCAATTAATTTCACAAAAATCTAATCTATGCAAATGATATCAATCTGGAAATCTGTAGATGTTAGCTAGAGGGAAAAAATAACTCCAGACTAGCTTGGGGACACCAAGACCTTGAAATCCAATCAAACAGTAATAGAGATCAGCTAGAATTCCTGATACTAGACAGAATCTTCAAAACTTCATATCTCCCTCTCTAGACATCCAAATGAGGTTCTTCTAGTTGACATGAGTCACTATGAATTTCTATTTTCTTTGAATAAAATTTCATAGTAATTGGATATCATTTGAGCCCTGTGTGATAGATTTTATTTTTGGACCAGTAAGAACAGTGACATGACCAAAACCAGAAAATTTGCCAACTTTGAAAATTCATCAAATATTCTGTTGACCTCCAAAAATTATTTCTTTAGCTTCCAAAAGATCTCTCAACAAGCTCTAATTTTATGCTAAATCTGAGATCAAGAAGATTTCATATGGCTAAAAAGTAAATAAAGTTCTATTATAGTCAATTTTGGCTCCATACGAGGTACCAAAGTAACCAAATGGCTTTCCCTAGGGTTTGGCACCTTTTGGGCAAGTATAAAAGCATGATTAAGACTTAAGTAAGCTATCCAAATGGTCCCAAACTCCATGCATCTCATTTTGACCATTTCCTCCACACATATGTATAATTCTACCAAACCACCAATGAAGCTAATTTGCCATCCTATACCTATTTCACATTCTAATGACTATAAAACATATTCTCTTATTCATACATAGCATAATATCATAATTACACATATCTAAGAGGTCATAGACTATATAAATCAAGGGGTTACAACATTTGACATCATTATGGCTTTGAAAAGCAAAGACTAAGCATGTTGGTGTCAAACTCTTCTCTTCAAGGTGGTTGGCTTCCATCACCTTGTCCACTTAGCATATTAAATCATTGGAGAGGAGGGAATGGGATTCAAAGAATTCCAATAGCTCATCTCCCATTCCATTATTTATAATAGATGCAAACAAGTCTCATAAATGCATGTATGGTCATGTAGACATGTGCAAGCATTCAAGAAACATTTTCATCATTTAAGAAAGTCATACATAGCATACAAAGGCTTGCCAAGCAAGTGGATTAGCCTCACCCAATTTCTTGTGGACATTGGACTTGCCTTACCTAATTTCTTGTGGACATTGGACTTGCCTCACCCATTCTTTAAGAGATTATTGGATTCAACCATACTCTTGGGAGCCCATCTTGCTTTTGGAAGACTTTTTGCTTTGTCTCAACCAATCTCAAGGGTTCTTGGCTTATCCTCCCCATGGCTAAGAGTTCTTGGCCTCACCAGACTCAAGCAAACCTAAGCACACATCAAAAACATCATATGAAACATAATATGTCATCATAAAACTATGGCATATGAAATCATGCTATCATACTTTTCATGGCTTGAAAATACACATACACACATTCTAAGACAAGCTAAGCATATATTCATGCATGAGAGAAGGTGGAGAGAGCTACCTTGCACATAATCACACACTTTTCCTTTTGAAATTCTCTCCCTTGCTTCGGCCACACACACACAAACTTGTGGAGATGCTTTTTCTTGGCCTAGACACAATTTATGGAAGCCAATTAGGTTCATGAAATAATTTCTAAGGTCACACAACTTGCTTAAACACTAGGTTGTTTTATAAACCCCATTATGGTCCATAATTGCACCTAATAAAGAAACACCCCTCAAATAAATTCTAAGCTCCATTCTTTTCTTTCAAATATGATTCTTGACTCCTTTTAAGCCTCTTGGAGTCATCACACAATTAAAACAAAGAGCCTAACTACATGTTGCTTCTTTAAGTCATAATATGGAACTTAAAGCACCAATTCACTTTCTATGTGTTCTAAATTTTTTCCAAGGCCTCCCCTCATGTTCATTCATCATATATGACTCAAGAATGACCTTATAAAAATTTAAAACTCTCCCTAGCTACCCTTTCCTTACTTGTCCGAGACTGTGGAGCATATTGGCCTTCATGGAGCTTTCTTTGTTTTCTCAAGGGGAGAAGCATGTGGGGAGCCTCTTAAGGATCTTGAGAGTTCATTTAAACTCTTATTTAGGCCTAGGAATTATCATACAAAATTATATTTTATAAGGTGTAATTGAAACCCTAGAAATTGTATTTTAAAATCTAATGGCTTTTTGTTAATTTTCTTTTCATATTTTTAATCTCCACACCCTTTTTCCTTAGAATCACCCTTGGTTCTGCATAAAAATCAAATCCTCTTAGGTCTTCTCAAGTAGGGTGAAATGGAGAAGAAGGGAACTAAAGATGACTTCCATAGGAAGAGAAATTACCTTGTTTTCATGATTTTTCTCACTTGAATCTTTCTTCTTTGAGCTCCTCTCTTCAAATCCGAAATTTCCCCTTAATATCTTCCTTAAAATAGATTTATAAACTTCATTATAATCATAGAAAACAAAGGAGAATGGAGGAGAAGAGGTTTGGAAGAGAAAGAGCATGAAAAACTACTAATTTCCATACTTTAAGCCTTAGATTTCTCCTCCTCTTTGCCTTCCTTTTATGCGCCACTCTCCCTAGGGTTTTCCTCTGGTTTTGGATAGAACTTGGTCATGCAACATGAAGGGAGAAGAAGGGTGCATCATATATATAGATGGGGGGAAGTTACACTTTTCAAAAATTCTCATTTTGCCCTTCGTTCTTGGCATTTTCATTTTTCCTTTGTTTTAACTTCTTTTTGAGAACCGTCTTTCCATTATAAAATTTAGGTTCCCAATTTAGTAAAATACCTTCGAAATCACTCAAATTGGAGCTAAAATCTTTCCGAATGAATTCATCAAAGTTCAGGCACATCGATGTTGAAAAACGTCCACCGGAGGGGTTTTAGCTGTCCTGGGCCTTCCCATGGTTTTCATAGCCTTTGAGAACCTCTGAGAACTCAAAAATTGCATTTAAAAATCCCTCCTTTGTGAATTCCAAAATTTGCTCAAAATTACGAAAATGGCATTACGTTTCATAAACTTTTTGTAAGGAATTGTTTCTTCATTCTAGCTTCGTTTTTCTTTTCGTCTGAGCTTTGGATTCTCATTTTTAGAAGTCTAGAATGCTTCCCAAATTTTTTGGGACCTTAATTACATCATTTTGGGGGACTTCCTTTTGTATTCAGTGAGTTTCCTTCATTTATAAAGAAATCATACATCACGTTTCTCACGTTTTCTCTCATTTTCAGAGAACCAGATGTTACACTCCAGGCCTCGGCGAGGCTTTCCTAGCCGCAGCGTAACTCCCTCCTGTAACTACATCTCCCCAATTTTGTCCCATGCACTCCAATCCTTCCCTTAGAGACACTCTAGGACTACTCTCCCTCAAATTTTGGGACTTTAATAGCTTTCATTTACCTAATTTACTTAACTTATCTATCATTACCCCTTTGAAACTCAAACATGGATATTTAATCCTTAATCCATCATAAACTAGTAAGTTCATAGATCAATGACAGCAAAGAGTTCACACACTACTCACATTTCCATTCAAACGTAAGTCCCATTAGAAATTTCATACATCACTAGTTTAAGTTGACATATGATGTATCAAATGATTACAGTCTCTATGCTTGGCAAATTCATGATGCAATGTGGCAATTAAATAAGGCTAGTAGTCTAGTTATACAAATACCATCTAACAAGGTTTCCAAACCTACCTATTGCTAAACCATATAATAAGCTTTTATTAAATTTCTCTTTGCCACTAAGGGGTCCGGTCCCTGAAAATGTTAGCCCACAACCAGGGTGAGATATACAATCTCAATAACAAGAGGCAAATTCCATATATATGTATAGATTAATCATTACAATGCAATTTCATATCATCAATACCAGAATGATCAACTCAATTTAAAAATGAACTAGTTGAGCTATCAATGACTACTATCCCATACCAGCAATCATACACAACATGTTAATGGCCAATAACACTGGGAGAGGTTTGTCCACGGCACCTACTCCTTAATGAGCACAACTAGGGCTCAGTGTATCTAGGGTCTGATCATAACCCGGTGCTTGATCGAAGTACATGCACGGGTGGCAGCCGCACCACAACTTCACCATAGACTCACAGGGTCCAATTACAATAACAATTCAAGTAGTTGACTAATCATTTAGCATTTCAAAATCAAGCATGTGTAACAAATATCAGATTAACATGAGCATATACATGGAATTAGGAAAATAATCCTAGTTACCTCAATGAAGCCAATTACTCATCCTCTAGCTATCATTATGATTCAAAGCACACCAGGCCTAACATTAGCATAATCATCATCATTTGACTATCATTAGTTAGGAATTTCCCTATCCACAGATTAATCTTGACAAGAGTTCATTAAGAGCTTTTTATTCAAGCTTCCTAATGATCTATTACATTAATTTAGGGTTCATACATCAAAGTTCCCCATGATTCGCTCCCCACAACTCCATTTTCGCACATGTACAAACCATGCAGCAAAACTTAATCTAAAGTGTAGGAATTCAGCACATACACCACACAAAAGAAGAGGGAACACTTACCCATACACCTAAGAGGTCAAATGGATTGGGTTGAGCCTTAACTACTAAGAACACACTATGGGCCATCCTTAAAACTTGGATTTTCGCACATGGAATCAGCCATATATCAAAGTCAGTTTATAACATGAAATCTGAGCAAGATTACACCATAAAATGGAAGCAAACTCTTACCCCATGGTTCCACTAACTCCAAACTCTGAAAATCTTGCAAGGAATCACCGAACACCAAATTTTAGATTTGAGAAAGGGATGAAAATGTCCAAAACTAGAAACTAATCAGACCAAGATGAAGAGGAGAGTGAAAGGGTTAAGTTATATATAACTCACCTTGGCCAAATCATCCTCTAGAAGTCAAAAATGGAGTTGCAATGTTGGTAGAACCCTAGCCTCCCTTAAACCTCCGAATTTCCTCCCTTGCCTCTTGTGTTTTCTGTTGAATGGGGAGGGAGGCTATTAAAACTTTAGGGTTATTAGGGGGAAATGGGCCAACCCATTAGCCCAAGGTCCATTTAGGCTCATTTCTAGTCATTGGGCCTTTGTTTGGTGAGGTGGGAAGGCTACAGAACACTTTGAATTAAGGTGAAGTGTGCTGACCTTAAGGCCCAAATTCTAATGGGTTTAAAGGTTGGTGTTAGTTGGGCTAAGTCTTATGAGTTGGGCTTTAGAGTTGTAGTTGGGTTAGGCTAAATTTTAAGAGTCAATCCAATTTGGGTCTGCATAATGTGTGTTGGGTCAACTATAAGGGCTTATGTAAATTGGGTCGTTGGCCTCTATTTCACTAAATCAAATTGGGCCATTGCTAGGTGATCTTTTTTGGCCCAAGTCTCATGATAAGGAGTTGGACTTACACCTAAATCATTGGGCCTCCATAAATCCTTATCCATGGCTTACTCAAATTAAATTTTAGGCCCAAATTAAGTTTTAATTTAATTGAAATCTTAAACCCATATTAATAACTTATTTCTCTGTAAATTTTCATTCATATTACTTACCTAATTATTCCATAATAATTATTCTTAATTAGTCTAAGTATATTGTTAACACCTTAATTAATTTTAGGGTGTTACAACTAATGTAAAATAATGAATGGATACTATATATACTTTATGTATCCCTAAATCAATGAAATCATGGAAATTGCCTTTTATATGGTTATGGTTAATTATGTATTGTTGGATGTGAAATGGTCAAAACAAGATGATGGGGTTTGGGCCCACTTGGGCAGTCCACACAAGTTATATTCATGCTTTTAAACTTACCCAAGAAGTGTCAAACATTAAAGGAGGCCATTTGAACAGATTTGGTATCTCATATAAAGCAAATATGACCATTTTGGTGAGCTACATCACTTTTTATCCAAATGAGCTCCTCTTGGTATGATATTGGGCATGAATCCATAGTTTATTGAGAGCATTTTGGGAAGCTAAAGCCGATATTATTTGGAGGTCAACAGAATTTTTGGTGAATTTTTGAAGATGACAAATTTCCTAGCTTTGGTAAGTGTACTATTCATCTAGTATGAACTTTGCTCTCTTTTAGTCATAGGGTAAATGATGTCCAATTATCACAAAATTTTTCATGGAGAAATTAGACCTTCCCAGTGACTTGACCAACTAAAAACACCTCATTTGGATGTCTAAAGAGGGAGATTTGAATTTTTGAAGTTTCTATTCTATTCTCGGTGCACCTCCAGACCTATAGTATAGTTTGATTGATTTTTTTGGGTCTAATGCTCTTAGAATGGCCTGAAACTATTTTACCCCTCTAGTTAACATCTTTATATTTCCAAGTTGGTATAGATTGCATGAATTAGGTTTCTGTAGAATTAATTATGAATTTTTAAAGTTTATATCAGTAAGCTGTATCAGATTTTTGGATAGCTCAACCTCTCTATCTTTTCTATTGTCAAACATGGCTTGGATGAGGTTTTTGTGGCTTGACTTATTTTTAGAGTAAATTTGACATCTAGATCTTTCTAGAAAGCTATGGTTTATATGATTTCAATTTTTTTACATTTAGTTATGATTTTTTAAAGTTTCCTCAAATTTTGCCACTTTGGAACCCAAGGCAAGACGTGATTATCTTGGATTTTTGGTTCTTGATCCGTGGTTTAAGTGAAGTTTTAAGATGTTTATGACTTATATGGATGAAAAATAATTAGAGAATGTTATTGGTGAGTTCATAGGATTCTAGAGACGTGAAATAAAAAATTTTATCAGCTATGTTACGCAATGCAATTTAATTTATTATTTTAATGCATTTTCTTGGGATTTCTTTGAAGAATTGTATAATCCTACTTGCATATGAGAGAATCAATATTAGAAAATAATATGGTATTACAAGGGTTTCATTAGACTCAATATCTCATCGTAGGGAGCTCCGGTCTTATTCGTAAAGAAGAAAGACGGGAGCCTTAGATTATGCATAGATTACTGGAAATTCAATAAAATAACCATTAAGAATTAGTACCCTCTCCCCCACATAGATGACCTCTTAGATTAATTAGTAAGAGCATCAATATTTTCTAAGATAGACCTCAGGTTAGGATATCAACAACTTAGGATTACGGCTAAGGATATTCCTAAGATTGCTTTTAGAACTAGATACAGGCATTATGAGTTTTTAGTTATGTCCTTTAGGTTGACAAATGCACCTACAATGTTCATGGATTACATGAACAGAGTGTTTAGGCCATACCTAGATAGATTTATAGTTGTCTTTATGGATAAAATTCTCATCTATTCAAAGAGTAAGGAAGAACACGAGCACCATCTGAGATTAGCCTTGGAGACCTTGAAAGAGAGACAGTTATATACTATGCTTAGTAAATATGAATTCTAGCTCACAGAAGTTCAATTCCTAGGCCATGTAATTTCCCCGACAAGGGTCATAGTAGATCCTCATAAAGTAAAGCCACTATTATAGTGGGAGAGACCTAGAACAGTGATAGAGATTAGGAGCTTCCTAGATTTAGCAAGTTATTATAGGAGGTTTATTCAGGGCTTTTCTCAAATAGCGATGCCACTGACTAAGCTCACTAGAAAGAATGTGCCGTTTGTATGGGATGAAAAAATGTGAGAGGTGTTTTTAAGAGTTGAAACATAAGTTAACCACAACCCCAGTTTTAGTATTTCCTGACCTCAGAGAGACTTTTATAGTCTATAGTATGCCTCTAAGAAAGGGTTAGGATGTGTGCTTATGCAGAAAGGCCAAGTGGTAGCTTATGCCTCTAGACAGTTAAAGCCTTACAAAGAAAATTACCCTACACATGACTTAGAGCTAGTTGCAGTGGTGTTTGCTTTGAAAATATGGAGACGCTACTTATATGGAGCGGCTATAGAAATTTATAACGACTACAAAAGCCTTAAATATTCATTTAAATAGAAAGAATTGAACATGCGATAAAGGAGATGGTTAGAATTTTTAAAAGATTATGATTTTACATTGAAATACCATCTCGGTAAGGTTAATGTGGTAGCTGATGCCCTGAGTAGAAAATCCATACATATGGCCTATATGATGATCAAAGAGTAGGAATTGAATGAGAGGTTCAGCGATATGAATCTCTCATGTGAGGTGCATTCAAGGAAGTTGCTGATGAGCAAAACCTGAATAGAAAATGACCTGAGAAATCAAATAAAAGAGGCCTAGCAAACATATGACCATATAAGAAAGATTAGATCCCAGATAGCCCAAGGTGGCACTCAAGAGTTCAATTTGTCTGAGGATGGCATAGTGAGGTATAGAAATAAGATGTATATGCCTAGAAATACAAGAATTAAAGAGAAAATACTAGATGAGGCATATAAAAGTAAATACACCATTCATCCAGGCAGTAATAAAATGTATCATGACTTGAAAAAGTTATTTTGGTGGCTTAGAATGAAAGCAGACATAGTTGAATATGTCTCCTAATGTCTAGTATGTCAAAGAGTTAAAATATAGCACTAGAAGTTAGCTGAGTTACTTCAGCCCCTAGACATTCCGGAGTGAAAATGGGATAGCATAGCTATGGATTTTGTCATGGGTTTACCTAAGATATCATCAGGGCATGATACCATATGGGTAACAGTGGATAGATTAACAAAGTCATCATACTTTTTAGCGATAAAAGCCATATTTATCCTAGATAAATTAGCCCAGCTGCACATCTGAGGGATAGTGAGGTTACGTAGTGTGTCTAGGAGCATTGTCTCAGATAGTGATCCTAGGTTCACTTCGAACTTCTGGAGATCATTAAAGGATGCCCTAGGTACTAGATTAAGATTTAGTACAGCCTATCACCCCCAGATAGATGGTCAAATAGAGAAGACCATCTAAACCTTAGAGGACATGTTGAAGGCGTGTGTATTAGAAATGAAAGGAAACTGGGATATATACTTGTCTGTAGCAGAGTTTGCTTATAATAATAGTTACCATGCAAGTATATAGATGGCACTGTATGAGGCATTGTATGGGAAGAAGTTTAGGTCTCCGATGTTTTGGGTTGAGCTAGGAGAGAGGAGCCTAATAGGCCCAGAATTAGTGGACCAAACCTCAAGATAAATTGAGACCATAAGGAAGAAACTGCTAATGGCCTAGAGTAGATAGAAAAGTTACACAGATAGATGTAGATGGCCATTAGAGTTTGAGATTGGAGACTATGTCTTTATTAGAGTGTCTCCAGTCACAAGGATAGGTCGGTCCATTAAGAGTAAAATGCTCAATCTAAAATACATAGGTCCATTCCAAATTCTTGATAAAGTAGGACCTGTAGTGTAACACCATATATTTCTAGCTCATTTCATAACATTCCCTTACTTTACATCATAGATTCCATGAAAGGGCAAGAAAAAGGGGATTAAAAATAATGTATTTCTTTGTGTTGCGTCGCATATGAAAATTTCATTCGGTGTCACATGAACCATGTGAGCTCATACATCACATTATCATATTTAATTACATGAATAAAACTCATTTTCATCATTAAAAGTGGCCTACATCTCATGAAAACTGAAGGAATGCATAAAATACATATATATATATATATCGGCCAGATTTGTCCTCATTTCTGTCACAACTTTGAAAAATTATAACTAATTTTAGAAAAATATAAATCATGAAATCTTTGACATTATAGAAAGCTACAAATGTCTAATTCATGCTAAAAATATTTTTAGATCATAACATCCAACACAGAGGTCGTTTGACATTCAAGAAATTCTAGAGGTCAGGCTGTCCATTGGTATTGTCACAGAATTCTGTAGCAAACTTCCAAAATTTATAATTAATTCCAAAAAAATCCAATCCCTGAAAATGATACCAATATGGAAATATGTGGATGTTAGATAGAGGGAAAAAATAATTCCAGACCAATTCAGGCATGTCTAGATGTCAAAACTCAATCAAATAATAACGAGGTCAGGTGGAGTGCCTGGTACTGGATAGATTTTTGAAAATACATATCTCCTTCTCTAGACTTCCAAATGAGGTTATTATAATTGGTACAAGTCACTAGGAATGTCTATTTTCTTTGTATAAAATTTTGTGGCAATTGGACATTATTTGAGCCCTGTGTGATGGATTTCATTTTCAGACCTGAGTGAACAATAACATGACCAAAACCAAAAAATTTACCAACTTTGAAAATTCATCAAATATTCTATAGACCTCCAAAAATTATGTTCTTTAGCTTCCCAAAAATATCTCAATAAGATCTAATTGTATGCCAAATTTCAAATCAAGAAGAGTTTATTTGGATAAAAAGTGAAATAGGGTTCTATTATAGTAAATTTTTGCTCCATATAGGATACCAAAATGTCCAAATGGCTTTCCTTGGAATTTGGCACCTCTTGGGCAAGTCTAAAAACATGATTAGGACTTGTGTGAGTTTCCCAATTGGTCCCAAACCTCATGCCTCTCATTTTGGCTATGCCACTTGCAATTCTGCATAATTACATAAGCTCATTCGAGAAGCCACATTATCATAACATGCTCAAATTGCATCCTAGAGATCACATAATGCATTGTCCCATTTTTACATGACATATTATCATAATTACATGTGTTCATAACATCATAATACATATACATCCATTGGTTACATCTTTTACTATTTGTATGGCTTTAAAGTAGCAAAATTCAAGCACTTTCATGTCATCTTCTCATCTTCAAGGTAGTTGCCTTCCATTACCTTGTCTGCTTAGTCCACCTAGCATATTAGCACATTGGAGAGGAGGGGATGAGATTCAAAGAATTTCAATAGCTCATCTCCCATTCAATCATACATAAAGGATGCAAAACAAGTCTCATAAATACATGTATGGTCATGTTGATATGTACAAACATTCAAGAGATATTTTCATCATTTGAGAAAGTCATACATAGCATACAAAGGCTTGCCAAGCAAGTGGATTGGCCTCACCTATTTTCTTGTAGATGTTGGACTTGCCTCACCCATTCTTTAAGAGATTCTTGGACTCAACCATGCTCTTGGGAGTCCACCTCACTTTTGGGAGACTTTTTACTTTGTCTCAACCAATCTTAAGGGTTCTTGGCTTATCCTCAACATGGTTAAGGGTTCTTGGCCTCACCACACTCAAGCAAATCCAAGTACACATCATAAACATCATATGAAAGCATATTGTAATATCATGGCACCATGGAATCAAAGTCATGCTAGAACACTTTTCATGGCTTAAAAATATATGTACACACATTTAAAGACAAGTAAAGCAAGCAATCATGCATAAGAGAAGGAGAAGTGAGCTACCTTGGTTACAACCACACACTTTTTCTCTTGAATTTCCCTTCCTTACTTTGGCCTCACACACACAAAGGTGTGGGAATGATTTCTCTTAGCCTAAACATAATTTATGGAAGCCAATTAGGTTCATGGAATTAATTCTAAGGCCACACAACTTGCTTAGATACTAGCTTGATCTCTAAACCTCATTATGGTTCCATAAATGCACCTAATGAAGCAACACCCCTCAAATAATTTCTAGACTCCATTCTTTCCTTTCAAATATGATTCTTGACTCCTTTTAAGCCTCTTGGAGTCGTCACACAATCAAAATCAAGAGCCTAACTACATGTTTCTTTTTTACGTCATATTATGGAACATAAAGCACCAACTCATTCTCTAAGTTTTCTAAATTTTTCCCAAGGCTTCCCTTTATATTCATTCATCATATATGACTCCAACATGGGTTTAGAAAAATTTAAAACTCTCTCTAGCTAGGGTAACCCTTCTTGGCTGAGACAATGAAGCATAATAGGTTCCATGGAGTTTTCTTTGTTTTCTCAAGGGAAGATGCATATGGGGGAATTTCTAGGGATCTTAGAAACTCATTTAAACACTTATTTAGGCATAGGAATCATTGTACAAAATCAGATTTTACAAGGTTCACTTGAAATCCTAGAAATTACATCTTGAAATTCCATGGTTTTTTGTTAATTCCCTTTGCATATTCTTAATCTCCATACCCTTTTTCCTTAGAATCACCCTTGGTTCTGCCTAAAAATCAAACCCTCCTAGGGTTTCTTGAGTGGGGCGAAATGGTGGAGGAAGGGGAGGAAGAGATATCAACCATGGAAGAAGAAATTACCTTGTTTTCTTGCTTTTTCTCACTTGAATCTTGCTTTCTCAAAGCTCCTCTCTTCAAATCCAAAAATTTCACTCAATTTCTCCCTTAAAACAGATTTGTAAACTTTATTTTAATCAAAGAAAACAAAGGAGAATGAAAGAGACGAGGTTTGGATGGAAGAAAGCATGAAAAACTACAAAGAAACCATACCTTTTTGCCTTAATTTCTCTTCTCCTTCTTCTTCCCTTGGTGCGCGACTCTCTTAGGGTTTTTCTTCTGGTTTAGGGCAGAAAAATATGAGACTAAATGAATGGGAGAGTGGGGTGCCTCATATATATAGGTGGAGAAGAATGGTTTTTTCAAAAATTTCTATTTTGCCCTTCGTTCTTGGCATTTTTATTTCTCATTCGTTTTAGCTCCTTTTTGAGAATCGTCTTTTCCATTCTAAAATTTAGGTTCCCAATTTAGTAAAATTCCTTTGGAATAACTCAAATCGGAGCTAAAACCTTCCTAAATGAATCTGTCAAAATTTAGATACATCGACGTTAACAAACATCCACCGGAGGGGATTTAACTGTCCTGGGGCTTTCCATGGTTTTTAGGGCCTTTGAGAACCCTGGAGAACTCAAAACTTTCATTTAAAAAATCCTTTTGTGTGAATTCCAAAATTTACTCAAAATTATGAAAATGCCATTATGTTCCGTAAGATTTTTGTCAAAATTTGTTTCTTTATTCTAGCTCATTTTTTCTTTATATATGAGGTTAGGATTCTCATTTTCAGGAGTCTAGAATATTACTCAAATTTTTTGAGACCTTAATTAATTCATTTCAGGGGACTTGCTTTAAAAACATGCCCGTTTTTGTCGTTTAACAAAAATTGGATGTTATATGTAGCCTACAGACTTGCCCTTCCCCCAAACTTGAGCCAAGTTCATAATGTTTTCCATGTATCCTAACTCAAAAAGTACCAACCCGACCCTTCATATGTCATAGAGTATGAAAATGTGCAGTTACATCATGATCTATGATATATAATATCACCAGATCGGATCGTGAGATATAGTTATAGGTTCCATATAATGGCTTAAAGAAGCAACACATAGCTAGGCTCCTTGAATTAATTGTGTGATGACTCTAAGAGGCTCAAAAGGAATCAAGAATCATAAATGAATGGAAAGAATGGAGCTAAGATGATGTTTGCTTAAGGTTGATCCATTAAGTGCATTATGGAACTGTAAAAGAGCCATATGAATCGCCTAACTTTTCTAATGAATATGTAGCCTTAGAATTTGGTTCAAGAGTATAATTTGCTTCGATATGATATGTCTAGGCTAAGAGAAACAAGTCCCACCTTCTTGTATGTGTGTGGCCGAGGAAAAGGAACCAAACTCAAGAGAAAAAGTGTGTTGTTGTAATAAAGGTAATTCTTTGTTCTTTCTCTCATGCATGAGTAAATGTCTATCTTGTCTTTGAATGTGTGTATGTATGTATTAAGCCATAAAAATTCTAGCATGAACTCATATGCCATGGTACCATGATGTTGTTTTATGCATCCAAATGATACTTTGTGACTTTGCTTTGGTTTACTTAAGTGTGGTGAAGCCAAGAACCCACTAGCCATGGTGAGGATAAGCCAAGAACCCTAAAGGATGGTTGAGACAAAGTAAGAGACTTCTAAGAGTAAGGCTTAGTTTAAGCTTTTAAGAAAAAGGGTGAGGCAAGTCCAAAATCCTTGAAGAGAATGGGTGTGGCTAAACCACTTACTTAGCAAGCCTATGTATGTTTGTATGACTTCTTGAATGCCAGAAATGTTTCATGAATGACTACATGCTTTATGATATTCATGCATGCATTTTTAAACATAGATTTGTAATCTTTGTGTATGGTTGAAAGGGAGAAGAGCAATTGAGATTCCTAAAATTTTATTCCTTCCTCCCCACATGTCTAACATGTCTAGGTGGACCAAGTAAGCAAAGGAATAGAAGCCACTAAGCCTAAAGGAAGAAGATTAACATCAAAGTGTGGAAATTTGCCATTTTGTAGCCATATGAGTGGCATATGATATAATCCCTTATTGTATATGTTATATGACCTCATGAACACATATAAATATGTAAATATATCATGTATGTATGGGGTTTAATGTCATATGTATGATATAGCACATTCTGGACATTAAATGGCAAAAACTAGTGTATGTGCTCTTGTGTATATCATGGGGGTGGATGAGTGAATTTGTGAAATTTGGGTTTGTGTTCCTTTGAGACATAGTTAGTAGACCATTTTGGTACTTTCCCACATTCTCATGTGGCCATGGTTGCCTTAGAAGCTAAAATGGACCATTTGGAACCCTTATATGACACAAAAAGAGCATATTTGCAACCTAATGTCAAGATCTGACCAAATGAATGAATTTACTTAGGAAATTTGGCATGCATATAGATCTCATCTAGAGTATTTTGGAAAGCTAAAGAACAGATTATTTGGAACTCTTTGAAATTAATTATAAATTTTCAAAATTGGCATTTTTCTGTTAATCTAGTATAAACACTGTTCATATGGTTAGTTCTTTTTGCTATGTCATTCGAGGGCCAAATAATGTCCAATGCTCATGAAATTTTATAAACATAAACTAGACATGATAAGATTTCTATGGCCACTAAGATCACCCCAATTGGACATTTGATCAAGGAAATATGAATTTTTGAAGTTCATGGATACTACTAGTAGTGACAGGCAACCTTGGTTACTGTTCTATCAATTTTCAGTAGCCAGACGTCCTTGTTGTTATCTAGAATTATTTTTATCATAAAGTGGACATCTGTAGCTTTCCAAAATAGTATAGTGTGCTTGATTTCAATTTTTTTTAAAATTAGTTATGAGTTTTCAAAATTTATGACAGAAAACAAAAATTCAACTTGAGGCTGAACACATTATTTTTATGTATATACTTCATTAGCTCGAGTTCTTGGCCACTTCTTGAGATGGTTTTGAGTTGTATTTGTGTATTTAAATATGAGAATGAGATAGATGACTTCATATGATCCATGGGACGCATAATGAAAATTTTATCTATGATGTAATGTAATTTAATTGATATTTTTAATGGATTTTCCTTGGCTAATTTGTATGATCCAAGGATGTGAACTTAGAAATGATGTGACATGAGTTTAGTAAATATGGTGTTACAAAAGAGTTACATAGATAGACATAGATGGCCATTAGAGTTTGAGGTTGGAGACTATGTCTTCATTAGAGTGTCTGCAGTCATAGGGATAGGTCAGTCCATTAAGAGTAAAAAGCTCAGTCCAAAATATATAGATTCGTTCCAGATTTTTGATAAAGTAGGACCTGTAGCTTATAGACTTGCCCTTCCCCCAAACTTGAGCTAAGGTCATAATGTTTTCCTTGTATCCCAACTCAAAAAGTACCAACCCGACCCCTTGTTGGGAATTAAGGGAGGTACACAGTGGAAATGTTTAAAATTTTGATCCCAATTCCCACCAAGGATCCGTCAAAATCGCTTAAACTGAATAAGTTTAGAGAATTACCTTTTTGTGTCGATTGAGTTTGTTGTTTACTTTTGTTTGGATCACAAGAACTGATTGCAGATCAACTCCCTCTACTGGTATCCACAAGAACAGGGTTCAGCAACTCAAACGGTGTGCTAGTAGTCTGTCCGTACAATTCTGTACAGTCCGTATGACATCTGTACGGTGTCCCTTTCTCTAAGGATTTTGGAGACAGCTCTAGCTCTATTTTTCTAATATGGAAACCCCTATTTATGGACTAGAGTTTCAGATATATTTAATTAATCAAAATTAATTAAATTTATCTATTAGTTTAAATTCAAATCTATCTTATAGTTTAAATTTAAACTAATAATATCTAGAATTTAATTTAAATTATCTGATTAGTTTAAATTTAAATCTATCTGATAGAATCAAATTTAAATTATTTGATTAGTTTAAATTTAAATCTATCTAATAGAATCAAATTTAAATTAATTCATATATATACATATATATATAATATCAAATATAATATACATATATATATATATAATATATTTCGAATTTAATTATTTATATATATATATATAAATAATTCCTCCATCCTAGATATTCATTGAATCTAGACACATTTTTTATTCAATGAATGTAGACATTTTAACCCGAGTTGGTCTGTTCTTATGTGCGACCCTACAGGCCCATATGATGTTGGCAGTGGGCTAACTGCACTGTTTGACCCACAAATCACAAGCGGCCTCTAGCAAGACATTGTGACTACCCAAATCATACAGAATTGGTAGATCCGATGCAACCTATCTTATAACCCTATCATATTTCTTTTGTCACACGATATCTAGATCGAGTATGAGGCATGGAAATGTCATCTTCAACTTGCTCGATCATAACTTTCTCGATTTTCGAGCGGACTGATATAAGATGGAACCCTTTCCATCTGAGCATGGCCATGCATTTCTTAGTCACACTCAACGAGGGGCCCATAGATATCTCTCTATTAATTAGAGGGATAAATTCTATCTTGACCACTCATCTTCCTCTGCATGGATTCTATTATACCTGATCATAGTCTTTATAATCACCCGGTCAAAGGTGACATTAGACTATGCCAAAGTACAGTGTCCTTCATGTAAGAATTTATGGCGATCTCAGGTTCAAGGGATTAATGACACGGTTATATATGAGATAAACTTATGACTTAATCTATGTAACTTATCTTATGATGAGTCTATCCAGTGTCCTATTCTCTAACACAGACCTATGATTTTGATTCATATCATCATACATGATTAACACTTAATCAATCAAAATCATACTAATCTTAATTCATTGTTGTTCCCACAAGGATGATTGATTAGGGACATTTTGGATAATTCAAAAAATGATTTATAACACACGCTTATGATTTTGATTCATATCATCATACTATAACTAACACTTAATCAATCAAAATCATACTAATCTTAATTCATCATTGTTCCCACAAGGATGATTGATTAGGGACATTTTGGATAATTCAAAAATGATTTATCCATGGATATTATTATATATAAACATGTAAATAATATAATAATGTAATAAAAAGAAAACTCTTATTTTGTAATAAAAATAATGTTCGCAATACAATGGTTGGCCTAGGACACAATCTCCAACACCCTTCACATGTCATAGAGTATGAAAATGTGCAGTTATATGATGATCTATCATATATAATATCACCAGATCGAATCGTGGATGTTAGAGTCAAACAGTTATGAAAGAAGATGATAGTGCTAGTGAAAGTGGTTTAGAAAGGGTTATCTCCCGAAGAAGCTACCTTGGAGCAAGAAGAGGAAATGAGAAAGAAATATCCAGAACTCTTCCCATGAGGTATGTTATCTAAATTTCGAGGATGAAATTTATTTATTTAAGGGGGAAGAATTGTAATGTCTGGCTTTTGTTAAAATAACAGAAACAGATACATTTTAAAAGTAGGTCATTTGAAATGAATTGATTAAGGTCCAAAAAATTTAGAATAACAAAATAGTTACAAAATGTAATGGCATTTTTGTAATTTTGGGCAAATTTTAGAATTATCATAGGAGGGCTTTTTAAATGATAAATTTAAGCTCTACGAGATTCTCAGAGGCCTTGAAAACTATGAAAAGCCCCAAGACAGTTAGAACCCCTTAGATGTACTTTTTTTAACGTCAGTTAACCCAAACTTTGACTTTTTTGTTTATGAAGGTTTTAGCTCAAATTTGAGTGATTCCAAAGGTATTTTATAAGATTGAGGATCTAAATTTTATGATAGAAAAGATGATTCTAAAAAAGGAGCTAAAACTAGCCGGATACAAAAATGCCAAGATTGAAGGACAAAATTGAAATTTTTGGAAGCAACTTCTTAAACCTACCTATATATAGGACCACGCCCCACTCTCCCCTT
This sequence comes from Erythrophleum ivorense, assembly GCA_026724425.1. NCBI lineage: Eukaryota > Viridiplantae > Streptophyta > Magnoliopsida > Fabales > Fabaceae > Erythrophleum > Erythrophleum ivorense. The sequence continues at coordinate 10,281,828 of JAIUCV010000014.1, forward strand.
CACTTAGCTCATTTCATTTCTTCCCTAAACTAGAGAAAGAATTAAGAGAGTAAGGCGCACAAGGGAGAGAAGAAAGGAAGGAGAAAAAGCAAGGAAAAGGTATGATTTTTCATGGATTTTCATGGTTTCTCTTTAGCCAACTCCTTCTCCTCCATCTTTGCTTCTTTCCTATGGTTTTATTGAAGCATTTGGGTCTATTTTGAGGTCAGACATAGGGGTGAATTTTTGAAAATCAAGAGGAGAAGCTAACCAAGTGAAGATCAAGCCAAGGGAACAAGAAATCAAGGTATTTTTGCCATTTTCAAGCTTAATGTTTCTTGTTCTTCCTCTAGCATGTTTCACTCTATGTAAGACCAGCCAAGAGGGGTTGGATTTCTAGTTAAAACAAGGATGAATCTTATGAAATGAGAGAGAAGAACAAGAATATGCAAAGGAAACAATAAAATAACCAATAGATTTCAAGATAGAAAAGTTAGGGTTTCAAGTGTTCCTTGAAAATTTTATTTTGATACAAGAATTCCTAGGCTTAAATGAGTGTTTGGATGAGCTCCTAAGATCCCTAGAAGGCTTCTCATATGTATCTTCCATCAAGAAAACAAGACAAACCCATTTAGTGCTTCCTTAGTCCATAGCCACGGCCTAAAGAGGTTGGAGCGCCAAGCGGTAGTTTTAATTTGTTCCAAGCTTTGTTTTTGAGACATATATGATGGAAGAGGATGAGAGGAAGCTTTAAAAAAATTTTAGAAACCATGGATAGTAAGATGTAGTTATAGCTTCCATATTATGGCTTAAAGAAGTAACACCTAGTTAGGCTCTTTGAATTAATTGTATGATGACTCCAAGAGGCTTAAAAGGAGTCAAGAATCATAAATGAATAGAAAGAGTGGAGCCAAGATAATTTTTTTCTTAAGGTTGCCTCATTAAGTGTATTATGGAACCATAAAAGAGCCATATGAACCACTTAGCTTTTCTAATGAATATGTAGCTTTAGAATTTGTTTCAAGAGTATAATTGGCTTTCATACGATGTGTCTAGGCTAAGGAAAACAAGTCCCACCTTCTTGTGTGTGTGTGGCTGAGGAAGAGGAACCAAACTTAAAAGGAAAAGTGTGCTTTTGTGTCAAAAGGTAGCTTTCTCTTCTTTCTCTCATGCATGAGTGGATGTTTACCTTGTCTTGAATGTGTATATGTATGTTTTGAGCCATGAGAAATGTTTTAGCATGCATTTATATGCCATGGTAACATGATGTTACATTATGTTATTATATATTTGCTTTGGTTTGCTTGAGTGTGGTGAAGCTATGAAAACTCTAGCCATGGTAAGGATGACCAAGAACCCTTAAGAATAGTTGAGACAAAGTCAAAAGTCTCCCAAGAGTAAGGCCTAGTTCAAAGCCTTTAAGAAAAAGGGTGTGGCAAGTCCAAAATCCTTGAAAAGAATGGGTGAGGCTAAACCATTTACTCGGCAAGCCTATATATGTTTAGTATGACTTCTTGAAAGCTAGAAATATTTCATGAATGACTACATGCTCTATGATGTTCATGTATGCATTTTTAGATTTGGATTTGCATTCTTTATGTGTGATTGAAAGGGAGAAGAGCTATTGGGGTTTCTAGAATCTCATTTCTTCCTCCCCACATGTCTAACATATCTAGGTGGACCAAGTGAGCAAAGGAAAGGGAGCCACCAAGTCTAAAGGAAGAAAAGTGACAACAAAGTGTGGATATTTACGATTTTGTAGCCATATGAGTGGCATATGATGTAATTCCTTATTGTATATGTTATATGACTTCATGAACACATGTAAATATGTAAATATATGATATATGAATGAGATTTGATGCCATATGTATAGTATTGCATGAATTGGACATTGAATGGCAAGAACTAGTATATGTGGTCTTATGTATATCTTAGGGTAAATGAATGAGTTTGTTAAATCTAGATTTATGCACCATTAAGACATGTTTAATAGACTATTTTGGTGCTTTCCCATGTGCTCTGTAATACTATAATTTATGGCTCATCTCATGCCTTTAAATAACTCAATTCCATGAATCATATAAGTTTCTAATGAAAAAGGCAATAAAAATATTAATTATTTTAGCATTGCGTCATATATAAAAATTCTATTTAGTATCACATGAATCATATGAGCTCATATAATACATTCTCATATTTAATTATATGAATACAACTCATTTGCATCATCAAAAGTGGCCTACATCTCAAGGAACTCGAAGGGAAGCATGAAATATACATATTCATTTTTGGCCAGATTTTTGCTCATTTCTGTCACAATTTTAGAAAATCATAACTAATTCTATCAAAATTAAAATTATACATTATTGGATATTCTAGAAATCTATACATGTCTACTTTATGATAAAAATATGTCCAAACCACAACATCCAACATAGAGGATGTTTGACATTCAAAATGGTCAAAAGGTCAGGCTGTCCACTGGTGCTGTTACAAAATTCTGTAGCATGCTTAAAGAATGTCCAATTAATTCCAAACAAATAAAATCCATGCAAATGATATCAATATGGAAAGCTATGGATGTTAGCTAGAGGAAAAAATAATTCTAGATCGATTCAAGCATGTCCAGATGTCGAAACTCAATCAAATAGTAACTGAGGTCAGGTGGAGTGCCTAGTACTAGACATATTCTTTGAAAACACATATCTCCCTCTCTAGACTTTCAAATGAGGTTCTTCTAGTTGGCACAAGTCACTAGGAATGTCTAATTTCTTTGTATAAAATTTCATGACAATTGGACATCATTTGAGCCCTGTGTGATTGATTTCATTTTCGAACTTGAGTGAACAGTGACACAACTAAAACCAAAAAACTTTCCAACTTTAAAAATTCATCAAATATTCTCTAGACCTCCAAAAATTATGTTCTTTAGCTTTCCAAAAATCTCTCAACAAGATCTAATTTCATGCCAAATCTTAAATCAAGAAGAGCTCATTTGGATAAAAAGTGACGTAGAGTTCCATTATGGTCAATTTTGGCTTCATATAAGATACCAAAATGTCCAAATGGCTTTCCTTGGGGTTTGACACCTCTTAGGCAAGTCTAAAAGCATAATTAGGACTTGTGTGAGCTACCCAAATGATCCCAACTCTCATGCATCTCATTTTGGCCATCTCACTCACACTTATACACATTTCCACAATATCATTCAAGAAGCCACATTAACATAACAAGCTCATTTTATATTCTAATATTCACATGCCATAATTTCTCACTTATACATGACACATCAACATATTTATACATGTTCATGACTTCATAAGACATATACAACCATGGATTACTACATATGCCATTCTTATAGCCTTAAAGTAACAAAAATCCCACATTTTAATGTCATTCCTTCATCTCTCATGTGGTTGGCTCCCATTGCCTTGCTCTTTGGGTCCACCTAGCATATTAGAACATTAGAGAGGAGGGAATGAGATTCAAAAAATCCCAATAGCTCATTTCCCATTCAATCACACATAAAATATGCAAAGCAAGTCTTGAAAATGTATGCATGGATATAATAGATAATATGAACATTCAAGAAGCAAGCTTGGCATGTGAATAAGTCATACAAGGCATCCAAAGGCTTGCCAAGTGGATGGATTGACCTCACCTTTTTTTTTATGGATTTTGGACTTGCCTCTCCCATTATTTAAGAGATTCTTGGACTCAACCTTGCTCTTAGGAGTCCGTCTCATTTTGGGAGACTTCTTCACTTTGTCTCAACCAATTCTAAGAGTTCTTAGTTCATCCTCACCATGACTAAGAGTTCTTGGCCTTTTCACACTCAACCAAACCCAAATAAACATCATAACATCATATAGAAACATAATATGTTATCATGAAACCATGGCATATGAAATCATGCTAGCATACTTTTCATGGGTTGAAAATACATATACACATATTCTAAGATAAGCTAAGCATACATCCATGCATGAGAGAAGGTGGAGAGAGCTACCTTGAATACAATTACACACTTTTCCTCTTGAAATTCCCTTCCTTGCTTTAGCCACACACACACAAAAGTGTGGAGATGACTTCTAAACACAATTTATGGAGGCTAATTAGGTTCATGGAATTAATTCTAAGGTCACACTACTTGCTTGAACTCTAACTTAATCTATAAGCCTCATTATGATTCCAAAATGGCACCTAATGAAGCAATAACCCTCAAATAAATTCTAGGCTTCATTCTTTCCTTTCAAATATGATTCTTGACTCCTTTTAAGCCTCTTGGAGTCATCACACAATCAAAACTAAGAGCCTAACTATATGTTGCTTCTTTAGGTCATAATATGGAACATAAGGCACCAACTCACTTTTTATGGTTCCTAAATTTTTCCCAAGTCCTCTCCTCATATTCATTCATCATATATGACTCAAAAATGGGTTTAGAAAATTTAAAACTCTCCCTAGCTATGAGAACCTCTATTAGCCAAACCTATGCTAGGTTTTGGCATCCATGAACTTTGCTTTGTTTTCTCAAGGGAAGAAGCACATGGGGAGACTTCTAGGGATCTTAGGAGCTCATTTAAACCCTTATTTAGGCCTAGGAATTATCATACAAAATCAAATTTTATAAGGTGCACTTGAAACCTTAGATTTTGCATCTTGAAATCTAATGACTAATTTGTTATTTTCTTTGCATATTCTTGTTCTTCTCCTTCAAATTCCTAAGATTCACCCTTGGTTTGGTTGAAAACTTAACTCCCTAAGGCTGACCATATATGGGTCAAAATACTCACAAGAGAAGGGAAGAAGAAGATCAAGTGGAAAGATTACATGATACCTTAATTTCCTTAGTTTTCCTTGCTTGTTCTTTGCTTTCTTTGGCTTCCTCACTTAAATTTCAAAAATTCCCCTCTGTTCTTCCTTCAAAACAGCCCTCAAAACTTCAAAAAAATCATGGGAAAGAATGGGGAAAAGGAGGAGAAGAGATTGGCTAAGAGAAAGCATGAAAAACAAGCAAAGTTCCATACCTTATGCCTTGAATTTCTTCTTCTTCTTCTCTCCCCTTAGTGTGCCTAAACCCTAGCCTTCTTCTCTGAAATTGGGCAGAAAAATTTGAGACTAAATGAAGGAGAGAGTGGGGTGCCTCCTATTTATAGGGGGAGGAAGATATACTTTTCAAAAATTCCCATTTTACCCCTCATTCCTGGCATTTTCGTTTCTCCGTCGTTTGAGCTCCCTTTTGAGAATCGTCTTTTCCATTATAAAATTTATGTTCCCAATTTAGTAAAATGCCTTTGGAATCACTCAATCGAAGCTAAAACCTTCCTAAATGGATTTGTCAAAGTTTGAGTACATCGACATTGAAAAATATCTGCTGGAGGGGATTTAACTGTCCTGGGGTTTCCCATGGTTTTCAAGGCCTTGAGAACCCTGGAGAACTCAAAACTTTCATTTAAAAATCCCTCCTATGTGAATTTCAAAATTTGCTCAAAATTACAAAAATGCCATTACGTTTCGTAAGATTTCCGTCAAAATTTGTTTCTCCATTTTAGCTCTATTTTTCCTTCCGTCTAAGGCTAGGATTCTTATTTTTAGGAGTCTAAAATGTTACTCAAATTTTTTAGAACCTTAACTAATTCTTTTTTAGGAACTTGCTTTTAAAATGCACCCGTTTCTTTTATTTAACGAAAATCGGACATTACATGCTCAAGTGGGCACGGGACCCTTGGAACGAAAATTGACCCTTTTGAGACCATTTAAGAAACTTAAAAGAGTATATTTGCAACCTAATGCCAAGATTTAACCGGATGAATGAATTTGCTCATGAAATTTGGCATGCATATAGATCTCATCTAGAGCTTTTTGGGAAGCTAAAGACCAGATTATTTTGAAGCTTTGTGGAATTAATTATGATTTTTCAAAGTTGGCATTTTTTTTGCTGATTTGGTATAAACATTATTCATATGGTCAGTTTCTTGTGTTGTGTCATTTGAGAGTCAACAGGTGTCCAATGCTCATGAAATTCTGCAGGCATAAACTAGACATGATAAGATTTCTATGGCCACTAAGATCAATCCAATTGAATGTTTGAGCAGGGAGATATGAATTTTTGAAGTCCAAGGATAGTACTAGTAGTGATAGGCGACCTTGGTTACTGTTCCATCAAGTTCTAGTAGCTAGACATCTTTGTTGTGGTTTGGAATTATTTTTAGCATAAGTTGGACATTTGTAGCTTTCTAGAATGGTGCTTGATTTCGATTTTTCTAGAATTAGTTATGATTTTTCAATGTTTATGACAGAAAACTGAAAAATCAACCCAAGATTGCACACATTATTTTCATGTATATACTCCATTTGCTCGAGTTCTTGGCCACTTCTTGAGATGATTTTGAGTTGTATTTGTGTATTTAAAGATGAGAATGAGATGAATGAATCCATATGGTCTATGGGACATGGAATGAAAAATTTATCCACGACATAATGCAATTTAATTGAATATTTTCTTACTTTTCTTCAATGAATATACCACACCAAGGAAAGGGAACTTAGAAATAACATGAGATGAGATTAGTAATTATGGTGTTACTATTTAAGAAGCATAAAAGTAAAGTTAACACACTTTTTCACTTTTCATTTTAGTCCCTAAACCATGGTTTCTTCGTTTGGCTTCATTTTAACTCATTTTTTAGAATTGTATTTTCCATCATAAAATATAGGTCCTCTAACTTATAAAATACCTTTGGTTTCACCCAAATTGAATTTGAAACTATTCTGAACCATTCGATCAATGTTTTGGTCAATCTTGTGTTGAAATTGCTCACCGGAGGGGTTTTAACTGTTCTAGGGGTTCTCATGGATTTCAGGGCCTTTGAAACCTCGAAAGCTTAAAGTTTTCATTTAAAAAGCCCTCTTGTGAGTTTTTTAAAATTTTTAAAAATTACACAAATATCCTAACTTGTTTTTGCAATTTTTCTTAACTCTTCTAGCTCGAGTTTCTAGGCACCTTGGGCTTTAGATCCTGATTTTTCATTATTTAGAATTTTCTCTTAATTTTTTTTTGTCTCAAATGATTCTATTTGGGGGACTTTTTTTTATATTTGGTGAGTTTCTTATGTTTATGGAGAAATTGGATGTTGTACATTTAGTCCACAAAAATCTAATGGAATAGTAACTACATAGAATTTCAAACCCAACCAAGACCTGAAATTTTGAGTATGCATATCTTGGGCTACATAGCTTCGTTTGGTGAAACTTAGTGGTTATGGAAAGTTTATAATGCCAAATATATACTTATAAAATTTTATGAGTATTAGAGTTCATTTGACCCCTTAAATACCTAAAAAACCAGAACTGACCATATAAACAGTACTTAGGCAATTATGCAATTCTTAGCCAATTTTGAAAAAATCATAATAAATTTTACAGAGCTCCAAAATTTATGTTCTTTTGATCAATGGAAAGCTCTAAATGAGACCTACACTCTTGTCAAATTTCATAAAAAAAATTCATTCATTTGATCAAATTTTGATTTAAGGGTAGAAAGTGGCTCAAGTTGGTGCACCATTGGTTCCAAATGGTTGAAAATGGACTTTTTCATTTCATGTGACTATTTGAGCATGTCCCAAACATAAAATGTAGCATATATGACCATTTCATTAGGTCCTAAACATTATACAACTTAAAATGACTTCTCCACTTGGCATTATACACATACTTTCCATGGCCCACATATACCCAAATTGCACATTCTTACACATTTACATTAAAAAATAATGTTTATATCATAATCTCATGCTTTTTCATATGTGAGAATGTTTACATCACAAAATAATATGTGCAATCTCTCATGAGCAACATGTTACATAAAATCAAAACTATTGTCAAAGTAAGATAATTCATGCTTGTTGGTCTCCATTATTGGCTCATTGAGAGTTCCCTATACATTGATTAGGTATAATATAGAGGAGAGAGAGATTTTATGAATCCTAATAGCCCATATACCCTTTAAGCACACTTATAAGACATGTTATCATGTCAAAGAGAGCAAGCATGCATGATAGGCATTCAAATATCAAACATAATCAAATATTTGAAGTCATATGGACCCATCAAAGTAAAAACAAGTTCTATGGGCTTTTGGCCTAGCCTCACCTAATTATTTAGAACTTTTGGGTTAGTCTTAGCCACTTTTAGGGGTTTTTAACTTAGTCTCACTTATTCTTGAGACTTTTGGCCTTGTCTCACCCATACTTGGAGACTTTTAGCTTCAATTCACCCAATTCAAGGGACTTGTGGCACAACCTCACCCAATAAAAGCCATTCCACATTTCAAATGCATTCTATGTAATAGAATTCATCAAATCATCAAATCATCAAATCAATAGCAATAGACATAATTCATAATCCATACACACATACAAGTAATTGATGATAATCAAATAGCCAATATAAGCATACAAAAATGAAAGAAGAGCTACCTTTACTTAAGAAGCACAATTTCCCTCCTTGATTCTCACTTCCCCTTTCTCAGCCTCATAAATGCACTTGGGAGAAACTTAACTTGCTTGGCCTAGATACATCAAACAAGACACAAATGCATCAATGGAATCATCTCTAAACTCACATAAGCTTTACATAAATCAATTATAGTTTTAGGCTTCTATATGGCTCCATTTAGTGGAATAATGAAGCAACTCATATAATTCATTATCTTGGCTCTAATATAAGTCACATGACTCTATTTAAACTCATTTGAGTCATTACAAACTTAAATCAAGGAGTTTAGCACCAAGTTGCTTCTTTATGCACAAATGAATCATAAACTTTCACCTTTCAAAATAAGGCTTCTAAATTCATACTAATAGTTATATAATTATTGATTAATCATATCTAAGTCTCTCAATTCATTAGAACTTAAAGAAACACGACTTAGGTTGTTCATCCATGGCTTGGCCAAACCATGATTTCAATAGAGGCTACATGGAGTTTTATTTGTTTTCCTTTAGAGTTTGATGTGTCATACCATAATGAGATAGCTTAAAACTTTCATTTTAATGTGATTATAACATCTATTTCCTTAATTTCAGCATTTTTAGCAGTGGAAAATACCAACATTAAAGGCCTAATTTCTTTAACTTAGCTTAAATACACAAGTTCATCTTACCAATCTTAAAATCCATCCTTAACACATTTGTTCAACCAAAAACATCATAAAAAAAGCCGTGAATCTCGGGTTTCAATCTTGCATAATTGTACAATTTTACATTGATGCATATTGCAGTCACTGTCTTCAAAATTTCATATCTTGAGCTAGAGAACTCCATATCACATAAATTAGGACTCTATGAAAACTCAGGACATGGACTACATGCTGTAAAAATTTTAGGTCAAAACAAATTCATTTGGGCCACAAAAATCTAATGGAACAGTAACCATATCAGTATCTCAAACCTAACCCAGACCTGAAACTTTGAGCATGCATATCTTTGGCTACACAGCTTCAAATTAGGTCATCTCAGTGGCTATGGAAAGCTTATAATGCCAACTATATGCTTGTAAAATTTCATGAGCATTGAAGTTCATTTGCCACTCAAATAAATGAAAAACCAAAACTGACAATGTGAACACCGTATTTTGTTCGAATAAGTTAAAAAAATAATAATAATAACAAAGTCAAATTAACAAAAATACGGAAAAAGAAAGAAAAGAAAAATTAGGAGAAAATGAAACAAATGAAAAGAAAATTAAATTAAAAGCTTTGGAAAACAAAAAAATAAAAAAAAAAGTCAAAAGAAAAGAAAAAAAAAAGCTAAAAAAAATCAATCAAAAATTTAAAAAAAAATGAGAAAAAGCCCAAAGCCTAAAAAAAAAGAGAGAAAAAAGAAACAAACCAAAAAAAAAATAATATAAAATAAAAAAAAAAGAGAACAAACAAAAAAGAAAGAAAAAGAGCCTAAAGCCCTTAAAAAAAAAAGAGAGAGCAAAAGAATCAGGATCAAAAACAAGGAAAGGCAAGAAAAAGGAATATGGGTCCAATTCTGAAGCCCAAAACTTTTTTTTTTCTCTTGTTCTTTTTGGTTTGGGCCATCAGGCCCTGTATTGAACCCAGCCCATTTCTTTCGTAGCCCTTTTCCTTTTGGGTTGGGCCATCGAGTCGTGCATGGAACCCTACCCGTTTCTCCCATTGCCCCAGTCTCTTCACCCACATTCGGCTCTCGAAAAAGGGAGAGGCAGCGTGCCAGCAGAGGGGAGCAGACAGACGCACAGGGCTCTCGATTGAGGGTCTGAGGCAGACAAAGTGAAAAAGAAAAGCAGCAAACAGGCAGAGGCAGAGAAAAACGCAGAAGGTAGCAGGAGACAGGGAAGAAGAAAAGGAATCGCAGAAAATAGGGCTGAAAAAAAAATGGAGGGATCAGTGGGGGAGAAAGCAACAGATCATCAGCGAGAGGCAGAGGGGAATCAAAATAAAAAGGGTCGAACAGCGATCAGAAAAGGGGGATTTTCGGATTCAAAAGGGGACTGAAAAAAATCGAGGAAGCTCCCGAGAGGAAAGTTCGAACAGAGACTGGAAGAGGAGAGCGAGAGACTTGGAGATCCAGGAAGAAAAAAAATCGAGAAGGAAGGTCGAATCGAGAGGAGGATTGGAGGCAGACAGAGCGAACAGAGAGCGAGCGGGGCAGAGGGAATAAGAGAAGGGAGAGGAAGGATCGAAAAAATTCGAGAGCAGACTGGAAAGAAAAAAAACCGAAGAGGGAATCAGGGGAGAAAGGGAGAGATTCAACGGGAAAACAAGGTGCGAGAGAGAGAGATCGAGGGGGGATTCGAGAGATAGAGATCGACGAAAAGACCGGGGATGGAAGTTGATTGGTTTCGGGAGGCGGACAGAGGAGACATGGAGAAAGGGGAGATTTTCGAATCGAAAATTTGAGGGTTCAGAGGCGAACAGAGAGATGGAACCGGAGAGCTTTCGAATCAAGAGAGGCTGAAAGCGAGAGAATGAAAAATTGAGAGGGGCAGAGAGGAGTGCAAGATCGCGGGAAGGCAGATATCGAGGCTGAGAAGGAAGCGCGGGGAAGAACTCGTTTGTTCCCTGACATCCCGCAGGTAAGTCACAAAACTGGATTGTTGCCTGTACTTGTCAATGGAATTTCCTTTTGATTGCTGATGGTCTGTGCTGGGAATGGAATACTGGATAATACTCTCCTACCAAATATTTGTGGGAGGAGTCTGAATATGCTACTCTGTATATATCCTAAGACACGCACAATAGGTGCTTGATGAAATGCCTGATAGAAAATCTAGTTGAGTTTTAGTATTTGATCATGGTCGCTGGAAAAGGAGAGTCTACAGAATCATAATGTGTTTGCTTCGGTTTTACCTTGCTGCTCTAGTAATTTTGAGTGTGATTATAGTCTGGTTCTTAGCTTGACATTGTGGGGAATATCCCGTCCGTAGTTTACATGTTGCCTTAATGATTGGTGAGCGTGAATTGAGCCTAATTTATGGTCTGGAAATGGGCACAAATTCTGTTGAAATCTGCTGGTGTATCCTTAATGTTGTGAGCTCAATTCCAATTTTGTTTTAATTCCATTCCATTTTCTATTTTTATCTCGCTACGCCAAGTTTGTTTGAGCTCCTTGTTGTAACATTGATGTCATTAGCATGATCCAATCCTTGTGTTGAGTATAATTTGACATAGGAACCCTACCCATGCATTCTGCTATGTTGTAGATGTGGTTTTCTGTGGTTATTAATATAATGCATCGCAGGTCATGGGATTGTAAACATGCTGACCTTGCGTGTTAGTTTAAGGATGTTATGCTGCTTCATGCGTGAATAAGGTTTCATGGAAACTAATGTGCATTTTGTTTTCTCTGTGCGAGGCCCATGGCTTGGGAGCGCATAACTGGGAGATGCGTCAGGGAAGGCGCAAGGAGGGGTTTCAATAGATGAACAGGGAAGATATTTTATCTTATTTTTATCCATGAACTATAGATGATATGTGTAGTGTAATTCAATAAAATCATGGGATGTACAATCATCAATCGTTGTAGGATTGTAAGATATATTGTTCTTTTTTCATATTATTTCATTTTCTTTCATTTTAATTTTTTTAGAGTTGCCATGTGAGATCCTGTATCTCCTCGGACATTTAGGGAGTCATCCGGAATCGTGTGTGAGAATAAGTCCCCTCGGTGACTTGGTCGGGTTATCAAATGTCTTTACATCAATTTTGAGTTTCAATAATAAAAAAAAAGAGAGCAAGTTTTCAAAGGAAAAGAGAATTTCAAAATAAAATAAAATGAATTATTTTAAAGTAAATTGTGTTTTCTTGAAAAAAAAGGTTTGTTAAAAATCAATTTGAATTTTAAAGATTTATCCTTTTGAAGGTTCCTCCCTAAACATCAAAAATAATATATAATAATTTTGAAAGTTGATTTTAAATAATTGAGCTTTCAAAGTTCCCATTTCAAGAAATTATAAATAAAACTTAATTTTCAAACAAAGAAAATCAATGTAATGAAATTCACTAAAGGGAAAAGTGAAGACAAAATAAAAAATGAAGCAAGGATTAAAAATTGTTTGAATGAATAGAGAGCCTAGAAAAGAAATAGAAAGGTGAAAGAAAAGAAATCATCAGGAAGTAAAATTAATTCTATCTTAGGCAGATTAGAATATATCAATCAATGCTAATTTTACTTTATCTGTCAAAGATAAAAGTAGTTTTTTTTTATTTCTTTCTTTTTTCCAAAATATATATTGATAATCAATTAAATTTAAGAACAAAAATAAACAAAAATAAATATGAAAAAGAAGAAAAATAAATAAATAAAAGGTAAAACAGAAAGAAAAGAAAGTAGAAAAGAAAAAAAAAATGATGATGAAGAAAGAAAAAAAAAACAAAAAAATTAAGAATTGAAAAGCATACGAAAAAAATAAAGGAAAATCAAAACAAAGAAATTAAAAGAATCAAAATTGACAAAAATTAAGAAAAAATAAACAAAAAAAAGAATCATTGATAAAATTCTCTAAAAAAAAAAAGAGGGAAAAGCTGAAAATGAGGAAAGAGCAAGGAAATAAAATTAATTTTATTTTAGCAAATTAAAACACATTAACCAATCATAAATTCGTTTTATTTGTCAAAGGTGAAGTTAATTCTTGTTTTCCTTTTTTTTCCTCTAAAAAAATATTATTATTATTACAGTAGAAATAAAAATCATAACAAAAAAATAATAAAGAAAAAAAAAACAAACCACAACGACGAAAAATAAACCAAAAAATGAAAAAATAATAAAAATACAGATAAAAAAAAAAAACAAAGACTACAAAACCTAAACAAAAACAAAAACAAAATAAACAAATCTATTATCATCGAACTACGTGAACTTTGATCCCCTTCTGGGGGTACGTAGGCCCTAGGGTCTTATCCTAGATCAAGTCCGCCCTTGTAAATAAAATTTTCTGTCCATTTTTCATTTTTCTTAATTTCTTCCATTTTGTTTTCTAATTTCGTTTCTTTAGTTTCTCTCTTCCTTTTTAATTTTATTTCTTTTCTTCTCGTCTCTTGTTTTGCATGTGATTTGTTAAGGGGAATTAAAATAGAATAGAGGCCATGATGATCTTGTACAACTAACTTAGGGTAACCGTTCTTAGTAACGGGTGTTGTGGGGTGCTTAACACCTTCCCCACTCACAATCGACTCCCGAATCCAAATTTGGTTCGCAGACCACCTTTTTGTGGCATTCCAAATTAAAAAGGTTTTTCCCAAAATTTTTCCTTTTCAAAAATAAAAATTTGGTGGCGACTCTACTACTTTTTCTACTATTTTTCTACTACCTTTCTACTTTTTCTATTGTTTTTCTACTTTTCATTTTAATTTTGATTTCGATTTTAGCGCCGCGCGGTCGCATTTTCGGGTGTGACAGACAATATGAACAGTATGCAAGCAATTCTACAGAGCTCTAAAAATTGTGTTCTACGCCTCTGTGAAAAGCTTTAATTGAATTCTAAACTCTTGCCAAAATTCATTCATTTGGTCAAATTTTGGTTCAAAGGTGATTTATGGCTTAAAATGGTGCACCATAAGTATCAAATGGTTCAAATGGCTTCTTTCAAGACTTATGACCATTTGAGCACATCCCAAACATGAAACACAACATGTCAAACCATCTCATCAGGTCCCAAACATCATGCAACTCAAAATCACTCCTCCACTTGGCATTATACACATACTTTCCATGGAACATACCTACCTAAAACACATAGTCTTGTATTTCCACAACTAAAATTGATATTTATATCATAATCTCATACTTTTACATATGTTGGAGCATTTACATTACAAAAATAACAAATACAAACTCTCATTAATAATATATTACACAAAATGCTAATCCATTATCAAAGTAGCACATATCAAGCTTATTGGTCTCTACTCTGTGCTCCTTGAGAGTCCCCTAAACATGGTTAGAGATAATATGGGAGAGAGTGAGATTTCAAGAATCTTAATAGCTTATTCACCCTTCAAGCATACTTATATGGTATGTTATCATGTCAAAGAAGGCAAGCATGCATCATAGGCATTCAACATTAAACATAATCATATTTATGAAATCATATAGATCCATGGTCTAGCCTCACCCCATTTATTTGGAACTTTTGGATTAGCCTCACCTATTTTAGGGACTTTTGACATAGTCTTACTCATTTCTTAAGACTTTTGGCCTTGTCTCACCCATACTTAAGAATTTTTGGCTTCACCTCATCCAAGTCAAGGGACTTTTGGCATAACATCACCCACCAAAAGCCATATACATTTAAAATGCATTCTAGGAAACATAATAACATCAAATCATCAAAAAAATGGCTATGGGCATATTTCATAGTCCAAACACATATACAAGCAATCAATTACAATCAAACAACCAAGATAAGCATACAAGAATGGATGAAGAGCAACCTTTCTTAAGAAGCATAAATCTCCTCCTTAGTTTCCTAGTCTTTCTTCTCAGCCTCACACACTCAAGAGAGGTTTGGTTTGCTTAGTCTAGACACATCAAACAAGACACAAATGCATCAATGGAACCATCTCTAGCCTCATATAAGCCAATTCTAGCTTTAGGCATTCGTATGGCTCCATTTAGTAGCATAATGAAGCAACTCACATAATTCATCATCTTGGCTCCAATTTCTTACTCAATCTAGGTCATATGACTCCATTTAAACTCATTAGAGCCATTACAAACTAAAATCAAGGAGCCTAATACTAAATTGCTTCTTTATGCATAATGGAATCCTAAACTTTCACCTTACTAAATAAGGCTTCTAAATTCAAACCAATGGTTCTTTTGGTGTTTATAATTCATATTTAGACCATTTATATTCTTAGAATTAAAGAAAACTCTCCCTGGGTATTCTAATTGGAACTTGGCCAAGACACCCACACAAGAAGCACTTATGGAGTTTTGATCATTTTTCTAGGGAGTTTATGACCTATATGAGTTCCTTGCCTCTTCTTAACTCAATCATACTGTTACATGATCTAAAATATCATTTTAAAGGCTTATATTTTCTTAGATGCAATCAAAACCCTAATTTCCATAACTTGTTACCAAATGCTTCTTTTTAAGTTCTATTGGTTCCATATGATTCTCTATACTTTAAAACCCCATTTCCAATCAAATTTGGACTAAAATCAAACTCCCTACATGGTCCACTTAGGCTGGCTGAACACACACAAAAGAAGAAGACCAAAGAGAAACAAGTTTGGGCCATGGTTACATGCCTTTCCTTAAAGCTTATCAAGTGAGCTTTCTTAAGCTTCCAATGTTTTCTTCAAACTCTTCCTTCCTTCTTCTAAACTAGCCACAAATCACCACCATTCATAACTTCAAAACCATGAGAAGAAAAAGGAGAAAGAAGAGAAGAACATTGGAGAAAGGAAAAGCATGAAAAGTAGGCATTTTCTTACCCTTTTTGCTTGATTTTCTTCCTACTTCCTTCTCCTTCTTGTGTGCCTCTTCAAGTAGGTTTGGGTTCTATTTTAGAGTAGATGTAAGTTGGTGGCAATAAGGAAGAGAGGGTGGCACGGTCATAAGAAGGGAGGAAGGCTAATTATAACAATTTAAAAATTTCAACTATGTCCCTTAAATTATAGTTTCTCCATTTAAGCTCATTTCAAATCCTTTTTAAGAACTATTTTTTCCATCATAATATAGGCCTTCTAATTCATTAAATGCCTTTAGTTTCACATTAATTGAATTCAAAACAACCTCAAATGATCTGATCAAAGTTTTGGCCATTGATGACCTACAACATACATTAGAGAGGTTTTGGCTATTCTAAGGGTTCTTATGGCTTATAGGACCTTTGAGAACCCTAGAAAACTCAAAATTTTCATTTAAAGCTCCCTCCTTTGGTTTTCAAAATGTTGTTTAAAATTACAATTTTGCCAGTATGTTATCATTTAGTTCATTACAGCCATTTTGGCTTCGATTTTCAGCTATCCTTAAGTTTTTTAAACCACATTTCTGGATGTTTTAATTGTCATTCTTGTAACACCATATCTATTTAGCCTATCTCATTTCATTTCTTAATGCATTCCCTTGATGTAGCAAACTTTTAAGGAAAACTCCATTAAAATATTACATTATTTTGCGTTACATCGAACTTAAAATCTTCATTTCATGTCCCGTGGACCATATGAACTCATCCATCTCATTCTCCTATTTAATTATATACATACAACTCAAAGCCATCTCAAAATGTGGCCAAAAAATCGAGATCATAGCATATATACACAAAATAATACAAGGTTGCCTTGGGTTCAACTACTAGATTTCTAGTACCAACTTTGAAAAAATCATAACTAAATCTAGAAAAATCAAAATCATGCACACTATACCATTCTAAAAAGATACAGATGTTAAATTTATGATAGAAATAAGTCTAGACCAAAAAAGAAATGTTTAGCCATTGGAAATAGATGGAACAGTATATAAACTCAGCTAGCACTACTGGTATTGACATAGAACTTCAAAAATTCATATCTCTCAGTTCAGACATCCAAATGAGATGATCTCAGTGGTCATAGAAATCTTATTAGCTCTATTTTTATGCTTATAAAATTTCACAAGTATTGGACACCATTTGGCCCTTAAATGATATAGGAGAGAAAACTGACCATATGAACAATAACCATATCAGAATAGTAGAAATTTGGCAACTTTGAAAATTCATAATTAATTCCACAGAGCTTTAAATAATCCAATCTTTATCTTTGAAAATGCTTTGGATGAGATCTATATGCATGCCAAATTTCATGAGAAAATTCCCTCATTTAGTTAGATCTTGACATAGGGTTGCAAAATGGTCACTTTTGTGCTTCTTAAGGGTCTCAAATGGTCTAAATTAGCTTCCAAGACTTTCATGGCCACTTGAGCATGTATGAAAGTATCAAAATAGTCTATTAAACATGTCTCACAGGTCCACAAATCTAGATTTCACAAAATCACTCTCCCACTCCAAGGTATACACAAGAACATATAAGCTTTACTTTGTCATTCAATGTCAAGAACTTGCTATGTCATTCACATGGTATCAATTCTCATATATACATCAAGTATCTATGTAAATACATATGTTCAAATGGTTATACAATATATTCATCATAATATTACATCATATTCCATCAAAATAGTTACAAAGTGAACTAATTAACACATTTCTTTGTCAATCTTTCTCCTTCAAGCTTGGTGGCTTCCATTCTTTTGTTCACTTAGTCCACTTAGACATGTTAGGTAATGGGGAGGAAGGAATGAGATTCTATGAATCCTAATAATTTTTCTCCCTTTTAACCATACATAAAGGATGCAAATTTAAGTCTAAAAATGCATGCATGGATATTATGAAATGCATAATCATACATGGAACATTTCTTGCATTCAAGAAGTCACATAAAATATACATAGGCTTGCCAAGCAAATGGTTAGCCTCACCCATTCTCTTTGATATTTTGGACTTACCTCACCTATTTCCTTAAGGGACTTTTTGACTAAGCCTCACTATTTAGAGGCTTTTAGCTTTGTCTCATCAATTCTTGGGGACTTTTGGCTCATCCTCACCCTAGCTAAGGGACTTTTGGCTTCACCATACTTGGCTCATCCTCACCCTAGCTAAGGGACTTTTGGCTTCACCATACTCAAGCAAGTCAAAACATGTTAATAAAACATCATTCAAGTGCATAACAAAGCATCATAGTATCATGGCATATAGATACATGCTAGAAACATCTTTCATGGCTTACAGATACACATACACATTCAAAGACAAGAACAACACTCAATCATGCATAAGAGAAAAAGAGAGAGCTACCTTGGTGCACAACAACACATTTTTCCCTTTGTAAATGCTTCCTCTCCATTGGCCACACATTCACAAGGATTTAAGACTTGATTCCTTTGGCCTAGATATATCACATAGAAGCCAATTACACTATTGGAACAATTTCTAAAGCTACACATGTACTTAAAAAGCTAGATTGCTTCTAAGGTTCATTTATGGTTCCATAAGGCACCTAATGAAGCAATATAAATAATTCATGATCTTAGCTCCATTCTTTCCATCCATCTATGGTTCTTGACTCTATTTAAGCCTCTTGGAGCCATCACACAATTAATTTAAGAAGCCTAACTATATGTTGATTCTTTAAGTCACAATGTGGAACCTGTGTTACCATCTCATTCCCTAGGCTACCTCTCATATTCTCCCATCATATATGATGCAAAACCAAGTTGGAAGAAATTAAAACACTTCCTAGGTGTCCCATCCCTTCTTAGCTGAGGCTATGCTTCCTTGAAACACCAATAGAGTTGTTTTGATTTCTTTGATGGGAGAAGCATGTGGGAGGCTCTCTTGATATCTTAGGAACTCATATGAACTCTTAGACATCTTAATTTATGGCTAGAACCTATCTTACAAAACAAGGTGCAATTAAAACCTTAGGTTATACATCTTGGAAAATCATGGTTCTTTATTTGTTTCCTTTGCATATTCTTATTCTCCATACCTTAATTTCTAAGATTCATCCTTAGTTTGGTTTAAAACTCACTCCTTCTTAGCTGGTCCATAACATGGGGAGAAATCCTCATGAAGAAGAACAAGGAAGGAGAAGCATGAAAGTAGCAAAACTACCTTATTTTCGTAGCCTTTCTTTTGCTTGGATTCTTCTCTCTAAATTTGAAATTTGCCCCTCTAGTTTGACCTTAAATAGATCCAAATACATCAATAAATCTATGGGAAGGAAAAGGAGAAGGAGGAGAAGAAGTTTACTAAAGAGAAACTAAGAAAATTCATGAATTTCCATACCTTTCACTTGATTTTTCTTCTCCTTTTCCTCCTCCCTTGTGCACCTTTCTCTCTAGGTCTCCTTTCTATTTTAGGGTAGAAATGAAGTTAGTTTAGGGAGGAGAAAGGAAGGGCATGACATATATATAGGTAGAGAATTAAAATTGTTCTAAAGAAATTCCATTTATGTCCTATAAATTTGGCATTTTTGTTGTAGGTTTGTTTTAGCTCATTTTTTAAAACTGTCTTTTCTATCATAAAATTTAGATTCTCAATCTTATAAAATATCTTTGGAATCACTCAATTTAGAGCTTAAACCTTCTTAAATGAAAGGGTAAAAGTTTGGGTCAATTATCATTAGAAAACATGCACTGGAGTCGTTTTAACTGTCCTGTGGCTTCCCATGGTTTTCAGAACCTCTGAGAACTTAGAGAACTCAAAATTTTCATTTAAAAAGCCCTCCTATGAGTATTCTAAAAATTGCCTGAAATTACAAAAATGCCATTACGTTATATAGCTATTTCGTTAATTCTGTCTGGTTATTTTAACTTTTGTTTCAGGACACATCTGGCCTTCTTTTTCATCACTTGATGTCTAGATCATTATTCTAATTTTTTTAGACCTTACACCAATTCATTTAGAGGACTTTCTTTTGAAACGTATCCATTTCTGTTGTTTTGAAAAAAACTAGACATTACTATTCTAATCTCAATTAGTCTTAATTTGCTTTGCTTTAGGGTAATCCTATCTCATTTTATTAGTTTTAGTTCAATTTCTAGAAAATTAGTTATTACATGATATATATCTATATTCCTTGGCTTCTTTACAACCTAGACATGATTTAATATTGCATGAATTATCTTCCAAGCGTTCCAAAATTCTCAAGATCAATTGAAACCCTAATTTCTTAAGGTTTAGGTTTCTAGAAAACTGGTTATTACATGATGCATATCCATATACCTTGGTTTCTCTACAACCTAAACATGATTTAATATTGCTTGAATTATCCTCTTAGGGTTTTAAAATTCTCAAAGTGCCATTTTCTTACCTTTTCTTAGCCTTATTTCCTTCTTTTTCCTCGTCTTCTTAGTGTGCCTCTTTGTTCTAATGCAGAAGCTTCAAGGTCTATTTTGGAGAATTAGGGACATGGCAGACCTATTTTAAGAAGAAGGGAGTGAGTTATAACAATTTTGATAATTCTTGTTTTGCCTTTCAATTTCAATTTCTTTGTTTTCATTCATTTTAGGTCCTTTTTAGAACCGTATTTTTGATATGAAAATTTAGATCTTCTAGTTTATTAAAAACATTTACTTTCAATTTTATGAGCTTCAGAGCCATCCTGAATTATTCAGTCAAAGTTTAGGTCAATTGATAACTTAATTAGTACACTAAAAAGGTTTTGGCCATTCTAAGGGTTTCTATAGTTTTTAGGGTCTCTGGGAACCTTAGAAAGCTCAATTTTATCACTTAAAGCTCCCTTTTTTGAGTATTCCAAAAAGTTATCTAAAATAACAATTTTGTCACTACATTTTGATTTTTTTCTGTGTAGCCATTCTGGCTCTAATTTTGGGTCATTTTTAGTTTCCTGACCCCATTTGTAAATGCTCTATTTAGCTTTAGCCTTAATTTGCCTTAATTCACTTTAATCTAAGGTCTTCATTCATTAATCAAACAATTCTAATTTTACTTTCTCATAATGCATACAAGCCTTCTCAAGGCCTGTTGTAATAACCAATAATCCAGATATCGAACTGAACCTTATAAATTAATATTGGAACACCTTAAAGCAGTGTAAATTAAGGCCAAACATGATTAGATGAGAATTAAAACATCATAAAATGTAGTTTAGAGCCTAAGGATAACCTGAAATCAAAGCCAAAATGGCTGAACAAATTTAAAGAATAATGCAGTGGCATAATCATAATTTGGGTTACTTTTGAAAACTCAAAGGAGAAAGATGTAAATGGAAAAATTAAGTTTCTTGGAGATTTCAAAGGCCCTAAAAACTATAGGAATCTTTAGAATGATTAAAACCCTTAGTATGTGATTTGGTCATCAGTTGACCAAAACTTTAACTGAATAGTTTGGTAAGGTTTTAATTCAATTTGGGTGAAACTAAAGGCATTTTATGAATTAGATGACCTAAATTTTATGATAAAAAAGACAGTTCTTAAAAAGGAGTTGAAATGAGCTCAAACAAAGAAAACCTAGAAAAGGGACAAAATGTAAATTTAGAAAATGTTATACTTAAGCCCCCTCCTTCTTATATATCATGCCCACCTTCTCCACACTTTTAAATCAACCTTGATCTACCTAAACTAGAAACTTACTCATCTTGAAGTGGTGCACAAGAAGGGTAAGAGAAGGGAGAGAAATCCAAGTTAAGAGTGTAAAATTTCCTTACTTTTTCCTGCTTCTTCCTTCACTAAACTTCTTCTCCTCTTTCTCCTATCCTTTCTCATGATTTGGGTTAATCAAATGGTGATGTTTTGTGGCTGGTTTAGTAGAGGGAAGAGAGGATTTGGAGAAACTCTTGGAAGCTTTGAAAAGCTCTCTTGAAAAGATTTGAAACAAGGTAAGAAACCATGGTTGAAATTGCTTCTTCTTGGCTCTCCTTTGCTTGCATGTTTTGACCAAACCAAGGAGCATATATAGGAGATATGATTTTACTTTAAACTTAATGGAAATGGGGGTTTGAAGCTTCAGGGAAGCAATAGAACTCAAAAAGAACCTATAGATAATAAGTTATAAAAAATTAGGGTTTAATTGCACCTAGGGATTTATGTAGCTTTCTAGTGATTATTTAAATTGTGTATGACCATATTTGAGTTCTCAAGACATCGAGGAAGCTTTACAAGTGGCAAATTCCCTAGGAAAATCAACAAAACTTCATGGGCTTCTAAATTGCTCTATGTCTTGGCCAAGAGGGATTCACATACCTAAGGAGAGTTTTTCTTGATTCCAATGATATAAATGGTCTAGAAATGAATAATAAAAACCAAAGAAACTTTTGGTTTGAATGTAGAAACCATATTTTGAAAGTTGGAAGTTTAGGATTCCTTTAGGCATAAAGAAGCAACTTGATGTTTGGCTCCTTGAATTGAATTTATGATGACTCTAATAAGTTTAAATGGAGTCATAAGACTTAGATTGAGTGAGAAATTGGAGCTAAGATGATGAATTATATGAATTGCTTCATTATACCCTTGTATGGAACTATATATACAAGTCATAAGCTAGAAGTAACTTGTAAAGAGTTTGTGTAAGCTGAGAGATAGTTCCAATGATGTATTTTTCCCTTGTTTGATGTCTCTAGGCCAAGCAAAGCAAGCTTCCTTCAAGTGTGTATGTGAGGCCGAACCAAAAGCTGGAGAATCAAGGGAGAATTTGTGCTTTTTGACCTAAGGTACCTCTTCATCCATTCTTGTATACATTTCATGGTTGTTTGATTGTCATAGATTGCTTGTATCTATGTTTGAATCATAAAACATGCCTTGTAACATTCGGTTCTCTGACAACGTGAGAAACATCTCCATCAACGAATGAAATTTACCGGATATAAAAGGAAGTCCTCGAAATGATGGAGTTAAGGTCTCAAAAAATTTGAGAATCATTCTAGACTCCTAAAAATGAGAATCCTAGGCTCAAAAAAAAAAAAACAGAGCTAGAATGAAGAAACAATTTTTTACGAAAAACTTACGAAATGTAATGGCATTTTCATAATTTTGAGCAAATTTTGGAATTTACAAATAAGGGCTTTTTAAATGAAAGTTTTGAGTTCCCCAGGATTCTCATAGGTCATGAAAACCATGGAAAGCCCCGGGACAGTTAAAACCCCTCCGATGGACGTTTTCCAACATTGGTATACCCAAACTTTGACGGATTCATTCGAGAAGGTTTTAGCTCTGATTTGAGTGATTCCAAAGGCATTTTACTAAATTTGGAATCTAAATTTTATAATAGAAAAGACAGTTCTCAAAAAGGAGCTAAAATAGATTAGAAATGAAAATGCCAAGAATGAAGGGCAAAATGGGAATTTTTGAAAAGTTTTTCTTCCTCCTTTATATATATAGGTTGCGCCCCACTCTCACCCTCATGTAGCCTCATATGTTTCTACCCTAAACCAAAGAAGGAAGCCCTAGGATGTGGCGCACAAGAGGAAGAAGAAGAGAAGAGAAATCTAGGCAAATAGGTATGGTTTCTTAGTAGTTTTTCATGCTTTCTTCCATCCAAACCTCCTCTCCTCCATTCTCCTTTGTTTTCCATGATTAAAATGAAATTTACAAATCTGTTTTAAGGAAGAAACTTAGGGAAAATTTTGGATTTGAAGAGAAGAGCCTAGAGAAAGCAAGATTCAAGTGAGAAAAAGCAAGTAAACAAAGCTAAGAGAAATCATTCCCATACCATTGTATGTATGAGGCCGAGAAAGGGAGACTTGATTCAAGGAGAAAAGTGTATGTTTGCATCCAAGGTAGCTCTCTTCACCTTCTTTCATGCATGATTGTTTGCTTTACTTGTCTTTGAATGTGTGTATGTGTATTTTTAAGCCATGAAAAGTATTCTAGCATGACTTTGATTCCATGGTAATATGCCTTCATGTGATGTTTATGATGTGTGCTTGGGTTTGCTTGAGTGTGGTGAGGCCAAGAACCTTTAACCATGGTGAGGATGAGCCAAGAACCCTTAAGATTGGTTAAGACAAAGTAAAGAGTCTCTCAAAAGTGAGATAGACTCCCAAGAGCATGGTTAAGTCCAAGAATCTCTTAAAGAATGGGTGAGGCAAGTCCAACATCCACAAGAAATTGGGTGACTAATCCACTTCCTTGGCAAGCCTTTGCATGGTATGTATGACTTTCTTAAATGATGAAAATACCTCTTGAATACTTGCACATGTCAACATGACCATACATGCATTTATGAGACTTGTTTGCATCCATTATGT
The DNA here is from genome assembly GCA_026724425.1 of Erythrophleum ivorense. Taxonomy (NCBI): domain Eukaryota; kingdom Viridiplantae; phylum Streptophyta; class Magnoliopsida; order Fabales; family Fabaceae; genus Erythrophleum; species Erythrophleum ivorense. The sequence continues at coordinate 10,306,102 of JAIUCV010000014.1, forward strand.
ATGATTGAATGGGAGATGAGCTATTGAAATTCTTTGAATCTCATCCCCTCCTCTACAATGTTCTAACATGCTAGGTGGACCAAGAGAATAAGGTAATGGAAGCCAACCACCTTGAAGATGAGAGTATGACATCCAAGAACATGAATTTTGCTACTTTAAGGCCATATAATTGGCAAATGATGTAATTAATGGATGTATATGTATTATGATATTATGAATATATGTAATTATGATAATATGTCATGTATAAATAGGAGAATGTGTTATGTGACCATTAGATTGTGATTTGAATATATTTTGGCAAATGAGCTCCTTGGATGACATTATGGAATTGTGCATAAGTGTGAGTGAAATGGTTAAAATGAGATGCATGAGATTTGATACCATTTGGGCAGCTCACACAAGTCCTATTTATACTTTTAGATTTGCCCAAGAGGTGCCAAACCCTAAGGAAAGCGATTTGGACATTTTTAGTATCCCATATAGAGCCAAAATTGACCAATTTAGAACCCTATATCACTTTTTATCCAAATAAGCTCTTCTTAATTTGAGATTTGACATGAAATTAGATCTTGTTGAGAGATTTTTGGAAAGCTAAAGAACATAATTTTTGAAGGTCTACAGAATATTTGATGAATTTTCAAAGTTGATAAATTTTCTAGTTTTGGTCATGTCATTGTTCACTCAAGTTCGAAAATGAAATCTCTCACACAGGGCTCAAATGATGTGAAATTACCACGAAATTTTATACAGAGAAACTAGACATTCACAGTGACTTGTACCAACTAGAAGCACCTCATTTGGATGTCTAAAGAGGGAGATATGAATTCTTAAAGGTTCTATCCAGTATCAGGAACTCCAACTGACCTCAGGTATTATTTGATTGATTTTTGATGCTGAACATATCTGAGCTAGTTTTGAGTTATTTTGAAAATCTAGCTAACATCCACAGTCTTCCGGATTGGTATCATTTTCATGGATTGGATTTTTGTGTAATTAATTGGATATTTTTCAAGTTTGCTACAGAATTCTGTGACAGCACTAGTGAACATCCTGACCTCTGAACCTTTTCAGATGTCAAAAACCTTCTGTGATGGATGTTATTGTTTGTACATATTTTTATCATAAATTAGACATGTATAGCTTTCCAGAATGGCCAAGAATGAATGATTTCAATTTTTCCAAAATTAGTTATGATTTTCTAAAGTTGGTGACAGAAATGAGAAAATTCTGTCTGAAAATGAATGTATGTATTTTATGTCTCCTTTTGGTTTCCATGAGATGTAGGCCACTTTTGGTGATGTATATGAGTTGTATTCATGTGATTAAATATGAGAATATGATTTATGAGCTCATATGATCCACGTGATACCGAATGGAATTTTTATACGTAATGCAATGCTAAGAAATGCATTAAAATATGCCATTTTCTTGCCTCTTGTATGAATTGCTTGATGTGAGGCATAGATATAGTATGAAATGAGTTAAGAAATTATGGTGTTACATGCCTATAGCTATTGATGCTTTTGTACCATTATACATCTTGTTTTGCATTTTGAATGAGATGGCTCTTGCTCGGTGAGGTTATGCCAAAAGTCTCATGGAATGAGTGAGGCTAAGTCAAAAATTCCTAAAATAGGTAAGGCTAACCCAAAAGTTGCATATAATTGGATGAGGATATACCAAAAGACCTTAGAGCATGTTCTTGACATTAATGAATCCCTATGACTTTGTGAACATGTTTATGTTTAATACTTGGAAGCATTTGATACATATTTGCTCTCTTTGACTTGATAACATGACATATATGCATTCTTGAAAGGGCAAATGAGCTATTGGAATTCTTTGAATCTCACTCTCCCCCCACTTTATATCTAATGATGTCTAAGTGATGCTCATAGAGCCAAGAATAGAGGCCAAAAAGCTTGAAACATGTTACTTTGACAATAGAATATGATTTTGGGTAAATATATGTCAAAGTATGAATGTATATGTTATTTATGAGATGTAAACCCCACTCATGTGTAAAAGTATGTAAATATGTTGCGTGACTTATATTTGGAATCAAATGTATGGTATCTTGAGTTTTTGACATTATTGAGCCATAGAATGTATATGTATATGATCAAGTGAGGGAGTGGTTTTGAGTCCCATGATGATTTGGATATGTTATGATGCTCCAATATGCTATAATTGAGGTTTTGGACATGCTCAAATGGTCACTTGCATGGGAGAAGCTATTTTGGCACTCTTGAACCCAAATATGCACCATTTGGAGCCATATTCTTCTCCTGAACTAAAACTAGACCAAATGGATGAATTTCAGCATGAGATTTGACAAGTTTTAAGATATCATTTATCACAGAGTCAAAGAGCACAATTTTTGGAGCTCTGTAAAATTTATTATGATTTTTCAAAGTTGGCCAAAATTTGTAGAAATTGTCAATGCATTGTTCATTTGGTCAGTCTGGGTTTTGATATCATTGAGAGGCCAAATGAAGTTCAATACTCATGAAATTTTTATAGATATATATTTTGAATTATAAGCTTTTTATAACTATCAAGATCGCATAATTATATGAGATATGAATTTTTAAAGTTCTAGGTCTGCACTAGTCTAAAATCCTAACCCAAATACTGTTCTATTAGGATTTTGTAAGTTAAATGACATTTTTTTAATTTGAAAATTTTATAGTAATTAGATGACATCTTAAGCTTTCTAAAGAGTCTACGTTTGCATGATTTGGAATTTTCTAGCTCAAGTTATAAATTTCTAAAGATTGTGACAGAATATGGAATGCCATAGAAACTCATGAAATTGGCTAGTCTTGATTTGTTTGCTCCAAATCCGAATTCCATGCTTCATTTTGTGATGTTTCTATATGAATGAGTTGAATAGGATGGAAGATGAATTTGGAAGGTTGATATTGTAACAACCCTAATTCTTAATTATCATGATTAAGCTTACTTATGTGGCTAATGATCGTAAATCAAGGTGTAAAGTCATTAAAATTAATAAAATTAAGAAAAAGTGAGGGAATTTTAACCTTGATATTATTAGGGTTATTAGCCAAACAACCAATACTATTTGAGTCCACAAGTAATTCTAATTATCCTTCATGACCTTTGATTCATGTTTCATTGATTTTAGACTTACAAATCCTTATATAATATCTTTAAGTCATTACATAACATTATCATAACAAATCTCAAGGTTTCTAAGTCAAAAATAAGACTTTGGGGACCTTCGCCGAGACTTGGACCCTTCCCACCACAGCTAAGTTGGTTATTGGAACCAAAAAACCAAGTTTGGATACTCACACCGTGACTTGGTACACCCGCGTTGTGGCGTAAGTGGCTATTGGAGCTCAAAATCAAAATATACGACCCTTGTGTTGTGACTTGTAATGCTTGGTTTCTCCGTAAACATACGAAACATATCGAATATAAAAGAAAGTTCCCTAGATAGAATTATTTGAGGTCAATAATCTAAACCTTAAATAAGGAGGATATAAGGCCAGAGGTGCCCTGAAAACAGAGCCAGAATAACTAGATGAAAATTCGCAAAAATGCAATGGTATTTTCATAATTTTGGGAACCTTTTAGAAAACTTAAAAGAGGAATTTTTAAATGAAAAAAATGAGTTTTTTAAGATTCTTCGAGGCCTTAAAACTATAGAAACCTTTAGAATGGTTTAAACCCCTCTGATTGACATTTTATAATATCGGTTGACCTAAATTTTGACCTATTCATTTGGAAAGGTTTTAGATTCATTTAAGTGATTCCAAAAGCAATTTATAAGTTAGAAAAGCTAAATTTTATAATAGAAAAGACAGTTCTAAAAAATGAGTTAAAATGAGCTTAAAACGGAAAAGCCAAGAGATGAGACATAAAAGGAATTTCTAATGAACAATTTTAAGAAGCCTTGTCTTATAAAAAGGTGTCCCATCTCTTCTCCCATCTAACAGGCCTACTTTCTACCTGGACTAAAGGAGAGCTCTGCTCCAAAAAGACACACCAAGAAGGAGGAAGAAGAGGAGGAAAAATCCCAGAAAAAGTAAGAAAAAGTGTATAATTTCATGGTTCCTCCTTTACAAAAGATGTTCTCCTTCTTCTCCTCTTTCTTTCTATGGTTTCCATGAATTATTTGGGGTTGTTTTGGGTCTGGTTCATGGGAAGGAAGATAGTGTTTAAAGTAGAGGACTACACCAAGTGAAAGAGCTCTTGAAACAATCATAGAATCAAGGTAACTTTCATTCTTTTCTTGGACTTCTTTGTTCATTCTCCTTGAGTGTGTTTTGTATCACTTAGAGCCTAGCCAAGAGAGAATGAATTCTGGTCCTAGTAAGAGAGAAACATAGGTTTTGGAGTGTGAGGAACAAGTATATGCAAAGAAATCCAATTAAGATGCATTAGGAATAAAGTTGTAAAGATTAGGGGATTTTGTTGCATTGTGATATGTAGGAGGCTTTCAAATGATAATTTAAGTTGTCTAAGAATATGAATGAATTCCCAAGACACTTAAGAAGTCTCCTATGAGCCAACTCCTTAAAGAAAGCAAGCAAAATCCTTTGGTGCACAATCATGGAGCATGTCTTAGCCAAGAGAGGTCTGACCACCTAGGGAGAGTTTTAAATTTTTTAAGCCTAGAATGGGACTAGATATGATGGAAGAACATTAATGAAAGCCTTGGAAAAAAATTTATAAGCCATGGAATTTGAGATGGAAGTATAGTCTCCATAATAAAATATAAAGAAGCAACTTACAGCTAGGCTCCTTAAAATAAATGTATGATGACTCCAAGGAGTCTAAATGGAGTTAGGAGACCTAGAATGAATGAGAAATGGGAGCCAAGGTCATGAAATACAAGAGTTGCTTCATTGTGTCTTGTATGGAAGCATAATGGAGCCATATGAGAAAGTAGCATAGCATAGGGCTTGTAAGAAGTTAGGGCTTGTTCCCATGATCTAAATATGTCTTACTTGATGTTTCTAGGCTAAGAGAACCAAGGGCCACCTAATTACAAGGCTTGTCCAAGAAGGGGGAGAAGAATTCCAAGAGAAAAGTGTACACAATTGCTCTAAGGTAGCTTTCTAACCTTTCTCTAATTGAAAAATTCCTAAAAAAATTTGAGAAAATACTAAAAAATTAGAAAAGTGCCTTAAACGTTGGAATTTTGGACAAAAAATGGTGCACCTAATAGTTTTACTATTAGTTTTTCTTAAAACACCCAAAAACCTTAAAAACAAAGTTTAAGAATTTTCTGGATACTTCAAACAAAAATTCTAGCAAGCAGGACACTTGACGGATAACACCGAAATGATCTAATTCCAAGTTCAAAACAAAACAAAAACTAAGCTAAAATAGAACCAAACCAAAACAAAAACACTTAGAAAACTTTCTCAAACAATTAAGACTCCAAATCCCTGGCAACGACGCTAAATTTTGAGTGGGTCTGTCGCGCAACCCCTCAAAATAAAAACTAGGTTAATAAAATATACAGCTAGTGGCACAACTTAGGTCATCTCCCTTAGAATTGGAGTTCAATGCTTAATTGAGTTTTTCAAATGTTAAAAGACTCTAAAAATTTTTAAACTAAGGGGGGCTTTTGATTGAATTAAACTAACGTAAAACTAAATTGAATCAAAATTCCTAATTGCTACCTAATTATATGAATTATGGGTGAAAGTTGGGCTTGTAACTAGCTTTGGAATCATCCTTTGGTGTCCACTATCCTTATCCTAATCCAATTGTGATTAATTCTGGCCTAAGAATCCCTAATTGTGTTCAAGGCAATTGTATCTTGAGTTAACACACAAGAATCAAGAGATTAACAATCTAAAGTTGAATTGAAAACTCAATCCCGCATTAAATTATTAATTCTTGTTTTTAAGATCAATGAACACCCAATTTGATTGATTAACTAATTAATTAGCCTCTGAACCATCATCCAAAAGTGTTTAATTAACTAACTAAACACTAAGGGATCCTTAAATTAAATAATTAAAGACTCAATCTCTCACATGCATTCATCAAACACCTTGATTGTATACATGGGTAATTGTAAGAAATTAAAAAATTCAGTATTTAATCCAACTAATTAATCAAAAAAAGGCTTTACAATTACACAAATTCTCAATCCAATATAACTTAAACAAGATCGTACAAGAAAAACAAAAAATGTAGGAAAGTAGAAATTCTTAGCCAAGAAATTCTTAGCCAAAAATTCTAAATTCTTCTCCATGGATTCAAGCTTGCACTAAGGGTTTTCCTCCTAGCTAGCCTCAAGGTGGATTAGAGCTTTATTGGAGAATGGATGGAGGTGGAATGGAGAATGGCATGGAGAGGATGGTTGCTGGATGAAGGGGTGGAATGGACGAGGGTTTTAGATGAAAGCGTGGTGGATGGAATTTGAATTGACCATGGAATCAATCGGATGTAGCGTTTGGATGATTGATTTTGCTTCTGCCCCCGTTCAGCCCTTCATCACATGCCTTGTTTATTTTTCACCTGCTATTCATTTCCCAGCCAAATTCATGTGTTCTTCTGATGAATTTTCTTATGTGCTCAGCTCCTCCTTTTTCTTTTATTTTTATTGAATTATTTCCTTATGCTATCCACGTGTAACTCTTTTCTAATCAGCCTACAGCTTCTTCCACGTGGTTTGGATGAATGTATCGATGCATAACGTGTTGCCCAAGCTCTTTAATGATGTGTTACACCCACATACTCTTCACACGAGCTACCTTACGTGTTCAGTCCCTTATTTCAACGTAAAATCTATAGCTTGTACTGTTTCTTCATTTAACTCGTGTTTTCTTCTCCAGCCAAGCACCCAACTCTTGCTTCATTTCATTTAATCCTTCATCCATGACAACTTTGCATGCATGAATAACCATTAAATATGCTGTTCGATGCTACTTCATCATTCTTCCTCTATTTCAAAACAATAGCTTCTTGCTTCGTCCACGCTTTGTTCTCAGCTCCCAAGATTCTCCATATTTTTTTAGTTAATCTCTAGCTCAAAGTTTTTATTAGAGCGAGCTTCTTCACATGGTTTCTCCTCCATTCTTCACGTGGCCATGGCTTCTTGTTTCAGCTAAGTTGCTTGCTTTTTTTTGTGCTATAGCCATTTTAGCAATCACGTCAGCTTCATTCCTCTGTTCAACCACGTCCTTCTTCCTTCACTTTTCTCTCATGCTCGAGGCTATATTCTTTATTTCCTCAACTCCCTCTACATGAGTTCCTTCTTCCTCACACGTTCACGTTTTGTGCTGCTGTTATGTTTTTCATCGTTCACATGCACAACCCATTTCTTCTAGCCCCAACACGTTATTTCTACCTGGACTCCTAGCTTGAGTTTCCTACGTGATTCAGCTCATATCCTTCATGTTGCTATCTAGTTGCATGTGTACTTGGAATGTACGTGATTTTTCTCTATTCTGCTCGTGTATGCATTATTCAGCCCATGCTCCTTACCTTCTTCGCTTCTAACGTGTCTTCATTTGGTTCTACCCATGCATTCTTCTCCTCTGTTTTGAGTTTACATCTTACTTTGCCTTCTCTTCATTCATTTCTCTTCTCCATGTATGAGTGTGTGATGCTACAAGTGGAGCCACATGTGGAAGTCCATCCCATGTATGAAACTAAGAAAGCCCAATGATCTGCCCACTAAGAATGGAAGGAAAAATTAAGTAGGAAAAACTACAAAATTATTTATAGAAATTTATACATTAAAAATCCAAAATTTTGTTAATTATTTTCTAAAATGCAAAGAATGGCTACTAAAATTAAATTCCATCTAAGTAAATCCATTAAGCCTCATTTAACTATTAAAATGCTTAAGTTAAGGGGAATAAAATACATAAAAATCATGCTTATCAAAGGGGGAGAAGAATTCCAAGAGAAAAGTGTACCCAATTACTCCAAGGTAGCTTTCTAACCTTTCTCTAATACATTTTTGGATGTTTTCTTGTCCTTGGATGTGTGTATGTGTGTTTATCCCATGAGAAATGTTTCTAGCTATTGCCTACATGTCATGGTACCATGATGACCTTGAAATGTGTTTTTGTGAATGTGTTTTAGCTCGAATGGGTATGGTGATGCCAAAAGTCTCTAAAATTGGGTGAGACTAAGCCAAAAGTCTCAAGAAGAGTGAGACTTAGTCAAAAGTCCCTTGAAAATGAGTAAGGCTAAACCAATGCCCTTGAAAGCCTATTTATGTTATGTATGAGTTTTTTGAACATGGCAAATATTATGTATATGTTCACTAGTAGCTTGAAAGCTATGCATGTATTCTTTGACATGAATATACATCCATTATGTATGTTTGAAAGGGTTAAAAGCTATTGAGATTCTTCAAATCTCACTCTTCCCCCTTCATATGCTTATTCAAGTCTAGGTGAGCCAAGAAGTCCAAGGAAAGGAGACCAAATGCCTTGGAGCATGATACTTTGACAAGGAAGTAGCTAACTAGTTGTTTTAAGGACATATTGATGTCAAAAAATGTATTCATATGGTGTATATGAGACGTAACCATTTGAACAAGTTTGAATGTATATATATGTGATGCATGTTGAATTTTGCAGCTATATGTGTGGAAATGTGAGATTTTGCCACCCATATGCTAATATGTATATGTGTAAAGATGAAAATGACATGGTAGGTTAAGCTCCATGATGTTTGGGACCACTTGAGATGTTTCCCTAAGCTATGTTTGTGCTATGGCACATGGTCAAGTCGCTATGGTATATTAAGAAGAACATTTGGTGCCACTTTGACCCAATTATAATGCTAAAAGTGACCAAATCTTAAGCTTAACCCCAAACTAACGAAATGATGAATTTTCTCATGAAATTTGGCATGAATATAAGTGACATCTAGAGCTTTCATAGAGTCAAAGAGTACCCAATTTAGAGCTTTAGAAAATTTATTATAATTTTTCAAAATTAGAAAAATTCTACTAATATGATAATAGTACTATTCATATGGTTAGTTTATATTTCTGTGTCACGTGTGTAACATCTGGTTTTCATAAAAACGATGGAAATAGATATGTTTTAAAAGTAAGTCCTCTTAAATGAATTGGTTAAGGTCCCAAAAATTAGAATAATGATTTAGACATTAAGTAATGAAAATAGGAGGCCAAAGGTGCCTTGAAACAGAGGTTAAAATAACCAAACAAAATTTAACAAAATTGTTAAGTAACGTAATGGCATTTTCATAATTTCAGGAAAATTTTAGAATACTTATAAGAAGGGCTTTTTAAATGAAAAATTTGAGCTCTCTAAGGTTTTCAGAGGCCCTAAAAATCATGGGAAGTCTTGGGACCATTAAAACCCTTCTGATGTACATTTTCTAATGTCTATTAACCCGAATTTTGATCTTTTCATTCGAAAGGTTTTAGCTCCAAATTGAGTGATTCCAAAGGCATTTTATAAGATTGAGAACCTAAACATACCAGAAATGAAAATGTCAAGTTTACGGGACATAAATGGAATTTTCTTGAAATAACTCCAAACCCTCCCTATATATATGGTGCGCCCCACTCTTCTCCTCATTTGGCTAGCTTTGTTTTTGCCTTAAAATAGAAGAGAGACCTTAGGAGAGAGGCACATAAGAGAAGGGAAGAGGAAGAGGAAAAACAAGCTAAGAAAGATATGTTTTCATGGAATTTCCTAGTCTTCTCTTTAGCAAACTTGCTCTCCTCCTTCTCCTCCTTCTTTCTATGAATTGATTGATGCATTTGGGGATATTTTGAGGTCAAAATAGAGGGGAAAATTTTGAGTTTGAGGAGAAGAATCCAAACAAAAGAAAGAGCATCCAAGAAAGGCTAGGGAAACAAAGGTAAAAGACTAGTCTCCATGCTTCTTCTTTTTTGTTCTTGCAAGAGTGTGTTTTGCCCTATATATGGATAGCCAAGAGGATTTTAATTTTGAACCAAACCAAGGGTAAATATTAGGAAATGAGTGAAGAGAATACTAATATGCAAAGGAAACAAGAAAGAACCATGAATTTGTAAGATAGAAATGCTAGGGTCTTAGTTGCACCTTGGTTTGTAAGATGTATTTTAGCCATAAATTAAGATGTTTAAGAGTTCATATGAGTTTCTAAGACATCAAGAGAGCCTTCCACATACTTCTCCCATCAAAGAAATTAAAACAACCCCTTTGGTGTTCTTAAAAAGCATAGGCCTTGGCCTAGGTGGAAGAAACACTAAGAGATGGTTTTAAAATCTTCCAAGCTTGGTTTTGCATCATGTATGATGGGAGAGTATGAGAGGAAGCCTTGGAAAAAATTTAGAAAGCCTAGGAAGTGAGATGGTAGCATAGGATCCATATTGTGACTTAAAGAAGCAACATGTAGTTAAGCTCCTTAAATTAATTGTGTGATGGCTCCAAGAGGCTTAAATGGAGTCACGAATCATAAATGATGAAAAGAATGGAGCCAAGATCATGAATTATTAGTATTGCTTCATTAGATGCATATGGAACCATAAATGAGCCATAGGAACAATCTAGCTTTTAAAATGCATGTGTAGCTTTAGAAATTGTTCCAAGAGTGTAATTGGATTCCATGTAATGTGTTTAGGCCAAGAAATCAAGTTCTATTTCCTTCTGAGTGTGTGGCTGAGGGAGAGGAATATTTTTCATGGAAGAAAGTGTGCTTTTGTAACCAAGGTAGCTCTCTCTTCTTTCTGTCATGTATGAGTGGGTGTTTATCTTGTCTTTGAATGTATATGTGTATGTTTTAAGCCATGAAAAATGTTTTAGCATGTATCTATATGCCATGGTACCATGTTGCAATGTTATGCACTTGAATGATGTCTTATAAACATGTTTTAGTTTGCTTGAGTATGGTGAAACCAAAAGTCCCTTAGCTAAGGTGAGGATGAGCCAAAAGTCTCCAAAAATGATTAAGACAAAGCCAAAAGTCTCTAAAGAGTGAGGCTTAGTCAAAAGTCCCTAAGAAAATAGGTGAGGCAAGTCCAAACTCCAAAGAGAATGGGGTGAGGCTAAACCATTTGCTTGGCAAGCCTATATATGTTATATGTAACTTCTTGAATGCAAGAATTGTTCCAAGTATGATTATACATTCCATGATATCCATGCATACACTTTTAGACTTGAATTTGCATCTTTTATGTATAGTTGAAAGGGAAAAGAGTTATTGGGATTCCTATAATCTCATTCCTTCCTCCCCATTGCCTCACATGCCTAGGTGGACTAAGTGAACTAAAGAATAGAAGCCACCAAACTTGAAGGAGAAAGATTGACAAGAAAGTATGCTATTTTGTTCACTTAACCATTTTAATGGAATATGATGTAATCCTATGATGAATATGTTGTATAACCATTTGAACACATGTAAATACATGGATGTTTAATGTATGTATGAGAATTGATGCCATGTGCATGATATAGCAATTTTGTAACATTAACATTGAATGGCAAGGAAAGACTTGTATGTTCTTGGGTACAACTTAGAATGGAGAGTGAATTTGTGAAATCTAGGTTTATGGACCTTTGAGACATGTTTAATAGACCATTTGAAGCTTTTCCACGTGCTCAAGTGGCCATGAAAGTCTTGGAAGCAAATTGCGACCCTTTGTGACCCTTTAAGAAGCATAAATGGACCAATTTACAACCCTATAGCACAATCTAACCAAATAAACGAATTTCCTTATGAAATTTGGCATGCATATAAATCTCATCTAGAGTTTTTGAGAAGCTAAATATTAGATTGTTTGGAGCTCTGTGAAATTAATTATGAATTTTCAAAGTTGCCAAATTTTAGCTATTCTAGTATGGTTATTGTTTATATAGCCAGTTTATTCTCCTATGCCATTTAAGACGAAAGGGTGTTCAATGCTCATGAATTTTACAAACATGAACTAGACATGATAATCTTTCTATAGACACTGAGACCACCCCAATTGGATGTCTGACCAAAAGAGCCATGAATTTTTGAAGTTTTGTGTTAGTACTAGTAGTGCTAGCTGAGTCTATGTACTATTCTATTGATTTCTAGTAGCTAGATGTTCCCATTTTGGTCTTCACTTATTTTAAAGATAAAGTAGACATCTGTAGCTTTCCAAAATGGTTAGTGTGCTTGATATTGATTTTTCTAGAATCAGTTATGATTTTTCAAAGTTCATGACAGTAACTTAGCACACCAATCCGAGGTTGAACATGTGATTTTTATGTATATGTTTCATGAGCTCGAGTTTTTAGCCACATTTTGAGAAAGTTTAAGTTGTATGTGTGTATTTAAATAGGAGAATGAGATGAATGAGTTCATATGGTTCATGGGGCATGGAATGAAAGTTTTATCCACGACATAATGCAAAATAATCTATTATTTTAATGGTATTTTTCTTGAGAAATTATGCTTGGCCAAGGTGAGCTTGGAATGAAATGAGATAGGCTAGATAAATATGGTGTTATAACATGTAGGTCAAATGATATCTTATGCTCATGCAAATTTCACAGACATAAACTAGACACCATAAGATTTCCATATCCACCGAGATCACCCCATTTGGAGCTCTGTAGAGGAAGAACCAAATTTTTAAAGTTGCATGATAGTACCAGTATATGGCCTAACCTTTGATACTGTTCCATCAATTTTCATAGGTTAGATGCTTCTATTTTGGTCTAGAACTATTTTTACTTAATATTTAACATCTAGAGCTTTTTAGAATGGTATGGTTTGTTTGATTTCAATTTTTCTAGAATTAATTATGATTTTCTAAGTTCATATCGGTAATTAGAACAGTGAACCTGAGGCCAAAACCTAGTTTATGTAATGTATGTCTCCTAGCTCGAGATAAGATGAATGATGATGTTTTATGACTTGTATGGATGTAATATGGGTAGAAAATGATATGGATGAGTTTACGTGGTCCACAAAGCATGAAACGAAATTTTTGGGCCTTACATGACAAAAAATAATGCTATAAAAATATTGCTCTTCATGTAAAGTGTATACACTAAGCCTTGGTAATGGGATAAGAACGCTAAGGTAGTTAAGGTATTACACAACTTAGGCCTTTTGCACCATGTGAAAGGCACTCTCGAGAATCTATTATTCACACTTTCATGATTCTCACCACGGTAAGTTTGCTCTCTGTTATTTTTTTGGATGAAATTTTGGTCTTGCGTCATAGCAAAGCATCTCGTGCTGTGATGCTCCTAGCTTTTAGAAGAGCTTTGGTTGCAAGATAGGGAGTTTTAGCCATGGCTTAACTTCATTCTACATCTAGACTCTCATTTTCTTGCTCCCCCCAATGAATTCCCACTAGTCCTAGATGAATTCTAGGATCTTAATGGCTAACATACATGATTTTCTAGATCTCCTAACTCCCAAATATTATGATTCACTAATCCTCATTGCTAAGGGATCAAGGATTGAATTAGAGTAATCAAAACTTACTTTTGTATTAATCAATTCCCCTTCCATGACAGCAAAAGTATTTCCACCACAATGTATGTAGGGCTAAAGCTTAATGGTTACAAAATATAAAGTCATTCAACATGTATTAATCAGATACAATCACAATATTCAATTCCATGGTAATTATATTATATAGTCATTCCCTATACTTGGCAATTTATGATGCAATATGGCAAATATATAAAAACTAGAATTCTCATTATACAAACCCAATTTGATAATTTTTCCAAAGCTATGTGCTATGAAACCATATATTAGGCTTCCACTAATTTCTCCTTGCCACTAAGAGATTTGGTCCTTGAAAATGTTAACCCACAACTGGGGTGAGATATACAATCTTAGTAACAAGAGAAAAATTTCATATATATGTACAGATTAATCAACATAATGTATTTTTATATCAACAAATACTAGAATTATCAATTAAATTAGCAAATCAACTAGTTGAGCTACAAGTAACTATTATCCCATACTAGCAATCACATCCAACATGTTAGAGGCCAATAACATTGGGAAAGGCCTATCCATAGCACCAACTCCTCAGTGAGCACAACTTGGGCTCAGTACATTCAGGAGTCTGATCACAACCTAGTACCTGATTAAAGCACAATGTATGGGTGGCAGCTGCACTATAGCTCCACCAAGGGCATGCTCATAATCCACAACAATAATAATTCAAGTAACCAACTAATCATTTAGCATTTCAAAATCATACATGTATAACAAATGGCATATTAAAATGAGCATATACATGAAATTAGGAAATTAACCCTGGTTACCTTAATAAAGCCAATTACTTTTTCTCTAGTTACCATCATGATCCAAATGCACACCAATCCTAAAATAAGCATACTTATCATCATTTCTAGCAACAAATTAGACATTATGACACTAAGTTATAAAAAGGTTCCTAGAATTCACTTACCCAATCACCAAGGAGTTTTAAATTCAAATTAGGTTGTCCCCATACTAGAAACCTCAGAATACCACTTAATTTTCTAGGTAGATTCACATAAAATCACCACTTATATTACAAGTCAGCTACAAGGGTCTTAAACCAGCAAAAAATGCATCAAAATAAGAAGGTAATACTTACCCAATATCTCTCCTAATCTCAACCTTCAAAAATCTACCGTGGAAACACCAAACAACACACTTTGGATTTGGGTGTAATGTGAAAATACTCCAAATGAAAAACTAATCGAGCCAAACTGAAGAGGAAGAAGAGAGGGTTAAGTTTTATGAAGGTTACCTTAGTTGAATCTTGCTTTAAATGGGAGAAATGGAGCCAAAATGGTGATGGAAACCTTAGCCTCTCTTCAAGGTGAGAAAATAAGTTTTCACTTATGCAGAACCAAGTGTTTTGCTCTCACAAATGGGGGGTGGCTGCTGAACCTTTAGGGTTATTAGTAGAAAATGGGCTGCCCATTAGCCCAAGGTCCAATTAGACTTATTTCTAGTTATTGGGCTATTGCTTGGTAAGGTGGGCTACAAAACACTTGGGATTAGGATGAAGTGTGCTGACCTAAAGCCCCAAATCCAAGTGGGTTCAGAGGTTGGTGCTAGTTGGGCCATGGTTTAGGTGTTAAATGGGTTAATTGTAAGTTGGGCCTGCGAGGATACTAGTGTTGGGCTTCCATAAGAGTAGGGTTGGGTCATATTTAGAGGAAGTTGACCCTTCACAAGAATAAGATTGGGCTTCTAATAATGTTCTTAGCATACATAAACTAATCATGGCCGAAATCATTCTTAAATCCATAAATATTAATTTGCTTTGCTCAAAATGGTCTAATTAATAATCATTATGTTAAGATACTTAAATTTACCATTTTTCTTTAAATTCCTATTTCATCAAAATTTTTTCTTAAATCCCTCTTAATAATTTCATAATTCTCAAATAATTATTATTAATTATTTTTCATGATATTACAATTATGGTCCACTTAATCAAGATTGAATAAATTTGACATTTAACGTTGGTAAATTTCACTGCTAAAAGTGTTGAATTTATGAAAATGGATTCTATATGCACTTTGTGTAATACCTAGTTGTTCTAAAAAGACTTGAAAGTAAGAAGTTGCAAAAGTAAATCTTTTAATTTAAATGATTAGAGGCTAAACAAAGTTAGAGTAATAATCTAAACATCTAAGAATGAGGATACAAAGCTAAGAATGCCTAAAAATTGGAGTCAAAATGGCTAAATAAAATTAAATAGAAAGGCAGTGACATTTTTGTAATTTCAAAAATTTTTTTAAAAACTTAGAAGAGGGGTCTTTAAAAGAAAAATTGAATTTCTCAGGTTCTTAATGGCCCTAAAAATCATAGGAACCCTTACAATGACCAAACCTCTCCAGCATATATTTTAAAGTGTCAGTTAACCAATACTACAACTAGACCATTTGGTAAGGTTTTAAATCCAATTTGGGTGAAACTAAAGTAGATGACCTAAATTTTATGATGGAAAAGACAGTTTTGAAAAAGGAGTTGACATGAGCCTAAATGAAAAGAACCAAGTTTAAGAACTAAATTGGAATGTTGGAAAAAGTCATAAATGGACCCCTAGCCTCTTATAATCATGTCCCTCTCTTTTCCACTATTCCAACCAACTTCCATCTAGTCCTAAATAGAACCTAAGCAAGCTTGAAGAGGCGCACCAAGTGATAGAAAGGAGGAGGAGAAAACCATGCAAAAAGTTTAAGAATTCAAGGCATTTTCATGCTTTCTATAACTTCTGGTTTTCTGAAAATCCAAGAAAACATA
Organism: Erythrophleum ivorense; assembly: GCA_026724425.1. Lineage (NCBI taxonomy): Eukaryota > Viridiplantae > Streptophyta > Magnoliopsida > Fabales > Fabaceae > Erythrophleum > Erythrophleum ivorense. The sequence continues at coordinate 10,322,317 of JAIUCV010000014.1, forward strand.
AGGAAATGCGAGAAATGTAACATATGGTTTCTCTGTTAACGTACGAAAATCACCGGATACATAAGGAAGTCCCCCAAATAGAGTAAATTAAGGTCTAATAAAATTAGAATAATATTTTAGACCGCAAATAATGATGAGTCAAGGCCAGAGGTGCCCTAAAATTGAGGCCAAAATAGATGAAAAAAGAAAAGATCAGAAAAAGGTCCCGAAGAGAAAAGATCAGAAAAAGGTCCCGAAGAGCCTCCAAAGTCAAGTATGAAAGAGCCAGGGACCAATATGCAAAGAAGAATTATCAGCAGGGCAAGATGTATAAATTGTCTGAAAGTTTAGTGAACCCTAGTTTCACCCTCTATTCGTGGCTTTAAGCACGAATATCAAAAAATCGGGTAAGAAACTCAGAAATCCGTGACCCATGATTAAACTCAGTTTGATGAGATGAGTCCAATGACACCATGTTGTCAAGATGTCCGGGTGGGATCCGGTCTAGGATTCAGTTATCCCGATCAGTAGTCATAAGCAAAATAGAAAAAGGAAGTTGTAACAACTATAGAAATAGGAATAGCTAAAGGGCTAAGAAACCTTGAAGGAGTTTCAGGGACTAAATTGCACTAAATAAAAATTTTATAGCACAATCATAATACAGAACGGTGAAAATTACACCTATAGACCCGGGTGTCTGATTGACACTAAAATTTATGAGGATTGAGGTTGAGGGCCCCCTGATCCATGCTTGAGGCTCAAAATGGCTAGAAAGTAGAGGAAACAATATTTATAAATTGTAGAAAGTCTAAAGGTATGTATTGTACCGTAAAACCTTAATCGGGCCCGGATACTGATTTTTAGACTGTTGTAAAGCCTAATAGCCGATTCTAAAGGCCCAATAAGAGAAAAGAAGATATAATTAGGGTTTTAGAGAAGATGAAACCCAAATATAAATTTAAAATGAAAAGGAAATGAGAAAAAGATTTTAGTTATTTTAAAGAATTAACCATGGTTAAGTTAGAAACTAACTATGGTTGAGTTAAAAGTTGACCATGGTTGAGTTAAGAAATTAACCATGGTTACTATTCAGAACTTAAGGGCTAAGAAAAGGCATCCAAGTGTGTGGCCAGGAATTTTTGGAACAAGATATTTAGTTATGAAATTAGAAAATCAAAAGAAAAAGGAATGGAAGGTTAAAATTTGATCTTGAAAATGTTGATTCAAGGGTCCAAATTTAGTATGACCATTTAACTTCATCCAAATTCATCTCCTTGACCTCCATTCCACCATTTTCATGCCACACACAAGGGAGGAGGAGAGAAAAACGTGAAGAGAGAGAGAGAGGGAGAAAAAGTGGAAGAAGAAGTGAAACCAAGCAAAATTACCACCATTCTTCACTAAATTTCTTCATCTTCTTCATCCTCTAACCATCTTCTCTAAAGGGCAGCTGCATATTCATCTTTTCTTCAAGGTGGAATGTTGCTCTAAGTGGGAAGAAAAGGGGTTTTAGAGTGAGAAAAGCAAAGGAAGCAAGGATTAAGCTTAAAGAGTAAGTTTTCTCCATCTTATACTTGCAAATCACATGCTTTAAGCTAGTTTTGTTAAACCCTAGCAATGAGTCATTTTTGGACAGCATATGAATCATTAGAAATGGAGTTTATATGTTGAATATGAAGGCCTTGAAATGAAGTTTATATGTTGAACATGAAGGCCATATGAGCTTAGTTATTGTTGTTATGTGCTGGGACTTTGAAAAATACAAAAATTATAATTTTTGGGAAAATAGAAATCATGAGGAGATGCTGTCAGAATTTTCCCAAAATTTTTTTGGTGTTTTCTTGATGTCTTAAAGTCATGTATACCAAATTTCAAGTCCTAAAACATAAAGGAAAAGGCTATGGAATTTTTAGAACCAAAGAAACTCACTTTTGAGCCTAAAACAGAGCTAGATTATGTTATGACCAAAACGTGATGTTGGAGCTGGAATTTCATAATTTCATCCATTCCAATGGATTTAAAAGGATGTTTTTAGATAGGAATACCTATAGGAAAGCCCCCAAAACTCATGGAATAAAATTTTTAAATTTTGGCCAAGAAATGCGCACTATTTGGCCATAGTGAATTGGAAGGGAAGGAGTTGGATTTTTCCAATTCCAATAGTTCCAATGAGTTTAAAAGGGTCATACTACTTTAGAAGTTAAGGTTTATATGTTGATTGTGATGAATTATCATTATGATTATAGGGTTTGATGTTGTTTTGGGAACTTCTTAAGCAAGTAAACCGAGTCCCAAGGATTGAGGAGCAAAGTTTGCTAAGGTAGTAGTTTTTCTCTCTCTTTCTTTAAGTTGTATGTTTGTATAATGATAAGTGTTATGCTATATCAAGTTGTTCTTTATGCTATAAGATGAGACATGTATGTTTAAACCATGCTTGGCCTTGTATGAAATTTCTTGTATTCCTATATAGTATGTGGCACCTTGATTAGCATTATGTTATGTACTTACATACTTGCTTGTGAATGAGATTGGTTTACTACTCTTGAGATTTCATAATCTCACCCTAAATATAACCCATGCTAGGTCCTAGTTCAAGCAAAGAAAGAGCAAAGAATATGGAGACATAAATCGAGGACCTTACTTTTATGCACCACATTTTGTCATGTAATTAAATATTTTAGATTACTGCATGTATAAATCGAGGACCTTACTTTTATACACCACTTTCTCCTTCATCAAACTTCTTCTCATCTTTCTCCTCTCTTTTCTTATGGTTCTAATGACTTATTCAGGCTTGTTTCATGGCTGGTTTAGTAGGAGGAAGAGATGAATTAAAGGAAAGCTTAGAAGCTTTAGAAAGTTCCTTTGAAGAGCTTGAAAATAAGGTAAGATACCATGGCCTATATTGCTTCTTATTGACTTTCCTCCATGCTCATGTTTTAGCCAGACTTAGGGCCATCTTGGAGAGGATGAATTCAAGTCATAACAAGGTAAGAGCAAGGGTTTTAAAGTATAAGGAGTAAGAATATGCAAATGGAACTAAAAGAAATGCTTTAGAAATTAAGTTATGGTACGTAGGGTTTTAGTTGCAATAAGGAATTTATGAATCTTTCTAATGGTAATTTAGACTATTTAAGACCATGTTTGAGTTTTCTAGACATCTAAGAAGCTTCATGGGTGGCAAATTCCCTAAGAAATTGAAGAAAACTCCATGGACTTCTTAAGAATGTGCATGTCTCGGTCAAGGGGAAGAACAAACACCTAGGGAGAATTTTCTTTGATTCCAATGATAGAAATAGTCTAGATATAAATAATAAACACTAAAGGAACCATTAGTTTGAATTTAGAAATCATAGTTTGAAAAATGGAAGTTTAGGTTCCTTTTTAGGCATAAAGAAGCAACTTGGTGTTTGGCTCCTTGAATTCAGTTTGTGATGACTCTAATGAGTTTAAATAGGGTCATATGACTCAGATTGAGTGGGAAATTGGAGCCAAGATTATGAATCATATAAGTTGTTTCATTATACCCTTGTATGGAACCATAATCATGCCATAAGCTATAATAGCCTCGTGCAGAGTTTCTATAAGCTTAGAATTGGTTCCAATGATGGGTTTATGTCTTATTTGATGTATTTAGGCTAAGCAAATCAAGCTCCTCCTAGGTCAGTGTGTGAGACCTAGAAGGAGAAGGAAAGTTCAAGGAGGAAAGTTTGTGATTCTTGATTCAAGGTAGCTCTTTATCCTTTCTTGTATGCATTACTTGGTTGTTTGTTTATCATTGGATGCTTGTATGTATGTTTGAATAATGAGATATGCTTATAGCTATTAGTTTAATGCTTTGATACCATTATGTTTCTTAAATGACAATTTGAATGTGTACGGCTCTTAATTGGCGAAGTTGTGTCAAAAGTCCCTTAGAATGGGTGAGGAGAAGCTAAAAGTCTCTAAAAATGGATGAAACAAAGCCAAAAGTCTTAAAAGTGAGTAAGGCTAAGTCAAAAATCCCTAAAAGTGGGTGAGGTAAATCCAAAAGTCCCAAGGAATCGGGTGAGGCTAGACCAAAAATTCCTAAAGCTCATATCTGAATTGGAATGACTTCATTTGACTTGAAAATGTGAGTATGTATGTCTACTAAAAGCATTTAAAGTATGCTTACATTCTTTGACATGAAAATGTGCCATATATGTATGCTTGAAAGGGTGAATGAGCTATTGGGATTCTTTTTGTAATATTTGGTCTCTTAAAAAACTGGATTGAAACTAAAGAGATTACAAAAGGAAGTCCCCTAAATTGAATTATTAGATGCTAAATAAAATTAGAGTAATAATTTAAACATTTTAAAAAGAGAATACATAGCTAAAGATGCCTAAAAATTGGAACCAAAATGGCTAAATAAAATTAGACAAACAGGCAGTGGCATTTTTGAAAACTTAAAGGAGGGATCTTTAAAAGGAAAAAATTGAGTTTCTCAGTGTAATATCCGGTTCTCTAAAAACAAGAAAAAATGTGAGAAACATAACGTACGGTTTCTCCATAAATGAACAAAATTCACTAGATACAAAAGCAAATCCCCTAAAATGATTTAGTTAAGGTCCTAAAAAATTTGGAAAGCATTCTAGACTCCTAAAAATAAGAATCCCAGGCTCAGATGGAAAGAAAAATTGAGCTAGAATGAAGAAACGAATTTAAACGAAAGGTTGACGAAATATAAGGGCATTTTCGTCATTTTGAGCAAATTTTGGAATTTTCACAAGAGGGCTTTTTAAATGTAAATTTTAAGTTTCACAGGGTTCTCAGAGGCCTTGAAAACTATAGGAAGGTTTGGGACAGCTAAAGCCCATCTGGTAGATGTTTTCCAATGTTATTGCACCCGAACTTTGATAGATTTATTTGGGAAGGTTTTAGCTCCAATTCGAGTGATTCCAAAGGCATTTTACAAAATAGGGAACCTAAATTTTATAATGGAAAAGATGGTTCTAAAAAAGGAGCTAAAACGAGTTAGAAATGAAAAGGCCAAGAATGAAGGGTAAAATAGAAAATTTTGAAAAGTCTTCCTTCCTCCATCTATATATATGAGGCACCCCATCTTCCTCTTCATTAGCCTCACTTGTTTCTACCCTAGACTAAAAGAAAGCCTTAAGGGATGAGGCGCACAAAGAGGAGGATGAAGGAAGAAGAAAAACAAGGTAGAAAGGTATGGATTTTCTTGGTTTTTCATGTTCTTTCTCTTGCAAACCTCTGCTCCTTAATTTTCCTTTCTTTGCTATGATTATATTGAAGTATATGAATCTGTTTTAAGGGAGAAATTAAGGAAAAAATTCGAATTTGAAGAGAGGAGGCCAAAGAAGACAAGATTCAAGTGACAAATCAAGGAAAAATAAGGTAAATCTTCCATCCCATGGTAGCTACTCCTCCCCCCTTCTTCTCCCTATTTTGCCCCATGTATGTAGATGCAAAAAGGCTGGAGTTTTGAGGAGAACCAAGGTATAATTAGTTTTCAAGAGTATAATTAGTTTTCATATAATGTGTCTAGGTCAAGAGAAATAATCTCCACCTTCTTAGGTGTGTGAGATCAAGGGAGAGGACTTAAGGCTCAAGGAAAAAGTGTGTAAATGCAAGCAAGGTAGCTCTCTCCACCTTCTCTCATGCTTGAATGTGTGCTTACATTGTCTTTGGATGTGTGTATATATGTTTTAAGCCATGAAAAGTATTCTAGTATGATTTCATATACCATGGTAACACGATGATGTTTTATGCATTCAAATGATGTTTTATGTATTTGTCTTAGTTTGCTTGAGTATGGAGAAGCCAAGAACCCTCTAGCCATGGTGAGAATGAGCCAAGAACCCTTAAAGTTGGTTGAAACAAAGTAAAGAGTCTCCCAAAAGTGAGATTGACTCCCAAGAGTAAGGTTGAGTCAAAAACCTCTCAAAAAAATGGGTGAGGTAAGTCCAAAATCTACAAGTGAATGGGTGGGCCTATCAACTTACTTGGTAAGTCTATATATGCTATGTATGACTTATTCAAATGCCAAGAATGTTTCTTGAATGCTCACATATATTAATATGTCCATGCATGCATTTTTAAGGCTTGTTTGCATACTTTATGTGTGATTGAAAGGGAGATGAGCTATTGGGATTCTTTGAATCTCATCTCCTCCTCTCCAATGTTCTAACATGTTAGGTGGACTAAGAGAGAGCAAGGCAATAGAAGCCCACACCTTGAAAGATGAAATTGTGACAAGAAAGTGTTTGAATTTTGTTACTTGAAGGCCATATGAATGGAAAATGTGGTATTCCATTGTTGTATATGTCCTATGATGTTATGAACATGTATAATTATGCTAATGTAACTTGTATAAATGAGAGATAAGGTTGTATGTATGGAAATGCTCATTTTGGACATGTAATGGCAACTTTGCATTATGGAAATGTATCTATAAATGGAAATAGAATGGTCAAATTGAGATACATGAGGTTTTGGACCCTTTGAGTAGTTCATACAAGTCATAATCATGCTTTTATACTTGCCCAAGAGGTGCCAAACATCAAGAGAAGCCATTTGGAGATTTTGGTATCTTGTATGGAGCAAGAATTTACCATATTTGAAACCTATGCCACTTTTTGTCCAAATGAACTCTTCTTGATCTAATATTTATGCATTTAGATCTTGTTGAGAGCTTTTTGGGAAAGTAAAGTGCAGAATTTTTGAAGATCTATGGAATATTTGATGAATTTTCAAAGTTGGGAAAAATTCTTATTTTGGTCCATGGCACTATTCACACTGATCCAAAAATAAATTCTATCACTTAGGGGCCAAATGATGTCCAATTGCCAGAAAAATTTATAAGGAGTAACTAGACATTCCTAGTGACTTGTTCCAACTAGAAGCACCCCATTTGGATATCTAGAGAGGGAGATATGAATTTTTAAAGATTCTATCCAGTATCAGCCGCCCATATAGACCTCAAGTACTGTTTGATTAGGTTTTAAGGTCTGGGTGTGGCTGAGATGGTTTGGAGTTATTTTTTCCTTTTAGTTAACATCTGTAACTTTCCAAATTGGTATTATTTTCATGGATTAGATTTTGGTGAAATTAATTGGACATTTTTTAACTTTATAGTAGAAAGTTATGATAGTGCCAGTAGTCAGCCAGACCTCTACACTTTTTCAAATGTCAAACATCTTCTATGTTATATTTCATGGCTTGGCCATATTTTTAGCATAAAGTAGATATGTGTAGCTTTCCAGAATGGCAAAGAATGCATGATTTTGATATTTTTAGAATTAGTTATGATTTTCCAAATTTTGTGACAAAAGAGAGGAAATTCTAACTAAAATGGTATTCAAGAATTTTATGTGTTCCCTAGTCCTCCACGAGTTGTAAGCCACTTTTGATGATGGAAATGAGTTGTATCTATATAATTAAATATGAGAATATGATACATGAGTCCATGTGGCTCACAAGACTCCAAGAGAAAAATTTATGCATAGTGTAATGCAAGAAAACTCATTATTTAATATGTCATTTTCTTATGATCCTTGAGAAGTGCATGGCATGAGACATAGAATTTGCATGAGAAAGGCTAGAAAGTTATGGTGTTACACTCGAGGTTCTCAGAGGCTCCAAAAATTATAGGAACCTTTAAAATAGTTAAAATCCCTCTAGTTTGTATTTTAGAGTGTTAGTTGACCAAAAGGTTGAGTAAGGTTTTAAACCTAATTTGGGTTAAACCAAAGGCATTTTATGAATTAGAGAACCCAGATTTTTATATGGAAGAGACAGTTCTCAAAAAGGATTTGAAATAAGTCTAAATAGAAAGAACCAAAAAGAGGGACTAAATTGAAATTTTAAAAAGGTGTTAAACTTGGCCTTTTTCTCCTTATATTACGTCCTACTTTTGCCCAACCTTTTAACTAACTTCCTTTGGTCCAAAATAGATTCAAGGGCAGCTCAAAGTGGTGCACCAAGTGAGGGAGCAAAGGGAAGAGAAAGAAGCCTTGAAAAGGTCAGAATTTCATTCTTTTTCATGCCTTCTCCTTTACCAAAACTCTTCTCCTCTTTCTCCTTTCTCTTTTCATGGTTTTGATGATTTATTGGTCATGCTTTGTGACTAGTTCAGTAGAGGAGAAGGAGAGTTTGAAGGGAAGCATTGAAGTATAAGAAAATGATCTTGAAAGATTTGCAAATAAGGTAAGAAAACCATGGTCTAAGTGCTTCTTCTTGGCTTTTCCTTTTCTTCCCATGTTCAGCCAGATCTATCACTATATATAAGAGACTTTATTTTGATCCAAACTTAATAGGAATTGGTTCCTTCAGTTAATGTGCTTGAGTGCTTAAGAAAACACACTTGTCCTTAGCATAGATGCCCTTTTTGCATGATAGTGCCTAAAGTAAAAATAGTTGGGCAATGTAGAGAGATCTCGGGATGAAGCAAAGAAAGAATCCTATTTTCCTTGAGCACTCTATGAGAATAAGGTAGATAAAGAAATGTAAGAAATGAATCTTTAGATTGTCAGGAAACTTGTAATATATAGGCGATAGTGACTTTGAGATCAATCATGAGGGGCTCGTGTATTAGTGTTTGATGTTATGGTTTGCTTGCAACAATGGTTATATGATATTAGGCTTGATCAACCTAATAGTAATGTGATTGGAGTGCATGGCAAACGATGACATCAATCACCAATGTGTCCCGATAATTGAAGAGTATCCTAGTTCGTTAAAAAATGAGATAAGTCAGAAAAAAAAGGTAAAAGGATTCTAGTAATATCATAATAGTAAGGAAAGCATACAAAAAGGGATCCCTAGTAGAGAATGTTCAAATTCAGTATGCATAGCCTGAGTCCCTTATAGTATATATAAATGAAATAAACAGGGACCAGTGCATAGCCTCTCTCCTACTAGAGATATTAGCCACACTCAGTGTGTAAGATGCCCTAGTGCTAAGCACTTAAAAGCAAAATATGGGCATAGCTAGAAACTGTAGAATATGAGAGGAAGGGTAAAACAAATTGATGTAAAGTAAGTAAGTCAATAGAGTGAGAAAAGAAAGACCAGGTAAAAAAGGGCTGAAGTGGGAATTTGAGGATCCTATAAGGAGTAACGAATAAAAATTTAAATGCTCCTGAGTATCAATATGACGGGGTCCTAGAGAATGACATGACATAGAACCCACTTTTCATGAAGAGCATGATGTACTTCTGAGCTTAACCTCAGCTATTATAAGTGATAGTAACTGGACTTAGTAAGCATGTATTTTACTATCAGATACAGTAATCTTAGGCTTTGACATCTCCCAGAGATGGATTGCAGTAGATCCTAGCATAACATAGTGGGTTACAGTAGACCTTAGCAGGGCTCTGAAAGGTCGCAGTAGACCCATGGGTCACCATAGATCCCACAGAGTTACAGAGAGCCCTAGCCATAGCATGATAGTTTTTTGTTGAGATGATAGCCTGAGATATTTTTATAGAGTAGTTAGTCTCAGAGACCAGTATAGTTTTAGCTAGCTTTTGTCTCAGAGACTAGAGATCTCCTGAGTCTGGTAGACCGTTGCCATAGAGATATGAAGGCTTTACTCAGACAGTTAGACCACTGACTAGATCTCTCTAGAGATAAACATAGTGCATCAGATGAGGAAAGCAAGAAATTAGCTTTCTAAAGTTAGAGCCAGATAAACCACTACCCAACAGACATTTTCCCTAGCCGAGGGATAGAAAGATCTCCACATGCTAGTTTATGTATACAGAAAGGGGTCAGGTGCAGTTTTAAATTAGGTAAGTGGTACAGTATATCTCCAGTGAGCAAAACTATGAGAATAGCTAGCATCCCATCAAAGCTCAGCAGTAGTCAGTGGTAGTAGCTCTTCGGTGCCAGTATGAGACATGCATGTTAGGCCTATCAGTGTTGAAATAAGGGACTACAAAATGCCACTATAAGTGAGCAAAGAAAGTGAGAAAAGTCCTATCCTACAGAAACAGATGTAGTAATTAACAGAAAAGTTAGGATCATTAAAAACAGAAACTCGTTAAGGGAGCTATAACCTCAATAAGCAATTGAGATATCAGGCTTATGATAGAATGTGAATTGTAATCATGGGATGAGCTAGTAAGAAAGAACGCATAGTGAACAGTGGACAGTATACTTCAAAACAGTAGACAGACAGAAACCTTTGATGGTTCTAATGATCAGAAAAAGATGATGAGATATTATGACAAGCCATTGGGAGAAAATATAGGAGACAAAAAATGAAATGAGTTACCTCTCGAGATATGTAAATCAGTCCACTGAAAAGAATGTTAATCCCTATAGTCGGGTAGAAACTAATCAAATATAAATAGTAAGCTCTCCCAAGATAGGCCTCTAAAGTCATAAATTTTTTTCCTTTATGAGAGAGAACTAGCTAGTACATCATAGTAATAGAGCCTTCATTAAAGGCTAGTAATGAAAAATTCCCTGGCTGAGAGAAAAATTTATATGAGTGAAATTATTAAGAAAAGTGTATAGAGCCAAGAAAAAGGGAAAGAAAAGAACAATTAGCTAGAAAAGAAAAAGAATAAGAAGAAAGTATACCCCAAAATTTGAGGGCAAAATTATTTAAGGGAGGAGAAATGTAACATCCGATTCTTTGAAAACTAGAAAAAACGTGAGAAACGTAACATACAATTTCTCAGTAAACAAAAGAAATTCACTGGATACAAAAGGAAGTCCTCAAAAATGAGATAGTTAAGGTCCCAAAAAATTTGGGAAGCATTCTAGACTCCTAAAAATGAGAATCCCAGCTCAGATGGAAAGAAAAATGGAGTTAGAATGAAGAAATAATTTTTTAGGGAAAACTTACGAAATGTAATGACATTTTGGTAATTTTGAGCAAATTTTGGAATTCACATAGGAGGGCTTTTTAAATGAAAGTTTTGAGTTCTCTAAGGTTCTTAGAGGCCCTAAAAACCATGGAAAGCCCCAAGACAGCTAAAGCTTCTCCAATGGATATTTTTCAATGTCGGTGCACCTAAACTTTGACAGATTCGTTCAGGAAGGTTTTAACTTTGATTTGAATGATTCCAAAGGAATTTTACTAAATTGGGAACCTAAATTTCATAATGGAAAATACGGTTCTAAAAAAGGAGCTAAAAAGAATTAGAAACGAAAATGCCAAAAATGAAGGGTAAAATGAGAATTTTTGAAAAGTCTTCCCCCTCTCACCTATATAAAAGTGGCGCCTCATCTCCTCCCTCATTCAGCCCATTATTTTTCTGTCTCAAACAAGAGAAAAACCTAGGGAGAGTGGCGCCCAAGAGGAAGAGGAAGTGGAGGAGAAATTCAAGCAAAAAGGTATGAAATTTTAGTAGTTTTTCATGCTTTCTTCCATCCAAACCTCTTCTCCTTCATTCTCCTTTATTTCCCTTAATTAAAATGAAGTTTACCAATATTTTTTAAGGGAGAAACTTAGGGAAAAATTTGGATTTGAACAGAGGCGTTTGAAGAAAGCAAGATTCAAGTGAGAAAAAGCAAGGAAACAAAGTAAATCTTGCATCCCATAGTAACTACTCCTCTCCCCTTGTTCTCCATATTTTACCCCATGTATGTAGATGCTAGAAGGATGGAATTTTGAGGAAAACCAAGGGTGAATTCTATGAATTTAAGGGAGGAGAGTAAGAATATGCAAAGGGAGTTAACAAAAAATCATTAGATTTCAAGATGCAATTTCTAGGGTTTCAAGTGCACCTTATAAAATTTGATTTTGTAAGATAATTCCTAGGCCTAAATAAGAGTTTAAATGAGCTCCTAAGATCCTTAGAAGTCTCCCCATGTGCTTGTCCCCTTGAGAAAATAAAGCAAAGTTCATGGGTGCCAAAACCTAGCATAGGTTCAGCCAAGAGAGGTTCTCATAGCTAGGGATAGTTTTAAATTTTTCTAAGGCCATTTTTGAGTCATATATGATGAATAAATATGAAAGGAGGCCTTGGGAAAAATTTAGGAATCATAGAAAGTGAGTTAGTGCCTTATGTTCCATATTATGATCTAAAGAAGCAACATATAGTTAGGCTCTTAGTTTTGATTGTGTGATGACTCCAAGAGGTTAAAAGGAGTCAAGAATCATATTTGAAAGGAAAGAATGGAGCCTAAAATTTATTTGAGGGGTGTTGCTTCATTAGGTGCCATTTTGGAACCATAATGAGGCTTATAGATTAAGTTAGAGTTCAAGCAAATTATGTGGCCTTAGAATTAATTCCATGAACCTAATTGGCTTTCTTGCCCATACTTTTGTATATGTGTGGCTGAAGCAAGAAAGGGAATTTCAAGAGAAAAAGTGTGTAATTGTATCCAAGGTAGCTCACTCCTCCTTTTCTCATGCATGATTGTTTGCCTTACTTGTCTTTGAATGTGTGTATGTGTATTTTTAAGCCATGAAAAGTGTTCTAGCATGACTTTGATTCCATGATGCCATGATGTTACAATATGTTTTCATATGATGTTTATGATATGTTCTTGGGTTTGCTTGAGTGTGGTGAGGCCAAGAACCCTTAACTATGGTGAGGATAAGACAAGAACCCTTAACCATAGTGAGGATGAGCCAAGAACCCTTAAGATTAGTTGAGACAAAGTAAATAGTCTCCCAAAAGTGAGGTGGACTCCTAAGAGCATGGTTGAGTCCAAGAATCTCTTAAAGAATGGGTGAGGCAAGTCCAATATCCACAAGAAATTAGGTGAGGCCAATCCACTTGTGTGAATGTAATGTTGTGGCCTAAGATGTTCTGTTGTATTGGATGTCTAATCTCAAAGATATTTGAAAATGTTTAAACAACTAGTTTTTGGACTCCAGTACACAGTCATGCTATTGAGATTATTTATGCACAGAGTTGTGCAAGGAAATTCTTTCTCAAATATACCTACATGCCTTGATCAAATGATGGCTTGGATAACATATTATTGTGATATTGTATGACTTTCCTTGGGTACCCACTGGGGGACACCTCAGTTTAGGAAGCAGGGGTGAGGTTGCTATGTCATGGCAGTGCAAGAAGAGCTAAGCTTGAGGCTGCTATGTCATGGGAGTGCAAGAAGAGCTAAGCTTGAGCCTGCCGAAGCCAATGCGACACAGTCTAAGTGTTGGGCTTGGCAGTCTCTAAAGCCTAATGGTCAAGAGAGAATAAATATTGTTTGTGATATTTTCTATATTCTACATATGTGAAAATCTCATGAATGTCTCGCAACTGCTGAATATCCATTATGTTAAGACAATCCTTGTATTTTATTCATGTCCTATCTTTAGATGTAACACGCCTATTCACTTTGCTATTTCATATTCATGTTAGATATTGCCAACAGGTATATCTCTCTGTTTATATTGTTCAGTAAATTAACTGTCTTACCACTATATTGCTTATTGTTTGTTACTAGTACTTGGCTCTTCTTCATGGATATTATATGGTATTAATCTTATCTATGTTATTGAGAAAATTATTTCTCACTTTATTATGGTTTATACTTTTCTTAGATGCCAATCTATCAAGTGACCCTAGAACTCCAAGCAGAGTGGATCCAGTTCCCACTCAGGGGATGGGTCTTCGTCATCCATAACATACGCATCATATCATGTGATGACGTTGTTTGTGCAGTACCGGTATATTGTGTCCCCAGGAGAGCTGGAGTCCCACACATTCCCAGTGGGTGGAGTTGACCCTCCTACTCCTCCATTTGCATGAACAGAGGCCCAGTTACTGATACTGACCCTTTTGTTATTTGGGGGACTTTCTTTATAATGGTTATAGGATAGATTCCCTTTTGATGTAATGTGACTTGTATGACCCCGTTCTCTTATGAGGAAACTCTTGAACTAATTTGTATAAGTTACAGTGTATTTTTGTTATTGTTATAGTCCGCTACGCCATTAATTAGATTTTATTGTGAATGAATAATTAAAATAGAAAAAGTGATTAAACTCAAATAAGGAATTCTTCACAAATATATAAAATAAAGAAGGGTATTAGAAGAGGTGTTACATTGAGAGTATGCTCATTTTCACCATATTTAGTAGGCTAAGATTAGTGATATTCCTTCAGGGCTTAACTCCCCTTCAATTGTCCTTCATGTAACACTATATTTATAAAACTCATCTCATATAAATTCTAGGCTTCTTTCCATGAACAACAAAAGAAAAAGAAGGAAAACCATTAAAAATAATCAATGTAAACCTTACGTCATGGATAAAATTTTCATTCAGTGTTTTGCGGGCTATATGGACTCATCCCTCTCATTCTCATATTTAATTACACAGATACAACTCATAACCATCCTAAGAAATGGCCTAGAGCTCGTGCAAGAGGATGGAATGCATGAAATGCAATGGTGCAGCCTCAGACTAATTTTCTAAGTTATTGTCACAAACTTTGGAAAATCATAACTAATTCTAGAAAAATTAAAATAAAGTATACTTTACCACTCTAGAAAGCTAAAGATGTCTAATCTATGGTAAAAATAAATCTAGACCATAACAGAGGCTGCTAGCCACCAGAAACTTATGGAACAATACTAGAGGCCATAGAAAAGCTTATCATGTCTAGTGTATTTCTGTAAAATTTCATGAGCATTAGACATCATTTGTGTGACGACCCTAACCTCTAATTATTGTAATTAAGGTAGATCACGTGATTAATAACCATAAAGCAGGGTTACATGGCATTGAGACTAATTACATATTATGGAAATACAGGGAAATTTGAACCTTAATAGTGTTAGAGTCATCAATCACATAATCATAACTACTTACATACCTCAGGGGGAAGCAAACATTCATTTATAAGTCTTGATTATATTACCTATCATTCCCACATCACATTTATCTTCTATTAATGTTTCTAAATCATCCCTTGAGGTTACCATAAGAAAAACCAAGAATTTTTAGTAAATATAGGGATTTCGGGACATTCGCCGCGGTCAAATTCCATCTAGCCGCGGCCAATTCCCCTCGGCTTGACCCCTCGCATCGTTACTAATTTCGCCGCGGCTTAGACCTTAGCCGCGGCCAACCTACATAGCGCCGCGGAGAAGAAGCCTCTCGGAACTTCCCTCGCTCGCCTCTCGATATTGGCCGCAGCCAATTACTCGCTTCGCCGCAGCCAATTCCTCTCTGGAATGCCTGGCTCATCTTCGTAAAAGTTCGCCACAGCCAATTCCTCAATTTGCCAAGGCGAATTTCCCTCTGGACGACTCCCAGTTTAGCCTCTCGAAGTTAGTCGCGGCCAATTACATATTAGTCACGGCGAATTTCTCTCTAATGCTCTCCCTGGGCAACTTCGCCACTATTGGCCGTGGCTAGTAATATTTTGGCCGCGGCCAACCACCTCCTGAACTTACAACTCTCAAAACCTTGCCTCATACTCTCCACTCTTCCTCCAATAACCCTCTAGGGTCACTTTACCATGAATCATGCAACTCCCATGGTGCTTATGCACCTTATTTACCCAGCTATTCTACCATCTCTAATTTGAAATTTAAGTATGAAATCCTGCCCATCCAATTACCATATGACAGTAATTACACATATTGATATTTCAAGAAATTACATAAGCTCCCAACAATCAACATTCCGTTAAGGTTCCATACATCACTGATTCAAGTCAACAATCTAATATCAAAGGATTTCATTGCTCAAAATGAATGTCAAGGTTCATACATCCATCAACAGCTAAAGTAAAGCCTATATCTCATTAGTTACATTTCATGCCATCAAAATACATTCTCCTACACTTGGCAATGCAGATACATGATGATGCTATACAAGACTTAACAAAATTAGAATCTACCCTATTCTACTCAGACTAAGTGTAGCTCCCCACACTACTTGCTTACCCTTATCCTTACACGAAGAACCTTCACCTGAAATGTTAATCCCATGAAACGGGGTGAGATATGAATCTCAGTAACTAAGGCAATTCTATCATATACTCCATATTAATTTGCTTACATGCATAATTTCACATAAACACCAGCGGTAGACCATTCTTATCAGTAAATGAAATAATTAGGCTATCATGATTACTATCCCATACTAGCAATCACATTATCACATGTTAAAGGCCATTAACACCAGAGAGGCCCGTCCACGGCACCTACTCCTCATTGAGCACAACCGGGGCTCAGTGCATCTGGGGTTTGATCATAACCCAGTGCTCGATCGAAGCACATGCACAGGTGGCAGCCGCACCACAACTCCACCATGGACTCATAAGGTCCAATCATAATTTAACAGATAGCCAACCAATTCATTCAACATTTCAAATCATTCATGTGTAGCAAAATATGAAATTAACACAGATATATAAATGGAATTAATGTAAACCCGGTTACGTCACTTGTAGACACTTGCAACAATCACCAATAGTGCAGAAATCCCCCTATAACCATAGCATCATAGAATTACTACTTTAATTCATCATTAATAGTCATAATTAGTACCCAAGGAATTTAAAATGCTAATGACTACCCAAGAATCATTTACCCAGCCACAACAAGTCCCAATTTCGGATTTAAGTGTCATCTAACAGAAAACTCCACATTCCACCGAAAATCTCAAGCAATTTCGTGCAAAACTAACACCCATTTTCTAAATTAGCTATGGGGGTCTCAAATTAACCAATAAAGCATTAAAATGGAGGGTTTAAACTCACCCAAAGTCAGCCCTAAGCTCAACCTACGAATTTCATTAAGAAAACCCCCAAACACTTTCATTTCAGATTTTGGGTGGAGTGAAAATACTCCAATTGAAAAACTAATCGAACCAAATTAAAGGGAAAGATGAGGGGATTAAGTTGTATAACTATTACCTTGGCTGAATCTTGCTCTAAATGTGAGAAAATGCAGAATTCTTGCCCCAAACCCTAGCCTTCTCTCCAAGCTCCGAATTTGCCTCTTGAGTTTCAGAAAAATATGAGAGTGGCTGAAGCATTAGGGTTTTAAGTGGGCTTAAGTTGGGTCAAAGTGGGTCATGGGTTGCTCCAAGGTCCATCTTCATTTAGGCTTCAGATTTTTAAGTTTGTTAGGCCAGTTTAGAGGTGTTGGGCTGCAGAATTTACTGGGCCAGTTTTTACACTTAAGTTGCTGAAGTTTAACTAGGTTTGGGCCAAGTTTGAAGAGCTCAAGAGTTTTCGGTCTGCATAAGGATTATTGGGCCACTTAGAAGAGTCTATACAAGGTAAATCTTGGGCCTCCATCACACTAAATTATGTTAGGTCTGCACATAATCCATTGGGCCTCCATTAGCCTGTTCTCATGATCTATTAATTTAGGCTTAGATAGAATTTCTATCCCAATCAAATCTCAAACCCATATTAATAATTTATCTCTCTAAAGTCTCCATTCACCTAACTTGCCCAATGAGCCCATATTAATTACTCTTAATTAATTCTAATCCATGATTAACACCTTAATTAATTATGGGGTGTTACAATTTGGCCCTCCAATAACACATCCCAAATTACTAACTAAATGAACTGTGTCTGCATTAGTTCAGCAGAAAAATGTCAATTTTGAAAAATCATAATTAATCCCACAAAGCTCCAAATAATCTGATATTTGTCTTCCAAAAAAGCTTTGGATAATACCTATATGCATGCCAAATTTCATGAGTAAATTCCTTCATTTGGTCAGATTATGACATTAGGTTGTGAAATGGTTACTTTTAAGTCTTACAAAAGGTCCGAATGGTCCATTTTGAGTTCTAAGGAAACCATGACCACTTGAGCAAGTGGGAATGTACCAAAATGGCCTTCTAAACTTGTCTCAAAGGTGTATAAACATAGAATTTTAAAACTCATTCTCTCACCCCATGCCATACACAAGATTACACATGCTCTACATTGCCATTCACTACCTAAAATGCATATTACCATTCATTTGACATTAAAACTCATACATACATCAAACCTTTGGGTAATTACATATATTCATATGATTATACAACAATTCTATCATAGGATTACATCACTTGCCATACATATGGCTACAAAAGAAATAAAACTAGGCAAATTGTTGTCAATCTCTTCTCTTCCAACTTGATGGCTTCCATTACCTTGCTCAGTTAGTCCACCTAGCATGTTAGGACATTGGAGAGGAGGGAATGAGATTCAAAGAAACCCAATAGCTCATCACCCTTTCAATCACACATAAAGAATGCAATACAAGTCTTAAGAATGCATACATGAGCATAATGAAGTGTATGATCATTCAAGAAGTATTCTTGGCATTTGAACAAGCCATACAAGGCATATAAAGGCTTGCCAAGCAAGTAGATTATGTAACACCATAATTCTATGACTCATCTCATGCCATTTGTAGGTTCATTTCCATGAAGCACATGAATTCTCAAGAAAAAAGGCATTAAAAATAATGAATAAATTTGCATTACATAGTAGATAAATTTTTCATTCAGTGTCCCATGGGCCATATGGACTCATCCATCTCATCCTTATATTTAATTACACAAATACAACTCATAACCATCCCAAAAAATGGCCTAGAACTCATGCAAATGGATGGAATATATAAAAATGCTAGGTGCAACCTTGGCCATAAATTCTAGGTTACTATCATAAACTTTGAAAAATCATATCTAATTCTAGAAAAATTAAAATCATGCATTTTTTAACATATCTCCCTGCTCAAAGGTCCAATTGGGGTGATCTTGGTGGCCATGAAAAACTTATCATGTATAGTTTGTGCCTGTAAAATTTCATGAGCATTGGACATCATTTGGCCCATAAATGACACAACCCAAGTTTTTGACCATATGAACAGTGTCTGCATTGGTTTAGCAGAAAAATGTCAACTTTGAAAATTCATAATTAATTTCAGAAAGCTCTAAATAATATGGTCTTTCACTTGCCAAAAAGCTCTGGATAAGATCTATATGTGTACCAAAGTTTATGGGCAAATTCATTCATTTGGTTAGATCTTGACATTAGGTTACAAAATGGCTCATTTTGTGTCATATAAGGGGTCCAAATGGTCCATTTTGAGTTCTAAAACAACCATGACCACTTGAGCACGTGGGAATGCACCAAAATGACCTTTTATACTTGTCTCAAAGGTGTATACATCCAAAATTTGAAAACTCACTCTCTCACCCCATGCCATACACAAGATCACTTATGTGACAACCCTATCTCTTAATCATTGTAATTATAGTTAAATACAAGATTATTAATTAATGATCAAGGTTTGAAGTCATTATATTTTACCACATTACGAAAATATGAGGAAATTTGAACCTTGATGTTAGGGTCATCACTATACCACCACAACAAAACAAAATTTGTATAAAAGAAATCCTACTACCATAAGAGGTTTATGATTCAACCGTCCATCAGTTTTAATACCCATTAACCTCCCACAAGTGTTCTTATATCATCTCCTACCATTACCGTTGAAGAAATTGAGGTTTCTAGGTTCAAAAGAGTAGGTTGGGGACTTACGCTGCGGCTTATAGATTCTTTGCTGTGGCCAGATTGCTCTCTGGAATCACTGGGCAAATTTCACAAATCTCGCTGCAGCCAACCTATGTGGCGTTGCGGCAGAAACGCCTTTTGGAACTACTGTTCTCAACTCCCACGATTTTTGCCTCGGCGCAATATATTTGTGCCGCGGCGAGTTGGACCTTCGCCGCGGCTAACCTAGGTGGCGCTGCGGCGAAACACCTCCTGGAACCACTGCTCTCACTCCCAGGGTTCTCGCCTAAGCGCAATATATTCGCGCCGCAGCGAGTTTTGCTTCTGTCCAACCCTTATTTAATTTTCTCAACTCACGCCACGGCAGGACATATTGCGCCGCGGCGAGTTTTGGTTCTGTTACCCTCCTGAGTGATTTTTTTCGCTCTGCGCCACGGCGAGGTTCGTTGTGCTGCGGCGCCTTTCGACATTGTCTCACATTTGGCCGCGGCGAAGCCTTCTTGGCTGCAGCGCGACTCCCTCCTGTGACCATGTTACCTAAATTTCGCCCTCTACACTCCAAATCTCATCTTAGAAACACTCTAGGTCCACCTACCCTTGTTTTATGTGATCCTAATGGTGTCTATCTACCCCATTTACCTATCAATCCATCCATTACCTTTGCAAAACTTAAATGCTACTTCCTAATTGTCCCACTAGCTCATCTCAGCAAATTCAAGAATACATGACAGCAAGATCACATGCATTAGCAGCAATTTACATCCCAAGCAATTTCATAAAGATTCCATTCAACAATAGCTTACCTCCAGGGCATCATATGATTACAATTCCCATGAGGTGATCCATATCACAATTTCAGCAGAACTACATATATATATAATGCTATAAGTTCATACATTAATATTCAACTACGATGTGTCTTGAAGCCTTAACAGTTACATTTCAATCAAACAAAATATAAACGCCTACACTTGGCAACATGATTACATGATGATGCTATGTAAAATAATAATAAAATTGCATCTACCCTATTCTACTTAGACCAAGTGTAGCTCCCCACACCCGGCCTCAGCTCATGGATGTTCATCCACTTGCTTACCCTTATCCTTACCCGAGAAACTTTCACCTGAAATATTAATCCCATAAAATGGGGTAAGATATAAATCTCAGTAACCAAAGTAATTCCATCATATATCCAATTTAATTAGCATATAAGGATGAATCAAAATCAACATCAGAATTATATCCATCATAACAGCAAATGAAATAATTAGGCTATCATGATTACTATCCCATACTAGCAATCATATTATCACATGTTAAAGGCCATTAACACCAAGAGAGGCCCGTCCACGACACCCACTCCCTATTGAGCACAACCGGGGCTCAGTGCATCTGGGTTTAATCTGGTGCTCGATCGAAGCACATGCACGGGTGGCAGCTGCACCATAGCTCCACCATGGACTCACAAGGTCCAATACAATATAACAGATAGCCAATCAATTCATTCAACATTTCAAATCATTCATTTACAGCAACATATGAAATTAAATCAAATATATACATGGAATTGATATAAACCTGATTACCTCACTTGTAGACACTTGCAATGGTCACCAATGGTGCAGAAATCCTCCTATAACCATAGCATCATATAATTACTACTCTAATTCATTATTAACAGTTACAATCAATACCCAAAGAGTTTAAGATGCTAATGACTACCTAAGAATCACTTACCCAGCCACTATAAGTCCCAAATTCGGATTAAATTGTCTTCCACCAGAAAACTCAATGTTCCACCCAAAATCCTAAGTAAATTCGTACATAATTAATACCCATTTTATAAATTAGCTATAGGGGTCTCAAATTAACAAATGAAGCATTAAAATGAAGGGTTTAAACTCACCCAAGGTCAGCCCTAACTTCAACCTACGAATTTCACAAAGAAAACCCCCAAACACTCACATTTTAGATTTTGGGTAGGATGAAAATGCTCCAAATGAAAAACTAATTAGGCCAAATTAAAGAGGAAGATGAGAGGATTAAGTTGTATGACTATTACCTTGGCTGAATCTTGCTCTAAATGTGAGAAAATGCCAAATCTTTGCCTCCAACACTAGCCTCCTTCTCAACCTCCGAATTTTTACTTCTTAAGTTTTATGTTTCAGCAAGTGGGAGGAAGGGGCTGATGCATTAGGGTTTTAGGTAGGTTTAAGTTGGATCAAAGATGGGTCATGGGTTGCTCCAAGGTCTAACTTCATTTGGGCTGCAGATTTTAGCTTATTGGGCCAGTTTTAAAGTGTTGGGCTGTAGAATTTGTTGGGCCAGTTCTTGTCCATTGGGTTGCTGAAGTTTAATTAAGTTTGGGCCAAGTTTGAGAAGCTCAAAAATGTGGGTCTGCACAAGGGTTATTGGGCCACATAGAGGAGTCTATACAAGGTGGATTTTGGGCCTCCATCACACTAAATTGGGTTGGGTCTGCACCTAACCAATTGGGCCACCATTAGCCTTTCCTTATGATCTATTAATTTAAGCCTAGATAAAATTTCTATCCCAATTAAATCTCAAACCCATATTAATTACGTTTAATTAGTCTAATCCATGATTAATACCTTAATTAATTATGGGGTGTTACAACATATGCTTTACATTGCCATTCACTACCCAAAATGCATATTACCATTCATTTGGCACTAAAACTCTTACATAAATTAAACATTTGAGTAATTACATATGTTTAAATGATTACATAATAATCCCATCATAGGATTATATCATATGCCAAGTGTATGGCTGCAAAAGAGACAAAACTAGGCATTTTGATGTTAAGCTCTCATCTTCCAAGTTGATGGCATCTATTACCTTGTTCACTTGGTCCACCTAACATGTTAAGACATTGGAGAGGAGGAAATGAGATTCAAAGAATCCTAATAGCTCATCTCCCTATTAATAACACATAAAGAATGCAAAACAAGTCTGAAAAATGCATGCATGAGCATCGTGAAGTGCATGATCATTCAAGAAGCATTCTTGGCACTTGAACAAGTCATACAAAGCATACATAGGCTTGCCAAGTAAGTGAATTAGCCTCACCCATTCTCTTATGGATTTTGGACTTGCCTCACCTATTTTCTCTAGGAGGTTTTCACTCAACCTCACTCTTGGGAGACTCTTTTCTTTATCTCAACCAATTCTAAGGGTTCTTTGCTTATCTTTATCATGGCTAAGGGTTCTTGGCTTCACCATACTCAAGCAAACATACTAGGCATCATTTGAAACATATTATAACATCATGGTACCATAATACATATGCACATGCTAGAACACTTTTCATGGCTTAAAACACACATACACATATTCAAAGACAAGTCAAGCACATATTCATGCATGAGAGAAAGAGAAGTGAGCTACCTTTATTGCAACCACACACTTTTTCTCTTGGAAATGCTCTCCCTTCCTTGGCCTCACACATACAAAGGTGTGGGATTTGTTTTTGTTCACCTAAATAAAATATATCGAAACCAATTAAGTTCATGGAATCATTTCTGAAGCCATACATCTTCCTTAAACAATAGCTTGGTCTAATAGCCTTTTATGGTTCTAAAATGCACCTAATGAAGCAATATCCATCAATTGAGTTCTAGGCTCCATTATTTCCTTTCATTTATGATTATTGACTCATTTTAAGCCTCTTAGAGCCTCCATACAATTAAAACAAGGAGCCTAAGTAGGTGTTGCTTCTTTAGGTCATATTATAGAACCTATGATACCAATTCATTCTTTAGGCCTCCTAAATTTTTCCAAAGGTTTCCCCTCATCTTCACTCATCATATATGACTAAAAAATGGGCTTGAAAAAATTTAAAACTATCCCTAGGTATATGGAACCCTCTTGGCTGAAACTATGCTTGTTTTTGGTACTCATAGACTTTGCTTTATTTTCTTAGTGGAAGATGCCTATGGGGAGCCTTCTAGGGATCTTAAGAGCTCATTTAAACATTCTTTTAAGCCTAGGAATTATTGTATTAAGTCATAATTTTCAAGAGACACTAGAAACCCTAGGTTTGCTATCTTAATTTTCCATGGTTATTTGTTAAATCTCTTTGAATATTCTTATTCTCCTTCCTTAAATTCCTAAGATTCCCCTTGGTTCTACCTAAAATCTAAGCCTTCTTGAAGCTCTATGTGTGGGACGAACCAAGGAGAAGAAGGGAGCAAGAGATAGCTACCATGGAAGGAAGATTTACTTTATTTTTCCTTGATTTCTTGGTTGTTTCTCACTTTGCTTGCCCTCCTCTCATCAAATCCGAATTTTTCCCTCTATTCTTCCCTCAAAACAGATCCAAGAACTTCAATAAGACCATAGAAAAGAAGGGAAAATGGAGAAGAAGAGGTTTACTAAAGAGAAAGCATGAACAAACCAAGAAATTCTATACCTCTTGCCTTGTTTTTCTCCTCTCTTTCTCCTTCTCTTGGTGTGCCTCAAACCCTAGCTCTCTCTTTGGTTTAGGGCAGAAACAATTGTGTCTAAATGAGTGAGGAGGTGGGGCGCCTCATATATATATAGGGAGGTTAAGAAAGACTTTTCAAAAATTTTAATTTTACCCCTTTGTCTTGGCATTTTCGTTTCCAGTTCATTTTAGCTCCTTTTTGAGGACTGTCTTTTCTATTATGAAATTTAGGTTCCCAATTTAATAAAATGCCTTTGTATTCACTCAAATCAAAGCTAAAACCTTTTTGAACAAATTTGTCAAAGTTCAGGTCAACCAACATTAGAAAACATCCACTAGAGGGTTTTTAACTGTCCCAGGGCTTCCCATGGTTTTCAGAGTCTCTACAAATCCTGGAGAACTTAAAACTTTCATTAAAAAGTCCTCCTGTGTGAATTCCAAATTTCTCAAAATTATGAAAATGCCATTATGTTTCGTCAACCTTTCATTCAATTTTGTTTCTTTATTCTAGCTCTATTTTTCTTTCTATCTGAGCATGGATGATCATTTTTAGGAGTCTAGAATGCTACTTAAATTAAGTCTAGAATGCTACTTAAATTTTTTAGGACTTTAACTAATTCATTTTAGGGGACTTGCTTTGAAAATGTACCATTTTTTGTTGTTTAACAAAAACTGGATATTACAGATTAGCCTCATCCATTCTCTTATAGATTTTGGACTTGCCTCACCCATTTTCTCTAAGAGGTTTTGACTCAACCTCACTCTTGGGACATTCCGTATTTGACTTAACCTATTTTCTCACCATGGCTAAAGGTTCTTGGCTTTACCACACTCAAGCAAACCCAAGCAAATATATTAGGCATCATTTGAAAACATATTACAAAATCATGGTACCATGGAACATAAGCATATGCTAAAACACTTTTCATGGCTTAAAAGAAAAGATAAGCACACATTCATGCATGAGAGAAAGTGGAGAGACCTACCTTTGCCACACAAGCACACTTTTTCTCTTGGAATTATGCTCCCTTCCTCGACCTCACACACACAAGGGTGTGAGATTTGTTTCTCTTAGCCGAAACATAATATGTGGAAGCCAATTAGGTTCTTGGAATCTGAGAGGTCTATTGTGCAACCTTCAAAATAAAATTAGGTTAGACTAAATATGTAGCTAGTGGCACAACCTAGGTCATCTTTTTTGAAAATGGAGTTCAATGAGTTCAATGTTCAATTAGGTTTTCTAAGTGTTAAAAGACTCTAAAAATTTCTAAACTAAGGGGGTTTTTGATCTAATTAAACTAAGTAAATTGAAATTGAAATAAAGTTTCTGAATTCTACCTAATTGGATGAATTATGGGTGAATGATGGTCTTTTGACTAGCTTTAGATTCGTCCCGTGATATCCACTATCCTTATTCTAATCCAATTGTGATTAATTCTGGCTTAAAAGTCCTTAATTGTGTCCATTGGCAAATGATCTTGAATCACCACTCAATATTCAAGAACCTAGCAATTTGATGTTAATTGAGACCTTAACTACCATTAAATTACTAATTCTTGTGATTAAGATCTATGAACACTTGAATTGAATAATCAATTGATCAATTAGCCTTTGAATTAACACCTTAGGATGTTTAATTAACCAACCAAACTCCAAGAAATCCTTAAATCAAACAATAAAGCTCATAGTTTCACTCATGCATTTCATCGAACACCTTCTTGGCATACATGGAAAATTAAAAGAAAGTGTAAAATTCAGTGTTTAATCCAACCAATTAATCAACAAAAGGCTTCCTAATTAGTGTCTAACTAGCCACTAATCACAATTGCACAAATTCCTAATCAAATACAACTTAACCAAGCTTGTAAAAGAAAAAGAAAAAGTGTAGGAAAGTAGAAATCCTTAGCCAAAATTCTGCTTGTAATTCCTTGGATTCAAGCTTCTCCAAGGTCTTTCTTCCTTACTAGTCACAGATGAAGATTAGAGCTTCATTTGAGGTGGAATGGAAGATGATGGAATGGGAAAATGGCATGGAGTTACTCTCTAGATGTGGAATGGACGAAGGGGGCGTGGATGACGTGATAGATTGTGTGATACGATGGATGATGGTGTTGAATGAATGACGGGGTGTTCGAATGGAATACAACGTGTTTTTTTTCAATGCCCTTCCCATGTGATTTTCCTTTGCTTCCTTTTAATGATTCACGTGCTCCCTTCATTTGCCAATTGCCTATAGCTTTTTTTCTCATTGATATGAATAAGTGTGAGCCCCAACTTGTCATGCTGAAGTGTTGAATATAATAAAACAAAATCCATGCTTTGTGCTTCTTTTATTCTTTTTTCCAAGTTAGCTCCTTCATGCAACTGCATTGTAGCTTCTTCTTCTTTCCACGTCTTGTGTAATATTTGATTCTTTGAAAATGAGAGATTATGTTATGCAACCATTAGAATGTATGTTGAGCATGAAGTATGGCAGCGGGCCAAGTTAATTTATGGGCTGAAATAAGATTTTATCACCAGGGTCAAAGATCTTGTCGACAAGATCCTGTAGTCTGTAATGCAATTTCCAAGACCTTGTCGATAAGGTTTTCACTAGCAAGTACAAGGTTTTGTGTTAAAACTTGTGTGGTCTAGAATTGAGTATGGAGGGCTTTTTAAACCAAAGTTTTGAGTTCTCCAGGGTTCTTAGAGGCTCTGAAAACTATGGAAAGCCCCGGGACAGTTAAATCCCATCCGGTGGATGTTTTCCAACGTCAGTGCGCCTAAACTTTGACGGGTCTGTTCGAAAAGGTTTTAACTCTGATTTGAGTGATTCCAAAGCTATTTTTCTTAATTAGGAACCTAAATTTTATAATGGAAAAGACGATTCTCAAAAAGGAGATAAAACGAGGGAGAAACGAAAATGCAAAGTATGTAGGGTGAAATTGGAATTTTTGGAAAAGTCACTTTTCCCTACCTATATATATGGTGCCTCACATTTGCCCTCATTTAACTTCAAAAAATTTAGCCCCAAATCATAAGAAGAACCTTAAGGGAGAGGCGCCCAAGAGAGGAAGAAGAAGGAGGAAGAAAGCCAAGCTTAAGGTATGTTTTCATGGCAATTTTTCTTACTTTTCTCCACCTCCACCACCTTTCCTTCATTCTCCTTTCTTTCCTTGAGTTAAAATGAGGTTTATAAATCTAATTCAAGGGAGATATTCAAGGGAAAGTTCGGATTTAAAGAGAAGAGCTTGGAGAAATCAAGATTCAAGCCAAACTAAGCAAGGAAACAAGGTAAAAATGCATCCTATGGTTGATACCTTTCACCCCACTTCTTCTCCATTTCGACCTAGACCAAGAACCCTAGAAGGATCTGATTTCCAAGCCCAACCAAGCATGATTCTTAGGTATTTGATGGAGAGGAATAAGAATATGCAAAGAAAACCAAGAAATAGGCATTAGAAATCAAGATGCAAAATCTAGGGTTTGAAGTGCACCTTGTAAAATCTGATTTTGTATGATGATTCCTAGGCCTAAGTAAGAGTTTAAATGAGCTCCCAAGATCCCTAAGAGGCTCCCCATATGCTTCTTCCCTTGAGAAAACAAAGAAAGCTCCATGGAACCCAATATGCTTCATAGCCTCGGCCTAGATGGGTTCTCCTAGCTAGGGAGAGTTTTAAATTTTTCTAAGGCCATCCTTGAGTCATATTTGATGAATAAAAATAAGGGGAGGCCTTGGAAAAAACTTAAAACTCATGGAAAGTGATTTAGTGCCTTAGGTTCCATAATATGACCTAAAGAAGCAACATGGTGCTAGGCCTTTTGTCTTAATGATGTGATGACTCCAAGAGGCTTAAAAGGGGTCAAGAATCATATTTGATAAGAAAGAATGAGGCCTAGAAACCATTTGAGGGGTGTTGCTTCATTAAGTGTAATTATGGACCATAATGAAGTCTATAGAGTAATCTAGTGGTTCATCAAGTTGTATGACCTTAGATTTTGTTTCATGAATCTAATTGGCTCCCATAAATTGTATCTAAGCCAAGAGAAACCATCTCCACCAATTTATGGGTGTGTGGCCGAAAGAGGAGGCTTGAATCCAAAGGAAAAAGTGTGTGATTGTGTGCAAGGTAGCTCTCTCCACCTTCTCTCATGCATGAATGTGTGTCTAGCTTGTTTTGGAATGTATGTATATGTATTTTCAAACTTTGGAAAGTATGCTAGCATGCCTTTATATGCCATGATGCCTGATGCTATGTTATATTTTCAAATGATTACATGATGTTTGTGTGAGTTTGCTTGAGTGTGGAAAGGCCAAGAACTCTTCCCTTGGGTGAGGATGAGCCAAGAACCATCGAGCTTGGTTGAGACAAAGCAAAGAGTCTCCCAAAAGCAAAGTAGGCTCCCAAGAGTATGGTTGAGTCCAAAATGCTCAAGAATGGGTAAGGCAAGTCCAAAATCCATGAGGAGAAGTGTGAGGTCAATCCAAACACTTGGTGAGCTCTTAAATGATTTGCATGAGTTGTTCACATGCCAAGTTTGCACATAAAATGTCCATGGCTTTTATTTTCTCCATGCATGCATTTGTAAAGCTTGCTTTGCACATATTATGTGTGATTGAATGGGAGATAAGTTATTAGGATTCTTTGAATCTCATCCCCTCCTCTCCAATGATCTAACATGCTAGGTAGACCAAGTACTTATGGTGAAGGGAGCCAACAACCATAAAGAGCAAGGAGTGACAAGCTTATATAGCATTTTGCCTATTTTGGAGCCATAATGATGGTTCATAGTGTATATGATGTTGTATATGTACCATGAACCTTGAGATATGTGTAAATGTACTATTATGTGATGTTTAGATGTATGAAAATGGTATATGACCTATAGCACTCATTTTGAGTATGTAAGGCCAAGGTGTGCAATATGGGACTTTGAAGAATGTATGCATAAGTGTGGGTTGAATGGCCAAAATGAGATGCATGAGATTTGGGACCATTTGAACAGCTTACCCAAGTCTCAAATGTACTTTTAGACTTGCCCAAAAGGTGCCACAACGAAGGGAAGGCCATTTGACAAATTAGGTACCTCATATGGAGCCAAATTTGACCATAATGAAGCCCTATATCACTTTTTGGCCAAATGAGTTAGTCTTGCCTTGAAACTTAGCATGCAATTAGGTATCATTAAGAGCTTTATGGGAAGCTAAAGATCATAATTTTCAGAGACCTAGAGAATATTTGAGGAATTTTCAAAGTTGGGATTTTTCATGGATTCTGGTATTGGTACTGTTCATACTGGCAGTTTTGAATTCTATGTCACCTGATGGCCAAATGGTGTCCAATGCTTATAAAATTTTACATGAATAAACTAGAGGTCATAAGATTTCTATGGCCACCGAGATCACCTCATTTGGAGGTTTGAGCAGTGAGTTATGCATGTTTGAAGTTAACTGTCAGTATCAGTAGCGCCCCATGAGTCCGGTTACTGTTCCATAGGGTCCAGCTGACTAAACATATCGGTTTCATTTTGGAATTATTTTTACTATCAAGTTAACATTTGTAGCTTTCTAGAATGACTGAATTTGTGTGATTTCAATTTTATAGAATTAGTTATGAATTTCAGAAACTTGTATCAGTAAATTGAACCACAGCCCAGGCAGCCAGCAACTCTGGAGCTTTTTGGATGTCAAACGTCCTGTGTGATGAATTTTATGACCTGGTGTATTTTTAGTGTGAATTAGACATCCTAAGGTTTCTAGAATGACCAATATTGCATATTTTTGATTTTTCTAGATTTAGTTATGATTTTCCAAAATTTGTGACAGAAAAGGAGAAATCCTGGCCGAAAATGCAAACACGGATTTCATATGCTCCTTTGCTTTCCACGAGTTGTAGGCCAAATTTGATGATGGAAATGAGTTATATTCATGTGTTTAAGTATGAGAGAGTGATAGATGCTTTCATATGGCCTACGGGACTCTGAAAGAAAAATTTTACCTGTAGAGAAATGTATTTTTATTCATAACTCCCTATGCCACTATATTGTTTTCATAGAACAAACATAAGATGAGGCATGAGAATTGTATGAATTGAGTCCTAGAAGTATGGTGTTACATCTTGCCTCCAACCCAGCTTATTCTTTCTTCTCCTTCACCACGTGTAGATGCTCTTGTGTTTCTTTTATTTTTTACTTTATATTTTGCAGCTTACAAAACCCAGCAAGTTTTGCCTAATAACTCGTAGTCATCAGAATCTTCTTCTTGAGTGTTCCTTCAACCCGTCGTTTTTCACACTGCTTATACTTTGTCTGCCTAAGCTTCCACATCTTCTTCTTGATGTTCTTTCCTATTCAAACCAGAACCCACTCAATCCATAGCTTCTTGCTTTCTTCAAATCTAGAACATGGCTATTTCTGTTTCTGCATGCATGTGCAGCTACATTCAAGTGCTTTCGTGGATGGTCCTCTTATTTCCACTCTTCGTGTAACATCCAGAAAAAGAAAAGAAAAGGAATGAGAAAAAATGAGAAAAGAGGAAGCTGGGAAATTTTCGAAGGCTGAAAATTTTCTAAGTCTTCTCGCCATAGCGAGAAATAGAGTCGCCATAGTGAGAATGCCTCCTCGCAATAGCGAAGATGTTCCTAGCTGTAGCGAGTGCGACATTCCATACAGAAACCAGGGAGTTGCTCGCCATAGCGGCGCTATAGCGAAGGCAGAGGTCTGGAACAGGCCGAGCTCGCCGTAGCGACGCCATAGCGAAGGCAAAAGTCTGGAACTTGCACGAGCTCGCCGTAGCGAGGATGATGACTCGCTATAGCGAGAGCGGTCCAGAAAAAGCGTAAAAGAGAGATTTTGACTTTTTAAAGAGTCTAAACTTTTCCTTTCTCTTAGAACCGACCTGAGCTTCGACCAAAGAGAGAGAAGAGAGCGGTTGAGAGAGAGAGAGAGGCCAAGAAGCAAGGAGATCAAGCAAAGAGGTGAGTAATTTGTAGATTTCCCTAGCTTTTCTCCTTAGCATGTTGTCTCCTCCTTTTGCTTTCTCTTCCTACGGTTTTAGAAGCTGAGTTAGGTTATGTTCAGAAGAGGGAAGTAGGAAAACTACTCTAGAAGGAGGGTAGAACTCATTTATCCTCAATTCTTCTTCCTTGCTTTTTTCTTGGAGAGCTTGAGAGGGGAAGGAAAGTGAGTAGGGTTCTAGAGAGAGAATCCCTAGAATCTGTGAGGGTTTACTTTGATGAAGAGTCTCTTTTAGCTTTGTGAGAGTCATTTAAGCTATGAGAGAATGACTTGATGCTCTTGTTATGCCTAGGCCCAAAGGAAGAAACTCCACCTTGTTATGAGTGTGAAATCAAGGAGGGAGAGGAGAAATTGAAAGGGAAGGCTAGTGTGATCTGAGAAGGTAGCTCTCTACTCTGTTCTTGTTGCATTCTTGGTTGTGTAATAGTCATTATGTTGAGTATGTGCTTGAATGATGAGATATGCCATTGATTTTGCCTTGATATATCGGTACCAATATGCTTATGATATGATTGTGGAAATCGCTCGGGTGAGGTGGTGCCGAAAGTCCCTTGAGACGGGTGAGGAGGAGCCAAAAGTCCCTAAACCAAGGGTGAGGCCGATCCAAAAGTCCTAAAGCTCGGGTGAGGCTAGACCGAAAGTCCCTAGAGCTTCGTCTTGGCATTGGTTGATTTCATGGCATGAAACACATATGTTGTGTTATGATGATTTATTTGCATGTTGACTAGTATATGCCTTGATTGCATCTTGAATGAGTATGAGCTATTGAGATTCTCCTGAATCTCACCCCCTTCCCCTCCCATCCTATTATTCAGGTGGTGTTCCGGGAGAGGCGAGTACACCTCACGGAGCCTAGAAGAGCATAGTAGCATGATGTATAGCTTTTTGGTTATTTTGATGTATAAGGTGCCAAAATGAGAGTGCACCTATTCTTTTTGGAGTTGTAGCTATATGAGCACATGTAAATGTATGTACAAATGATGTATGGATGATGTAAAGGGTTAAAGTAATGAGAATGTATAAATTGGCCTTTTGAGGCTCATATGAAATAGTGTATTTTCTTCCATAGCATAGTGAAATTGGAATGTATGATGATTTGGGTTATTTAGATAATTCATATATGCTATGTTTGTACTTTTAAATTTGCCCAATAGAGGTTAGAGCATGTGGGAGGTCATTTAGACCCGTTTTGAATCCCATGCGGTGCTAAAATTGCCATTTAGGCGAGCTCCGTCAAAGTATGACCGGATGAGCTCTTCTTATTATGGAATTTGGCATGCCTCTAGAGTCTATTGAGAGCTTCTTGGGAAGCTAGAGTGGGTAATATTCGGAGGTCTAGAGAATATTCGGTGAATTGTTGAAATTGGGAATTTGCAATGTTTTGGTCATGGTACTGTTCATTGAGTCCGAAAATGAAACCATGCCACTCGTAGACCAAATGATGTCCAAATGTCATGAAACTTTAGGACCATAAACTAGATATCCACAGTGACCTATACCAACTGGAAGCACCTTAATTGGAGGTCTATAGAGAGAGAAACGATTTACTGAAGTTCTGTATCAGCATCAGGGAAGTTTCTGACCTTCGTTACTGTTTTATCGGGTTTCGAGGTCTTAGAACTCCTGAACTGATCTGGACTTATTTTTCTCCTATAGTTCACATCTGTAGCTTTCCAAATTGGTATAGTTTTCCCTGATTGGATTTTTTTGAATTTAATTACGACTTTCCGAAGTTCATGACAGTAAACTGCACCAGCAGCAGGGACAGCCGGACATCTGTTCCTATTTCGATGTCAATGAGGGTCTAAACGTTGAGATGGAAGTTGGGAGTTATTTTTATATGAAGGTAACATCCCAAGCTTTCTAGAGAGCTATTATTTGCTTGATTCCCATTTTTCTAGAATTAGTTGTGATTTTCCAAAGTTGGAGCCAGAAATATGATTTATGGGCCCAATTGAGAAATTGTATTTTCTGAGTTTTTGGCTTCTTACCCGTGGTTTGTGAGTTGTTAGAGACTATGTACAAGTGGTATAAATGGTGTTTGAGTAGAGAATGTGAATGATGGGTTCACAGGACCCACGGGGCAAAATATGACCGGTTAAACCCCAACTTTAAGTAGTGAAATACCACGGTTTCGGTCATTTTCCGGGGAAATCATATGGAGTCAAGCCTAGAGGGAGATGAACTAGAGTGTAGTCAGTAAGGTGTTATATTTTTGGTATCAGAGCAAAGGTTCAGGCACTTTGCTTGATGTTGGGCTCTTGAATGATTGAATTGTTTGTGTTTGGTGTAAATTGCCATGGAAGTGGTAACATTCCTATGCATATGTGTTTGTGCTATGATTGTGATCTGAGGATTGCTACTTCTTTTCAGATATGGTTGAGACTAGACGGGGCAGGGGTAGAGGCAGGCCGCCCAGGGCTCAGAGAGTTGAGCCAGAGGTTCCGGTTGGGCCTGAAGATCCTCTGCGAACCATCATGGAGAGATTAGATCGGTTTGAAGCCATGATGGGCCAGCATGAGGAAATGTTAGAACAACAGAGGTATATTGCCCAACAGCAACATGATATGATCATGCACCTGCAAGATACCCTGGCCAGGCAAGAGGAAGCCAGGAGGGAAGCCCCTGTACCTCAACCATCTACATCTGGCAACCCACGTGCACATCCCTTGGAGCCTGTAGTAGCTCATACCCAGACGCCTATCCAGAAACTGTTGAAGCAGTTTAGGCAAAACAATCCACCCACATTTGACGGGGAGTTGGATGCGGATAAGGCAGAGGCTTGGGTTAGAGAGCTAGAGAAAATCTTCTCGGTAATGAGTTGTACTACCAAGCAGAAAGCTCAGCTAGCCACGTTTATGCTGAAAAAGGAAGCTGATAGATGGTGGTGTAGCACGCAACCTTTAATGGAGACCAAGGAGATACCGATAAACTGGGAAAGTTTCTTGGTTGAGTTTTATGAGAAATATTTCCCTAGTTCGGTGAGGAAGAAGAAAGAGATGGAGTTTATGAGTTTGAGACAGACGGATGAGATGACGGTGGACCAGTATGTGGCTAAGTTCATGGAGTTGTCTCGGTATTCCTCTTACCTCCAGAGGTATGATGATGAACCCTGGAGATGTGAGCAGTTCGAGACCGGATTGAAACCTCTGATTAGCGACAGAGTGACCCCACAACGGATCAGAAAGTTTAATACCATTGTGGAGGTCAGCAGGGTGATTGAGACTAACCTGTGGATTATTATGCCTGTGACGGCCATAGCTAGTCAGAAGGAGGTTTCAGAATTGAAAAGGCTGAGACCTGAAGAGGGTTCTAGTGTGACACCCAGTGCCAAGAAGAGAGGCAAGGGGCCATGGAACCGAAGGCCACAGCGGGGTAAGCCGATGCCGCCTCCTCGGGGCCAGTCATCCTTCCAGCAGTCTCCGGTGACTTGCTTCAAGTGTGGGAAGCTGGGACACATTGCGAGACACTGTCCGCAGATGGACATAGCGCCTCCTCCTAGGCCACAGACCCAGGGTCGAGTGTTCGCCCTCACTCAACAGGAAGCTAGTGCGTCCCCCAGTATGATCCGAGGTACGCTGATAGTGAATGGCTTTCCTATAGTTGCTATGTTTGACTCGGGTGCTAGTCACTCGTTTATATCGTATGATTGTGTGAGGCGATTGGGTCTGACTGTCAGTGTCTTGCCATTTGACTTGTCTGTCACTATACCCACTGGGGGTCCCGTGAACACTTCCCATACTTGCTTAAATGTCACTGTTCAGTTTAACCATTGTCATACCACTATTGATTTGATTTGTATGCCTTTCCATGATATTGATATGATTGTTGGTATGAACTGGTTAGCTGCAAATAATGCAGTACTTGATTGTGAACACTGAACCATTTCCTTACCTGCTTGTGGGACCATACCTAGGGTAGGAGCAGAGTTATCCTTTATGACTACTACCCAGGCTGAGAGGCACTTAGAGTGTGGATGTCAAGGGTTTCTAGTCTTTTTCTCTATTCGGGTTGAGGTAGAGGAAGGGATAGAGGAGATCCCAATTGTCAGGGAATTCCCGACAGTTTTCCCTAAAGAGTTTGACTTTAGTGGTCTACCCCCTGAGAGAGAGCTAGAGTTCCCTATAGACATAGTGCCTGGGGCTGGACTGGTGTCCAAGGCTCCTTACCGGATGGCTCCCACCGAGCTCGCAGAGTTGAAAAGGCAGATAGAGGAATTGTTAGAGAAAGGGTTTATCCGCCCTAGTGTATCACCTTGGGGAGCTCCAGTGTTATTTGTGAGAAAGAAGGATGGTAGCTTGCGTTTGTGCATAGATTATAGAGAGTTGAATAAAGTTACCATCAAGAATAAATATCCTCTCCCTAGGATTGATGATCTGTTAGATCAGTTGGCTGGGGCATCTGTGTTTTCTAAAATAGATCTTAGATCTGGGTACCACCAGCTGAGAGTAAGAATTGAAGACGTCTCCAAGACGGCCTTCAGAACAAGATATGGGCACTATGAGTTCCTTGTGATGCCATTCGGATTGACGAATGCGCCGGCTGTGTTCATGGATTACATGAACAGGGTATTCAGACCGTATCTAGATCAGTTTGTGGTAGTTTTCATTGATGATATCCTAGTGTACTCTAGATCTTTTGAAGAGCACGAGAGGCATTTAAGATTAGTCCTAGAAACCTTGAGAGAGAAAAGGTTGTACGCCAAACTTAGTAAATGTGAGTTTTGGCTGACCGAGGTGAGATTCTTAGGTCATGTGATCTCACGAGCTGGGGTTGCAGTTGATCCCCATAAAGTTGAGGCTGTGTTACAGTGGGATAGACCGAGAACGATCACCGAGGTCAGGAGTTTCCTAGGTTTGGCAGGGTACTATAGACGATTCATTCAGGGCTTTTCTCAGATGGCCTTACCACTGACGAGGCTAACTAGGAAAGAGATATCGTTTGTGTGGGATGATAGTTGTGAGAGGAGTTTCCAGGAGTTGAAACTTCGTTTGACCACTGCCCCTGTACTGATTATCCCTGACCCTAGTGAACCTTTTGTGGTTTATTGTGATGCCTCGGGCAAAGGGTTAGGATGTGTGTTGATGCAGCAGGGTAGAGTAGTGGCATATGCCTCGAGGCAGTTGAGGCCTCATGAGGAGAGTTATCCCACACATGACCTAGAGTTAGCCGCCGTAGTGTTTGCTCTTAAAATCTGGAGACACTATTTGTATGGTGCTACCATAGAGATCTATAGTGATCATAAGAGTCTGAAATACCTATTTGACCAGAAGGAACTCAATATGAGACAGAGAAGATGGATGGAGTTTCTGAAAGATTATGATTATGTGTTGAAATATCATCCGGGCAAGGCCAATGTGGTGGCAGATGCCTTGAGTAGGAAATCCATCCATGTGGCCCATATGATGATTAGAGAGCAAGAGCTCTTAGAGAAGTTCAGAAACTTGAACCTCTCTTGCCAGGTGGTTTCGGGTAGATTGTATCTGAGTGAAACCCGAATTGAGAATGTTTTGAGAA
The DNA here is from genome assembly GCA_026724425.1 of Erythrophleum ivorense. Taxonomy (NCBI): domain Eukaryota; kingdom Viridiplantae; phylum Streptophyta; class Magnoliopsida; order Fabales; family Fabaceae; genus Erythrophleum; species Erythrophleum ivorense. The sequence continues at coordinate 10,358,710 of JAIUCV010000014.1, forward strand.
CTCAGATCTTAGATGCCCAGAGAGAGGATGAGTTCCTGAAACGGATCAGGAATGAGATCTCCCAAGGTAAGACCTCAGATTTTAAGGTGTCTGAGGATGGTATGATAGTATATCGGGATAGAATCTGTGTGCCTAGTCGAAATGAGTTGAGAGAAGGCATTTTAGAAGAGGCACATAAGAGTAAGTATACTATCCACCCAGGTGCCACTAAGATGTACCAGGATTTGAAACGGATTTTCTGGTGGCCGGGAATGAAAAATGAGGTGACAGCCTATGTGGCTAGATGCCTAGTGTGTCAGAGGGTAAAAATAGAACATCAAAGACCGGCTGGGTTGTTGCAACCTCTAGATATCCCTGAGTGGAAGTGGGATAGTATAGCCATGGATTTTGTTATGGGGTTGCCCAGGACCTTTTCTGGACACGATGCTATTTGGGTAGTTGTGGATAGACTGACGAAGTCTGCACACTTTTTAGCTATTAAAGCTACTTATACACTGGAGAAATTAGCCCAGTTGTATATCAGAGAGATAGTGCGACTTCATGGAGTACCCAATAGCATAGTTTCGGATAGAGACCCCAGGTTCACATCAAACTTTTGGAGGTCATTGCAGCATGCCTTAGGGACCAGGTTGCGGTTTAGTACTGCATATCACCCCCAGACAGATGGTCAGACTGAGAGGACCATCCAGACCTTAGAAGACATGTTGAGGGCGTGTGTGTTAGAGATGAAGGGTAACTGGGATGCGTATTTACCATTAGCAGAGTTTGCTTATAACAATAGTTACCATTCCAGTATCCAGATAGCCCCTTATGAGGCTTTGTATGGGAGAAAGTGCAGATCCCCTCTGTGTTGGGTTGAGCTAGGTGAGAGGAATATAATAGGACCTGAGATTGTGGACCAGACCACCCGACAGATAGAGTTGATTAGAAAGAGACTCCTCACGGCCCAGAGTAGGCAGAAAAGCTATGCTGATAAGAGAAGGAGGCCGTTAGAGTTTGAGGTGGGAGACCATGTATTCAGTCGAGTGTCTCCAGTGACGGGAGTAGGTCGGTCAATGAGGGTAAGAAAGCTTAGTCCTAGGTATATTGGTCCGTTTGAAATCCTTGAGAAAATTGGACCCGTGGCTTACCGAATAGCCTTGCCTCCTAACCTAGCCCAAATCCACAATGTTTTTCATGTCTCCCAATTGAAAAAGTATATGCCTGATCCCTCACACGTCATAGAATATGAGCATGTGCAATTGCAGGAAGATCTTTCCTATGTAGTGAAACCGGAGAGAATTGTGGATGCTCAGCTGAAACAGTTGAGGCGCAAGAGCATTCCTCTGGTGAAAGTGATCTGGAGAGGTCTGACATCTGAGGAAGCAACCTGGGAAATGGAGGATGAGATGAGGCAGAAATATCCAGCATTATTCCTTTGAGGTATGTATTTAAATTTCGAGGACGAAATTTCTTTTGAGGGGGGTGGAAATGTAACATCCAGAAAAAGAAAAGAAAAGGAATGAGAAAAAATGAGAAAAGAGGAAGCTGGGAAATTTTCGAAGGCTGAAAATTTTCTAAGTCTTCTCGCCATAGCGAGAAATAGAGTCGCCATAGTGAGAATGCCTCCTCGCAATAGCGAAGATGTTCCTAGCTGTAGCGAGTGCGACATTCCATACAGAAACCAGGGAGTTGCTCGCCATAGCGGCGCTATAGCGAAGGCAGAGGTCTGGAACAGGCCGAGCTCGCCGTAGCGACGCCATAGCGAAGGCAAAAGTCTGGAACTTGCACGAGCTCGCCGTAGCGAGGATGATGACTCGCTATAGCGAGAGCGGTCCAGAAAAAGCGTAAAAGAGAGATTTTGACTTTTTAAAGAGTCTAAACTTTTCCTTTCTCTTAGAACCGACCTGAGCTTCGACCAAAGAGAGAGAAGAGAGCGGTTGAGAGAGAGAGAGAGGCCAAGAAGCAAGGAGATCAAGCAAAGAGGTGAGTAATTTGTAGATTTCCCTAGCTTTTCTCCTTAGCATGTTGTCTCCTCCTTTTGCTTTCTCTTCCTACGGTTTTAGAAGCTGAGTTAGGTTATGTTCAGAAGAGGGAAGTAGGAAAACTACTCTAGAAGGAGGGTAGAACTCATTTATCCTCAATTCTTCTTCCTTGCTTTTTTCTTGGAGAGCTTGAGAGGGGAAGGAAAGTGAGTAGGGTTCTAGAGAGAGAATCCCTAGAATCTGTGAGGGTTTACTTTGATGAAGAGTCTCTTTTAGCTTTGTGAGAGTCATTTAAGCTATGAGAGAATGACTTGATGCTCTTGTTATGCCTAGGCCCAAAGGAAGAAACTCCACCTTGTTATGAGTGTGAAATCAAGGAGGGAGAGGAGAAATTGAAAGGGAAGGCTAGTGTGATCTGAGAAGGTAGCTCTCTACTCTGTTCTTGTTGCATTCTTGGTTGTGTAATAGTCATTATGTTGAGTATGTGCTTGAATGATGAGATATGCCATTGATTTTGCCTTGATATATCGGTACCAATATGCTTATGATATGATTGTGGAAATCGCTCGGGTGAGGTGGTGCCGAAAGTCCCTTGAGACGGGTGAGGAGGAGCCAAAAGTCCCTAAACCAAGGGTGAGGCCGATCCAAAAGTCCTAAAGCTCGGGTGAGGCTAGACCGAAAGTCCCTAGAGCTTCGTCTTGGCATTGGTTGATTTCATGGCATGAAACACATATGTTGTGTTATGATGATTTATTTGCATGTTGACTAGTATATGCCTTGATTGCATCTTGAATGAGTATGAGCTATTGAGATTCTCCTGAATCTCACCCCCTTCCCCTCCCATCCTATTATTCAGGTGGTGTTCCGGGAGAGGCGAGTACACCTCACGGAGCCTAGAAGAGCATAGTAGCATGATGTATAGCTTTTTGGTTATTTTGATGTATAAGGTGCCAAAATGAGAGTGCACCTATTCTTTTTGGAGTTGTAGCTATATGAGCACATGTAAATGTATGTACAAATGATGTATGGATGATGTAAAGGGTTAAAGTAATGAGAATGTATAAATTGGCCTTTTGAGGCTCATATGAAATAGTGTATTTTCTTCCATAGCATAGTGAAATTGGAATGTATGATGATTTGGGTTATTTAGATAATTCATATATGCTATGTTTGTACTTTTAAATTTGCCCAATAGAGGTTAGAGCATGTGGGAGGTCATTTAGACCCGTTTTGAATCCCATGCGGTGCTAAAATTGCCATTTAGGCGAGCTCCGTCAAAGTATGACCGGATGAGCTCTTCTTATTATGGAATTTGGTATGCCTCTAGAGTCTATTGAGAGCTTCTTGGGAAGCTAGAGTGGGTAATATTCGGAGGTCTAGAGAATATTCGGTGAATTGTTGAAATTGGGAATTTGCAATGTTTTGGTCATGGTACTGTTCATTGAGTCCGAAAATGAAACCATGCCACTCGTAGACCAAATGATGTCCAAATGTCATGAAACTTTAGGAGCATAAACTAGATATCCACAGTGACCTATACCAACTGGAAGCACCTTAATTGGAGGTCTATAGAGAGAGAAACGATTTACTGAAGTTCTGTATCAGCATCAGGGAAGTTTCTGACCTTCGTTACTGTTTTATCGGGTTTCGAGGTCTTAGAACTCCTGAACTGATCTGGACTTATTTTTCTCCTATAGTTCACATCTGTAGATTTCCAAATTGGTATAGTTTGCCCTGATTGGATTTTTGTGGATTTAATTACGACTTTCCGAAGTTCATGACAGTAAACTGCACCAGCAGCAGGGACAGCCGGACATCTGTTCCTATTTCGATGTCAATGAGGGTCTAAACGTTGAGATGGAAGTTGGGAGTTATTTTTAGTATGAAGGTAACATCCCAAGATTTCTAGAGAGCTATGATTTGCTTGATTCCCATTTTTCTAGAATTAGTTGTGATTTTCCAAATTTGGAGCCAGAAATATGATTTATGGGCCCGATTGAGAAATTGTATTTTCTGAGTTTTTGGCTTCTTACCCGTGGTTTGTGAGTTGTTAGAGACTATGTACAAGTGGTATAAATGGTGTTTGAGTAGAGAATGTGAATGATGGGTTCACAGGACCCACGGGGCAAAATATGACCGGTTAAACCCCAACTTTAAGTAGTGAAATACCACGGTTTCGGTCATTTTCCGGGGAAATCATATGGAGTCAAGCCTAGAGGGAGATGAACTAGAGTGTAGTCAGTAAGGTGTTATACTTCGCATTCTATGCTTAACTCGAACTGCATGCCTCCTTCATTCTACATTAGCTGCTCCTTGTTCTGGAGTTGCTTCTTCCTTGTTTAGCTACTGCCCATGCTTTATGTATGTTTCTTCTCATTTTGATTCATCCACCCAAGCTCGACCTCACTTCCATGTAGGCTTCTCCTCATAATCCAAATTCTGCTCATAGGCTTCTTCATCTTCCACGTCAACCCTTTTTTTAGCTACTTCATCCATTTGCTTGAGTTTCTCATATAGCTTCATTCAAGCGAGCTGCTGTTTGCATGAGACAACTCGAGCCTTCGTTAGACCATGTGAATCTCCCCATGTGTGCTTTTCTCAGGTTCTTACTGTTCTATCTTCTTCATGATATTCTTTTCCTCTATTTTGCTCATATTTTCATGTAACATCTACTCACCTTCCATGTTAGCTACCCCTGCATGTGTGCATTATGTGGCATGGGTGAGCTATGAGTGAATGGAAGAGGGACGTATGTGTGTATAATGTGTGAGGAATGAGCTGGACTGTATGTGCATGGAAAGGGATAATCATAGAGTGGATAATGTGTGTAATGTGGCCATGTGGATAGCTCATATGTGTGCTTAAATCGCAGCTCATTCATCTCATTCAAATTTTTTCTTCTTTTTTTTCTTTTTATTTTATATTCTTACAAACAAATAATTCAAATTGTGGAAATTATTTCCTCTTGAGATTGCATACTCTTCTCTTTTTCTTCTTCAATTCAATTTTCTATTCAATCTCCAATTATCCATTAAAAATATACACAATTAATAGGAAATATTTAATAGGAAAAATTCACAAAACCATTTAAAGAAATTTTAACATTAAAATTCAATAATTTTGCAAATAAATTCCTAAAGTGCGAAAGTCGCTATTAAAATAAAATATCATCTAATTAAAATCCAAAAGTCATATTTAATCATTAAAAACTCTAAGTTAAGAGGAATAGAAGATATAAAAATAACATTTATCAGAATCATTTCTAAAGTTATACATCTTCCTTAAACACTAACTTAATCTAATGACCTCTTTTATAGTTCCAAAATGCACCTAATGAAGCAACATCTATCAATTGAGTTCTAGGTTCTATTCTTTTCTTTCATTTATGATTCTTGATTCCTTTTAAACCTTTTAGAGTCATCACACAATTAAAACAAGGAGCCAAACTAGGTGTTGCTTCTTTAGGTCATATTATAGAACCCATGACACTAATTCATTCCCTATGCCTTCTAAATTTTTTCCAAGGTTTCCTCTCATCTTTATTCATCATATATGACTCAAAAATGGGCTTAAAAAGATTTAAAACTATCCCTAGGTGCCTTAACTATTCTAGGCCAAAGCTATGCTTGTTCTTGGCACTCATGGAGTTTGCTTTGCTTTCTTGGTGGAAGGTGCATATGGGGGGCCTTCTAGGGATCTTAGGAGCTCATCCAAATTCTCATTTAGGCCTAGGAATTATTGTATCAAATCTAATTTTTCAAGGGACACTTGAAACCCTACGTTTGCTATCTTAATTTTTTATGTTTATTTGTTAATTCTCTTTGCATGTTCTTATCCTCCTCCTTTAAATTCCTAACATTCACCCTTGGTTTTACCCAAAATCCAAGCCTTTTTGAAGCTCTCTAGGTGGGACGAACCAAGGAGAAGGAGGGAAGAAGGAGTAGCTACCATGGGATGAAGATTTTACCTTATTTTCTTGACTTTTCTTGCTTGTTTCTCACTTTTTTTAGCTTCCTCTCCTCAAATCCGAATTTTCCACCTCTGTTATACCCTTAAAATAGATCCAAGAACTTCAATAAAATCATAGGAAAGAAAAGAAGGTGGAGGATAAAGGATTTGCTAAGGAGAAAGTATGAAAAACTAAGAAAATCCATACCTTTTTCTCCTTCCTTTCTTCTCCTCTTGATGCACCTCAAACCCTAGCTCTCTTCTCTGGTTTAGGGTAGAAACAAATGTGGCTAAATGAATGAGGAGGTGGGGCGTGACTTATATATAGGTAGGTTCAAGAAACACTTTTCAAAAATTCTAATTTTGCCCTTCATTTTGGCATTTTTGTTTTTGATTTGCTTTAGCTCCTTTTTTAGAACCATCTTTTCCATTATGAAATTTAGATTCTCAATTTAATAAAATGCCTTTGGAATTACTCAAATTGGAGCTAAAACCTTCCCGAACAAATTCGTTACAGTTCGGGCTCATTGCCGTTAGAAAACATCGATCGGAGGGGTTTTAACTACCCAGGGCTTCCCATGGTTTTTAGGGCTTCTAAGAACCCCAGAGGACTTAAAAATTTCATTTAAAAATCCTTCCAATGAGTATTCTAAAAATTGCTAAAAATTATAAAAATGCCATTACATCGTCAACCTTCCATTCAAATTTGTTTATTCTCATTGTAGCTCCATTTTTATTTCTGTCTGAGCCTGGGATTCTTATTTTAAGGAATCTACAATGCTACATAAATTTTTTGGAACCTCAAATCACTTTATCTAGGGAACTTCCTTTTGTATTCGGTGAATTTTGTGTGTTTACAGAGAAACCATATGTTATATTTTTTGCGTTTTCTCTCATTTTCAGAGAATTGGATATTACACTTCACATAGACTTATAATTAAGAATTTCACTAGGCATGATTTCTAGGCAAACTTGAGCCTTCTAAATTTATAATTCAAGCCACAATTTTCCATTTTACTATTCATATGGCCATTACTATTCATTTGGTCTAGTTTTTACCTATGGCCCTTTTGAAACCTGTAATGCCAACTTAGGTTTCAATGTGCATCTTACCACATTCAATTTCTAAGCTTCTAATTCTCATCATTCATGATCTATAATACTTAAATGGGACTCATTAGTGCCATCACAAGCATGCCTAAACATGCATAAAACCATTGTCTCACATTAGGCAATCTTGAACCTTATAAGTTCAACTTTCCTAATGCGCCTTCTAAATTCCAATCAATGCTTTCATTAGTGTCCATATATCATATCTAGTATACCTAAAACCTTATAATCAATAAAAAAATTCCCTAGGCCCTGCATTCTGTACATGCTCGAATGTGTGTCTTATGTGCCCTAACTTAGAGTTTTCATAGATTCAAGTGCAATTAAGCTTAGTTTCATAATCCTTACACCTTAGAACATCTAAATACATTAAAAGTATATCAAAATAACATGAATTTTCTACCTTACACTCATTAGGCTGAATTGATAATTAGTGTGCCATAACTTGATATTTTCAAAGATTCAAATGAAATGGAAGTTAGAATCATGTTCCTTATGCTTGAAAAAATCTAAATCGATCAAAAGAACATAAAAACATCATGAATTTTAGATTCTCTCTCACTAGGCCAAAAATCTCTAAGGCTGGAAACTCAAGATTTCTCAAGTGACATTCTTTAAATTTTACCTTAATGTGGAGCACTTTTGCATAGATCTTTTTCTACTTATTGGAATCTTAAAAGGAGCTCTTTTTCTTGTGGTTTAAACCTAAGCTTCTCTTTTCCAACAATAAAAACACCAATAGAAAGCCCATTAAGTGTAGATAAATGTTCTTAACTATAGTCGGATGAACAGAGGACATTTACTTACTTAAATAGGGCCTTAAACTTTCTCTCTCTTCCCTTAAAAGGCACACCCATGGCTGGTCTTGGAGTTGTATATTTTTCTTCCAAATGGGCTGAGGAAGAAGAAGGCTTATTAAGAAAGCCTTTATAATTTTTGAAAATGACTATTTTGCTCATGAGTACACTTTCGCTTTGTTTAGTCTCATTTTGTAAGCTTTTCAGGATCTAACTACTTCCAACAAAATTTTAAGTGCTCTTTCACATAAGACATAAATTTTTTTGGGTCTCAATGGCTAAAATAGTGAAAAATAGCTCAGCTTAGTTCACATCCCTATCTGTCTCATTTTTTGTGCAAAAGAATTTTAATTGATTCTGACTCTTTCTATGATTTTCAAGACCTCTGAAAACTTTAATAAGTTTTATTTTGGCATTTAGAGCCCTTTTCTTTGAGTTTCTAAAATTTCACTCAAAATTAGAATTGTACAGCTAGTGTAACACCCTAAAATTAATTATGGTATTAATCATGGACTTGGGTTAATTAAAAATAATTAATATGGGATAATTGGGTAAGTTATGTGAATGGGATTTATAGAAAGACAAATTATTAATATGAGTTTGAGATTTAATTGGGTTAGAAACCTCATCTAGCCCAAATCAAATTAAGTAGGCCATAGTTAGAAACTAATAGAGGCCTAATAATTTTAGGTGCAGACCCAATCTTTTAATGTGAGACTTGGCTTAAGAGAGCACTTAGGGAGGGCCTAATTCAATTTAATGAATTAGAGACCTAAGACCTAACTTGCATAAGCTCTTATAATTGGCCCAACAACCCTTGTGTAGACCTAAATCAATTGAGCTCTTAAAACTTGGTCTAACCAAAATAAGATTCTGCAGCCTAACTTATGAAACTCAGCCCAAACTAACTTAAAATCTAAACCCATATAGACTTGGGCCTTTGGGTCAACCCATAACTCATTTAGGACCTAACTTAAACCCTAAAAATCACTCTAGCCATCCCTCATTATGCAAAACCACAAGAAACACAAACACATTTTCGGAGATCCCTTGGAGGCTAGGTCTTCTCCCACCTTCTTGGCCCTATTTCTCACTTCTAGGCTCAAAATCAGCTAAGGTACTTGTTATATAACTTAATCCCCTTCCCTTTCTCTTCATTTTAACCTGATTAGTTTTTCATTTGGAGCATTTTCACTATACCCAAAATCTGAAATGTGGTTGTTTGGGATTTTCTTGGTGAAATTTCGTAGGTTGAGGCTAAGAGTGTTATTAGGTAAGTATAAACTCTTTATTTTGATGCTTTCTCTACTAGTTTGGGACTCCTATAGCTGATTTATGATATAGGTATTGTTTTAATGCGAATTTACTCAAAATTTGAAGTGTTGTTTTGAGATTTTTGGGGTGGGCTCAACCAAATTCGAATTTGGTTCTTGTGGTAATTGGGTAAGTGTTTCTAAGTAGTCCTATATAGCTTAACTTCTTGAGTAATGGGTTTGCTGATATAAATTATGATTAGGGGTAGTAATGGCTTGGTTTTGTGTCCATAGGCTGAAGTAGCATTCAGTTAGCTCTTAGAAGATTAGCTACAAGTGAGGTAACTGGGGTTCATACTAATTCCATGCATATGTCTGTTTCAATTTTATATTTTTTGCATGGTTATGATTTAGATGCTAAATGATTTGGTTAGCTATCTATTATATGTGATTGGACCTTGTGAGTCCATGGTGGAGCTGTGGTGAGGCTGCTACCCATGTTTGTGCTTCGATTGAGCACTGGGTTGTGATCAGACCCCAGATGCACTAAACCTTAGTTGTGCTCATTGGGGAGTAGGTGTCATGGATGGGCTTCTCCCAATGTTGTTGGCCTTTAACATATGGAATTGTGATTGCTAGTATAAGATAGTAATCTTAGATAGCCTAATTGTTTCATTTAGTAATATGGCTAGTATATTTTCTTATGGTTATATGAAATCATGCATATATGTTAATTAAACTGGAATATATGAATGAAATTGACCTCGGTTACTGAGATTTGCATCTCACCTCATTTCATGGGATCATACTTTCAGGTGAAGGCTCTTCGGGTAAGGATAAAGGGAAGCAAGTGGATGAAAATCCATGAGCTCCTACCATGTGTGGAGAAGGCTACACTCAAACTGATTTAGATAGAGTAAATGCTAAATTTTGTATTCTTTTTGTATAGCATCATCATGTAATCATGCTGCCAAGTGTAGGTATCTGTATTTTAATTACTTAGAATGTATCTATTGAGGAGTTAGGCCTCATTTTGTTTTGGTATTGGCTGTATGAACTTATAACCTCTATTATGAACTATGTTAAATCTATGATATGGTTTACTATTTGGGAAATGTAATTATGTGATACATTTGATGTAGACCTGGACTAGTGATGCATGAAATCTCTAATGGAATATGTATTTGAATGACAATTGCTGGTAGCTTATGAAATTCTTTCTATCATTAATCCATGAACTTGCTGATATATGGTAGTTGGATGAGTAGGAATTAACACTTAAGACTTGGATTGGTAACAATAGATAAGCTAGGTAAATTAGGTAGGGGAAAGCCATTAGAGCTCCATAATTTAAGGTAGTGTCCCTAGAGCATCACTAGGGAGAGAATTGGAGTGTATGAGACAAGCTTTAGAAGTGGTAGGATCAGAAGGCATTTCTTCGTAGCCAATAGAGGCAAAATTGCCTAAAAAGAGTACCAAAGAGCAATTCGCAGCGGCGAGAAGTGTTATTAGGCACGGCTAAATATGCGAGGCAAAATTGGAAGTTGTCTAGTGGATAATTCACCGTGACGAAAAGGGAAATTGGTTGTAGCGAACTTTGTGAAAATGTTCCAGGTATTCTAGAAAGGAATTAATCGCGGTGAAAATAGAATTAGTCACGGTGAAAATAGAATTTGGCCATGGCCAATAGCGAGAGGCAAGTGAGGTAGGCTCCAGGAGGTCTCCTCACTACGATGAAACCTGTGGAGATATAAGAGTGAACCCGAGAGCAATTGCCACGACGCAAGGACATTTAGCCACGGCTAATAGTCCCAAACTCTCATTCTAACCTAGAAACCTTAGTTTTTCCCCATGGTAACCTCAAGGGATGACTTAGAGACATTGGGAGAAGATTCTTGTGAGTTGGAATTAATGGGTAATAGAATCAAAGGCTTATAAATGAGGGTTTGTTTCTCTTGTGTACATAAATGCATGTAATTATTTGGTTGATGACTTTAATAATATTAAGGTTTAAATTTTCTCGCATTTTTTGAATGTAATTAGTCATAATGACTTTTAACCCAAATTTATGATTATTAATCGTGTATTTAACCTTAATTACAATGATTAGAAGTTAAGGTTGTTATAGCTAGTATGTCGTTTAACTACATATAGCCACTTAGGTGCCATTTTTGTATTATAAGTGATCTCATAACTTCATTTCTTGTCATTTTAGTTATTCCTCTACTCTTATTATACCTGATCTCATTTTATATTAAGATCCAATTCAGTTAAAATATTGAATACCACACTTTTCCTAAAAATTACTATTTTGTCCCTTTCTGTATTACAATTAACCCAATTCCTTTCTTTTTTTTTTTATTTTATATTTTGAACCAGCAATGGCCCTTATTTCTTATTCTAATTAACCTCTTGGCCCTTTATATCTTAGCCTTAACCCTGATCTTAAGGTTTAGCTCAGTATAAGTGTAATATCTTAAGTTCATACACCTTATACTATACTATTCAAGCATTATATACTCATTCAAGAGGGATTTGTATGTTTAAGTACCCAAAATTTAGCGTATGGATACCAAAAGTGTTCAATTTTGCCCACGTGAGTCATTTAAATTTGTCTCAACTGATTTTCATCCATGACATACTCATATATATATATATATATATATATATCAGAAATAACACATCCTTATCCATCTTAAGCATATAGGATAACATTTGTGAGAAAGCATATGTTTTCATACATGGATAATTGAGTATTTAGGAGGCTATATATGTGATTCATGGTTTTAGGGACCATATGAACTCATCCATATCATTTCTTATCCATAACATATCCATTCAAGTCATAAACATCATCATTTAACTTATGCATCATGGGTTTGGAGCCATACCTTCCAAAAGCCAACATTTGGTCTCGGGTTGGCAAGCCATATTTCTGATATGAAATTTGAAAATTCATAACTAATTCTATAAAATTCAAAATCAAGAAAACCATACCAATCTAAAAAGCTCTAGATGTTAACTAATGATAAAAATAATTTCAAACCAATGCAGTAGCGATAAACTCACAAAAATTAATGGAATAATACCAGAGGTCAAGCTACATTATTGGTACTATCATTTAACCTTAAAATTTGGTTCTCCCTATACAAAGCTCCAGATGGGGTGATCTTAATGGCTATGTAAATCTTATGGTGTCTAGTTTATGATTTTAAAATTTCATGAGCATTGGATATAATTTGGCTCACGTGTGACATAGAAACATAAACTGGCCATATGAATAGTGTTGTTACCATATTAGTATAATTTTTTCAATTTTGAAAAATTATAATAAATTCTATAGAGTCCCAAATTGGGTGATCTTTTAGCTTTATGAAAAGCTCTAGATGAGACCTATATTCATGCCAAATTTCATGGGAAAATTCGTCCATTTGGTCAGTTTGGGGTTTAGCTCAAGTTTTGGTCACTTTTAGCACTATAATTGAGTCAAAGAGGCACCAAATGGTCTTCTTAATAGCCACTTGAGCATGTCCCATAGCACAAACACAGCCTAGGGAAGCCTTTCAAATGGTCCTAAACATCATAGAGCTCAAACTCACCATGCCACTTGCATTCATACACAAACACATACTAGCACAAGAGTGGTAAATTCTTACATTTCCTTACATTTTGCTTTAAGATTCATACATACATCAAATATATACACATTCAAACTTCTTTAAATGGTTACATCTCATATATAGCATATGAATACATTTCTTAACATCAATAAGTCCTTAAAACAACTATTTAGCTACTTCCTTGTCAAAGTATCATGCTCCAAGGCATTTAGTCTCTTTTCCTTAGACTTTTTGGCTCGCCTAGACATAAATAAGCATATGGAAGGGGAAAAGTGAGATTCAAAGAATGTCAATAGCTCTTAATTTTTTCAAACATACATAATAGATGCATTTATAAGTCAAAGAATGCGTGCATGGCTTTCAAGCTACTAGTGAACATATACATAGCATTTTCCATATTCAAGAAACTCATTTGTAACATACATAGGCTCTTAAGGGCATTGATTTCACCTCACCCATTTTCCTTGGGAGTTTTGAATTTGCCTCATCCATTTTCATGGGACTTTTGACTAAGCCTCACTCTTGATACTTTTGGTTTTGTCTCACCCAATCCTAGGGACTTTTGCCTCATCCTTATCCTTCCTAAAGGACTTTTGATATCACCCTGCCCATTCAAGCCAAAATACATTCATAAAACATATTTCAAGAATATCATGGTATCATGGCATGTAGAAAAATAGCTAGAAATATTTCTCATGGCATAAACATCATACACACATCCAAAGACAACAAAACACCTAAGAATGCATGAAAGAAAGGTTAGAGAGCTACCTTAGAGCAAATGCACCCATTTTTCTCTTAGGATTCTTCTCCTTCTTCTCAGCCAAGTCTTGTAACTAGGTGGCCCTAGGTTCTCTTGGCCTAGACACATAAAAAGAAACATAAATCACTCATGGAAACAAACTTTGGCATCATACACACTCTATGTGAAGCTGCTTTGTTCTATGGCTCCATTATGCTTCTGTACAAGACATTATGAAGCAACTATAGGAATTTATGATCTTAGCTCCCATTTTTCATTCATTCTAGGTCTGTTGACTCCTTTTAGATTCCTTGGAGTCATCACATAATCATTTTAAGGAGCCTAGCTATCAGTTACTTCCTAATGTCACATTACGGAGTCTATACCTCTATCTCACATTCTAAGGCTTCTAAATTTTTTTAAAGCTTCCTTTGATATTCTCCTATCATATCTAGTCCCATTCTAGCCTTGGAACAAATTAAAGCTCTCCCTAGGTGCTTCAAGCCTACATGGCCAAGACATAGCAAATGTATGGAGCCCAAGGAGTTGCCTTTATTTTCTTGAAGGGAATGACTCATGTAAAGCTTCCTAGAGGTTTAAAGGACTTATAAATTGTCTTATATGAGCTAGAATATCTCTAAGAAAAATCAAAATTTATCATTTGTTTCAAAACCCCAAGTTATACCAACTTAATTTCTAATGCATCTTAGTTGGATCTCTTTGCATATTTTTGCTCCTCACACTCCATAACCTATGTTTTTTACTTGGTTAAGTCAAAATTTATCTCCTCTTAGATGGGCCATGGGCTGGTTAAATGTAATATCTGCTTCTCTGAAAACGAGAGAAAACGTAGAATCGTAACGTACGATTTCTTCATAAACATACAAAATTCACAGGATACAAAAGAAAGTCCCCTAGATAGAGTGATTTGAGGTCCCAAAAAGTTTATGTAGCATTCTAGACTCCTAAAAATGAGAATCCCACTCTCAGACGGAAAAAAATAGAGCTAGAATGAAGAAATGAATTTGAATGGAAGGTAACGAAACGTAATGGCATTTTCATAATTTCGGGCAATTTTTAGAATACTCATATGAAAGCTTTTTTTTAAAAAAATTTGAGTTCTTTGGGATTCTCAGAGGCCTTAAAAACCTTGGGAAGCCCTGGGACAGTTAAAGCCCCTCCGGTAGATGTTTTCTAATGATGGTGAGCCCAAACTTTAACTGATTTGTTTGGGAAGATTTTAGCCCTAAATTGAGTGGTTCCAAAGGCATTTTCTAAGATTGAGAACTTAAATTTTATGATGGAAAAGACAGTTCTCAAAAAGGAGCTAAAATGAATTAGAAATGAAAATGCCAAGAACGAACGGCAAAATGGAAATTTTTAAAAAATGGAAGCCTCTTGAACCCTCCTTATATTTCGCCCTCCTTCTCCTCATTTTTAGACCAACCTAATTCAACCCCAAAAATAGAGAAGAAATCTAGCTGTTAGGCACACCAAGGGAAGAGGTTTTGAAGGGAGAAAAAATATGAAACTTCATAGAATTTCAAGCTCTTTCTTTAGCAAAATGTTTCTCCTCCTTCTCCCCTTTCTTCCAATGGTTTTCTTGAAACTTTTGGTGTTATTTTGGAGGTAGAACAGAGAGGAAAATTTCGTGTTTGAGGAGAGGAGACCAAGCAAAGTGAGAAATAAGCAAGAAAAGCCAAGGAAACAAGGTAAAATCTCACTTCCATGGTAACTTCTTCCTCCCCCTTTCTCTTTTAGGTTCAGTCGCCTTAGGGAAATCCAAGAAGACTTGGATTTTGGGCAGAACCAAGAATGAATCATATGAAATAAGGTGTGGGGATTTAGAATATGCAAAGAAAATCAAGTAAAAGTCATGGATTTTTAAGATTGTAAAGTTAGGGTTTCATGGGCTCCCTTGAAAATTTGATTTGATACAATAATTCCTAGGCTTGAATGAGTGTTTGGTTGAGCTCTTGAGATCCCTAGAAGTCTTCTCATATGCATCTTCCATCAAGAAAACAAAGCAACCTCACTTGGTGTCTCCTTGGTCTATAGCCACAGCCTAGAGAGGTTGGAGCACTAAGGGGTAGTTTTAAATTGTTCCAAACTTATTTTTGAGTCATATATGATGGAAGAGGATGAAAGGAAGCCTTAGAAAAAATTTAGAAGTCATAGAAAGTGAGATGGTATTATAGGTTCCATATATGACTTAAAGAAGCAACACCTAGCTAGGCTCTTTGAATCAATTGTGTGATGACTCCAAGAGGCTTAAAAGGAGTCAAGAATCATAAATAAATGAAGAGAATGGAGTCAAGATGATGTCCTCTTAAGATTGCTTCATTAGGTGCATTATGAAACCATAAAAGAGTCATACGAACCACCTAGCTTTTCTAGTGAATGTGTAGCTTTAGAATGTGATTCAAGAGTGTAATTGGCTTCCATATATTGTGTTTAGTCCAAGAGAAACCAATTCCACTCCCTTGTCTGTGTGAGGTTGAGGGAAAGGACTTAAGGCTCAAGGAAAAAGTGTACTTATGTAACAAAGGTAGCTCTCTCCACTTTCTCTTATGCTTGAATGTGTGCTTACCTTATCTTTGAATATGTGTATGTGTGTGTTAAGCGATGAAAAGTGTTCTAGCATGATTTCATATGCCATTGTATCATGATAATATTTTATGCATTCAAATGATGTTTTATATGTTTGCCTTAGTTTGCTTGAGTGTAAAGAAGCTAAGAACCCTCTAGACATGGTGAGGATGAGCCAAGAACCCTTAAAATTGGTAGAAACAAAGTAAAGAGTCTTCCAAGAGTATGGTTGACTCCCAAGAGTGAGGTTAAGTCAAAAACCTCTTAGAGAAAATGGGTGAGGCAAGTCTAAAATTCATAAGAGAATGGGTGAGGCTAATCCACCTACTTGGCAAGTCTATATATGCTTTCCATGACTTGTTCAAATGCCAAGAATGCTTCTTGAATGATCATACATGTCATTGTGCTCATGCATGTATTTCCAAGGCTTGTATTGCATACTTTATGTGTGATTGAAAGGGAGATGAGCTATTGGAACTCTTTGAATCTCATTCCCTCCTCTCCAATGTCTTAACATGTTAGGTGGAGTAAATGAATAAGGTCATGGCAGCCATCAAGTTGGGAGGGGAAGGTTTGACATCAAAATGCCTAGTTTTATCTCTTTTGTAGCCATACACATGGCATATGATGTAATCCTATGACGGGATTGATATATAATCATTTGAACATGTGTAAATACTCATATATATGATGTATGAATGAGAATTAATCCCATATGCATGATATAACATGATTTGGGTATGGAATGGCAAGATTAAACATATGCATTCTTGTGTATATCATGGGGTGGATAAGTGAGTTTGAGAAATATGAGTTTATGTTCCCTTGAGACAAGTTTAGAATGTCATTTTGGTGCATTCCCACATGCTCAAGTAGCCACACAAGCTTTGGAAGCAAAATTAGACACTTTGATGCTAGTAAAAACCATAAAAGTGACCAATTGGAATCCTATGACACAAACTAACCAAATGGATGAATCTTCCCATGAAATTTGGCAGACATGTAGAACTCATTAAGAACTTTTTGTGAAGCTAAAGTGTAGAAAAATTGGAGCTCTATAGAATTAATTATAAATTTTCAAATTTAGGATTTTTTTGCTATTTTGGTGTAAGTACTGTCGTATGGTCAGTTTTGTGTTCTATGTCATGTAAAGGCTAAATGGTGTCTAATGTAATACCATATATGTCTAACCCCATTCTTGGCATTCATAAACTCCATATCATCATGTTCATAAGAGCACATGGAAAAGGAACCAATAATAATGGATTTAATCGCGTTACGTCATGCTTAAAAATTCACAATTAGTGTCACGTGGACCGTGTGGATTCATACCATGCATCCTTATATTTAAATACATCATTACTACTCTTTTGCATCATAAAATCTTGCTCATGAGTCAAGAAAACCGAAATGAAGCATAAATTGCACTTATTGAATTTCGGCCAGATTTGCTCCCATTCTGTCCAAAATTATGGAAAATCATAACTAAATCTAAAAAAATCAAAATCATGTAATCTTGGTCATTCTGGAAAGTTTGGGATGTCTACTTCATGCTAAAAAAATTTACAAGTCATAACATCCCACACATAAAGCGTTTGACATGCGAAATAGTCTGGCAGTCGGACTGGGTCCTGATGCTGTCACAATTTACTTATATGAACTTCAAAAATGTCTAATTAATTCTACAAAATTCCAATTCAAGTGAATGATACCAATCTGGAAAGCTGAGGATGTTAGCTAGAAGGGAAAAATCACTCCAAACCAATTTAAGATCGCCTAGACCCTGAATTTTGATCAAATATTGACTAAGGTCTGGTTGGATGCCTAACACTGGACTGAATCTTTGAAAAATCATATCTCCCTCTAGTTTCTGCCTATAAAATTTCATGGCAATTAGATTTCATTTGAGCCTCATGTGATAGAAAATAATTTTGGACCCAATGTAACAGTGCATAAGACCATTTCAAGAATTTTAGCTAACTTTGAAAAACCATCAAATATTCTATAGATCTCTGAAAATTATGATCTTTAGCTTCTCAAAAAGCTCTCAACATATTCTATTAGCATGCCAAATATGAAATCAAGAATAAATCATTTAGCCAAAAAGTGACATAGGGTTTCATTTTGGTCACTTTTGGCTCCACATAGGGTACCAAAATTGCCATTTGCCTTCCCTTGGGTCTTGGCACCTTTTGGGCAAGTTTAAAAGCATGTTTAAGACTTGTGGGAGCTGCCCAAATAGTTCCAAACCATTTGCATCTCATTTTGTTCTCTCAACATCTATTTATGCATAGTTACATCAAGCCATCCAAGAACCAATTTGCACAATGCTATTGATTTCGTGTTATAATAAGTCTACATCATATTCATATATCATTTTACACTTGTCAATGGTCTTACATCACAAAAATATTACACACATCATTACTTTGAAATTTAACCGCCACTTAAAGTACATAATACACCAAAATAAAGATGTTCAATGTCCTTAGCTTGCATCTCCTTGACTTGGAACACCACCTAGACAATTCAAGGATGAGGGGAAAGGGGAGTGAGATTCCAAGAATCTTAATAGCTCACACACCCATTCATACCACATTCAAGGCATACATACATCAAATTCATAACTATACAAGCATAAAGTATGCAATAAATTCCATTCCATGCCACATTCACATGTCAAGATAACTTTCATGCTCTAGGGACTTTTGGTTTAACCTCACCCCATTTCTAGGACTTTTGGATTTGCCTCACTCTTGGTCTAGGGACTTTTGACTTTGCCTCACCTATTCAAGGGACTTTTGGCCTTGTCTCACCCATGCCATGAGACTTTTGGCATCTCCTCACCTTCATTAAGGGACTTTTGGCATCACTCACCCTTATGAGCTCTTTCCACAACCATAGTCATTCAAGACAATACATTGGTACCAATGCACAACAAGGATCAAGTGGCATGTCATCAAGCATCAAGAATGCATGCAAGCACACTAAGACATATATATGCACACAAGAATGCAAAGAGAATGAGGTGGAGAGTTACCTTTATGCAAGCTCACTTGTAATTTCTTTCCCCTCCTTGGTTTCACAAGAGCACTTGGGTGGAGTAGGGTTTTCTTAGCCTAGACATTACAAACATCACACAATTACACACTTGAAGCAAGCTAAGACATTAAACTAAAGCTTATTACACACTTGGTTCCATAATGGACATATTAGTTCCATAAATGACCTATTCAAGCAACTCATATCATTCAAGTGCTAGGCTCCATTCTCTTGTTATTTCTAGACTTCTGAGACTCATTTAAGGTCTTTGGAGTCATCATCAATTCAATTGCACCATTGGAAGACCAAGTTGCTTCATAAAGCACCATTATGGACACCATTGTCCTATCTCCCAATCCATGGCTCCTAAATTTTTTTCAATAGTTCCTCCCATCTTCTAATACCATATGGAGTTCCAAATCAAGGCTAGAACAAATTAAAACATTCCCTAGCCTATTAAACCCCTCTTGGCCGAGACAAGCATGAATTTGGGCTTCTTAGAGTTTCAAAATTTTCCTTGATGGGAGAGCCACTTGGGAAGGTTTCTAAGGGTCTTAGGAGCTCAAGGAAATATTCAAATTACCAAGAAATTACTCACACAAAATCAGGTTTCACAAAACCTCCAAGAACACTACACTTTTCTAACTTAATTTCCTTTGGTTTTTCTTAGAATTTCTTGCCATATTCTTAATCCTTGCACTCTTTTCCCTAGGTTTCTCCCTTGGTTCTGCCCAAAATCTAGCCCCTCCTACCCCATCCTAGGTTGGCCGAAACATACAAGAAGAAGGGACAAGAAGAGGCTACCATAAGAATGATATATTACCTTGTTTTTCCTTAGTTTCTTGGATGTTTCTTCCCTTGGTTAGCTTCTCCTCTCCAAACATGAAATTTCCCTCCTTGGTCTGACCTCAAAACAGAACCAAATCATTCAAAAAATCTATGGAAAGAAAGGAGGAAGAGAGGAGAGCAAGATTGAAGGAAGATGGAGCAAGAAATTCTATAAAATTACCTAGTTTCTCCTTGGCTTTCTTCCTCTTTTTCTCCTCCCTTTGGTGCACCTAAGAGAGCTGAAGATTTTCTGTATTTTGGGCAGAAATGGTCATGCTCATTAAAGAGGAGAAGAAGGGAGAAAGTGTGGAACTCTTTAGAACATTCAAGAACCCATTATTTCCAATTTTGCCCTTTCGTAATGGTAATTTCGTTTCGGCTTCGTTTTAGCTCCTTTTTAAGAACCGTCTTTTCCATCATAAAATTCCCAATTTAATAAAATGCCTTTGGAATCACTCAAATAGGAGCTAAAACCTTCCCGAACAAACTGGTCAAAGTTTAGGTCAACTGACATCGGAAAGAGTACACCGGAAGGGCTCTATCGGTCCCGGTGTTCCCATGATTTTTATGGCCTCTGAGAACCCTGGGCAACTCAAAATTTCCATTTAAAAAGCCTTCCTAGGTATTTTTCCAAAATTTTACTTATTTACGAAAATACCACTGGCATTTTAGTAATTTTTTTGAATCACTCCGACCCCGATTTCTGGGCAAATCAAGGCTCAAATCCTCATTTTTTATTATTTAAAATTTTATCCAAATTTATTTGGCCTTGAATCACTCATCTCAGGGGACTTGCTTTTTCAAATCGGCCCGTTTCGGTGTTTTTACAATGTATTGGGCATTGCATCCAATGCTCATGAAATTTTACAGGCATAAACTAGAGGTCATAATCTTTCTACGCCACCAAAATCACCTCATTTTAAGGTCTAAGCAAAGTGTTATGAATTTTTGAAATTTAGTATCAGCACTAGTAACGTCACTCAACCTCCTGTATTGTTCCATCATAATTCAATTCCTAAATGAACTTGGCATGATCTAGAGATATTTTTCCCTTAGAGTTAACACCTGTAGCTTCTTTGAATGACCAAATTTGCATAATTTTGATTTCTATAAAATTAGTTATGAATTTCCAAATTTTAAAATAGTAACCTATGACAGTAGCCCAGATAGTTAAGAACTTGGGTACTTTTTGAATGTCAAACATCTTCTACTTGATGTTTCATGACCTGAAATTATTTTTATCATATAGTAGACATTTAGAACTTTCCTAAATGGTATAGTGTGTATGATTTTGAGTTTTTTAAAATTAGTTATGATTTTTCAAATTTCAGGCGCAAAATCTAGAAATCCTCTCCGAGGTTGCACACTATGTTTTTTAGTATACCATTCATTTGCACAAGTTGTAGGCCACTTCTTGAGCTTGTTATGAGTTTTATTTATGTATTTAAATATGAGAATGAAATGGATGAATCCATATGGCCCATAAAACATTGAATGAAAAATTTATCCGTGATGTAACGCAATTTAATTGCATTTTTAATGGCTTTTCTTTGAGAATGTCATGTGCTTCACGAAAATAAGCCTATAAATGGTGGATGATGAGCTATATAAATATGGTGTTATATTTATTGGTATCAGAGCAAAGTTCCAAACTTTCTAAGATGGGATTTGGCTTAAGGATGTGGCAACAAGGCTATGTAAAGGTCTGTATTGTTATGTAAAGCCTTATATGAGGCATCTTGGGTGTGTGAAAATAGTTCATGGCTAAGTTTATGATAAGTAAGTTATAGAATGGTCTTAGAGTAGATAGTGAACATCGAGAAAGGTTAGCCTCTAGAATAGCCTGAGCAAAGTTAAGTGATCCAATGGCTAGAGCTATATGAAATATGATAGCTCACCAAGATTGATAGCAAGCCCTAGGTATGGACAATGAGAAATGATCTTGTTGATATGAAAAGGCTTGCTAGAGAGAGTATGTGAGGCTTAATTCTCCTGGTGATCATACTTAGACTATTTTGAGATGTCTTGCTTAATGTAGAGACAAGTAGTGATGCAGTGCAGTATGAGATGAGACTGCGGTTGCACAAGACTAATTTAGAAGGGAAATGAGAAAAAGAGTTACCCCCTAGCTACAGCACCCAAATGTTTGGGTAAATTTTAAAACCTAAAAAGTTATTTCCTTAAGCCAAAAGTTGAGTTACAAGCTACACTCCATAAAGTCCCGATAGCCCAGAAGTGATAGCTAGTTATGTATAAATGAAGCAAGAGGAAAAATCCTCTGGCTTTGAGGATGGGTTACGTACAGAGGCAGTAGGGCTTAGGTTTCATAGATAAAGATAAAACTCTCAGTTATAATGGAAAGTATTGTAGTATGAATGGCCTTGTTGGTCATATTCAGGCCAACCTAAGAAATGAGCTACTATAGGGTCAATTAACTCATAAAAAGTGGGAACCCTTAGTATAAGTAAAGAAAAAGAGTAGTAAATGGTCATAGAAGATCAATGAGTAACATGTGATCGGTGGGCCTAGCAGTTGAGAATGAGAAAGAACTCAACATTAGAGAATGTCAGACATAGGAATAATAGGGTTGTTGAGAACTACCTGTAAGGCGTTAACTCCAACTTAGGGTGCTACTTTATGAAACACTAAATGACAGGCTAATATGATGAGTTTTAGACTATGTAGACACTGTCAGGAAAACCTTGTTAATAGGGTCTTGAATTTTGCACGGTAATATATAAGATCTTGTTGACAAGATCCTGGACCCTGTTGATGGGATGTTAATGTAGCCTTGAAATTTACATAAGGTAAGGCTACCAGTAGTAAGGCACATAATGAGTGGCCTAGAAAGGTGTACCTCATAGGTAACACTTAAAGATGATTATGGGTAGCCCAGTGACAGAGTCAAAAGAGAAATATAATAGTTTAAAAAGTACTAAGTTTATCATAAGCCTATATGAGTTAATGGGGCTTAATGAGATAGGTAGCCCAAGCTAAGTAAGTTGAAGCTTATAGGAAGTGACTAGTACATCGTCCAGGTGAGATGTGTAAAAGGAGAAATTAATTTGACTAAAAGCTTAGTGAAAGTTCTCCCTGGATCAAGAAAGGAAAGATAAGATATCCTGAGTTAGGGAGACCACCCAGTAGTAGTTAGCAAATTCCCCTAGATAGAACCCCCTGAATTGTAGAAATGAGGAAAAGTTGAGAAACTAGCCACAGAAGAAACACCCTTGCTTTATTGATACTAGATGAACAGACTAAGCATAGAAAAGTAAACAGACAGGGGTCCAATAGTTAGTTAGACGAGCTCTCTAATATGATAATAATATAGGGTTAAAGCACGTGAGTAATTAGAGCACCCAGTAGAGCATAAGTTTTTAGTAAAGTAGAATCCAGATAGTGAGAGTGCGTGTCCTAAACTGGGTAAGTAAAACTCTAAAATCAATATACTATGCTCCTGGGGATGAGAGTAAAAGATTAAACAGGGAGAAAGCCTAGCTCTGAGTTGAGACAAACAATTAGTGTCTTAATACCCTTAGGGAAACTCGAGGGAGCTAAAGACTGCCTAAAAAGGCGAGTCTTTGCATTATACAGAGAAAGAGTGTAAGCCAAGAATGTTACAGAATGTCATTCCTAGAATTACATGAAGTAGAACTTTCCTACAGAGGGACAATCTAGTTAAGAGCAAAGCAAGAGTATAAGAAAAAGTAGACCCCTTTGATATTATAGAGAGTGAACAAGTAAAGGAACCTAAAGAAAAAAAGGCAAGTGCTCTTGAATGTAAAGAAACACGAATTAGCAAGAGGGACAGTCAGTAATAGAGCATCCTTTTACCTAAGTAAAAGGATAGTAAAGATAAAAAGAGAGAGAATATATGATAGCATTCAAGCTGAAGACATAATAGATTAAGAATAAGTATTAAGTTAAGGTACTTGAGCACTTAAGAAAGCACACTTGTCCTTAGCATAGATGCCTTTATATCATGATAGTATGCAAAATAAAAGCAATCAGGTGATGTACAGTGATCTCGGGATGACGTAGAGTAAGAGTCTTATTTTCCCCGAGTATCCTATGAGAATAGGGTAGATAAAAAAAGTATGAGAGAGATATTTTAGATTATTAGGAAACTTGTAATATATAGGCAACAGTGACTTTGAGCTCAGTCATGAGGCACCTGTATATTAGTATTTGATGTTATGGTTTGCTTGCAATAATGGTTACACAATATCGAGTCTAGCCAACCCAATAGTAACATGACTTGAGTGTGTTGCAAATGATGGCATCAATCACTAAAGTGTCTCGATGATCAAAAGGTCTTTTAGTTAGTTAAATAACAAGATGAGTTAGAAAAGAGAGGTAAGAGGATTCTAGGAATATTAGAACAGTAAGAAAAACATATAGAAAAGGAATCCCTAGTAAAGAATAATAATATAGAAAAGAACATGCTAATAGTAAAGAACATTTAGATAGCACGAGTTCAGTATGTATGATTGAGTCTCTTATAATAAAATTAAATGAAATGAGAAGGGACCAGTATATAGCCTTTCTCCTACTAGAGATGTTAGCCACACTTAGTGTGTGAGATACCCTGGTGCCAAGGCACTCACAAAGTAGAATGTGGGCATAGTTAGAAATTGTAGGATATAAGAGGAAAGATAGCATGAGTACAAATAAAGAAAGGTACGTTAGTAAGAGTAAAGGAAAAAACCCAAGTAAAAAGGGGCTGAAGTGGGATCCTAGAGAATTAGATGATACAGAACCTACTTTGCATAAAGAGCATGAGAGATATCTGAGTTGAGCCTTAGAGATTATGAGTGACAATTATTGGACTTAGTGAGCATATATTTTACTGTTAGATACAGTGATCTTAGGCTTTAACATCTCTCAGAAATGGATCGTAGTAGATCCTAGCATAGTATAATGGGTTGCAGTAGACCTTAGCAGGGCTCTGAGAGTTCGTAGTAAACCCAGGGGTCTTAGTTGATCCCACAGAGTAACAGAGAGCCCCACTTATAGCATGATAGTTCTCTGGTCAGATGATAGCTTGAGACCAGTATAGTTAGTCTCAGAGACCAGTACAGTTTTAGTTAGCTTTCGTCTCAGAGACTAGAAATCTCCTAAGTCTGGTAGACTATTGCCATAAAAAATAGTGAGGCTATGCTCAAATAATTAGACCACTAACTATACCCTTGCTAGATGAGCACATTATATGGGATGATAAAAGTAAGAAAGTAGCTTTCTAGAGTTAAAGCCAGATGAACCACTACCCAGTAAATATTAGCCTTGACCGAGGGATAGAGAGATCCCTATATGCTAGATTATATATTCATAAAAGGGTTAGGTGCAGTTTTAAATGAGGTAAGTGGTACAGTATGTCTCCAATAATCGAGACCATGAGTATAGTTAGCATCCCACCAGAATTCAGTATTAGTTAGTGGTAATTGCTCTTCAATTCTAGTATGAGGAATATAAATTAGGCCTATTAGTGCTAAGATGAGGGACTACAAAATGCCCACTCCTTAGCGAGTAAAAAAAGTAAGAAAAAGTCATGGCCTAAAGAGATAAATACATTAGTAAATTGAGAAACAAGGATCATTAAAAGTGGAAACTCCCCAAAGGAGTTGTAATCCCAATAAGCAATTGAGATATGAGGCCTATGATAGAAAGAAATGTGAACTATAATCATGGGATGAGCTAGTAAGAAAGAACACAAAAATAAACAGTGGATGGTATATTTAAATAAGTAAGTAGACAGATAGAAATCTCCAATGGCTATAATGATCAGAGAAAGATAATGAGACCTTATGAGAAGCCATTAGGAGAGGATACAGAAGAATTGATACTAAATAAATTACCTTCTGAGATATGTAAATAAGTCCATTGAGAAGAATGTTAACCCCTACAAATAGGTTGAGACTAATCCGTTATGATTAGTAAGCTCTCCCAGGATGGGCCTCCAAAGTCAAAAACTTCTTTCCCTTATGAGAAGAACTAGCATGTATTATATAACCATAGAGCTCTCATTGAGAGCTAGTAATGAAAATTCCCTAGCTGAGAAAAACTCAAAAGAGTGAAATTGCTGAGAGAAGCGTATAGAGCCAGAAAGAAGGGAGAGAAAGGAATAGTTAGCCAGTATGTTAAAATAAGAGGAAGGAGTATCCCAAATTTTGAGGATGAAATTTATTTAAGAGGGAAATGTAATATTCGGTTCTCTAAAAATGAAAGAAAATGCGAGAAACATATCGTACAGTTTCTCCGTAAACGTATGAAATTCACCGGATACAAAGAGAAGTGCCCCAGAGAGAGTGATTTGAAGTCCTAAAAAATTTATGTATCATTCTAGACTTTTAAAAATGAGAATCCTAGGCTTAGATAGAAAGAAAAACAAAGCTAGAATGAAGAAATGAATTTGAATAGAAGGTAACAAAACATAATGGTATTTTCATAATTTCAGGTAATTTTTAGAATACTCATAAGAAGGCCTTTTAAACAAAATTTTTGAGTTCTTCAGGGTTCTCAGAGGTCCTGAAAACTATAGGAAGCCCCGAGATAGTTAAAGCCCCCTCTGGTAGACAATTTCTAATGGTGGTGAGCCCAAACTTTAACTGATTCATTCGGGAAGGTTTTAGCCCTAAATTGAGTGGTTCCAAAGGCATTTTATAAGATTGAGGACCTAAATTTTATGATGAAAAAGACATTTCTAAAAAAGGAGTTAAAATGGACTAGAAATGAAAATGCTAAGAATGAAAGTGAAAATGGGAATTTTGGAAAATGGAAGCCTTTTGAACCCTCTTTATATTTCGCCCTCTTTCTCCTCATTTTTAGACTGACCTAATTCTGCCCCAAAATTAGAGAAGAAAGCTAGCTCTTAGGCTCACCAAGGGAAGAGGTTTGAAGGCATAAAAGGTATGAAACTTCATGGAATTTCAAGCTTTTTCTTTAGCAAAGTGTTTCTCCTCCTTCTCCCCTTTCTTCCTATGATTTTCTTGAAGTTTTTAGTGCTATTTTAGAGGTAGAATAGAGAGGAAATTTTCATCTTTGAGGAGAGGAGACCAAGCAAAGGGACAAATGTAACATCCGATTCTCTGAAAACCAGAGAAAACGTGAGAAATGTAATGTACGATTTCTCCGTAAACGAATAAAATTACTAGATACAAAAGGAACTCCCTCGAAATGAGATAGTTAAGTCCCAAAAAATGAGATAGTTAAGTCCCAAAAAATTTGGGAAGCATTCTAAACTCCTAAAAATGAGAATCCCAGGCTCAGACAAAAAGAAAAATGGAGTTAGAATGAAGAAACAATTTTTTAGGAAAACTTACGAAATGTAATGGCATTTTCGTAATTTTGAGCAAATTTTGGAATTCATATAGGAGGGCTTTTTAAATGAAAATTTTGAGCATCCTAGGGTTCTTAGAGGCCTTAAAAACCATAGGAAAGCCTAGGACAGCTAAAACCTCTCCGGTGGACGTTTTCCAACGTCGGTGCAACTAAACTTTGACAAATTCATTCAAGAAGATTTTAGCTCCGATTTTAGTGATTCCAAAGGAATTTTACTAAATTGGGAACCTAAATTTCATAATGGAAAATACAGTTCTAAAAAATGAGTTAAAACGAAGGAGAAACAAAAATGCCAAGAACGAAGGGCAAAATAGAAATTTTTGAAAAGTGTAACTTCCTCCCACCTATATATATGATGCGCCCTTCTTCTCTCTTCATGTTACATGATCAAGTTCTACCCAAAACCAGAGGAAAACCCTAGGGAGAGTGGTGCACAAGAGGAAGGCAAAAAGGAGGAGAAATCAAAGGCTTAAGGTATGGAAATTTAGTAGTTTTTCATGCTCCTTCTCTTTCAAACCTCTTCTCCTTCATTCTCCTTTATTTCCTATGATTATAATGAAGTATATGGATCTGTTTTAAAAGAGAAATTAAGGGAAAAATTTTGATTTGAAGAGAAGAGCTCAAAGAATAGAAGATTCAAGTGAGAAAAAGCAAGAAAACAAGGTAAATCTTGCATCCCATGGTAGCTACTCCTCCCTCCTTCTTCTCCATATTTCGCCCCATGTATGTAGATGCTAGACGACTAGAATTTTGAGGGAAACCAAGGGTGAATTTCATGAATTTAAGAGAGGAGAGTAAGAATATGCAAAGAAATTCAAGAAAAAGCCATGGATTTTCAAGGTAGCAAACCTAGGGTTTTATGGGTTCTCTTGAAAATCTGATTTGATATAATTATTCCTAGGCCTAAATGAACATTTAAATGAGTTCTTAAGACCCCTAGGAGTCTCCTCATATGCATCTTCCATGTAGAAAACAAAGCAAACTCCATGGAGGCGAAAAGGAGACATAGGCTAGGCCTAAAGGGGATGAGACACTTAGAGAGAGTTTAAATTTTTCTAAACCCATTCTTGAGTCATATTTGATGAATGAAAATGAGGGGAGGATTTGGGAAAAAATTAGAACCCATAAAAAGTGAGTTGGTACTTTAGGTTCCATATTATGACCTAAAGAAGTAACATGTAGTTAGGCTCTTTGTTTTAATAGTGTGATGACTCCAAGAGACTTAAAAGGAGTTAAGAATCACATTTGAAAGGAAAGAATGGAGCCTAGAATTTATTTGAAGGATGTTGCTTCATTAGGTGCAATTATGGAACCATCATGAGGTTTATAAACTAAGCTAGAGTTCAAGTAAGTGTGTGGCCTTAGAATTAATTCCATAAACCTAGTTGGCTTCCATGAATTGTGTCTAGGCCAAGAGAAAGCATCCCTACACTTTTGTGTGTGTGTGGCCGAAAAAGGGAGCACTCTTTGAAAGGGAAAAGTGTGTAATTGTGTCCAAGGTAGCTCTCTCTACCTTCTCTCATGCATGGATGTGTGTTTAGTTTGTCTTAAAATGTGTGTATGTGTATTTTCAAGTTATGAAAAGTATGCTAGCATGATTTTATATGCCATGATTTCATGATGACATATTATATTTCCAAATGATGTTATGATGTTTGTTTGAGTTTACTTGAGTGTAGAGAGGCCAAGAACTCTTAACCATGGCAAGGATGAGTCAAGAACCCTTAAGATTGGTTAAGCCAAAGCAAAAAGTCTCTCAAAAGCAAAGTGGGCTCCTAAGAGCGTGGTTGAGTCCAAGAATCCTCTTAAAGAATGGGTAAGGCAAGTCTAAAATCCATGAAGAAAAGGGTGAGGCCAATCAATCCACTTGGCAAACTTTTGAATGTCTTGTATGACTTATTCACATGTCAAGCTTGCTTTTTGAATGCTCATGACATCTATTACCTTCATGCATACATTTTCAAGACTTGCTTTGCATATATTATGTGTGATTGAAAGGGAGATGAGCTATTGGGATTCTTTGAATCTCATTTCCTCCTTTCCAATGATCTAATATGCTAGGTGGATTCAGTGGATAAGGAAATGGAAGCCAACCACCTTGAGGATGAGAGAATGACAACAAAATGCAAAGTTTTTGGTTCTTTAAGGCCATATTTATGCCAAATGATGTATATGGCCTATGACCCCTTGGACATATGTAATTATGATAATATGTGATGTATAAATGAAAGAATGTGATATGTGAATGTTAGAATGCAAATTGAGTATGTAATGCCAAGTTATGTTTCTTGTAAAGTTAATGTAAGTGTGTATATGTGTAGATAAAATGGCCAAAATGAGATGCATGAGGTTTGAGACTATTTGGGTAGCTCGCACAAGTCCTAAATATGCTTTTAGACTTGCCCAAAAGGTACCAAAACTCAAGGAAAACCATTTGCCATTTTGGTATCCTATATGGAACTAAAATTGGCCATAATGGAACCCTATGTCACTTTTTGGCCAAATGAGTTCTTCTTAATCTAATATTTAGCATGAAATTAGAGCTTGTTGAGAGCTTTTTGAGAGGCTAAATAACAAATATTTCGGAGATCTACAGAATATTAGATGAATTTTCAAAGTTGGCAAATCTGGTGTTGGTCATGTCACTGTTCACTCAGGTCTGAAAATGAAATCTATCACACAGGACTCAAATGATGTCCAATTGCCATGAAATTTTATATAGATGACCTAGACATTCCCAATGACTTGTGTCAACTGAAAGTACCTCATTTTGAGGTCTAGAGAGAGAGATATGAATTCTCAAAGCATCTATCCAATATTAGAAACTTCACTCGACTTTAGTTACTATTTGATTGGATTTTGAGGTCTGGGCGTGAGCTAATCTAGAGTTATTTTTTCCCTCTAGCTAACATCCATAGCTTTCCATATTGGTATCATTTGTATGGATTGGATTTTTTTGAAATTAATTGGACATTTTTAAAATTTACTACAAAAATCTATGACAGCACTAGTTGATAGCTTGACCTCTGGACCATTTTGAATGTCAAACGTCCTCTTTGTTAGATGTTATGGTCTGGATGTATTTTTAGTCTAAATTATAAATGTGTAGCTTTCTATAATGACCAAGAATTCATAATTTTGATTTTTCTAGAATTAGTTATGATTTTCCAAAATTTGGACAGAAAAGAGGCAAAATCTGGCCAAAATTATATATGTACATTTCATGCTTCTCTTCGAGTTTCTTGAGGTGTAGGCCACTTTTTATTATTCAAATGAGTTATATTCATATAATTAAATATGATAATGTGTTGTATGAGCTTACATGGCCCACATGACATTGAATGGAATTTTTATACACGACGCAAAGTAAGAAAATGTATTATTTTAATTCTCTTTTCTTGCTCCTTCATGGAAATTATGAATGTAAAACATGAGAATGTTATAGAATGAGCAAGAAATACATGGTGTTACAAGAAACAAGTAAGAAAAGCCAAGGAAACAAGGTAAAATCTCACTTTTATGGTAGCTTCTTCCTCCCCCTCTCTCTTCTAGGTTCGCCCACCTTAGGAAAATCCAAGAAGACTTGGATTTTGTGCAGAATCAAGAATGAATCATATGAAATAAGGTGTGGGAATTTCGAATATGCAAAGGAAATCAAGTAAAAGCCATGGATTTTCAAGATAGTAAAGTTAGGGTTTCATGGGCTCCTTTAAAAATCTAATTTGATACAATAATTCCTAGGCTTAAATGAGTGTTTGGATGAGCTCTTGAGATCCTTAGAAGGCTTCTTATATGCATTTTCAAATAAGCAAGCAAAGCAAATTCACTTAGTATCTCCTTGGTCCATAGCCACAGCCTAGAGAGGTTGGAGTACCAAAGGGTAGTTTTAAATTGTTCCAAGCTTATTTTTGAGTCATATATGATGGAAGAGGATGAAAGCAAACTTTGAAAAAAATTTAGAAGTCATAAAAAGTGAGATGGTATTATAGGTTCCATATTATGGCTTAAAGAAGCACCAACTAGCTAGCTCCTTAAATTAATTGTGTGATGACTCCAAGAGGCTTAAAAGAAGTCAAGAATCATAAATGAATGAAGAGAATAGACCCAAGATGATGTCCTCTTAAGGTTGCTTCATTAAGTGCATTATAGAGCCATAAAAGAGTCATATGAATCACCTAGCTTCTTTAGTAAATGTGTAGCTTTAGAATATGATTCAAGAGTGTAATTGGCTTCCATATATTGTGTTTAGGCCAAGAGAAACCAATCCCACACCTTTGTATGTGTGAGGCCGAAGGAGAGTATTCAAAGTTTAAGGAAAAAGTGTGCTTGTGTGACAAAGGTAGCTCTCTCCACTTTCTTTCATGCATGAATGTGTGCTTACCTTGTTTTTGAATGAGTGTATATGTGTTTTAAGCGATGAAAAGTGTTCTATTATGATTTCATATGCCATGGTACCGTGATGATATTTTATGCATTCAAATAATGTTTTATATGTTTACCTTAGTTTTCTTGAGTGTGGAGAAGCCAAGAACCCTCTAGCCATGGTGAGGATGAGCCAAAAACCCTTAAAATTAGTTAAGACAAAGTGAAGAGTCTCCCAATAGTGAGGTTGAGTCAAAAACCTCTTAGAGAAAATGGTGAGACAAGTCCAAAATCCATAAGAG
Organism: Erythrophleum ivorense; assembly: GCA_026724425.1. Lineage (NCBI taxonomy): Eukaryota > Viridiplantae > Streptophyta > Magnoliopsida > Fabales > Fabaceae > Erythrophleum > Erythrophleum ivorense. The sequence continues at coordinate 10,390,605 of JAIUCV010000014.1, forward strand.
AATAGGTGAGGCTAATCCACCTACTTGGCAAGCTTATATATGCTTTGTATGACTTGTTCAAATGGCAAGAATGCTTCTTGAATGATCATACATGTCATTATCCTCATGCATGTATTTCCAAGGCTTATATTTCATACTTTACATGTGATTGAAAGGGAGATGATCTATTAGGATTCTTTGAATCTCATTCCTTCCTCTCCGATGTCTTAACATGCTAGGTGGACTAAATGAACAAGGTAATGGCAGCCATCAAGTCAGAAGGTGAGAGTTTGATATCAAAATGTATAGTTTTGTCTCTTTTGTAGCCATACACATGGCATATGATGTAATCCTATGATGGAATTGTTATGTAATAATTTGAACATGTCTAAATACTCATATATATGATGTATGAATGACAATTAATGCCATATGCATGATATAACATGATTTGGGTATGGAAAGACAAGGCTAGACATATGCATTCTTGTGTATATCATAGGGTGGATAAGTGAGTTTGAGAAATCTAGGTTTATACACCTTTAAGACAAGTTTAGAATGTCATTTTGGTGCATTCCCACATGCTCAAGTGGCTACACAAGCTTTGGAAGCAAAATTGGACACTTTGATGCTAGTAAAAACCATAAAAGTGACCAAATTGGAACCCTATAACACAAACTAAACAAATAGATGAATCTTCTCATAAAATTTGGTGAACATGTAGAAGTCATTGAGAGTTTTGGGAAGCTAAAGTGCAGAAAAGTTGGAGCTCTATAGAATTACTTATGAATTTTCAAAGTTGGGATTTTTTTTGCTATTCTGGTGCATCTATTATTTATATGGTCAGTTTTGTTTTCCATGTCATCGGAGGGGTCAATGGTATCCAATACTTGTGAAATTTTACAGGCATATACTATAGGTCATAAGATTTCTATGGCCACTGAAATCACCTCATTTGAATGTCTGAGTAGAGAGTTATGAATTTTTGAAGTTTAGTATCAGCACCAGTAGCGTCACTTGACCTTACCTTATATACCTAGGATTGAGCTTCCTTACCTTAATAGACCGACCTACACCAGTAACTAGAGATACCCAAATGAATATGTGATCTTCAATCTCAAACTCTGATGGCCTTTTTCTCTTGTCAATATTACTTTTCTGTCTACTCTGGGCCTAAAGAGTTTCTCTCTAATTAACTCTATCTCTCTGGTGGTCTGGTCTACTTTCTTAAGTCCTATCAAACTCCTCTCACCTAGCTTAACCCAACAGAAAGAGGATCTACACTTTCTCCTATATAGAGCCTCATAAGGCGCCATTTGAATACTGGAATGGTAGCTGTTGTTATACACAAACTCAGCTAATGGCAAATACACATCCTAGTTATCCCTTATTTCTAACACACACACCCTTAACATGTCTTCTAGGATTTAGATGATCTTCTTAGTCTGACCATTTGTATGGAGGTGATATGTTGTATTAAACCACAATCTAGTCCCTAACGCATTCTATAATGACTTCCAGAAGTTTGATGTAAACCTAGGGTCTTTATTTGATACTATATTATTGGGTACTTTCATGAAATTGCATTATTTCTCTTATATGCAACTAGGCTAGTTTATCAAAAGTATAGGTAACTTTAATAGCTAAAAAGTGTGTCAACTTCATTAATCTATCAACAACTACCCAGATAGTATCATGTTTAGAGGATGTCCTAGGTAACCCCATGATAAAATCCATGTCTATACTATCCCACTTCCACTCAGGGATATCTAGGGGTTATAATAACCCAACTAGTATTTGATGCTCTACTTTCACCTTCTAACACACCAAACATCTATTCATATAATTGGCTATGTCATTTTTCATTCCTACCCACTAGAATATTTTTTTTTAAATCCTTATACATCTTGATGGCACCTAGATAGATAGTACACTTACTCTTGTATGCCTCTTCTAATATTCTTTCCCTCAGTTTGGTTTGATTAGGCATACATATTCTATCCTGGTATACTATCATCCCATCCTCAGACATCCTAAAATTTGAGGTCCAACCCTGGAAAATCTCACTTCTATTTTATTTCAGGAACTCATCCTCCCTCTGAGCATCTATGATTTGGGCTCTTAATTCATTCTCTATTTGGGTTTCATGTAATACCTTAACCTTTTAGCCCTTACACAATGATCATATAGGCTATCTCAATATATCTCATACATATTGAAGCATATTTGTAAGGAGACATATACTTTAAGCATGTATAATTGTAAAATTAGGAGGCCATGTTCATAATTCATGGCTTTAAGGACCTTTAGGACTCATCCATATCATTTCCTATCCATAACATATCCATTTAAGTCATAAAAATCATCATTTATCTTATGCATCATGGGTTTGGAACCATGCACCAAAAAAATGGAAGTTTACTCTCAGGTTGGCATGGCCAGCTTTTTGATATAAACTTTGAAAATTTATAAATAATTCTAAAAAAATTGAAATCATACATATGTAGCTTTTTGGAAAGCTTTAGATGTTGACTAATTAATAAAAATAATTTCAGACCATGACAATGACATTTAATTTGTGAAAAATAATGGAACAATAACTCAGGTTGAGGTGCATTACTAGTACTATCATGCAACTTTAAAAATTTGGTTATTCCTCTATAGAGTTCCAAATGAGGTGCTCTTAATAGCTATAGAAAGATTATGATGTCTAGTTTATGCTTGTATAATTTCATGAGCATTGGACTTCATTTGGCTCACATGTGATATAGAGAAGCAAATTGACCATATAAACAATGCACATACCATTTCTACATAATTTGACTGTCTTTGAAAAATCATAATAAATTCTTTAGAGCTCCAAATTAAGTGTCCTTTGGCTCTATGAAAAACTCTAGATGAAATTTACTAGCTGGGTAAATTTTATGGAAAAAATTATTCATGTGGTCAGACTTTGGTTTAGCACACATAATGGTCACGTTTGAAGTCCAATTTGGTATCTCAAGGCACCAAAAAGCTTTCTTTTCATCCTATAGCCTCTTAGGCACATCCAAAAGCATATTTACAACATATAAAAGCTTGTCAAATGATCCAAATTATCATAGAGCTCATTATCGCCTTGCCATTTGCATTTATACACATGGGCATAAAGGCAAATGAGTGGCAAAAACTCACATTCTCATTCATTTGGCTTCCACATTGATACATACATCATATTTACATACATTTGGACATGTTCAATGGTTTAAATCTTATATGCATCTCATGGTTACAATTCTTGACATCAATATGCTATAAATTTATCTATTGTTCTACTCCTTTTGTCAAAGTGACATGCTTTAAGATCTTTAGCCTCTATTTTTTGGTCCTCTTACCTCATCTAGACATAATTAGACATATGGAGGAAAAAAGTGAGATTCAAAGAATCTCAATAGCTCTTTACCCTTTCAAACATACATAAAGGATGCTAAAACATGTCAAAGATTGCATGTATGGTATATAGGCTACTAGCGAACATACATAAAGTATATTCCTTGTCCAAGAAACTTGTACATAACATATATAGGCTCTCAAGGGCATTGGTCTAGCCTCACCCATTTTTCTTGGGACTTTTAGATTTGCCTTACCCATTTTCAAGGGACTTTTGACTAAGCCTCACTCTTCTTGAGACTTTTAGCTCATCCCCATCCATGCTAAGGGACTTTTGGCTTAACCATACCCATTTAAGCTAAAACACATTCATAAACTCATTTCAAGATGCATAATGGTACCATAGCAAGTAAACAATAGCTAGAAACATATTTTATAGTTCAAACATCTACACAAGCACTCAAAGATAAGCAAACATTCAAGTTATGTGTAACATCTGATTTTCGTTAAATGACGAAAATGGACGCGTTTTCAAAACAAGTCCCCTGAAATGAATTAGTTAAGGTCTCAAAAAATTTAAGTAATATTCTAGACTCCTAAAAATGAGAATCCTAGCCTTAGACAGAAGGAAAAACAGAGCTAGAATAAAGAAACAAATTTTGACGAAAATCTTACAAAACGCAATGGCATTTTCGTAATTTTAAGGTTTGGAATTCACATAGGAGGATTTTTTAAATGAAAATTTTGAGTTCTCCGAGATTTTTAGAGGCCCTAGAAAATGATGAGAAGCCTCGGGACAATTAAATCCCCTTCGATGGACGTTTTCCAACGTTGGTACACCTGAACTTTAACTAATTCATTCGAGAAGGCTTTAGCTCTGATTTGAGTGATTCCAAAGGCATTTTACTAAATTGAGAACTTAAATTTCATAATAGAAAATATGGTTCTCAAAAAGGAGCTAAAACGAAGGAGAAATAAAAATGCAAAGAACAAAGGGAAAATGGAAATTTTTGAAAAATGCTTCCTCCACCCCCCACTCTCTCCCTCATTTAGACTCAAAAATTTTTGCCCAATTTCAGAGAAGGGGACTAGAGTTTTAGGAGCACAAGAAAGGAAGAAGAAGAAGGAGAAATCCAAACTTTAAGGTATACTTTCTGGGTAGTTTTTCATGCTTTCTTCCATCCAAACCTCCTCTCATTCATTCTCTTTTGTTTCCTTTGATTAAAATGAAGTTTACAAATCTGATTTAAGGGAGAAACTTAGGGAAAATTTCGGACTTGAAGAGAGGAGCTTGGAGAAAGTAAGATTCAAGCAAGAAAAAAAATAAGAAAACTAGGTAATTTCTCTTCCTATGGTTGATACCTTTGGTTCCTCTCCTCCTCCATTTCACCTAGCATGAGAAACCCTAGGAGGACTTGAATTTTAGGCAGAACCAAGGATGAATCTAAGGAAAAAGGGTGTGGAGATTAAGAATATGCAAAGGGAATTAACAAAAAATAATTAGATTTTAAGATGCAATTTCTAGGGTTTCAATTGCATCTTGTAAAATCTGACTTTGTATGATGATTCTCAGGCCTAAATAAGAGTTTAATTGAGTTTCCAAGATCCCTAGGAGGTTCCCCATATGCTTCTCCCCTTGAGAAAATAAAGAAAGCTTCAAAGAGGCCAAAAATGCTCCTTGTCTCAGCCTAAGTAGGTTAGGGTAGCTAGGGAGAGTTTTAAATTTTTCTAAACCTATTTTTTAGTCATATATGATGAATGAAAATGAGGGGAGGCCTTGGAAAAAATTTAGAACCCATAAAAAGTGAATTGGTGCTTTAGGTTTCATATTATGACCTAAAGAAGTAACATGTAGTTAGGCTCCTTGTTTTAATTGTATGATAACTCTAAGAGGCCTAAAAGGAGTCAAGAATTATATTTGAAAGGAAAGCATGGAGCCTAGAATTTCTTTGAGGAGTGTTGCTTCATTAGATTCAATTATGGAACCATAATGAGGTTATAAACCAACCTAGTGTCTAAGAAAATTGTATAACCTTAGAATTGAGTTTATGAACCTAATTGGCTTCCATAAATTGTGTCTAGGCCAAGAGAAAGCATCTCTACACTTTTGTGTGTATGTGGCCAAAAAAGGGAGCATTCTTTCAAAGGGAAAAGTGTGTGATTGTGTGCAAGGTATCTCTCTCCTCCTTCTCTCATACATGGATGTATGTTTAGCTTGTCTTAGAATGTGTATATGTGTATTTTCAAGCCGTGAAAAGTATGCTAGCATGATTTTCTATGCCATGATTTCATGATGACATATTATGTTTCAAAATGATGTTATGATATTTGTTTGAGTTTGCTTAAGTATGGAGAGGCCAAGAACTCTTAACTATGGTGAGGATGAGCCAAGAACCCATAAGATTAGTTGAGACAAAGCAAAGAGTCTCCCAAAAGCAAAGTGGGCTCCCAAGAGCATGGTTGAGTCCAAGAATCTCTTAAAGAATGGGTGGGGCAAGTCCAAAATCCATGAGAAAAAGGGTGAGGCCAATCTTTCCACTTGGCAAGCTTTTGAATGTCTTGTATGACTTATTCACATGCCAAGCTTGCATTTTGAATGTTCATGACATCTATTATATTCATGCATGCATTTTTCAAGACTTGCTTTGGATCCATTTTGTATGATTGAATGGGAGATGAGCTATTGGGATTCTTTGAATCTCATTCCCTCCTCTTTAATGATCTAATATGCTAGGTGGACTAAGTGGACAAGGTAATGGAAGCCAACCACCTTGAAGAAGAGAGCTTGATAACATAATGCATGGTTTTTAGTCTTTAAAGCCATATTCATGTCAAATGATGTAACCTATGCTTGTATATGCTCTATGACCTTTGGAACATATGTAATTATGACAATGTATGATGTAGAAATGAAAGAATGTGTTATGTGAATGATAGAATGTAAATTGAATATGTATGGACAATGTAACTTCATGAATGGCATTATGGAATTATGCATATGTGTGGATGAAATGGCCAAAATGAGATGCATGGAGTTTGAGACCATTTAGGCTGCCTACACTAGTCCTAATTATGCTTTTAGACTTGCCCAAGAGGTGCCAAACCCCAAGGAAAGCCATTTGGACAATTTGATATCCCATATGGCAAAAACTTACCAATTTAGAACCCTATATCACTTTTTGTCCAAATGAGCTCTTCTTGATCTGAGATTTGGCATGCAATTAGAGTTTGTTGAGAGCTTTTTGGGAAGCCAAAGAACATAATTTTTAGGGGTCTACAGAATATTTGATGAATTTTCAAAATTGACAAATGTTTTGGTTTTGGTCATATCACTGTTCACTCAGATCCGAAAATGAAATCTATCACACAGGCTCAAATAATGTCCAATTGCCATGAAATTTTATATAGAAAAACTAGACATTTCCAGTGACTTGTGCTAACTAGAAGCACCTCATTTGGAGGTCTAGAGAAGGAGATATGAATTTTTGAAAATTTGGCCCAGTATTGGTATCATTTGTATAAATTGGATTTTTGTGAAATTAATTGGATATTTTTAAAGTTTGCTGCAGACATCTGTGATAGCACCAGTGCATAGTTTGACCTCTAGACCTTTTCGAATGTCAAACATCCTCTGTGTTAGATGTTATGGTCTAGACATATTTTTAGTATGAAGTAGACATCCATAGCTTTTTAGAATGGCCAAGAATGCATGATTTCAATGTTTCTAGAATTAGTTATGATTTTTCAAAGCTATGGTAGAATTGAGCCAAATCTGGCCAAAAATGGATATGAATATTTTATGCTTCCCTTCATGATTCTTTAGGTGTAGGCCACTTTTGGTGATGCAAATGAGTTGTATTCATGTAATTAAATATGAGAATGTGTTGTATGAGCTCACACGATCCACATGACACTGAACGAATTTTTATACATGATGCAACGTAAATATTCATTATTTTTATTGCCTTTTTCATTGGAAACTCATATGATTCATGGAATTGAGTTAATTAAAGGCATGAGATGAGCTAGAAATTATGGTGTTACATTTATTAGTATCAAAGCAAAGGTTTAGGCTCTTGATGTGGGTTGTGGCTTGTGTTTATGAGTTGCCTAGGCGCGTATGAGCTATGTTATGGATGAATTGAATGTGTTTGATGGTGGAAGTGTTCTCTTTTTTGTTAAAGTTTGTTATGATGTTTCAACAAAATGGTGAACACAAAGAGAGGTCGACCCTCTAGAGCAGCTCGTGCTGATGAAGCTAGGCCTAGTGATCCAGTTGCTGGAGCCTTACAGTCTATCATGGCTTGCCTGGATCAACAGCAGGCCATAATTATGCAGTTATAGGAACGGCTTGCTGAGAGAGATAGCCAGGGCCCTACACCTACTCCTCCTCAGTCACCTCTACACTTAGATCATCCCAAGCATTCAGGGGCAACTCATCCAGATCCACAGCCACACATGTAGGCGGTTGCCCCTATTCCACTTGTTTAGACACCTCCTGCACAGCAGCAGCCCTTGACCAGAAAAATCATTACCCAGTTCAGAAAATTCGGGCCTCCCACCTTTGATGGTGAGATGAACTCAAATAAAGCTGAGGCCTGGATTATGCAATTAGAAAAGATATTCGAGGTGATGGAATGCACGTCTGAGCATAAAGCCAAGATGGCCTTCCAGCCACAGAAAGAAGTAGATTATTGGTGCAAAGGCACCAAGCCTATTCTGAGGGCTAGGAACTCCTCAATTACATGGGAGGCATTCCTTCATGTATTTCATGAGAAATACTTCCCTAGCTCGATAGAGATGAGAAAGAATCAGAATTCATCCTTTTTAAGCAGACTAAGGGGATGTTCATGGACCAATATGTGGCAAAGCTTGTAAAGCTCTCTCGATAATCCTCTTATTTACAAAGGCATGATGATGAGAGATGGAGAGCAGACAGATTAGAGAAAGGCCTGCTTCCTGAGATCAGAGACAAGATAGTGCCATAAAGAATTAGGCACTTTAACACCTTAGTTGAGGTTTACAGAGTGACAAACGAATCTCAAGATGATGCAGCCTACTTCCAGTGCTAGACCACCCCTCTCTGAGCTTAAGAGACCTAGAGAAGGATCACAGGCTATAATGACTAGCCAGAGAGGTGGCAGAGGCCAATGGGGCCGAAAGGGAAAGAGACGGAGGACTCAGTCTAGTAGAGGCAGTTTCACACCTATCACATGTCCCCAGTGTGGCAGAAACCATGGCACCAGACCATGCTATGTGAGGCAGAATGTGTGTTTCAGGTGTGGTAGGCCAGGACATATGGCTAAAGATTGCACACAGGCTCCTCCACTGATTCCATAGCAAAGGGAGATGGCTCTTCCTCTCAGACCTCAGACCAGGGAAGAGTCTTTTCCCTTTCACAGTAAGAGCTAGCCGGTCCCCGAATCTGATTCAAGGTACTATTAGAATAAATGATTTTTCTGTAACTGCATTATTTGATTTTGGTGCTAGTCATTCTTTTATATCATATGACTGTGCTAGGAGGTTGGGTCTGAGTATGCATACATTGCCATATGATTTGCATGTATCTACCCCCACAGGAAACCAAGCCATTACCTCCCATGCTTGTTTGAATTGTGTGATCCAGTTTAATCATTGCCTTACCACCCTTATTTTGATTTGTATGCACCTTATTGATATTGATGTGATTATTGGCATGAATTGGATGTCTGCAAATAACACCACACTAGATTGTAGCCATAGATATATTACTTTACTTGAGTGTGGAACTGTGCCTAGTATGAAGACTGAGTTATCTGTTATGACCACCTCCCAGGCTGAGAGATCTCTAGGGTATGGTTATCAGGGGTATCTAGTTTTCTTTTCATTCTAGGTTAAGGTAGGAGAGGATATAGATGAGATTCCCGTAGTGAGGGAGTTCCTTGAAGTATTCCCTAAAGAAATTAGCGGACTTCCCCTAGAGAGAGAGGTAGAGTTTCCTATAGACATTGTACCTGAGGCAGGTCTAGTGTCTAAGGCCTTATATAGGATAGCTCCTACGGAACTAGCTGAGCTTAAAAAATAGATAGAAGAGCTTTTAGAGAAGGGTTTTATTAGACCCTGTGTTTTGCCTGGGGAGCTCTAGTCCTATTCGTAAAGAAGAAAGACGGGAGCCTTAGGCTATGTATAGATTACTGGGAACTCAATAAGATCAGCATTAAGAATAAGTACCCTCTCCCTCGCATAGATGACCTCCTAGATCAGTTAGTAAGAGCATTAGTATTTTCTAAAATAGACCTCAGGTTAGGATACCATCAACTTAGAATAAAGGCTAAGGATATTCCTAAGACAGCTTTTAGAACTAGATATGGGCACTATAAATTTTTAATTATGCCCTTCGGGTTAACGAATGCACCCGTAGTATTTATGGATTACATGAATAGAGTTTTTAGGCCATATTTAAATAGATTCGTAGTTGTCTTCATAGATGACATCCTCATCTACTCAAAAAGTAGAGAGGAACATGAGCAACATTTGAGATTAGCTTTAGAGACCTTGAGAGAGAGACAGTTATATGCTAAACTTAGTAAATATGAGTTCTGGCTCACTAAAGTTCAATTTCTAGGTCATGTGATCTCCCAAGCAGGGGTTGCAGTAGATCTTCATAAGATAGAGGCAGTGTTACAGTGGAAGAGACCTAGGACAGTGACAGAGATCAAGAGCTTCCTAGGTTTAACAAGTTATTATAGGAGGTTCATTCAAGGCTTTTCTCAGATAGCGATGCCACTGACCTGGCTTACTAGAAAGAATGTGCCATTTATGTGGAATGAGAAATGTGAGAGTAGTTTTCAGGAATTGAAGCACAAGTTAACCATAGCCCTAATTTTATTACTCCCTGACCCTAGAGAAACTTTTATAGTCTACAACAATGCCTCAAAGAAAGGGTTAGGATGTGTGCTTATGCAGAAAGGCCGAGTGGTAGCTTATGCTTCTAGACAGTTAAAACCTTACAAGGAAAATTATCTCACACACGACCTAGAGTTAGCTGTAGTGGTATTTGCTTTGAAAATATGGAGACACTACCTATATGGGGCAGCTATAGAAATTTACAGTGACCATAAGAGCCTTAAATGTTAATTTAAACAGAAAGAATTGTATATAAGACAACGGAGATGGTTAGAATTTTTGAAAGATTATGATATCACATTGAAATACCATCTCGATAAAGTTAATATGGTAGCTGATGCCCTAAGTAGAAAGTCTATACACATGGCTTGCATGATGATCCGAGAGCAAGAATTAATTGAGAAATTCAGAGATATGAGTCTCTTCTACGAGGTGTATTTAGGTAAACTATTAATGAGTGAAACCTAAATAGAAAATAACTTGAGAGATCAGATAAGAGAGGCCCAGCAGACAGATGACCATAAAAGTAAGGTTAGAGCCCAGATAGCCCAGGGTAGCATTCAAGAGTTCAATATGTCTCCATACAAGGCATAATGAAGCAACTATCAAAATTCATGATCTTGGCTCCATTTTCTTTTTCAATATAAGTCTCTTGACTCCATTTAAACTCCTTGGAGTCATGACAAATTCATTTTAAGGAGCCTAACTATAAGTTACTTCTTTATATCTTATTATGAAGCCTACACCTCCATCTCACAAACCAAGGCTTCTAATTTTTTTTCAAGGTTTCCTTTGATGTTCAATTATCATATATAGTCCCTTCCTAGCTTTAGAATAATTTAAAACACTCCATAGGTGGCTAGACCTCTCTTGGCCGAGACACTAGCATCCTTAGTGCACCCATGGAGTTTGCTTCATTCTCTTTAGGGATTTGCCACATAGGAGACTTCTTAGGTGTCTTGAGAACTCATTCATACTCTTAGACAACCTCAATTATCATTGGAAAGTCTCCTACCTATCAAGGTGCAACAAAATCCCTAACTTTGCTAACTTGATTTCTAATGCATCTTAATTGAATTTCTTTTCATATCCTTGTTCTTCATACTCCAAAACCTATGTTTCTTCCTTAGTAGGGTCAAAATTCATCTCCTCTTGGATAGGCTTTGGGCAGACCTAAATCACATGGAGGAAGAGTATGAAAAGAAGCATGAAAGGCTAAGAAATTTACCTTATTTCAAGACTTTTTCAAGAGCCCTTCCCATTGCTTCAAGCTTTTCCTTGAGATTCTAAGCTCTCCCCTCTGGACCAATCCCAAAACAACCCTATATGAGTTATAAAAATCATAGGAAGGAAGAGAATAAGGAGAGGAACAACATTTGTGAAGGAAGAACCATAAAAATCCAAGGTTTTCATACATTTTTCCTAAGCTTTCTTCCTTCTTTCTTCTTTATCCTTATGCGTGCTTCACGGCATAACTCTCCTTTGGTTTTGGAGAGAATTAAGTTGGTCAGGAGAAGGAGCAAGGGTGGGACGTGTCTTATAAACTCAAGACTTTTTAAATTTTTCTTTAAAAATCCCATTTATGACCCCTTTTCTTGGCTTTTTTGTTTTAGACTCATTTCAATTCCTTTTTTGAGAACTGTTTTTTTCATCATAAAATTTAGATTTCTTAACTCATAAAATACTTTTGGAATCACTCAAATTAGATCTAAAACCTTCCTGAATGAAAAGGTCAAAGTTCAGGACAATTGTTATTCTAAAATGTAAACCGGAGGGTTTTTAACTGTTATAGGGGTTCCTATGATTTTTAGAACCTCTAAAAACTCCAAAATACTTATTTTTACCATTTAAAAATTTCTCCTTTGAGTTTTCTAAAAAGTGATCAAAATTACTAAAATACCATTACATATTTCTCAAAATTTTCATAGCCTCTCTAGGTTGGGTTTTTGGGCATCTCAAGCTTCATATCCTCTTTATTTAAAGTCTAGATTATTACTATAATTTTGTTTGACCTCAAATCATTCTATTTGAGGAACTCCCTTTATATCTGATGAGTTTTGTATGTTTATGGAGAAACTAGATGTTACATTTCACTCAAATCCAATTTACCCAATGCCATGTGGCAAGAGATATTCATATCTCTAAACTTCTCTATGAGTTCCTATTCTCTAATCATCATGTGGGCTACATGGATGGATTTTCTACTCAAGGCATCTGCCACTACATTGGCTTTACCTGGATAATATTTAAATGTGTAATCATAATCTTTTAAAAATTCTATCCATCTTCTCTATCTCATATTTAGTTCATTATGATCGAATAGGTATTTCAAATTCTTGTGGTCACTATAAATTTCTATTGTAGCATCGACATCATTATAATATTATTTTCCATCCATACAATTCATAAACATCTCAAAACTTCACATGAACCATGAATCAAGGACCAAAATTTACAAATTTCCATGTTTTGCCTTGGGTTCTAAGGTGGTAGAATTTGAGGCAACTTTGAAACATCATAACTAAAGCTAAAAAAATTGAAATCAAGCAAACCATAACCTTTTGGAAAGCTCTAGATGTTAACTTTACACTAAAAATAATTTCCAATCATGAAACTCTCATCTGACCATGTTTGACAATAGAGAAGATGAGGAGGTTAGACTGCCCAGAATTCTAATGTAGCTTACTAATATAAATTTTGGAAATTCATAATTAATTCTAAAAAAATCCAATCTATGTAATCTATACCAACATGGAAAGCTACAAATGTTAATGAGAGGGAAAAATAGTTCTAGATCAATTCAAGAGCATTCAGACTCCAAAATTTGATAGACTAATATTGAAGGTATGACTGGATGTTTAAAATAGAATAGCAACTTCAACAATTCATATCTCCTTCTATAGACATCCAAATTAGGTGGTTCTAATTGGAATAAGCATTGGGAAGGTCTAATTCCTCCCTATAAAATTTTACAGCAATTGGACTTCGTTTGGCTTAGGAGTGATAGAGATTCATTTTAGACTAAATGAACAGTAACATCAACAAAATTTGGTTTTTCAGCCAACTTCAAAAATTTGCCAAAACTTTCATAGACCTCCAAATATTCTATACTTCAGCTTCCCAAAAAGCTCTTGACAAGCTCTAGATGTATGCCAAATCTTAGACCAAAAAGAGCTCATTTGGATAAAAAGTGATGTAGCTCACCAAAATAGTCTCTTTTGCCTCTTACAAGATGTCAACTTTGTCCAAATGGCTTTCTTAATGGTGTGGCTCCTCTTGGGAAAGTTTAAAAGCATAAATAACTTATATAAACTACCCAAGTGATCCTAAATACCATCCATCTTAAATTTTCCATCCAACATCCATAGTTACACATAAGCCATCCAATAGCCAAATTTCATAATTCCATTGATTTAGTGCCACATAAGGTCTATACAATATTCATACATCATTTTACATTTGCTCATAGTCTTACATCTCAAAAATGATATGTACAAGATTACTTTGACATATAGCTATAAAGAGAGCTACAAAATGTTCAAAGCATGGCATCTTAATTTCCTTGGCTTGCATCCTTTGGTTCTTGAACACCACCTAGACATTTTAAGAAGGAAGAGGGAAGGGGAATGAGATTCATGAAATCTCAATAGCTCACACACCAATTCACACACACATTCATGGCATATACACATCAAAGCATATGTATGAAAAGTTTAACAACCATAAAGTATACAAAGTCACAATTTCCATGCCCCCTATTCACATTCAAGCCAAGAACATGCTCTAGGGACTTTTGGTTTTACCTCACCTTATTTCTAGCACTTTTGGATTTGCTTCACTCTTAGGCTAGGGACTTTAGGCATCTCCTCATGTTCATTAAGGGACTTTTAGCATCACCTTACCCTTATGAGCCATTTCCACCATTAAAGGCATTTAAGATAACACATTGGTACCAATGCAATCTCAAGACATCAAGTGGCATGTTCTCAAGTCACAAGAGCACATACAAGCACATAACGACATACATATGCACACAAGAATGCAAGGAGAATGAGATGGAGAGCTACCTTGAATTTATGCAAGCTTTTCTTAGTCTTTCTCCTTCCCTTTTTCTGCCTCACAAACACACCTAGGTGGGTTAGTGTTCTCTTGGCCTAAACACCATAAATAGCACACAATTATGCACTTAAAGCAAGCCAAGACATTAATCTTACTCTTAAGAACACATTTAATTTTACAAATGACATAATGGTTCCATAATTGGGCCCCTTCAAGCAATCTTCACAATTCAAGTTTTAGGCTTCATTCTCTTCCCATTTCTAGACTTCTTGACCTCATTCAAGGTCCTTGGAGCCATCACACATTCATTTGTACTAGCTTAGAATCAAGTTGCTTCACAATGCACCTTTATGGCCACCATTGTCCCATCTTCCAATCCATGGCTCCTAAATTCTTTCCAATGGTTCATCCCATCTTCTAACATCATATGAAGTCCCAAACCAAGGACAGAACAATTTAAAACACTCTCTAACCCTTCCAAGTAGCCTTAGCCGAGACACTCTCTATAAATGGGATTCCTAGAGTTTCAAATTTTTTCTTAATGGGAGAGCCACTTGGGAGGCTTTCTAGAGGTCTTAGGAGCTTAATGGAATATTTAAATGGCCAAGGAAACACACAAACAAAATCAGATTTCACAAAACCCTAAAGGATCCTACACTTTCCTAGCTTGATTTTTATGGCTTTTTCTTGCACTTTCTTGGCATATTCCACTTCCCCATGGCCTAAAACCCCAGTTCCTCTCTTGTTTTTGGATACAACTCCCTCCCTCTCTTGGTTCTAGTTTGGCTGAACTCACACCAAAGGAAAAGCAAGGGAAGAAAGTAACTAGAAACAAGATATACCTTGGATTCAAGCTTGATTTCAAGACTTTTTCTCCCTAGTTTGCTTCCTCTCAAGCAATTCAAACTCTTCCCTTTAGTTTTGGACTCAAAATAGAACCAATCCATTCAAATAAACCATAGAAAGAGAGCTAAAAAGGAGAGGAACAAGATTGGAAGAAGGAGAAGCATGAAATTCCATGAAATTCCTTACCTTTTTCTTGCTTTTCTTCCTCCTTCTCTACTTCTCTTGGTGCTCCTAAGAGAGCTAGCATTTTTCTATTTTTTGGGCAAAGGGAGTCAACCTAAATGGGAGAAGAAAAAGGAGATGAAATGTGTGGAACATTCAAGAAGCTAACTTTTTCAAAAATTCCAATTTCGTCCTTCTATAATGGCAATTTTGTTTTGGCTTCATTTTAACTCCTTTTTGAGACCCATCTTTTCCATTATAAAATTTTCAATTTAATAAAATGCCTTTGGAATCACTCAAGTCGAAGCTAAAACCTTCTTAAACAAATCCGTTAAAGTTCAAGTTCATCACTGTTGAAAAACATACATCAGAGGGGCTTTACTGGTCGCAAGGCTTCCTATGGTTTTCAGGGCCTCTAAGAATCTTGGGCAACTCAAAGTTTCCATTTAAAAAGCCCTCCTGTGAGTTTTTCTAAACGTTGCACATATTTACAAAAATGACATTACGTTTCATCAGTTTTTATCACAATTTCGTTTCACCATTCTAACTCTGTTTTTCTTTTTATCTGAGCATGGAATTATTATTTTTAGGAGCCTAGGACACTACCCAATTTTTTTGGGACATTTTCTATCTCATTCCAATAGACTTACTTTTATATGGCTCATTCATCATTTTAGGGAAATTACGTTCATTACACCGCTACTCTGCCCCGCTGCATCAACACACATCCTAACCCTTTTCTTAAGGCATCACTATAAACTATAAATAGTTCACTAAATCAGGGATGATCAGTATAGGGGTAGTGTGTAATGGCTGGTTTTTGTAAAAATGATGAAAATAAATACGTTTTAAGAGTAAGTTCTCAAAAATGAATTGGTTAAGGTCCAAAAAAATTAGAATAATGATCTAGACATTAATTAATGAAAATAAGAGACCAGAGGTTAGCAGAAAGTGAAACTAAAATAACCAGACAGTATTTAATGAAATAGTTACATAACATAATGGCATTTTTGTAATTTTGAACAATTTTTACAATACTCACAAGAACGCTTTTTAAATGAAAATTTTGAGCTTTTTAGGGTTCTCAAGAGGTCTTAAAAATCATGAGAATCCCCGAGATAGTTAAAGCCCTTCAATGTATGTTTTTTAATGATAGTTAACCCAAACTTTGACCCTTTCGTTCGAGAAGGTTTTAACTCCAAATTGAGTGATTCCAAAGGCATTTTATAATTTATAAATCCTAAATTTTATAATAGAAAAGACAATTCTAAAAAAGGAGCTAAAACAAACTAGAAACAAAAATGCCAAAAATATGAGACAATGGGAATTTTTAATGAACAATTTTAATCCTCCTCCTTATATATGATGCGTCCTCTTTCTCTCCCTCACTTGACCGACTTTATTTCTACCCAAGAACAGAAGTGAGACTAAGGGAAAGAGGCATATAAGAGAAGGGAAGAGGAAGAGGAAAAACAAGGCAAGAAAGGTATAAAATTCATGGATTTTCTTAGTTTGTCCTTTAGTAAACTTAATTTCCTCCTTTTTCCTATAGTTTTATTGAAGTTTTTGGTGCTGTTTTGAGGTCAGACTAGAGGGGAGGAGTTTGAGTTTGAAGAAGGGAGTCCAAGCAAAAGAAGAAGCATCCAAAGGAAGCTAGGAAATCAATGTAGTTTGGTTGTCTTCAAGCTTGCTCTTCCTTGTTCTTCTTTTTGTGTGTTTCGCCCTATGTATGGACAGCCAAGAGGGATTGAATTTTGAACCAAACCAAGGATGAATCTTAGGAATTAGAGTGTGGGAAGTAAGAATATGCAAAGAAAACAAAGAAAAAAATCATGATTTTTTAAAATGCATAACCTAGGGTTTTAGTAGCACCTTGGTGTGTAGGATGATTTATAGCCATAATTTAAGGTGTCTAAGAGTTCATATGAATTCCTAAGACATCAAGGAAGCCTCCCACATACTTCTCCCATCAAAGAAATCAAAACAACTCTATTGGTGTCCAAAGGAGGCATAATCTCGACCAAGAAGAGATGTGACACCTAGGGAGTGTTTCAATTTCTTCCAAACTTAGTTTTGCATCATATGTGATGGGAAAGTATGAGAGGAAGCCTTGAAAAAAATTTAGGAAGCCTAGGAAGTGAGATGGAGGTATAGGTTCCATATTGTGACTTAATGAAGCAACATGTAGCTAGGCTCCTCAAATTGATTGCGTGATGGCTCCAAGAGGCCTTAATGGAGTCAAGAACCATAAATGGAAGGAAAGAATGGAGCCAAGATCTTGTATTCTTAGTGTTGCTTCATTGGGTGCATTATGGAACCATAATTGAACTTTAGAAGCAATCTAGCTTTTTAAGTGCATGTATAGCTTTAGAAATTGTTCCAAAAGTGTAATTGGCTTCCATGTGATACGTCTAGGCCAAAAGAATAAAGCTCCACCTCTTTGTGGGTCTTTGGTCGAGGGAGAGGAAGCATTTCCAAGGAAGAAAGTGTGTTCTTGTGTACAAGGTAGCTCTCTCTCCTTTCTCTCATGCATCTTTGGATGTTTTCTTGTCTTTGAATGTGAGTGTGTGTGTTTAAGCCATGAAAGATGTTTCTAGCATGTATTTATATGACATGGTACCATGATGCTTTGCTTATGCACTTGAATGATGTTTTTATGAACATGAATGGCTTACTTGAGTGTGGTGAAGCCAAAAGTCCCTTAGGTAGGGTGAGGATGAGCCAAAAGTCCCTAAGAATGGGTAAGACAAAGCCAAAAGTCTCTAAAAGAGTGAGGCTTAGTCAAAAGTTCCTTGAGAAAATAGGTGAGGCAAGTCTAAAAGCCCAAATAGAATGGGTGAGACTAAACCATTGTCTTAGCAAGACTATGTATGTCATATGTGACTTCTTGAATGTGAAACATGTTCCATGTATGTTTATGAATTTCAAGATAGCCATGCATGCATTTTTAGATTTGAAATTCCGTCTTTTATGTATGGTTGAAAGGGAGAAGGGCTATTGGGATTCCTAGAATTTCACTTTTCTCTCCCCATTGCCTAAAATATCTAGGTGGACCAAGTGAGCAAGCAAATGGAAGCCACTAAGTTGAAAGATGAGAGAATGATAATGAAATGTGTTATTTTACTCTTTTATAACTATTTTGTTGTCACAAGATGTAATTTAATGATTTATATGATGTATAACCTTTTGAACATGTGTAATTATATGGATACTTATATATATATGAGAATTGATACCATTTGAATGATAAAGCAAGTTTTTGACAATGAATGGCAAGAATTGCTTATGTATATCATCAAGTGGGAGAGTGAATTTGTGAGATCTGGGTTTGTGGACCTTTGATACATGTTTAATAGGCTATTTGGACACTTTCTCACATGCTCAAATGGTCCTAAAAAAGCTAGAAGCTAAATGGCACCATTTGTGACCCTTTAAGAAGCCAAATTGTGACATTTTGGAACCCTATAGTACAAATTGACCAAATGGACAAAATTCATTATGAACATTAGCATGCATATAGATCTCATCTAGATATTTTTTGGAAGCTAAATACCAAATTACTTGGAGCTCTGTAGAATTAATTATGAATTTTCAAAGTCGCTAAAAAGCTGTTAAACTAATATGGTTACTGTTCATACAGTCAATTTCTTGTCCTATATCATTCAAGAGCCAATGGTGTCTAATGCTCATGAAATGTTACAAGAACAATCTAGACAGGATAAGCTTTCTATGGCCACTGAAATCACCTTAATTGAATGTCTGAGTAGAGAGATATAAATTTGTGAAGTTTGGAGTCAGTACCAGTAATGCAACAGTACCTTTGGTACTATTCCATCCATTTCCAGTAGCTAAACATTCCTATTTTGGTCTAGACTTATTTTTAGCATAATTTAACATCTGTAGCTTTCTATAATGGTATAGTGTACTTGATTTTGATTTTTCTAGTTTTAGTTATGATTTTTCAAAATTGGTACTAGAAATCTGATAGCAGAACTCGAGGCTGATTGTGTTGTTGTGTGTATACATGCTCCAAACTTGGGATTCTTATGGAATTTTGAGATGGTTTTGAGTTGTATGAATATATTTTAATTGAAGAATGATATGAATGATTTAATGTCATCCATAGGATGCAAAATGAAAAATTTATGTACTACGAAATGCAAAATATTCCATTATTTTAATTGAGTTTTTCTTGCAAATTGTTATCCTAAGGGAATCTAACTAGAAATGAGATGGAGGAAGGCTAGATGAATATGGTGTTACATAGTGGTCAACTAGAGTTTCAACTCTTAGAAACCCTTTTCACATCTGTCATCCCACATGAAAGGTGTTTCTTTCCTAGTCAGTCTCGTCAATGGTAAGGCAATTTGAGAAAAATCCTAAATAAATCGTCTATAGTATCTTGCCAAACCTAGAAAACTCCTAATATCGATGATGGTTCTAGGTCTATCCTATTATAATATGGCTTTTATTTTATGGGGATCAACTACAATCCCCTCCTGTTGTCACACCATACTTTGTTAGATTCTATATTTTCATATTCAAGGTAACTTTCATGCATACCAAGGAGAAACCAAGAAAAGAGAATAAAAATATTATATTTTCTTGCGTTGCATAGCATTTTAAAAATTCAATTTTCACTTTGTGGATTCTGAGAACTCACTAACCACATTCTTTATTTATTTGCCATTTATATCCCAAAACTTTGCATAAACCACGGATCAAGAGCTAAAAACAAAAAATATTCACATTTTGCCTTAGGTCAAAATTTCAATTTTTTGCTAGTAACTTTGGAAAATCATAACTAAATCTAAAAAAATTGAAATCAAGTAACCCATATCTTTCTACAAAGCCCTAAATGTTAAAGTTACAGTAAAAATAATTTCAAGCCATGAAAACCTCATCTGGACCATTTTTAACAACAAAAAAGGGGCAAAGGTCAGACTGCCCAGTGCTACTGATATAGCTTACTAATATGAATTTTAAAAATACACAATTAATTCCACAAAAATCCAATCTATGCAAAATATACCAATTTAGAAAGCTACAGATGTTAAATAGAGGAAAAAATAGTTCTAGATTCATCTAAGAACATTCAGACCCTAAAAATTGACAGAATAATAATGGAGGTCTAATTATGCACCTAGAATAGAATAGAAATTTCAAAAATGCATATCTCCCACTTTAGACATCCAAATGAGGTGGTTCTAGTTGGTAAAGGTCACTGGGAAAGTCTAATTTCTTCTTGTAAAATTTCACAATAATTAAAAATCATTTGCCCCATAAATAATAGAGATCTATCTTTGGACCATATGAACAGTACCAGTGCCAAAATCAAAAAAAATTTCAACTTCAAAAATTGCCAAAAATTTTGTAGACCTCCAAATATTATACAGTTTAGCTTTCTAAAAATATCTCAATAACATCTATATGCATGCCAAATTTTAGACCAAGAAAAGCTTATTTGAACAAAATGTGCTACAACTCACCAAATTGGTCAAGTTTGGCTCTCATAATGCACCAACTTGGTCCAAATAACTTCCTTTGTGTTTTGGCACTTCTTGGACAAGTTTAAAAATACAAACACAACTTATATGTACTGCCCAAGTGGTTTCAAACATCATGCATATCATTTTAACCATTTTACATCCAATAATACACCAATAATCATAAGCCATACAATGTACAAATCTCACATTTGCATTACTTTGATGCTAATTATAGTTTTTACAACATTCATACATGATTTTACATTTGCTCAAGTGTTCACAACTCAAAAATAATATGTACATGTCTACTTTGCCATTCAATTACAAACAAAACAACTTAATTGTCAAAGTGTAGCTTCTCAACTCCCTTGAGTACCACCTAGACATATTAAGATGAAGGAGGGAAGGGGAGTGAGATTCATGGAATCTCAATAGCTCACACACCCATTCACACACACATTCATGGCATAAAGACATCAAGGGCACAAGTATGGAAGATGGATCAATCATAAACATATAAAACCACATTTCCATGCCACAATTTCACATCAAATTCAAGCATGAGCTCAAGGGACTTTTGGTTTTGCCTCACCCCATTTCTAGGACTTTTAGATTAGCCTCACTCTTGGTCTAGGAACTTTTGACTTGGCCTCACTCATCCAAGAGACTTTTGGCCTTATCTCACCCATGCCTTGAGACTTTTGGCATCTCCTCACCTTCATTAAGGCACTTTTGGCATTACTTCACCCTTATGAGCAATTTTTCACAATCAATAACATTCAAGACTACCCATTGGTACCAGTGCAATCTCAAAACATCAAGTAGCATGTTCTTAAATCATAAAAGCACACACATACACACAATGACATATACATAACCAAGAATGCAAAGAGAATGAGGTGGAGAGCTACCTTAGTTTTTATGCAAGCTTTACTTGGTCTTTTTCCTTCCCCTTTTCTGTTCCACAAGCACAATGAGGTAGGTTGGGATTCTCTTCGCCTAAACATTATAAATAACATACAATTATACTCTTGAAGTAAACCAAGATATTAAATTCATTCTTAAGAGCATACTTGGTTCCATAAGTCACATAATGGTTCCATAAATGGCCTATTGAAGCAACCCTCACAATTCAAGTTCTTGGCTCCATTTTCTTCTCATTTCTAGGCCTCTTGGTCTCATTCAAGGTCTTTGGATCCATTACACATTCACTTACACAAGCTTAAACACATGTTGCTTCATAAGGCTCCATTATGGAAACCATTATCTCATCTCCCAAACCATGGCTTCTAAATTTTTTCTAAGGATTCCTTCAACCTTCTACCATCATACGAAGTCCCAAATCAAGGCTAGAACAAATTAAAACACTCCCTAACCTAGCTATCTAGTCTTGGCCAAACCATACACCTTAGGAAGAGTTCATGGAGCTTTTGATTCTTCCTTGATAGGAGAGTCACTTGGGAGGCTTCCTAGAGGTCTTAGGAGCTCAATTGAACACTTACATATGCAAGGGAATTCAAGAATCAAAATAGATTTTACAAACCCTTCAAGAGTTCTACACTTTGCAAACTTGAAATCTATTAGTTTTTCTTGTAATTTCTTAGCATATTCTACTTCTCTATGGTCTAAAACCCAAGTTTCTCTCTTATTCTTGGATAGAAAATCATTCCCCCATATGGTTCTAGTTTGGGCCGAAATATACACAAAGAAAGAGCAAGAAGAAGAAGCAAGTTACTAAGACATCTACCTCGGATTCAAGCTTGTTTTCAATAACACTTCTTCTTGGTTAGCTTCTC
The DNA here is from genome assembly GCA_026724425.1 of Erythrophleum ivorense. Taxonomy (NCBI): domain Eukaryota; kingdom Viridiplantae; phylum Streptophyta; class Magnoliopsida; order Fabales; family Fabaceae; genus Erythrophleum; species Erythrophleum ivorense. The sequence goes on from JAIUCV010000014.1 coordinate 10,413,190, forward strand.
CTCCAAATTTGCCCCCCTTAAATCTGGACTCAAAACAAAACCAAAGATCCTAACAAAACCATAGAAAAAAAGCTTGGAAGGGGAAGAACAAAGTTGGAAGAGGAAGAAGCATGAAAATCGTTGAATTTGCCTACCTTTTTCTTTGTTTTCTTTCTCCTTTCTCTCCTATTCTTGTGCGCCAAAGATGCTGCTTCTCTTTTCTATTTTTGGGTAGAGGAAGGTTGGCCTAAAGAAGATGGGAGAAGGGGTGTGAATTATTTGGAAGCTTTAAGAACATTTCATTTACAAAAATTCCAATTTTGCCCTTTTATTGTGGCATTTTCATTTTAGCTTCATTTGAATTCCTTTTTGAGAATCATCTTTTCCATCATAAAAATTAGGTTCCCAAATTAATAAAATGCCTTTGGAATCACTCAATTTGGAGCTAAAACCTTTCCGAATGAATCCGTCAAAGTTCAAGCTCACCGTTATTGAAAAATGTACACTGGAGAGGCTTTAACTATCCTGGGGCTTCTCATAGTTTTTAAGGCCTCTAAGAACCCTAAGAAACTTAAATTTTTCATTTAAAAATCTCTACTATGAGTTTTTCAAAAAATTACGCATAAATGTTTTGTCAATTTTTGTTACAATTTTACTTCACCATCCTAGCTCCCTTTTTATTACTATCTGAGCCTGGGATTATTATTTCTAGGAGCCTAGGACACTACCAAAATATTTTGGGATATTATCTAGCTCATTTTAGGGGACTTGCTTTTATACAGCTTATTTCATCATTTTATAGAATTTACCGTTCGTTACACCTATGAAATCACATGACCTAGAAATCTCAAATCAGTTAGCCAAAACTTACATTTGCTAAGTTTGGAATACAATGTAACACCATAATTCTCTAGCTCATTTGACATCATCTAGGTTCACTTCAATCAATTACATAGAATTCTCAAGAAAATCCCTTAAAAATATTCAATTTAATTGCGTTGCATCGTGTATAAATTTTTCATTCGGTGTCTCGTGGATCATATGAAGTAATTTATATCGTTCTCATATTTAATTACACAAATGCAACTTATAACCATCTCAAGAAATGGCCTAGAACTCGAGCAAATGAAGTGCATGCATGAAAACAAAGTGTGCAACCTTGGACTGAAATTCTAGATTACTATCATGAACTTTGAAAAATCATAACTAATTCTAGAAAAATCAAACCTAAGTAACTATACCATTCTAAAAATTTACAGATATCTAATTTATACTAAAAATAATTCTAAACCACAATAAGGATATCTACCCATCGAAAATTGATGGAATAGTAACAAAGGTCACTGTCACTACTAGTACTATCCTCCAACTTCAAAAATTCGTATCTCCCTGCTCAGATGTCCAATTAGGGTGTTTTTAGTGGCCATGGAAAGCTTATCATGTCTAGTTTATGGTTGTAAAATTTATAAGCATTTGACACTATTTGGCCCTCAAATGCATAGCCTAAGGAACTAACCATATGAACAGTGTTTGCATCAGAAGAATAAAAAAATGCCTATTTTGAAAAATCATAATTAATTTCACAGAGCTCCAAATAAACTATTCTTTAGCCTACCAAAAAAATCTAGATGACATCTATATGTATGCCAAATTTCATGGGCAAATTTGTTCATTTGGTCAAATCTTGACATTGGGTTGTAAAATGGCTCATTTTGTGTCATCAAAGGGATCCAAATGGTCCATAATTGCTTTTATGACAACCATGGCCAATGTGGGAAGAAAAAAGCACCAAAAATGGTCTACTAAACTTGTCTCAAAGGTGCACAAACCCAGATTTCTCAATCTCACTCATCCACCCCAAGTTATACACAAGAATGTACATGTTAGTTTTTTGCCATTCCATACCCAAATCATGTTATTTCATACATATGGCATGAAATCTCATATATACATCATACATTTACATATTTACATATGTTATTAAGGTCATACAACATATACAATAAAGGATTACATCATGTGCTACTCATATGGCTACAATTTGGCATTTTCACACACTTGGTTGTCAATCTTCATTCTCTAGCTTGGTGGCTTCCATTCCTTAGCTCACTTGGTCCACTTAAACATGTGGGGAGGAAGGAATGAGATTTTAGGAATCCCAATAGCTCTTCTCCCTTCAATCACACATAAAGAATGCAAATCCATGTCTAAAAAATGCATGCATAAACATCATGAAGCATGTAACCATTCAAGAAGCATTCTTGGCATTCAGGAAGTGAAACAAAACATACATAGGCTTGCCAAGTAAGTGGATTAGCCTCACCTATTCTCTTCAAGAATTTTGGACTTGCCTCACCCTTTTCTTAAAGGCTTTGAACTAAGCCTTACTCTTGGGAGACTCTAAGCTTTGTCTCAACCATTCTTGAGGGTTTTTTGGCTCATCCTCACTATGTCTAGAGGGTTCTTGGCTTCACACACTCAAGCAAACCAAAGTAAGTTCACAAGGTATCATTTGAAAACATAATATAACATCATGATACCATGGCATCTAGATACATACTAAAACACTTTTTTATGCTTAAAACATATATACACACATTCAAAGACAAGATAACATTGCTTATGCATAAGAGAAAGAAGAGAGAGTTATCCTCTTAAATTTGATTACTCTTCTTGGCCACACACACACACAAAAAGGTGAGACTTGTTTCTCTTGGCCTAGACACATCATATGGAAGCCAATTATACTCTTGAATCGAATTCTAAAGCCATACATTTATTAGAAGAGCTAGGTAGTTCATATGACTCCTTTATGGTTCCATAATGCACTTAATGAAACAACCCTATGGAAACATGATCTTTGCTCCATTCTTTTCATTCATTTATGATTATTGACTTCTTTTAAGTCTCTTGGAGTCATCACACCATTAAATTAAAGAGTCTAGCTAAGTGTTGCTTCTTTAAGCCATAATATGGAACCTATGATACCATCTCACTATCCATGGCATCTAAAATTTTTCCAAGGCTTCCTCTCATCCTCTTCCATCAAATACAACTTAAAAATAAGCTTGGAACAAATTAAAACTACCCCTAGGTGCTCCAACCTCTCTAGGCTGTAACTATGGAGCATGTGAACACCAAGTGAGTTTGCTTTATTTTCTCAATGGAAGATGCGAATGAGGAGCCTTCTAGGGATCTTAGAAGCTCATCCAAACACTTATTAAGGCCTAGGAACTATTTTATCAAATCAAATTTTTGGTGGAGCACTTGAAACCATGACTTTACAATCTTGAAATCTATTGGCTATTTGATTATTTCCTTTGCATATTCTTATTTTGCTCCCTCATTTTCCTAAGATTCATCCTTGGTTTAACTAGAATTCTAACCCCTATTGGCTGGTCTTACCTAGGGCAAAATGTGTAACACCATAATTTCTAGCTCATCTTATGCCTTTAAATGACTCAATTTCATGAATCATAAAGTTTCTAATGAAAAAGGCAATAAAAATATTGATTGTTTTTGCGTTGTGTTGTATATAAAAACTCCATTCGGTGTCACATGGACTGAATGAGCCCATACACCACATTATTATATTTAATTACATGAATACAACTCATTTTCATCATAAAAAGTGGCCTACTTCTTAAGGAACTCGAAGGAATGCATGAAATATACATATTTAATTTTGGCCAGCTTTGTCCTCATTTCTGTCACAACTTTGAAAAATCATAACTAAATTTAGAAAAATTAAAATAATGTATTGTTGGCCATTCTAGAAAGCAACAGATGTCTATTTCATATTAAAAATATGTCCAGACCATAACATTCAACACAAAGGACATATGACATTTGAAATAGTTTAGAGGTCAAGCTGTCCACTGGTGCTATCACAGATTTCTGTAGCAAACTTCAAAAATGTCCAATTAATTCCACAAATATCCAATCCATGCAAATGATACCAATATGGAAATCAGTGGATGTTAGCTAGAGGAAAAAAATAACTCCAGACTAGTTTAGACATGGCCAGATCTCAAAATTCAATTGAACAATAACTGAGGTCGGGTGCAATTCCTGATACTAGATAGATTCTTTGAAAATTTATATCCCCCTCTCTAGACATCCAAATGAAGTGCTTCTATTTGTCACAAGTCCTTGGAAATGCCTAGTTTCTTTGTATAAAATTTTCGTGGCAATTGGACATCATTTGAGCCCTGTGTGGCAGATTTAATTTTCAGACCAAATGAATAGTGCATCAGACCAAAATAAAAAAATTTGCCAATTTTAAAAATTCATCAAATATTCTGTAGACCTCTGAAAATTTTGTTCTTTATCTTTTCAAAAAGCGCTCAACAAGCTCTAATTGCATGCCAAATCTCAAATCAAGAGGAGCTCATTTGGATGAAAAGTGATATAGGGTTCTAAATTGGTTAATTTTGGCTTTATAAGGTATACCAAAATGTCTAAATGACTTTCCTTGGGGTTTGGTGCCTCTTGGGCAAGTCTAAAAGAATAATTAAGACTTGTGTGATCTGCCCAAATGGTCCCAAACTCCATGCCTCTCATTTTGGCTATGCCACATGCAATTATACACATACTTCCATAATGAAAACTTGCCAATACATAACCAAGATATGCATATTCATACATACAACTTTAAATCTCATTCATACATCACTTATTAACATAATTACACATGTTCAAGAGGTCATAGGTCATATACAATCATAGATAACAACGTTCGCCACCTTGATGGCCTTAAAGAAGCAAATTTCATATATTTCAATGCCATACTCTCATCTCTCAAGTGGTTGGCTTCCATCTCCTTACTCTCTTGGTTCACCTAGCATGTAAGAACATTGGAGAGGAGGGGATGAGATTCAAAGAATCCCAATAACTGAACTCCCATTCAATCATACATAATTGATGCAAACAAGTCTCATAAATGCATGTATGACCATGTTGACATGTGCAAACATTTAAGAGTCATACATAGCATACAAAGGCTTGCTAAACAAGTGGATTAGCCTCACCTAATTTCTTGTGGATATTGGATTTGCCCCACCCATTCTTTAAGATATTCTTGGAATCAACCATGCATTTGGGAGTCCATCTTCCTTTTGGGAGACTCTTTGCTCTGTCTCAACTAATCTTAAGAGTTCTTGGCTCATCCTCACCATAGCTAAGGGTTCTTGGCCTCACCACACTCAAGCAAACCCAAGCACACATCAAAAACATCATATAAGAGCATATTGTAATATCATGGCACCATGGAATTAAATTCATACTAGAACACTTTTCATGGCTTAAAAATGCAAGACAAGCTAAGCATACATCCATGCATGAGAGAAGTTAGAAAGAGCTACCTTTTACACAATTACACACTTTTTCCTTTGAATCTAAGCTCCCCTTTTTGGCCATATACACAAAAAAGTGTGGGGAAGTTTTCTCTTGGCCTAAACACAATTTATGGAAGCCAATTAGGTTCATGAACTCGATTTTAAAGCCATACAATTTGCTTAGACACTAGGTTAGCTTATAACCTCATTATGGTTCCATAATTGTACCTAATGAAGCAACACCCCTTAATTAAATTCTAGGCTCCATTCTTTCTTTTCAAATATGATTCTTGACTCCTTTTAAGCCTCTTGGAGTCATCACATAAGCAAAACCAAGAGCCTAACTACATGTTGCTTCTTTAGGTCTCATTATAGAACATAAAGCACTAACTCACTTTTTATGGTTTCTAAATTTCTCCTAAGGCTTCCTTTCATATTCATTCATTATATACGACTCAAAAATAGGCTTAAAAAAATTTAAAACTCTTCCTAGCTACACAAACTCCTTTAGGTCGAGGCTATAGAAGAAATGTGGCTTTTTGGAGTTTGCCTTGTTTTCTCAAGGGAGGATGCATATGGTGAGCCTCTTAGGGATCTTGGGAGCTCATTTAAACTCTTATTTATGTCTAGGAATCATCATACAAAATCATATTTTACAAGGTGCACTTGAAACCCTAGGTTTTGCACCTTGAAATTTCATAGCCTTTTCTTGAATTTCTTTGCATATTCTCACTCTCCTCCCTTAAATTCATGGAATTCACCCTTGGTTCCCCTCAAAATTCTAGCCCTCTAGCATCTACATACATGGGGTGAAATATGGAGAAGAAGGGGGGAGGAGTAGCTACCATGGGATGCAAGAGTTAACTTGCTTTCTTATTTTTTCTACTTAAATCTTATGTTTTTTAAGCTCCTCTCTTCAAATCCGAATTTTCCCTTCAATTTCTCCTTTTAAATAGATCCATATACTTCATTATAATCATAGGAAATAAAGGAGAATGAAGGAGAAGAGGTTTGGAAGAGAAAGAGCATGAAAAACTACTAAATTTCCATACCTTCAGCCTTTGATTTCTCCTCCTCTTTGCTTCCCTCTTGTGCGCCACTCTCCCCAGGGTTTTCCTCTAGTTTTGGGCAGAACTTGGTCGTGCAAAATGAAGGGAGAAGAAGGGCGCATCATATATATAGGTGGGAGGAGGTTACACTTTTCAAAAATTCCCATTTTGCCCTTCGTTCTTAGCATTTTCGTTTCTTCTTCATTTTAGCTCCTTTTTTAGAACTGTCTTTTCCATTATGAAATTTAGGTTCCCAATTTAGTAAAATGCCTTTGGAATCACTCAAATCAAAGCTAAAAACTTCTCAAATGAATCCGTCAAAGTTTAGGTACACTGACGTTGGAAAACATCCACCGGAGGGGTTTTAGCTGTCCTGGGGCTTTTCATGGTTTTCAGGGCCTCTGAGAATCCCGAAGAACTTAAAACATTCATTTAAAAAGACTTCCTATGTAAATTCAATAATTGGCTCAAAATTACAAAAATGCCATTACGTTTCATAAGTTTTTTGTAAGAAATTGTTTCTTCATTCTAGCTCTATTTTTCTTTTCATCTGAGCCTGGGATTATCATTTTTAGGAGTCTAGAATGCTTCCCAATTTTTTTGGGACCTTGACTATCTCATTTTGGGGGACTTCCTTTTATATCTGGTGAATTTTGTTTGTTTATGGAGAAATCATATATTATGTTTCTCACGTTTTCTCTAGTTTTCAAAGAACTGGATGTTACAAAATGGAAGGGAAGAAGAATAAGAAGATTCAAACTTAGAAAGTAGTAATTTTCCTTGAATTCTTACTTTCTTTGGCTTGTTCTTCACTTGGTTGGCCTGCTCCCTTGAATTTTGAAATTTCCACCTTTATTCTACCCTCAATACATACCTAACTGCTTCATTAAAACCATAGAAAGGAAGCTTGAGAGGAGAGGAATAAGTTTCAAGAAGGGGAAGCATGCAAATTCTTAAGAATTCTTACCTTTCTTGCCTTGATTTTCTCCCTCTCCCTTCCTTATCTTATGCACCTAAATCTCTTAAGTTTTCTCTGGCTTTTGGGCAAAATAAGTCATGGAAATGATGGGGGGAAGAAACATGAAACTTAAAGAGGTTTCAAAAAGCTTCCACTTTCTTAAAAATTTCAATTTTACCTTTTTTGTCTTGGCATTTTCATTTTAGCTTCGTTTTAGCTCCTTTTTGAGAATCTTCTTTTCTATCATAAAATTTAGGTTCCTAATTTTATAAAATGCCTTTGGAATCACTCAAATTGGAGCTAAAAGCTTCTCGAACAAAAGGGTCAAAGTTTGGATTAACTGATGTTAAAAATCGTACACCAGAGGGGTTTTAACTGCCCTAGGGCTTCCCATGGGTTTTAAGACCTTTGAGAACCCCAGGAACTCAAATTTGCCATTTAAAAAGCCCTTCTATGGGAAATTTAAAATTTATCCAAAATTATGAAAATGCCATTACGTTTCGTTGCATTTCTGTTAAAATTTATCTGGCTATTCTAGCTCCTATTTCAAGGCGCCTCTAGCCTTGAATCACCATTATTTAAGGTCTAAATATTATTTTAATTTTATTGGATCTCAATTCACTCCATCTAGGGGACTTCCTTTTATATCCAGTGAATTTCATACATTTACGGAGAAACTATACATTACGTTTCTCACGTTTTCTATTATTTTTGAGGAATTAGATATTACATACAACCCTTTATCTTTCAAGGTTTCTTTTCAAATGATTTAGAGTATACTAGAATATCATCAATAATGATCACAACAAATTTATCTAAGTTTGGTCTAAATACCCTACTCATAGTCCATAAACACAGCTGGCGCATTCGCCAATCTGATGGTATCACTAAGAACTCATAGTGACCATATCTAGTTCTGGAAGCCATCTTTGAGATGTCTTCAGCTTTGACTCTTAACTGGTGATACACAGATCTAAGATCTATCTTAGAAAATATGGATACCACAGCTAACTAATCTAATAAGTCATCTATTCTAGGGAGAGGATATTTGTTCTTGATGGTAACTTTATTCAACTCTTTGTAATTTATACACAATCTCAAGCTACCATCTTTCTTTTCACAAATAATACAAGAGCTCCCTAAAGTGCACGCTAGAGTGTATAAACCCTTTCTCTAACAGTTCCTCTATTTGCTTTTTCAACTTAACAAGCCTAGTAGGTGCCATCCTATAAGGAGCTTTAGACACTGATTTAGCCCCAGGCACTATATCTGTAGGAAACTCTCTCTCAGGAGGTAGACCAATAAAATCAAAATCTTTAGAGAAAACCTCTGGGAATTTTCTAACTATTGGGATCTCCTCCATCCCTTCCTCTACCTTAGCTCGTATAGAGAAAAAATTAGATTCCGTTGACATCCATATTCTAGGTATCTCTCAGCTTGGGCAGTAGTCAAAAAGGATAACTCAACCCCTATCTTAGGTATGGTCCCACAAGTAAGTAAGGAAAGGATTTTACACTGACAATCAACTATAGCATTATTTGTGGCCATCCAATTCATACCAACAATCAAATCCATGTCATGGAAGGACATACAGATCAAATCAATGGTAGTATGACAATGATTAAATTGTACAGTGATATTCAGGCATGCCTAGGAAGTAACCATATGGCTTCCAATAGGTGTGGTGATAGATAAATCAAAAGGTAAAGTACTAATAGCTATACCCAATTTTCTCATACAATCATAAGATATAAATAGGTGACTAGCACCTGAATCAAACAAAGCAATTATAGGATAACCATTCATTATAAGCATACCTTAGATCAAATTGGGTGATGCACTGGCCTCTTACTGAGTAAGGGCGAACACTTTGCCCTGGGTAGAGGCACTGTATCTGTTGAAAGGCAATTTCTAGCGATGTGCCCTGGCTTCCCACACTTGAAACATGTCACTAGGGATGGTTGGATCCTGCGAGGCTGCACTTTCTTGTCCTTTTGTGACCTTCTATTCCATTGCACCTTGCCTCTTCTCTTGCTACTAGGTCCTACACTAGTACTCTCCTCACATCTCAGTCTTTTCAATTCTGGGGTCCTTCTCTAACTAGCTGAAGTCACTACAGGTAATATGTCTCACAAGTTATTCTTAATTACCTTGTTAATCTCCACAATGGCATTAAAGGTTCTGATCCATTGTGGAGTGGCTCTGTCTTTGATTAGGGACTTCAAGCCAGTTTCAAATTTTTCACATCTCCAGTGTTCATTATCATATCTCTATAGATAGGAAGAATATTGAGACAATTTGATGAATTTGGCCATGTACTGATCTATGGACATCTCATCTATCTGTTTTAACCCTATAAACTTCATCTCTTTCTAATTTCTTACTGAACTGGGGAAGTACTTCTCATAGAATTCCACCAAGAAGTTTTCTTAGTTAATTAGGATTTTCTTGGTTTGCATTAGAGATTTTATGCTACGCCACCCCTCGCCAGCTTCTTTTTCTAGTATGAAAGTGGCGAGCTAAGCTTTCTACACTGAGATACAATCCATCACTGTAAATATTTTCTCTAGCTGCATGACCCATGTCTCTGCTTTATCCATATCCAACTTGTAACACTATATATTTCTAGCTTATTTAATACTACTTCCATGTCTCATATCATGCAATCCATAAGAGAGTAAGAAATATGGCATTAAAATAATGCATTATTTAGCATTGTGTTGCGTTTAAAATTTTCCTTCAAAGTCCCGTGGGCCATATGGACTCATGTATCACATTCTCATATTTAATTACATGGATACAATTCATTTCCATCACTAAAAGTGGCCTACAACTCATGGAAACTAAAAGGAAGCATAAAATACATATATGTATTTTCGGCCAAAATTTTCTCAATTCTGTCACAAATTTTGAAAAATCATAACTAATTCTAGAAAAATTAAAATCATGCATTCTTGGACATTATGGAAAGCTACACATGTCTAATTTATGATAAAAATATGTCAAGCCATGAAATACAACATAGAAGACGTTTGACATTCAAAAAGATCCAGAAATCAGGCTATCCACTAGTACTGTCACAAGATTCTGTAGCAAATTTCAAAAACATCCAATTAATTCTAAAAAATTATAATCCATGCAAATGATACCAATCAAGAAAGATGCAGATGTTAGCTAGAGGGAAAAAATAATTTTAGACCAGTTCAGGCATGCCCAGATCTCGAAACCTAATCAAACAATAAATAAGGTCAGTTGGAGCGCCTGGTACTGGATAGAATTTTTGAAAATTCATATCTCCCTCTCTAGACCTCTAAATGAGGTGCTTCTAGTTGACATAAGTTATTGGGAATATCTCATTTCTTCATATAAAATTTTGTGGCAATTGGACATCATTTGGACCTTGTGTGACAAATTTCATTTTTGGACCTGAGTGAACAATGACATGACCAAAACCAGAATTTTTGCTAATTTTGAAAATTCATCAAATATTCTCTAGACCTCCAAAAATTCTGTTCATTAGCTTCCCAAAAATCTCTCAAACAACTCTAATTGCATGCCAAATATCAAATCAAGAAGAGATCATTTGGACAAAAAGTGACGTAGGGTTCCAATATAGTAAATTTTTTGTCCATACAAGATACAAAAATGTCCAAATGGCTTTCCTTGGGGTTTGGCACCTCTTAGACAAGTCTAAAAGCATAAATAGGACTTGTATGAACTGCCCAAATAGTCCCAAACCTTATGCATCTCAATTTAACTATTTCACTTCTATTTGTACACAATTGCATAATTTCATTCAAGAAGCTAGTTTGCCATAACATACTCATTTTACATTCTAATAGTCACATAATATAATCTCTCATTTATGCATGACATATTATCATAATTACACATGTTCATATCATCCTAGGGCATATACTACTATGGATTACATCAACTGCCATCCATAAGGCTTTAAAGTAACAAAATCTATCCATTTTGATGCCAAGCTCTCATCTATCATGTGGTTGGCTTCCATTCCCTTGGTCTCTAGGTCCACCTAGCATGTTAGATCATTGGAGAGGAGGGGATGAGATTCAAAGAATCCCAATAGCTCATCTTCTATTCAATCATAAATAAAAGATGCAAAACAAGTCTCACAAATGCATGCATGGGCATGTTATCATATGTAAACATTTAAGAAGCATTTTCAACATTTGAGCAAGTCATACATAATATACAAAAGCTTGCCAAGCAAGTTGATTGGCCTCACCCATTTACTTATAGATTTTGAACTTCCCTCACCCATTCTTTAAGAGGTTCTTGGACTCAACCTTACTCTTGGGAGTCAACCTCACTTTTGGCAGACTCTTTACTTTATCTCAATCAATCTTAAGGGTTCTTGGCTTATCCTCACCATGGCTAAGAGTTCTTGGCTTCACCACACTCATGCAAACCAAAGCAAACATCATAACATTATTTAGAAACATAATGCATCACCATGATACCATGGCACATAAAATCATGCTAGAATACTTTTTATGGCTCAAAATACATATACACACATTCAAGATAATGTAGGTACACTTCTATGCATGAGAGAAGGTAGAGAGAGCTACCTTGGATACAAGCACACACTTTTTCTCTTGAATTTTCTCTCCCTTTTTCAGCCTCACACACACAAAGGTGTGGGAATGATTTCTCTTGGCCTAAACACAATTTATGGAAGCCAATTAGGTTTATGGAATTAATTCTAAGGCCACACAACTTACTTATACTCTTAGCTTAACCTATAAACCCCTTTATGGTTCCAAACATGTACCTAGTAAAGTAATACTCATCAAATAAATCTAGGTTCCATTCTTTCCTTCCAAATATGATTCTTGACTCCTTCTAAGCCCCTTGGAGTCATCACATAATTAAAATAAAGAGCCTAACTACATGTTGCTTCTTTAGGTCATATTATGGAACATAAAGTACTAACTCATTCTCTAAGCTTTCTAAATTTTTCTTAAGGCTTCTCCTTATATTCATTCATCATATATGACTCAAAAATGAGCTTAGAAAAATTTAAAACTCTCCCTAGGTATATAAACCTCTCTTTGCCAAACCTATCGAGGAATTTAGGCTTCATGGACTTTGCTTAGTTTTCTTGATGGAGAAAGCACATGGGGAGACTTCTAGGGATCTTAGGAGCTCATTTAAACTCTCATTTAGACATAGGAATCAAGGTATCAAATCAGATTTTACAAGGAACATATGAAATACTAGACTTTGCATCTTGAATTTTCATAGTTATTTGTTAATTCTTTTTGCATATTCTTAATCTCCACACTCTTTTTCCTAAGAATCAACCTTGGTTCTGCCTAAAAACCAAGCCCTCCTAGAACTTCTTGAGTAAGGCAAAATGGGTGGAGAAGAGGAGTGAGGGGTAGCAACCATGGAAGAAGAAATTACCTTATTTTCATAGCTTTTCTCACTTGAATCTTGTCTTCTTCCAGCTCCTCTCTTCAAATCCGAATTTTCTCCTGAATTTCTCCCTTAACACATATTTATAAACTTCATTATAATCATAGGAAAGAAAAGGGAATGGAGAAGGAGAGGTTTGGAAAAGAGGAAGTATAAAAAACCATGAAAATCCATACCTTTCTACCTTGTTTTCTTCCCTCCTTCATCCTTCTCTTGGTGCACCTTATCCTAGGGCTTCTTTCTCTAGTTTAGGGCAGAAACATAATGGGCTAAATGAGGAGGAGAGTGGGGTGCCTCATATATATAGGTGGAGGAACTAAGACTTTTTAAAAATTCTCATTTTGTCCTTTATTCTTGGCATTTTTGTTTCTAATTTGTTTTAGCTTCTTTTTGAGAACCATCTTTTCCATTATGAAATTTAGATTCCTAATTTAATAAAATACCTTTGAAATAACTCAAATCGGAGCTAAACCCTTCCCGAAGAAATCCGTCAAAATTCGGGTACACCGACATTGAAAACATCCACCGGAGAGGATTTAACTGTCCTAGGGCTTCCCATGGTTTTCAGGGCTCCTAAGAACCTTGGAGTACTCAAAACTTTCATTTAAAAAGTCCTCCTATGTGAATTCCAAAATTTGCTCAAAATTACGAAAATATCATTACGTTTCGTAAGTTTTTTGTAAGAAATTGTTTCTTCATTCTAGCTCCGCTTTTCTTTCCGTCTGAACCTGGGATTCTCATTTTTAGGAGTCTAGAATGCTTTTCAAATTTTTCAGGACCTTAACTAATTCATTTTGGGGGACTTCCTTTTGTATCTGATGAGTTTCATTCGTTTACGGAGAAATCGTACGTTATATTTCTCACATTTTCTCTCATTTTCAAATAACTAGATGTTACATTTCTCCCCTCCTTAAATAAATTTCATCCTTAAAATTTGGGGCATGATTTCCTCTTACTCTTTTCTTTTCTGGCTAACTGCTCTTTTCTTTCCCTTCTTCCTAGCTCTATACGTTTTTCTTAGCAATTTCACTTGTTCGAATTTTCTCTTAGCCAGGGAACTTTCATTACTAGCTCTTAATGAGGGCTTTATTGCCACTGTGTATTAGCTAGTTCTTTTTCATAAGGGAAAGAAATTTCTAACTCTGAAGGCCTATCCTGGGAGAGCTTATTAATCATATTTGATTAGTTTCAACCTGTCTATAGGAATTAACATTCTTTTCAGTGGACTCATTTACATATCTTGGGAGGTGACTTATTTTGCATCAAATCTCCTGTATCCTCTCCCAATGGCTTTTCATAAAGTCTCATCTTCTTTTCTGATCATTACAGCCATCAAAGGTTTCTGTCTATATGCTTACTTATTTACATGTATCGTCCATTGTTCATTTCTGCATTCTTTCTTACTAGCTCATCCCATGATTACAATTCACATTTCTTTTTGTCACAGGCCTCATATTGCAACTGCTTACCTAGATTACAGCTCCTTTGAGAAATTTTTACTTTTAATGATCTTAGTTTCTCTGTTTACTATTACATTTGTCTCTGTAGGCCGGGACTCTTTCTCACTTTCTTTGCTCAATTATAGTGGCATTTTATAGTCCCTCATTGCATCACTGATAAGCCTAATATATGTGTCTCATATTGGCATCAAAGAGTGGCTACCACTGACTACTGTCGAGCTCTGATGGGATGCTAGCTATACTCATAGTTTTGCTCATTAGAGACGTACTGTACCACTTACCTAATGTAAAATTGTGCCTGATCCCTTTCTGAATACTTAGACTAGCATGTGGGGATCTTTCCATCCCTCGATCAGGGCAAATGTTTGCTGGGTAGTGGTTCATTTAGCTCTAACTCTGGAAAGATACTTTCTTGCTTTCCTCATCTCATACACTATGCTTAACTCTTAAGAGATATAGTCAATGGTCTAACTGTTAGAGTAAAGCCTTAATATCTATGTGGCAACGGTCTACCAAACTCAAGAGATCTCTAGTCTCTGAGACAAAAGCAAATTGAAACTATACTAGCCTCTGAGACTACTGCTCTGTAAAACTATCTCAGGCTATCATCTCACCAGAAAATCATCATACTGTAACTGGGGGCTTTCTATAACTCTGTGGGATCTATTGTGACCTCTGGGTCTATTGCGACCTTTTAGAGCCTTGCTAGGGTCTACTATGACCCGTTGTGCTATGCTAGGATCTACTGTGATCCATCTTTGGGAGACGTCAAAGCCTAAGATCACTGTATCTGATAGTAAAATACATACTCACTAAGTCCAGTTACCATCGCTCATAATAGCTGAGGCTAAACTCAAAAGTACATCGTGCTCTTCGTGCAAAGTGGGTTCTGCATTATCTCATTTTCTTGGATCCCATCATACTTATACTTAGGAGCATCTTAATTTTTATTCATCACTCCTCATGGGATCCTCAGATTCCCACTTTAGCCTTTTTTTCACTTGGGCTTTCTTTTCTTATTCTAACTATGCTCGGCTATCTTTTCATTTAATATCCTACAATTACTGACTATGCCCACATTCTGCTTTTAAGTGCCTTAGCACTAAGGCATTTCATACACTGAATGTGGCTAACATCTTTGGCAGGACAGAGGCTATGCACTGGTCCCTATTCATTTCATTTACATATACTATAAGGGACTCAGATCATACATACTGAACTCGTGCTATCTAAATCTAAATATTCTTTATTGGGGATTCCTTTCTACATGCTTTTCTTACTATTCTGATATCACTGGAATCCCTTTACCTCTCTTTTCTGACTCATCTCATTCTTTAACTAGGATACCTTTCAATTATTAGGACACTTTAGTGATTGATGTTGTCATTTGCTATGCACTTAAGCCACATTACTACTAGGTTGGTCAGACCTAATATCATGTAGCCTCTGTTGCAAGCAAACCATGACATCAAACACTAATACGCTGGCACTTCAAGACTGTGCTCAAAGCTACTATCCCTAGTATGTTACAAGTTTCCCAACAATCTAAAGTATTCTTTTCTTACTTTTCTCTATCTGCCCTATTCTAGTAGAGTGCTTGGAAAAAATAGGATTCTTCCTCTGCTTCATCCAGAGATTCCTCTACATTGCCCAACTACTTTTACTTTGGGCACTATCATGGAAAAAGGGTATCTGTGCCAAGGACAAGTGTGCTTTCTTAAGTACTCAAGCATATTAATTGGATATTTATTCTTAATCTATTATGTCCTCAACTTGTACACTGTTATAATTTCTCTTTTTACCCTTTTGTCCTCTTACTTAGGTAAAAGAATGTTTCACTATTGGCTGTCTCTATTGCCAGTTCAAGTTTCTTTGCGCTCAAGAGCATTTGCCTTTTCCCAGGGTTACTCTACTTATTCACTCTTTAGAACGTCAAGTGGGTCCACTTTTCCTTATACGCTTATTGTGCTTTTAACTAGACCATCCCTTGGTAAGAAGAATTCTATTTCATATAATCCTTGGAATTTCATTTTATGGCATTCTTGGCTTACACTCTTTCTCTACATAATACGAGGCTCGCCTTCTTAAGCGGTCTCTAGCTCCTTTGAGCTTACCTAAGGGTATTAAGGCACTAATTGTCTATCTCAGCCTATTTCTACATTCGAATCAAAGCTAGGCTTTCTCTCTATTCAACCTCTTTAGCCTCATCTCTAGGAGCATAGTATACTATTTCTAGGGTTTTGCTAACCCAATTCAGAACACGTACTCTTAATGTTCAGATTCTACCTTACTAAAAACTTATGCTCTACTGGGTGCTCTAATCACTCATGTGCTTTAACCCCATATCATTCTCATATTAGGGATCTTATCTAACTAACTATCTGACCCCTATCTGTTTACTTTTTTGGGCTTAGCTTACTCATTTAATCATTACTAAAGCGAGGGCATCTCTTTTGTAGCTAGTTTCTCAGCTCTTCCTTGCTTCCTTTATCATTGTGCTCTACAGTTCAAGGGGTCTATCTAGGGGAATTCACTAACCACTACTGGGTGATTTCCCTGACATTAGGATGTCTCATCTTTTCTTTCTCAATTCGGGAAGAACTTTCATTGAGCCTTTCATTCATATATCTCACTTGGAACGATGCTACTGGTCATATCCCTCAGGTTTGAGCTTATACTCAACTTAGGCTAGCCATCTCATCAGACCTATAGCTTACTAACTATTCTCATTCTTTTCTAAGCCTCTGTTACTGGGCTACTCATACTTACCTCTAGGTGTTACCTATGAGGTACACCTCTCTAGGCTACTCGTTATATGCCTCACTGTTGGTAGTCTTATCTTATGTTATTTCGAGGCTACACTAGCATTTTATCATTTAGTGTCTCACAGGATAACACCCTAGGTTGAAGTCAATGCCTTAAGTGTGACGACCCTATCTTCTAAACATGGTAATTATGGTTAAATACACGATTAATAATTAATGATTAAGATTTGGAGTTGTTACAATTTATTACATTATGAAAATATAAAAAAATTTGAACCTTGATGTTAGGGCATCACTAAACAACCACAAACGTAAGAATGCATAAAAGAAATTATACTATCATGAGGGGTTTGTGATTCATCCATCCATCAATTTCAACATATAAAAACCTCCCATAAGTGTTCCTACATCATTTCCTAGCATTACCATTGAAGAAACTAGGGTTTCTAAGCTAAAGGTAGGAGTTTGGGGATTTGTGCCGTGACTTGAAACCCTCCCGCTATGGCTAAGTTACTCTTGAGAATCATTGGGCAATTCATATGTATCGCTACGGCGAGTTAGACCTTCACCGCAGCTAGCCTATGTGGCATGCTGTGGAAATGCCTCATGGGACTACTGTTAGAATTCCCACGATTCTTGCATCGACAGAAAACTCTTGCACTGCGGCAAGGCTTGCTACTAGACACTCCTTACTTAATTTCCTTGACTAACACAGCGGCGGTACATGTTGCGCTGTGACAAGGTTTCTCTCTGCCACCCTCTTGGGCGATTTTTTTCTCTTTGAGCCGTGACGAGATTTTTCAAGCCACAGTGTTCCTTGCCACTATCACTCTTCAGGCCGCGGCGAGGCCTTTCTAGCCGTGGTGTGACTCCCTCCTATAGCTACATCTCCCAAATTTCATCCCATACACTCTAATTCTCTTCTTAGGAGCACCCTAGAACCACTTCCCCTTATTTTATATGACTCTAATGGTATTTATCTACCTTATTTACCCAGCTATTCTACCCTTACTAATTCAAAACTTAAGTACTAATTCCTACTCGTCCAACTATCACATGTCAGTAAATTCATGGTTTAATGACAGCAAGAATTCATGGACTATCAACAATTAACATTCGATACACATTTCGTTAGAGATTTCATACATCAATGGTTTATATCAACATCTAATGCATCGTATAATTATATTTCCAATAGTATACCATATTATAACTTCAATAAAATTCATCCATCAGGTGTTATAGGTTCATACATCCAATATCAAGCTAAGATGAGGCCTAACTCCTCAATAGATACAACTTAAGTAATCAAAATATAAGAGCCTACACTTGGCAACATGATAACATGATGATGCTATACAAAAAGGAATACAAAATTTAGCATCTACTCTAAATAAACCAATTTAAGTGTAGCCTTCTCCCTATATGGTTAAAACTCATGGATTTTCATCCACTTGCTTCCCCTTATCCTTACCCGAAGAGCCTTCACCTGAAAGTATGATCCCATGAAACGGGGTGAGATGCAAATCTCAGTAACCAAGGAAATTTCCATTCATATAATCTAATTTAATTAACATATATGCATGAATCAGAATCAACATTAGAATCATATCAGTTATATTAACAAAGGAAATGGTTAGGCTACTATGATTATCATCCTATACTAGCAATCATATTTTCACATGTTAAAGGCCAATAACATCGGGAGAGGCTCGTCCATGGCACCCACTCCCTAATGAGCACAACTAGGGCTCAGTGCATCGGGGTCTGATCATAACCTGATGCCCAATCAAAGCACATGCATAGGTGATAGCCATACCACAGCTCCATTATGGACTCACAAGGTCCGAACACAATATAATAGATAGTCAACTAATTCATTTAGCATTTCAAATCATTCATGTACAGCAAATATAAAATTAAAGTAGATACATGCATAGAATTAATGTAGTCCCAGTTACCTCACTAGTAGACAAATTTGCAAAAGCCACTAGTGGTACAAAAATCTCCCCAGCCACTACTAATTCCCAAAATTCAAAATGAAAGTGCCCTCTATCAGAAACTTCAATATATCACCCTAAATCCTAAGCAAATTTGTGAAAAATTAATACCCATACTATAATCCAATCATTGGGGTCTCAAACCAGCAGAAATACCTCAAAAAGAAGAGTTTATACTTACCTAATGTCAGCCCTAGCCTCCACCTACGAAATTTCACCATGGAAACATCAAATGGCAAGTTTTAGATTTTAGGTGTGGGTGAAAATACTCCAAATGAAAAAATAATTAAGTCAAATTAAAGAGAAAGATGAGAGTATTAAGTTATATAACTATTACCTTTGCTGAATCTTACTCTAGAAGTGAGAAATGGTAGAAATATGTTAAGAACCCTAGCCTCTCCTTTGAACCTCCGAATTTTATGTGTGCTCCTTGTGGTTCTGTAGAATGGGGGTGGCTAGGTTAGTTTTTAGGGTTTAAGTTAGGTTTTCTATGGGTTATGGGTAGCTCCAAAGATCTAACTCCAAATGGGCTTCAGATTTAAGCTTTGTTGGGCCATCTTTCATGTGTTGGGCTATTGGGTTTTAATTGGGTTAGGCCAAGTTTTAAGAGCTCAAAGAATTTGGGTTTGCACAAAGGTTGTTGGACTAATTATAAGAGCTTATGGAAGTTGGGTCTTAGGTGTCTAATTCATTAAATCAGATTGGGCCCTCCATTAGTTCCTAACCTTAGCCTACTTAATTTAATTTGGACCTAGATGGGGTTTCTAACTCAATTAAATTTCAAACTCATATTAATAATTTATCTCTCTAAAATTTTTATTCACTTACCTTACCCAATTATCCCATATTAATTATTCTTAATTAACCCAAATCTATGATTAACACCTTAATTAATTTTAGGGTCTTAACAACCTTATCATCCCTATGTCTTATTTTCTCTATGCTGAGCTCCTTTCTCAGTCTCATTTGTTAGGCCTACAAATTTCTTACTAACCTTCTAGAACTATTCACTACCCTTTTCTCTACTTATACTAGGGTTTCTAGCTCTCTTTGGATCAGCTGATCCCTTATCAGTTCATTCTTCAAGTTGGCCTAAATATGACCAACAAGGCATTTCATATTGCCATTTGCCACAGCTAACACATCATTCACCGTGGCTAATTAGCCTCGTCTTCACCCTAGTTTTCCTGTCTAAGTATTGGCCGTGGCTAAGTAATGAATTGGCTGTAACTAACGGCCTCTGATTGGCTTGCTTTTTCAGGGATTGGATTTTCATCTTTAGCTACCAACTCGAGCCTTATTACCACTATATTCAGCCCGTTATCAAGCTAGAGGGTTCCACCCCTCACTCATTCGTGCATAGCTAGCTGTCACCTCTAGGCTATCGAGCTCTAAAAGGTGTAGCTTGTAACTCAATCTCTGGCTTGAGGGAATTAGCCTTTTGGGCTCTAAAATTCATCTAGACATTTGGGTGTTGTGGCTAAGGGGCAATTCTTTTTTTTTTTTCACCTCATCTCTAAGCTAGTCTTGCACAGCTGTAGTCTCATCTTATACAGTGCTATATCATTACTTGTTTTTGCATTAAGCAGGACATCTCAGAATGGTCTGAGTATGATTACTAGGGAGAATTAGGCCTCACATACTCCCTTTAGCAAGCCTCTTCCTATCAACAAGATCATTCTCATCATTTATATCTAGGGCTTGCCACTGATCTCGACGAGTTATTACATCTCATCAAGGTCTAGCCGTCGAATCTGTTAACTTTGCTTAAGCTTAGCTCTACTTAAGCTACTCTAGAGGCCACTCCTTCCTAGTGTTCACTAACTACTCTAAGACCATTCTACAACTTACTTATCATGAATAAAGTCACAAACTATCTTCATACACCCAAAATGTCTCATACAAGACTCTACCTATCCATTCAAGCCTTTACATAGCCCTTTACATAACGCCATTGCTACATCCTCAAGCCAAATTCCAACTTGAGAGAGCCTAGAACTTTGCTTTAATACCAACAAATGTAACACCATATATTTCTAGCTTATTTCATATTACTTCCATATCTCATATCATGCAATCCGTAAGAGAGTAAGAAATATGGCATTCAAATAACGTATTATTTAATGTTACGTTAAGTATACAATTTTCCTTCAAAGTTTCGTGGGCCATATGGACTAATATATTACATTCTCATATTTAATTACATGGATGCAACTCATTTTCATAACTAAAAGTGGCCTACAACTCGTGGAAACCAAAAGGAAGCATAAAATGCATATATGTATTTTTAGTTAGAATTTCCTCATTTCTATCACAAACTTTGGAAAGTCATGACTAATTCTAGAAATATCAAAATCATGTATTCTTGGCCATTATGGAAAGCTACACATGTCTAATTCATGTTAAAAATATGTCCATGCCATGAGGCATAACACAGAAGACGTTTGACATTTGAAAAAGTCTAGAGGTCAAGCTGTCCACAGGTACTGTCACAGGATTCTGTAGCAATTTTCAAAAATGTCCAATTAATTCCAAACAAATCCAATCTATGCAAATGATATTAATATGGAAATTCATGGATGTTAACTAGAGGAAAAAAGTAACTCTAGACCAGTTCAAGTATGTCTAGTCCTCGAAACCCAATCAAACAGTACTTGAGGTCAGTTGGAATGCTTGGTATAGGATAGAATCTTTGAAAATTCATATCTCCCTCTCTAGACTCCAAATGAGGTGCTTCTAGTTGGCATAAGTCACTGGGAATGTCTAGTTTCCCCATATAAAATTTTGTGGCAATTGGACATCATTTGGACCCTTTGTGATAGATTTCATTTTCGGACTTGAGTGAACAGTGACAAGACCAACACTAAAATTTTTGCAAATTTTAAAAATTTATCAAATATTCTCTAGACCTCCAAAAATTCTGTTCTTTAGCTTCCCAAAAAGCTCTCAACAAACTCTAATTGCATGCCAAATTTTAGGTCAAGAAGGGCTCATTTGGACAAAAAGTAATATATGGTTCCAATATAGTAAATTCTTGGTCCATACAAGATACCAAAATGTTCAAATGGCTTTCCTTAGGGTTTGACACCTCTTGGGCTTGTCTAAAAGCATAAATAGGACTTATATGAATTGCCCAAATGGTCCCAAACCTCATGCATCCCAATTTAACTATTCCACTACCATTTGTACACAATCGCATAATGTCATACAAGAAGCTAGTTTGCCATAACATACTCACTTTACATTCTAATGGTCACATAACATAATCTCTCATTTATGCATGACATATTATCATAATTACACATGTTCATATCATCCTAGGGCAAATATAACTATGGATTACATCAATTGTCATCCATAAGGTTTTAAAGTAACAAAATCTGTCCATTTTGATGCCAAGCTCTCATCTATCATGTGGTTGGCTTCCATTCCCTTCGTCTCTTGTCCACCTAGCATGTTAGATCATTGGAGAGGAGGGGATGAGATTCAAAGAATCCCAATAGCTCATCTCTCATTCAATCATACATAAAATATGCAAAACAAGTCTCACAAATGCATGCATAGGCATATTGTCATGTGTAAACATTCAAGAAGCCTTTTCAACATTTGAGCAAGTCAAACATAATATACAAAGGCTTGCCAAGCAAGTCAATTGGCCTCACCTATTTACCTATGGATTTTGGACTTGCCTCACCCATTCTTTAAGAGGTTCTTGGACTTAACCTTACTCTTGAGAGTTAACTTCACTTTTGGTAAACTCTTTACTTTATCTCAACCAATCTTAGGATTCTTGGCTCATCCTCACCATAGCTAAGGGTTCTTGGCCTCACCACACTCAAACAAACAAAAGCGAACATCATAACATCATTTAGAAACATAATGCATTATCATGATACCATGGCACATAAAATCATGCTAGAATACTTTTCATGGCTCAAAGTACACATACACACATTCAAGATAATGTAGGCACACTTCTATACATGAGAGAAGGTGGAGAGAGCTACCTTGGATGCAAGCACACACTTTTTCTCTTCAATTTCCTCTCCCTTTTTCGGCCTCACACACACAAAGGTGTGGGAATGATTTCTCTTAGCCTAAACACAATTTGTGGAAGCCAATTAGGTTTATGGAATTAATTCTAAGGCCACACAACTTGCTTATACTTTAAGCTTAACCTATAAACCCCTTTATGGTTCCAAAAATGTAACTAATGAAGAAACACTCATCAAATAAATTCTAGGCTCCATTGTTTCCATTCAAATATGATTCTTGATTCCTTTTAAGCCTCTTGGAGTCATCACACAAGTAAAATAAAGAGCCTAACTATATGTTGCTTCTTTAGGTCATATTATGGAACATAAAGAACTAACTCATTCTTTAAGCTTTCTAAATTTTTTCCAAGGCTTCCCTTCATATTCATTCAATATATATGACTCAAAAATAAATTTAGAAAAATTTAAAACTCTCCCTAGGTATATAAACCTCTCTTAGCCAAACCTGTCAAGGAATTTGGGCTTCATGGACTTTGCTTAGTTTTCTTGATGGAGGAAGCACATGGGGAGACTTCTAGGGATCTTAGGAGCTCATTTAAACTCTCATTTAGACATAGGATTTAAGGTATCAAATCAGATTTTGCAAGGAACATATGAAACCCTAGACTTTGCATCTTAAATTTCCATAGTTATTTGTTACTTCTTTTTGCATATTCTTAATCTCCACACTCTTTTTCCTAAGAATCACCCTTGGTTCTACCTAAAAACCTAGCCCTCCTAGGACTTCTTGAGTAAGGCAAAATGGGTGGAGAAGAGGAGTGAGGGGTAACAACCATGGAAGAAGAAATTACCTTATTTTCATAGCTTTTCTCACTTGAATCTTATCTTCTTCGAGCTCCTCTCTTCAAATCCGAATTTTCCCCTCCATTTCTCCCTTAAAACAGATTTATAAACTTCATTATAATCATAGGAAAGAAAGGGGAATGGAGAAGGAGGGGTTTGGAAAGGAGGAAGCATAAAAAATCATAAAAATCCATACCTTTCTACCTTGTTTTCTTCCTTCCTTCATCCTTCTTTTAGTGCACCTCATCCTAAGGCTTATTTCTCTAGTTTAGGGCAAAAACATAATGGGCTAAATGAAGGGGAGAGTGGGGCGCCTCATATATATAGGTGGAGGAACTAAGACTTTTTAAAAATTCTCATTTTGCCCTTCGTTCTTGGCATTTTTGTTTCTAATTCTTCTTAACTCCTTTTTTAGAACCGTCTTTTCCAATATAACATTTGGATTTCCAATTTACTAAAATACCTTTGGAATCACTCAAATCAGAGATAAAACCTTCCCGAACAAATCTGTCAAAGTTCGGATGCACCGACATTGAAAACGTCCACCGGAAGGGATTTAACTGTCTCGGGACTTCCCATTGTTTTCAAGGCTCTTAAGAACCTTGGAGAACTCAAAACTTTCATTTAAAAAGCCCTCCTATGTGAATTCCAAAATTTGCTCAAAATTACGAAAATGTCATTACGTTTCGTAAGGTTTTTGTAAAAAATTATTCATTCATTCTAGCTCCATTTTTCTTTTCATTTGAGCCTAGGATTCTCATTTTTAGGAGTCTAAAATGCTTCCTAAATTTTTTAGGACCTTAATTAATTCATTTTGGGGGAATTCCTTTTGTATTTGGTGAGTTTCATTCGTTTACGGAGAAACCATACGTTATGTTTCTCACATTTTCAAAAAAATTGGATGTTACACAACTGCCCATCAAATGAAGGTGGCCATTCTTCCTGAACTGATTCAACAATTTTTGGATAGTCATCTAAGTTTGAGTTGGCTCCTGAGGGGGTGCAGTTGGAATGCTAGAGGTAGATGGCTGTGGTGTAAGGGCCTCTCTTCTTAATGCTTCCTGTCTAGGCAAGGCATTTTATAGCTGCATTATCATTTCATACTATTGTTGCATCATGGCTTTGTGTCTATCTAACTGCTCTATGATGGTACGCAAAGGGTCCTCAAGCTTAACCATCTCAGCCCTAACTGGGCTGCCCCGCTTGGTAGTAACCATTTTATTTGAAAATAACCACAACCTTAGTATACAAGTGTAATCCAACACATATACATATACATCTCACTTGTTCCATGGCAAACCACACCATAACACAAACTAATCATTCAATTCATGAGCCAAACCCTGAGTAAAATTGCTTGAACCTTTGTTCTAATACCAATAAATGTCACACCATATCAAGATATTACTCAATTTATACCACAGATGGTGTAAAACATCTATTTTCATCAAATTACCACTTTTAACAGCGGAGATAACTGTTATAAAAAGCCAAACTAATTCAATTGTGGTTAACTAGGCCATTTGTCCTTACCAATATCATCTTCCATCCATAACACAATTATTGGACTAGAAACATCACAATTGGAAGTATGAAATTCGGATTGGACCAAGTAACACAATATCAAGAAGCAAACTTGCATTTTTCCTTGGTTCCATATTCTAACATGAATTTTTGAATTTCATAACTAATTATAAAAAAATCCAAATCATGCAAATTATATCTTCCTAGAAATCTTAAGATGTCCCCTAACTACCATAAAAATTTTTGGTCCAAAAAACATTATTTGCCTTATGAAATCTAATGGAATAATGAATTGGGCTTAGAGGATGTCCTATAGCAAACCAAAAATTTAAAAATTCATATCTCCCCCTACAGAGCTCCGAATGGGGTGATCTCAGTGGCTATAGAAAGCTTAGGATGTATACTATTTGTTTCTAAATGTTTATGAGCATTGGACTCCATTTGACTCTTAAATGACACTAAAGAGTAAATTGACCATGTGAAGAGTGATAGTGCCAATTTTTGCATAATTTGGCCAATTTTGAAAAATTATAATAAATTATTTAGATCTCAAAAAATAGTGATATTTAGCTTTGTTAAAAGGTCTGGATGAGATATATATTCTTACCAAATTTCATGCACAAATTCGTCCATATGATTAGTTTGTGGTTCAGGTCAAGAATGTGGCAAAGTTTGGGACCATAATGGGGTCAAAGTGCACCAAATGGACTTCTAACCATACCATGACCATTTGAGCACGTCCAAAAGTATAAACACACCATATAGAAATATTCCAAAATAGTCCAAATAATCATGGAGCTTAAATTTACTATCTTACTTGCATATATACATATTCATATCAAGGCTCCAAAATGCCAAAATCATGCATTCTTATACATATGGCTCCAAATTTGAATCATACACCATATTTAAATACTTTTACAAGTGCTCAAGGGTTTACAACTCATACACGACTTATACATACATACTTTGACATCAATATATGGGAAAAACTATCCTATTGTCAAAGTAATACAATTTATACTCCTTGGCTCCCATTCCTTGCTCCTTGAGCTTCACCTAGACATCGTTGGATGGAAAGTAGGGGAAAGTGAGATTCAAAGAATCCTAATAGCTCTTTCACCCTTTGGAGTAAGAATACAAGGCATAAATTCATGTTAAAGAATACAAATATGCACCAAACACTTCTAAGAATCATCCAAATCATATTTTCTATGTTACATAAACATATCAAAGTTAATAACAAGTTTTAAGGACTTTTAGTCTAGCCTTGCCCTATTATTTTAGGCTTTTGGATTAGCCTCATCCACTTTCTAGGGACTTTTGACTTAGTCTCATTCATTCTTGAGGCTTTTGGTGTAATACCTTAGCTTCCTAGCCTTTAAATCATATCACACAGGCTTATCTTAATGCAACTACATGAAATAACACTTTGTGTATAGGGAATTTGCGTAATTGAAAACCCATTTATATCATTCTTGGGTTTGGGGACCATGTGGACTTAAAAATTTCATTTTCCATCTATAACATATCCATTCATATAAAAAACATCACAATTCATATCAAGAATCTCAAGTGTGGAACCATATCTCATAAAACCATAATTTTGCTCTTGAGTTGGTGTTCTAGATTTCTAATATGAATTTTGGAAATTCATAACTAATTCTAAACAATTTGAAATCATGCATGCTATAGCTTTCTAGAAATATCTAGATGTTAACTAATGGCTAAAAATAATTATAGACCAATATAATAGGCTTTAACCTACAAAACATAATATAATAGTACATTAGGTTTGCTCTAAGACTGCTACAGGACTTGAAACTTCAAAAATTTATTTTTCCCTCTATAGAGTTCCAAATGAAGTGCTCTTAGTGGCTATGGAAAGCTTATCATGTGTAGTTTATGTCTATAAAATTAGATAAGCATTGGATCTCATTTGGCCCACAAATGACATAGTAAAGAAAACTAACTATATGAATAGTACCCTTGATAGTTTCTGCATAATAATGCCAACTTTGAAAAATTGTAATAAATTTTCTAGAGCTCTAAATTAATTTCTCTTTCACTTTGTGAAAAGCCCTAGATGATTGTTATTTTTTGGCTGATTTTCATGAAAATAAATCATCCATTTAGTTAGACTTTGGTGCAACTCAAGAAATGGTCAAAATTGAAGCCTATAAAGGGTTCAACATGCACCAAATGCCTTTCTCATCTTTCCACAACCACTTGAGCAAGTCTAAAAGCATAACTACAACCTATAAAAGCATGCCAAATGGTTCAAATCATTATAAAGCTCATTCATACCTTGCCACTTGCATTTATACACATCAACATAATGGCATATGAGTGGCAAAAACTCACATATTCATTCATGTAGTTCCAAAATAGATACATACATCATATTTACATACATTTGAATATGGGAAAAAGTTTACATCATATATACATCATGTGGTTACAAATCTTGACACCAAAATGCCATCAAAATGCTTAAATATCTATTCCCTTATCAAAGTCTTGCCCTTCAAGATGTGTGGCCTCCATTTCTTAATCCACTTGGCTTGCCTAGACATGGTTAAATATATGTGGGAGAAGAGTGAGATTCCAAGAATCCCAATAGCCTTTTACCCTTTCAAACATACATAAAGGATGCATTTATATGTCAAAGAATGCATGCATTCCATGTAAGCTACTAATGAACATACATAAATAATTTTCCTTGTCATATGAACTCATACATGTTAAACATAGGCTCTCAAGGACATTGGTCTAGCCTCACCTAATTTCTTTAAGACTTTTAGATTTGCCTCACCACTTTCAAGGGACTTTTGACTTAGCCTTACTCTTGTTGAGACTTTTGGCTTTGTCTCACCCATTCCTAGGGACTTTTAGCTCATCCTCACCCATGCTAAGGGACTTTTGGCATAACCATACCCATTCAAGCCACTTTCTATTCATAAACACATTTTAAGAAGCATAATGGTACCATAACATGTATTCAAAGACTAAAAACATATCTCATAGTTCAAACATGCACACAAGCATCCAAATGACAAGCAAACATCCAAGCAATACATGTGAGAAAGGTTAGAGAGCTACTTGTGCTAAGAATCACAACTTTTCCTTTATTTTTTCCTTCCCATTTTTGGCCAACACACATGCACCTAGGTGAATGATAAATGCTATTTTTATATCTTTTATTCCTTTTAACTTAAAGTTTTTAATGATTAAATATGACTTTTGGATTTTAATTAGATGAGATTTTATTTTAATAGCTATTTTTTCACTTTAGGAATTTATTTGCAAAATTATTGAATTTTAATGTTTAAATTTCTTTAGATGATTTCATGAATTTTTCCTATTAAATTTTCTTGTTAATTGTGCAGATTTTTTTTATGGGTAATTAGAGCTTAAATAGAAAATTGATTTGAAGAAGAGCAAGAAAAGAGATAGGCTTCAACTTATGCAACTTCAGCTCACTAATGTGGTTCAAGAGGAGAGCAACTTCACTCTTCATACAAATAGGTTAGCAAGAGTTGAGGTAGCTAGAACAAAGGAGAGAAAAAGAGGAAGCACCCACTTAAGCTATGGGTTACGGGAGGAAAGAATGAATAAATTTGCATGAAAGAAGCATGTGAGCAGCCACCTACTCACAAGAACACAAGGCTTGCATGGACTCCAATTCACTCATATTGCATCAGCCTTTCCTCCACATAAACGCAGTTTCATCCATTTAAATACATGTAGCAGATCCATGTGATGCAAAGAACCATGTGGCAGCCCTCTTAACGTCATATACACATGTAGAAATAGAAGAAGCAGACCACAAGTTTCATGCATGGTTCCACGTAGCAACACATCCCCACGTCATGAGGAAGTAGCTCAAGTTTGGATGGCTACGAGTTACTAGGCAGAAGCTACATAAGGCATGGTTTGGGTGTTAAGGCTAGAGAACAACGTTGAGCAGAACAAAAAAGAAGCAATGAGTGAAGAAAGATACGGGCTAGACTTCTCTTAATGTCACGCATTAGTTCTTATGGAGAGAAGAAAAAAAAACAACATGATGGAACAAAAGTGTCGAGGCTATGAATGAATGAACCATGTGAGCAAAATGGAAAGGAAGCTGCACGAAAGACAAGCTACAAGAGATGAAGCCATGTTCTGAATTCGAAGAAAGTAAGAAGAATAGGCTGAATAATGCATGCAAAGCTGAGGAGAAGATGATTATTATATTTGTTTTAGGGGGCTCACACTCATACACAAAAGAAGAAAGCACGGGCAAGAGAATAGGGTCACGTGGGATGTTGCATGTGATTCATTAAAGAACAGCACATGAAAAATAAATGGGAAGAATGTGAAAAGACAGCTGGACACGTCATCAAGGGATTCATTCCATTCATTCGAATAAATATTCCACGCTGCCATTCCATTTGGGGGACCCATCATCCAGACGCACATATTCGTCATTCATTCACTCCATCCAGAGACCATCCCTTCCACACCGTATTCATTTTCACACCATTTCCCATCCATTCTCCCTCTCCATCTCACCACCATGAAGCACTAATTCTCCCTTGTGGCTAGCTTGGAAAAAGATCTTGGTTGTAGCTTGGGTCCATGGAATAGCAAGGGATTTTGGCTAAGCTTCCTATTTTCTTTTCTCTCTTTCTACATTGATTTTTGTTATTTTATTTGCTTGGTTAAGCTTGTAATTGACTGGATTAATGTAGTTTATGATTAGTAGCTGGTTAGACACTAATTAGGAGAGTAATTGGTTTTAATTGATTAATTTTAGTGTTGGATTTTCATTTTCCTACCATTTTTTATGTGTGCAATCAAGGTGTTTGATGAAATGCTTGTGAGAATTGGTGTGCTTAATTGTCTAATTTGAGGATCCATAGGGGTTTAATTGGTTAACTAAATCTCCTAGAGTGTTAATTTAGAGGCTAATTAATCAATTAATCATTCAATTCAAGTGTTCATTGATCCTAATGACAAGAGTTAGCGATTTGATGCGGGATTGAAGTTTCAATTCAACATTAAATTGTTAATCCCTTAATTCTAGCATGGTAACTCAAGATAATTTGTATTGGACATAATTAGGGACTCTTAGACGAAAATAATCATAATTGAATTAGGATAAGGATAGTAGATACCAAGGGACGAATCCAAAGTTAGTCATAAGTCCATCATTCATTCATTAGCTTATGCAATTAGGTAGTTAGTGATTTTGATTCAAATTAATTTTAGATAATTTAATTAAACCAAAAAACTCCTAAATTAGGTAGTTTTAGGATCTTTATACACTTAGAAAGCCTAATTAAACATTGAACTCCATTTCCAAGGGAGATGACCTAGGTTGTGCCATTAATTATAAATTTAATCCAACCTCGTTTTATTTTGAGGGTTGTATGACACGACCCATCAGTGAAGCTTGATTCTCATGGCCTATACACATAAAATGGGACATAATTATATCATTGAAGCAAGCTTTAGCCTTATACAAATTCTATGTATGCCTACTTTCTTATATGACTCCATTATGGTTCCATATAAGACATAATGAAGTAACTCTTGAAATTCATGATCTTAGCTCCCATTTTTCATTCAATACAAGTCTCTTAACTCTATTTAGACTCCTTAGAGCCATCACAATTTCAATCCAAGGAGCCTAGACACAAGTTGCTTTTTATGTCTCAAAATAGAGCCATTTCTATCTTACAAATCATGGCTTCTAAATTCAAACCAATAGTTCTTTTGATGTTTATTAATCATATTTAGGCCATTCCTATCCTTAGAAGTTAAGAAAAATCTCCCTAAGTGCTCCTTCTAACTATGGCCAAGACATGTGCACCATTAGCCACCCATGTTTTTGAATCCTATTGCTTCCTTTAAGTTCTTTAGGCTTTAAAAACCCTTGCTCCTACCTTGCTATGGCTAGAATTTCTTCTCTCTTTAATGGACTCAAATCTAGCGTACCTTGTTTCTTAGCTTTTCTAAGGAGCTTTCAATTGCTTCTACTCCCTCCTTCAATCTCTCTCTTCCTCCTACTGAACCAGCCATGAGACATCTCTAAATAAGTCATGAAAATAATAGGAGAAAAGAGGAGAAAGAGAAAAAGAGGTTTGGTAAAGGAAGGAGCATGAAAAATTGGCCAAATTCTACCTTTTCAAGATTGCTATCTTCCTCCCTTGTCCTCCCTTCTTGTGTGCCTCCTTGAGCAAAGTTGGGATCTGTTTAGACTAGATGGAAGTCAGTTATGAAGGCTAGCCAAATGTGGGATGTGTTTTAAGAAGCAAAAGGGTCACTTTATGCAAATTTTTTACTTTTTATTTTAGTCCCTAAACCATGGTTTCTCCATTTGACCTCATTTTAAATCCTTTTCGAGAACTATCTTTTTCATCGTAAAATTCAGGTCCTCTAACTTATAAAATACCTTTGGTTTCACCCAAATTGGATTTGAAACAATTCCAAACCATTTGGTTAAAGTTTCAGTCAACTTTTTACTAAAATCATTCACTGGAGGGGTTTAAATGATTTTAGGGGTTCTTATGGTTTTTATGGACTTTGAAAATCTTGAGAAACTCAATTTTCTCATTTAAAAATCTCTCATATGAGTTTTCCAAAATTTACTTGAAATTACGAAAATGTCACTGTATATTTTTTTAATTTTTCATAGCTCTTCTGGCTTGGGTTTCTGGACATCTCAAGCTTCATATCATCATTCTTAGAGATCTAATTTATCTATCTAATTTTATTTGGCTTCTATTCATATGATTTATGGGACTTCCTTTTGAAAATCCCTAGTTTCTAGCCTTTTATGGAAAATCAAATTTTACATTTGGCCTTGTCTCATATAGAACTTAAAAGATTCAATGGAAACCTAAACTGATTAACATTTTCTTTTTAAAAACTTCCTCATACAATTTCACTATTCATTTGGTTATTCCCAAAATTTTGTCAAACTTTGAAAATACATAATTAATTATAGAAAAATCATGAGGTTAGTTTAGGGCTCTAATTCTAGCTCTTTAAGTCCTTTACAAGGAAAAAATACTTACTCAGCAGAATACATATAAATTCATATAAAAGTGTCTCTACAAAAATTGGACGATTTTACCCCTCATTTGTCATATTATTATTATCTTATTATTATTTTGCCTTTATATAAGCACAGGCATCCTTGCATTTTAGGCACGCTAGTCATATTCTTTTTACTTAAGGGTTGAGTATATATATGACTTTCTATTACATACCCTATTACCTTACAGTATCATAACATAACTCATACACGCAGTAATCAAAGTGTTTAATTACATGACAAAATGTGATGCACAAAAGTAAAGTTCTTGATTTATGCCTCCACACCTTTTGCCCTTTCTTTGCTTGAACTCAAACCTAACATGGGTTATATTTGGGGTGAGATTATGAAATCTCAGTAGTAGTAAACCAATCTCATTCACAGGCAAGCATGTAAGTACATAACATAATGCCAATCAAGGTGCCACATACCACATAGTAATGTAAGGAATCTCATACAAGGCCAAGCACAATCTAAGCATACATGTCTTATCTTATAGCATAAATGACAACTTGATACAGCATAACACTCATCATTATACAAACATACAAGCTTAAAGAAAGAGAAAGGAAAACTACAACCTTAGCAAGCATTGCTCCTCAAGCCTTGGAACTCAGTCCACTTGCTCTTGGAGTTCCTAAACAAATGTCAAACCCTATAATCATAATGATAATTCATTAAAATCAATACATAGACCTTAACTCCTAAAGTAATATGACCCTTTTAAACTCATTGAAATCATTGGAATTGGAGAAATCCAACTCCTTTCCTTCAATCCACTATGGCTGAATAATGTGCATTTCTTGGCCAAAAATTAGTAATTTTATTCCATGAGTTTTGGGTGCTTTCCCATAGGTATTCCTAGCTAAAAACACCCTTTTGAATATATTGGAATGCTTAAAATTATCAAATTCCAGCTCCAACAACACATTTTGGTCATAACATAACCTAGTTCTATTTTAGGCCTAAAATTGAGTTTCATGGGTTCTAAAAATTTCATAGCCTCTTCCTTTATGTTTTAGGACTTGAAATTTGGTATACATGACTCTAGGACATTAAAAAGACACCATAAAAATTTTGAGGAAATTCGGACAGCATCTCCCTATAATCTCTATTTTCCCAAAAATTATGATCTTTGTGTTTTTCAAAGTTCCAATTCATAACAACAATGAATAAGCTCATATGGCCTTTGTAGTCAATATATAACCTCCATTCCTAGGCCTTTATATTCAACATATAAACTCCATTTCTAATCATCCATATGTTGTCCAAAAGTGACCTATAACTAGAGTTTAACAAAACTAAATTAAACCATGTGATTTTCAAGTGCAAAGGGGAGAAAACATACTCTTTAAGCTTAATCCTTGCTTCCTTTACTTTTCTCACATTAAAATTCCATCTTTTCCCTCTTAGACAAACATGCCACCTTGAAGAAAAGATGAAGATGCAATTTCCCTTTGGAGAAAATAATTGAAGGATGAAGAAGATGAAAAAATTTTGGTGAAGAATGGTGGTAGTTTTTCTTGATTTCACTTCCTCTTCCACTTTCTTCCCTTGCTCTCTCTCTTCACGTTTTTCTCTTTCTTTCTCTTGTGTGTGGCATGAAAATGGCTTAATGGAGGTGAAGAAGATAAACTTAAATGAAGTTACATGGTTATACTAAATTTGGGCCCTTAGATCAACCTTTTCAAGATCAAATCTTAACTTTCCATTATTTTTTTTTATTTTCTAATTTCATTACTAAAATCTTCTTCTTAAAATTTCTTAGTCACACACTTGGAGGCTCATTCTTAGCCCTTAAGTTATGGTGATTTGATGGTGAGTAACCATAGTTAATTTTTTTAACTCAACTATAGTCAATTTCTAACCTAGCTATGGTTAATCCTTTAAATTAACCAAAATCCTTTATTTTCTTTCCTCTTTATTTTATATTTATATTTAGGTTTCATCTCCTCTAAAATCCTAATTATATCTTCTTTTCTCTTATTGGGCCTTTAGAATTGGCTATCGGGCCTTACAGCAGTACGAAATCGGTGTTCAGACTCGATTAAGATTTTACAGTACAATATATACCTTTAGATTTTTTAAAATTTATAATTATTATTTTCTTTACTTTCTGGCCATACTGAGCCTCAAACATGGATCAGGGCCTTTAACCTCGATCCTTGTAAATTTTGGTGTCAATCAAACATCTAGGTCTTTAGGTGTAATTTCCACCATTTTGTATTATGATTGTACTTTAAAATTTTTATTTATTACAATTTAGTCCCTGAAACTCTTTTAAAGTTTTTTAGCCCTTTAGCTATTTCTATTTCTATGGGTGCTACCATTCCCTCTTTCCATTTTGCTCATGGCTACTGATTGGGCTAACCAGATCCTGGACCGGATCCCACCTAACCATCCAGACAACATAGCGTCATCAGACCTATAACGAATGTAAACTCAGTATAATGACGAAATAAGCCATATAAAAGCAAGTCCTTTGAAATGAGCTAGATAATGCTCAAAAAAATTTGGATAGAGTCCTAGACTTCTAAAAATGATAATTCTAGACTCCGATGGCTAAGACGGTGAAACAAATTATGACAAAAATTGATGAAATAAATGGCATTTTCATAAATAAGTATAACTTTTGGAAAAACACACAAGAGATCTTTTTAAATAGAAAATTTGAATTGCCCAGGGTTCTCAAAGGCCTCAAAACTATAGGAAGCCCCAAGACCAGTAAAGCCCTTCCAATGTACGTTTTCCAATGGCGATGAGCCCAAACTTTGATGGATTCATTCGAAAAAGTTTTAACTCTAAATTAAGTGATTCCAAAGGAATTTTATTAAATTGGAAACCTAAATTTTATAATGGAAAAGGACATTCTCAAAAAGGAGCTAAAATGAAGGTAAAACAAAATTGCTATTAAAGAAGGATAAAATTGGAATTTTTGAAAAAATAAGTTTCTTGAATGTTCTATAAGTTTCATGCCTCTTCTCCCACCTTCTTTAGCACGACTTTTTCTATCCAAAATATAGAAATGGAGCAGCTCCTCTAGGTGCACAAGGAGGGGGAGAGAAAGAGGAAGAAAATCAAGAAAAAGGTAAGGAAATTTGTAGAATTTCATGCCCTTTCTTCCTCCAACCATGCTCCTCTCCTTCCATGCTTTCTTTCTATGGTTTAGTTGAGCTTTTTGGTTTTGTTTTGTGTAATGTCCAATTTTTGTTAAACGATGAAAATGGATGTATTTTCAAAGCAAGTCTCCCAAAATGAATTAGTTAATGCCCCAAAAAATTTGAGTAACATTCTAGACTCTTAAAAATGAGAATTCTAGGCTTAGACGGAAAGAAAAACAAAGCTAGAATGAAGAAATAATTTCTTATGAAAAACTTACAAAACGTAATGATATTTTTGTAATTTTGAGTAAATTTTGGAATTCACATAGGAGGGCTTTTTAAATGAAAGTTTTGAGTTCTCTAAGGTTCTCAGAGACCCTGAAAACCATTAGAAGCCCTGAGACAATCAAATCCCCTCTGGTAGACATTTTCCAACATCAGTGTACTCAAACTTCGATAGATTAATTCAGAAAGTTTTTAGCTCCGATTTGAGTGATTCCAAAGGCATTTTACTAAATTGGGAATTTAAATTTTATAATAGAAAAGACGATTCTAAAAAAAGCGCTAAAAAGAAGTAGAAACAAAAATGCTAAAAACGAAGGGCAAAATGGAAAATTTTGAAAAAAGCCATTCTCTTCCACTAATAAATAGAAGGCACCCCACTCTCCCATTCATTTAGTCTCATATTTTTCTGCCCCAAACTAGAAAAGAAACCCTAGGAGAGTGGTGCACCAAGGGAAGAAGAAGGAGAGGAGAAATCAAGGCTTGAAGGTAAGGAATTTTGCTAATTTTTCATGCTTTCTTCCTTCCAAACCTCTTCTCCTCTATTATCCTTTGTTTCCTATGATTATAATGAAGTTTATAAATCTTTTTAACAGAAGAAATTAAGGGGAAAATTCGGATTTAAAGAGAGAAGCCCAAGGAAGACAAGATTGAAGTAGAAAAATAAGGAAAAACAAGGTAATTTCTTCTTCCATGCTTGCTACCCCTTGCTCCTCTTCTCTACCCATTTCGCCCCACTAAAGAAGTCCTAAGAGGGCTTAGTTTTAAGGTATAACTAAGGGTGATTCTTAGGAAAAAGGGTGCAGAGATTAAAAATATGCAAAGAGAATTAACAAATAACCATGAAAATTCAAGATGTAATTTCTAGGGTTTTAAGTGTTCCTTACAAAATTTGATTTGATCTCTTAATTCCTATTTCTAAATAAGTGTTTGAATGAACTCTTAAGATCCCTAGAAGCCCCTCCATATGTATCTTCCCTTGAGAAAATAAAGTAAACTCCATGGAAGCCAAAATCCTCCATAGCCTCGGCCTAAAAGGGTTTGTGGACCTAGGGAAAGTTTTAAATTTTTTAAGCCAATTTTTAGCCATATATGATGAATGAATATGAGGAGAAGCCTTGGAAAAAATTTAGGAAGCTTAGAGAATGAGTTGGTACTTTATGTTCCATAATATGACCTAAAGAAGCAACATGTAGTTATACTCATTTTATTTTAATTGTATGATGACTCCAAGAGGCTTAAAAGGAGTCAAGAATCATATTTGAAAGGAAAGAATGGGGCCTAGAATTTGATGGGTGTTGCTTTATTAGGTGTATTTTTGGAACCATAAAGGGGTTTATAGGTTAAGCTAGAGTTAAAACAAGTTGTGTAGCCTTAGAATTAATTTCATGAACATAATTAGCTTCCATAAATTATATTTAGGCTAAGAGAAATCATTCCCACACCTTTGTGTGTATGAGGCCAAGGAAGGGAGAGGAAATTCAAGAGACAAAATGTGTGGTTGCATCCAAGGTAGCTCTCTCCACCTTCTCTCATGCATGATTATTTGCTTTACTTATCTTTGAATGTGTGTATATTTCAAGCTATGAAAAATGTTCTAGCATGAGCTCTTACTCCATGGTACCATGATGATTTATTATGTTTTTAAATGATGTTCATGATGTATATTTTGATTTGCTTAAGTGTAGTGAGGTCAAGAACCCTTAGCCATGGTGAGGATGAGCCAAGAACCTTTAAGATTGGTTGAGACAAAGTAAAGAGTCTCCCAAAAGTTAGGTTGACTTTCAAAAGCAAGGTTGAGTCCAAGAACCTCTTAAAGAATGGGTGAGGCAAGTCCAAAATCCACAAGTGAATAGGTGAGGCTAATCCACTTGCTTGGCAAACCTTTCTGTGCCATGTGTGACTTGCTCAAATGTTGAAAATGCTTCTTGAATAAATGCACATGACAATATGCCCATGCATGTATTTGTAAGACTTGTTTTGCATCTTTTTATATCTGATTAAATGGAAGATGAGCTATTGGGAATCTTTGAATCTCATTCCCTCCTTTCCAATGATCTAACATGCTAGGTAGACTAAGAGAGCAAGGGAATGGAAGCCAACCACATGAGAAATGAGAGCTTTACACTAAAGTGCATGGATTTGGCTACTTTAAGGCTTTATGAATGATAATTAATGTAATCTATTATTGTATAAGACCCATGACCTCTTGAACATGTATAATTATGTATATACGTGAAGTAAAAATGAGAGATTATATTATGTGACCTTTAGAATGTATATTGAGTAGGTTATGGCAAACCAGCTTCTTGAATGGCTTTATGCATTAATGTATAATGGAAGTGGAATGGCCAAATTGAGATGCATGAGGTTTGTGACCATTTGGGCATTCCATACAAGTCATAATCATGCTTTTAGACTTGCCCAAGAGGTGCCAAACATCAAGAGAAACCATTTGGACACTTTGGTATCCTATGTGGAGCAAAAATTGACCATATTGGAAACCTATATCACTTTTTATCCAAATGAGCTCTTCTTGATCTAATATTTGTCATAATATTAGAGCTTGTTAAGATCTTTTTGGAAAGCTAAAGAACAGAATTTTTGGAGGTCTATAGAATATTTGATAAATTTTTAAATTTGGAAAAAATTCTGGTTTTGGTTTGATGTACTGTTCACTCAGGTCGGAAAATGATTTCTATCACTCAAGGCCCCAGTGATGTCCAATTACTACAAAAATTTATAAGGAAAAACTAGACATTTCCAATGACTTGTACCAACTAGAAGCACCCCATTTGGATGTCTAGAGAGGGAGATATGAATTTTTTAAGATTCTATCCAGTATCAGGTGCTCAAATTGACCTCAAGTACTATTTGATTGGGTTTTGAGATCTGGGCATGCTTGAACTGGTTTAGAGTTATTTTTTTCCTCTAGCTAACATCTATAGCTTTCCAGATTGGTATCATTTGCATGGATTAGAGTTTTTTGGAATTAATTGGATATTTTTGAAGTTTGCTGTAGAAACTTGTGATAGTATCAGTAGACAGCCAAACCTCTGGATATTTTCAAATTTCAAACGTCTTCTGTGTTGTGTTTCATGACCTTGAAATATTTTTAGCATAAAGTAGACATATGTAGCTTTCCATAATGGCAAAGAATGTATGATTTTGATTTTTCTAGAATTAGTTATGATGTTCCAAAATTTGTGACAGAAGTGAGAAAATTCTGGCCGAAAGTGCATATATGAATTTTATGTGTCTCCTTGCTTTCCATGAGTTGTAGGGCACTTTTGGTGATAGAAATGAGTTGTATCCATGTAATTAAATATGAGAATATGATACATGAGCTCACAAGGTCCACGTGACACTGAATGAAAAATTTATACGCGATGCAACGCTAAAATAATCAATATTTTAATGCCATTTTCTTGCCTCTCATATGAATTGCTTGATATGAGGCATAGAGATAGCATGAAATGAGCTAAGAAATTATAGTGTTACATTTTAAGTCCATAACACAAGAGGGAAGTTGTAATGTCTAGTTTTCGTTAAATGACAGAAATTGACATGTTTTCAAAGCAAGTCCCCTGAAATGGATTAGATAAGGTCTCAAAAAATTTGGGTAACATTCTAGACTCCTAAAAATGAGAATCCTAGCTTTAAACAGAAGGAAAAATGGAGCTAGAATGAAGAAATAAATATTGACAAAAATCTTATGAAACGTAATGGCATTTTCATAATTTTAAGTAAATTTTGGAATTTACACAGGAGGGCTAGGGAGAGTTTTAAATTTTTTTAAACCTATTTTTGAGTCATATATGATGAATAAATATGAGAGGAATCCTTGGGAAAATTTTATGAAACTTAGAGAATGAGTTGGTGCTTTATGTTCCATAATATGACCTAAAGAAGCAACATATAGTTAGGCTCTTAGTTTTGATTGTGTGATGACTCCAAGAGGCTTAAAAGGAGTCAAGAATCATATTTGAAAGGAAAGAATGGAGCCTAGAATTTATTTAAGGGGTGTTGCTTCATTAGGTACAATTATGGAACCGTAATAAGGTTTATAGATCAAGCTAGAGTTCAAGCAAATTGTGTGGCCTTAGAATTAATTTCATGAATTTAATTGGCTTCCATAAATTGTATTTAGGCTAAGAGAAACCATCCCCACACTTTTGTGTGTGTGTAGCCAAAAGAGGAAGCTTGGATTCAAGAGAAAAAGTGTATAATTGTGTCCAAGGTAGCTCACTCCTCCTTGTCTTTGAATGTGTGTATATGTATTTTTAAGCCATAAAAAGTATTCTAGCATGACTTTGATTCCATGGTGCCCTGATGTTACAATATGTTTTCATATGATAATTTTGATGTGTGCTTAGGTTTGCTTAAGTGTGGTGAACCGAAGAACCTTTAGCCATAGTGAGGATGAGCCAAGAACCCTTAAGATTAGTTGAAACAAAGTAAAGAGTCTCCCAAAAGTGAGATGGACTCCCAAGAGCATGGTTGAGTCCAAGAATCTCTTAAAGAATGGGTGAGGCAAGTCTAACATCCAAAAAAAATTAGGTAAGGTCAATCCATTTGCTTAGCAAGCCTTTGTATGCTATGTATGACTTTCTCAAATGATGAAAATACCTCTTGAATGTTTGCATATGTTAACATGACCATACATGCATTTATGAGACTTGTTTGCATCCATTATGTATGATTGAATGGGAGATGAGCTATTGGAATTCTTTGAATCTCATCCCCTCCTTTCCAATGATCTAACATGCTAGGTGGACCAAGTGGATAAGGTAATGGAAGCCAACCACCTTGAAGATGAGAGTATGATATCCAAGAACATGAATTTTGCTACCTTAAGGCCATACAATTGGAAAATGATGTAACCCATGGATGAATATGTATTATGATGTTATAAACATA
Organism: Erythrophleum ivorense; assembly: GCA_026724425.1. Lineage (NCBI taxonomy): Eukaryota > Viridiplantae > Streptophyta > Magnoliopsida > Fabales > Fabaceae > Erythrophleum > Erythrophleum ivorense. The sequence continues at coordinate 10,453,934 of JAIUCV010000014.1, forward strand.
TGTAATTATGATAATATGTTATGTATCAATGAGAGAATGTGTTATGTAACCATTAGAATATGATTTGAGTGTATGATGGCAAACTAACTTCATTAATGGTGTTGTGAAATTGTGTATAAGTGTGGATGAGATGGCCAAAATGAGATGCATGGAGATTGGGACCATTTGGGCAGTTCACACAAGTTTTAATTATGCTTTTTGACTTACCCAAGAGGTGCCAAACCCTAAGAAACACTATTTGGACATTTTGGTATTTTATATAGAGCCAAAATTGACCATAATGGAACCCTATATAACTTTTGCCTAATTGAGCTCTTCTTGATTTGATATTTGGCATACAATTAGAGCTTGTTGAGAGCTTTTTTTGAAGCTAAAGAACAGAAATTTTGGAGGTCTAGAGAATATTTGATGAATTTTCAAAGTTGGCAAATTTTCTAGTTTTGGTCATGTCACTGTTCAATCAGGTCCGAAAATAAAATCTACCACATAGGGCCCAAATGATGTCCAATTGCCACGAAATTTCATACAGAGAAACTAGATATTCCTAGTAACTTGTGACAACTAGAAATATCTCATTTGGATGTCTAGAGAGGGAGATATGATTTTTTAAAGAATTTGTCGAGTATTAGGAACTCCACCCGACGTCAATTACTGGTTGGTTGATTGAAGTTCGAGCTCTGGGTATGCCTGAACTAGTCTAGAGTTATTTTTTTCCTCTAGCTAACATCCACAGCTTTCCTAATTGGTATCATTTACATGGATTGAATTTTTTTGTAATTAATTGGACATTTTTTAAGTTTGCTGTAGAATTCTATGACAACACCAGTGAATAGCCTGACCTCTGGACCATTTTACATGTCAAATGTCTTCTATGTTAGAAGTTATGGTCTAGAAATATTTTTAGCATAAATTAGACATGTTTAGATTTCTAAAATGGCCAATAATGCATGATTTTGATTTTTCTACAATTAGTTATGATTTTCCAAAGTTGTGATGGAAATGAGCACAAATCAGGCCGAAAATGAATATGTATATTTCATGCTTCCCTTCGAGTTCCTTGAGATGTAGGCCACTTCTGATGATGTAACTGAGTTGTATTCATGTAACTAAATATGAGAATGTGATGTATGAACTCACATGGTCCACGTGACACTGAATGGAATTTTCATACGCGACGTAACGCAAAAATATTCATTATTTTTATGCTATTTTCTTGGTTCTTCCATGAGATGCATAATGGGAAGCATAGATATAGCATGAAATGAGCTATAAATTATGGTGTTACAGAAGTTCAAATTAATTAAGAGGAGGCCAATCAAGGAGAAAAGCTCTTAAAACTAGGTTTGAATCTAAGGTAATTCATGCTTTAAGTTGCTTCTTCTCTTTGCTTCCTCTTACTTTGAGCTTCGGACAACTTAGGAAGGAGTAGGAGGGGCTAGAATTTGGATAGAATCAAGGGAGAATCTTAAGAAAAAGAGTGTGAGGATTAAGATTATGCAAAAAAATTCCAAGAAAAACCAATAGAAATCAAGATATAAAAGTGTAGGCTTCTTTAGGGTTTTGAAAAATATGATTTTGTGTGAGTATTTCCTTGGCCATTTGGGTGTTTCCTTGAGCTCCTAAGACCTCTAGAAACCTTCCCAAGTAGCTCTACCATGAAGGAAAAATCAAGAACTCCATGAACCTCTATTATGGTGCATATTTCGGCCAAGCTAGGTTCATTAGGCTAGGGGATGTTTTAATTTGTTATAGCCTTGGTTTGGGACTTTACATGATGTTAGAGGATGGGAGAAACCATTGGAAAAAATTTAGGAGCCATGGATTGGAAGATGGGATAATGGTGTCCATAATGGTACTTTGTGAAGTAACTTAATTCAAAGCTTGTGTAAATGATTGTGTGAGGACTCCAAGGACTTTGAATAAGGCAAGAGGCCTAGAATTGGAAAGAGATGGGAGCCTAGAGCTTGAATTGTAAAAGTTTCTTCAATAGGCCCATTTATGGAACCATTATGCCACTTATGGAACTAAGTGTGTGTTCAAGAGTGAGTTTAATGTCTTGGCTTGCTTCAAGTGTGTAATTGTGTGTTGTTTAGGCCAAGGGAACACCAACCCACCTAGGTACACTTGTGAATCCAAAAAAGGGGAGGAATAAGACAAAGGAAAACTTGTAAAATTCAAGGTAGCTCTACACCTCATTCTCCTTACATTCTTGAGTGCATATGTGTGTCATTATATGCTTGTGTGTGTTCTTGTGACTTGGTGACATGCCACTTGATGTCTTGATATTACATTAGTACCAATGTGTCTTATTGAATGGCCTTGGTAGTAGAAATGGCTCATAAGGATGAGGTGATGTCAAAAGTGTAACACCATATATTTCTAACTTGCTTTCTATCATTTCTAAGTTTCCCATGATGAATTGTACAAAAGGGAATGGAAGATGGCATTAAAATAATGCCTTATTTCGCGTTGCGTAGCGTATGAAAATTCCATTCGATGTCACGCGGACCATATGAGTTCATACATCACATTCTCCTATTTAATTACATATATACAACTCATTTACATCACCAAAGTTGGCCCACAACTCATGGAAACCGAAATGGAACTTAGAATATGGAGGTTTATTTTCGGCCAGATTTAGCCCCTTTCTGGCACAATTTCGAAAAATCATAACTAATTCTAGAAAAATAAAAATCCCACATTCTTGGCTATTCTGGAAAGCTACACATGTCTACTTCACAGTAAAAATATGTACAGACTATAAAACCCATCACAGAGGACTTTTGACATCCAAAAATGTCCAGGGGTCAAACTGCCTCCTGATGCTGTCACAGATTCTGCAGCAAACTTTGAAAATGTCCAATCAATTCCACAAAAATCCAATCCATGAAAATGATACCAATATGGAAATATGTGGATGTTAGCTAGAGGAAAAAAATACTTTCAGACCAGTTCAGGTACCCAAAGTCTCGAAATTCAATAGAACAGTACATCAAGTCGGGTAAGGGTTCTGATACTGGACAGAATGTTCAAAAATTCATATCTCCCTCTCTAGAACTTCAAATGAGGTGCTTCTAGTTGGAACAAGTCACTGTGAATTTCTAGTTTCTCTGTATGAAATTTCGTGGCAATTGGACATCGTTTTCCCCATGAGTGACAGAATTCAATTTTGGACAGATGCTACAGTACCAAGGACCAAAACCAGAAAATTTTCCAATTTCAACAATTCGTTAAATATTCCACAGACTTCAAAAAATTACCAACTTTAGCTTCTCAAAAAGCTCTCAATAAGCTCTAGATGCATGTCAAATTTCAGTTCAAGAAGAGTTCATTTGGACAAAAAGTGACATAGCCTCATGAAATGGTCATTTTTGTTTCCTACCAAGAGTCACTTTGCACCAAATGGCCTCTTCTTGAATTTGGAACCCCTTGAGCAAGTTTCAAAGCACAAATATGACTTGTAGAGGCTGCCCAAGTGATCCCAAATCTCATGCAACTCATTTTGGTCTCTCAACATCTATTTATGCATAGTTACATCAAGCCATCCAAAAGCTAATTTGCACAATACTAGAGATTTAGTGTCATATAAAGTGTACATCATATTCATACATCATTTTACACTTGTCCATGGTCTTACATCACAAAAAGATTACATACATCATTACTTTGACATTTAACCACCATTTAAAGTACATAATACACCAAAACAAAGATGTTCAATGTCCTTGGCTTGCATCTCTTTGACTTGGAACACCACCTAGACAATTCAAGGATGAAGGGGAAAGGGGGGTGAGATTCCAAGAATCTCAATAGCTCACACACACATTCACACCACATTCAAGGCATACATATACCAAATGCATAACCATACAAGCATAAAGTGTGCAATAAATTCCATTCCATGCCACATTCACATGTCAAGATTACTTTCATGCTCTAGGGACTTTTAGTTTAGCCCCACCCCATTTCTAGGACTTTTGGATTTGCCTCACTCTTGGTCTAGGGACTTTTGACTTTGCCTCACCCATTCAAGGGACTTTTGCCCTTGTCTCACCCATGCCATGAGACTTTTGGCATCTCCTCACCTTCTTCAAGGGACTTTTGGCATCACCTCACCCTTATGGGCTCTTTCCACAACCATAGTCATTCAAGACAACACATTGGTACCAATGCACAACAAGGATCAAGTGGCATATTATCAAGCATCAAGAATTCATGCAAGCACACTAAGACATACATATGCACACAAGAATGCAAAGAGAATGAGGTGGAGAGCTACCTTTTTATGTATGCAAGCTCACTTTGCAATTTCCTTCCCCTCCTTGGTTTCACAAGAGCACTTAGGTGGAGTAGGGTTCTCTTGGCCTAGACATTACAAACATCACACAATTACACATTTGAAGCAAGCCAAGACATTAAACTAAAGCTTATTACACACTTGGCTCCAAAATAGACATATTGGTTCCATAAATGGCCTATTGAAGCAACTCATATTATTCAAGTGCTAGGCTCCATTCTCTTGTTCTTTCTAAACTTCTTGGACTCATTTAAGGTCCTTGGAGCCATCACACATTCAATTGCACAATTGGAAAATCAAGTTGCTTCACAAAGCACCATTATGGACACCATTAGGCCATCTCCCAATCTATGGCTCCTAAATTTTTCCCAATGGTTTCTCCCATCTTCTAACATCATATAAAGTCCCAAAACAAGGCTAGAACAAATTAAAATATCCTCTAGCCTAATGAACCTAGCTTGGCCGAAATATGCACCATAATGGAGGTTCATAGACTTTGTGATTTTTCCTTGATGGGAGAGCCACTTGAGAGGCTTTCTAAAGGTCTTAAGAGTTCAAGGAAACATTCAAATAGCCAAGGAAACATTCACACAAAATCAGATTTTGCAAAACCCTAGAAAACACTACACTTTTCTAACTTGTTTTCTATTAGTTTTTCTTGGAATTTCTTGCCATATGCCATCTCCCCATGGCCTAAAACCCTTGTTCCCTCCTTGTATTTGGACAGAACATCCTCCCCTCCTTTGGTTCTGTTCTTGGCTGAAATACACACAAAGGGAGGGGCAAGAGAAGATGCAACAAAAAGCAAAGATTACCTATGGTTCAAGTAAGCTTTCAAGTGTCTTTCTCCTTCATTCTCTTCTCCTTAGCAAATTCGAAATTCTCCCCTTAGGTCTGGGTCAAAAACAGAACCAAATCATTCAAAAAATCCATGGAAAGAAAGGAGGAAGAGAGGAAAACAAGATTGGAGGAAGATGGAGCAAGAAATTTCATGAAATTACCAAGTTTCTCCTTGGCTTTCTTCCCCTTTTTCTCCTCCCTTTTGTGTGCCTAAGAGAGCTGAAGATTTTCTGTATTTTGGGCAGAATGGGTCGTGCTTATTAAAGAGGATAAGAAGGGAGAAAAGTGTGGAACTCTTTAGAACATTCAAGAAACCATAAATTCCAATTTTGCCCTTCCGTAATGGCAAGTTCGTTTCGGCTTCGTTTTAGCTCCTTTTTTAGAACCGTCTTTTCCATCATAAAATTTAGGTTCCCAATTTAATAAAATGCCTTTGGAATCACTCAAATCAGAGTTAAAACTATCCCGAACGAATCGGTCAAAGTTTAGGTCAACTGACATTGGAAAGAGTACACCAGAGGGGCTTTACCAGTCCCGAGGCTTCCCATGGTTTTTGGGGCCTCTGAGAACCTTGGGCAACTCAAAATTTTCATTTAAAAAGCCCTCCTAGGTGTTTTTTCAAAATTATACTTTTTTACAAAAATACCACTGGCCTTTTGGCAATTGTTTTGAATCGCTTCGACCCTAATTTTTGGGCAATTCAAGGCTCAAATCCTCATTTTTTATTATTTAAAATTTTATTCAAATTTTATTTGGCCTTGAAACACTCATCTCAGGGGACTTGCTTTTCAAATCGGCCCGTTCTAGTGATTGTACAATGTACCGGGCGTTACAAAAAGCCCCTTAATAAAGGTAAGGAGATGCCAAAAGTCTTATGGCATGGGTAAGACAAGGTCAAAAGTCCCTTGGAAGGCTGAGACCAAGTCAAAAGTCCCTAGGCCAAGGGTGAGGCAAATCTAAAAGTCCTAGAAATGGGGTGTCACATTCTAGCTTTTTTTGTAACTATCAACGTAACCAAACTAGCTAATGAAGAACATCTAGGAGAATAATAGGGAACTACCTTAAGTTAATTAGAACTAAGGAATTAAATTAGGACCTAAAAAGGGAAGGCACATGTTAGGAAGCCCTACTAAGACTTTAGTTTGATAATCTCTATAGTAAGGAAGTATGCAACCATAGGTCAAGACAAGGTTTGGACCATTAATATCATAATGTCTCATTATTCCCACATACATAGAAATATAAATAGGCATCCTTGGTTATGTGATAACCATCTCCTTAGCTATATATAGTAAGGACCAAGATCTAGAGAAACATTTAAATTAATCCAAGTATCATAAACTCTTTACATGGCTAAAAAGGTGATGTAGGAATAGGCAAAACAATCAAATGATAATAAAGACAAAACATTGCCACCTTGAGTTCCACTCATCCATAATATGCATTAGTTGTTTGGTTGTTTCAATTGTATGTTCATCCATGGGGAAATTGGTAGGAGATTGCATGACAAGGAATGGCTTAAACGTTGTAAGATAGGACACTTAGCATGGCATAATTTGAATATATAAATATATATTTTTTGAATTTTATAAATTATATATATATATCAAATATATATATTTATTTATAAAATTCTTCCACCCTAGATTAAACGTGACATTCATTGAATCTAGATGTAATTTCAGATTCAATGAATTTGGACGTGACATTCATTGAATCTAGATGCAATTTCAGATTCAATGAATTTTAGCTTGAGTTGACTCGTTCTTGTGTGCGACCTTATAGGCCCATATGATGTTGGCAGTGGGCTAATAACACTATTTGACCCATAAGTCACAAGTAGCCTATAGCAAGACATTGTGACTACCCGAATCATATAAGGATTGGTGATCTGATGCAACCTGTCATCTAACCCTATTACATCCCTTTTGTCACACGATATCTAGATCAAGTATGAGGTATGAAAACATCATCCTTATCTTACTTGATCCCAATTTCTCTATTTATTATTACATCTGTCTCTATAGGCCAGGATTTTTTCTCTGTTTATTACAACTCCTTTGAGGAGTTTTTATTTTTAATGATCCCAATTTCTCTATTTATTACTACATTTGTCTCTGTAGGCCATGATTTTTTCTTACTTTCTTTGCTCATTTATAGTGGCATTTTATAGTCCTTCATCTCATCACTGGTAGGTCTAACATATGTGTCTCATACTGGCATCGAAGAGCAACTACCACTAACTACTGTTGAGCTCTAGTGGGATGCTAGCTATTCTCACAATTTTGTTCATTGGAGACATACTGTACCACTTACCTCATGTAAAAAGCTGCACCTGACCCTTTTTTGAATACATATGCTAACATATGGGGATTTCTCTATCCCGCGATTAGGGCTATGTCTGCTAAGTAGTGGTTCATCTGGCTCTAACTTTGGAAAGCTAATTTATTGCTTTCTTTATCCCATGTACTATGCTCATCTCTAGAGAGATCTAGTCAGTGGTCTAACTGTCTGAGTAAAGCCTTCATATCTCTGTGGCAATGGTCTACCAAACTTAGGAGGTTTCTAGTCTTTGAGACAAAAGCTAGCTGAAACTGTACTGGTCTCTGAGACAACTACTCTATAAAAACTATCTTAGGTTGTCATCTCACTAGAGAATCATTGTACTGTAACTTAGGGCTCTCTGTAACTCTGTGGGATCTATTGTGACCCCTGGGTCTATTGCGACCTTTCAGAGCCCTACTAGGGTCTATTGTAACCCGTTGCACTATACCAGGGTCTATTGTGATCCATCTTTGGGAGACATCAAAGCCTAAGATTACTGTATCTGACAGTAAAATACATGCTCACCAAGTTCGGTAGCTATCACCCATAATAGCTGAGGCTAAAATCAAAAGTACATCAGGCTCTTCGTATGAAGTGGGTTCTGTGTCATCTGATTCTCTAGGATCCCGTCATGCTAATACTTAGAAGCATCTTAATTTTCGTTCATCACTCCTCATGGGATCCTCAGATTCCCACTACAGTCCCTTTTCACTTAGGCTTTCTTTTCTTACTCTATTGACTTGCTTACTTTATGTGTACTCATTCTAACCTTCCTCTCATATGTTATGGTCTCTAACTATGCCTATGTTCTGCTTTTAAGTGCTTTAGCACTAGGGCATCTCACATACTGAGTGTGGCTAACATCTCTGGCAAGAGTGAGGCTATGCATTGGTCTCTTCTCATTTCATTTACATATACTATAAAGGACTCAAGCTATGCATACTGAACTCATGCTATATGAATCTGAACACTCTCTACTGGAAATTCCTCTTTATATGCTTTTCTTACTGTTTCAGTATTCCAGAAATCCTTTTACTTTTCTCTTTTCTTACTTATTTCATTATCTAGTTAACCAAAATACCCTTTGATTATTAAGACACTTTGGTGATTGATGTCGTCGTTTGCTACGCACTCAAGTCACATTACTATTAGGTTAATTAGGCCCAATATCATGTAACCATTATTGCAAGCAAACCATAACATCAAACACTAATACACAAGTGCCTCATGATTGAGCTCAAAGCCACTATCGCCTGTATATTACAAGTTTTCCAACAATCTAAAGAATTCCTCTCATATTTTTCTTTATCTGCCCTAGTCTCATAGGGTACTCGGGGAAAATAGGATTCTTTCACTACTTCATCTCGAGATCACTTTGCATTGCCCGACTATTTTTACTTCGGGCGCTATCATGCTAGAAGGGCATTTATGCCAAGGATATGTGTGCTTTCTCAAGTACTCAAGCACATTAACTGAATATCTATTCTCAATCTATTATGTCCTTGGCTTGAACACTATCATATATTCTCTTTCTAGCTCTCTTATCCTCTTGCTTAGGTAAAAGGATATATTACTACTAGCTGTTAGTTCGAGTTTTCTTTACACCCAAGAGCATCGGCATTTTCTTAGGATTCTCTACTTATTCACTCTCTGTAACATCAAGGAGGTCTGCTTTCTCTCATACTATTGCTTTGCTTCTAATTAGGGCATCCCTCAATAAGTAGAATTCTATTTCATATAATCTTAGGAATCTCATTCTATGGCGCTTTCGACTTACACTCTTTTTCTGCATCATACAAGACTTACCTTCTCAGGTGGCCTCTAGCTTCCTCGAGCTTCCCTGAGGGTACTAAGGTAATAGCCGTTTATCTTATCTCATTTCTATGTTCATATCAATGCTAGATTTTCTGTCTGTTTAGCCTCTTTAGCCTCATTCCAAGAGCACAGTATACTTTTTCTAGGGTTTTGCTAACCTAATCCAGGACACATACTCTCAATGTCTAGATTCTACCTTATTGAAAACTTATGCTCCACTGGTGCTCTAATTACGCATGTGCCTTAACCCCTATATTATTCTCATATTAGGGAGCTCATCTAATTAACTATTGGACCCCACCTATTTACCTTTTTGAGCTTAATCTATGCATTTAGTCATTACTAAAGCGAGGGTATCTCTTTTGTGGCTAGTTTTTCAGTTCTTCCACGCTTCCTTTATCACTATATTTTACAACTCAATGGGGGTCTATCTAGGGCATTTTACTAATCACTACTGGATGGTTTTCGCTAACTCAAGATATCTCATTCTTCCCTTCTCGATCCAAGGAGAACTTTCACTAAGCCTTTCATTTACATATTTCATCTGAAATGATACTATTGGTCATCTCCCTTGGGCTTTAACTTATGCTCAATCTAGGCTAGCCATCTCATCATACCTGTAGCTTACTATAAGCCCTATTAACTTATAGGCTCACGATAACTTAGTGCTTTATGAACATCCTCATTCTCTTTTGGGCTTCTTTCACTGGGCTACTCATACTTACCTCTAGGTGTTACCTATGAGGTATATTTTTCTAAGCCATTCACTATATGCCTCACTACTAGTAGCCTTTCCTCATATAAATTTCAAGGCTATGTTAACATCCTGTTAATAGGGTCTAGGATCTTGTTAACAAGATATCATGTATTGCAATGCAAAAATCAAGACCCTATCAACAATGTTTTTTTTACCGTGTCTATATGGCCTTCAACTCATCATATTAGCCCATCATAGTATTCACAGGGTTAACATTCCAAGTTCGAGCCAACGCCTCATATGTAGGTTTCAACAACCTTACTGTCCCTGTGTCTAACTTTCTCTAACATTGAGCTTTTTCCTAGTCTCACTGCTAGGCCCACTAATTTCTTACTGTCATTCATCGCAACTAGCACATCATTCGCCGCTGCAAATTAGCCTCAAGTTCACCCTTTTTTTCTTGTCTAAGTATTGGCTATGGGGAGGAACTCTCTGGATTGCCTCGTTGATACCTAGAATAATTGGCCATGGTTAATTAGCCTCTAACTAGCTTGCTTTTTCAGGGATTGGATTTTCATCTTTAGCTACCAACCCGAGCCTCATTGCCTCTATATCTAGCCCGTCATTAAGCTAGAGGGTTCTACCTCTTGCTTCATTTATGTACATCTAGTTGTCACTTCTGGGCTATCAGGCTTTAAGGGGTGTAGCTTGTAACTTGAACTTCTGGCTTAAGGGAATTAACCTTTTGGGCTCTAACTTCATCTAGACATTTGGGTATTGTGACTAGGGGGCAATTCTTTTTCTCACTCCCCCTTTAGACTAGTCCCGTGCAACGGCAGTCTCATTTCATTCTACGCTGTATCTTTACCTATCTCTGCATTATGCTGGATATCTTGGAATGGTCTGAGTACAACTACTAGGGAGAATTAGGCCTCACTTACTTTCTCTAGCAAGCCTTTTCATGTCAATGAGATCATTTCTCATCATTTATACTTGGGACTTGCCATTGATCCTGGCGAGCTATCACATCTCATAGAGCTCCAGCCATTAGATCCCTTAGCTCTGCTCAAGTTATTCTAGAGCCCAGCCTTTCCCAATGTCCACTAATTACTCTAAGACCATTTTACAACTTACTTATCAAGAACATAGCCATAAACTATTTTCACACACCCAAAATGTCTCATATAAGGCTCTACTTATCCATTCAAACCTTTACATAGCCCTTTACATAACTTTATTGCTACCTTCTTAAGCCAAATCCAATCTGAGAGAGCCTGGAACTAGGCTTTGATACTAATAAATGTGACACCATACTTTTAAGATTCAATTCATGCAATGGATATACCTCATCTCATATAATTTCTATGTGACTCTCACCTGGATCTGACTGATATTTACTAGTTATACTTAAGGCATATGAGACATCTGGTCGAGTGCATAACATAGCATATATGATAGATCCAATAGCCGAGGCATTTGGAATCTTGCTCATGTGATCTCGCTCATCATATGTACTAGGACACTAAGTCTTGCTGAGATTGATGCCATGAGACATAGGTATATAACCCCTTTTTGAATCTTGCATATTAAACCTATGCAATACTTTATCTATATAAGTGCTCTGACTTAGGCTGATTAGCCTCTTGGATCTATCTCTATAGATCCTTATCCCTAGGATGTAAGTGGGGTTGCTTAAGTCTTTCATTGAGAAACACTTTCCTAACCAAGTCTTGATATTCTGCAAGGTAGGAATGTCATTTCCAATGAGTAGGATGTCATCAACATAAAGCACTAGAAATACAATTGTGCTTCTACTAACCTTTTTGTAAACACAAGGTTCATTGATATTTTGGATAAATCCAAAATCTTTGACTACTTCGTCAAATCAATGATTCCAACTCCAAGATGCTTGTTTTACCCAAAAATGGATTTTTAAAGCTTGTAAACCTTCCCAGAATCCTCTAGATGTACAAAGCCTTCAGGTTGTGTCATGTATACATCCTCAAGCAGCTTTCCATTAAGGAATGTTGTTTTGACGTCCATCTGCTAGATCTCGTAATCATAGTATGCTGCAATGGCAAGAAGGATCCTGATTGATTTAATCATGGCGACTGGCAAAAAGGTTTCATCATAGTCTATACCATAGGTTTGTTTAAATCTTTTTACAACTAATCGTGCTTTGAAGGTATGCACTTGGCCATCCATGTCGATTTTCTTCCTAAAAAGCCATTTGCACCTAATGGCTTTTATACCTTCAGGTGGGTCAATCAAGGTCCATACCTGATTATCATACATGGATTGCATCTTAGACTTTATAGCTTCTAGCCATGTCTCAGAGTCTAATCCCACTACAACTTCTTGATAGGTAGTTAGCTCATTTTGATCAATGAGCAACACATCATGACTTTTAGTTAAAAGAAATCCATATCTTTGAGGCTGATGTCATGTCCTATCAGACCTTTGTGGGCCTTGTGTTACTTGAGTAGGCTCAACAACTTGTTGTGAGTCTTCTTGTATTTCTATCTCTGGCTCAATGCGATTTTGTGGCTCTTAAACTTCTTGAAGATGTATCTTACTCCTACTGGTTCTTTTAGAGATAAATTCTCTTTCTAGAAAGATACCATTTCGAGCAATAAACAGTTTATTCTCATTGGGATTGTAGAAGTAGTATCCTTTAGTTTCCTTAGGATACCCCACAAAAAGGTATTTTACAGATTTAGGTGCTAACTTATCTGAGGCTTGTTGTTTAACATGTGCCTCGCATCCCTAAATCTTGAGAAAAGCTCAACTAGGCTTCTTCCCAGTCCATATCTCATATAGGGTCTTTTCAACTGCCTTAGATGGGACACGATTTAGTGTGAACGCAGTTGTTTCTAATGCATAGCCCCAAAAGGATGGTGGAAGATCTGTTTGACTCATCATAGATCGAATCATATCTAATAGGGTTTGATTCCTTTGTTCAAAAACCATCGCTCCATTGTGGTGTTCCTGATGGGTCAATTGTAAGACAATTCCATAATTTCTAAGATGGTCAATAAATTCTTGGCTCAAATATTCACCACCTGGATCAGATCGAAGTGCTTTAATAGATTTGCCAAGATGATTTTGTACCTCATTTTGGAAGGTTTTGAACATTTCAAAAGATTCAGATTTATGTCTCATTAAATAGATGTATCCATATCTACTATAGTCATCTATAAAAGTAATGAAGTACAAGTCACCACCTCTGGCAGCGGTACTTAGTGGATGGTGGAAGATCTGTTTGACTCATCATAGATTGAATCATATCTAATAGGGTTTGATTCCTTTGTTCAAAAACATCGTTCCATTGTGGTGTTCCTGATGGGTCAATTGTGAGACAATTCCATAATTTCTAAGATGGTCAATAAATTCTTGGCTCAAATATTCACCACCTCGATCAGATCGAAGTGCTTTAATAGATTTGCCAAGATGATTTTGTACCTCATTTTGGAAGGTTTTGAACATTTCAAAAGATTCATATTTGTGTCTCATTAAATAGATGTATCCATATCTACTATAGTCATCTATAAAAGTAATGAAGTACAAGTCACCATCTCTGGCAACGGTACTTAGTGGACCACATACATTGGTATGTATTAAGCCCAATAGGTCAGTGGCCGCACTATGCCCAGTAAAAGGTGCCTTAGTCATCTTTCCTAATAAACAAGATTCACAGGTGTCAAATGATTCAAAATCAAATAAGTTAAGTAGTCCATCTTGATGAAGCTTTGAAATGTGTTTCTCATTTATATGGCCTAAAGAACAGTGCCATAGGTAGGTCAAGTTCAAATCATTTGACTTAATCCTCTTGGTAGTTACGTTATAGATATTTTCATTATTGGGAATTTCAAGGTTCAATAATAATGACCACCATACAAATCACTATCCGCATAAAAGATGTCATTAAAATAAATAGAACATTTATTATTCCCAATAACTGAAGTAAAACCTTCCTTATCTAAATAAGAAAATGAAACAATGTTTTTACTCAAAGTAGGAACTAATAGTAATTGTTCAAAACTAACAAAAGCCTACTGGGCAAAACTAATTCATAAGTGCCTACAGCTAAAGCAGCAACTCTTGCTCTGTTTCTAACTCGTAGGTTTATTTCACCTTTTTTCAGCTTTCTACCCCTTTTAAGACCCTGTACATTTATACAAATATGAGTTCCACATGTAGTATCTAATACCCATGTAGAAGAAGTAGAAAGATTAATTTCTATAACATAAATACCTAAAGTAATAGCCCTGTTATTCTTCTTATTCTTTAGATCTTCCAGGTAGAGCTTGGAGTTCCTCTTCCAATGACTGAGCTCATTGCAAAAGAAACAAAGTCCTTCCTTGGGAGGCGTTGCCTTCTTGGCTTCAAGCTTGGGTTTGGGCTTAGGATTGTTTTGGTCATTGGACTTATTGTCCGAGCCCTTTTCCTTTCCCTTGCTTTTGCCTTTCTTTTTCATTCCCTTTCCTTTTTGAACCATTAAAACAGTACTTGGCTTTTTCTTGATATTTTGCTCAAGCATCGAATGCAGTTCAGAAATTGATTTCTCCATGTTATTCATATTATAGTTCATGACGAACTGGTCATAACTTTCTGGGAGTGAGTTTAAGATCAAATCTGTAGCTAACTCCTGGCTCATGGGAAATCCAAGCCTTTCAAGGTGATCAATGTAACCTTTTATCTTTAAGACATGAGCGCTAACTGATGCACTTTCAGCCATTTTGCAGGAATGTAAGGCTTTGGTAGTTTCATACCTTTCTTGCCTTGCTTGTTGCTGGAACATTTCCTTGAGATGCACAATCATCTCATAAGCCTCTTTGTGTTCCAGATCTCTCTAAAGTTCTGGGATCATGATGGCTAGCATCAAGCATGCTACATCCATAGAGTCATTAAGATGCTTAGAGTGGGCATCCTTTTGGGCTCTTGGAACATTGGCTATAGGCTCCTTAAAAATAGGTTGATCTAGGACATATGACTTTCTCTCCTGCTTGAGAACAATTTTCAAGTTCCTAAACCAGTCAAGAAAGTTGGTCCTATTGAGTTTGTCCTTCTCAAGGATGGATTGCAATGATACTGTAGCAGAATTATTTGTCGACATTTTTCTACAACAAAATATGCAAAGTCAAGTTAATAATATTCTACTAAAAATTAACCCTCAATTTAATTTAGCAGGCTAAGACCCATATTTCACTCAATTATAAGTTCACTTTCGCAAGACGCTTAAAATTAAGTTATTTAGGTAGGTAACTTGTTTACCAATTACATCATATGTAACTCTTAGATCTTTATAGGATTCCATCATCATATGATCTGGCATGTTTAATCCCATCTAATGCCTTGAGACCCAAAACTGTTTTGATGGTCCCAATTAAGTCAAACTATTATGAACCTTATAAGTATCACCATTACCCAAGCTACCTCATTAAGATAACCTAAGTATATCCACTTTGATGGAACATACACTTAGACGACCAAAGCTTTGACAGGTGTTCATAAATGGGTGGCATATAAACTTAAAATTTGATTCGAGGAATTTTATTATTATTATTTCATTGTGATTCAAATATTTAATCATCGCATGATAATATGCTATGATAGCATCTCATACATACATATGATCTCATCATGACACGCAGGTCGTATTTTAAAAATTGCAAACCATAAAAACATAGGGCCATATTATGCACCATACCCATCCAATTCAAACAAACATAATTCATATATAAAGTTACAAACATCTCATCTCATAAGAAAGGTTGTAAGCATTATGATCTTAGTGTTAAATCAGATTAAGTTGTGCTAAACACGTTTTCATATATACATATATGAGATTCATGTATCACATACATATATTATAGATTTAAATATATCTTATCAACGCATTTGGTTTCTTCATCATATGCAAATCACAGATTCAAAATCATATATACATACATATATGAATATGGATTGTTCGTTCATATCATGAAAGCATGTTCGTAACATATACAAATATATATGTACGAAATAACATGTTATATATGAAAACATGAAGAGACTTGTTAAACAAATTTGTAAACATCTGAATTGAACAATTTATAGTCCGAATTGAATAGATTTAGAATCATATTCTAAATCAAATTTAAACCTTTTTGTAATTCGCACACATATGTCGCACATAATATTGAATTGTGGAGTTCAAATATCACTTATATGAAATCAAATTTAAAATTGATTTGAACATATAATACATATATGAACGCTAGATTCAAACACTAATCATGTGAGCCCTAAGTTCGCATACTTTTATCACATTGCAACATATTACATCACATATAGGTCATGCGAAATCACAACAAAGTCAAAATTCATGGAACTTCACACAAAACCTCAATTTAAACAATCATTGATGCGACTCTGATACCACTGATAAGCATGATTTTTATACATTTTAATCCTCTTAACTTAGGCATTTTGATGATGGAATATGGTCTTAAGGGTTTAATTAGATTCAATTTGAATTCATCAGCCACTTATGCACTTTGTGAATTAATTGACAAAATTATTGAGTTTTAATGCATGAATTTCTTTTAAATAATTTTGTGGATAATTCTACACTTCATTCTTTGGTGCAGACTTTAATGGGCAATTGAAACTTGAATGAGAATTTGAGTTAGAGAAGAGAAGGAGAAGATTTAGGCCTTAATTGTACTTCTTGTTAGAGCTAAAAAATGGGAGAATGAATTGTGAAGCAGATAACCACCAGTTAAAGAAGAAGCTACGAGTTCCTTTTGATGAGAAGGCAAAGCAAGAAGCAACCTTGAGCTCGAGTTCTACATACATGTGAGCAAAAACAGAGGAGAAGCTTGCATGAGCTGCATGGGAGAAAAGGAAAGCTACGGGTTTATCAAGAAAGTGAGCTGAATGTGGCTAAACAAAGACAAAGCTGCATGAGGGGAGCCAATGCAAGAAAAATGCAAAAAATATAGAGTCTTGGGAGCTGAAAACAGAGCATGGATGGAGGAAGCAAGACTTCAAAGTGGGATGGTGAAATGAGAGATGAAGTTAACGTGGAAAGATACGTAGAGCTGAAGCTTGCACGAACTGGGCATAGATTTTTAAATGCTGAAGCTAACATGGAAGAAATCTCACGGCAAGGAAAGCAAACATGGAAGGAAGAAGCTCACACGTAAACACAGGCTCGAGGAAGTGAAGTGGAGTATAGTGAGATAAAGAAGGCTGACGTGTATTAAGAACATGGGCTGGAAGAGACGCTGAGCTGACGGGGAGAGCGTCAGACTGGATTGAAGCTTTTACGAGCTGGAATTAAGCTACGGGAAGCTAGCGTTCTAAAGCTTGAATGAGCTGGAGCTAAGTTAAATGAAGAAGCAGATACGGGTTTGAGCTGGAAGAGAAGTTAAGTTGACATGAGAACAGAACACGTGGATTAATGAAGCATGAGATGGAGATTTAGTGAGCTGGGATAAGAAAATAAAACGTGAGGTATTCAGCGTGAGGTAGCACATGAACGCGAGTTAAGGGGCACGTGATTCATTAAGAAAAAAAAAGCGCTGGAGCTGAGGGAAGAAAAACATGACTTCAGTGTGACAATAAGGAGTTGGAGAATAGACGAAAGGAACGACAAAAAAGGAGAGAGCTCCAGAAGCAGAATGAGGGAGCATTTTCTCGTTGAATCATCCATGGCTGCAACTCAATTTATCAATTTTCCTCCGATTAAAATCTCCATGGCAGCTTGAATCATCTATGGTGGCTAGCTGAAGCTTGGAAACTCCTAGATGCAGATTTGAGCTCCACATTTTCTCACCAAATTGGATAAAATTTCTTTGTTCCATCTTTTAATTTCAGGATTATTTTTCTTATTAATTTGACTAGGTTTAGTTTATTAATTGAGAAATTTGATTACTGGAAATTTTTGGATTGAGTTGAATTGTGGATTGAGCTTAATTTGATCTTTGGAATTTTAATTGTGATCATTACATATTTGTAAAAATTCCAGAATTAGTGCTGTGCAAATTACTTTTAATTTCCTCTTGATTTTAGGCCAATTAATACAATGGTTGTTGGATTAAGTGGTTGGAATTTTTGTGCAATTAATTGTTTGAGGAATTAATCAATCAATTGGTTAATTAGCATCTTAAGTGGATTGTGCAGTAGATTTCATTGATCAATTAGGATTGGTTATAGTGTGTTCTTGTTCTTAATTCAATTAATTAATTTTTCAAGGTTTCTTATGGTTGTAAATTCCTTGGATAATTGATGAATTGAATATTGGATAGTTATTCAAGAGTCTTTATAGGGAATGCACTAAAGAGCAAGAAATTAAATCCAAATTTGGTAAACTAAAAAGGACAAGGATAATTGAATTCTAGGGAGTCCAATACAAGGCTAGCTACCACATTTTTTTAACTGTTCACTTCATTTAGTCTTAAGTTTTTTATTCTTGTCAATTAAAGTTTAGTTCAATTAAATTCTAGCATTTCAAAACCCCCAAAACAAGTCCCAATTAGTAATACTTGGAACATTCTTTCATAAACAAATTGAGCCATAAACTCTTTGGGAAATGACCTAGGTTGCACTATTATCTATAGAATTCATTTTGCTTCCTAGTTTTATTTGAGATTGCACAACACAATCGTCAATGTTGGGAATTTTTGGGATGTGCAACGAAAAATTAAAACCCCGAATCCCTTCCCATGGACCCATCAATATTGTTTAAATCGAGTAGATCTATAAATATTTATCTTTTTCTGTCAGATCTTAGGAACTGATCTACAGATCTGCTCCCTCTACCGGTATCCACACGAACGGATGCTTAACTCAAACGGCGTGCTAGCACCTTTTACCAACGTCCATACACATTCTTGTTAGAGAAGATGCTCTCCTCTTCCTATCTCTCTCTGGGCATCTGTACAGTGTCAGTATGCTTTCTCTCTCAAGGCGTCCGTACAGTGTCCGTATGCTTTCTATCTCTAGGGTTTTTCTTTAGTTCTGTAGTTCTAAGAAACCCAAGCCTCCTACCTTTTTATAGAGGCATCTTATTAGGGTTTCAAATATATTTGATTAATTTAAAATACATTATTTTAAATTAAATCAAATCCAAATTGAATTAAATAGATTAGTTTAAATTTAAGTCTATCTAATAGATTTAAATTTTAACTAATTTATTTAATATAAATCTAGAACTTAATTCAAATTTAATTTATCTCATAAATTAAATTTAAATTATTATATTAGTTTAAATTTAAATCTATCATATAGATTTGAATTTAAAACTAATTGATTTAAATTAATTAAAGGATATATATATTTCGAATATATAAATATATATATATATTTTGAATTTTATCAATTATATATATATATCAAATATATATTTTTTTTTATAAAATTCTTCCACCTTAGATTGAACGTGACATTCATTGAATCTAGATGCAATTTCAAATTCAATGAATTTTAGCTTGAGTTGACTCATTCTTGTAAGACACTATTTGACTCATAAGTCACAAGCAGCCTCTAGCAAGACATTGTGACTACCCAAATCATATAGGAATTGGTGATCTGATGCAACCTGTCACCCTATCACATCCCTTTTGTCACACGATATCTAGATTGAGTATGAGACATGGAAACGTCATCCTTATCTTACTTGATCATCGCTTTCTTGATCTTTGTGCAGACTAACAATATAAATGGAAACCCTTCCATTTGAGTACGGCCATGTATTTCTCAGTCTCACTCATCAAGGGACCTAAAGATATCTCTCTATTAATCAAAGGGACAAATCCTATCTTAACCACTCATCTTCTTCTACATGAATTCTACTATACCCGATCATAGCCTTTATGATCACCCAGTTAAAGATGACTGTTCTTCACATTGGAAACTATGGTGATCTCAAGTCTAAGGGTTCGGTGATACGGTTATATATGAGATACGCTTAATCCATGTAGCTATCTCATAGCAGGTTGATCTAGCATCTTGTTCCTTAACAAGTGCCTATGATTTTGATTTGTATCTTTATACATGACTAACACATAATCATCAATCAAAATCATACTAGTCTTAGTTTATCATCGTTCCCACAATGATGATCGACTAGGAATATTTAGAATAATCAATATGATTTATCCAAGGATATTATTATATAGAACATGCAAAAATATAATAATGTAATAAAAGAAAATTCTTATTTCTTAATAAAATAAAATGTTTGCAATACAATGATTAGCCTAGGGCATAATCTCCAACAAAAGCTACCATGTGGTTTAGACCGAATAAGAAGTAGATGAGAGGACTATTTAATTATTCCAACGACTTCCCTTTAATACCGTCATCATGCAAGTGTGTATACTTTCATTTGGTGCCTAGTTGTGGGGATCATGTAGTGCCAATTATGGACAAGTTTTAGAAGGAATGATGTATATATGTGCTGCCACCTAATCTTGCACCGAATAGGCAATGAAGAGAAGAAGATTGAAATTAATTTAATGACATTCAAGGGTAGTGAGAAGCATGAGCTATCTATTATGATGATTACCATCCACCTTAATTCATTTAGGCCAAGGGAAGTAATGGTAAAAGGGGAGAAGGAAACTTGGACACCATAGAAGAGGAGAGATGAAAAGATAAACCAAGGTACAAGGACTCCATAAAAGGTAAGTAGAAAATTTAGTATGTTCTAAGTTGCTTCCTTTTTACCTAGTTGAAATTCTGGACCTGGAACATTTTTCCTTTAGTAGAATTAGCTAGAAAAGGATTTTAAAGCCCAAACTTTTATAATAGGTCATCCATTCCTTATACATGAAATCTGGAAAATTATAGAATTTTTGGAGCAAGGTAGATCAAAGAAACAACATACTAATTCAACTTAGCTTCTGGATGAGACAGCTTGGGACTGATTTCATAATAAATCTTGTTAAATGGGTATATGAAAGAATTAATGCATCAAATTTGGTGGAAAGGTAGCTAAGATGTATAACTTTAGCCCTAGAAAGTCTAGGAATTTTTGGAACTCATTTGGTAGGGTAACAAAGCTAGAAACAACAAGGATAGTGTACAAAGAGCTCAACTAAGGTAGTGGCGTAAACAGTAGGAGTTTGGGGGTTATCCTTAGGAATTCTTGAAAACTGTTTCTATGGCTTATAATTAACATAATAAAGGATCATTATACCCATTTTTATGATTTTTGTATGTCATTTAATGGGGGAAAGAAACTTCACAAAAACAAGCTTGAAAATGTAGTTAAATTATGATTATAGTAGCTTTCGTTTCTTACTATTGTAGTGCGAAGTTGTATGGTAATTAGAGAATCAACCTTGAAAATAAGGACTAAGGACTTAACTTTAAAGCACTGGACCACACATGAATAACTTAGATAGTAACTATAACACCATAATTTCTTACCTCATTTCATGTTATCTCTATGCCTTATGTCAAGCAATTCACATGAAAAGCAAGAAAAATGGCATTAAAAAGTGTATTTCTTTGCGTTGCGTCGCATATGAAAATTTCATTCGATGTCACGTAGACCATGTGAACTCATACAACACATTACCATATTTAATGACATGAATACAACTCATTTTCATCATCAAAAGTGGCCTACATCTCATGGAACTCAAAGGGAAGCTTAAAATACACATACATATTTTTGGCTAGATTTGTCCTTATTTCTATCACAAATTCATAAAATCATAACTAATTTTAGAAAAATCAAAATGATGCGTTATCCACCATTATGGAAATATATACATGTCTAATTTATTCTAAAAATATGTCCAGACCATAACATTCAACACAGAAGGCGTTTGACATTCGAAATGGTCTAGAGGTTAGGCTGTCCACTGGTGCTATCACAGAATTCTATAGCAAACTTTAAAAATGTCCAATTAAATTCAAAAAAATCCAATCCATGTAAAAGATACCAATCTAGAAATATGTGGCTGTTAGCTAGAAGGTAAAAATAACTCCAGACTAGCTCAAGCAATTTCAGGCACAAAAAATTAATCAAACATTAGCTGCGGTCAGTTGGCATTCCTGATACTGGATAGAATCTTTAAAAATTCATATCTCCCTCTCTAGACATCCAAATGAGGTGCTTCTAGTTAGAAAAAGTCTCTAAGAATATTTAGTTTCTCTATATAAAATTTTGTGATAATTGGACATCATTTAGGCTCTGTGTGAGAGAAATTATTTTCGGACCAAGTGAACAGTGCATCATACCAAAACCAGAATTTTTGTCAATTTTGAAAATTCACCAAATATTCTCTAGACCTCCAAAAATTCTGTTCTTTAGCTTCACAAAAACCTCTCAACAAGCTCTAATTGCATCCCAAATATCATATCAAGAAGAACTCATTTGGACAAAAAGTTAAATAGGGTTCTATTATGGTCAATTTTGGCTCCATATGAGATACCAAAATGTCCAAATAGCTTTCTTTGGGATTTGGCACCCCTTGGGTAAGTCTAAAAGCATAATTAGGACTTGTGTGAGCTGCCCAAATGGTCCCAAATCTCATACATCTCAATTTGACCATTCCACTTCCATTCATACATGACATTCCATAATGCAAAATTGCCATTACATGACCAAAATGAGTATTTTCATACATATAACCCTACCTCTCATTTATACACAATACATTAACATAATTATACATGCTCATAACATCATAAGTCATATAAAACTAGGGATTTCATCAATTTCTATCCATAAGGCCTTAAAGTAACAATTTTAAGACACTTTGATGTCATGCTCTCATCTTCAAGGTGGTTGGCTTCTATTACCTTACTCTCTTGGTCCACCTAGCATGTTAGAACATTGGAGAGGAGGGAATGAGATTCAAAGAATCCCAATTGCTCATCTCCTATTTAATCATACATAAAGGATGTAACCAAGTTTTATAAATGCATGTATGGTCATGTTGACATGTGTAAACATTCAAGAGGCATTTTCATCATTTGAGAAGGTCATACATGGCATACAAAGGCTTGCCAAGCAAGTGGATTGCCCTCACCCATTTTCTTATGGATTTTGGACTTGCCTCACCCATCCTTTAAGATATTCTTGGATTAACCATGCTCTTGGGAGTTAACCTCACGTTTGGGACACTCTTTACTTTGTCTCAATCAATCTTAAGGGTTCTTAGATCATCCTCACCATGACTAATGGTTCTTGACCTCACCATGCTCAAGCAAACCAAAACAAACATCATAAATATCATTTAGAAATATAATGCATCATCATGGTACCATGGCATATAAAATCATGCTAGAATACTTTTCATGGCTTAAAACATACATACACACATTCAAGACAATGTAAGCACACATCTATGCATGACAGAAGGTGGAGAGAACTACCTTGCTTGCATTTTGCACACTTTTTCATTAAGCCTTAAATCCTCTCCCTTGACCTCACACACCCAAGAAGGTGGAGATCACTTCTCTTGGCCTAAACACATTTTATGGAAGCCAATTAGGTTCATAGAATTAATTATAAGGCCACACAACTTGCTTAAACTCTAGCTTGGCCTATAAACCCCTTTATGGTTCCAAAATGTACCCAATGAAGCAACACCCCTCAAATAAATTCTAGGCTCTATTATTTCCTTTCAAATATGATTCTTGACCCTTTTTAAGCCTCTTGGAGTCATCACACAATTAAAATAAAGAGCCTAACTACATGTTACTTCTTTAGGTCATATTATGGAACATAAAGCACTATCTCACTTTTTATGCTTTTTAAATTTTTCTTAAGGCTTCCTCTCATCTTCAATCATCATATATGACTTAAAAATGGGCTTGGAATAAATTAAAACTATCCCTAGGTACACAAACTCCTTTAGGCTGAGACTAGGAAGCTTTATGATCTCCTTGAACTTTACTTTGTTTTCTTGATGGAGGAAGTACATGGGGAGACTTCTAGGGATCTTAGGAACTCATTTAAACTTTGATTTAGACATAGGAATCAAGGTATCAAATCAGATTTTGTAAAGAATATATGAAACCCTAGAAATTACATCTTGAAATCTAATGGCTTTTTGTTAATTTCCTTTGCATATTCCTAATCTCAACACCCTTTTTCCTTATATTCACCCTTGATTCTGCCTAAAAACCAAGTCCTCCTAAGGTTTCTTAGGATAAGCGAAATGGAGAAGGAGGGGAACCAAAGGTAGCTACCATGGGAGGAGAAATTACCTTATTTTCTTTTTTTTTTCTCACTTGAATCTTGCTTTCTCCAAGCTCCTCTCTTCAAATCCAAAATTTACCTTAAGTTTCTCCCTTAAAACAGATTTGTATACTTCATTTTAATCAAAGTAAACAAAGGAGAATGGAGGAAAGAAGGTTTGGATAGAAGAAAGCATGAAAAACTACCAAGAAACTATACCTTAAGCCTTTGATTTCTCCTTCTTCTTCTCTTCCTTTGGTGTGCCTAAACCCTAGCCTTCTTCTTTGAATTTGGGCAGAAAAATATGATACTAAATGAGGGAGAGAGTGGGGTGCCTCTTATTTATAAGTGGAGGAGAATAACTTTTTTAAAAATTCCCATTTTGCCCTTCATTCTTGCCATTTTAGTTTCTCCTTTGTTTTAACTCCTTTTTTAGAACTGTCTTTTCCATTGTAAAATTTAGGTTCCCAATTCAATAAAATGCCTTTGGAATCACTCAAATTAGAGCTAAAACCTTCTTGAATGGATCCATCAAAGTTCGGGTACACCGATGTTGGAAAACATCCATCGGAGGGGCTTTAACTATCCCGGGGCTTTCCGTGGTTTTTAGGGCCTTTGAGAACCCCAGAGGACTCAAAACTTTCATTTGAAAAGGTTTCCTATGTGAGTTCCAAAATTTGCTCAAAATTATGAAAATACTATTACGTTTCGTAAGTTATCCGTCAAATTTTGTTTCTTCATTCTAGCTTCATTTTTCTTTCTGTCTGAGCCTGGGATTCTCATTTTTAGGAGTCTAGAATGCTTTCCAAATTTTTTGAGATGTTAACTACATCATTTCGGGGGATTTCCTTTTGAATCCGATGAGTTTTGTTCATTTACGGAGAAACTGTACATTACATTTCTCATGTTTCCTCTCGTTTTTAGAGAACCAGATGTCACAGTAACTAACTAATAAGAAGGAAAAGAAAATGAAGATGTGATTGTTTACAATTAGGAATTCCAATCGTCAACTAATGAAAGGGGTTTAGGAATTTCGTACGGGGGGATTAGTTGTTTAATTGAAATATAAATATTAACCATGACTTGTTCTTAATTAAGGTAATGTGTGATTAAAATTTAGGAAGGCAATTGGGACAGCAAGAGCTAAGGAATAACATGACAAAACAATGGCGATGAAACAGGTAGCTAACATGGTATTCTGTCTGTTTACATACATAAATGCCCTGAATGATTTCTAAATTTCTTATAGTGTGTATGGTTGCATATATGCCTACTAAGTGACTCTCATGAGTACTAGATCACTGTTATTGGCCAATGACCGAAGTATATTTGCCTAATGAATGAAAATACCCTGCTACTTAGGATTCACATGCTTTTACACCGAATTGTGCATCGACTATAAAATTTTTCTTATTCAATGTTCCTTATGTGTGTATACCATGAATCCATTATTATCTACTGGGATTAAATCTCATTATGAAGCTAATCATTTTTTAGGTGTTGTCCACACTACAAATGAAGTTAGACCAACAGAGGATAACCATACCAATTAGTAGACTATGTATTGACTGTAGTTAGTTGTAAATTCCCTAAATAATGTTAGATGCTGAAGTTTGACTTTAGATGAGTAAGTAATGTTGTTTTATTAACCTCTTGTTGGTTTCTATATAAATATAATACATGCAGAATTTACAGTATGTTTAACGATAACACCTATCAAAACTATTGAACTTTATGTACAAGTAATCTCTCATAATTGTGTTTGCATGAAACTGATTATCATAATCTTGGAAGCAATTCTAGAATAATAGTATGTATTCAATTGATGGGAAGAGATTGTGTTTAAGTTTGTACAGAGACTTCTTGAGTGGATTAAAATGACAGAACATATGTGATATGTATTGTTGTATTGCCGTGCCTTATGAGCAAGTTGGAATTTCAATAATTCCATTTCCCCACAATGAAGTAAGAACCTATAGGCTAATCAGAATAATAACGTTATCAACTTATAGTTTTTCTTGTGAAAATGATAAAGGTTATCTAGGTATGACATGGGGTGAAGAAAAACTAAAAGTCCCTAGAGCATGTTCTTGGCTTGAATGTAAATAAATGGCATGGAAATTGTGACCTTGCATACTTTATGGTGTTAAACCTTCCATACATATGCTTTGATGTGTATATGCCATGAATGTGTGTGTCAATGGGTGTGTGAGATATTTAGATTCTAGGAATCTCACTCCTCTTCCCTCCATTATCTTGAAATGCCTAGGTGATGTTCAAAAAGCAAGGAGTGCAAGCCAAAGATTTTGAAAGATTGCATTTTATCTATTATGTGACCTTATTTATAGTTGGATGTCAAAGTGAGCTTGTACATATTATTTTTGTGATGTAAGACCATAAGCTAATGCAAAATGATGAATGGATACTATATATACTTCATGTATCCTTAAATCGATGAAATCATGGAAATTGCCTCTTGTATGGTTATGGTTAATTGTGTATTATTGGATGTGAAGCAGTCAAAATGAGATGCATGGTGTTTGAGACCACTTGGGCAGTCTACACAAGTCATATTCACATTTTTAAACTTACCTAAGAGGTGCCAAACATTAAAGGAGGCCATTTGGGCATATTTGGTATCTCATATAGAGCAAAAATGGCCATTGTGGTGAGCTATACCACTTTTTGTCCAAATGAGCTCTTCTTGGTCTAAGATTTGGCATGCATCTAGAGCTTATTAAGAGCTTTTTGTAAAGCTAAAGTGAGTATTATTTGGAGGTCTACAAAATTTTTGGTGAATTTTTTAAGTTGGCAAATTTTCTGATTTTGGTCAGTGCACTGTTCATATGGTCTAAATTTTTCTCTCTATCATACATGGGGCAAACGATGTCCAATTGCCACAAAATTTTACAAGGAGAAAAGTAGACCTTCCCAGTGACTTGTGTCAATTGGAAGCATCTCATTTGGATATCTAGAGAGAGAGATATGAATTTTTGAAATTGTTATTCTATTCCAAGTTCAACTCCAGATCCGTGGTACTGTTTGATTGATTTTCGGGGTTTGAATGCTCTTGGAATGGTCTAGAACTATGTCATCCCTCTATTTAACATCTTTATTTTTCCAAATTGATATAGATTACATGACTAGTGTGATTTTTTTCAAAGTTGCCTCAAATTCTACCACCCTGGAACTCGAGGTAAAACGTGATTATCTTAGATTTGTGGTTCTTGATTCATGGTTTAAATGAAGTTTTAAGATGTTTATGACTTATATGGATGGAAAATAATTAGAGAATATTGTTGGTGGGTTTATGGGATCCCAGAGACATAAAATGAAAAATTTAGCCGCTACACAATGCAATTTAATTTATTATTTTAATGCAATTTCTTGGGATTTCTTTGAAGAATTGTATAATCCCACTTGTACATAAGAGAATCAATGCTAGAAATAATATGATATTATAGACTTGGCTCATCAAACAGAGTTTAATCATGGGTCACAAATTTATAAAATTCCTACTTAAATTTTTTTAATATTCATGCCTAAAGCCATGAATAGAGAGTGAAATTAGGTTTCCCCAAACTTTCGTGCAATCTATACATTTTTCTTGGCTCATAACTTTTTTTTGCATTTTAGTCCCTAGCTCTTTTATACTTAGCCTTTGAGACTCTTCAGAACCTTTTTCTGATCTTTTTTTTTTCATCTATTTTTGCCCTATCATCTTAGTCTTAAGCCTTTCTTTTTTTTGTTTTTTCCTATCCTTGACTCACTTTTTACTATTTTTAGCCTTATTTTAGCTAATTTTTAATGGTGGATGTTACAATTCTCCATCCTTAATAAAATTTCGTCCTCGAAATTTCATAATCACACCTCAGTCAAGTAGCTTTAAATACTTTTACTTCATTTTATCCTCTGTTTCTTAGGTAATTTTCCAAGTGACAAGCCCTTCCAGTTGCAGAAAGAAGCAGATTACTGGTGAAGGGGCATGGAGCCTATCTTGCAGGTGAGGAACCTTTCGATTACATGGGAGGCGTTCCTCCAGGCCTTTTATAAGAGATACTTCCCCAGTTCAATCAGGGATGAAAAGGAGTCAGAATTCATACTCTTAAAACAAACAAAGGGGATGTTCGTGGACTAGTACGTGGCCAAGTTTGTAGAGCTCTCCCGATATTCCTCTTACTTACAGAGACATGATGATGAGCGGTAGAGAGTAGATAGGCTAGAGAAAGGTTTGCTTCTGGAGATCAGAGATAAGGTAGTACCACAAAGAATTAGACACTTTAATACCCTGGTTGAGATATGCAGAGTGACGAAGGTGAACCTCAGAACAATGCAGCCTACCTCCAATGCTAAACCACCCTTAAGAACAATGCAGCCATAACTTTGAAAAATCATAATTAATTTCACAGAGCTCTAAATAATTTGGTCTTTAGCTTCCTAAAAAGCTCTAGACAAGATCTATATGTGTACCAAATATCATGGCAAATTTGTTCATTTGGTCAGATCTTGACATTGGGTTGCAAAATGGCTCATTTTGTGTCTTACAAAGGGTCCAAATGATCCATTTTGAGTTCTAGGACAACCATGACCACTTGAGCACATGGAAATGCATCAAAATGACCTCCTAAACTTGTCTCAAAAGTGTATAAATTCATAATTTGAAAACCCACTCTCTCACCCCATGCCATACACAAAAAAACACAAGACTAGTCTTGCACCTCAATGTCCAAAATGCACTACATCATACATATAATATTAAATCTCATTTGTACTTGATACATTTGTATAATTACATATGTTCATGAGGTCATAGGACATATACAATAATGGATTAGAATATTTGCCACTCATATGGCCATAAAAAAGTAAAATCTATGCACTTTGGTGTCATACTCTCATCTTCCAAGTTGATGGCTTCTATTAGCTTGCTCACTTGGTCCACCTAGCATATTAGAACATTGGAGAGGAGGGAATGAGATTTAAGTAATCCCAATAGCTCATCTCCCATTTCAACAATACATAAAGTATATAAAACAAGTCTTAAAAATGCATGCATGGACATATTGAATTGTATGAACATTCAAGAAACATCCTTGGCATTTGAACGAGTCATACATAGCATACATAGGCTTACCAAGTAAGTAGATTAGCCTCACCCATTCACTTATGGATTTTGGACTTGCCTCACCCATTTTCTTTAGGAGATTTTGGCTCAACCTCACTCTTGGGAGACACTTTGCTTGGTCTTAACCATTTTTAAGAGTTCTTGGCTCATCCTTACCATGGCTAAGAATTCTTGGCTCCTCCACACTCAAATAAACCCAAGCAAACATGTTAAACATCATTTGAAAGCATAATGTAACATCACGGTACCATGGAATAACATCTTATGCTAGAATACTTTTCATAGCTTAAAACACACATACACACATTTAAAGACAAGTCAAGCATACATTCATGCATGAGAAAAGGAGGAGTGAGCTACCTTTGTTGCAACCACACACTTTTCCTCTTGAAACAATACTCCCTTCCTCGGCCTCACACACACAAGGGTATGGTATTGGTTTCTCTTGGCCTAAACACAATATATGGAAGCCAATTAGATTCATAGAATCATTTCTAAGGCCATACATCTTCCTTAAACTCTAACTTTGCCTTATGGTTCATTTATGGTTCCTAAATACACCTAATGAAGTAACACCCATCAAATGAGCTCTAGGTTTCATTCCTTCCTTTCATTTATGATTCTTGACTCCTTTTAAACCTCTTAGACTCATTACACAATTAAAACAAAGAGCCTAACTACATGTTGCTTCCTTAGGTCATATTATGGAACCTATGACACTAATTCATTCTCTAGGCCTTCTAAATTTTTTCCAAGGCTTCCTCTCATCTTTGCTTATTATATATGACTCAAAAATGGGTTTAGAAAAATTTAAAACTATCCCTAGGTATATGGAACTCACTTGGCTAAACCTATGCATGTTCTTGGCACTCATGGACTTTGCTTTACTTTCTTGGTGGAAGATGCATATGAGGAGCCTCTTAAGGATCTTAGGAGCATTTTTAAATATTTATTTAGGCCTAAAAATCTTGGTATCAAATCAGATTTTTCAAGGAACATTAGAAACCCTAGGTTTGCTATCTTGAATTTTCATGGTTCTTTTATTATTCACTACACTCCATTTCCTAAGATTCACCCTTGGTTCTACCCAAATCCAAGCCCTCTTGTAGCTTCTCATGTTGGACGAACCAAGGAAGAAATGGGAGAAGAAGTGGCTACCATGGGATGGCGATTTTACCTTGTTTTTCCTTGTTTTCTTGCTTGATTCTTCCTTTTCTTGGCCTCCTCTCTTTACATCCGAATTTTATCCTCTATTCTTCCCTCGAAACAGATCCAAAAGCTTCAATAAAACCATAGGAAAGAAAAGGGAAATGGAGAAGAAGAGGTTTGCTAAAGAGAAAGCATGAAAAAAACAAAAAAATTCCATACCTTTTGCCTTGTCTTTCTCTTTCTCTTCCTCTCCCTCTTGTACACCTCCCTCTTAAGGTTCCTCCTCTGATTTAGGGAAGAAACTAAATGAGCTAAATGAGTGAGGAGGTGGGGGGCCCTATATATATATATAAGTGGTTTCAAGAAAAACTTTTCAAAAATCTCAATTTTGCCCTTTTATCTTGGCATTTTCGTTTCTAGTTCGCTTTAGCTTCTTTTTGAGAACTGTCTTTTGCATTATAAAATTTAGGTTCCTAATTTAATAAAATGCCTTTGGAATCACTCAATTCAAAGCTAAAATGATCCCGAATGAATCTGTCAAAGTTCGAGTCTACCATCGTTGGAAAGCGTCCACCAGAGGGGTTTTAATTGTCTCAGGGCTTCCTATAGTTTTCAAGGCCTCTAAGAACCCTAGAGAACTCAAAAATTTCATTTTAAAAAGCCCTCCTGTGAGAATTCCAAAATTTGCTCAAAATTATGAAAATGCCATTACATTTCATCAACCTTTCGTTCAATTTTGTTTCTTCATTTTAACCCTATTTTTCTTTTTATTTGAGCCTAGAGTTTTCATTTTTAGGAGTCTAAAATGCTAAAATTTTTAGGACCTTAACTAATTCATTTCGGGGGACTTTTTCTTTGAAAATGTACCTATTTTTGTCATTTAATGAAAACCAGATATTACGTTTTGAATCTTACTCTTCCCTACTTTATGTCTAACCATATCTAGGTGAGCCTCATAGAGCAAGAAATGGAAGCCAAGGAGCTTGAATGATGAGACTTTAATAATAGAATAGGATTTTATGTAATTTAATCTCAAAGTGTGTATGTATAAGTTATATATGAGATGTAAACTCTTGAGCATATGTAAAAGTATGTAATTATGATATATGAACCAAGTTTGGTACCAAATGCATGAGTATGTAAATTTTTGACATCCTTTAGCCTTAATATGCATGTGTATAAGAACAATGGTGTAATGTCCAGTTTTCGTCAAAACGACGAAAATTGATATGTTTTTAAAGCTAGTCCCCTGAAATGAATTAGTTGAGATCCAAAAAAAATTAAAATAATAATTTAGATACTAAATAATGAGTTTAGAAGTCCAAAGGTACCCCAAAACAAAGGCTAAAATGGCCAAACGAAATTTAACGAAATGATTACAAAACATAATGGCATTTTCATAATTTTGGAAAAATTTTGGAATTCTCACATGAGGGCATTTTAAATGAAAAAATTGAGTTCTCTGGGGTTCTTAGAGGCCCTAAAACCCATAAGAAGCCCGAGACAATTAAAACCTCTCCAGTGTATGTTTTCTAACGTCAGTTGAGCCAAACTTTGACCCTTTCGTTCGGGAAGATTTTAGCTCCAAATTGAGTGATTCTAATGGCATTTTATAAAATTGGGAACCTAAATTTATGATAGAAAAGATGGTTCTCAAAAAGAAGCTAAAACAAAGCTAAAACGAAAATGCCAAGACAAAAGGACAAAATTGGAATTTTTGGAAACTATTCTTTAAACCTAGTTATAAATAGCCACATGCCCTACCTCCTCCTTCACTTAGCCCATTTTGTTTTTTCCCTAAAGCAAAGAAGAGAGCAAGGGATTGAGGCGCACAAGAAGGAGAAGAAAGGAAGGATAAAAAGCTAAGGAAAGGTATGATTTTTCATGGATTTTCATGCTTTCTCTTTAACAAACTCCTTCTCCTCCATCTTCCCTTCTTTTCTATGGTTTTATTGAAGTTCTTGGATCTGTTTTAAGGGTAGAATAGAGGGAAAATTTTGAATTCAACGGGAGGAAGCCAAGCAAGGTGAAAAATAAGCAAAGAGAACTAAGAAAACTAAGGCATTTGGTCATTTTCATGCTTGATTCTCCTTCTTCCTTCTCTTGGGTGTAGTTCAACCTAGGTAAGATCAAACCTAAGGGGGTTGCGTTTCTAGCTAAACTAAGGATGAATCTTAGGAAATTGAGGGAGGAAAATAAGAATATGCAAAGAAAACAACAAACTACCCATCAGAATTCAAGATAGAAAAAATAGGGTTTTATAGGTTCCCTTGAAAATCTAATTTGATACAATAATTCCTAGGCCTAAATAAGTGTTTAGATGAGCTCCTAAGATCCCTGGAAGGCTCCTCACATTCATTTTCTATCAAGAAAAAAAAAAGCAAACTCTAATGGTGCCAAAAAGGGAGCTTGCTTCGACCTAAGACACTTAGGGCACCTAGGGGTAGTTTTAATTTGTTCCAAGCTTATTTTTGAGTCATATATGATGGAAGAGGATGAGAGGAAACCTTGGAAAAATTTTAGAAGCCATAGAAAGTGAGATGGCATCATAGGTTGCATAATATGACATAAAGAAGCAACATGTAGTTAGGCTCCTTATTTTAATTGTGTGATGGCTCCAAGAGGATTAAATGGGGTCAAGAATCATAAATGGAAGGAAATAATAGAGCCAAGAACCCAAATTATGGATGTTGCTTCATTAGGTGCGTTTTGGAACCATAAAAGACCAATTAGACCAAGTTAGTGTTTAAAGAAGATGCATTGCCTTAGGAGTAACTTCAAGAGCTTAATTGGCTTCCATATATTGTGTTTAGGCCAAAAGAAACAAGCCTCACATCATTATGAGTGTGTGGCCAAGGAAGGGAGTGCATTTCTAAGAGGGAAAGTGTGTTATTGCAACAAAGGTAGCTCTCTCTTCTTTCTCTCATGCATGAATGAATGTTTGTCTTGTCTTTAAATGTGTATATATATATATTTTAAGCCATGAAAAAGTGTTTTAGCATATCTTTAGATGCCATGGTACCATGATGCTATATTATATTTTCAAATGATATTTAGTATGCTTACTTGGGTTTGTTTAAGTGTGGTGAAGCCAAGAACTTTTAACCATAGTGAGGATGAGCCAAGAACCCTCAAAAATAGCTGAGACAAAGTAAAGAGTCTTCCAAGAGTGAGATTGAGTTCAAAACCTCTTAAGAAAGTAGGTGAGGCAAGTCCAAAATCCATAGGAGAATAGGAGAGTCTAAACCACTTGCTTGGCAAACCTATGTGTGTTTTATATGACTTCTTGAAATGCTAAAATTGTTACATGAATGATTACATGATCCCTAATATCCATGCATGCATTTTTAAAACTTGAATTGCATTCTTTATGTATGATTGAAAGGGAGATGAGCTACTGGGACTCTTGAATCTCATTCCCTCCTTTCTAATGTCTTAATATGCTAGGTGGACCAAATGAGCAAGGTAATGGAAGCCACCAAGTTGGAAGATGAAAGATTGGCAAAGGAATTAGTGTTTTGTTGATTTTGTAGCCATATGAGTGGCAATTGTTGTAAACCATCATTGTATATGTTGTATGACCTCATCAACACATGTAAATATGTAAATGTATCATGTATGTATAAGATTTAATGCCATATGTATGATAGAGCACATTTTGGGTATGGAATGACAATACTTAACACATGCATTCTTGTGTATAGCTTAGGATGGATGAATGAGTATGAGAAATCTGGGTTCTTGCACCTTTGTGACAAGTTTAGTAGACCATTTTGGTGCTTTTCTATGTGCTCAAGTGGCCATAGTTGTCATAGAAGCAATTATGGACCATTTGGACCCCAAATGAGACACAAAATGAGCCTTTTTACAATCTAATGTCAAGATCTGATCAAATGAACGAATTTGCCCATGAAATTTGGTATTCTTGTAGATCTCATATAGAGCTTTTTGAAAAGTCAAAGATCAAATTATTTGGAGCTCTGTGGAATTAATTATGAATTTTCAAAGTTGTCATTTTTTTGTTGTTCTGATGCAAACACTGTTCATATGGTCAATTCTTTAGGCTATGTCATTCAAGGGATAAATAGTGTCCAATGCTTATAAAATTATACAAAAACAAACTAGACATGATAAGCCTTCCATGGCCACTGAGATCACCCTGATTGGATATCTGTCTAGGGAGACATAAATTTTTGAAATTGAAGGACAGTACCAGTAGTGATAGACAAACTCTGGTATTGTTCCATTGATTTCCGGTAGTTAAGCATCCTTGTTGTGGTCTAGAATTATTTTTATCATCATGTAGACATCTGTAGATTTCCAGAATGGTATAGTGTGATTGATTTTTTTTTTAAATTATTTATGATTTTCCAAACTTCATGATAGAATTCTAGAATTTTAGTCCGATGTTGCACACTTTGTTTTTATGTATCCACTTCCTTTGCTCAAGTTTTTGGCCACTTCTTGAGATGGTTTTGAGTTGTATTTGTGTAATTAAATATGAGAATAAGATGAATAAATTCATATGGTCCATGGGATGTGAAATGAAAAATTTATACGCGACGTAATGCAAGTAAATTGATTTTTTTAATGATTTTCCTTCTTCTTCTTGTGTTGTTCATGGAAAGAAGCCTAGAATCTATAAGAGATGAGTTCTATAATTATAGTGTTGCAAATGGGATGAGTGATTTTGAGTTCCATGATCATTTGGGCCTATTGGGATGCTTCCATATGATGTGTTTAAACATTTGGACTTGCATAAATGGTCATGGTATAGGTAGAAGGCCATTTTGTAACATCCAATTTTCTGAAAACAAGAGAAAACGTGAGAAACGTAATGTACGATTTCTCTGTAAATAAATGAAACCCACCAGATACAAAAGGAAGTCCCCCGAAATGACTTAGTTAAGGTCCCAAAAAATTTAGGAAGCATTCTATACTCCTAAAATGTGAATCCCAGGCTCAGACAAAAAGAAAAATGGAGTTAGAATGAAGAAATAATTTCTTGTGGAAAACTTACGAAACTAGTAACATTTTTGTAATTTTAAGTAAATTTTGGAATTCACACAGGAGGGCTTTTTAAATGAAATTTTTGAGTTCTTTGGGTTTCTCAAAGGCCTTAAAAACCATGGAAAACCCCAGGACAGTTAAAATGCCTCCGATGGATGTTTTTTAATGCCAGTTGACTCGAACTTTGACTGATTTGTTCAAAAAGGGTTTAGCTCCCATTTGAGTGATTCCAAAGGCATTTTAGTAAATTAGGAACCTAAATTTTATAATGGAAAAGACAATTCTCAAAAAGGAGCTAAAACAAAGTAGAAACAAAAATGCCAAAAATGAAGGGCAAAATGAGAATTTTTGAAAAGTCTTCCTCCTCCCACCTATATATAAGTGGCGCCTCATCTCCTCCCTCATTCAGCCCATTATTTTTTTGCCTCAAACCAAAGAAGAACCCTAGGAAGAGTGGCACCCAAGAGGAAGAGGAAGAGGAGAAGAAATTCAAGGTTTAAGGTAAGAAAATTTAGTAGTTTTTCATGCTTTCTTCCATCCAAGCCTCCTTTCCTCCATTCTCCTTTGTTTCCCTTGTGTATAATGAAGTTTACAAATATGTTTTAAGGGAGAAACTTAGGGGAAATTTCGGATTTGAAGAAAGGAGCTTGGAGAAAGCAAGATTCAAGTGAGAAAAGCAAGAAAACAAGGTAAATCTTGCATCCCATGGTAGCTACTCCTCCCCCCTTCTCCTCCATATTTTGCCCCATGTATGAAGATGCTAGAGGGTGGGAATTTTGAGAATAACCAAGGGTGAATTCTATGAATTTAAGGGAGGAGAGTAAGAATATGCAAAGAAATTCAAGAAAAGGCCATGTATTTTCAAGGTAGCAAACTTAGGGTTTCATGGGTTCCCTTAAAAATTTGATTTGATATAATTATTCCTAGGCCTAAATGAATGTTTAAATGAGCTCCTAAGATCCCTAAGAGTCTCCCCATATGCATCTTCCATGTAGAAAACAAAGCAAACTCCATGGAGGCCAAAAGGAGACATAGGCTCGGCCTAAAGGGGATGAGACACCTAGGGAGAGTTTTAAATTTTTTCAAGCCCATTTTTGAGTCATATATGATGAATGAAAATGAGGGGAAACCTTAGAAAAAATTTAGAAACCATAGAAAGTGAGTTGGTGTCTTATGTTCCATAATATGACTTAAAGAAGTAACATGTAGTTAGGCTATTGGTTTTAATTGTGTGATGACTCCAAGAGGCTTAAAAAGAGTCAAAAACCATATTTGAAAGGAAAGGATGGAGCCTAGAATTTATTTGATGGGTGTTGCTTCATTAGGTGCATTTTGGAACCATAAAGGGGTCATTAGATCAACTTAGTGTTTAAGGAAGATGTGTAGCCTTAGAATTAATTCCATGAACCTAATTGGCTTCCATAAATTTGTTTAGGCCAAGAGAAACCATCCCCACACTTTTGTGTGTATGTGGGCGAAAGAAGGAGCTTGGATCCAAGAGAAAAAGTATGTAATTGTGTACAAGGTATCTCTCTCCACTTTCTCTCATGCATGATTGTTTGCTTTACTTGTCTTTGAATGTATGTATGTGTATTTTTAAGCCATAAAAAGTATTCTAGCATGACTTTGATTCCATGGTGCCATGATGTTATAATATGTTTTCATATGATGTTATTTATATGTGCTTGGGTTTACTTGAGTGTGGTGAGGCCAAGAACCCTTAGCCATGGTGAAGATGAGCCAAGAACCCTTAAGATTAGTTGAGACAAAGTAAAGAGTCTTCTAAAAGCAAGATGGACTCCCAAGAGCATGGTTGAGTCCAAGAATCTCTTAAAGAATGGGTGAGGCAAGTTCAACATCTACAAGAAATTGGGTGAGTCTAATCCACTTGTTTGGCAAGCCTTTGTATGCTATGTATGACTTTCTCAAATGATGAAAATTCCTCTTGAATGTTTACACATGTCAACATGACCATACATGCAATTATGAGACTTGTTTGCATCTATTATGTATGATTGAATGGGAGATGAGCTATTGAGATTCTTTGAATCTCATCCCCTCCTCTTCAATGTTCTAACATGCTAGGTGGACCAAGAGAGCAAGGTAATGGAAGCCAACCACCTTGAGGATGAGAGGATGACAATAAAGTGCTTGAATTTTTTCACTTTAAAACCATACAATTGGCAAATGATGTAATCCATGGATGTATATGTATCATGATGTCATGAACACATGTAATTATGATAATATGTCATGCTTGAATGAGAGAATATATTATGTGACCATTAGAATGTGATTTGAACATGTTTTGGCAAATGAGCTTCTTGGATGACATTATGGAAATGTGTATGTGGATGAGATGGCTAAAATGAGATGCATGGAGTTTGGGACCATTTGGGAAGCTCACACAAGTCCTCATTATGCTTTTAGACTTACCTAAGACGTGCCAAACCCCAAGGCAAGCCATTTGGACATTTTCGTATCCCATATGGAGCCAAATTTGACCATAATAGAACTCTACGTCACTTTTTTATCCAAATGAGCTCTTCTTGATCTGAGAATTGGAATGAAATTAGAGCTTGTTGAGAGCTTTTTGGGAAGTGAAAGGACAGAATTTTTAGAGGTCTAGAGAATATTTGATGAATTTTCAAAGTTGGCAAAATATTCTGGTTGTGGTCTGATGTACTGTTCACTTGGTCCGAAAATGAAATCTATCACACAAGGCCCAAATGATGTCCAATTGCAACAAAATTTTATATAGAAAAACTATATATTTCTAGCAATTTGTGTCAACTAGAAGCACCTCATTTAGATGTCCAGAGACGGGGATATGAATTTTCAAAGAAACTGTCCAGTATTAGGAATTCCACCCGACCTCAGTTACTATTTGATTAAGTTTCGAGCTCTAGACATGATTGAACCGGTCTGGAGTTATTTTTTTCCTCTAGTTAACATCCACATCTTTGTAGATTGGTACATTTACATGGATTGGATTTTTTTGAAATTAATTGGACATTTTTGAAGTTTACTGCAAAAATCTGTGACAGCACCAGTGGACAGCCTGACCTCTGGACCATTTTGAATGTCAAACGTCCTTTGTGTTGGATATTATGGTCTGGATACATTTTTAGCATAAAGTAGATATTTTTAGCTTTTGATAATGGCCAAGAATGCATGATTTAGATTTTTCTAGAATTAGTTATGATTTTTCAAAATTTGTGACAGAAATGAGAGCTGGCCAAAAATGAATATGTATATTTCATGCTTCCCTTCAAGTTTCTTGAGATGTAGGCCACTTTTGATGATGCAAATGAGTTATATTCATGTAATTAAATATGAGAATGTGATGTATGAGCTCACATGGTCCACGTGACATCGAATGAAATTTTTATACACTACGCAACGCAAAAAAATGTATTATTTTAATTCCCTATTTTTGCTCTTTCATGGAATCTATGAATGTAAAGCATGGGAATGTTATGAAATGAGTTAGGAATATATGGTGTTACACATTTGGTACCATTTAATGTTATATGGATTTGAAAATTGACCATATTCTTGCCCTGGACTAATGTCTGATATTCACAAAGCTAAAGAGTACTATTTTTGGAGCTCGAAATAATTTATTATGATTTTTTCAAATTGGCCAAATTATGTAGAAACTATCAGTGTCACTATTCATATGGTCAGTTTGGTTTTTATTGTCATTCAAGGGACAAATGAAGTCTGATACTTATGAAATTTTATACTAATATAATAGACATCATAAGCTTTCCATAGCCACTAAGAGCACCCAATTTAGAGCTTTGTTGAGGGAGAAATGAGTTTTTGAAGTTCCAAGTTTATTATTGCCTAATCTAATGACCCAATTATTGTTCCATTACCATTTTAAGGGTCAAACGTTATTGTTTTGATATGAAATTTTTATAGTAGTTAGAGGATGTCTTGAGATTTATAGAAAGTTATAATATGCATGATTTGAAATTTTTTAGAATTAGTTATAAATTTTCAAAGTTTATATCAGAATATGGAGCATGTGGAAAATTGCAAGTGTGATGTGAATTTGTGATATATGCCTTGGACCTAAAATTTATGGTTCAAAATGTGATATTTCTTATTGAACAAATGTGTTATGGATGGAAAATGAGTTTGGTAAGTCCACATGATCCATTTAGCCAAAAATAATTTATTTTGGCTTTTAATAACGGTATTTTTTGCTGCCAAAGGTGATAATTCAATGAAAATAGCTACTTTACACCATTTGTAATGCAAGTTAAGTAGTAACTAGATATGGTATTACATTTATTAGTATCAAAGCAAAGGTTCAAGCATTTTAGAGTCGATTGTGGCTTGAGAATGTGATTTGCTAATTATGTATGATGCATATGGGATGAAATTGAGTGATAGATTATGGCTTGTATTCATGTTTTACATTAAACCATGTTTAAATTGTTTCAAATAAGATGGTGAACACTAAGAGAGGTAGGCCCTCCAAAGAGGTTAGAGCAGAGCCAGAGTCTAGTGATCCTATGTTTATAGCCTTATAGGCTATTATGGCTCACCTAGATTAGTAGTAGTGTGACGA
The DNA here is from genome assembly GCA_026724425.1 of Erythrophleum ivorense. Taxonomy (NCBI): domain Eukaryota; kingdom Viridiplantae; phylum Streptophyta; class Magnoliopsida; order Fabales; family Fabaceae; genus Erythrophleum; species Erythrophleum ivorense. Next base: position 10,493,968 of record JAIUCV010000014.1, read on the forward strand.
CCCTAATTCCCAATTGTCATGATTAGGCTTAATTAAGTGGTTAATGATCATCAATCAAGGCCTATGGTTTGATTACAATTAATTAGATTAAGAAAAAGTGGAAAAAATTTAAACATTGATATTATTAAGGCCATTAACTAAACAACGACAACCAATTAAATCTACAAGTGATCATAAATACTAATTAAGGCCTTTGATTCATCTTACTATTGATTTTAACTCATAAAACCTCTTATAAACATCCCTAAGTCATTACGCAATATTATCATAATGAATCTCAAAGTTTCTAAGTCAAAATGGAGGTTTGGGAATCTTCACCACAACTGGGGTTTTTTGCGACGTGACAGAGTACCCTCAAGACCTACTATTCATGTTTTTGCGATTCTCGCCATGCTTACCACCATGACAAATTAGACCCTTGTTGCGACTAGCATCCCTTGTGTCACGGTGAGTTTGCTCACTGACTTGAGTCCTACCACAGCTAACCTACGTACCACCACGACAAGATACCACTTGGTACTCGTCTTGAGATGTTTTGAATTTCGCTGTGGCAAAATACCTCCTGAGCCATGATGAATTTAGTTCTGTTACCCTCTCTGGGTAAAATTTTGTCTCGTGTCGTGACAAAACTCACTTTCGACTAACCCTTGGCCGTGACTTGTGATATTTGTAACACCATAATTCTCTAACTTATCTCATACTATTTTTATGCCTTATCTCACGCATTTCACAAGAAGGCAAAAGAATGGCATTTGAACAAGTCATACAAAGCATATATAGGCTTGCTAAGTAAGTGGATTAGCTCACCCATTCTCCTTAATGTTATTGGACTTGCCTTACCCTTTTTCTTAAAGGCCTTGAACTAAGCCTTACTCTTGGGAGATACTAGACTTTGGCTTAACCATTCTTAAGGATTCTTGGCTCATCCTCACTATGGCTAGAAGGTTCTTGGCTTTTCCACACTCAAGTAAACCAAAGTAAGCATATAAAACATCATTTGAAAACATAATATCACATCATGGTACCATAATACATATGCACATGCTAGAATACTTTTCATGGCTTAAAACATACATACACACATTCAAAGACAAGGCAAACATTCATCTATGCATGAGAGAAAGTAGAAAGAGCTACTTTTGTCTCACAAGCAAACTTTTTCTCTTGGAATTATACTCCCTTCCTTGGCCACACACTCACAATGATGGGAGACTTGTTTCTCTTGGCCTAAACACATAAAATAGGAACCAATCATGCTCTTGGAACCATTCACAAAGCTATCTATTTACTTGGAACTCTAACTTCATCTTATGGTTCCTAAATGCACCTAATGAAGTAACATCCATCAATTGAGTTCTAGGCCCCATTCTTTCCTTTCATTTATGATTCTTGACTCTTTTTAAGCCTCTTTGAGTCATCACGCAATGAAAACAAGAAGTCCAACTATATGTTGCTTCTTTAAGTCATATTATGGCACCTATCATGCCATCTCACTTTCTATGGTTTCTAAAATTTTTTTAAGGCTTTCTCTCATCCTCTTCCATCATATATGACTCAAAAATTAGCTTGAAACAAATTAAAACTACCCCTAGGTGCCTTAGCTACTCTAGGTCAAGGCTATGCTCCCTTAGAGTTTTCTTTGTTTCCTTGATGGAAGATGCATGTGAGGAGCCTTTTAAGGATCTTAGGAGCTCATTCAAACACTCATTTAGGCTTAGGAATCATTGTATCAAATTAGATTTTGCAAGAGACATTTAAAACCCTAACTTTGCTATCTTGATTTTCCATGGTTGTTTGTTAATTCTCTTTGCATATTCTTATTCTCCACACTCAATTCCTTAAGGTTCACCCTTGGTTCTACCCAAAATCCATGTCTTCTTGAAGCTCTCTAGGTGGGACGAACTAAGGAGAAGAAGGGAACAAGAGGTGGCTACCATAGAATGAAGATTTATCTTGTTTTCTTAGCTTTTCTTACTTGTTTCTCACTTTGCTTGCCCTCCTCTCTTCAAATCCGAATTTTCCACCTCTGTTCTACCCTCAAAATAGATCCAAGAACTTCAATAAAATCATAGGAAAGAAGGGAAGGTGGAGGAGAAAGAGTTTGCTAAGAAGAAAGCATAAAAAACTAAGAAAATCCATACCTTTTTCCTTGTTTTTCTCCTTCCATTCTTCTCCTCTTAGTGTGCCTCAAACCCTAGCTCTCTCCTCTGGTTTAGGGTAGAAACAAATGTGACCAAATGAACGAGGAGGTGGGGCGTGACATATAAATATAGGTAGGTTGGGAAGAACTTTTCAAAAATTTCAATTTCATCCCTTCATCTTGGCATTTTCATTTCTTATTTGTTTTAGCTCCTTTTTTAGAACTATCTTTTTCATTATGAAATTTAGGTTCTTAACTTAGTAAGATGCCTTTGGAATCACTTGAATCAGAGCTAAAACCTTCCTAAATGAATCCATCAAAGTTTGGGCATACTAACGTTGAAAAACGTCCACCAGAGGGGTTTTAACTGTCCCGGGGCTTCCCATGGTTTTCAGGGCCTTTGAGAATCCTGAAATACTTAAAACTTTCATTTAAAAAGCCCTCCTATGAAAATTCTAAAATCTACTCAAAATTATGATAATGCCATTACATTTTGTTAATCTTTCGTTACAATTTGTTTCTTCATTCTAGCTCCATTTTTCTTCCTGTCTGAGCCTAGAATTCTTATTTTTAGGAGTCTAGAATACTACTTAAATTTTTTGGGACTTAACTAATTCATTTCATGGGGCTTGCTTTGAAAATGCATCTATTTTCGTCATTTGATGAAAATCGAACATTACAATATTTTACCGTAGCTCATCCTTCTATTACACCTATAATTCCTAAATTTCATCCCATACACTCCAACACTCCCTCTAGTAGTACTCTAAGGCCATTCTATATTAATTTGTGGGGCTCTAATGGCATTGATATACCTGATTTACCTAACATACTTATCATTACTAATTCAAGACTTAGGGGTTGATTCTTACTCATCAACTATCATGCATAAGCAATTTATGTATCAATGACGGCAAGAAGGATTCAAGACTACTAACAATTATCATCCAAATATAAATGTCAATATAGGTTCCATGCATTATTAGTTTTAGCCAACAATTAAGGTATCGCATGATTACATTTTCAAATAATAGACCATATCTTAGGACCAACTAAGTTCCATATCATATATATATAAGTGCATACATCAAATTCCAAGTTATATAAAAGCCCATCTCCCTATTAAGTACATCATAGTTCACCAAAACACAAAACTCCTACACTTGGCAATATGATTACATAATGATACTATACAAAAGAATAACCAAAATTAGCACCTATCCTAAGTTAAATCAACCAAAGTGTACCATTCCTCACATAAGGCCTAAGCTTATGAATGTTCATCCACTAGCTTCCCCTTATCTTTAGCTGAAGGACCTTCACTTGAAATAGTTAACCCATGAAACAAGATGAGATACAAATCTTAATAACCAAAGGCAAATTCCATTCATATATTCTAATTTAATTAACATATGTGCATAAATTTAAAAAAGCATCAGAAAATATTCCAGCCATATCAGAAATGAAACAATTAGTGTAACACCCCATAATTAATTAAGGTGTTAATCATGGATTAGAATTAATTAAGAGTAATTAATATGGGCTCATTGGGCAAGTTAAGTGAATGGAGACTTTAGAGAGATAAATTATTAATATGGGTTTGAGATTTAATTGGGATAGAAATTCTATCTAGGCCTAAATTAATAGATCATGAGAAGAGGTTAATGGGGGCCCAATGGATTATGTGCAGACCTAACATAATTTAGTGGGATGGAGGCCCAAGATTTATCTTGTATAGACTCTTCTAAGTTGCCCAATAATCCTTGTGCAGACCCACATCCTTGAGCTTCTCAAACTTGGCCCCAAACTTAATTAAACTTCAGCAACCCAAATGCATAAAAACTGGCCCAGTAAATTCTGCAGCCCAACACCTCTAAACTGGCCCAACAAACTTAAAAATCTGAAGCCCAAGTGGAGATGGATCTTGGAGTAGCCCATGACCCACTTTGACCCAACTTAAGCCCACTTGAAACCCTAATGCTTCAGCCACTCTCACATTTTTCTGAAACTTGAGAGGGAAATTTGGAGGTTGAGAGGAGGCAAGGGTTTGAGGCAAAGATTGGGTATTTTCTCATACTTAGAGCAAGATTCAGCCAAGGTAATAGTTATACAACTTAATCCCTTCATCTTTCTCTTTAATTTGGCTCGATTAGTTTTTCATTTGGAGCATTTTCATCCTACCCAAAATCTGAAATGTAAGTGTTTAGGGGTTTTCTTGATGAAATTCGTAGGTTGGGATTAGGGCTGACCTTGGGTGAGTTTAAACCCTCCATTTTGATGCTTTAATTGTTAATTTGAGACCCTCATAGCTAATTTATAAAATGGGTATTAATTATGTACGAATTTGCTTAGGATTTTGGGTGGAATATTGAGTTTTCTGGTGGAGGAAACTTAAATCCAAAATTGGGACTTGTTGTGGCTGGGTAAATGATTCTTAGGTAGTCATTGGTATTTTAAATTCCTTGGGTACTGATTATGATTATTAATGATGAATTAGAGTAATAATTATGTGATGTTATGGTTATAAGAGGAATTCTGCACCATTGGTGATTATTGCAAGTGTCTACAAGTAAGGTAACTGGGTTTACGTTAATTCCATGCATATATCTGTATTAATTTCATATTTTGCTATACATGAATGATTTGAAATGTTGAATGAATTGGTTGGCTATCTGTTGAATTGTGTTTGGACCTTGTAAGTCCATGGTGAAGCTGTGGTGCGGCTGCCACCCGTGCATGTGCTTCGATCGAGCACCGGGTTATGATCAAACCCCAGATGCACTGAGCCCCGGTTGTGCTCAATGAGGAGTAGGTGCCGTGGACGGGCCTCTCCGGTGTTAATGGCCTTTAACATGCGATAATGTGATTGCTAGTATGGGATAGTAATCATGATAACCTAATTATTTCATTTACTGATATGAATGGTCTACTGCTGGTGTTTATGTGAAATTATGCATGTATGCAAATTAATATGGAGTATATGATGGAATTGCCTTGGTTACTGAGATTCATATCTCACCCCGTTTTATGGGATTAATATTTCAGGTGAAAGTTCCTCGGGTAAGGATAAAGGTAAGCAAGTGGATGAACCTCCATGAGCTGAGGCCGGGTGTGGGGAGCTACACTTGGTCTGAGTAGAGTAGGATAGATGTAATTTTTGTTATTAGTTTACACAGCATCATCATGTAATCATGTTGCCAAGTGTAGGCGTTTATATTTTGCTTGATTGAAATGTAACCGTTAAGGATTTAGAGCACATCATAGTGGAATATCAATGTATGAACTCATAGCATTATATATATGTATGTAGTTCTGCTGAAATTGTGATATGGACCACCTTGTGGGAATTGTAGACATATGATGTCTTAGAGGTAAGCTATTGTTGAATGGAATATCTATGGAATGTGCATGGGATATAAATTGTTGCTAATGCATGTGTTCTTGCTGCCATTTAATTATGAATGTGATGGTATGAGTTAGTGGAATAAGTAGGAAGTGACATTTGAGTTACATAATGGTAATGGATGGATTGATAGGTAAATAGGGTAGATAAACACCATTAGGATCACTTAAAACAAGGGTAGGTGGACCTAGAGTGTTGCTAAGGTGAGAATTGGAGTGTAGAGGGCAAAATTCGGGTAATATGGTCACAGAAGGGAATACCGCCGCGGCCAAGAAGGCTTCGCCGCGGCCAGAGGGGAGACAGAGCCGAAAGGCGCCGCGGCGCAACGAACCTCGCCGCGGCGCGAAACAAAAAATTCACCCAGGGGGGTAACAGAACCAAAACCCGCCGTGGCGTAGTGTTTTCCACCTCAGCGCGAGTCGAAAAATTAAAATTTGTGTTGGACAGAGGCAAAACTCACCGCGGTGCGAATATATTGCGCCGAGGCCAGAATTCTGGGAATCGTGTAGAAGTTCCAGGAAGCATTTCGGCCGTGGCGCCACATAAGTTGGCTGCGGCGAAGGTCCAACTCGCCGCGGCAATAGGAGAATGATACAAGATTACAAGCCGGGAGGTTATTGAGTGTTGAAACTAACATATGGTTGAATCATGAGTCTCTTATGGTAGTAAGATTTCTTTTATGCACATTTTATTTTGTTGAGGTGGAATGGTGACGACCCTAACATCAAGGTTCAAATTCCCTCACATTTTCGTAATGTGGTAAAATATAATGACCTAAGACCTTGATCATTAATTAATAAACCTTGTATTTAGCTATAATTACAATGATTAGAAGATAGGGTTGTCACAATTAGGCTATTAATTATTACTATCCTATACTAGAAATTACATTCCACATGTTAAAGGCCATTAACACTGGCAGAGGTCTGTCTATGGCACCAACTCCCCAATGAGCACAACCTGGGCTCAATGTATACAAGGGTCTAATCATAACCCGGTGCCAAATTGAAGCATGATGCATAGGTGACAGCCACACCACAGCTCCACCATGGACTCACAAGGTCTAAACACAATATATATAAGATAGCTAACCATTCATTTAGCATTCAAAAATCATACACTTGCAGCAAATATAAAATTAAAGTCGATATATAAATGGAATTAACAATAACCCCAATTATCTCACTTGCAGATAATTCTTTAAGAGCCAACAAAATGCTACTTTAGCCTATGGATAGAAAACCAAACCATTACTATCCCTAATCATCATTTATATCAGCAAACTTATTACTTAAGGAGTTAGACTACAAAGGACTACTTAGAAAACACTTACCCAACTACTATAAGAACCAAATTTGGATTTGGTCTTGCCTACACCAATAACCTCATAACAACACTCCAAATTCTAAGTAAATTCGTATGAAAACAATACCCATATCATAAATCAGTTATAAGGGTTCCAAATTAGCAGAAAATGCATCAAAATGAGAAGTTTATACTTACCTAACAACACCTCTAGCTTCAACCTCCAAAATTCCACCATGAAAATACCAAACAACAAGTTCCAGATTTTGGATGTGGGTCAAAATGTTCCAAATGAAAAACTAATCAAGTCAAATTGAAGAGGAAAGGGAGAGGATTAAGTTACATAACAATTACCTTAGCTAATTTTGAGTCTAGCAGTGGAAAATGAGGCCAAGAAGATGGTGAAAACCCTAGCCTCCAAGAGACCTCTGATTTTTTACTTTATGTCTCTAAATGTTTCTATAGAATAGTGGAAGGTCTAAAGTAAAATTAGGGTTTAGATGGGTTATGGGTTGACCCAAGGGCCCAAAATCTAAGTGGGTTTAGTCATAAGCTTGTTGGGTTATAGGTTATAAGGTTACATAGGTCATATATGAAAGTTGGACCTATTATAAGTGTCCATTGACGTTTGGGCCTTCATAAATAAATATTGGGCCTCTAAGAAATGTGTAATAACCAGGAAAAAGAGAAGAAAAGAAGAAAAGAAAGAAGAAGAAAAGAAGAAGAGAAAAAGCTGAAAATTTTCAAGGGGCTGAAAATTTCTAAGTCTGCTAGCTACAGCCCGGCTATAGCGAATGTACCGGTTCGCTATAGCGAGAAATGGTCTAGCTATAGTGAGAGTGCTTTCTTGCTATAGCGAAAATGCTTCTAGCTATAGTGAGTGCAGGCATCCCATACAAAATCCAGGGAGTTGCTCACTGTAGCACGCACCATAGCGAAGGCAGAGGTCTGGGACAGACACGAGCTCACCGTAGCGAGGGTTATGGCTCGCTATAGCGAAGGGTAGTCCGAAAAAGCATGAAAAAAGAGGATTTGACCTATTAAAGCGTCCCAACTCCTTTTTTCACTCTGTAACTGACTTGAGCTCACTCTAAGATAGAGAGAAAGGCGGAGGAGAGAGAGAGAAGCCTAGAGAAGCAAGGAAGAACAAGAAAAGGTAAGAATTTCATGGCTTTTCTCTTAGAATGTTGTTCTTCTCCCCTTGCTCTCTCTTCCCACAGTTTTAGTAGTTAAAGTAGCCATGTTTTGAGCTTGGTTCAGAGGAGGGAGAGTAGAAAACCCCTCTTGAAGAAGACCAAGACTCACATATGCTTACCCCTTCCTTGCTTCCTTTCTTGAGAGCTTGAGAGAGGAAGGAGAGTTGGTGAGCTCTAGTGAGAGAAAGAAACCCCTAGCTTGATATGTTTAGTAAAATTGCTAGAAAGAAATCCCTAGCTTTATGAATTAAGTATTAAGAGTGTAATTCCATGTTCTTGTGTGGTTAGGCTCAAGAGAAGCACTCCCATCTAGAAGTAATTGTGAAAGCAATAAGGGAGGAGACAAATTGAAGAGGAAAGTTGTGAATAGCTAATAAGGTAGCTCTCTCCACCTTCTCTCATGCATAATGGTGTGCTTACATTGTCTTACTTGTGTGTATGTATGTTTTGAGCCATGAGAAGAATGTTAGCATGATGATACCTTATGAAGTTAAATAATGTTTTATGTGATGGTTTGGTTTGCTTGAGTATGGAAAAGCCAATAACCCTCTAGCCATGGTGAGGATGAGCCAAAACCCCTCAAGTTGGTTGAACAAAGTAAAGAGTCTCCCAAAAGTGAGGTTGACTCCCAAAGAGTAAGGGTTGAGTCTAAGAACCTCTTAAGAATGGGTGAGGCAAGTCCAAAATCCGCAAGTGAGTGGGTGAGGCTAATCCATGTACTTGGCAAGCTTTTATATGTTATGTATGGCTTACTCACATGTTGAGAATGCTTTTTCTTTTATGCATGGCCAATTCAAATGTTACAAATGCTTTTCTTATGATTTTATATGCTAACATGCCATGCATACATTGTGAGACTTGTTTGCATGCTTTGTGTGTGTGATTGAATGAGAGATGAGCTATTGAGATTCTTTGAATCTCACTCCCCCTCTCCACCATCCAAACATGCTAGGTGGACCAAGTGAGGCAAGAGATGGGAGCCACCAAGCTTGAAGCTAGGGAGATTAGTGAAGAAAGTGTAAAGAGTTTTTGTTACTATCATGTATTTAAGCTAGAGGATGTACTGTAATGATTTATATGATGTAGCAAGTCTAAATACTTGTAAACCAATGTATTTATCATGTATATATGAGAATGAGACCCATTTTGAATGAAGAAGCAAGTTTTGTTATGAAAAGCATGATTTTAGCATTGGCCACATAAGTGTATAAGTGGGTGTGGGATAGTGAGTTCCTCCAATCTGGGTTGTTAGACACTTGAGCCATGTTTGATAGCCCCTATGGATGCTTTCTCATGTGCTCAAAGAGTCCTAGAGGTAGAAGAACTAAGATTGGACCCCATTAGCCCCCTTTCTAACCAAGCAAGTGGCCATTTGCACATGATGTCAAAAGTTGACCAAATGACCTCTTCTTGCTTTGAAATTTGACATGTGACTAGATCTTGTTTAGAGCTTTTTGGGAAGCTAAAGATCAAGTCATTTGGAGGTCTACAGAGTTTTCTATGATTTTTCAAAGTTGGCATCAGAAATTCGGACCTTCAGAAACACTGTTCATTTGGTCAGTTTGGAGTTTGTGTCATCCGAGGGGCAAACGTAGTCCAGTGGCTACAACATTTTATATGTGGAAACTAAATAGTCACAGTGACTTATAGGAACTGGAAGTACCTCATTTAGAGGTCTAGAGAGGAAGATATGTAATTTCGAAGTTCCAGCCCAGAATCAGTCATCTTACCAGACCCGAGGTACTGTTTCATCGGTTTCCGGGAGTTTGGCTTGATGAACTGATCTGTAAGTATTTTTTCTCTCTAGATAACATCCACATATTTCCATAGTGATATCGTTTGCAAGTATTGGATTTTTGTGCAATTAGTTAGACCATTTTAAAGTTTATATCAGTAAACTGTGACAGTAACAGAACCCCCTCTGACCAGTAGATGTTTTCGGATGTCACACGCTTTATGCATGAGATTTTAAGACTTCTACATATTTTTAACATGAAGTAGACGTCTTAAGATTTCCAGAGTGACCAGGAGAACATGTTTTCAATTTTTTTGTATTTAGTTATGAATTTCCAAACTCTGCCCAGAAATGAGGCCAAATCTGTCGAGAACGAAATTGCATGTCTCATCTCCCTTTTATGCTTCCCATATGTATATGAGCATGTAAGGCATGATGCTAGAGAGCTAGAGATGAAGGTGTTACAAAATGGGATTGGACCTCCCTAAGGCTAAGATTGGGCTTCTATACTTAATTCAAAATAATAATGAAATTAATTATGAAGCCCAATTTAATGTCCCCCTTCTTAATTAATTTTCCTAATTAAACTCATATTAACAATTTATTCCTCTATAAGTTCCATCTCACCTTTCCATTTACTTAATTTTACTAATTACCTAGATTAATTCTTTAATCATCATAATTAGTCTTAATTAATTTTGGGGTGTTACAAATAGGCTATGATTATGCAATAATAGGAAAAGGCTTGCTTAGAAAGATAGTGAGAGGCCTACTCCTCCTCAGCCATAGCACTAAAATCATCCTGAGAATTCAAAGGCAATCCCCTCAGGCTAGCACCCACAGACTTCCTAGACCCACCTGCTTAAATGCTTTCTACTCAGCAGCAGCCCTCTATTCAGTAGACTATAGCATAGTTCAAAAAATTTAGGCCTTCCACCTTCGATAGTGAATTAAATACAGAAAAAATAGAGGCCTAGATTATACAATTAAAGAAGATATTCAAGGTTATGGAATGCACACCTGAGCAGAAGGCCATGATAGTCATATTTTAGCTAGAGAAAGAAGCTTATTACTGGTGAAAGAGCATTAAACTAATTATCAAGTCAATGAATCTCATGACCAACTAGGAAACTTTCTTACAAGCATTTTATGAGTAGTATTTCTCCTGTTCTATTCAAGATAAGAAGGAGTCAGAGTTTGTCCTCTTGAGGCAAACAAAGGGAATGTTAGTAGATCAGTATATGGCCAAATTTGTAAAGCTATCCAGATATTCTTCGTATTTATAGAAGCATGTTGATGAAAGATGGAGAGCAAATAAGCTAGAGAAGGGGCTATTACCAAAGATTAAAGATAGAATGGTGCCCTAGAGAATCAAGGACTTCAATGCACTAGTGGAGGTTTACAAAGTCATAGAAGCAAACCTGAGAATGTTACACATAGTCCTTAGTGCAAAGCCTTCTATCCCTGATAACAAGAGGCCACGTGAAGAGGTACCAGTCACTAGTAATAGTAAAAGAGGTGGCAAAGGACAATGGAATAAAAGTGGAAAGGGTAGGAAGAAAGCAGCTTGGTCTAGCAGAAGTAATTCCACTCCAGTAGTCTTCAGTTAGTGTGGTAGAAATCATGGAGGTAAACCATGTTATATGTAACACCATAATCTCTATCTCATTTCTATTACCTTTGCATGCTCATATGATACATTCCATGAGGGAAGTAAGAAAAATCCATTAAAATAATACATTTCTTTGCATTGCATCATGTATAAAAATTTCATTTAGTGTCACGTGGACCATGTGAGCTCATACAACACATTCCCATATTTAATTATATGGATACAACTCATTTGAATCATCAAAAGTGGCCTACATCTCAAGAAACTCGAAGGGAAGCTCAAAATATACATATACATTTTCAGACAGAATTTGGCTCATTTCTATCATAACTTTGAAAAATCATAACTAAATCTAGAAAAATTGAAATCATGCATTCTTGCCCATTCTAGAAAGCTACAGATGTATAATTTATACTAAAAATGTCCACACCATAATATCCATCACATAGGATGTTTGACATTTGAAATATTCCAGAGGTCAAACTACCCACCGGTGTTGTCATAGATTTTTGCAGCAAACTTCAAAAATGTCCAATTAATTCCAAAAAAATCGAATCCATGCAAATGATACCAATATGGAAATATATGGATGTTAGCTAGAGAGAAAAAATATCTCTAGACCAACTCAAGCATGCCCAGACCTCAAAATCCAATCAAACAATAACTGAGGTCGAGTGAAGTTCCTGATACTTGATAGATTTTTTGAAAATTCATATCTCCCTCTCTAGACCTCAAAATGAGGTGCTTCTAGTTGTCACAGGTCACTAGGAATGTCTAGTTTCTTTGTATAAAATTTCATGGCAATTGGACATCATTTGAGCCCTGTGTGAGAGATTTCATTTTTGGACCTGAGTGAACAATGACATGACCAAAACTAGAAAATTTGCCAACTTTGAAAATTCATCAAATATTCTGTAGGCCTTCAAAAATTATGTTCTTTATCTTCCCAAAAATATCTCAAAAATCTCTAATTTTATGAGAAATCTTAGATCAAGAAGAGCACATTTGGACAAAAAGTGATATAAGGTTCTAAATTAGCAAATTTTGGCTCCATATGGGATACCAAATTGTCAAAATGGCTTTCCTTGGGGTTTGGCACCTCTTGGGCAAGTCTAAAAGCATAATTAGGACTTTTGTAGGCTGTACAAATGGTCCCAAACTCCAGGCATCTCATTTTGGCCATTTCATCCACACATATACCTAATTCCACAATGCCATTCATGAAGCTACGTTATCCATACATACTCAATTTACATTCTATCATTCACATAATACATTCTTTCATTTCTACATCATACATTATCATAATTACATATGTTCCAAAGGTCCTAGGACATATACAAGTATGGGTTACATCATTTGACATGAATATGGCTTTAAAGACTAAAAAGCATGCATTATGTTGTCAAGCTCTCTTTTTCCAGGTGGTTGGCTTCCATTACCTTGTCCACTTGGTCCACCTAGCATGTTAGATCATTGGAAAGGAGGGAATGAGATTCAAGGAATCCCAATAGCTCATCTCCCATTCAATCATACATAATAGATGCAAAGCAAGTCTTGAAAATGCATGCATGGATATAATAGATGACATGAACATTCAAGAAGCAAGATTGGCATGGAAATAAGTCATACAAGACATCCAAAGACTTGCCAAGTGGATGGAATGGCCTCACCCTCTTCCTCATGGATTTTGGACTTGCCTCATCCATTCTTTAAGAGATTCTTGGACTCAACCATGCTCTTGGGAGCTTACTTTGCTTTTGGGAGACTCTTTGCTTTGTCTCAACTAATCTTAAGGGTTTTTGGCTCATCTTCACTATGGTTAAGAGTTCTTGGCCTCCCCACACTTAAGCAAACTCAAACAAACATCATAATATCATTTAGAAACATGATATGTTATCATGAAATCATGGTATATAAAATTATACTAGCATACTTTTCATAGCTTGAAAATACACATACACACATTCTAAGATAGGCTAAACACACATCCATGCATCAGATAATGTGGAGAGAGCTACCTTGTACACAATTACACACTTTTTCCTTTGAATCCAAGCTCCCCTTTTCGGCCACACATACACAAAAGTGTCGAGAAGGTTCTCTTGGCCTAGACACAATTTACGGAAGCCAATTAGGTTCATGAACTAAATTCTAAAATTTGCTCAAAATTATGAAAAAGCCATTATATTTCGTAAGATTTTCGTCAAATTTTTTTCCTTCATTCTAGCTCTATTTTTCCTTCCGTCTGAGGTTAGGATTCTCATTTTTAAGAGTCTAGAATGTTGCTCAAATTTTTTGAGACCTTAACTAATTCATTTCAAGAGACTTGCTTTGCAAATGCGCTTATTTCCATCGTTAAACAAAAACCAGACATTACATTATACAGGCCAGAACGTGTTACAGGTGTGGTAAACTAGGACACATAGTAAGAGACTGCACATAGTATAGGGAGGTAGCTCTTACCCCCAAACCTTAGACTCAGGGTAGAATCTTTTCCCTAACATAACAGGAGGCTCGTGGATCCCCAAGCTTGATGTAAGGTATTATTAAGATTAATGATTGTACTGTAAATATATTATTTGGCTCAGGTGCTAGTCATTCTTTCATATCCTATCACTGTACTAAGAGGTTGGGTTTGAGTATATATGCATTACCCTATGATTTATATGTATTCACCCCCATAGGAAACCAAGCTATTACCTTTCATGCATGTTTGAATTGTGTAATCTAATTTAATCATTGTTTTACTACACATGACTTGATTTGTTTGCCTCTGATATTGATTTGATTATTGGAATGAACTAGATGTTTGCAAATAATGCCATACTTGATTACCATAACAACTATATTACTTTACCTGAATATGAGAATGTATATAGTATCAGGACTGAGCTAGCTTTTATGACCACCTCCCAAGCTAAGAGATCTCTAGAGCATAGTTGCCAGGGGTTCTTAGTCTTTTTTTCTCTACAAGTTGAAGTAAAAGAGGGTATATATAAGATACCTATAGTGGGAGAGTTCCCAGAGGTATTCCCTAAGAAAGTTAGCAAACTACCCCTTAATAGAGGAGTAGAGTTTGCCATAAATAGTATGCTTTAGCTAGGTCTAATGTCTAAGGCTCCATATAGGATGGCTGCCACCGAACTAGTAGAGTTAAAGAAGCAAATAGAAAAGTTATTAGAAAAATGTTTATCAGATCTAGTGTTTCACCATGGGGAGCCCCAGTCCTATTTATTAAAAAGAAGAATAAGAGTCTTAGATTATGTATAGACTATAGGGAACTCAATAAGATCACAATTATGAATAAATACCCCCATCTTAGGATAGATGACCTTCTAGATCAATTGGTAGGAGCATTAGTATTTTCTAAAATTGATATCAAGTCAGGATATCATTAGCTTAGGATTAAAGTTGAGGATATTCCTAAAATAGCTTTTAGGACCAGGAATAAGTATTATGAATTCCTAGTTACGCCCTTCGAGTTGACGAATGTACCTACCATACTTATGGATTATATGAACAGAGTATTTAAGCCATACTTAGACAAATTTGTTGTAATATCTAGTTCTCTGAAAACAAGAGAATTGGGAAGTCCCCCGAAATATCTAGTTCTCAAATAGTTTCGGGTAAATGAACAAAATTCACCAGATACAAAAGTAAGTCCTATGAAATGACTTAGTTAAGATCCCAAAAAATTTGGAAAGTATTCTAGAACTAGAATGAAGAAACGTAATTTAATGAAGGACTTACAAAACGTAAGGGCATTTTCATCATTTTGAGCAAATTTTGAAATTCATATAGGAGGGCTTTTTAAATGAAAATTTTGAGTTTTTTGGGATTCTCAAAGGCCCTAAAAACTATAGGAAACCCCGAGACAGTTAAATCCCCTTTGGTGGATGTTTTCTAATGTCAGTTAACCTGAACTTTGACCGATTCATTTAGAAAGGTTTTAGTTCCTATTTGAGTGATTCCATAGGCATTTTACTAAATTGGGAACCTAAATTTCATAATGGAAAAGCCAATTCTCAAAAAGGAGCTAAAACAAGTTAGAAACAAAAATACCAAAAACAAAAGGTAAAATTGAAATTTTTAAGAAAGTGGAAGCTTCATGAACACTCTTTAAGTTTCTTATTTCTTTTCCCCTTCATTTGCATGACCTATTCTGCCCAAAAACTAGAGAAAACACTAGCTCTCTTAGGCACACCATGGAGGAGGAGAAAAAGCAAGGAAAAGGTAAGGAATTTCTTGGATTTTCATGCTCCTTCTTCTTCCAAACTTGTTCCTTTCCTCTTAAGCTTTCTTCCTATGGTTTTATTGAAGTTTTTAGATCTGTTTTGAGGGAAGAATAGAGGGGAAATTTTGGATTTGAAGAGAGGAGGCCAAGGAAAGTGAGAATCAAGCAAGAAAAAAAGAAAAAACAAGGTAAAATCTCTATCCCATGGTAACTACTCCTTCCCCCTTCTTCTCCCAATTTCGCCCCATATATGTAGCTACAAGAGGGCTTGAATTTTGGGTAGAACCAAGGGTGAATTCTATGAATTTAAGGAAGGAGAGTAAGAATATGCAAAGAAATCCAAGAAAATGCCATTGATTTTCAAGGTGGAAAACCTAGGGTTTCAAGGGTTCCCTTGAAAATCTGATTTGATGTAATTATTCCTAAACCTAAATGAATGTTTAAATGAGTTCCCAAGATCTCTAGGAATCTCCCCATATGCATCTTCCATGTAGAAAACAAAGCAAACTTCCATGGAGGCTAAATGGTGCATAGTCTCGACTAAAGGGGCTTAAGACACCTACGGAAAGTTTTAAATTCTTTCAAGCCCATTTTTGAGTCATGTATGATGAATGAAAATAAGGGAAAACCTTGAAAAAAATTTAGGAGGCTTAAAGAAAGAATTGGTATCTTAGGTTCTATAATATGATCTAAAGAAGCAATATGTAGTTAGGCTCTTTGTTTCCATTGTGTGATGACTCCAAGAGGCTTAAAAGGAGTCAAGAATCATATATGAAAGGAAAGAATGGAGTCTAAAACTTATTTGATAGGTGTTGCTTCATTAGCTGCATTCTTGGAACCATAAAGGGATTTATAGATCAAGTTAATGTTTAAGGAAGATGTGTGGCCTTAGAATTAACTCCATGAATCTAATTGGCTTCCATGAATTGTGTTTAGGCCAAGATAAATGATCTCTACCTTCTTGGCTGTGTGAGGTCAAGGGAGAAGGTTCAAGACTTAAGGAAAAAGTGTGTAAATGCAAGTAAGGTAGCTCTCTCCACCTTCTCTCATGCATGGATGTATGCTTACATTATCTTTGAATATGTATATATGTTGAGTTATGAAAAGTATTTTAACATGAGTTTTATTCCATAGTACCATGATGATGTTTTATACATTCAAATGTAATTTTATGTGCCGACCTTGGTTCGTTTGAGTGTGGACAAGCTAAGAACCCTATAGCCATGGTGAGGATGAGCCAAGAACTCTTAAAATTGGTTGAGACAAAGTAAAAAGTCTCCCAAAAGTGAGGTTGACTCCTAAGAGTAAAGTTGAGTCAAAACCTCTTAAAGAAATGGGTGACATAAGTCCAAAATCCACAAGTGAATGGGTGAGGCTAATCCACTTACTTAGCAAGCCTATGCATGCTATGTATGACTTGTTCAAATGCCAAGAACATTTCTTGAATGCTTACATATGTTAACATGTCCATGTATGCATTTCCAAGGCTTGTATTGCATACTTTATGTGTGATTGAAAGGAAGATGAGTTATTGGGATTCTTTGAATCTCATTACCTCCTCTCCAATGTTCTAATATGATAGGTGGACCAAGAGAACAAGGAAATGGGAGCCAACCACTTGAGAGATGAAAGTATGACATTGAAATGCATAGAATTTGTTTCTTTAAGGCCATCAAGGTGGCAAATGCTGTAACCTATTATTGTATATGACCTATGACCTCTTGAGCATATGTAATTATATTAATATGTTATATATAAATGAGAAATTATGTTATGTGAATACTAGAATGTAAATTGAGCATATAATGGCAAATTTAACTTCTTGAAGGCATGATGCATTAGTATATAAATGGAAGTGGAATGACCATATTGAGATGTATAAAGTTTGGAACCATTTGGGCAGTTCATACAATTCATATTCATGCTTTTAAACTTACCCAAGAGGTGCCAAACACTAAGGGAAGTCATTTGGACACATTTGGTCTCTAATATGAACCAAAATTGACTATATTGGAAACCTATACCACTTTTGTCCAAATGAGCTCTTCTTGATCTGAGATTTGACATGTATTTAGATCTTGTTGAGAGATTTTTGGGAAGTTAAAGTGCAAAATTTTTAGAGATCTATGGAATATTTGATGAATTTTCAAATTTGGGAAAAATTTTGAAATTAGTTCATGCTACTATACATACTGATCAAAAAATGAATTCTATCACTTAGGGGACAAATGATATCCAATTGCCACAAAATTGTGTAGGGAGAAACTAGACATTCTTAGTGACTTGTGCCAACTAGAAGCACCCCATTCGGATGTCTAGAGAGGGAGATATGAATTTTTTAAATTTTTGCCCAGTATCAAGTATTCAGACAAACTCAGGTACTATTTGATTGGTTTTTGAGGTCTGAATGTTCTTGGACTGGTCTGGAGTTATTTTTTCCCTCTAGCTAACATCCTGAGCTTTCATGATTGGTATCATTTGCATGGATTGGATTTTTTTGGAATTAATTGGATATTTTTTAAATTTGTAGTAGAAACCTATATCAGTACTAGTAGCCAGTCAGACCTATGCCCTTTTTCGAATGTCAAACGTCTTCCATGTGAAGTTCCATGACCTGGACATATTTTTAGCATAAAGTAAATATGTGTATCTTTCCATAATGGTAATGAATGCATGATTTTATTTTTTATAGCATTAGTTATGATTTTCCAAAGTTTGTGATAGAAGTGGGAAAATTCTGGCCAAAATTGGAACTATGGATTTTGTGTCCCCTTGCTTTCCACGTGATGTAGGCCAATTTTGGTGATGGAAATGAGTTGTATCTATGTAATTAAATATGAAAATGTGACACATGAGTCCATGTGGGCCACGGGACTCTGAAAGAAAAATTTATGCATAGCGCAATACAAATTTATTTACTTTTTAAGGCCATTTTCTTGCCTCTTTTTATGAAATGCATGGTAATGGACAAGAGAATAGCATAAGACAAGCTAAAAAATTATGGTGTTACGTTTATTGGAATTAGAGCAAAGTTCCAAGCTCTTTTAGGTTGAATTTGGCTTGAGGATGTAGCAATAGGGCTATGCAAAGGCTTGTATAGATATGTAAAGCCTTGTATGAGACATTTTGGGTGTGTGAAAATAGTTTATGGCTATGTTCATGATAAGTAAGTTGTAGAATAGTTTTGGACAGATGAAAAACATCAGGGAAGGCTGGCCTTTAAAGTAGCTTGAGCAGAACTAAGTAATCCAATGGCTGGAGCTTTATGAGATATAATAGCTCGTTGGGATCAGTGGTAAGCCCTAGGTATGAACGATGAGAAATGATCTTGTTGATATGAAAAGGCTTGCTAAAGAGAAAGTGTGAGGCCTAATTCTCCTGGTGGTCATACTCAGACCATTTTGAGATGTCTTGTGTAATGCAGAGACAAGTAGTGATATAGCGCGGTGTGAAATAAGGTTGGGGCTGTACGGGACTAGTCTAGAGGGGAAGTGAGAAAAAGAGTCACCCCCTAGCCACAACACCCAAATATCTAGATAAGTTTCAAAGCCCAAAAAGCTAATTCCCTTAGGCCAGAGGTTTGAGTTACAAGCTACACTCCTTAGAGCTTTATAGCTCGGAGATGATAGCTAGTTATGTATGAGCGAAGCGAGAGGTAGAATCCTCTAGCTTAATGACAGGCTAGATATAGAGGCAATGAGGCTTGGGTATGTAGCTAAAGGTGAAGTTCCAATTCATGAAGAAGCAAGCCAATTAGAGGTTGTTTGTGACAACCCTATCTTCTAATCATTGTAATTATGGTTAAATATACAATTAATAATTGATGATTAAGGTTTGGAGTCGTTACATTTTGTTACATTATGAAAATACAGAAAAATTTGAACCTTCATACTAGGGTCATCACTAAACAACCATAACCAGAACTAAGATGCATAAAAGAAATCATACTACCATGAGGGGTTTATGATTCATCCATTCATCAGTTTCCACACATAAAAACCTCCCACAAGTATCCTTACATCATTTCCTAGCATTATCATTGAAGAAATTGGGGGTTTCTAGGCTAAGGGTATGAGTTTGGAGACTTGCGTCGCGGCCTATACCTTCCTTGCCAAGGCCAAGTTGCTCTCTGGAATTACTAGGAAAATTTCACAACCCTCATCGTGGCCGACCTATGTGGCATCGTGACGGAAATGCCTCTTGGAGCTACTGTTCTCAACCCCACGATTCTCACCTCGGCGCAATACGTTTGCGCCGCGGCGAGTTTTGCTACTGTGCAACCTTTTATTAATTTCCATGACTTGCGCCGCGGCAGGACATACTATACCGCGCTCGAGTTTCAGTTCTGTTACCCTTCTGGGTGATTTTTTTCGTTTTGCACCGCAGTGAGATTTCTCAAGCCACGGCGCTCCTCGCCACTGTCACTTCCCAGACCAATTTTCTTCTCTTGCGCTGTGGCGAGATGTGTTATGCCGCAGTGTCCCTCGACTCTATCACTCATTTGGCCATGGCGAAGCCTTCTTAGCCACGGCGTGACTCCCTCCTGTGACTACATCACCCAAATTTCATCCCACACACTCTAGCTCTCATCCTAGGAATACTCTAAGACTACTTTCTCTCATTTTATATGACTCTAATGGTAGTTTCCTACCCTATTTACTCATCTAACTCTCCATTTCCAATTCAAAACATAGGTACTATATCCTAATTGCCCAACTATCTCATAGCAGCAAATTCATATATTAATGACAGCAAGAACACATGCATTAGTAACAATTAACATCCCATGTACATTCCATAGAGATTTCATTCATCAATAGTTTATGTCCACATCCAATGCATCACATGACTACAATTCCCATCTGGTAAACCATATCACAATTTCAACAAAGCTATATATAGGATGCTATAAGTTCATACATCAATATCCAACTATAATGAGACCTAAATCCTTGATGGTTATATTTCAACCAAGAAAAATATGAACGCCTACACTTGGCAACATGAATACATGATGATGCTATACCATAAGGAATACAAAATTTAGCATCTACACTAAATATGTCAACCTAAGTGTAGCCTTCTCCCCATATGCCGGAGCTTATGGATTTTCATCCACTTGCTTCCCCTTATCCTTACCCGAAGAACCTTCTCCTGAAATGTTAATCTCATGAAATGGGGTGAGACATAAATCTTAGTAACTAAGGCAATTCCATCATATATTCCAGTTTAATTAGCATACATGCATAATTTCACATAAGCACTAGCAAAATACCAGTCATATCAGTAAATGAAACAAGTAGGCTATCAGGATTACCATCCCATACTATCAATCATATTTTCACATGTTAAAGGCCATTAACTCCAAGAGAGGCCCGTCCACGGTAGCTACTCCCCTTTGAGCACAACCAGGGCTTAATGTATCTGGGGTTTGATCATAACACGGTGCCCGATTGCAGCACATGTATGGGTGGCAGCCACACCACAGCTCTACCATGGACTCACAAGGTCCAATTACAATATAATGATAGCTAACAAATTCATTCAACATTTCAAATCATTTATGTACTGTAAAATATGAAATTAAAATAGATATATGCATGGAATTAATATAAACCCAGTTACCTCACTTGTAGACAATTGCAACCGTCACCAATGGTGCAAAAATCTCCCTATAACTATAGCATCATAGAATTACTACTCTAATTCATCATTAACAGTTGCAATCAGTACCCAAATAATTTAAAATGCTAATGACTACCTAAGAATTACTTACCCAGCCACTACAAGTTCCAAATTCGGATTAGAGTGTCCTCTACCAGAAAAGATCAATATTTCATCCAAAATCCTAATCAAATTCGTACAAAATTGATACCCATATTATAATCAAGTCATTAGGGTCTCAAATCAGCATAATTACCTCAAAAAGAAGAGTTCATACCTATCTAATGATAGCCCTAGCCTCAACCTACGAATTTCATCAAGAAGATCCCCAAACACCCACATTTCAGATTTTGCATATGGTGAAAATACTCCAAATGAAAAACTAATTGGACCAAAATGAAGAGAAAGATGAGAGGATTAAGTTATAAAACTATTGCCTTGGCTGATTTTGAACTTAGAGGTGAGAAATGGTGGATTTATGCCAAAAATCCTATAGCTTCCTTTGGACCTCCGAATTTTGAGATGGGTGTTTGTGTTTCAGCAAATGGAGAGGTGGCTAAAGCATTAGGGTTTATGTTGGGTTTTAGTTGGGTCAAATATGGGTCATGGGTTGCTCCAAGGTCCAACTCTATTTGGGCTTCAGATTTTAGCTTTGGTTGGGCTAATTTTGAGGTGTTAGGTTGCTGAAATCCAATTGGGCTAGACCAAGTTTTAAGAGCCCAAAGGTTTTAGGTCAGCACAAGGGTTATTGGGCCAATTATAAGAGCCTATACAAGGTGGGTCTTGGCCTCTATCACATTGGATCAAGTTGGGTTTACACCTAGCTTATTGGGCCTCTATTAGCCTCTTATCATGACCTCTTACATCAATTTGGGCCTAGATGAATTTCTCTCCTAATTAAATCTCAAACTCATATTAATAATTCATCTTTCTAAAATCTCCATTTACTTAACTTACCCGATTATTCCATATTAATTATTCCTAATTAACCTAATCCATGATTAACACCTTGATTAATTTTTAGGGTGTTACATCGTTAGCCGTGCCTAATTAATTGCTTAGCCGCGACCAATTATTCCAAAAAGCAACGAGGCAATCTAAAGGATTCCTCATCGTGGCCAATCAAGAAGTTAGCCGCAGCCAATACTTAGATAGGAGACTAGGGTGAACCCGAGGCTAATTAGCCACTGCGAATGATGTGCTAGTTGCGGCGAATGGTAGTATGAAATGCTTTGTTGGTCATATTCAGGCCAACCTGAGAAATGAGCTATTGTGGGGTTAGTCAAGCCACAGAGAGCGGGAACCCCTAGTACAAGAAGAGAAAAAGAGTCATGAATGGTCACGGAAGATTAGTAAGAAATCAGTGGGCCTAACAGTTAAGACCGAGAAAGGACTCAACGTCAGAGAAAGTTAAACACAGGGATGATAAAGTTGTTGAGACCCACCTTCAAGGCATTGACTCTAGTCTAGGATGCTACCTTGTGAGACACTAAATGATGGAATGTTAATGTAGCCTTAAAAATTATGTAAGATAAGGCTACCAGTAGGGAGGCACATAGTGAGTGGCCTAGAAAGGTGTACCTCATAGGTAACATGTAACACCATATGTCTAGCTCATCTCATGCCTTTGAATAGTATAATTATCATGAAACATACACATAATTCTCGTAGAGGAAGCATGAAGATTTGGACTTTTATTTGCAAGTCATCATATCCAAAAACCCATTCGATGTCACGTGGACCGAGTGAACTCATACTATGACCCCTCATATTTAATTTCATTATTATGACTCCTTTGTATCACAAAACATGCCTACAACTCATAGAAACCGAAAAGAGGCATGGGAAATGGTTATTCATTCTCAGCCAGCACTAGCCTCAATTCTGGGCAAACTTCGAAAAATCATAAATAAATCTAGAAAAATTGAAATCATACAATCTTGGTCATTCTGGAAATATTGGGATGTATAATTCATTCTAAAAATATGCACAAGTCATAAAATCCCACACTTAGGGTGTTTGACAAGTGAAATTGTCTGGAGGTCGGACTAGATCTTAGTACTGTCACAGTTTACTGATATGAACTTCAAAAATGTCCAATTAATTCCACAAAAATCCCATCCATGCAAATGATACCAATATGGAAATCTGTGAGTGTTAAATAGAGGGAGAAAATATCTCTAGATCAGTTCATCAAGCCCAGATCACAGAAATTGATGGAATAATACTTTTGGTCGGGCTGGGTTACTGATACTGGATAGAAACTTCAAAAATTCATATCTCCCTCTCTAGACCTCCAAATGTGGTGCTTCTAGTTTTCATGAGTCACTGTGATTATCTAGTCTCTATATACAAAATTTCGTAGCAATTTTACATCATTTGAATCTCGGGTGACAGAAAACAATTTCGGACCAAGTGAATAATGCAGCAAACCAGAAACATGAATTTTGCCAACTTCGAAAAATCCTCAAATATTCTGTAGACCTCCAAAAATTATGATCTTTAACTTCTCAGAAAGCTCTCAATGAGACCTAATTGCATGCAAAATCTCATATCAATACTAACTCATTTGATTAAAAAATGATATAGGGTTCTATTATAGTCAAATTTGGCCCCATATGAGGTATCAACTTTGCCAAATGGCCTTCCTTTGGTTGTGGCACCTTTTGGGCAAGTCTAAAAGTAAATTTGAGATTTGTGTAAGCTACCCAAATGGTCCCAAACCTCATGCATCTCATTTTGGCCATTCAACCTACACTTATGCACACATTCATCAAAATTCCATATTACACACTTTGGCCTTACATACTCAAAATAAGTGCTATAGGTCATATATCATTTTCATACATCTAAACATCACATAATAGTATATTTACACATGTCTCAAGGTTCATGGTATATATACAACATCATATACACTATGAACCATCATTATGGTTCCAAAGTAGGCAAAATACTACATAGGCTTATCACTCCTTGCTCTTTATGGTTGTTGGCTCCCTTCACCATAAGTGCTTGGTCCACCTAGCATGTTAGATCATTGGAGAGGAGGGGATGAGATTCAAAGAATCTCAATAGCTCATCTCTCATTCAATCACACATAATATGTGCAAAGCAAGCTTTACAAAAAATGCATAGAGAAAATAAAAGCCATGGATATTTTATGAGCAAACTTGGCATGTGAACAACTCATACAAATTATTCAAGAGTTCACCAAGTGTTTGGATTGACCTCACACTTCTCCTCATGGATTATGGACTTGCCTCACCCATTCTTGAGCATTTTGAACTCAACCATACTCTTGGGAGCCCACTTTGCTTTTGGGAGACTCTTTGCTTTGTCTCAACCAAGCTCGAGGGTTCTTGGCTCATCCTCACCCAAGGGAAGAGTTCTTGGCCTCTCCACACTCAAGCAAACTCATACAAATATCATGGATTCATTTAAAACATAACATGGCATCAAGGATCATGACATGTAAAGGCATGCTAGCATACTTTCCAAAGTTTGAAAATACGTATACACACATTCCAAAATAAGCTAGACACACATTCATGCATGAAAGAAGGTGGAGAGAGCTACCTTGCACAATTTCACACACTTTTTCTTTAGCTTTCAAGCCTCCTCTTTCGGCCACACACCTACAAGTTGGTGGAGATGGTTTCTCTTGGCCTAGATACAAATTATGGGAGTCAATTAGGTTCGTGAAACACATTCTAAGGCTACATAACTTGATGAACCACTAGATTACTCTATATACTTCATTATAATCCATAATTACACTTAATGAAGTAACACCCCTCAAATAATTTCTAGGCTTCATTCTTTCTTATCAAATATGATTCTTGACACCTTTTTAAGCTTCTTGGAGTCATCACATCATTAAGACAAAAGGCCTAGCGCCATGTTGCTTCTTTAGGTCATATTATAGAACCTAAGGTGCCAAATCACTTTTCATGAGTTCTAAAATTTTTCCAAGGCTTCCGTTCATCTTCATTCATTAAATATGACTCAAGAATGACCTTAAAAAAATTTAAAACTCCCCCCACCTATACAAACAAGCCTAGGCCGAGACATAGGCTTCCTTTGAGCTTCTTGGAGTTCTTTTAGTTTTCTTGAAGGAAGAAGCTTATGGGGAGCATCTTAGATGTCTCAAGAACTCATTTAAACTCTTACTTAGACCTAGGAATCATCATACAATTTTCAAAAATTAGAAGGTGCACTTAAAACCCTAGATTTTGCGTCTTGATTTCTAATGCCTATTTCTTGGTTTTCTTTGCATATTCTTATTCCTCTCCATCAAATACCTAAGAATCATGCTTGGTTAGGCTTGAAATTTAACTCCCTAGGGCAGAACACATGTGGGGCGAAATGGAGAAGAAAGGCCATGGAAGGTATCAACCATAGGATGCATTTTTACCTTGTTTCCTTGCTTAGTTTGGCTTGAATCTTGATTTCTCCAAGCTCCTCTCTTCAAATCCGAACTTTCCCTTGGATATCTCTCTTGAATCAAATTTATAGACATCATTTTAACCCAAGGAAAGAATGGAGTATGCAGGAGAGGTGGTGGAGATGAAGAAAAGCAAGAAAAACATCATGAAAGCATACCTTAAGCTTGGATTTCTTCCTCCTCCTTCTTCCTCTCTTGGGCGCCTCTCCCTTAGGGCTTTGCTTCTGGTTTGGGGCTAAATTTTCTAAAGTTAAATGAGGGCAAATGTGAGGCACCACATATATATAGGTAGGGAAAAGTGACTTTTCAAAAATTCCAATTTCGCCCTACATACTTTGCATTTTCGTTTCTCCTTCGTTTTAGCTCCTTTTTGAGAACTGTCCTTTCCATTATAAAATTTAGGTTCCCAATTAAGAAAAATGGCTTTGGAATCACCCAAATCAGAGCTAAAACCTTTCCGAATGGACCCGTCAAAGTTCAGGCACACCTATGTTGGAAAACGTCTGCCGGAGGGGATTTAATTGTCCCGAGGCTTCCCATAGTTTTTAGGGCCTCTGAGAACCCCAGAGAGCTCAAAATTTAGTTTAAAAAGCCCTTCATACTTAATTCTAGACCACACAAGTTTTAACACAAGACCTTGTACTTACTGGCAAAAACCTTGTCGACAAGGTCTTGGAAATTGCACTACAGACTACAGGATCTTGCCGACAAGATCTTTGACCCCGATGATAAAATCTTATTTCAGCCCACAAATTAACTTGGTCCGCTACCATACTTCATGCTCAACATACATTCTAATGGTTGCATAACATAATCTCTCATTTTCAAAGAATCGGATATTACATAACACCTAGAGATGAGTATGGGTAGCCCGGTAATAGAAGCCCATAAGAGAATAAAGATAGTTTAGAAAGCACTAAGTTATTGTAAGCTATAGGTCTAATGAGATAGGCAGCTCAGACTAAGTATGAGCTGAAGCCTACAGGTAGTGACCAATAGCATCGTCTAGGTAAGAAGAATAAAAAGAGAAATTAATTTGACAAGAAGCTCAGTGAAAGTCCTCCCTGGATCAAAAAAGGAATGATAAGATATCCTGAATCGGGGAGACTACTTAGTAGTGGTTAGCAAATTCCCATAGACAGACTCCCTTGAATTGTAAGAGTATAGTGATAAGGGAAATAAGGAAGAATTAAGAAACTAACTATAGAAAAGATGCCCTCGCTTTAGTAATAGCTAAATGCATAGACTAAGCACATAAAAGTAAACAGATAGGGGTCCAATAGCTGGTCAAATGAGCTCCCTAATATGAGAATGATATGGGATTAAGGCAAGTGAGTGATTAGAGCACCCAGTGGAATATAAGTTCCAACAAGGTAGAATCTAGACATTAAGAATACGTGTCTTAGATTGGGTTAGTAAAACCCTAGAAATAGTATATTGTGCTCTTGGAGATGAGGTGAAAGAGGCTAAACAGAAAGAAAGCCTAACTCTGATCTGAATGTAGAAATAAGCTAAGACAAATAATTAGTGCCTTAGTACTCTCACAGAAGCTCGAGGGAGATGAGAGCGCCATAGAATGTAATTCCTAGGATTATATGAAATAGAACTCTTCCTATCGAGGGATGGTCCAGTTAAGAGTAAAGAAAGAATATGTGAGAAAGTATACCCCCTTAATGTTATAGAGAATGAACAAGTATAGGAACCCAGGAAAAATACAGGTGCTCTTGAGTGTAAAGAAACTAGAACTAGCAACAGAAACAGCTAGTAGTATAATATCCTTTTACCTAAGTAAAAAAATAAGAAAGGTAAAAGAGAGAAAAGATATGATAGTGTTCAAGCCGAGGATATAGTAGATTAAGAATAAATATTAAATTGATGTGCTTGAGTACTTAAGAAAGCACACTTGTCTTTGGCATAGATGCCCTTCTAGCATAATAATGCTAGAAGTAAAAAACAGTTAGGCAATGTATAGTGATCTTAGGATGAAGTAGAGAAATAATCCTATTTTCCCTTAGTATCCTACAAGCATAGGGCAAATAAAGAAAAGTACAAGAGGAATACATTAGATTATTGGGAAACTTGTAATATACAGGCAATAGTGGCTTTGAGCTCAGTCATGAGGTGCCCATGTATTAGTGTTTGATGCTATGGTTTGCTTGCAACAATGGTTACATGATATTAGGTTTGATCAACCTAATAGTAATGTGACTTGAGTGCGTAGCAAGCAATGACATCAATCACCAAAGTGTCCCGATAATCGAAAGGTATCCTAGCTAGTTAAAAAAATGAGATGAGTCAGAAAAGAGAGGTAAAGAGATTCCAAGAATACTAAAATAATAAGGAAAGCATACAAAGAGGAATCCCTAGTAGAGAATATTCAGATTTAGTATGCATAGTCTGAGTCCCTTATAGTATATGTAAATGAAATGAACAGGGACCAATGTATAGCCTCTCTCTTGCCAGAAATGTTAACCACACTCAATGTGTAAGATGCCCTAGTACCAAGGCACTCAAAGGTAGAGTATGGGTATAGTTAGAAATTATAGGATATAAGAGGAAAAGATAGTTAAGTGTACTTAGAGTAAGAAAAGAAAGCCTAAGTAAAAAAGAAGCTAGAGTTTGAGAATCCCATAAAGAGTGATAAACAAAAATTAAGATGCTCCTGAGTATCAGTATGATAGGATCCTAGAGAATTAGATGACACAGAACCCACTTCGTATGAAGAGCATGATGTACTTGTGAGTTTAGCCTCAGTTATTATGAGTGATGATTACATGACTTAGTAAGTATGTGTTTTACTATCAGATATAGTGATCTTAGGGTTTGACGTCTCCCAGAAATAGATCACAGTAGATCCTAGCATAGCACAACAGGTTGCAATAAACCCTAGCAAGGCTCTAAGAGGTCATAGTAGACCCAGGGGTCACAGTAGATCCCACAGAGTTACAGAGAGTCCCAGTTACAGCATGATAGTTCTCTGGTGAGATGACGGCCTAAGATAGTTTCCCCAAAGCAGTAGTCTTAAAGATTAGTACAGTTTCAGTTAGCTTTTATCTTAGAGACTAGAGAACTCCTGAGTCTGGTAGACTATTCCCACAAAGATATGAAAACTTTACTCAGATAGTTAGACCAATGTATAGCCTAAGTCCCTAAGAGAAAATGTTCAGATTTAGTATGCATAGTCTGAGTCCCTTATAGTATATGTAAATAAAGTGAACGGGGACCAATGTATAGCCTGTCTCTTGCCATAAATGTTAACCACACTTAATGTGTAAGATGCCCTAGTACTAAGGCACTCAAAGGCAGAGTATGGGTATAGTTAGATATTGCAGGATATGAGAGGAAAAGATAGTTAAGTACAACTAGAGTAAGAAGAGAAACCCCAAGTAAAAAAGGGCTGAAGTTAGAGTTTAAGGATCCCATAAGGAGTGATAAACAAAAATTAAGATGCTCCTGAGTATCAGTATGACGGGATCCTAGAGAATTAGATGACACAGAACGCACTTCGCATGAAGAGTACGATGTACTTTTGAGTTTAGCCTCAGTTATTATGAGTGATGGTTACCTGACTTAGTGAGTATGTGTTTTACTATCAAATACAGTGATCTTAGGGTTTGACGTCTCCCAGAAATGGATCGTAGTAGATCCTAGCATAACACAGCAAGTTGCAGTAAACCCTAGCAGGGCTTTAAGATATCGTAGTAGGCCCAAGGGTCACAGTAGATCCCATAAAGTTACAGAGAGCTCCAGTCACAGCATGATAGTTCTCTGGTGAGATGACGGCCTGAGATAGTTTCCCCAGAGCAATAGTCTTAAAGACTAGTACAGTTTCAGTTAGCTTTTATCTTAGAGACTGAGAACTCTTGAGTCTGGTAGACTATTTCCACAGAGATATGAAAGCTTTACTCAGATAGTTTGACCACTGAATAGATCTTTTGAAAGATGAGCATAGTGTATGGGATGAGGAAAGCAAGAAGTTAGCTTTCTAGAGTTAAAGCTAGATGAACCACTACCCAGAGATATTGGCCCTGACTGAGGGATAGAGAGATTCCTATATGCTAGACTATGTATTTAGAAAGGGGTTAGGTGCAGTTTTTACATGAGGTAAGTGGTACAGTATGTCTCCAGTGATCGAAACAGTGAGAATAGCTAGCATCCTACCAGAATTCAGCAGTAGTTAGTGGTAGTAGCTCTTCGATGCCAGTATGATACACATATGTTAGGCCTATCAATATTGAATGAAGGACTATAAAATGCCACTGTAAGTGAGCAAAGAGAGTAAGGAAAAGTCCTGGCCTACGGAGATAGATGTAGTAATAAATAGAGAAGCTGGGACCAATAAAAATAGAAAATCCTTAAAGGAGTTGCAATCCTAGTAATTGAGATGTGAGGCCTATAATAGAAAGAAATGTGAATGGTAATCATGGAATAAGCTAGTAAGAAAGAACACGAAGATGAACAGTGGCCGGTACATGTAAATAAGTAAATAGATAGATAGAAACCTTAAATGGCTGTGATGATCAGAAAGGAAAATGAGACTTTATGAGAAGCCATTGAGATAGGATATGGGAGACTTGATACGAAATAAGTTACCTCTAGAGATGTGTAAATGAGTCCACTGAAAGAAATGTTAACTTCTGCAATCGAGTTAAAACTAACCCAATATGATTAGTAAGCTCTCCCAAGATAGGCCTCCAGAGTCATAAATTTCTTTCCTTTATGAAAAGAACTAGCTAGTACTCTATAATAATAGAGCTCTTATTAATAGCTAGTAATGAAAATTCCCTAGCAAACAAAAAAAACTCAAAAGAGTGAAATCGCTAAGAAAAGTGTATAGAGCCAGGAAAAAGGGAAAGAAAAAAATAGTTAGCCAAAAAATGAAAGGATAAGAGGAAAGTATGCCCCAAATTTTGAGGACGAAATTTATTTAAGGAGAGAGAAATGTAATATCTAGTTCTCTAAAAACAAGAAAAAATGTGAAACGAAATGTACAATTTCTCTGTAAATGAATGAAATTCACCGCAAGTCCCCTGAAATGACTTAGTTAAGGTCTCAAAAAATCTAGAAAGCATTCTAGACTTCTAAAAATGAGAATCCCAAGCTCAGACAGAAAGAAAAATAGAACTAAAATGAAAAAATGAAATTTAACGAAAGACTTACAAAATGTAAGGGCATTTTCATCATTTTGAGCAAATTTTGGAATTCACATAGGAAGGATTTTTAAATGAAAGTTTTGAGTTCTCTAGGGTTCTCAAAGGCCCTGAAAATCATGGGAAGCCCCGGGATAGTTAAAACCCCTTCCGGTGGATGTTTTCCAACATCGGTTGACCTGAACTTTGATTGATTTATTCAGGAAGGTTTTAGATCTGATTTAGTGATTCCAAAGCCATTTTACTAAATTGGGAACCTAAATTTCATAATAGAAAAGACAGTTCTAGAAAAGGAGCTAAAATGAGTTAGAAATGAAAATGCCAAAAATAAATGGTAAAATTAGAATTTTTAAGAAAGTGGAAGCTTCTTGAACACTCTTTAAGTTTCTTCTTTCTTCTCCCCTTCATTTGCATGACCTATTATACTCGAAAACCAGAGAAAACACTAGCTCTCTTAGGAGCACCATGGAGAAGAAGAAAGGAGGACAAAAACCAAGAAAAAGGTAAGGAATTTTATGGATTTTCATGCTCCTCCTTCTTCCAAACTTGTTCCTCTCCTCTTAAGCTTTCTTCCTTTACTTTTATGGAAGTTTTTGGATCTATTTTGAGGGAAGAATAGAGGAGAAAATTCGGATTTGAAGAAAGAAGGCCAAGCAAAGTGAGAATCAAGCAAGAAAATAAGGAAAACAAGGTAAAATCTCCATCCCATGGTAACTACTCCTTCCCTCTTCTTCTCCCAATTTCACCCCATATATGTAGCTATAAGAGGGCTTGAATTTTGGGTAGAACCAAGGGTGAATTCTATGAATTTAAGGGAGGAGAGTAAGAATATGCAAAGAAATTCAAGAAAAGGCCATTGATTTTCAAGGTGGTAAACCTAGGGTTTCATGGGTTCCCTTGAAAATCTAATTTGATGTAATTATTCCTATGCCTAAATGAATGTTTAAATGAGTTCCCAAGATCCCTAGGAGTCTCCCCTTATGCATCTTCCATGTAGAAAACAAAGCAAACTTTCCTAGAGGCTAAATGGTGCATAGCCTCGGCCAAAAGGGGTTGAGACACCTAGGAAGAGTTTTAAATTCTTTTAAGCCCATTTTTAAGTCATGTATGATGAATAAAAATGAGGGGAAACCTTGACAAAAATTTAGGAGGCCTAAAGAATGAATTGGTGTCTTGGGTTCCATAATATGACCTAAAGAAGCAACATGTAGTTAGGCTCTTTGTTTCAATTGTGCGATGACTCCAAGAGCCTTAAAAGGAGTCAAGAATATATGAAAGGAAAGAATGGAGCCTAGAATTTATTTAATGGGTGTTCCTTCATTAGGTGTATTCTTGGAACCATAAAGGGGTTTATAGATCAAGTTAGTGTTTAAGGAAGGTGTGTGGCCTTAGAATTAACTCCATGAACCTAATTGGCTTCCATGAATTGTGTTTAGGCCAAGAGAAATGATCTCCACCTTCTTGGTTGTGTGGGGTCAAGGGAGAGGGTTCATGACTTAAGGAAAAAGTGTGTAAATGCAAGCAAGATAGCTCTCTCAACCTTCTCTCATGCATGGATGTATGCTTACATTGTCTTTGAATGTATGTATATATGTTTTGAGTTATGAAAAGTATTTTAACATGAGCTTTTATTCTATGGTACCATGATGATGTTTTATGCATTTAAATGATATTTTATGTGCCTGCCTTAGTTTGTTTAAGTGTGGAGAAGCTAAAAACCCTCTAGCTATGGTAAGAATCAGCCAAGGACCCTTAAAGTTAGTAAAGACAAAGTAAAGAGTCTCCCAAAAGTAAGGTTGACTCCCAAGAGTAAGGTTGAGTCAAAAACCTCTTAAAAAATGGATGAGGCATGTCTAAAATCCATGAGTGAATGGGTGAGGCTAATCCACTTATTTGGCATGCCTATGCATGCTATGTATGACTTATTCAAATGCCAAGAACGTTTATTGAATGCTGACATATGTTAACATGTCCATGTATGCATTTTCAAGGCTTGTATTGCATACTTTATGTGTGATTGAAAGGAAGATGAACTATTGGGATTCTTTGAATCTCATTGCCTCCTCTCCAATGTTCTAATATGCTTGGTGGACCAAGAGAACAAGGAAATGGGAGCCAACCACTTGAGAGATGAAAGTATGACATTGAAATGCATAGAATTTGCTTCTTTAAGGCCATCAAGGTGGCAAATGTAGTAACCTAATATTGTATATAACCTATGACCTCTTGACCATGTGTAATTATATTAATATGTTGTGTATAAATGAGAAATTATGTTATGTGAACACTAGAATGTAAATTGAGCATGTAGTGGTAAATTTAGCTTCTTGAAGGCATGATGCATTAGTGTATAAATGGAAGTGAAATGACCAAGTTGAGATACATGAAGTTTGAAACCATTTGGGCAGTTTATACAATTCATATTCATACTTTTAAATTTGCCCAAGAGGTGCCAAACACCAAGGGAGGTCATTTGGATACATTTGGTCTCTAATATGGACCAAAATTGACCATATTGGAAACATATACCACTTATTGTCCAAATGAGCTCTTCTTGATCTAAGATTTGGCATGTATTTAGATCTTGTTGAGAGCTTTTTGGGAAGCTAAATTACAGAATTTTTTAGAGATCTATAGAATATTTGATGAAATTTCAAAGTTGGAAAAAATTCTAAAATTGGTTCATAGTACTGTACATACTGATTCGAAAATGAATTTTATCACTCAGAGGGAAAATGATGTCAAATTACCATGGAATTGTATAAAGAGAAACTAAAAATTCCTAATGACTTATGCCAACTAGAAGCACCCCATTTGGATGTCTAGAGAGGAAGATATGAATTTTTAATGTTTCTGCCTAGTATCAGGCATTTAGACAGACCTCAAGTATTGTTTGATTGGTTTTTGAGGTTTGGATATGCTTAGATTAGTTTGAAGTTATTTTTCCCTTTAGCTTTCGAGATTGGCATCATTTGTATGGATTGGATTTTTGTGGAATTAATTGGACATTTTTGAAGTTTGTAGCAGAAACCTGTATCAGTACCAGTAGCTAGTTAGACCTCTATCCTTTTTCGAATGTCAAACTTCTTCCATGTGATGACCCTAACTTCTAATCATTGTAATTAAGGATAAATACGTTATTAATAACTATAAATTAGGGTTACAAGACAATAAGACTAATTACATTTCGAAAATGGGGGGGGGGAATTTGAACCTTAATGTTATTAGAGTCATCAACTAAATAATTACAAGCATTCATATACATAAGGGAAACAAACACTTATTTATAAGTCTTTGATTCTATTACCCATTAATTCAAACTCACAAGAATTTTCTACCAATGTTTCTAAGTCATCCCTTGAGGTCACCATATGAAGAACCAAGACTTCTAGATTAATACAAAGGTTTCATGATGTTCACTGCAGCTAAATTCCCCTTAGCCACGGCCAATTGCTCTCGAGTTCACTCCTTCCTTCATCACTGGTTTCGCCACGGCGAGTTGGACCTTTACTGCTGCTAACCTATATGGCATCGTGGTGAGGAAGCCTCTTGGAACCTACCTCACTCACTTTTCACTGGCCACGGCCAATTCTCCCTTTCGCTGCGGCTAATTCCTCTCTAGAATGCCTGTCACATTTTAACAAAAGTTCACTGCAGCCAATTCTCATTTAGCCGCGGTGAATTACCCTCTGGAAGACTCCCAGTTTTGCTTCTCATATTTCGCCTCGACTAATTCCACATTTCGCCAAGGCGAATTACTCTCTGGTACTCTCCCTAGGCAACTTCATCTCTATTGGCCGCGGCTAACAATATTTTGGTCATGGGAAATGCCTTCTGATCCTACAACTCCTAAAACCTTGTCTCATACTCTCCACTCTCTATCTAGGGGTTCTCTAGGGCCATTCTCCCACTTGTTATGAGATTCTAATAGCATCAATCTAGCTGATTTGCCCTCAGCCATTATATCATTACCCATCCCACAATTAAAGGTGGATTCTCCTACTCATTCATTGGTCTTATATCAGCAAATTTATAAATTTCCCACGATGGTCATTCAATCATATTTTCATTGGACATTTCATGCATCACTGGTTCAAGTCTACAATCATTATATCATATGATTTCATTACTCAAATAGCGAATTATATCATAAGTTCACAAGCCATGATAAGTGTCAAAGCTCATACATCCATCAACAACTAATATAAAGCCTATTTCTCAATGGTTATATTCTATGTTATCAAAATACAAACTCCTACACTTGGCAATACAGATATATGATGATGTTATACAAAGGTTAACTAAATTAGCATCTACTTTATTCCACTCAGACAAAGTGTAGCTCCCCACACCAGGCCTCAGCTCATGGATGTTCATCCATTTGCTTGCCCTTATCCTTACCGAAAAAACCTTCACCTGAAATGTTTAGCACATAAAATGGGGTGAGATGCAAATCTCAGTAACCAAGGCAAATTCCATCATATATTCCAGTTTAATTAACATATATGCATGATTTCATATAAGCATCAGAAAATATACCAGTCATATCAGTAAATGAAACAATTAGGCTATCATGATTACTATCCCATACTAGCAATCATATTTTCTCATGTTATAGGCCAGTAACACCAGGAGAGGCCCATCCATGGCACCTACTCCACATTGGGCACAACCAGGGCTCAGTGCATCTGAGGTTTGATCATAACCCAGTGCCTGATCAAAGCATATGCATAGGTGGCAGCCGCACCATAGCTCCATCGTGGACTCAAAAGGTCCAAACATAGTACAATAGATAGCCAACCAATTCATTTAGCATTTCAAATCATTCATGTATAGCAAATATGAAATTAAAGCAGATACATGCATAGAATTAATATAATCCCTGTTACCTCACTTGTAGCCAATCTTCTAAGAGCCAATTGAATGTTACTTTAACCTATAGACATAAAACCAAGCCATTACTATCCCTAATCACAATTTGTATAAAAAAAAACCCATCACTTAAAAAAAGATTAAGCTATATAGGACTACTTAGAAAAACTTACCCAATCACCACTAAAACTAATTTTGGATTCAGTTGCTCCTACCCCAAAAACCTCAAAATAACACCTTAAATTTTGAGTAAATTCACACAGAAATAATACTCATATTATAAATCAGCTATAGGGGTCTCAAACTAGCAAAGAAAGCATCAAAATGGAGAGTTTATACTTACCTAATAACACCTTTAGTCTCAACCTACGAAATTTCACCAAGAAAATCCCAAACAACCACATTTCAGATTTTGGGTATGGTGAAAATACTCCAAATGAAAAACTAATTAGGCCAAAATGAAGAGAAAGAGAAGGGGATTAAGTTATATAACTATCATCTTAGCTGAATCTTACTCTAGAAGTGGGAAATGATGAATTTCTTGCCCCAAACCCTAGCCTCCCTTCAAACCTCCGAATTTCTTTTTTGTGTTTCAGCAAAATGGGGAAGGGGCTGAAGTGTTTAGGGTTTAAGTTGGGTTTAAGTTAGATCTAAGGTGGGTCATGGGCTGACCCAAGGGTCCAATTGCAAGTGGTTCTGATTTAAGCCTTGTTAGGCCAACTCTAAGATGTTGGGTTGCAGAAATTTAATTGGGCTAGACCAAGTTTGAAAGACTCAATTGATTTGGGTCTGCACAAGGGTTATTGGGCCATTACTAGGTGCTCTCTCTTGGGCCATGTCTCTTAATAAAAGATTGGGTCTGCACCTAAAATTATTGGGCCTCCACTAATCCCTAACCTTGGCCTACTTAATTTAATTTGGGCCTAGGTGGGGTTTAGAACTCAATTAAACCTCCAACTATTAATAATTTATCTCTTTAAAATTTTCATTCACTTAACTTGTCCAATTATCC
Source organism: Erythrophleum ivorense (assembly GCA_026724425.1). NCBI lineage: Eukaryota > Viridiplantae > Streptophyta > Magnoliopsida > Fabales > Fabaceae > Erythrophleum > Erythrophleum ivorense. The sequence continues at coordinate 10,530,741 of JAIUCV010000014.1, forward strand.
CTTATTAATTATTCTTAATTATTCCAAATCCATGATTAACACCTTAATAAATTTTAGGGTATTACATTCCATGTAAAGTTTTATGACTTGGACATATTTTTAGCATAAATTAGACATGTGTAGCTTTCCAGAATGATAAAAAATGAATGATTTTGATTTTTCTAGAATTAGTTATGATTTTCCAAAATTTGTGACAGAAGTGGAAAAATTCTAGCCAAAATTGCAACTATGGATTTTATGTGTCCCCTTGCTTTCCACGAGATGTAGGCTAATTTTGGGGATGAAAATGAGTTGTATCTATGTAATTAAATATGAGAATATGATATATGAGTCCATATGGCCCACGGGACTCTGAAAGAAAAATTTATGCTTAGCGCAATGCAAAGTTATTCACTTTTTAATGTCATTTTCTTGCCTCTTTTTATGAAATGCATGGTAATGGACATGAGAATAGCATAAGACAAGCTAAGAAATTATAGTGTTACATTTGTAGTTTTTTTTATAGATGATATTCTTATCTATTCTAAGAGTAGAAAAAAGCATGAACAGCATTTGAGATTAGCCTTAGAAACCCTGAGAGAAAAGCAATTATATGCCAAACTTAGTAAATGTGAGTTTTGGCTCACTGAGGTGACATTCCTAGGCCATGTGACCTCCCAAATAGGGGTTGCAGTAGATCCCCATAAGGTGAAGGTAGTACTTTAGTGGGAGAGACCTAGGACAGTGATAGAGATAAGGAGTTTCATGGGTTTAGCAACTTATTATAGGAGATTCATCTAAGACTTTTCTTAGATAGCGATGCCACTGACTAGGCTCACTAGAAAGAGTGTATCATTTGTATGGGATGAGAAATGTGAGCAAAGTCTCCAAGAATTGAAGTATAGGTTAACCACGACCCTAGTCTTAGTGATTCTTGACCTTAGAGAGACTTTTGTGGTCTATAATGATGCTTTTAAGAAAAGGTTAAGATATATACTTATGCAGAAAGGTAGGGTGGTAGTTTATACTTCTAGACAATTAAAACCATACAAGGAAAACTATCCTACTCATGATTTAGAGTTAACAGTAAAGGTGTTTGCTCTTAAAATATGGAGACACTACCTGTATGGTGTAGCCATAGAAATATATAGTGATCAGAAAAGCCTTAAGTACTTATTTGAGCAAAAAGAGTGAAACATGGGATAGAGGAGATAGTTAGAGTTTTTAAAAGATTATGATTTCACTTTGAAATACCATCCAAGGTAAATGTGGTTGCAGATGCACTGAGTAGAAAATCCATACAAATGGCTTGCATGATGTTAAGAGAATAGGAACTCATTGAGAGATTTAGAGATATGAATCTCTCATATAAGGTGCATTTTGGGAAGCTATTAATGAGTGAAACCTAAATAGAGAGTGACTTGAGAGATCAGATAAAAGGAGAAGGCTATTAGAATTTGAGGTTAGAGATCATATATTTATTAGAGTGTCTCCAGCCACAGGGATAGGTAGGTCCATCAAGAGTAGAAAGCTCAATCCAATTACATAGGTCTGTTCCAAATTCTTGATAAAGTTAGACCTGTGGCCTACAAATTTACTCTTCCCCTAAACCTAAGCCAAATACATAATGTCTTGCATGTATCCCAACTTAAAAAGTACCAACCTAACCCTTCACATGTCATAAAATATGAGAATGTGCATTTATAGGACAATTTATCTTATATAGTATCACCAGATTGGATTGTGGATGCTAAGTTAAAGCAGTTAAGAAACAAGACTATACCACTGGTGAAAGTAGTTTAGAAAGGGCTATCTCCTAAGGAAGATACTTAGAAGCTGGAAGAGGAGATGAAAAAGAAATATCCAAAGCTATTTTAATGAGGTATGTATCTAAATTCCAAGGACAAAATTTTATTTAAGGAGAGGAGAAATGTAATACCTATTTGTTCTAAAAGTCCTAAAACTAAGGAGATAACAAAAGAAAGTCTCTTAAATTGAATGATTGGAAGCCAAATAAAATTAGAGTAATAATCTAGCCATCTAAAAATGAGAATACAAGGCTAAAGTTGCCTAAAAATTAGAGTCAAAATAGCTAAATAAAATTAGACGAAAAAGTAATGGCATTTTTGTAATTTTTGTTAAAGTTTGGAAAACTCAAAGGAAGGATCTTTAAATGGAAATATTGAGTTTCTCAGGGTTCTCAAAGGCCTTAAAAGCCATAGAAACTCCTAGAATGGTTAAAACCCTTTCAGCTTGTATTTTAGAGTGTCAGTTGACCAAAATTTTAACCATATTGTTTGGTAAGGGTTTAAATCTAATTTGAGTGAAACTAAAGGTATTTTATGAATTAGAAGATCTAAATTTGATGATGGAGAAGACAATTCCAAAAAAGAAGTAGAAATGAGCCCAAATGGAAAGAACCAATAAAAAGGATAAAATGGGAATTTTAGAAATGTCTTATAACTTGGCCTTTTGTTTCTTATTTCCATATCCCACACTCTCCTCTCATTTCCACTGACTTTGCTCTCCCTCAAACTAGATTCTAAGACACCTTGAAGTGGGGTACAAGAAGGAGGAAAGAAAGGAGGAAAATTCAAGCAAAAAGAGTCAAAAACATCACTTTTTCATGCTTCTCCCTTTATTAAACTTCTCCTCCTGTTTATCCTCTTTCTTCTTATGCTTTTGATGACTTATTTGAGGCTATTTCATGCCTGGTTCTATAAGAAGAATAGAGGAATTGAAGGAGAGACCAGAAGCTTTAGAAAGCTGCTTTGAAAGGCTTGAAAATAAGGTAAAATACTACGGCTTTCTTACATCTTCTGGGTTGCTTCTTCTCTTGTGAGTTTTGGCTAGATCTTGGCCCACCTAGGAGAGAAGGAATTCAGGTCATAGTAAGGTGGGGACAAGGGTTTTAGAGCATAAGGAATAAGAATATGCAATTGAAACTAAAAGAGAAGCTTTAAAAATTAAGTTATGGTAAGTAGGGTTTTAGTTGCACTTAGAAAATTTTGAAGCTTTCTAATGATAATCTAGCTTATGTAAGAGCATGTATGACCTCATAGGAGGTCTAGGAAGCTTCATGGATGCCAAAACCTCTAAGAAATTGAATGAAACTCCATGGGCTCTTTACTTGCCACATATCTCGGCCAAGGAGGAGAACAAGCACCTAGGGAGAGTTTGCTTTGATTTCAAAGATAGAAATGATTTAGATATGAATAATAAACACCAAAAGAACCATTAGTTTGAATTTAGAAACCATGGTTTGAATGATGGAAGTTTAGGTTCTTTTCTAAGTAAAAAGAAGTAACTTGGTGTTTGGCTCCTTGAATTGAGTTTGTGATTACTCTAATGAGTTTAAATAGAGTCATAAGACTTCGATTGAGTGAGAAATTAGGGCCAAGATCATGAATCATAGGAGTTGCTTCATTATGCCCTTATATGGAACTATAAACATACCATAAGCTAGAATATGGTTGTGTAGAGTTTATTTAAGGCTAAAATTGGTTACAATGATGTAATTATGTCTTATTTGATGTGTTTAGGCTAAGTATATCAAGCTCCCCTTAGGTGTGTGTGTATGTGTGTGTGTGTGTGTGTGTGAGGTTAAGAAAGGGAAAGAGAACTTAATGAAGAAAGTTTATGACTCTTGACTCAAGGTAGCTCTCCATCCTTTCTTGTATGCATTTCTTAGTTATTTGGTTATCATTGGATGCTTGTATGTATGTTTGAATTAGGAGATATGCTTATAGCTATTAGTTTAATGCTATGGTACCATTATATTTCTTAAATGACAATTTGAATGTGTATGGCTCTTAATGGGTGAGACAAAGCCAAAAGTCTCAAGAGGGAGTAAGGCTATATCAAAAGTCTCTAAAGTGGGTGAAACCAATCCAAAAGTCCCAAAGAATTAGGTGAGGCTACACCAGAAGTCCTGAGAGCTCATGTTTAAATTGGATTGACTTTATATGGCTTGAAAATCTATTGATGTATGTTTACTAGAAGCATTTATAGCATGCTTACATTCTTTGACATAAAAATGTGCCATATATGTATGCTTAAAAGGGTGAATGAGCTATTAGGATTCTTTGAATCTTACTCTTCCCTGTTTTATGTCTAACCATATCTAGGTGAGCCTCATAGAGCAAAAAATGGAAGCCAAGGAGCTTAAATGATGAGACTTTGACAATAAAATAGGATTTTGTGTAATTTAATGTCAAAGTATGTATGTATAAGTTATAGATGAGATGTAAACTCTTGAGTATGTGTAAAAGTATGTAATTATGATGTATGAACCAAGTTTGGAACCAAATGTATGAGTATGTAAATTTTTAGCATCCTTAAACCTTAGTATGCATGTATATAAGAACAAGTGGATAAGTGATTTTTAGTTCCATGATTATTTATGCCTATTAGGATACTTCTATATGTTATGTTTAAGCTTTTAGATGTACTCAAATGATCATGATATGGCTAGAAGGCCATTTGGTACCATTTGAAGCTTTGTAGATCCCAAAATTGACCATATTTTTGCCTTAAACCAAAGTTTGACCAAATGGATAAAGTTTTGCATGAAATTTGGCAAATATATCATCTAGAGCTTTTCATAAAGCTAAAGAGCACTATTTTTAGAACTCTAGATAATTTATTATGATTTTTCAAATTTGGCCAAATTATGTAGAAACTCTCAATATCACTATTCATATAGTAAGTGTGGTTTTTGGTGTCATTTAGGGGCTAAATGAAGTCCAATGCTCATGAAATGTTAGAATATAGTAGACATCATGAGATTTCTATAGCCACTGAGAGCACCCAATTTGGAGCTCTATAAAGGAAGAAATGAATTTTTAAAGTTTCAGGTTTGCTGTTGTTCGAAACCAGTGACCCAGTTACTATTCCATTGCCATTTTAAGGGGCAAACATTATTGTTTTGATCTAAAATTTTTATGGTAGGTAGAAGACATCCTAAGATTTATAGAAAGTTATAAGTTGTATAATTTGGAATTTTCTACAATTAATTATAAATTTCCAATGTTTATATTAGAATATAGAGCATGTGGAAAATTGCAAGTGTGATGTGATTTCGTGATATATGCATTGGACTTGAAATGTATGGTTCAAAATGTGATATTTTTGATTGAACAAATGTGTTATAGATGGAAAATGAGTTTTGTAAGTCCACATGATCCATTTAGTCAAAGATAATTTATGTTGGCTTTTAATAACAGTATTTTCTGTTGCCAAAGGTGATAATTCAATGAAAATAGCTACTTTACACCATTTGTAATGCAAGTTAAGTAGTAACTAGATATGATATTACACTAGGTCTCTTATGAACTTAATTATACTCTTATATAAGTTAAATTATCATTAGAAAGCTTCAAATTCCCTAAGGTGCAATCAAACCCCTACTTTCCATAACTTGCTATCAAATGCTTCTTTTTGAGTTCTATTTGTTTCATATGATTCTCCATACTTCAAAACCCATTTTCTATCGAGTTTGGACCAAAATCAAAGTTCCTACATGGCAACTTAGATTTGGCTGAACACATACACAAAGAAAAAGCCAAGGAGAAGCTAGTTGGCCATGGTTTAATACCTTTTCTTAAAGCTTGACAAGTGAGCTTTCTTGAGCTTCCAAAGTTTACTTTAAACTCTTCCTTCCTTCTACTAAGCTAGCCAAAAATCATCACCATTTAGAACTTTAAAACCATAAGAAGAGAGAGGAGAAAGAGGAAAAGAACTTTAGTGAAGGGAAGAGCATGAAAAAGTAGCAAAATCTTACCCTTTCAAACTTATTTTCTTCCTCTCCTTGTGCACCACTTGAAGTTGCTCTTGGTTATATTTTGGAGCAGACTTAGGTTAGTTTAGATGAAGGAAGGAGGTGTGGTGTGATATAAGAAGGGAGGAAGGCCTAGTTATAATCATTTAAAAATTTCAACAATGTCCCTAAACTTTGGTTTCTCCGTTTGAGCTCATTTCAAATCTTTTTTAGAATTATCTTTTTTATCATAAAATTTAAGTCCTATAATTCATAAAATGTCTTTGGTTCCACATTAATTGGATTTAGAATAACCTTGAATGATCTTATCAAAGTTTCGGTCAACCAATGACTTAAAATGTACACCCAATGGGTTTTAACCATTCAAAGGGTTTCTATAGATTTTAGGGCTTTTAAAAATCTTGGGAAACTAAATTTTCTCATTTAAAGCTCCCTCTTTTGAGTTTTCAAAAAGTTTCCAGAAATTAAATTTTTGCCATTATGTTATTTCTTAATTCATTTAGCCATTTTGGTTCCAATTCCAAGCTATCCTTAGGCTTTCAACCACATTCTTAAATGTTCTAATTATTATTCTAATCTCATTTAGCCTCAATTTGCTTTACTTTAGGGTGTTCTTATCTTATTTTACTTGTTTTAGTTTAGCTCATGAAAAACTGGTTATTACATCTAGGGCTAAATGCAAAGCATATAAGCTTTACATCCTCTTAAATTCATAATTTAATGGACTTATATACTTCAAGAGATTAAAGGCTAGCCACACCATCTCATTTTCAATTAAATCAATACAAATTCATGTTTGACACCAATTGGTAAAATACAATCTCAAATGGCAACCTTAAATGTCCATTCCTCAACCTATTGACCTTAAACCACCTTGAATAAGTTTCAATAGCTCAAGTAAACATGTTCCAATCCTCAAAACTCTAAAATCACACTAGATGAAAAATATGGCTATGGCACTTCCCCAATCACACATGAATCATATATGACAATAGAAAAATCCATATAATAGAATTGTAATGTCCAGTTTTCTTAAAAACGTTAGAAATAGACCAGTTATAAAAAAAATCCCCTAAATAAAAAAATTTAAGGTCAAATAAAATTAGGATAATATTATAAAAAATGGACAATAAGGATACAAGGTTTAAGATGCCCAAAAACTAGAGTCAGAGTAGCTAAATAAAATCAGATGAAAGGTAATGGCATTTTCATAATTTTGGATACTTTTTAGAAAACTCAAAAGAGAGATCTTTAAATGGAAAAATTGAGTTTTGTAGGGTCAGGAAGTACTAAAATTGGGGCCGTGGTTAACTTGTACTTCTACTCTTAAAAACTCTTCTCATATTTCTCATTCCACATAGACGGTATATTCTTTCTAGTAAGTCGAGTCAGTGGCATCGCTATCTGAGAAAAGCCTTGAATGAACCTTCTATATTAACCTACTAAACCTAGGAAGCTCCTGATCTCTATCACTGTCTTAGGTTTCTCCCACTATAACATTGCCTCTACTTTGTGGGGGTCTACTACGACCCCTGCTTGGGAGATCACATAATCTAGAAATTGAACTTCAATGAGCCAAAACTCACATTGACTAAATTTAGTGTACAACTACCTCTCTCTCAGGGCCTCTAAGGCTAATCTCAGGTGCTGCTCATGTTCCTCTCTACTTTTTGAGTAGATGAGGATGTCATCTATGAAGACAACCACAAATCTATCTAAGTATGGCTTGAAGACTCTGTTCATGTAGTCTATGAACACTGCAGGTGCATTCATCAATTCGAAGGGCATAACTAAAAACTCGTAATGCCTGTATCTAGTCCTAAAAGTTGTTTTGGGAATATCCTCAGCCTTTATTCTAAGTTGGTGGTATCCTGACCTAAGGTCCATCTTAGAGAATATTGACGCTCCTACTTACTAGTCTTGGAGGTCATCTATATGAGGGAGAGGGTACTTATTCTTAATGGTTATCTTATTGAGTTCTTGATAATTTATACATAGCCTAAGGGGCCCGTCTTTCTTCTTTATGAATAAGGCTGAAGCTCCCTATAGCAAGACACTTAATTTGATAAAACCCTTCTCTGAGAGCTCTTTTATCTATTTCTTAAGCTCAGCTAGCTTGGTGGGAGCCATCCTATACGGGGCCTTAGGCACTAGACCTGCCCCAGGTACAATGTCTATAGGAAACTTGACCTCTCTCTCTGGGGATAGTTTGCTAATCTCTCTAAGGAATACCTCTGGGAACTCTTTCACTCTAGGAATCTCATCTATACCCTTTTCTACCTCAGCTTGAAATGAAAAGAAAACTAGGTATCCCTAGTAACCATGCCCTAGAGACCTCTTAGCCTAAGAGATGGTCATAACAGATAACTCAGTCCTCATACTAGGTACAATCCCACACTTAAGTAAAGTAATACATTTATGACCACAATCTAGTATAGCATCTTTTACAGACATCTAGTTCATACTAATGATCACATCAATATCAATAAGACACATACAAATCAAATCAAGGGTGGTAAGGTAATGATTAAATTAGATCACACAATTCATGCAAGTATGGGAGGTAATGGCTTGATTTCTTGTGAGGGATAGATACATGTAAGTCATATGGTAGTTTATGTATACTCAGACCCAACCTCCTAGCACAGTCATATGATATGAAAGAATGACTAGCACCCTAATAAAAAAATGCAGTTACAAAAAAATTATTTATTCTAATAGTACCTTAAATCAGACTTGGGGACCCGCTAGCGTCCTGCTATGACAGGACAAAGACTCTACCCTGGGTTTGAGGTCTGGGAGCAAGAGCCATCTCCCTCTGTTGTGTGAACTGTGGAGGAGCCTGGGTGTAATCCCTAGCCATATGTCTTAGCCTACCACACCGGAAGCATACATTCTGCCCCACATAACATGGTTTGGTTCCATGGTTCTTGCCACACTGGGGACATGTGATAGGTGCAAAGCTACCTTTACTGGATTGAGTCTTCCATTTCTTGTCCTTCTGGCTCCATTGGCTTTTGCCACCTCTCCTACTAGTAACTGCAACCTGTGATCCCTCTCTAGGTCTCTTAGGCTCAAGAAGGGGTGGTCTAGCACTAAAGGTAGGCTACATCATTATGAGATTCACCTCGTCACTCTACATATCTCAACTAAGATATTAAAATGCTTAATTCTTTGTGGTACTACCATGTCTCTGATCTCAGGGAGTAAACCTTTCTCTAGCCTATCTGCTCTCCACCACTCATCATCATGCCTCTGTAAATAGGAGGAATATCAGGAGAGCTCTATCAATTTGGCCATGTATTGGTCCATGGACATCCCCTCTGTCTATTTCAAGAGTATAAATTCTGACTCATTTTCATCCCTAACTGAACTGGGGAAGTACCTTTCATAAAAGGCATGGAGCAACACCTCCCATGTAATCGAAAAGGTTTCTCACCTGCAATATATGCTCAGGGCCTTTCCACTAAAAATTTGCTTCTTTCTCCAGCTGGAAAATAGTCATAGTGGCTTTCTGCTTAGATGTACACTTCATCAGCTAGAAGATTTTCTCTAACTGCATAATCCAAGCCTCGGCTTTCTCTGTGTTCATCTCACCATCAAAGGTGGGAGGCCTAAATTTCTTGAAATGAGTGATGACCTGGCTAATAGAGTGCTGCTCATGGGCTGGAGGCATCTAAGCTGGCGAAATAGAGGCAACCATTTATACGTGTGGCTGTGGGTCTGAGTGAGTCACCCTTGAATACTCGAGACAATCTGAGTGGTGAGGTGGCTATGGAAGAGGAGGTGTAGAGCCTTGACTGTCTATCTCAGCAAGTCGTTCCTGTAACTGCATAATCACGGCCTGCTACTGATCCAGGCAAGCCATAATAGATTGTAAGGCTCTAGCAACTAGATCAATAGGCTCAGCTCTATCATCTACATGAGCCTTTCTAGAGGGCCGACCTCTCTTAGTGTTCACCATAGCTCTAAAACATCATAACAAACTTTAACATGAAAAGGGAACACTTCCACCATCAACACACTTAATTCATCCACAAATAAGCTTATATACATATAGGGAACTCATAAACACAAGCCACAACTCAGATCAAGAGCCTGAACCTTTGCTCAGATACCAATAAATGTAACAACATAATTTCATAACTTATCTCATGCTTTAATCCATGCATCTCACATAAGGAGCAAGAAAAAGTAATTAAAATAATGAATATTTTAGTGTTGCGTCATGTATAAATTTTCATTCGGTGTCTCGTGGACCATGTGAGCTCATGTATCACATTCTCATATTTAATTACATGGATACAACTCATTTCCATTACCAAAATTGGCCTAGAGCAAGGCAAGGAGATACATAAAATTCATGGTGGCATTTTTTGCCAAAATTTTTCCTTTTCTGTCACAAATTTTGAAAATCATAACTAATTCTAAAAAATCAAAATCATACATTATTTTCCATTTGTAAAGCTACACATGTCTACTTTATGTTAAAAATATGTCCAGACTATGAGACATGACACAGAAAGACGTTTGATATTCGAAAAAGTACAGAGGTCTAGCTGGCTACTGGTATTGTCACAAGTTTCTGCTATATATTTCAAAAATGTCCAATTAATTCCACAAAAATCCACTCTATGAAAATGATACCAATCTGGAAAGCTACAGATGTTACTAGAAGGAAAAAATAACTTTAGACTAGTTTAGGCACGTCTAGGCATTAAAAACTAATCAAATATTACCTGAGGTCAATTTGGGTGCCTAATACTAGATAGAAAATTCAAAAATTCATATCTCCCTCTCTAGATATCCAAATAAGGTGCTTCTAGTTGACACAAGTCACTGAGATTGTCTAGTTTCTCTTTATAAAATTTCATAACAATTGGACATTATTTTCCCCGAGTGATAGACTTCATTTTCAGACCAATGTGAACAGTACTATGAACCAAAATCAAAATTTTTCCCAATTTTGAAAACTAGTCAAATATTCCATAGACCTCTAAAAATTCTATACTTTAACTTCCCAAAAAGCTCTCAACAAGCTCTAAATGCATGCCAAATTTCAGATCAAGAGGAGTTCATTTGGATAAAAAGTGGTATTGGTTTCAAATATGGTCAATTCTTGCTCCATACAAAATACCAAAATATCCAAATGACTTCCCTTGATATTTAGCACCTCTTGGGCAAGTTTAGAAGCATGATTATGACTTGTATGAACTACCCAAATGGTCCCAAACTTCATGCATCTCAATTTGGTCATTTCACTTCCATTTATACAAACATTTTCATAATGCAAATTTGTCATTACATGTCCAAAATGAGCATTTCCATATATACAACCTTAGCTCTCATTTATACATGATATATTAACATAGTCATGCATGTTCATAACATCATAGGACATATACAATCATAGATTACATCATTTTCTATCTATGTGGTCTTAAAGAAAAGAAATTTAAACACTTTCTTGTCATAATTTCATCTTCCAAAGTGCGGGCTTCCATTACCTTATCCACTTAGTCCACCTAGTATTTTAGAACATTAGAGAGGAGAAAATGAGATTCAAAGAATCCCAATAGCTCATCTTCTTTTCAATCACACATAAAAGTTGTAAAACCAATCTTATAAATGCATGCATGGGCATATTAACATATGCAAACATTCAAGAAGTATTTTCAACATTTGAGCAAGTCATATATAGCATACAAAGGTTTGCCAAGCAAGTGGATTAGCCTCACCCATTCACTTATCCATTTTGGACTTGCCTTACCCATTCTTTAAGAGGTTCTTGAACTCAACCTTACTCTTGGGAGTCAACCTTACTTTTGGGAGACTCTTTACTTTGTCTCAACTAAACTTCAAGGGTTCTTGGCCTCACCACACTCAAGCAAACCCAAGCACACATAACAAATATTATTTAAAAACATAATGGATCATCATGGTACCATGGCATATGAAATCATGTTAGAATACTTTTCATGGCTTAAAACATACATACACACATTCAAAGACAAGCCATGCATACATTCATGCATGAGAGAAGGAGGTGTGAACTACCTTGGATGCAAGCACACACTTTTTCTCTTGAATTTTCTCTTCCTTCCTCGGCCTCACACACAAAAAGATGTGAGAATGATTTCTCTCACCTAAACAAAATTTATGGAAGCCAATTAGGTTCATGAAATTAATTCCAAGGCTACACAACTTGTTTAGACACTAACTTAGCTCATTAACCCCTTTATGTTTCCAAGAATGCATCTAATGAAGCAACACCCATCAAATAAATTTTAGGCTCCATTCTTTCCTGTTATATATGAGTCTTGACTCCTTTTAAGCCTCTTGGAGTCATCACACAATTAAAATAAAGAGCCTAACTATATGTTGCTTCTTTAGGTCATATTATAGAACATATAAGGCTAACTCAATTTCTATGATTTCTAAATTTTTCCCAAGGCCTCCCTTCATCTTCACTCATCATATATGACTCAAAAATGAGCTTAGAAAAATTTAAAACTCTCCCTAGGTATGCAAACCCCTCTTGGCTGAACCTAGGAAGCATTATGGCATCCATGGACTTTGCTTTATTTTCTTAGTGGAAGAAACACATGGGGAGACTTATAGGGATCTTAGGAGCTCATTTAAACTCTCATTTAGGTATAGAAATTAAGGTATCAAATCAGATTTTTCAAGGAACATATGAAACCCTAGAATTTGCATCTTGAATTTTCATGGTTATTTGTTAATTCTCTTTGCATATTCTTAATCTCTACACTCTTTTTTCTAAGAATCACCCTTGGTTCTACCTAAAAACCAAGCCCTCCTATGACTTCTTGAGTGGGGCAAAATAAGGAGAGAAGAAGAGCAAGGGGTAGCAACCATAGAAGAAGAAATTATCTTATTTTTCCTTGTTTTCTCACTTGAATCTTGTTTTCTTTGGCCTCCTCTCTTCAAATTCGAATTTTTCCCTTAAAACAGATTCATATACTTCAATATGCTCACAAGAAAAGAAGGGAAATGGAGGAGAAGAGATTTGGAAAGAAAAAAGCATGAAAATCTACCAAAAATCTATACCTTCAAGCTTTGATTTCTCCTCCTCTTCTTCTTCTTCTTGTGTGCCACTCTCCTAGGGTTTCTTCTCTAGTTGAAGGCAGAAAAATGAGGCTAAGTGAATGGGAGAGTGGGGCACCCTATATATATAAGTGGAGGAAGGAAGACTTTTCAAAAATTCTCATTTTGCTTTTCATTTTTGGTATTTTCGTTTCTAATTCATTTTAGATATTTTTTAAGAATTGTCTTTTCTATTATAAAATTTAGTTTCCCAATTTAGTAAAATGCCTTTGGAATCACTCAAATTGAAGCTAAAATCTTTCTGAACGAATCCATCAAAGTTCAGGTACACTGACATTAGAAAACATTCACTGGAGGGGTTTTAAATGTTTTGGCGCTTCCTATAATTTTCAAGGCCTTTAAGAACCCCGGAGAACTCAAACTTTTATTTAAAAAGCCTTCCTGTGTGAATTGCAAATTTTGCTCAAAATTACGAAAATGCTATTATGTTTCGTAAGTTTTTCATTAAATTTTGTTTCTTAATTCTAGCTCCATTTTTCTTTTTATCTGAGTCTAAAATTCTCATTTTTAGGAGTCTAGAATGTTACTTAAATTTTTTAGGACCTTAACTAATTCATTTCGGGGGACTTGCTTTGAAAATGCTCCTATTTTTGTCGTTTAATGAAAACCAGACATTACAGGGTGAGAGTGTGAGTTTCCAAATTCTAGGTTTGTGCACCTTTGAGATAATTATAAAATGACATTTTTGTGCAATCCCACGTGTTCAAGTGGCCACACAAGCTTGGGAAGCAAATTTGGGCACTTTGATGCTAGTTAAGACCATGAAAATGACCAGATTGGAACCTTATGACACAAATTGACCAAATGGATGAATCTTTCCATGAATTTTTGCAAAAAAATTAGGTCTCATTGAGAGCTTTTTGGGAAGCTAAAGTATAGAAAAATCAGAGCTCTATAGAATTAATTATGAATTTTTTAAGTTAGGATTTTTTTGCTATTCTGGTGCTTGTACTGTTGCTATAGTCAATTTTGTTTTCTATGTCATCTAATAGCCAAATGGTGTCCAATGCTTGGAACATTTTACAAACAACAATTGGAGACTATAAGCTTTCTGTGGCCACTGAGATCACCTCATTTGGAGGTCTGAATAGAGAGTTATGAATTTTTGAAATTTCATGTCAGTACCAGTAATGCCACTTGACCACCAGTATTGTTCCATCATAATTCAGTTCCTAAATGGATTTGGCGTGATCTAGAGTTATTTTTCCCTTACATTTAACATAAATGGCTTCTCATATTCATTAATTTTGCATGATTTTTTATTTTTTTAGAATTAGTTATGAATTTTCAAAGTTTATGACAGTAAGCTGTGATAGTAGCCTAGGAAGCTAAGACCTTGGGTGCATTTTGAATGTCAAACATCTTCTACTTGGTGTTTCATGACCTGTACATATTTTTAGCATAAATTAGACATATGTAGCTTTCAATAATGGTAAAGAATACTTGATTTTGATTTTTCTATAATTAGTTATGATTTTTCAAAATTTGTGACAGAAAAGGAAAAATTCTGGCCAAGGCTACAACTATGAATTTTGTGTATTTCTTGCACTTGCACAAGTTCTAGGCCACTTTTGGTGATGGAATTGAGTTGTGTCTATGTAATTAAATATGAGAATGTGATACATGAGCTTACATGGTTCACAAGACACTGAATGAAAAATTCATACACAACGCAACGCAAAAATACTCATTATTTAATGCCATTTTTCCTTGCTTCTTTATGAAATACATGATGTGAGACATGGAGATAGCATAAGATAAGCTAGAAAGTTATGGTGTTACACTCTCTATAACTTTGGGGGATCTCTTATGACCGTTGGGTCTATTGCGACCTCTCATAGCCCTGCTAGGGTCTACTACGACCCGCTGTGCTATGCTAGGATCTACTGCGATCCATCTCTGGGAGACATTAAAGCTTAAGATCACTATAACTGATGGTAAAACACATGCTCACTAAGTCCGGTGACCATTGCTCATACTAGCTGAGGCTAAACTCATAAGTACATCATGCTCTTTGTGCGGAGTGGGTTTTGTGTTATTTGATTCTCTAGGATCCCATCATACTGATACTCAAGAGCATTTTAACTTTCCTTTAGTACTCCTTATGGGAACCCCAGGTTCCCACTTCAGTCCTCTTTTACTTGGGCTTCTTTTCTTACTCTATTTACTTACTTACTTTATGTGTACTCGTTCTAACTTTCCTCTCATATCCTGCAATTTCTAACTATGCCCACGTTCTACTTTTGAGTGCCTTGGCACTAGGGCATCTCACATACTGAGTGTGGCTAACATCTCTAGCAGGAGAGAGGCTATACATTGGTCCCTTCTCATTTCATTTATATGTACTATAAGGAACTTAAGCTATGCATGCTAAACTTATGCTATCAGACTCTAAACATTCCTTACTATTAGCACATTCCTTTTAATATTACTATTATTTACTAGGGATTCCTTTTCTGCATGCTTTTTTTATTGTTCTAATATTCCTAGAATACCTTCACCTCTTTTTTCTTGTTTATCTTGTTATTTAACTAACTAAAATATCGTTCAATTATCGAGACACTTTGGTGATTAATGTCATCATTTGCTACGCACTTAAGTCATATTACTACTAGGTTGGCCAGACCCAATATCATGTAACCCTTATTGCAAGCAAACTATAATATCAAACACTAATATATGGGAGCCTCATGATTGAACTCAAAGCCATTATCGCCTGTATATTATAAGTTTTTCAATAATCTACAGTATTCCTCTCGTACTTTTCTTTATTTGCCCTATTCTCATAGGATACTTGGGGAAAATAGGATTCTTTCTCTACTTTATCCCGAGATCACTTTACATTGCCTAACTGCTTTTACTTCGAGCACTATCATGCTAGAGGGGTATTTATGCTGAGGACAAGTGTGCTTCCTCAAGTACTCAAGTACATCAACTAGATATTTGTTCTTAATCTATTATGTCCTCAGCTTGAACACTATCATATTTTTTTTTCTTTTTACCTTTCCTATCCTTTTACTTCGGAAAAAGGATGCTTTACTACTGGATGTCTCTATTGCCAGTTCGAGTTTCTTTACGCTTAAGAGCACCTGTATTTTCTCGGGGTTCCTCTACTTATTCACTCTCTGTAACATCAAAAGGGTCTACTTTCTCTCATACTCTTACTCTGCTCTTAACTAGACCGTCCCTCGGTAAGAAGAATTATATTTCATGTAATCCTAGGAATTACATTCTGTGGTGCTCCTAGCTTATACTCTTTCTCTACATAATGTAAGACTTGCCTTCTCAAGCAGTCTCTAGCTCCCTCGAGCTTTCCTAAGGGTACTAAGGCACTAACTGTTTATCTCAGTTCATTTCTATGTTCATATCAAAGCTAGACTTTCTCTCTTTTTAATCTCTTTAGCCTCATTCCTAGGAGCACAGTATACTGATTTTAGGGTTTTACTAACCTAACCTGGGACACGTACTCTTAATGTCCAGATTCTACCTTACTAAAAATTTATGCTCTACTGGGTGCTCTAATAACTCACGTGTCTTAACCCTACATCATTCTTATATTAGGGAGCTCGTCTGACTAATTATCTTACCTTTACCTATTTACCTTTCTAGGCTTAATCTACTCATTTAGTCATTACTAAAGCGATGGCATCTCTTCTGTAGCTAGTTTCTCAGCTCTTCTTGGCTTCCTTCATACTATACTTTATGACTCAGGATGGGTCTATCTAGGGAAATTTGCTAACCACTACTGAGTGGTCTCCTCGATTCAAGATGTCTCATCTTCCTTTTGTTTGTCTAGGGGAACTTTCACTAAGCTTCCTGTCAAATTAATTTCTCTTCTTATTCATCTCACCTAGATGTTGCTACTGGTCACTTCCTGTAGACTTCTACTTATACTTAGTTTGAGCTGCCTATCTTATTAGACCTGTAGCTTGTAATAACTTAGTGCTTTCTAAGCTATCCTCATTCTCTTCTAAGCTTTTATTACCGAGCTACTGATACTCATCTCTAGGTGTTACCTATGGGGTATACTTTCTAGGCCACTCACTATGTACCTCATAACTGGTAGCCTTATTTTACATAAATTTTAAGGCTACATTAGATGTCATCATTCAGTGTCTCATATAGTAGCACCCTAGGTCAGAGTCAATGCCTTGGGCATGCTCTCAACAACCTTATTATTCTTGTGTCTAACACTTTCTCTAATGTTGAGTCCTTTCTCAGTCTCAGCTGCTAAGCCCATAGATTTTTTACTAATCTTTCGTAACCATTGACTACTCTTTTTCTCTATTAATACTAGGGGTTCTCTCTTTCTGTGGGTCAATTGACCCCATAGCAACTCATTTCTCAGGTTAGCCTGAATATGACCAACAAGGCATTTCATATTACCATTCACCGTGGCTAGCACATCATTCGCCGTAACAAGTTAGCCTCGGGTTTACCCTAGTTTCTTGTGGTTTACATCATCATTGTACCATGGAATAAAAGCTCACGCTAAAATACTTTTCATAGCTCAAAATATATATACACATTAAAAGACAATGTAAACATCAAAACATATATACAAATTCAAAGACAATGTAAGCACACATCCATGCATGAGAGAAGGTGGAGAAAGCTGCTTTGCTTGCATTTACACACTTTTTCCTTAAGTCTTGAATCCTCTCCCTTGACCTCACACACCCAAGAAGGTGGAGATCATTTCTCTTGGCCTAAACACAATTTATGGAAGGCAATTAGATTCATGGAGTTAATTCTAAGGCCACATATCTTCCTTAAATACTAACTTGATCTATTAACCCCTTTATGGTTCCAATAATGCACCTAATGAAGCAATATCTATCAAATGAGTTCTAGGCTCCATTCTTTCCTTTCATATATGATTTTTAATTCTTTTTAAGCCTCTTGGAGTCATCACACAATTAAAACAAAGATCCTAACTACATGTTGCTTCTTTAGGTCATATTAAGATGTGTGCTGATACAGCAGGGTAAGGTAGGGTAGTGGCATATGCCTCTAGGTAGCTGAGGCCTCATGAAGAGAACTATCCCACACATGACCTAGAGTTAACCGCAGTAGTTTTTGCTCTTAAGATTTAGAGGCACTATTATAAATGGTACGAGTATAGAGATCTATGTGACTACAAGAGTCTGAAATACCTATTTGATCAAAATGAACTCAATATGAGATAGAGGAGATAGATGGAGTTCCTGAAAGATTATATTTATGTGTTGAAATACCATCTGGGTAAGGCCAAAGTGGTGGCTGATGCCTTAAGTAGGAAATCCATCCACGCTGCCTATATGATGATTAGGGAGCAGAAGCTCCAAGAGAAATTTAGAAATTTGAACCTCTTTTGCCAGCTAGTATCGAGTAGACTATTCTTGATGAGACCCAGATTAAGAACGAGTTGAGAGCCCATATCTAAGATGTCCAAAGAGAGGATGAGTTTTTTAGATGGATTAGGAGTGAGATCTTCTAGGGTAGGACCTCATATTTCAGGATATCTGAGGACGATATGATAATATACCAGGACAAAATTTGTATGCCTAGTAGTAATGAGTTGAGAGAGAAAATTCTAGAAGAGGCACACAAAAGTAAATATACTATCCACCCAAGTGCCACCAAGATGTATTATGACGTGAAAAGAATTTTTTGGTGGCCAGGAATGAAGAATGACGTCACGGGTTATATGGCGAGGTGTTTAGTGTGCCAGAGAGTTAAGGTAGAGCACCAGAGACTAACTGGGTTATTGCAACCCCTAGATATCCCAGAATAGAAATGGGATAGTATAGCTATAGATGTTGTTATAAGGTTACCCAAGACATCCTCTAGACACAATGTTATATGGGTAGTCGTAGATAGATTGACGAAGTTTGCACACTTTTTAGCGATTAGGGCTACTTATTCATTAGATAGATTAGCCCAGTTGTATATATTTGAGATAGTGCGACTTCATGGAGTACTCAGTAGCATAGTATCCGATAGAGACCCCAAGTTCATATTGAACTTCTAGAGGTCATTACAGTATACCTTAGAGACCAGGTTATGGTTTAGCACTACTTACCACCCCCAGATAAATGGTCAAACTGAAAGGACCATCTAGACCCTAAAGGACATGTTGAGAGCATGTGTGTTAGAGACGAGGGGTAACTGGGATGCATATTTGCCATTAGTAGAATTTGCATATAATAATAGTTACCATTTTAGTATTTAGATGACCCCTTATGAGGCTCTATATGGAAGAAAGTGTAGATCCCTATTATGTTGGATTGAGCTAGGTGAGAGGAGTCTAATAGGGCTTAAGATAGTTGACCAGACCACTCAACAAATAGAGATTATTAGAAAGAAACTTCTTACAACCCAGAGTAGGTAAAAGAGTTATGCTAATAGGAGAAGAAGGTCGTTATAGTTTGGGATTGGAAATCACGTATTCATCTGAGTGTCTCTAGTGACTGAGGTAGGTCGGTCTATGAGGGAAAAAAAGCTCAGTCCTAGGTATATTGGTCTATTTGAAATCCTTGAAAAAATTGGACTCGTAGCCTACTGGATAGCCCTACCTCTAAACCTAGCCCAAATCCATAATATTTTCACGTCTCCTAATTGAAAAAGTACTTACCAGACCCCTTACATGTCATAGAATATGAGCATATTCAATTGCAGGAAAATGTTTCCTATGTAGTGAGGCTAGAGAGGATTGTGGATGCCAAGTTGAAACAACTGAGAAATAATAGAATTCCTTTAGTGAAAGTGGTTTGGAAGGGCTCGACATCTGAGGATGCAACATGGGAACTAGAATATGAAATGAGACAGAAATATCTAGAGCTATTTCCCTTAGGTACATATTTAAATTTTGAGGACGAAATTTATTTTAAGGGGATGGAAAATATAACATCCAGTACATGGTAAAAAAACAAGAACGAGCTAGTTTGAAAAGTAAGTCCTTTGAGATGGGTGATTCAAGGCCAAATAAAATTTTGATAAAATTTTAAATAATAAAAAATAAGGATTTGAGCTTTGAGTTGCCCAGAAACTAGGGCCAGAGTGATTCAAAAAATTTGCTGAAAGGCTAGTGGCATTTTTGTAAATAAGTACAATTTTGGAAAAACACACAGGAAGCCTTTTTAAATGAGAATTTTGAGTTACCCAGGGTTCTCAGAGGCCCCAAAAATCATAGGAAGCCTTGAGACCAGTAAAGCCCCTCCGATATACTTTTTTCAACGTTAGTTGATGTGAATTTTGACCAATTCATTTGGGAAGGTTTTACCTCCAATTTGAGTGATTCTAAAGGTATTTTATTAAATTGGGAATCCAAATTTTATAATGGAAAAGACGGTTCTAAAAAAGGAGCTAAAATGAAGCTAGAACAAAATGCCATTACGAAAAGGCAAAATTGGAAAGAATTGTCTAATGGAAGCTTCTTGAAATCTCTTCCACTTTCATGCATCTTCTGCCACTTCTTTAGGCCAACATATTCTATCCAAAAAATAGAAAGAAGAAGCATAATTCTCGGTGCACAAGAAGAGAAAAAAAAGGGAAGAAACTAAGGCAAGAAAGGTAGGAAAAACTTAAGAAATTCATGCTTCTTCCTCTTTTTACTTTATTCCCCTCCTCTCCTCCTCTCTTTTTATGGTTCTCTTGAATAGAATGGTTCTATTTTTGGTCCAAAACATAAGGGAAGAGTTCGAATTACTTGAAGAGAAGAGAACCAAGGAGAAGAAGCTTTGAAACCAAGTTAGAATCCAAGGTAATTTCTCATTCTTGGTGCTTCTTCTTTGTTGCTATCCCTTGTGTTATTTTTGGCCTAAACCAGAACCATATGGAGGAGGGATTTTCTGTCCAAACTCAAGGGAGGAATAAGGGTTTTAGCCCTTGGGGAAATGAAATATGGTAAGGAATTTCAAGAAAAACTAAAGGAAATCAAGTTAGAAAAGTGTGATGTTCTTGGAGGTTTTGTAAAATCTGATTTTGCGTGAATGTTTTCTTGGCCATTTGAATGTTCCATTGAGCTCCTGAGACTCTTAGAAACCTCCCCAAGTGGCTCTTCCATCAAGGGAAATTTTGAAACTTTAAGAACTCCCTTTAGTGTGCTTGTCTCGGCCTAGGCTAGATCATAGAGCTAAAGAGTGTTTTAATTTGTTCTAGCCTTGGTTTGGAACTCCATATGATGTTAGAAGATGGGAGGAACCATTGAACATAATTTAGAAGCTATAGAATGAGAGATGGAGAAATGGTGTCCATAATGGTGTCTTAGGAAGCAACTTGGTCTTCCAATTGTGCAAATGATTATGTGATGGCTTCAAGGACCTTGAATCGGGTCAAGAAGCTTAGAAATGAAAAGAGAATAGAGTATAGAACTTAAATTACAAGGGTTGCTTCAATAGGCCACTAATGGAGCTATTATGTGAACCATGGAATCATTTATATTTTTTTAGAAAAAGTATAGTGTCATGGCTTACTTGAAGAGTGTCATTATGTGCTATTTATGATGTTTAGGCCAAGCGAACTCCAATTCACCTAGGTGTGTTTGTGGGACCAAAAAATGGAAGGAAAAGGATCAAGAAAGGCTTACATCAATTCAAGGTAACTCTCCAACTCATTCTCCTTGCATTCTTATATGCATATGTATGTAAATGTGTGCTTGTGTATGCTCTTGTGACTTGAGAATATGCCACTTGATGCCTTAACATTACATTGGTACCATTGTGTTTCTTTGAATGGCTTTAGTTGTGGAAATGGCTCATAAGGGTGAGATTATGCCAAAAGTCCCTTAATGAAGGCGAGGAGATGCCAAAAGTCCTATGGCATGGGTGAGACAAGGCCAAAAGTCTCTTGGAAGGGTGAGGCCAAGTCAAAAGTCTCTAGGCCAAGAATGAGGCAAATCCAAAAGTCCTAGAAATGAGGTAAGGCAAAACCAAAAGTCCCTAGAGCATGGTATTGGCTTAAATGTGAATAAGTGGCATGGAAATTGTGACTTTACATACTTTATGGTTATCAAACCTTCCATACATATGCTTTGATGTATATATGCCTTGAATATATGTGTGAATGGGTGTGTGAGCTGTTAAGGTTCTTGGAATCTCACTCCCCTTCCCCTCTCACTCTTGAAATGTCTAGGTGGTGCTCAAAGACAAGGAAATGCAATTCAAGAACAATGAAAAGCCTTACTTTGCCTATTATGTAGTTTAAATTGTAATTGAATGTCAAAGTGGCTTTATACATATTATTTTTGTGATGTAAGACCTTTAGCAAATGTAATATGATGTATGGATACTATATATACTCTATGTAGCATGAAAGCAATAGAAATATGAATTTTGAATCATGGATGGCATGTATGTATTAGTGTATTATTGGATGTGAGATGGTCAAAATGAAATGCACGGGGTTTTGGAACTACTTAGGCAGTGTCTACAAGTCATATTTGTGCTTTTAAACTTGCCCAAGAGGAGCCAAACAATTGGAGAGGCCATTTGGACAAAGTGGACATCTTACATGGAGCAAAATTGACCATTTGAGTGAGTTACATCACTTTTTGTCCAAATGAGCTCCTCTTGATCTAAAATTTGGCATGCATCTAGAACTTATTGAGAACTTTTTGGGAAGCTAAAGTGCAGAAGTTTCAAAGGTCTATGGAATATTTGGTGATTTTTCAAAGTTAGGAATTTTTTTAGTTTTGGTTTAGTCCACTGTTCATTCTGGTCCAAAATGAAATTCTATCACTCATGAGGCAAATGATGTCCAATTGCCACAAAATTTTTTGCAGAGAAACTAGACATTCCCAATGACTTGTGCCAATTAGAAGCACCAAATTTGGAGGTCTAGAGAGAGAGATATGAATTTTCAAAAATTCTATCTAGTATTTGAAACTTCACCCGACCTCAGTTACTGTTTGATTAGATTTCGAGGTCTAGGCATGCTTGAGCTGGTTTGGAGTTATTTTTCTCCTCTAGCTAACATCCACAGATTTTTAGATTGGTATTATTTGCATGGATTGGATTTTTGTAGTAAATTGGGCATTTTTGAAGTTTGCTATAGAAATTTATGACAGCAACAATGTTTTTATCCAAATGAGCTCCTCTTAATCTGAAATTTGGCATGTATCTAGAGCTTATTGAGAAATTTTTGGGAAGCTAAAGTGTAGAATTTTCAGAGGTCTATGGAATATTTGGTGAATTTTCAAAATTAGGAATTTTTCTAGTTTTGGTTTAGTCAACTGTTCATTCTGGTCCAAAATAAAATTCCATCTCCCATGGGGCAAATGATGTCCAATTGCCACAAAATTTTATGCAGAGAAACTAGACATTCCCAATGACTTGTGTCAATTAGAAGCACCAAATTTGGAGGTCTAGAGAGGGAGATATGAATTTTCAAAAATTCTATCCAATATTTAAAACTTCACCTGCCTCAGTTATTGTTTGATTAGATTTCGAGGTCTAGGCGTGCTTAAGCTGGTCTGGAGTTATTTTTCTCCTCTAGCTAACATCCACAGATTTTTAGATTAGTATTATTTGCATGGATTGGATTTTTGTGGTAAATTGGGCATTTTTGAAGTTTGCTGTAGAAATTTGCGACAACAACAGTGGGCAGTTTGACCTTTGAACCATTTCAAATGTCAAACGTCCTTTGTGATGGATATTGTGGTTTGGATATATTTTCAGTATGAAGTATACATCTATAGCTTTCCATAATGGCCAAGAATTCATTATTTCAAATTTTTTGGAATTAGTTATGATTTTCCAAAGTTGGGACAGAAAGGGGACAAAAGATGGCTAAAAATATTTGTTTATTTCATGCTTCCCTTTGAGTTTCTTGAGGTGTAGGCAACTTTTGATGATCCAAATGAGTTGTATCTATGCAATTAAATATGAGAACGTGTTGTATGAGCTCACACGGTCCATGTGACACTAAATAAAATTTTTATACACGACGTAATGCAAAAATATTCATTAATTTATTACCTTGTTCATTGGAAACTCATGATTCATGGAATTGAGTTAATCAAAGGCATGAGATGAGCTAGAAATTATGGTGTTACACACCTCTAAGGCATTGACTCAAACCTAGAATGCTAGCCTTGTGAATACTATAAAAGGCTAATATGATTAATATAATTAGCCTAGTGACAGAGACTCAGAAGAGAATGAGAATAGTTTAGAAAGTACTAAGTTGTTGTAAGCTACAGGTTTTATGAGATAGGTAGCTCAGAGTAAGTATGAGCTAAAGCCAATAGGAAATGACTAGTAGCATTGTCCAGATGAGAACTATAAAAGGAGAAACTAATTTGACTAAAGCCTCAACGAAAGTTCTCCCTGGATTGATCAAGGAAAGATAAGACATCTTGAGTTGGGGAGATCACTCAGTAGTGGTTAGCGAATTGCCCTAGCTAGACCCCCTTGAGTCATAAAGTACAGTGATTAAGGAAGTGAGGAAAAGCTGAGAAACTAGCTATAGAAGAAATGTCCTTGCTTTAGTAATGATTAAGTGAGTAAATTGAGCCCAGAAAAATAAACAGACAGGGGTTTGATAGTTAGTCAAACGAGTTCCTTAATATGAAAATGATATAGCGTAAAGGCACATGAGTGATTAGAGCACCCAGTAGAGCATAAGTTTCCAATAAAGTAAAATTCAAACATTGAGAGTACATGTCTTGAATTGAGTTAGTAGAACCCTAAAATCAATATACTGTGCTCCTGGGGATGAGGCTAAAGAGGCCAAATAAAAAGAAAGCCTAGCTCTAATCCAAATGTAGAAGCGAGTTGAGACAAACAGTTAGTGCCTTAGTACCCTCAAGGAAGCTCAAGGGAGCTAGAGACCGCCTAAGAAGGCGAGTCTTGCATTACGCAGAGAAGGAGTGTAAGCCAAGAACGCCACAGAATGTAGTTCCTAAGATTACATGAAATAGAATTTCTCCTATAGAAGGATGATCTAGTTAAGAGTAAAGCAAGGGTATAAGAAAAGTAAACCCCCTTGATGTTATAGAGAGTGAACAAGTAAAGAAACCCAGGAAAAATGTAAGTGCTCTTGAACATAAAGAAACCCGAACTAGCAACAAAGATAGCCAATAGTAGAGCATCCTTTTACTTAAGTAAAAGGATAAGAAAAGTAAAAAGAGAGAAAATATGATAGTGTTCAAGCCAAGGACATAATAGATTAAGAATAAATACTAAGTTGATGTGCTTGAGTACTTGAGAAAGCACACTTGTCCTTGGCATAGATGCCCTTTTTGCATGATAGTGCTCGAAATAAAAAGAGCCAGGCAATGTAAAGTGATCTCGAGATGAAGTAGAGGAAGAGTCCTATTTTTCCTAAGCATCCTACGAGAATAGGGCAGATAGAGAAAAGTTTGAGAGGAAAACTTTAGATCATTGGAAAACTTGTAATATATTCGCGATAGTGGCTCTGAGTTCAATCATGGGATGTCGGTGTATTAGTGTTTGATGTTATGATTTGCTTGCAACAAAAGTTACATGATATTGGGTCTAGCTAACCTAGTAGTAGTGTGACTTGAGTGCGAAGTAAACAATGGCATCAATCACCAAAGTATCCCAATAATCGAAAGGTATTTTAGTTAGTTAGATAATAAGATGAGTTAGAAAAGAGAGGTAAAGGGATTCCAAGAATACTATAACAGTGAGAAAAGCATGCAAAGAGGAATCCTCAGCAGAGAATGTTTAGATCCAGATAGCATGAATTCAGTATGCATAACCTGAGTCCCTTATAGTATATGTAAATGAAATGAACAGGGACCAATGTATAGCTTTTCTCTTGCCAGAGATGTTAACAACACTCAGTGTGTGAGATGCCCTAGTGTTAAGGCACTCAAAAGCAGAATGCAGGCATAGTCAGAAATTGCAAAATATGAGAGGAAAGATAGTTGAGTACAATTAGAGTAAGAAGAGAAAGCCCAAGTAAAAAGGGGTTGAAGTGGGAATTTGAGGATCCCATGAGGAGTGATGAATGAAAATTAAGATGCTCTTGAGTATCAATATGATGGGATCCTAGAGAATTAGATGACACAGAACCCACTTTGCACGAAGAGCATGATGTACCTCTGAGTTTAGCCTTAGTTATTATGAGTGATGGTTACTTGACTTAGTGAGCACATGTTTTACTATTAGATACAGTGATCTTAGGCTTTGACTTCTCCCAGAGATGGATCGCAGTAGATCCTAGTATAGTACAGCGGGTTGTAGTAGACCCTAGTAGGGCTCTGAGAGGTCGCAGTAGACCTAAGGGTCATAGTAGATCCCATAAAATTACAGAGAGCTTCAGTCACAGCATGATAGTTCTCTGGTGAGATGATAGCTTGACATAGTTTTTATAGAACAGTTAGTCTTAGAGACCAATATAGTTTTAGTTAGTTTTTGTCTCAGAGACTAGAGATCTCTTGAGGTTGGTAGACCGTTGCCACAGAGATATGAAGGCTTTACTCAAATAGTTAGACCACTGACTAGATCTCTTGAGAGATGAGCATAGGATGGAATGAGAAAAGCAACAAAGTAGCTTTCTAGAGTTAGAGTCAAATGAACCACTACCCAGCAGATATTAGCCCTGACCGAAGGATAAAAAGATCCCTGCATGCTAGACTATGTATTCAAAAAGGGGTTAGGTGCAACTTTAAATAAGGTAAGTGATACAGTATGCCTCCAATGATTGAAACTATGAGTATAATTAGCATCCCACTAGAATTTTGCATTAGTCAGTGGTAGTTGCTCTTTAATGCTAGTATGAAAAGTATAAGTTAAGCCTACTAGTGCTGAGATGTGGGACTATAAAATGCCACTATAAGTAAGTAAAAAGAGAAAAGAAAAGTCCCAGTCTAAAGAGACAGATTACTAGTAAACAAAGAAATTGGGATCATTAAAAGTGAAAACTCCTTAATGGAGTTGTAATCCCAGTAAGTAACTGAGATGTGAGGCCTATGATAGAAAGAAATATGAATTGTAATCATGGGATAAGCTAGTAAGAAAGAACATAAAGATGAACAGTGGACAGTATATTTTAACAAGTAAGTAAACAAATAGAGATCTCTAATGGCTGTAATGATCAAAAAAGTTGATGAGATGTTATGAGACGCCATTGGGAGAGGAGATGGGAGATTTGATATGAAATAAGTTACCTCCTGAGATAGTAAATGAGTCCACTGAAAAGATTATTAACCTCTATGAATGGGTTAAGACTAACCCGATGTGATTAGTAAGCTTCCCAAGATAGGCCTTCAAAGTCAAAAACTTCTTTCCCTTATTAGAAGAACTAACTAGTACTCTATAATGATAGAACCTTCATTAAGAGCTAGTAATGAAAATCCCCTAGCTGAGAAAAACTCAAAAGAGTGTAATCACTGAGAAAAGCGTATAAAGTTAGGAAAAAAGGAAAGAAAGGAACAGTTAGCCAAAATATAAAAGAGTGAGAGGAAGGTATACCCCAAATTTTGAGAACGAAATTTATTTAAAGGGGAGAGAAATATAATATCTGGTCCTCTAAAAATGAAAGAAAACACGAGAAACGTAACGTATGGTTTCTCTGTAAATGAACGAAATTCACCAGATACAAAAGCAAGTCCCTCAAAATGACTTAGTTAAGGTTCCAAAAAATTTAGGAAGTATTCTAGACTTCTAAAAATGAGAATCCCAGGCTCAAACAGAAAGAAAAACGGAGTTAGAGTGAAGAAACAAATTTGAATGAAAGGTTGATGAAATGTAAGGGCATTTTCATCATTTTGAGCAAATTTTGAAATTCACAAAGGAGGGCTTTTTAAATGAAAGTTTTAAGTTCTCTAGGGTTCCTAGAGGCCTTGAAAACCATGGGAAGTTTCGAGACAGTTAAAACCCATTGGGTGGAAGTTTTCCTACATTAGTTGACTCGAACTTTGACTAATTCATTTGGAAGAATTTTAAATCCAATTTGGATGAAAATAAAGGCATTTTATGAATTAGAGGACCTAAATTTTATGATGGAAAAGACAATTCACAAAAAGGACTTAAAATGAGCCTAAACAAAGCAAACAAGCGCATAGGGGCAAAATGGTCATTTTGAAAAATTGTAAAAGAGGCTTCTTAAGTAAGATTACACCTCATCACCTTCTCCAAGTTTCCATATGCAGAAAAATGGACAGCCATGGTGTGATATTAAGAGGGGAGAGAGAGAAGAAGTTTAGGCTTCCGTTTAGGTAAATAAATAGCCCTATTTTATCCTGCACCAATTAGGAAAGTCGTTCCTCTCTCTAAGAGCTCTTTAATGGTGGTTTTCTTTTCTTGAAAACTTGAAGATTCAGGTCTAACCCAAGATAGAAAGGAACTCTTTTCAAGAAATCAATCAATGAAAAATAATCTATGCGAAGTGAGCTCCGTTTTAAGGTAAGGCTTTACTTGAAACACTTGCAAAATCTTGTGTTTTCAAGTCATTTAAGCTTCCATCTAGAGAGAGAAAATAAGGAGGAGATTTTTTTCTTTATGTGTTCTTGATGGAACCAAAGGTTATGGAGTGTGAGGATTAAAAATATACAACTAGAATTGAAAAAGGAGTTTTAGAATGCAAGTTATGGAATTTAGAGATTTGGTTGCACCTAGGCTAAGATAAAGCTTCCTAGTAGTAATTTAAGTTGTCTAAGAGTATATATGAGTTTCTAAGACACCAATAGAGCCTCCCACATGCTTCTCCCATCAAAGAAATTAAAACAACTTCATTGGTGCCATATGGAAGCATAGCTCCGACCAAGGAGAGTTCATACACCTGGGGAATGTTTTAATTCCTTCCAAGCTTAGTTTTGCATCATGCATGATGGGAGGGTATGAGAGGAAGCCTTAGAAAAATTTTAGAAACCATAGAAATTGAGATGGCCTTATATGTTCCATAATATGGCTTAAAGAAGCAACACCTAGTTAGGCTCCTTGATTTGATTGTGTGATGACTCCAAGAGGTTTAAATGGAGTCAAGAATCATAAATAGATAGAGAGAATGGAGCCAAGATGATATTTTCCAAAGGTTGCTTCATTAAGTGCATTATGGAACCATAAAAGAGCCTTATGAGTCACCTAGCTTTTCTAGTGAATGTGTGACCTTAGAAATTGATTGAAGAGTATAAATAGCTTCCATGTGATGTGCCTAGGCTAAGAGAAATGATCTCTACCTCTTTAGGTGTGTGAGGTCAAGGGAGAGGACTTAAGCTTCAAGGAAAAAATGTGTAAATGCAAGTAAGGTAGCTCTCTCTACCTTCTCTCATACATAAATGTGTGCTTACATTATCTTTGGATGTGTGCATATATATTTTAAGCTATGAAAAGTATTTTAGTATAAGCTTTTATTCCATGGCACTATGATGATATTTTATGCATTCAAATAATGTTTTATATGCTTGCTTTGGTTTACTTGAGTGTGGAAAAGCCAAGAACGCTCTAGCCATGGTGAGGATGATCCAAGAACCCTATAACTTGATTGAGACA
The DNA here is from genome assembly GCA_026724425.1 of Erythrophleum ivorense. NCBI lineage: Eukaryota > Viridiplantae > Streptophyta > Magnoliopsida > Fabales > Fabaceae > Erythrophleum > Erythrophleum ivorense. Next base: position 10,560,069 of record JAIUCV010000014.1, read on the forward strand.
AGGTAAAGAGTCTTCCAAAAGTAAGATTGACTCCCAAGTGTAACACCATAATGACTTAACTCCAACTAATCTCCCTCTAGGCTTGATTCCATATGATTTCCAAAGAACAAGTATAAACTGTGGCATTTTCATGCTACAAAACGGGGTTCAAACACTCATAATTTATCCCGTGGGTCCTGTGAACCCATCAATCACATAATCCACTCAAACTCCATTTATGCAACTCATACATAGCATCAAACAACCTATAAACCACAGATATGAAGTCAAAAACCAAGAAAATACAATTTCTCAAATGAGTCCAAAAGTCAGATTTTTGGCTCTAACTTTGAAAACTCATAACTAATTCTAGAAAAATGTGAATCAAGCAAACCATAGCTCTCTGGAAATATATGGATGTTAAATTCACACTAAAAATAACTCCCAACCAAATCTCAGTATTTGGACCATGTTTGACATCAAAAAAGAGACAAAGGTCCGGCTGTCCCTGGTACTGGTGCAGTTTGCTATCATGAAATTCAAAAATCCATAACTAATTTCAAAAAATATAATCTGGGAAAAATATACCAATTTGGAAAGCTATAGATGTTAGCTAGAGGGAAAAAATATGTTCAGATCATTTTAGTAGCCCTTGGACCTCAAAAACTGATGGAACAATAACAAAGGTCGGATGGCTTCCCTAATATTGACACAGAACTTCAGAAAGTTCATTCTCCCTCTACAGACCTCCGATTGATATGCTTCTAGTTGTTATAAGTCACTGTAGATATCTAGTGTATACCCATAAAATTTCATGACAATCGAACACCGTTTGGTCCTTGAATGACATAGATTTGTTTTGGACCTAGTTGCACAGTATAATAACCAAAACCAGAAAATTCTCCAACCTCAAAAATTCACCAAATATTCCCTAGACCTCCAAATATTACCTACTTTAGCTTTCCAAGAAGATCTCAATAGGATCTAGAGCCATGCCAAATTTCATATCAAGAAGAGCTCATTTAGACATATCTTGACAAAGCTCACAAATTTGGCGGTTTTGACACCCAAAATGGTTCAAAGTGAGTCCAAATGGCCTCCCACATATTCTAGCACCTCTTGGGCAAGTTTTAAAGTATAAACATAGCATATATGAAATGTTCAAGTGATCTAAATCATCATACATTTCAAATTCATTATGCTACGGGCCAAAATACATTATTACGTATAAGCCACAAAAAGGCCAAATTCCACATTTCCATTGTTTTGGCTCTCTACATAGTTCATACATCATTTATACATATTTCTACACTTGCTCAAATATTTACATCTCAAAAATAGTAGGTGCAAATTCATATTGGCACTTCTTTACATCAAAAGAACTAAAATAGCTATACAACTCCCTAAGCATGCTCAATTGGCTCCTTGGTGTGCACTTGGTTCTCCTTGAACTCCACCTTACATGTTAAGATGGGAGAAGGAAGGGGTGAGATTCAAGGAATCTCAATAGCTCATACACTCATTCAAGGAAGCAATCAAGATATATAAATAAGTCAAAGCATACAAACCATTCACAATTACACAACACATGCTTTACATGCCATGGTTTCATATCAATGTCAAGAATAAGCTCTAAGGACTTTTGGTCTAGCCTCACCCGAGTTTTTGGGACTTTTAGATTGGCCTCACCCTTAGTTTAGGGACTTTTGGCTCCACCTCACCCATCTCAAAGGACTTTCGGCACTACCTCACCCGAGCAATTTTCACAACTCAAAACACAAGCATATTGGTACCAATGCATCAAGGCAATAACATATGGCATGTCTCACAATACAAGCACATACACAAGTATACAATGACTATTACACATCCAAGAATGCAATAAGAAAGAGTGGAGAGCTACCTTATAAGCCAACACAAACTTTCCCTTTCAATTTCTCTTCTTCCTTCTTAGTCCCACAAGTACAACTAGATGGAATTGCTTTTCTTGAGCCTAGACACAACAAAGAGCATGGAATTACTCTCTCATCAACAATTATTCATAAAGCTAGGGGTTTCTTTAGAGCAAACTTTACAAAGTATAAGAAACTAGGGGTTTCTCTCTCTCTAGAGTTTCACTAACTTTTCTTCTCTTTTCTTTGCACTTCTCAACTTATTACACTCTCTTTTAAGAGTTTCTTGCTCATTCTTGCCTAGAACAGAGTATTCTTACTCAACAACCCATGGAAAGGAAGCTTAGAAGGAGAAGAATAAAATTAAGAAGAAGAAGCATGAAGAGCTTTAAAGGTTCTTACCTTTCTTTTTTAGCTTCCCTTCCTTCTCTCTTAGTTTCTCCTAGTTTCCCTCTCTCTCTCAAGCCTTTTTTCTGTGATTGGATGAAGCTTAGGTCGGTTAAAGGAGAAAGGATGAGTTTGGATGCTTTAAGAAGTCAAATTTTCTTTTTTCATGCTTTTCCGGACTAACCCTCGCTATAGCGAAGCATAACCCTCGCTATGGCGAGTACGTATCAGTCTCAGACCCCTATTTTTGCTACGGCACGCGCTACGGTGAGCAGCTCCCTGGTTTTTGTATGGGATGCCCACACTCGCTATAGCTAGAAGCATTTTTGCTATAGCGAAAAGGCACTATCGCTATAGCTAGACCCTTTCTCGCTATAGCGAACAGGTACATTTGCTGTAATTAGGCTATTTCTCACTATAGCTAGCAGACTTAGAAAATTTTAGGACTTTAAAAATTTTCAGCTTCCTTTCCTTTTTCTTTTCTTTTTCCCAATTGTTACATTTCTACCCCTCTTAAAAGAAATTTTGTCCTCGAAATTTAAATACATACCTCAAGGGAATAACTCTGGATATCTTTGTCTCATTTCATCCTCTAATTCCCAGGTTGCTTCCTCATATGTCAGGCTTCTTTAGACCACTTTCACCAGAGGAATGTTCTTGCTTCTCAGCTATTTCAGCTTAGTATCCCCAATTCTCTCCGGTTTTACTACATAGGAAAGATCTTCCTACAATTGTATATGCTCATATTCGATGACGTGTGAGGGGTCAGGTAAGTACTTTTTCAACTGGGAGACATGAAAAACACTGTGGATTTGGGCTAGGTTAGGAGGCAAGGCTATCCGGTAAGCCACGGGTCCAACTTTCTCAAGAATTTCAAATGGACCAATATACCTAGGATTGAGCTTCCTTACCCTCATTGACCGACTTACTCCCATCACTAGAGACACTCGAATGAACACATGATCTCCAATCTCAAACTCTAACGACCTCCTTCTCTTATCGGCATAGCTTTTCTGCCTACTTTGAGCCGTAAAGAGTCTCTTTCTGATCAATTCTATCTGTCAGGTGGTCTGGTCTATAATCTTAGGTCCTATCATACTCTTCTCACCTAGCTCAACCCAACACAGAGGGGATCTGCACTTTCTCCCATACAAAGCCTCATATGGGGCTATCTGAATACTGGAATGGTAACTATTATTATAAGCAAACTCTGCTAATGTAAATATACATCCCAGTTACCCCTCTTTTTTAGCACACATGCCCTCAGCATGTCTTTTAAGGTCTGGATGGTCCTCTTAGTCTGATCATCTGTCTTGGGGTGATATGCAGTACTAAATCGCAACCTGGTCCTTAAGGCATGCTGCAATGACCTCCAAAAGTTCGATGTGAACCTGGGGTCTGTATCCGAAACTATGCTACTGGGTACTCTATGAAGTCGCACTATCTCTCTAATATACAACTGGGCTAATCTCTCTAGTGTATAAGTAGCATTGATAGCTAAAAAGTGTGCAGACTTCATCAGTCTATCCATAACTACCCAAATAGCATCGTGTCCAGAGGATGTCCTAGGTAACCCCATAACAAAGTCCATGGCTATACTATCCCACTTCCACTCAGGGATATCTAGTGGTTGCAATAACCCAGCCGGTCTTTAATGTTCTATTTTTACCCTCTGACACACTAGGCATCTAGCCACATAATTTGTCACCTCATTCTTCATCCCCAGCCACCAAAAAATTCTTTTCAAATCTTGATACATCTTGGTGGCACCTGGGTGGATAGTATACTTACTCTTATGTGCCTCTTCTAAAATGCTTTCTCTCAACTCATTTTGACTAGGCACACAGATTCTATCTCGGTATATTATCATACCATCCTCAGACATCTTGAAATCTGAGGTCTTACCTTAGGAGATCTCATTCCTGATCCGTCTCAGGAACTTATCCTCTCTTTGGGCATCTAAGATCTGGGTTCTCAATACATTCTTAATTCGGGTTTCACTCAGATACAATTTACCTGATACTACCTGACAAGAGAGGTTCATGTTTCTGAACTTCTCTAGGAGCTGTTACTCCCTAATCATCATATAGGCTACATGGATGGATTTCCTACTTAGGGCATCCGCCACCATATTGGCCTTGTCCAAATGATATTTCAACACATAATCATAGTCTTTCAGAAACTCCATCTATCTCCTCTGTCTCATATTGAGTTCCTTCTGATCAAACAGGTATTTCAGACTCTTATGGTCACTATAAATCTCTATGGTAGCACCATACAAATAGTGCCTCCAGATTTTAAGAGCAAATACTACGGCGGCTAACTCCAGGTCATGTGTAGGATAATTCTCCTCATAAGGCCTCAACTGCCTAGAGGTATATGCCGCTACTCTACCCTACTGCATCAACACATATCCTAACCCTTTGCTCCAGGCATCACAATAAACCATAAATGGTTCACTTGGGTCAGGGATAATCAGTACAGGGGCAGTGGTCAGACAGAGTTTTAAATCCTGGAAACTTTTCTCACATCTATCATCCCACACGAAAGGTATCTCTTTCCTAGTTAGCCTCGTCAGTGGTAAGGCCATCTGAGAAAAGCCCAGAATAAATCGTCTATAGTACCCTGCCAAACCTAAGAAAATGCTAACCTCAATGATCGTTCTAGGTCTATCTCACTGTAACACAGCCTCAACTTTATAGGGATCAACCATGACCCCGTCTCGTGAGATCATATGACCTAAGAATCTCACCTCAGTCAGCCAAAACTCACATTTACTAAGTTTGGCATACAACCTTTTCTCTCTCAAGGTCTCTAGGACAAATCTTAAATACCTCTCGTGCTCCTTAAAGGATCTAGAATACACTAAGATATCATCAATGAAGACCACCACAAACTGATCTAGATATGGTCTGAATACCCTATTCATGTAATCCATGAACACAACAAGCGCATTCGTCAACCTGAATGGCATCACAAGAAACTCATAATGCCCATACCTCATTTTGAAGGCTGTCTTGGAGACGTCTTCAGTTCTCACTCTTAACTGGTGGTACCCAGATCTAAGATCTGTCTTAGAAAACAAAGATGCCCCAGCCAATTGATCTAACAAATAATCAATTCTAGGGAGAGGATATTTATTCTTGATGGTAACTTTATTCAATTCTCTATAATCGATACACAACTGTAAGCTACTATCTTTCTTTTTCACAAATAACACCGGAGCTCTCCAAGGTGAAACACTAGGGTGGATAAACCCTTTCTTAAACAATTCCTCTATTTGCTTTTTCAACTCAACGAGCTCGGCGAGAGCCATCTTGTAAGGAGCCTTGGATATCAGTCCAGCCCCAGGCACTATGTCTATAGGGATTTCTAGTTCTCTCTCAAGAGGTAGATCACTAAAGTCAAACTCTTTAGGGAAAACCTCTGGGAATTCCCTGACAACTGGGATCTCCTCTATTCCTTCCTCTACCTCAGCCCGAGTAGAGAAAAAGACTAGAAACCTTTAACATCCACACTCTAAATGCCTCTCAGCCTAGGCAGTAGTCATAAAGGATAACTCAGCTCCTACCCTAGGTATGGTCCTACAAGCAAGTAAGGAAATGGTTCAGTGTTCACAATCAAGTACCGCATTATTCGTGGCCAACCAGTTCATACCAACAATCAAATCAATATCGTGAAAGGGAATACAGATCAAATCAATATAGTGAAAGGGAATACATATCAAATCAATAGTGGTATGGCAATGATTGAATTGAGCAGTGACATTTAAGCAAGTATGAGAAGTAACCACGTGACCTCCAGTGGGTGTAGTGACAAACAAGTCAAATGGTAAGACACTAATAGCCAGACCCAATTGCCTCACACAATCATAGGATATAAACGAGTGACTAGCACCCAAATCAAATATAGCAACTACAGGAAAGCCATTCACTATCAGCGTACCTCGAATCAAACTGGGGGACGCATTGGCTTCTTGCTGAGTGAGTGCAAACACTCGGCCCTGGGTCTACAGCCTAGAAGGAGGTGCTGTGTCCATCTGAGGACAGTGTCTAGCAATATGCCCCAGCTTCCCATACTTGAAACATGTCACCGGAGACTACTGGAAGGATGACTAGCTCTGAGGAGGCGGCATCGACTTACCCCGCTATAGCCTTATGTTCCATGGCCCCTTGCCTCTCTTCTTGGCACTGGGTGTCACACTAGAACCCTCTTCCAGTCTCGATCTTTTCAATTCTGAAACCCCCTTCTGACTAGCTGTAGCTGCAATAGGCATGATAGCTCGCAGTTAGTCTCAATCACCCTGCTGACCTCCATAAGGGTATTGAACTTCCTGATCCGCTGTGGGGTAACTCTGTCACTAATCAGGGGCTTCAACCCAGTCTCAAATTGTTCACATCTCCAAGGTTCATCATCATACCTCTGGAGGTAAGAGGAATACCAAGACAACTCAATGAACTTGGCCATATACTGGTCCACAATCATCTCATCCGTCTGTCTCAAGCCCATAAATTTCATCTCTTTTTTCTTCCTTACCGAACTAGGGAAATATTTCTGATAAAACTCGACCAAGAAGCTTTCCCAAGTGATCAGTACGTTCTTCATCTCCATTAAAGGTTTTGTGCTACACCACCATCTATCAGCTTCCTTCTATAGCATGAAAGTGGCTAGCTGAGCTTTCTATTCGGTGGTACAATCCATCACCGAGAATATTTTCTCCAGCTCCATAACCCAAGCCTCCACCTTATCCGCATCCAACTCCCCATTAAACGAGGGTGGACTGTTCTGCCAAAACTACTTCAACAGTTTCTGGATAAGCGTCTGGGTCTGAGTAAAGTAGGCTCTTGGGGAAGTGCAGGTGGAATGCCAGATGTGGATGGCTGAGGTAATCCTCAGTTCACAAATATATCATAAGCACATATGCATATGGATGCTACCACTTCCATGGTAATTCACACCATTCAAGAGCCCAACACTGAGCAAAAATGCCTGAACCTTTGCTCTGATACCAAAAATGTAACACCATAATGACTTAACTCCAACTAGTCTCCCTCTATGCTTGATTCCATATGATTTCCAAAGAACAAGTATAAACCGTGGCATTTTCATGCTATAAAATGGGGTTCAAACACTCATAATTTGTCCCATGGGTCCTGTGAACCCATTAATCACATACTCCACTCAAACTCCATTTATGCAACTCATACATAGCATCAAACAACCCATAAACCACGGATATGAGCCAAAAACCAAGAAAATGTAATTTCTCAAATGAGCCCAAAAGTCAGATTTTTGGCTTTAACTTTGGAAAATCATAACTAATTCTAGAAAAATGGAAATCAAGTAAACCATAGCTCTCTAGAAATATTTGGATGTTAAATTCACACTAAAAATAACTTCAAACCACAATCTCAGTGTTTGGACCATGTTTGACATTAAAAAAGAGACAGAGGTCCGACTGTCCCTAATACTGGTGCAGCTTGCTGTCATGAACTTCGAAAATCCATAACTAGTTCCAAAAAAATCTAATCTGGCAAACTATATTGGAAATATAAAGATGTTAACTAGAGGGAAAAAATAAGTTCAAATCATTTCAGTAGCCCTTGGACCTCAAAAACTGATGGAATAGTAACGAAGGTCGGATGGCTTCCCTGATATTGACATAGAAATTCAGAAAGTTTATTCTCCCTCTATAGACCTCTGATTGAGGTGCTTCTAGTTGTTATAGGTCACTGTAGATATGTAGTTTATACCCATAAAATTTCATGACTATCGGACACCGTTTGGTCTATGAATGACATAAATTCATTTTCGGACTTAGTTGCACAGTACAATAACCAAAACTAGAAAATTATCCAACTTCAATAATTCACCAAATATTCCTTAGACCTCCAAATATTACCTAATTTAGCTTCCCAAGAAGATCTCAATAGGCTCTAGAGGGATGCCAAATTTTATATCAAGAAGAGCTCATTTAGTCATATCTTGACAGAGCTCATAAATTTGGCGATTTTGGCACCCAAAATGGTTCAAAATGGGTCCAAATAGCCTCCCACATTTTCTACCACCTTTTGGGCAAGTTTTAAAGTATAAACATAGCATATATGAAATGCTCAAGTGATCCAAATCATCATACATTTCAAATTCACTATGCTATGGGCCAAAATACACTATTACATATAAGCCACAAAGGGCCAAATTCCATATTTTCATTGTGTTGGCTCTCTACATAGTTCATACATATTTCTACACTTACTCGAATATTTACATCTCAAAAATAATAGGTGCATATTCATTTTGGCACCTCTTTATATCAAAAGAACTAAAATAGCTACACAACTACCTAAGAATGCTCAATTGGCTCCTTGGTGTGCACTTGGTTCTCCTTGAACTCCACCTAACATGTTAAGATGGGAGAGGGAAGGGGTGAGATTCAGGAAATCTCAATAGCTCATACACTCATTCAAGGAAGCAATCAAGATATATAAATAAGTCAAAGCATGTAAACCATTCACAATTACACAACACATGCTTTTCATGCCATAGTTTCATATCAATGCCAAGAATAAGCTCTAGGGACTTTTGGTCTAGTCTCACCCGAGTTTTTGGGACTTTTGGATTGGCCTCACCCTTAGTTTAGGGACTTTTAGCTCCACCTCACCCATCTCAAAGGACTTTCGGTACTACCTCACTCGAGCAATTTTCACAACTCAAAACACAAGCATATTGGTACCAACGCATCAAGGCAATAACATATGGCATGTCTCGCAATACAAGCACATACACAAGCATACAATGACTATTACGCATCTAAGAATGCAACAAGAAAGAGTGGAGAGCTACCTTATAAGCCAACATAAACTTTTCCTTTCAATTTCTCTTCTTCCTTCTTAGTCCCACAAGCACAACTAGATGGAGTTGCTTCTCTTAAGCCTAGACACAGCCAAGAGTATGGAATTACTCTCTCATCAACAATTATTCATAAAGCTAGGGGTTTCTTCAGAGCAAATCCTACAAAATATAAGAAACTAGGGGTTTCTCTTTCTCTAGAGTTTCACTAACTTTTCTTCTCTTTTCTTTGCATTTCTTAACTTATTACACTCTCTTTTAAGAGTTTCTTGCTCATTCTTGCCTAGAACAGAGCTTTTTTACTCAATAACCCATGGAAAGGAAGCTTAGAAAGAGAAGAATAAAATCAAGAAGAAGAAGCATTAAGAGCTTTAAAGGTTCTTACCTTTCTTCCTTAGCTTCCCTTCCTTATCTCTTAGTTTCTCCTAATTTCCCTCTCTCTCTAAAACCTTTTTTCTGTGCTTGGACGAAGCTTAGGTTGGTTAAAGGAGAAAGGATGAATTTGGATGCTTTAAGAAGTCAAATTCTCTTTTTTCATACTTTTCTAGACTAACCCTTACTATAGTAAAGCATAACCCTCGCTATGGCGAGCACGTATCAATCCCAGACCCCTGCTTTCACTACGATGCGTGCTACGATGAGCAGCTCCCTAGTTTTTATACGGGATGCCCACACTCGCTATAGCTAGAAGCATTTTCGTTATAGGGAAAAAGCACTCTCATTATAGCTAGACCCTTTCTCGCTATAGCGAACAGGTACATTCGCTGTAGCTAGGCCATTTCTCGCTATAGCTAGTAGACTTAGAGAATTTTAGGACTTCAAAAATTTTTAGCTTCCTTTTCCTTTTTCTTTTATTTTTCCCAGTTGTTACACAAAGAGTAAGGTTGAGTCAAAAACCTCATAGAAAAAATGGGTAAGGCAAGTCAAAAATCTATAATTGAATGGAGTGAGGCTAATCTACTCACTTGAGAAGCCTATGTATGCTAAACATGATGTGTTCAAATGCTAACAATATTTCTTGAATGCTCACATATGTTAATATGTCCATACATGCATTTTCAAGGCTTGTATTGCATACTTTATGTGTGATTTGAAAAGGAGATGAGCTATTGGGATTCTTTGAATCTCATTCTCTTCTCTCCAATGTTTTAACATGCTAGGTGAAGCAATTGAGCAAGGTAATGGAGGCCACCAAGCCAAGGGAAGGAGATTGACATCAAAATGCATGAAATAGCCTAGATTTATCTCTTTTGTAGCCATACACATGGCAAATGATGTAATCTCATGATTAAATTGTTATGTAATCATATGAGCTTTTGTAAATACCTAAATGTATGATGTATGAATAAAATTTGATGTCAAATATATGAGATAACATGGTTTGGGTATTGAATGGCCAAAGCTAGTATGTGTAATCTTGTGTATATCATGGGGCGAATGAGTGAGTTTGAGAAATCTGGGTTTTTATACCTTTAAGACAAGTTTAGAGAGTCATTTTAGTGCATTCCCACATGCTAAGTGGTCATGGTTGCCTTAGAACTTGAAATGAACCATTTGAACCCCTTATATAACACCAAATGAGCCATTTTACAACCCAGTGTCAAGATCTGACCAAATGAACGAATTTGCCCATGAAATTTGGCACACATGTAGATTTTATCTAGATATTTTTAGAAATCTAAAGACTAGATTATTTGGAATCTGTGGAATTAATTATGATTTTCCAAAGTTGTCATTTTTCTACTGAACTGATATAGGGACTGTTCATATGGTCAGAAACTTGGGTTGTGTCATTCGTGGGTCAAATGATGTCCAATGCTTATAAAATTTTAATCATAAACTAGACATTATAAGCTTTCCATGGCTACTGAGATCACCCCAATTGGACTTCTAAGCAGGGAGATATGATTTTTGAAGTTGGAGATCAGTATTAGGGATGACAACTAACTTCTAGTACTGTTCCATTAGTTTTTGATGGCTAGAAGCCTTTGTTGTGGCTTAAATTTATTTTTATATAAAGTAGGCATCTGTAGCTTTTCAGAATGGTATAGTGTGCCTATTTTCGATTTCTCTAGAATTAGTTATGATTTTTGCAAAGTTCAGGAACAAAATCTAGAAAACTGATCTGAGGCTACATTATGGAATTTTGTGTGTTTCCTTCACTTGCATGAATTCTAGGCCACTTTTGGTGATAGAATTGAGTTTTATCTATGTAATTAAATATGAGAATGTGATACATGATCCACAAGACACCGAATGAAAAATTCATGCATAGTGCAACGCAAGAAAACTCAATATTTTAATGCCATTTTCTTGCTTCCTTATGTAATGCTTGGCATGAGACTTAAAATTAGCATGAGGCAATGCTAGAAATCTATGGTGTTACATGTATCACTAGAATCATTCTTTTACCAGATTCATCCATAACCTCCTTTCTCTAAAAAATCCTCATGTTAGGGAAATTGTCCAAGTTACTAAACTTAACAAGTATGGGCTTCAGTCTACGCAAGCTGAATAGTATGTCACTTTAGAAATTCCTACCAATTTTATTTCTCACTGGATCCATCAAGGTTACACTCATCTCCATCTTGGGGCTATCAAATTAGTCTTCACCCTTCATGGTAGAAAAGGGATTGTAGCTACAGCTCTTGTCTCACTCTTGGATACTTCATGCACCTCCTTTTAAAATGCTTTGATTGGAGCTGCTCGTGTCACTTTAAATAGTAAAAATGTGATCTTAACAATTTTCCCCAATTTCAACATTTAACTATTAGATCCTACTTTACCAACTAGATTAAAGATGCAAGTCTAGATCATTGGTGTCGAACAAGTTGTAGATGTTGTTCCAGCAACCCTCCATGTAACATCCGGTTCTCTGAAAATGAAAGAAAATGTTAGAAACGTAACGTACAATTTCTCTGTAAACAAACAAAACTCACTGGATACAAAAGGAAGTCCCCCGAAATGATATAGTTAAGGTCCTAAAAAATTTGGGAAGCTTTCTAGACTCTTAAAAGTAAGAATCTTATGCTCAGATGAAAAGAAAAATAGAGCTAGAATGAAGAAACAATTTCTTACAAAAAACTTACAAAATGTAATGGCATTTTTGTAATTTTGAGCAAATTTTGGAATTCACATAGGAGGAATTTTTAAATAAAATTTTTGAGTTCTTCAGGGTTGTCAGAGGCCCTGAAAACCATGGAAAGCCCCGGGCAGCTAAAGCCCTTCCAGTGGACGTTTTACAACATCGGTGTACCTAAACTCTAATGGATTCATTCACAAAGGTTTTAGCTCCTATTTGAGTGATTTTAGAGGCATTGTATTAAATTGGGAACTTAAATTTTGTAATGGAAGAGATGGTTCTCAAAAAGGAACTAAAACGAAAGAGAAACGAAAATGCCAAAAACAAAAGGCAAAATAGGAATTTTTGAAAAAGCCATTCTCCTCCACCTATATATATGAGGTGCCCCACTCTCTCCTTCATTTAGTCTCATATTTTTCTGCCCAAAATTAGAAGAAAAACCCTAGGAGAGTGGCGTACCAAGGGAAGAAGAAGCGGAGAAGAAATTCAAGCTTTAAGGTATGATTTCTTAGTAATTTTTCATGCTTTCTTCCATCTAAACCTTCTCTCCTCCATTCTCCTTTATTTCCTATGATTATAATGAAGTTTATAAATCTGTTTTAAGGGAGAAATTGAAGGAAAAATTTGGATTTGAAGAGAGGAGCTCAAAGAACACAATATTCAAGTGAGAAAAAGTAATAAAACAAGGTAATTTCTTCTTCCATGGTTGATACCCCTTGCTACCCTTCTCCACCATTCCGCCCCACTTGAGAAGACCTAAGAAGGTTTGATTTTTAGGTTGAACCAAGGGTGATTCTAAGGAAAAAAGGTGTTGAGATTAAGAATATGCAAAGGGAATTAACAAAAAGCCATTAAATTTCAAGATGCAATTTCTAGGGTTTCAATTACACCTTATAAAATCTATTTTTGTACAATGATTCCTAGGCCTAAATAAGAGTTTAAATAAACTACCAAGATCCCTAAAAGGCTCCCCATATGCATCTTCCCTTGAGAAAACAAAGCAAGGTCCATGGAGAACAAAAACCTCCATTGTCTTGGCCTAAGGGAGATAGCATAGCTAGGGAGAGTTTTAAAATTTTATAAGCCCATTTTTAAGTCATATATGATGAATGAATATGAGAATAAGCCTTGGAAAAAATTTAGGAAGCTTAGAGAATAAGCTGGTGTTTTATGTTCCATAATATGACCTAAAGAAGCAACATGCAGCTAGGCTCTTGTTTTAGTTGCGTGATGACTCCAAGAGGCTTAAAAGGAGTCAATAATCATATTTGAAAGAAAAGAATGGAGCCTAGAATTTATTTGAGGGGTGTTGCTTCATTAGGTGCAATTATGGAACCATAATGAGGTTATAGACTAAGTTAGAGTTCAAGTAAGTTGTGTGACCTTAGAATTGATTTCATGAACCTAATTGGCTTCCATAAATTGTGTTTAGGCCAAGAGAAATCATCCCCACACTTTTGTATGTGTGTAGGCAAAAAAGGGAGCTTGGATTCAAGAGAAAAAGTGTGTCCAAGGTAGCTCTCTCCACCTTCTCTCATGCATGGAAGTGTACTTAGCTTGTCTTAGAATGTGTGTATATGTATTTTCAAGCCATAAAAAGTATGCTAGCATGATTTTATATGCCATAGTCTCATGATGACATATTATGTTTCTAAATGATGTTATAATATGTGCTTGGGTATGCATGAGTGTGGTGAGGCCAAGAACCCTTAGCTATGGTAAGGATGAGCGAAGAACCCTTAAGATTGGTTAAGATAAAGTAAAGAGTCTCCCAAAAGTGAGATGGACTCCCAAGAGCATGGTTGAGTCTAAGAATCTCTTAAAGAATGGGTGAGACAAGTTCAACATCTACAAGAAATTAGGTGAGGCCAATCCACTTGCTTGGCAAGCCTTTGTATGCTATGTATGACTTTCTTAAATGATGAAAATTCTTTTTGAATGTTTGCACATGTCAATGTAACACCCCAAAAATTAATGAAGGTATTAATCATGGATTAAGTTAATTAGGAATAATTAATATAGAACAATCGGGTAAGTTAAGTAAATAGAGATTTTAGAGAGATAAATTATTAATATGGGTTTGAGATTTAATTAGGAGAGAAATTCAACTAGGCCCAAATTAATGTAGGAAGTCATGATAAGAGGCTAATGGAGGCCCAATAAGCTAGGTGCGGACCTAACTTGATCTAATGTGATAGAGGCCTAAGACCCACCTTGTATAGGCTCTTATAATTGGCTTAATAACCCTTGTGCAGACCCAAAATCTTTGGGCTCTTAAAACTTGATCTGGCCTAATTGGATTTTAGCAACCCAACACCTCAAAATTGGCCCAACCAAAGCTAAAATCTGAAGCTCAAATAGAGTTGGACCTTGGAGCATTCCATGACCCATATTTGACCTAACTAAAACCCAACTTAAACCATAATGCTTCAGCCACCTCTCCATTTGCTAAAACACAAACACCCATCTCAAAATTCAGAGGTCCAAAGGAGGCTCTAGGGTTCTTGGCATAAATCCATAATTTCTCACCTCTAAGCTCAAAATCAACCAAGGTAATAGTTATATAGCTTAATCCTCTCATCTTTCTCTTCATTTTGGTCTGATTAGTTTTTCATTTAGAGTATTTTCACTATACCCAAAATCTAAAATGTGGGTGTTTGGGGATTTTCTTGATGAAATTCATAGGTTGAGGCTAGGGCTGTCATTAGATAGGTATGAACTCTTCTTTTTGAGGTAATTATGCTGATTTGAGACCCTAATGACTTGATTATAATATGGGTATCAATTTTATACGAATTTAATTAGGATTTTAGATGAAATATTGACCTTTTCTGGTAGAGGACACTCCAATCCGAATTTGGAACTTGTAGTGGTTGGGTAAGTGATTCTTAGGTAGTCATTAGCATTTTAAATTCTTTGGGTACTGATTGCAACTGTTAATGATGAATTAGAGTAGTAATTCTATGATGCTATGGTTATAGGGAGATTTCTGCACCATTGGTGACGGCTGCAATTGTCTACAAGTGAGGTAACTGGGTTTATATTAATTCCATGCATATATTATTTTAATTTCATATTTTGCTATACATAAATGATTTGAAATGTTGAATGAATTGGTTGGCTATCATTATATTGTGATTGGGCCTTGTGAGTCCATGATGGAGTTGTGGTGTGGCTGCCACTCGTGCATATGCTGCGATCAAGCACTGAGTTATGATCAAACCCCAGATGCACTGAGCCTTGATTGTGCTCAAAGGGGAGTAGGTGCCGTGGACAGGCCTCTCCTGGTGTTAATGGCCTTTAATATGTGAAAATATGATTGATAGTATGGGATGGTAATCTTGATAGCCTACTTATTTCATTTACTGATATGACTGATATTTTGCTGGTGCTTATGTGAAATTATACATGTATGCTAATTAAACTGGAATATATAATGGAATTGCCTTAGTTACTGAGATTTATGTCTCACCTCATTTTATGGGATTAACATTTCAGGTGAAGGTTCTTCAGGTAAGGATAATAGGAAGCAAGTGGATGAAAATCCATGAGCTCCGGCATATGGGGAGAAGGCTACACTTAGGTTGACATATTTAGTATAGATGCTAAATTTTATATTCCTTATGGTATAGCATCATCATGTATTCATGTTGCCAAGTGTAGGCGTTCATATTTTGCTTGGTTGAAATGTAACCATTAAGGATTTAGGTCTCATTACAGTTGGATATTGATGTATGAACTTGTAGCATTCTATATATAGCTTTGTTGAAATTGTGATATGGTTTACCAGATGGGAATTGTAGTCATGTGATGCATTGGATGTGGACATAAACTATTGATGAATAAAATCTCTATGGAATGTACATGGGATGTTAATTGTTGCTAATGCCTGTGTTCTTGTTGTCATTAATATATGAATTTGCTGCTATGAGATAGTTAGGCAATTAGGATATAGTACCTATGTTTTGAATTGGAAATGGAGAGTTAGATGAGTAAATAGGGTAGGAAACTACCATTATAGTCATATAAAATGAGAGAAAGTGGTCCTAGACTGTTCCTTAGATGAGAGCTAGAGTGTGTGGGATGAAATTTGGGTGATGTAGTCACAGGAGGGAGTCACGTCGCGGCTAAGAAGGCTTCGTCGTGGCCAAATGAGTGACAGAGTTGAGGGGCGCCGTGGCATAACCCATCTCGCCCTGGCACAAGAAAAGAAAATTGGTTTGGGGAGTGACAGTGGCGAGGAGTGTCGCGGCTTGAGAAACCTCGTCGTGGCGTAAAGCGAAAAAAATCGCCCAGAAGGGTAACAGAACTGAAACTCGCGCGTGGCGCAGTATGTCCTTCCGTGGCGCAAGTCGTGGGAATTAATAAAGGGTTGCACAATAGCAAAATTCACTGCAGCACAAACGTTTTACGCCAAGGCAAGAATCATAGGGTTGAGAATAGTAGCTCCAAGAGGCATTTCCGCCACGGTGTCATGTAGGTCGGCCACGGTGAGGGTTACGAAATTTGTCCAGTAATTTCAGAGAATAACTTGGCTGCAGTGGGGAAGGTATAGGCCGCGGCGCGAGTCCCCAAATTCATAGCTTTAGCCTAGAAACCCCTTTTTCTTCAATGGTAATGTTAAGAAATGATATCAGAATACCTGTGGGAGGTTATTGAGTGTTGAAACTAATGGATGGATGAATCATAAACCCCTCATGGTAGTATGATGTCTTTTATACATTTTTGTTTTATTTGTGGTTGTATAGTGATGACCCTAACATCAAGGTTCAAATTTTTCTCATATTTTCATAATGTGATAAATTGTAACGACTCCAAACCTTGATCATCAATTATTAATTGTATATTTAACCATAATTACAATGATTAGAAGATAGGGTTGTCACAGTCAACATGATCATACATGCATTTATGAGACTTGTTTGCATCCATAATATATGATTAAATGGGAGATGAGCTATTAGGATTCTTTGAATCTCATTCCCTCCTCTCCAATGTTCTAACATGCTTGGTGGACAAGAGAGCAAGGGAATGGAAGCCAACCATATGAGAAAATGAAAGCTTGACATCAAAATGCATAGTTTTTGTTCTTTAAGGCCATATTGATGTCAAATGATGTAACTCATTGTTGTATATGGTCTATGACCTCTTGAGCATGTATAATTATATTAATATGTGATGTATAAATTAAAGGATATGTTATGTGAATGCTAGAATGCAAAGAGTATGTTGTGGGAGATTAGCTTCTTAAATGGCTTTAGGAAATTGTGTACAAATAGAAGTGGAATGGCCAAAATGAGATGCATGAGGTTTGGGATTCCTTGGGCAGCTTACACAAGTTATATTCATACTTTTAGACTTGCCCAAGAGGTGCCAAACCCCAAGGAAAGTCACTTGGACATTTTGGTATCCTATATGGAGCCAAAATTGACCAATTTAGAACCCTATGTCACTTTTGTCCAAATGAGCTCTTCTTGATCTGAAATTTGGCATGAAATTAGAACTTGTTGAGAGCTTTTTGGAAAGCTAAAGAACAGAATTTTTGGAGGTCTACAAAATATTTGATGAATTTTTAAAGTTGGCAAATTTTCTGGTTTTGGTCATGTCACTATTCATACTGGTCTAAAAATGAAATCTGTCACGGGGCTCAAATAATGTCCAATTGGCACGAAATTTTATACAAAGAAACTAAAAATTTCTAGTGACTTGTATTAACTAGAAATATCCAATTTGGATGTCTAGAGAGGGAGATATGAATTTTGAAAAAATCTATCCAGTATCAAGAACTCCACTCGACCTTAGTTACTATTTGATTAGATTTCGAGGCTTAGGCGTACATGAGCTAGTCTGGAGTTCTTTTTTCCCTCTAGATAACATCCACCAATTTCCATATTGGTATCATTTTCATAGATTGGATTTTTTTGGAATTAATTGGATATTTTTAAAATTTGCTACAGAATTCTGTGATTACACCAATGGACAGTCTGACCTTTGGACCTTTTCGAATATCAAACGTCCTCTGTGTTAAATATTGTGGTCTGAACATATTTTTAGCATGAATTAGACATGTGTAGATTTCCAGAATGGTCAAGAATGTATGATTTTGAATTTTTTTAGAATTAGTTATGATTTTCCAAAGTTGTGATAGAAAAGTAGAAAAAGCTAGCCGAAAATATGTATATGTATTTTGAGCTTCCCTTCTAATTTCATGAGTTGTAGGCCACTTTTCATGATGCAATTGAGTTTTATTCATGTAATTAAATATGAAAATATGATGTATGAGCTCACATGGTCTATGTGACACTGAATGAAATTTTTATGCATGACGCAACGCCAAAATAATGTATTATTTTCATGGATTTTCTTACTTCTTCATAAATGTATCACATAAAGCATGGGAATGTTGTGAAATGAGCTAAAAATATATGGTGTTACACTCCATCACCAAATGATCTATCGCCTTCAGAACCATTCAATTGATCTCTACTTTTAGAACACTACTAATGATGTTCTTTATATGGTTTTTGATAGACCAGACAACACCACTATTATTCAAATCCCAAAGCAAATTCCAAAAAAAGATTTGCCTTAACTAATTCCTTTTGAGTGGGTTACAAATTATTGAAAAGAGTTTTATGGATAACAGAAGACTTATCATACCTTTGCTCCCCCTGTTCTTGAGAAACTTTTTGATGGAATTGCCATATCTACCTTCAAGAGACCTGGATCTGAAAAAGCTACCTCTTCTTCTTCAAGACTACTTAATCATTCCATGATGGTTACTTCTGTTGTCACTCAAAAATTGAAAAAAGGTCTAATTCCCATTCATGGATTTCATCCAGATCGGTCTTATTCATATGTTGCAAAAATTAATGGACACTTCCTTTAGGATTGTGATCCATCCATATATGACCCTGACTGTGGATGTTATGACCTAGAAAACTAGGAAGGACCAAAAGACAATGAATGGCAACCTCGTAAATCCTGTGCTACATACTGGAAGAAATAACCATCCAAACCATCCTAGAAATCTGGCCAGTGTTCTCACTATAAGCCTAATTCTAACTCAGATGATGATAACCACCCACCAACGCCTAAATGGGTTGGCATTAAATCTCTAAGGGCAAAACCAGAAACCTTTTATAATTTACTTAAGGAATTAGGTCATGAAGACCTTCTTCCTTCTCCACCGTTAGAACCTAAACTAATTACCCCCATATAAATACAGCTTCAGCCTATTCCCTGTATGATGTTTTCCTCTTCTGCATCAAAAGCCTATGACTTCAAATTCCTTACTATGGAAAGAAGAACTAATCCTGAAACAAATGTGACATATAATCCATTCTCAATGCCTACAGAAGTTTCTCCTAGTGGTACTATGAGGCATGTTTCCCAGCTGAAGAAGTCTTCAATTGGCATATCCATAATGCTACAGCACAGAACAAAGTTCTTTAAAGGATTGACTCTCGTCTTGAGAATCTTTCCAAGAATTGTATGATTGCCTCCAGCAGCAGGTGATCTCCCTAGATGCATAACTTAGAAGTTTTATTGCCCAAGGCTATATGGGTCCTGCTTTTACTCAGAAAGAACAAGAACTCCACAGAGTAAAATCCTAGATTGATCAAATAGAAAAAACATAGTCAAGGATCAATCTAGAAGTATATATGAACCTTTTCCTTCACCTTTCATGCCATCTTATCATCCATATCCTATGCCTCCATACTCACCTTACCCTCAAGTAGTTGATTATTCCAAATGTTTTGAGAAGACATTGGCATCTTTTAACGAACTAAGTTGGGAACTAATCTTAGGCAGTGGAAATTTATCATCTTGTAAAAACATGTTGAAAGGTTTATAGTCAATAACTAATATCTTTTTGCCACACTTTTTGTTCAGTACGCTTTTCTTCATAAAAGGCTTGGCAAGCGCTATCAAACTTTGTTGGTTTAATTAGACCTTATTGGAGGAGGACTGCATATTCTTCTTTGGCAAGTTTTAAATCATCAGGATTCATGCTAGGATGAGTTGCCTTTGTAGGATTGATATCTTCATTTCTTTTAAATGGAAGCTGAATGAAGAAATCTTTATTTTTCTAGAGAGGAGAAGAATGAGTAAAATGATCATGTGACTTTGGGCAATATGGCATAAATTGATCACAGAGTTTAGAATTTTGGGGTGCTGTCCTATTTGA
The DNA here is from genome assembly GCA_026724425.1 of Erythrophleum ivorense. NCBI lineage: Eukaryota > Viridiplantae > Streptophyta > Magnoliopsida > Fabales > Fabaceae > Erythrophleum > Erythrophleum ivorense. The sequence goes on from JAIUCV010000014.1 coordinate 10,580,449, forward strand.
AGAGATTGATGGAAAGAAATATTACTGTGGTTATGCTAGTAGACAATTCAAAGACTCTGAAAAACATTATCATGCAATCTACAAAGAGATTCTTGCTGTCAAAAGAGGGATCGAGAAATTCAACTTTCATTTATATCCATATGATTCACTGTGCAGATGGACAACTCATTTTTTTCCTAAGATTTTAGAGTCTAATAAAAAAGTTCTACCAGATAAGCAATTGTTATATTGGAAAAACTAGTTTTCCCACTATAAACTCATCAAAGGATGCCATAACATCTTAGCAGACTTCCTTTCCAGACCACTAAAAACTCTAAGCCTTATCACTCCAGCCAAACCTGTTCCTCTCATACATATGGCTCATTCAATCTCTGGTTGTACTATCCACTATCCTTCTCCTCAACTTGAAAAAGATTTCCCTTCTAGAGAACAGAGACTAACCACTCCTACTGAAGTTTAACAGCTAGTCCAAAAATCTTTGTTCTACTACCTTCATAGGTACCTTAATAATGCTCCACCCAATACCATACCTCCTGCTTTTAATCTTATCCAGACACCCTTCCTGATCCTGTTCAAAATCACTGACCATGTGACAGACAATGCTCTTTGGTATCTATAAGCATTAACTGCTCTCTACTCTGAGGTCATCACATTTCCTCCTCTGTTAATTTTCTAACACCTCACTACCTCAGAAAATAAGGATTCCAATTTGTGGACCCTACTTGAATGGTTTTCTCCACTACCATGGTGGCACAATGAACTGAAATGACTCATCCAGCCTTATAATCTTTGGAAAAATCCTGCAGCAAACCAATATGTGGCAAGTATCTTCATCCTCCACTGTCCATACTGGATCAATAACCAAAAAATGCTCCTCATAAGCAATTATTCCTATTAATGGAACACATTCCTAGACCAGCCAAAACAATCCTCTAGTGCATTAAAAGCCTTAAAATTATTTTTATGTAAAATTAATAATTATAAGGATAATCGATTCATATTCTGAACATCATTGGGCCCTTATCCCAGAGAATTCATTCTTAAAGAACCTCAATTTCTAGAATTGAATCTTCCCAACATAGAAATATGGACTCCAGCCTAGATGGTTAACTTTCTCATAAGAACCAGTTCACAAGATAAGGGACCCTCTTCTTCATCTACACAACCACCTCCTGACATTCCTATGCAAGACTCTCAAGACCCTTACGAACCTGTTGCTTTCAAAGAGTTTGAAGAATGGTTCACCACTTGTTTCAAGAAATCACCTAAAGATGACCCTGATGCTACAATCTCTAATAAAGACCCAAATCTGTCACCCTCACATAAGCTTATAAAAAAAGGATAAGCTTATCCTAAAGCTTATTCTTGCCAGCACATCTTTTGTCATATTATATAACTATATGTGTTTCTTTTTAGCATATGAGTAGCTTTACTTTTGCTTTCTAGTCTATAAAAGCAACTTTGTAAAAAGTTTATCTGCCACTACTGTAAAAGCAATTTGTTTGTATCCTAAGGCTTCATCTATAAGAAGTGTCAATCTTTCTGAGGAGAATAACACATCTCTATGTCTCAAAACCCCTTGTACACAAGTTTGAATAAACACTTGAGTTTCTTCATGTCTTCATTCTAAGTTTCTTTATTCTCTGAAATCTTTTATCAGTAAATCTATTGCAATTATCTTGTCTAACATTAGTATGCTCTCCACTTGCCTCTATTGAGGACCCTGTATATCAGAAAGTTGAGAAAATATTTTTTGAACAGAGATAATCACCTTGTCTATGAATTTTCTGTTGAAAAGGGTTTCCAAGAAAATTAAAAGAATCTTGGATCCTAATAGGCCAACGCAAGAAAGCTTAAAAGAGAGAGAGTGGCTATTAGCACAAGCATACCAAGATAAGGATTCTAATGATTCTAATTAGAATACTTGAATTGAAAATTTTACTTTAAGGAGACAAGGAATAAAACCTATCCCAAAAACATTATAGGATGAGTGTGAAAACCACACACCTGATTATCTCTATCCAGATTGTATTTCAATTCTTCTAGTAAAGAGGCAATGAATGTGTGTCGTAAATTGACATCATTGAATCCATTAAGAAGATAATATCTCTCTGCCATTCTTTTGTAATGAAAATCAAGATCTTTTTTCTTTAGAGAATGGCAATGCATCTGAAAGTATTCTTAATGCTTTTGTTTGTCAACAAGATGGAAGTCTCCAAGGAATTCTTTATAGAGGAAACCAAGGAGGTCATTTGCACTATTAGTTGTACTATATTAATCACAGCTATTCCATAAAGCCATGTCATCTAGCAGATAAAAAAGAACCACCTATGCCTTATGTCCAAATGTAGATTTTGCAAAGCAAGTATCATAAGCCTATTCCTGTCATAGCTTATATGGATACTGGAGCTTCAAAAAGCCTTTTGAATCCTACAATTCTTCCTCCACAAGCATGGACTACTCATTCTGAATACTTCAGTACAGCTGATAAAAAATCTTTTAGGTTGATCTTATTACCAAGAAAAGAATTAGTATTAGGATTTTTCCCAATTGTATTATTTTGGACTAAATTACTTTGCAATAGTTTCCTAAATAAAGACATTCTTCTTGGAATGGACATCTATTGTCAAGCCAAGAAACTTCAAATCCTTCCTTAAAGAATACAGTTCAAACAACAATTTAAAGCCTACACCTCTGTCTTTTAAGTTTTTTAACTTTCTCAAGTTCTTACTAGTTATGAAGAACTCCATGATCAATTTTAAAGTAGAATATCATCAATGTAGATAAGTATGCTATGGAGGATGGGTTCAAAGATCTTAGTCATAGCCTTTTGAAATAAAGATGGAGCAATGATTTGTTACTATTCATCTCTATTGTACTTTTGTTTTTCATGTTTTTAAAGGGCCAAATGGATTCAGTTACTTATGAAATTTTACAGGTATAAAGTTCACATTATTTGCTTTCTATAGCCATTAAGTTTAAGTCAATTGGAGTTACATAACCCAAGTTATGAATTTTTGAAATTTAATGCATATTATGGTATTTGTAACCATTTCAGGCCAAATGTTCCTTTTAGGTAACCAATGTGTATTTTCTGATCTAATGGACCAAAACAAGTCTTTTTATAATGAGTGTGAGCAGAGGAAAATAAAATCTAACAATTGACCCCTATACCTCCAATGGACCAAGTTGAACCATTAAATGGTGTTAAAATGACCATAATGGTAAGCTATGGAAAAATCTATCCAAATGAGTTCTTCATGATTTGAAATTTGGCATGAACATAAGTCTTATTGAAAGCTTTTTGGGAAGCTAAAGTAATGATATTTGGAGATTTACATAATTTTTGGAGAATTTTTTAAGTTGGATAAAAATTCAACAGTGGCACTGTTTATATGGTCTGAAAATTCACCTCTATCATTCATAGGTCCAACGATGTCCAATGGCCATGATAATTTACAGGGCAAAACTAGACATTCACAATGAACTATGCCAACTAGAATCACCTCAATTGGATGTCTAGAGAGAGATATATATATATATATATATATATGAATTTTTGAAGTTTCTATTCTATTCCAGGTATACAGTCAGACCTCTATCACTATTCCATTAATTTTTAGGATCTAGATGCTTTTGAATTGATTAGGAACTATTTTTTCCCTCTAGTTAACATTTTTAGCTTTCCAAATTGGTATAGTTTTCTCATATTAGACTTTTATAGTATTAGTTATGAATTTCTAAAATTTATATCAATAACTTGTATCAAAAATGCTGGACAGTCTGACCTTTACCTCTTTTCTCTTGTCAAACATGACCCAAATGATGTTTTTCATGGCTTGAAATTATTTTTAGCTTAACATTAACACTTAAAGCTTTCCAAAAAGCTATGGTTAAGTAGACTTCAATTTTTCTACACTTAGTTATGATTTTTCAAAACTACCCTAGAAATCTGCTACCTTGGACCCGAGATGAACAAGTCATTTTTCTAGTTTTTAACTCTTGATCTGTGGTTTATGCAAAGTTTTAGGATGTTTTATGAATTGTATGGGTAGAAAATAAATAAAGAATATTGTTAGTAAGTTTACAGGATCCACGAGGCATGAGATGAATTTTTAAACCCTGACGTAACATAATTAAATTCATTATTTTTATTGTCTTGTATTGGAGTTTCTTTGATAACACATGCAAATCATCTTGAATAAAGGAATGTGATGCTAGATCTATTAAGGTATGACACTATAGGAGTCCTACAGGTTTCTATTGCTCTATTCACACTCTCTTATAGACTAAGCACCTTGAAATATAACAGGCTATGTCCATCTTCATCATAGGCCACTAAGAACTCCTTTTCAGGTCTTGGTACATCCTAGTGGTGCCTAGATGGATCATGTACTTACTCCTATAGGCTTCCATAAAAGTAGTGTCCTTCAACTCCTCATTCCTAGGTACATATACTTTACCTTCTCAAGCATATTTCAATACCAAAAACTAAACCCAAAGGTTATGCTACCAAGGTCTAAATCTCCATGGATTGAAATTTGATCGAGTGACTTCCTCTAGACAAGAACCTTATAACCATACCATCTCTGTTCTAGCATTCCAAAATCATTAACACATAATTAATTAAGACCAAACTAAGCCCAAAAACATTCTAAATGCTTAATGAAAGTTCTTCCAACCCTTAAAACCATAAAACATCTATAAATGCAAAATATGACTATAGGACTTCCTTAACCAACTATACATATACAAGAGTTGTCATGCCACCACCCCTAAATCAACATTATTGACCTTTATCCTTTCTAGATATTAAATAAGTAGGAACCAACAACTAACCAAAAGCTAATAAATACTCAACACTTATCATACAAGCTAAAAGAGTCACAAATACTCAAGATCCATCATCATTCATAAGCTATTCCAAATATGCATAATTACGTGAGATCTGAATGAAAATGAGTTAAAAAGTCATCTAAAATTCTAACTATCACTTTTAATAGAGTTTGGAGATTTCATAAAGCCACTAATAGTCAAAGATAGAACTTGTTCCGATCTTATAAGATTCATGATGTTGTCACTACACATCTTCAAGTATAAGTCCTACCTATGAGAATGCTTCTTGTCATCCTTATATACAACCATTTACTAACATTAGTATACCTAAAAAATAGATACACTAACAATAATGCATCATGTAACATTAGTGGTGTCACATAAATGAAAAAAAATATTTCATATACAAATATAGGTACTAAAATAATTGACTAAAACCTGTTAAAATTTATATTGTTTAGATCGGCCTTTTCCTCTTCCTCTTCCTCTTCAAAAAACTTAGTACCATCAGTGTCTTTATTGTTGTAATATCTTATGATTTATAAATTCAAGTAAATTCCTAAAGGGTGGAATGAATTACTTATAAAGAATTATGAGCCTAGCGAAAGCCAGTAGGAATTACAAGAAGCTGAAATAAAAATCGTTTGGCTAATGAATGAGGATCATAGAGTAAAGTGAATTAAGACTAATTGAGATTAAGATACTAATTAAAGCATCTAAAAATGTGGGTTAGAGTCTAAGAGTAGCTCGAAATCAGAGCCAAAACGACAAACCAAAGGAACTAAAAATGTAATAACAAAATCATAATTTCAGGCAACTTTTAGAAAACTTAAAGAAGGGAGCTTTAAATGAGAAAATTGAGCTTCTCAAGATTTTTAGAGGTCTTAAAAATCATAGGAATCCATAGAATGGCAAAAACCCCTGTATACATTTTTGGTCATCAGTTAACCAAAACTTTGACTGAGCAGTTCGGTAAGGTTTTGAAACTAATTTGGGTGAAACCAAAGATATTTTATGAATTAGAAGACTTAATTTTCATGATGGAAAAGATGGTTCTTAGAAAAGAGTTAGAATGAGCTTAAATGGAGAAAACCAAGATGAGGGACTAACTTGGAAATTTGAAAAATGTCAAAATTAGGTCCCCCACCTCCTTAAATCACATCCCACTTCTCTCCCTCCTCTTAACCAACTTCCATCTAGTCTAAAATAGAACCAAAAGCAGTTCTAAGTGCTGGACCAAAAGAGGAGTAAGGGAGGAAGAAACCAAGGCTTGAAAGTGTAAGATTTTGTTAATTTTCATGATTCTCCCTTTACTAGACTTATTCTCCTCTGTCTCCTCTCTCTTCTTATGGTTTTGGTGACTTAAATATTATTATTTTGTGGCTGGTTCAATAGAAGGAAGAGAGAAATTGGGAAAACTCTTAGAAGCTTAGAAAAGCACTCTTGATAAGCTTTAAAATAAGGTAAGAAACCACGACTCAACTTGCTTCTTCTTGGCTTCCTCTTGCTTGTGTATTTCAACTAGACCAAGGGTCATATATAAGGAGTATGATTTTGATCCAAACTTGATAGGAAATGGGGTTTTGAAGCATGGAGAATTATATGGAACAATTAGAACTTAAAACAAACCTATAGATAACAAGTTATGGAAATTAAGATTTTAATTGCACTTAGGGAAATTTAAAGCTTTTTAATGATATTCTAGGTTGTGTAAGAGTGTGTTTGAGTTTATAAGAGACCTAGGAAGCTTCATAAGTGGTAAATTTCCTAGAAAAACCAATAAAACTTTATAGGCTCCTAAATTGGTACATGTCTCTACCAATAAGGGAATCAAACACCTAGGGAGAGTTTTCTTTGATTCCAATGATAGAAATGGTCTAGATATGAATTATAGATACCAAAAGAACCATTGGTTTGAATTTAGAAACTATATTTTGAAAATTAAAAGTTTAGGGTTTCATTATACAAAAAGAAGCAACTTGGTGTTAGGCTATTTAGTTTGAGTTGGTAATGACTCTAATGAGTTTAAATTGAGTCATGCGACTTAGATTAAGTGAGAATTTGGGGCCAAGATGATGAGTTATATGAGTTGCTTCATTATGCCCTTTATATAGAACCATATGCATGCCATAAGCTAAAAGTAACTTGTATAAAGTTTATGTGAGGCTAAAAATGGTTCTATTGATGTATTTATGTCTTGTTTAATGTGTATAGGCTAGGTAAATCAAGCCTCCTCCAAGTGTGTGTGTGAGGTCAAACCAAGAAGCTAAGAAACCAAGGAAGAAATTATACTTTTGGACCCAAGGTAGCTCTTTATCCATTCTTGCATGCATTTCTTAGTTATTTGATTGTCATTGATTACTTGTATATATATTTGAATCATGAAACATGCCTATAGCCATTGGTTTGAGGCTTTGGTACCATTATGCTTCTTGATTTGCATTTTGAATGTGAGATGGCTCTTGATGGGTGAAGTTGTGCTAAAAGTCCCTTAATTTGGATAAGGTAAAGCCAAAAGTCCTTAAGAATAGGTGAGACAAAGTCAAAAGTCTCAAAAAAGAGCAAGACTAAGTCAAACATCCCTAAAAAATATGTAAAGCTAATCCAAAAGTCCTTATAATTGGGTGAGGTTAGACCAAAAGTCCCTAGAACTTGCTTTTATTCTTGATATATTCATATGATCTTGGAAACATGCTTATATGTGGTATTTGGAAGCATTGAATGCATACTTGCATTTTTTTACATGATAACATGCCATATATGCTTACTTAAAAGGGTGAATGGCCCATTGGGATTCTTTGAATCTCACTCTCCCTCACTTTTTATCTAACTAAGTCTAGGTAATGCTCATAGACGTAAGAATGGAGGCCAAGAAACTTGAGACATGTTACTTTGACAATAGAATAGCATTTTTGTGTAAATTGATGTCAAAGTATGAGTGTATATACTACTTATGAGCTATAAACCCTCACTCACATGTAAAAGTATGTAAGTATGTTGTATGAACCATATTTGAACTAAATGTATAGGATCTTGAGTTTTTGACATCCTGAAGCTATGGAATGCATGTGTATATGATTAAGTGAGAGAGTGATTTTGAGTTTTATGGTGTTTTGAATCTATTGTGATGCTTCTATATGCTATGTTTGAAGTACTAGACATGCTTAAATTGTCATATTGCATGTAGGAAGTTATTTTCAGCCACTTGATGCCATATTGTTACCATTGTAAGCTATATTTTCTTTCCCTAAAATAAAACTAGACCAAATGGACAAATTTTAGTATAACATTTGGCAAACATTTAGATCTCATCTAGATCTCTTCATAAAGCCAAAGAACAAAAATTATGGAGCTCTCTAAAATTTTTTATGATTATTTAAACTTGGCTAAATTATGCAGAAACTATTAGTGCATTGTTCATTTGGTTAGTTTGGTTTTTGGTATATTTGAGGGGCCAATTAAAGTTCAAGGCTCATGAAATTTTATAAGCATATAGTTGGTATTATAAGCTTTCCATAGCAACCAAGATCACTCAATTTGAAGTTTTGTAGTGTGAGATATAAATTTTTAAAGTTCTAAGTCTCTATTTGTGCTAGATTTTGACCCAGTTGCTAGTCCATTAGACTTTTATAGCCCAAATGATATTGTCTTAGTCTAAAATTTTTACAACATTTAGATAATGTCTTGAGCTTTCCAGAAAGCCTAGATTTCATGATTTGGAATTTTCTAACTCAAGTTATGAATTTTTAAAAATTGTAACAAAAAATAAAATTGCATGGAAGCTTATGAATTTACCTAGTCTTGATATGCATTGTAGCATCTAGTTTTCTGAAAACGAGAGAAAACATAAGAAATGTAATGTATGGTTTCTCCATAAACAAATGAAGCTCACCGAATATAAAAGGAAGTCCCCTGAAATAATGTACTTAAGGTCCCAAAAAATTTAGGAAGCATTTTAGACTCCTAAAAATGAGAATCTCAGTCTCAAACGAAAAGAAAAACGGAGCTAGAATGAAGAAATAATTTCTTAAGGAAAACTTACGATGTGTAATGGTATTTTCGTAATTTTGAGTAAAATCTGGAATTCACACAAGAGGGCTTTTTAAATGAAATTTTTGAGTTCTCCAAGGTTTCTTAGAGGCCCTAAAAACCATGGGAAGGCCCAGGACAGCTAAAGCCCCTCCGGTGGATGTTTTTCAAGGTCAGTATACCCAAACTTTGATAGATTCATTTAGGAAGGTTTCAACTCTGATTTGAGTGATTCCAAAGGCATTTTACTAAATTAGGAACCTAAATTTCATAATGGAAAAGACAGCTCTAAAAAAGGAACTAAAATGAGTTAAAAATGAAAATACCAAAAACGAAGGGTAAAATTAGAATTTTTGAGAAAGTGGAAGCTTGTTGAACACACTTTAAGTTTCTTATTTCTTCTCCCCTTCATTTGCATGACCCATTCTACCCAAAAACCAGAGAAAACACTAACTCTCTTAGGCATACCATGGAGGAGAAGAAAGGAAGAGAAAAAGCAAGGAAAAGGTAAGGAATTTCATGGATTTTCATGCTCCTTCTTCTTCCAAACTTGTTTCTCTCCTCTTGAGCTCTCTTCCTATGATTAAAATCAAGTTTATAAATCTATTTTAAGGGATAAACTTAGGGGGAAATTCGGATTTGAAGAGAAGAGCTTGGAGGAAGCAAGATTCAAGTGAGAAAAAGCAAGAAAACAAGGTAATTGCTCCTCCCATGGTTGCTACCTTTGGTTCCCCTCCTTCCCCATTTTGCCTTATCTAAGAAACCCTAGGAGGGTTTGATTTTTAGGTAAAAACAAGGATGATTCTAAGGAAAAAGGGTGTGGAGATTAAGAATATGCAAAAGGAATTAACAAAAAGCTATTAGATTTCAAGATGTAATTTTTAGGGTTTCAATTATACCTTGTAAAATCTGATTTTGTACAATGATTCCTAGGCCTAAATAAGAGTTTAAATGAGTTCCTAAGATCCTTAAGAGGCTCCTCACATGTATCTCCCCTTGAGAAAATAAAGCAAAGTCCATGGATGCTAAAACCTAGCATAGGTTCGGCCAAGAGAGGTTCATGTAGCTAAGGAGAGTTTTAAATTTTTCTAAACCCATTTTTGAGTCATATATGATGAATGAATATGAGGGGAAGCCTTAGAAAAATTTAGGAAGCATAGAAAGTGAAATGGTGCTTTATGTTTCATAATACGACCAAAAGAAGCAACATGTAGTTAGTCTCTTTGTTTTAATGGTGTGATGACTCCAAGAGGCTTAAAAGGAGTCAAGAATCATATTTGAAAAGAAAGGATGGGGCCTAGAATTTATTTGAGGAGTGTTGTTTCATTAGGTGCAATTATGGAACCATAATGAGGGTTATAGACCAAGTTAGAGTCTAAGCAAGTTGTGTGACCTTAGAATTAATTTCCTGAACCTAATTGGCTTCCATAAATTGTGTCTAGGCCAAAAAGGAATGATCTCCACCTTCTTGGGTGTGTGAGGTCAAGGGAGAGGATTCAAGGCTTAAGGAAAAAGTGTATAAATGCTAGCAAGGTAGCTCTCTCCACCTTCTCTCATGTATAATTGATTGCTTTACTTATCTTTGAATGTGTGTATGTGTATTTTTAAGCCATGAAATGTTCTCTAGCATAACTTTTATTCTATAGTACCATGATGTTACAATATGCTTTCATATGATGTTTATGATGTGTACTTGGGCTTGCTTGAGTGTGGTGAGGCCAAGAACCCTTAGCCATGGTGAGGATGAGCCAAGAACCCTTAAGATTGGTTAAGACAAAGTAAAGAGTCTTCCAAAAGTGAGATGGACTCCCAAGAGCATAGTTGAGTCTAAGAATCTCTTAAAGAATGGATGAGGCAATTCCAATATCCACAAGAAATTGGGTAAGGCCAATCCACTTGCTTGGCAAGCCCTTGTATGCTATGTATGACTTTCTTAAGTGATGAAAATGTCTCTTCAATGTTTGCACATGTCAATATGACCATACATGCATTTTATGAGACTTGTTTGCATCCGTTATGTATGATTAAATGGAAGATGAGTTATTAGGATTCTTTGAATCTCATCCCTTCCTCTTCAATGTTCTAACATGCTAGGTGGACCAAGTAGACAAGGTAATGAAAGCCAACCACTTTCAAGATGAAAGTATGACATTCAAGAATATGTATTTTGCTACTTTAAGGCCATATAAATGATAAAAGATGTAACCAATGGATGTATATGTATTATGATGTTATGAATACATGCATTTATGATAATATGTCATGTATAAATGGGAGGATGCATTATGAGACTATTAGAATGCAATTTGAGTATGTTATGACAATGTGGCTTCTTGAATGAATTTATGTAATTGTGTATAATTGCAAGTGGCATAGCCAAAATAAGAGGCATGAGGGTTGGGACCATTTGGGCAATCCACACAAGTCCTAATTATGCTTTTAGACTTGCCCAAGGGGTGCCAATCCCCGAGGAAAACCATTTGGACATTTTGGTATCCTATATGGAGCTAAAATTGACCATAATGGAACCTTACATCAACTTTTGCCCAAATGAGCTCTTCTTGATATGGGATTTGGCATGCAATTAAAACTTGTTGAGAGCTTTTGGGAAGCTAAAGAACAAAATTTTCGGAGGTCTAAAGAATATTTGATGAATTTTTGAAGTTGGAAAATTTTCTAGTTTTGGTCAGGTCAATGTTCATATTGGTCCGAAAATGAAATCTATCACATAGGGCACAAATGATGTCTAATTGCTACAAAATTTTATACAGAGAAACTAGACATTCCCAATGACTCGTGCCAAATCACCTCATTTGGATGTCTCGAGAGGGAGATATGAATTTTCAAAAAATCTATACAGTATCAAGAACTCCAGCCGACCTCAGTTACTGTTTGATTGAGTTTTGAGGTCGGGGTGTACCTAACAAGTCTGGAATTATTTTTATCCTTTAGATAACATCCACAGCTTTCGCGATTGGTATCATTTACATGGATTGGATGTTTGTGGAATTAATTGGACATTTTTGAAATTTGCTACAAAATTCTATGATAACATTAGTGAACAGCTTGATCTCTGGACCTTTTTGAATGTCAAACATCTTCTGTGATGGATGTTATAGTCTGTACATATTTTTAGCATGAATTAGACATGTGTAGCTTTCCATAATGGGCAAGAATGCATGATTTTTATTTTTTTATAATTAGTTATTATTTTTCAAAATTTGTGACAGAAATGTGAAAAATCTGGCCGAAAATATATGTATATATTTCATGCTTCCCTTTGAGTTCCACAAGATGTAGGCCATCTTTAATGATGCAAATGATTTGTATTTATGTAATTAAATATGAAAATGCGATACATTAGTCCATATGGCCAACAGGACTCCGAATGAAAAATTTATACATAGCGCAACGCTAAGAAATTCATTATTTTATATCCCTTTTTCTTGTTTCTTCATGACATGCATGATGTGACGTATGAGAATGGCATGAGATAAGCTAGAAAATTTTGAGATGTCCTGTTTAATGTAGAGATAAGTAGTGATGTAGCGATGTATAAGATGAGACTATAACTGCACAAGACTAGTTTAGAAGGGAATGAGAAAGAGAATTATCCCCTAGCCACAATACCCAAATGTCTAGATAAGTTCTAGAGCCCAAAAGACTAATTCCCTCAAGCCAGAGGTCAAGTTATGAGCTACACCCTAGAGTTCTGACAGCCTAGAGGTAATAGCCAACCGTACATGAATGAAGTAAGAGGTAGAATCCTCTAGCTTGATGATGGGCTAGATATAGAGGCAGTGAGGCTCAAGTTGGTAGCTAAAGATGAAAATCTCAATCCTTGAAAAAGCAAACCAACCAAAGGGCGTTAGCCACAGCCAATTAGTCCATGAAGTAGCAAGGCAATCCAGAGAGTTCCTCGCCGCAGCCAATTAAGAAGTTAGCCATGGCCAATACTCAGACAGGAAAACTAGGGTGAACCCGAGGCTTATTAGCTGTGACGAATGATATGTTAGCCACGGCAAATGACAGTATGAATGCTTTGTTGGTCATGTTTAGGCCAACTTGAGGAATGAGTTGATAAGGGATCAGATAACCCATAGAGAATGGGAACCCCTAGTATAAGTAAAGAAAAAAGTAGTAAATAGTCACGAAAAGTTAGTAAAAATTCGTAGGCCTAGTAGTTGAAACTGAGAAAAAAGCTCAACACAGAGAAGGTTAGACACAGAGATGATGAGTTTATTAAGACCTGCCTTTAAGGCATTAACTCCAACCTAGGGTATTATCCTGTGAGACATTGAATGATAAAATGTTAGTATAGCCTCAAAATGTAAGATAAGACTACCAGCAGTGAGGCACATAGTGAGTGGCCTAGAAAGGTGTACCTCATAGGTAACACCTAGAGGTAAGTATGAGTAGCCTAGTAACAGAGGCTCAGAAAAGAATGAGGATAGTTAGTAAGTTACAGGTCCGATAAGATGGCTAGCCCAAGTTGAGTATAAGCTAAAGCTTAGGGGAAATGACTAGCAGCATCGTTCCAGGTAAGATATGTAAAGGAAAGGCTTAGTGAAAATTCTCCCTGTATTGAGAAATAAAAGATAAAACATTCAATGTCGAGGAGACCACCTAGTAGTGGTTAGTAAATTCCCTTAGACAGACCCCCTGAGTCATAAAGTATAATGATAAAGGAAGCAAGGAAGAGCTGAGAAACTAACTACAGAAAAGATACCCACGCTTTAATAATGATTAAATGAGTAAGCTAAACCCAGTAAAGTAAATAGATAGGGATCCAATAGCTAGTTAGACGAGCTCCCTAGTATGAGAATGATATAGGATTAAGGCACGCAAGTGATTAGAGCACCCAGTAGAGCATAAGTTTTTCATAAGATAGAATCCAGACATTGAGAGTACATGTTTCGGATTGGGTTAGTAGAACTTTAGAAATAGTATACTATGCTTCTGGGGTGAAGTTAAAGAGGCTGAACAGAGAGAAAGCCTAGCTCTGATTTGAACATAGAAATGAGCTGAGACGAATAGCTAGTGCCTTAGTACCTTTAGGAAAGCTAGAGGGAGTTAGAGACCGCCTAAGAAGGCGAGCCTCGTATTATGTAGAGAAAGAGTATAAGCCGAGAGTGCCATAAAATGAAATTCCTGAGATTAATGAAATAGAATCCTTCTTCCCAAGGGATGGTCTAGCTAAGAGCAGAGTAAGAGTATGAACAAAAAGTAGATCCCCTTAATGTTACAGAGAGTGAATAAATCGAAGAACCCAGGAAAAATACAGGTGCTCTTGAGTATAAAGAAACCTGAACTAGTAATAGAAATAGCCAGTAGTAGAACATCCTTTTACCTAAGTAAGAGGATAAGAAAAGTAAAAGAAAGAGAAAATATAACAGAGTTCAAGCCAAAAACATACTAATTGAGAATAAATATTCAGTTAATGTGCTTGGGTACTTGAGAAAGCACACATGTCCTTGGCATAAATACCCTTCTAGCATGATAGAGCCTGAAGAAAAAATAGTCGAGCAATACAGAGAGATCTCTGGATAAAACAAAGGAAGAATCCTATTTTTCCTGAGCACTATACGAGAATAGGGCAAATAGAGAAAAGTAAGAAAGGAATGCTTTATATTGTCAGGAAACTTGTAATATACAAGCGATAGTGACTTTGAGCTCAGTCATGAGGCGCTCGTGTATTAGTGTTTAATGTTCTAATTTGCTTGCAACAATGGTTATATGATATTAGGCATGATCAACCTAATAGTAATGTAACTTGAGTGTATAGCAAACAACAACATCAATCACCAAAGTGTCTCGATAATAAAAGAGTATCCTAATTAGTTAAAGAATGAGATGAGTCAAAAAAGAAAGGTAAAGGGATTCTAGTAATATCATAATAGTAAGGAAAGCATGCAGAAAGGGATCCCTAATAGAGAATGTTCAAATTCAGTATGTATAGCTTGAGTCCCTTATAGTATATGTAAATGAAATGAACAAAGACCAGTGCATAACCTCTCTCCTGCCAGAGATGTTAGCCACACTCAGTGTGTAAGATACCCTAGTGCTAAGTACTTAAAGGCAGAACGTGGGCATAGTTAAAAATTGTAGGATATGAAAGGAAGGCTAAAACGAATATATGTAAAGTAATAAGTCAATAGAGTAAGAAAAAAAACCCAAGTAAATAGGGGCTGAAGTGGGAATCTGAAGATCTCGTGAGGAGCGATGAGTGAAAATTTAAAATGCTCCCCAGTATCAGTATGACAGGATCTTAGAGAATCAGATAATACAGAACCCACTTTATACGAAGAGGATGATGCACCTCTGAGTTTAGCCCCAGCTATTGTAGGCGATGGTTACCAAACTTAGTGAGCATGTATCCCATAGAGTTACAGAGAGCCCTAGCCACAACATGATAGTTCTCTGGTGAGATGACATCCTGAGAGAGTTTTATAGTGTAGTTAGTCTCAAAGACCAGTACAGTTTCAACTAGCTTTTGTCTCAGAGACTATAAATCTCTTGAGTTTGGTAGACCGTTACCACAAAGATATAAAGGCTTTGCTTAGATAGTTAAAACTACTGACTAGATCTCTCTAAAGATGAGCATAGTGGATGGGATGGGGAAAGCAAGAAATTAGTTTTCCAAAGTTAAAGCTAGATAAACCACTATCCAATAGATATTAGCTCTGATCGAGGGATAGAGAGATCTCCCACATGCTAGCTTATGTATTTAGAAAAGGGTCAGGTGCAGTTTTACATGAGGTAAGTGGTACAATATGTCTCCAATGAGCAAAACTATGATAATACCAAGCATCCCACCATAGCTCAATAGTAGTCAGTGGTAATCACTCTTCAGTGCTAGTATGAGACACACATGTTAGGCCTATCAGTATTAAATAAGGGACTATAAAATGCCACTATAAGTGAGCAAAGAAAGTGAGAAAAAGTCCCAGCCTACAAAGATAGATGTAATAGTAAATAGAGAAATTGGAATCATTAAAAGTAGAAACTCCTTAAAGGAGTAATAATCCTAGTAAGCAGTTGTGGTATGAGGCCTATGACAGAAAAAAAATATGAATAGTAATTATGGGATGAGCCTGTAAGAAAGAATGCAAAGATAAACAGTGGACAGTATACTTTAAAACAATAGATAGACAAAAAGCTCTGATGGCTGAAATGATGAAAAAGATTATGAGACTTTATGACAAGCCATTGGGAGAAGATATAAGAGATGTGATACGAAATAAGTTACCTCCTGAGACATATAAATAATTCTACTGAAAGAAACATTAACCCCTACGACTAAGTTAAAACTAATCCAATATGATAAGTAAGCTTTCTCAGGATAAGCCTCCAGAGTCAGAAATTTCTTTCCCTTATGAGAAAGAACTAGCTAGTATTTTATACCAATAGAGCCTTTATTAAGAACTAGCAATGAAAAATCCTCTAGCTAAGAGAAAATTCGAAAGAATAAAATCGCTGAGAAAGCGTATAGAGCTAGGAAGAAGGGAAAGAAAAGAACAATTAGCTAGAAAAGAAAACAATAAGAAAGTATACCCCAAATTTTGAGGACGAAATTTATTTAAGGGGGAAGCAATGTAACATCCGATTATCTGAAAATGAGAGAAAACATGAGAAATATAATGTATGGTTTCTCTGTAAACGAACAAACATACACCAGATACAAAAGGAAGTCCCCCAAGATGACTTAGTTAAGGTCCTAAAAAATTTAGGAAGCATTCTAGACTCCTAAAAATGAAAATCCCAGGCTCAGACGGAAAGAAAAATGGAGCTAAAATGAAGAAATAATTTCTTACAGAAAACTTACGAAACATAATGGCATTTTTGTAATTTTGAGTAACTTTTGGAATTCACATAGAAGGGCTTTTTAAATAAAATTTTTGAGTTTTCCAAAGTTCTTAGAGGCCCTGAAAACCATGGAAAGCCTTGGGACAGTTAAAACCCCTTCGGTGGACATTTTTTAACGTCAATTGACCCGAACTTTGACTGATTCGTTCGGGAAGGTTTTAGCTTTGATTTGTGTGATTCCAAAGGAATTTTACTAAATTAGAAACTTAAATTTCATAATAGAAAAGACAGTTCTAAAAAAGGAGCTAAAATGAGTTAGAAACAAAAATATCAAAAATAAAGGGCAAAATTAGAATTTTTGAGAAAGTGGAAGCTTCTTGAACATACTTTAAGTTTCTTATTTCTTCTCCACTTCATTTGCACGAACCATTCTGCCCAAAAACTAGAGAAACCACTAGCTTTCTTAGGCGCACCATGGAGGAGAAGAAAGGAGGAGAAAAAGCAAGGAAAAGGTAAGGAATTTCATAGATTTTCATGCTCCTTCTTCTTCTAAACTTATTCCTCTCCTCTTGAGCTTTCTTCCTATGATTAAAATGAAGTTTAAAAATCTGTTTTAAGGGAGAAACTTAAGGGAAAATTCGGATATGAAGAGAGGAGCTTAGAGAAAGCAAGATTCAAGTGAGAAAAAGCAAGAAAACAAAGTAATTTCTTCTTCCATGGTTGATATCCTTTCTTCCCCTTCTCCACCTTTTCGCCCTACCTAAGAAACCCTAGGAGAATTTGATTTTTAGGTAGAACCAAGAGTGATTCTAAGGAAAAAGGGTGTGGAGATTAAGAATATACAAAGAGAATTAACAAAAAACCATGGAATTTCAAGATGTAATTCTAGGGTTTCAATTGCACCTTGTGAAATCTGATTTTGTACAATGATTCCTAGGCTTAAATAAGAGTTTGAACGAGTTTCTAAGATCCTTATAAGTTCCCCCATATGCATCTTCTCTTGAAAAAACAAAGAAAACTCCATGAAACCTATTATGCTCCATTGTCTCGGCCTAAGGGAGATAGCATAGCTAGGGAGAGTTTTAAATTTTTCTAAGCCCATTTTTGAGTCATATATGATGAATAAATATAAGAGGAAGCCTTGGAAAAAATTTAGGATGCTTAGAGAATGAGTTGATGCTTTATGTTCTATAATATGACCTAAAGAAGCAACATATAGTTAGGCTCTTGATTTTAATTATGTGATGACTTCAAGAGGCTTAAAAAGAGTCAAGAATCATATTTGAAAGGAAAGAATAGAGCTTAGAATTTATTTGAGGGGTGTTGCTTCTTTAGGTGAAATTATGGAACCATAATGAGATTATAGACCAAACTAGTGTTTAAGCAAATTATAAGACCTTAGAATTGAGTCCATAAGCCTAATTGGTTTTCATAAATTGTGTCTAGGCCAAGACAAATCTTTCCCACACTTTTGTGTGTGTGTGGCCGAAGCAAGGAAGGGAGAGTCAAAAAAAAAATGTGTAATTGCTTCCAAGGTAGCTCTCTCCACCTTCTCTCATGCATGGATATGTGCTTATCTTGTCTTGAATGTATGTATGTATATTTTTAAGCCATGAAAAGTGTTCTACCATGACTTTGATTCCGTGGTGCCATGATGTTACAATATGCTTTCATATGATGTTTATGATGTGTGCTTGGGTTTGCTTGAGTGTGGTGAGGCCAAGAACCCTTAGCCATGATGAGGATGAGCCAAGAACCCTTAAGATTGGTTGAGACAAAGTAAAGAGTCTCTCAAAAGTGAGATAGACTCCCAAGAGCATGGTTGAGTCTAAGAATCTCTTAAAGAATGGGTGTGATAAGTCCAATATCCACAAGAAATTGGGTAAGGCCAATCCACTTGTTTGGCAAGCCTTTGTATTCTATGTATGACTTTCTTAGGTGATGAAAATGTCTTTTGAATGTTTGCACATGTCAACATGACCATACATGCATTTATGAGAGTTGTTTGCATCCATTATGTATAATTGAATGGGAGATGAGCTATTGGGATTCTTTGAATCTCATCCCTTTCTCTCCAATGTTCTAACATGCTAGGTGGACTAAGTGGACAAAGTAATGAAAGCCAACCACCTTGAAAATGAGAGTATGACATCCAAGAACATGAATTTTGCTACTTTAAGACCATACAATTGGCAAATGATGTAATTAATGGATGTATATGTAATATGATATTATGAACATATGTAATTATGATAATATGTCATGTATAAATGGTTGAATATGATATATGACCATTAGAATGTGATTTGAGTATGATATGGCAAATTTGCTTCTTGAATGGTATTATGAAATTGTGTATAAGTGTGGATGAGATGGCCAAAATGAGATGCATAAAGGTTGCCACCATTTTGGGTAGCTCACACAAGTTCTAATTATGCTTTTAGACTTGCCCAAGGGGTGCCAAACCCCAAGGAAAGCCATTTAGACATTTTGGTATCCTATATGGAGCCAAAATTGACCATAATGGAATCTCATATCACTTTTTATCTAAATCAGCTCTTCTTGATATGAGATTTGACATGAAATTAGAGCTTGTTGAGATCTTTTTGGAAAGTTAAAGAACATAATTTTTGGAGGTCTATAGAACATTTGATGAATTTTCAAAATTGGAAAATTTTCTGATTTTGGTCTGATGCACTGTTCACTTGGTCTGAAAATGAATATATCACACAGGGCACAAATGATGTCTAATTGCCACAAAATTTTATACAAAGAACCTATACATTCCCAGTGACTCGTGACAACCAGAATCACCTCATTTACATGTCTAGAGAGAGAGACATGAATTTTCAAAAAATCTATCTAGTATAAGAAATTCCATCTGACCTCAATTACTGTTTGATTAAATTTCGAGGTCTAGGCGTGCCTAAGTTAGTTTGGAGTTATTTTTTACCTCTAGATAACATGTGCAGATTTTTAGATTAGTATCATTT
Organism: Erythrophleum ivorense; assembly: GCA_026724425.1. NCBI lineage: Eukaryota > Viridiplantae > Streptophyta > Magnoliopsida > Fabales > Fabaceae > Erythrophleum > Erythrophleum ivorense. Next base: position 10,600,113 of record JAIUCV010000014.1, read on the forward strand.
GTATATATTGGATTTTTTGGAATTAATTGAACATTTTTGAAGTTTGTTGCAGAATTCTATGACAACACCAGTGAATAGCCTGACCTCTGGACCATTTCGTATATGAAACATCCCTCTTTGTTGGACGTTATGATATGGCCATATTTTTATCATAAAGTAGACATGTGTAGCTTTCTATAATGGCCAAGAATACATGATTTCGAGCTTTCTATAATTAGTTATGATTTTCCAAAGTTGAGACAGAAATGAGGATAAATCTGACCGAAAATGAATATGTGTATTTTGAGCTTCCCATTGTGTTCTTTGAGATGTAGGCCACTTTTGATGATACAAATGAGTTTTATTCATGTAATTAAATATGATAATGTATTGTATGAGCTCACATGGTCCACGTAACACCGAATGGAATTTTTAAACACGATGCAACGCAAAGAAATTTATTATTTTAATCCCTTTTTCTTACTCTTTCATGGAATTGATTATGTAAAGCATATGAACATCATGAAATGAGCTAGAAAGATATGGTGTTACTTTATTGGTATCAAAGAAAAGTTCCAGGCTCTCTTGGATTGGATTTGGCTTGAGGATGTAGCATTAGGGTTATGTAAAGGCTCGAATGAATAGATAGAACCTTGTATGAAACATGTTGGGTGTATGAGTATAGTTTGTGGCTTTGTTTATGATGAGTAATTTGTAGAATGGTCTTGGAGTAGTTAGTGGACACCGGGAAAGAGTTGCATGCTCATATGATACATTCAATGAAGGAAGTAAGAAAAATCTATTAAAATAATACATTTCTTTACGTTGCGTCATGTATAAAAATTTCATTCAGTGTCACGTGAACTGTGTGAGTTCATACAATATATTTTCATATTTAATTATATGGATACAACTCATTTGAATCATCATAAGTGGCCTATATCTCAAGAAACTCGAAGGGAGGCTCAAAATATACATACATTTTTTGGCGAGATTTTTTCACTTTTTTGCTATAACTTTGGAAAATCATAACTAATTCTAAAAAAATTAAAATCATATATTCTTGGCTATTCTGGAAAGCTACAAATGTTTAATTCATAATAAAAATATGTCCAGACCATAACATTCATCACAGAGGATGTTTGACATTTGAAAATGTCTAGAGGTCAAACTATCCACTGGTGCTGTCACAAGTTTCTGCAGTAAACTTTGAAAATGTCCAATTAATTTCACAAAAATCCAATCTTTATAAATGATACCAATTTGGAAATCTGTGGATGTTAGCTAAAGGAAAAAAATAACTCTAGACTAACTTAGGTACGCCCAGACTTCAAAATCCAATCAAACAGTAACAAAGGTTGGGCGAAGTTTTTGATACTTGATAGATTCTTTGAAAATTCATATGTCCCTCTCTAGACATCCGAAGTGGTTCTAGTTGGCATGAGTCACTGTGAATGTCTAGTTTCTCTGTATAAAATTTTGTGATAATTGGATATCATTTGAGCTTTGTGTGATAGATTTCATTTTCGGATCAGTATGAACAGTGATATGACCAAAACCAAAAAATTTACCAACTTTGAAAATTCATCAAATATTCTCTAGACCTCTAAAAATTATGTTCTTTAGCTTCCCAGAAAGCCCTCAACAAGTTCTAATTGCATGCCAAATCAGAGATCAAGAAGAGTTCATTTGAACAAAAAGTGACATAGGGTTCTAAATTAGTCAATTTTGGCTCCACAAGGGATATCAAAATGCCCAAATGGCTTTCCTTGGAGTTCGGCACCTCTTGATCAAGTCTAAAAGCATAATTAAGACTTGTGTGAGCTGTCTGAATAGTCGCAAAGTCCATGCCTCTCATTTTGGCTATGCCACATACAATTATACACATACTTCAATAATGAAAAATTGCCAATACATAACCAAAATGTGCATATTCATACATACAACTTTAACTCTCATTCATACATCACTTATTAACATAATTACACATGTTCAAGAGGTCATAGATCATATACAACTATAGATGATAACATTTGCCACCTTGATAGCCTTAAAGAAGCAAATTTCATACATTTTAATGTCATACTCTCATCTCTCAAGTGGTTGGCTTCCATCTCCTTGCTCTCTTGATCCACCCAGCATGTTAGAACATTGGAGAGGAGGGGATGAGATTCAAAGAATCTCAATAACTCGTCTCCCATTCAATCATACATAATGGATGCAAGCAAGTCTCATAAATGCATGTATGGTCATGTTGACATGTGCAAATATTGAAGAAGCATTTTCATCTTTTGAGAATGTCATACATAGCATTCAAAGACTTGCCAAACAAGTGGATTGGCCTCATCCAATTTCTTGTGGATATTGGACTTGCCTCACCCATTCTTTAAAAGATTCTTGGACTCAACCATACTCTTGGGAGCCCATCTTGCTTTTGGGAGAGTCTTTACTTTGTTTCAACCAATCTCAAGGGTTCTTGGCTCATCTTCACCATGGCTAAGGGTTCTTGGCATCACCACACTCAAGCAAATCCAAGCACACATCAAAAACATCATGTAAGGGCATATTGTAACATCATGGCACCATGAAATTGAAGTCATGCTAGAACACTTTTCATGGCTAAAATATACACATACATACATTCAAGATAAGCTAAGCACACATCTATGCATGAGAGAAGATGGAGAGAACTACCTTGTACACAATTACTCACTTTTCCCTTGAAGGCAAGCTCCCTTATTCGGCCACACACATACAAAAGTGTGGGGATGATTTCTCTTAGCCTAAACATAATTTATGGAAGCCAATTAGGTTCATGAACTCAATTCTAAAGCCATACAATTTGCTTAGACACTAGGTTAGCTTATAACTCATTATGGTTCCATAATTGCACCTAATGAAGCAACACCGCTCAATTAAATTCTAGGCCCCATTCTTTCATTTCAAATATGACTCTTGACTCTTTTTAAGCCTCTTGATGTTATCACACAATTAAAACCAAGAGCCTAACTGCATGTTATTTCTTTAGGTCATAATATGGAACATAAAGTACTAACTCACTTTCTATGGTTTCTAAATTTCTCCCAAGGCTTCCCCTCATATTCATTCATCATATATGACTCAAAAATGGCACAAAAAAATTTAAAACTCTCTCTAGCTACACAAACCCCTTTAGGGCGAGGCTATGGAAGAAATAGGGCTTTTTGGAGTTTGCTTTGTTTACTCTTCTCCCTTAAATTCATAGAATTCACCCTTGGTTCTCCTCAAAATTTCAGCCCTCTAACATCTACATACATGGGGTAAAATATGGAGAAGAAGGAGGGAGGAGTAGCTACTATGGGATGCAAGATTTACCTTGTTTTCTTGCTTTTTCTCACTTGAATCTTGTGTTCTTTGAGCTCCTCTCTTCAAATCGGAATTTTCTCCTCAATTTTTGCTTTAAAATAGATCCATCTACTTCATTATAATCACAGAAAATAAAAGGAGAATGAAGAAGAAGAGGTTTGGAAGAGAAAGAGCATGAAAAACTACTAAATTTCTATACCTTAAGCCTTTGATTTCTCCCCCTCTTTGTCTTCCTCTTGTGCGCCACTCTCCCTAGGGTTTTCCTCTGGTTTTGGGTAGAACTTGGTCGTGCAACATGAAGGGAGAAGAAGGGCGCATCATATATATAGGTGGGAGGAAGTTACACTTTTCAAAAATTTCTATTTTGTCCTTCGTTCTTGGCATTTTCGTTTCACCTTTGTTTTAGCTCTTTTTTTAGAATATGAAACTTAGATTCCCAATTTAGTAAAATGCATTTGGAATCACTCAAATTAGAGCTAAAACCTTCCCAAACGAATCCGTTAAAGTTTGAGCACACTGACATTGGAAAACGTCTATTGGAGGGGCTTTAGCTGTCTCAGGCCTTCCCATGGTTTTTAGGGCCTCTGAGAACCCTGAGGAACTAAAAAATTTCATTTAAAAAGCCCTCCTGTGTGAATTCTAAAATTTGCTCAAAATTACGAAAATGCCATTATGTTTCATACATTTTTCGTAAGAAATTGTTTCTTCATTCTAGCTTCATTTTTCTTTCCATCTCAGGCTGGGATTCTTACTTTAGGAGTCTAGAATGCTTTTTAAATTTTTTGGGACCTTAACTACATTATTTCAGGGGACTTCCGTTTGTGTCAGGTGAGTTTCATTCATTTACGAAGAAATTGTACATTACGTTTCTCACATTTTCTCTTATTTTTAGAGACCCTAGGAAGATTTTATTTTTAGGTAGAACCAAGGGTGAATCTAAGGAAAAATGGTGTGAAGATTAAGAATATGCAAAGAGAATTAACAAAAAGCTATTAGATTTCAAGATGCAATTTTTAGGGTTTCAATTGCACCTTGTAAAATTTGACTTTATACAATGATTCCTATACTTAAATAAGAGTTTAAATGAGTTTCTAAGATCCCTAAGAAGCTCCCCACATACATCTCCCCTTAAGAAAACAAAGCAAAGTCCATGAAGGCCATTAAGCTTCATGGTCTCGGCCCAAGGAGGTTAGGGTAGCTAGGGAGAGTTTTAAATTTTTCTAAACTCATTTTTGAATCATATATGATGAATGAAAATGAGGGGAGGCCTTGGAAAAAATTTAGAACCCATAGAAAGTGAGTTAGTGCTTTAGGTTCCATATTATGACCTAAAGAAACAACATGTAGTTAGGCTCTTGGTTTTAATTGTGTAATGACTCCAAGAGGCTTAAAAGGAGTCAAGAATCATATTTGAAAGGAATGAATGGAGCCTAGAATTTATTTGAGGGGCATTGCTTCATTAGGTGCAATTATGGAACCATAATGAGGTTTATAGAGCAAGTTAGCAACTAAGTGAGTTGTGTGACCTTAAAATTAATTCCATAAACCTAATTGGCTTCCATAAATTATGTTTAGGCCAAGAGAAATCATCCTTACACTTTTTTGTATATGTGGCCGAAAGAGGGAGCTTGGATTCAAGAGAAAAAGTGTGTGACTGTGTGCTAGGTAGCTCTCTCCACCTTCTCTCATGCATAGATGTGTGCTTACATTATCTTAAATGTGTGTATGTATGTTTTCAACCATGAAAAGTATCCTAGCATGATTTTATATGCCATGGTACCATGATGATGCATTATATTTCTAAATGATATTTATGATGCTTGCTTGGGTTTGCTTGAGTGTGATGAGTGCAGGAACCTTTAGCCATGGTGAGAATGAGTCAAGAACCCTTAAGATTGGTTGAGACAAAGTAAAGTGTCTCCCAAAAGTGAAATGGACTCCCAAGAGTATGGTTGAGTCCAAGAATCTCTTGAAGAATGGGTGAGGCAAGTCCAATATCCACAAGAAATTGGGTGAGGCCAATCCACTTGCTTGACAAGCCTTTGTATGCTATGTATGACTTTCTCAAATGATGAAAATACCTATTGAATGCTTGCACATGTCAATATGACCATACATGTATTTATGAGACTTGTTTGCATTCATTATGTACGATTGAATGGGAGATGAGGTATTGAGATTTTTTGAATCTCATCCCCTCCTCTCCAATATTCTAACATGCTAGGTGGATCAAGAGAGCAAGAGAATGGAAGCAAAGCACATGAGAAATGAGAGGATGACATGAAAGGGTTTGAATTTTGCTACTTTAAGGCCATATGAATGGCAAATGATGAAATCAATGGATGTATATGTCTTATGATGTTATGAATATGTATGACTATGTTTATGTATCATGTGTAATTGAGAGCTAAGGTTGTATGAATGGAAATGCACATTTTGGTCATGTAATGGTAAGTTTGCATTATGAAAGTGTATATATAAATACAAGTGAGATGGCCAAATTGAGATGCTTGAGGTTTGAGACTATTTGGGCAACTTACACAAGTCATATTTATACTTTTAGATTTGCCTAAAAGGTGCCAAATACTAAGAAAAGCCATTTGGACATTTTGGTATCCTATATGGAGCTAAAATTGACCATAATAGAACCCTACGTCACTTTTTATCAAAATAAACTCTTCTTGATCTAAGATTTGGCATGTAATTAGAGCTTTTTGAGAAGCTAAATAATAGAATTTTTGGAGGTCTACAGAATATTTAATGAATTTTCAAAGTTAGAAAATTTTCTGATTTTGGTCATGTCACTGTTCATATTGGTCCAAATTAAATCCAAAAATTTTTCCCCGAGCACTCTACGAGAATAAGGCAGATAAAGAAAAGTAAGAAAGGAATGCTTTAGATTGTCGAAAAACTTGTAATATATAGGCGATAGTGACTTTGAGCTTAGTCATGAGGCACCCGTGTATTAGTGTTTGATGTTATGGTTTGCTTGCAACAATGGTTACATGATATTAGGCCTGATAACCTAATAGTAATATGACTGGAGTGCGTAGCAAATGATGACATCAATCACCAAAGTGTCATGATAATTGAAGAGTATCCTAGTTAGTTAAAGAATGAGATAAGTCAAAAAAGAAAGGTAAAAGGATTCCAATAATATCAAAATAGTAAGGAAAGCATGCAGAAAAGGATTCCTAGTAGAAAATGTTCATATTCAATATGCATAGCTTGAGTCTCTTATAATATATGTAAATGAAATGAATAAGGACCAGTATATAGCCTTTCTCCTACCATAGATGTTAACCACACTTAGTGTGTGAGATGCCCTAGTGCCAAAGCACTTAAAAGCAGAACGTGGGCATAGTTAGAAACTGCAGGATATGAGAGGAAGGCTAGAATGAGTATATGTAAAGTAAGTAAGTCAATAGAGTAAGAAAAGGAAGCCCAAGCAAAAGGGGCTGAAGTGGGAATTTGAGGATCCTATGAGGAGCAATGAGTGAAAAATTTAAAATGCTCCCTAGTATTAGTATGATAGGATCCTAGAGAATCAGATGATATAGAACCCACTTTGCACGACGAGCATGATACACCTCTGAGTTTAGCCTCAGCTATTATGGGTGATGGTTACTGGACTTAGTGAGCATGTATTTTACTGTCAGATATAGTGATCTTAGGTTTGAAGTCTCTCAAAGATAGATCCCAGTAGATCTCAGCATAGCACAGTGAGTCGCAATAAACCCTAGCAGGGCTCTAAGAGGTCGTAGTAGACCTAGGGGTCACAATAGATCCCACAGAGTTACAAAGAGCCCTAGCCATAGCATGATAGTTCTCTAGTGAGATGACGGCCTGAGATAGTTTTTACAAAATAGTTAGCCTTAGAGACCAATACAGTTTCAGTTAGCTTTTGTCTCAAAGACTAGAGATCTCCTAAATCTGGTAGACTATTGCCACAGTAATATGAAGGCTTTACTCAGACAGTTAGACCACTGACCACATCTCTTTAAAGATGAGCATAGTGCATGGGATGAGGAAAGCAAGAAATTAGCTTTCCAGAGTTAGAGCCAAATGAACCACTACCTAGCAAACAGTAGCTCTGACTGAGGGATAAAGAGATCCCCTCATGCTAGCTTATGTATTCAAAAAGGGGTCAGGTACAATTTTTACATGAGGTAAGTGGTACATTATATCTCCAGTGAGCAAAATTGTAAGAATACCAAGCATCCCACCAGAGCTCAATAGTAGTAAGTGGTAATTGCTCTTCGGTGCTAGTATAAGACACGTATGTTAGGCCTATCAATATTGAAATGAGGGACTATAAAATGCCACCGAAAGTGAGCAAATAAAGTGAGGAAAAGTCCCGGCCTACAGAGACATATATAGTAATAAACAGAGAAACTGAGATCATTAAAAGTAGAAACTCTTTAAAAGAGATGTAATCCCAGTAAGTAATTGAGATGTGAGGCCTATGACAAAAAGAATGTGAATTGTAATCATGGGATGAGCTAGTAAGGAAGAACACAGAGATAAGTAGTGGACGATACATGTAAATAAGTAAATAGATAGACAAAAACCCCTTATGGATGTAATGATGAGAAAAGATGATGAGACATTCTAAGAAGTCATTGAAAGACGATACAGGAGATGTGATATGAAATAAGTTACCTCCCATGATATGTAAATGAGTCTATTGAAAGAAACATTAATCCCTGCAAATGGGTTAAGAATAACTTGATATGATTAATAAGCTTTCCCAAGATAGGCCTCTAGAGTTAGAAATTTTTTTCCCTTATGAAAAGAATTAGCTAGTATATTTATAGTAATAGAGCTCTCATTAAGAGCTAGTATGAAAATTCCCTAGCTGAGAGAAAATTCAAACGAGTGAAATCGTTGAGAAAAGTGTATAGAGCCAGGAAGAAGGGAAAGAAAATAGTAGTTAGTCATAAAAGAAAAGAGTAAGAGAAAGTGTAACCCAAATTTTGAGGACAAAATTTATTTAAGGAGGGAGAAATGTAACATCTGGTTCTCTAAAAACAAATGAAAACATGAGAAACACAAAGTACAGTTTCTTCATAAACAAATGAAACTCACCGGATACAAAAGGAAGTCCCTCGAAATGATGTAGTTAAGGTCCCAAAAAATTTGGGAAGTATTCTAAACTCCTAAAAATGAGAATCCCAGGCTCAAACGGAAAGAAAAATGAAGTTAGAATGAAGAAATAATTTCTTATGAAAAACTTATGAAACGTAATGGCATTTTTATAATTTTGAGCAAATTTTGAAATTCACATAGGAGGGCTTTTTAAATGAAAGTTTTGAGTTCCCTAGGGTTCTTAAAAGCCCTAAAAACCATGGGAAGGCCTAGGATAGCTAAAGCCCCTCTGGTGAAAGTTTTCCAATGTTAATGTGCCCGAACTTTGATGGATTCATTTAGGAAGGTTTTAGCTCCGATTTGAGTGATTCAAAAGGCATTTTACTAAATTGGGAACCTAAATTTCATAATAGAAAAAGACGGTTCTCAAAAAAGAGATATCCAAATATTTGAAATCAAGCAAATGATAACTTTCTAGAAAGCTCTAAATGTCCACTATAGGTTTAAAATCATTCCAGACCATAAAAGATCCATCTAGACCATAATTGACATCAGAACAACTTGAAAGGTCTGGCTACTTAGGTTTACTATCACAAGTTACTGATATGAACTTCATAAATTCATAACTAATTCTAGAAAAATAAAAACCTAGTAAACTATACTATTCTGGAATGCTATGAATGTTGACTTGAGGGAAAAAATAAGTCTACACCAAAACAGAAGTAATCAGGCCACGTAAACTGATGGAACAGTAATAGATATCTGACTGCATCTTTGATATTGATATAGACCTAAAAAAATTTGGTTCTCCTTTTATAGACCTCCAATTGAGGTGATCTTAGTGGACATAGAAATCTTATCATGTCTAGTTTATGCTTATAAAATTTCATAACTATTGAACACCATTTGGCTCATGAGTAATAAAGGCAAAAATTCTGACCATTTGCACAGTACTAAGGGCAAATCTGTCAAAAATTGTCAACTTTAAAAATTCACCAAAAATTTTATAGAGCTCCAAATAATGTGCACTTTATCTTTTCAAAAAGCTCTAAACAAGACCTATGCGCATGCCAAATTTCAGGCCAAGAAGAGCTCATTTGGCCTGATCTTAACATAGCTCAAGGAATTGGCAAATTTGGCACCATATATGATTCAAAGTTAGTCCAAATGGCTTCCGAATTTCTCTATCACCTCTTGGGCATGTTTTAAAGCATAAATATGTCATGTGCGAGCTTCCCAAATGGTCTAAACTACCATGCATTATAATCTCACTATGTCACATGCAAGAATAAGCTACCAAGTACCCAAAATATAATTTATCATTGAATTGGTTCCAATTTTGGTTCATACACTACATAAACATACTTTTACATTTGCTCACATGTTTATATCTTAAAAATAATATGTACATATACACTTTGACATTCAACTACATCAAAACTATACAAATGTCAAAAGATAGTCGATCAAGCTCCTTGGCTTCCATCTTTAGCTTTATGAGCTCCACCTAGACATAGTGAGATGGAAGAGGGAAGGGGGTGAGATTCAAAGAATCTCAATAGCTCAAACATCCTTTTCAAGCAAGAAAATAGGCATATATTCATGTCACAAGATACAAGCATATTATACATACCTTCAAAAAGTGTTACATTCACAATTTACATGCCATAATAACACATCAAAACTAAGAACAAGCTTAAGGGACTTTTAGTCTAGCCTCACCCCATTTTTAGGACTTTTGACTTGGCCTCACTCATCTATGAGACTTTTGGCCTTCTCTCACCTATTCCTAAGGACTTTTGGCTTCAACTCACCCATCACAAGAGACTTTTGGCACAACCTCATCCATAGAGCACAATTTTACAATCAAATGTCAATTAAGAAGCATAATGGTACCATAGGAGTCAAATAATAGTATATGGCATTTCTTAAGATTCAAACACACATACATGCATCAAATGACATTCACACAACCATATTGCACACAAGAAAGGGATGGAGAGCTACCTTGGCAATTAAACACAAATTTTTGCTTTTGATTTCTCTTTTCCCTTCTCGGTCTCACACCCACAAATAGAAGAAACTTCATTTCTTTAGCCTAGACACAACAAAGAGGATCTAATCAAACTCTTGAAGCAAGCCACAATATTATATACACACCAAGGAAGCACACTTGGCTTTATAGTTGCATATTAGTTCCATAAAAGGGCCTAATGAAGCAACTACCACAATTCAAGCTCTTAGTGCCATTCTCTTCTTATATCTAGGCCTCTTGGTTCCCTTTAGACTCCTTGAAGTTATCACAAATTCATTTCCAAGAGTCTAGATGCAAGTTCCTTCTTAAGGCTACATTATGAAACCTATTATCCTAACTCTCAATCTATGGCTTCTAAATTTTTTCCAAGGGTTCCTCTCATGTTTTTCCATCACATAAAGTCACAAGCCAAGCTTGGAACAAATTAAAATGCTCTCTAGCTACTCCTTTCTAGCTTGGCAACAATGGAGGAAAAATGATCCCATGGAGTTTCACACTTTTCCTTGATGGGAGAGGCACTTGGGAGGCTCCCTAAGGGTCTTAAGAATTCAAACAAACATTCACATATGCTAGGTAATTCTTGAATCAAAATAGATTTCACACTTTCTCCATGAGTCCTTAACTTTCCTCTGTAGAAATTCAAAATAGATTTCATACTTTCTCCATGAGTCCTTAACTTTCCTCTCTAGAAATTCAATGGTTTTTCTTCCACTTTCTTTGCATTTCCTAGGTTTCCATACTCTAATTCATGGGTTTCATGCTTGCTCAAGGTTAGAATCCACTCCCTCTCCTTAGTTCTCTCCAAGGACGAACCAACACACATAAGAAGCAAAGAAGAAGAAGCAAAGGTACATGGATATCTACCTTAATTCCCTTGCTTTTTCAAGAGCTTCTTCTTTTGCTTTAGCCTTCTCCTTGAATCTCTAATCTTCCTCCTCTGAATCAAGGCCAAAATAGCCCCAAATAACTAGCCAAAACTATAGAAAGAAAGGTTAGGAGAAGGGGAACAACATCAAAGAAGGAAGAACCATGAAAATCTTCCATTTTCCATACCTTTCTTTCTCCTTGAAGCTTCTCCTTATGCGTCTATCTCCCCTGGCATCTCTCTTTCTTTTGGAAAGACAAAGTTGGTTAGAATGGGAGAGCATGTGGGTTGCCTAATATAAAGAAGAATGGAGAAGAAATTGTCCAAAAACAAATGACAGTTACATTCCACGTTCATGGCATTTTCGTTTTAAGTTCATTTTAGCTCCTCTTTAAGAAATATTTTTTCATCATAAAATTTAGGTCTTCACTTTTATAAAATGGCTTTGAAAGCACTCAATTTGAATTAAAAACCTTCTCGAACGAAGAGGTCAAAGTTTAGGTCAATCGACGTTCAAAACAATACACCGGAGGAGTTTTAACTGTTCCGGGGGTTCCCATGGTATTTATGACCTTTGAGAACCCTAACAAGCTTAGATTTTTTATTTAAAAAGCCCTCCTATGAGTTTTCTAAAAAGTGTCCATATTTATGAAAATGTCACTATACTTTTGGCAAATTTTTTGAACCACTCTGGTTCTGGTTTTTGGACAACTAAACACTCAAATTCTCATTTTTCATTATTTAAAATTTTAACCTAATTTATTGGATCTTAAATCATTCATCTCAGGGGACTTGCTTTCCAAACTGACTTATTTCGGTGTTTTTACGAAATACTAGATATTACATGCCCTATTATATGAAATCTTAAAAGAGAAACTAAGGTTTTATTACAACCTATACCATCATATTTCTGTAGCAATTTCAGCAAAAGTTTCTTAAAGGAAGGGTTTATCCCAAGATTTACAATAGTGTTTTTCAAACTATCAATTCATGTTCTACAAATGTGAACCAATTTATGTTTAGCAAATCACCACAACATATTTTAAAATAAAATGTGAATAGTATAAGCAAGTCACTGCAACATATTTTTAAGTAATATGAGAATAGTACATTTTGTTGAGAAATCAAACGACACTTAGAACAAACGCAATCATGTACAAAATCATGTTTTGCACAAAACTCATTTACTATAATTATCAATTGAGTAATCATTTTTTCTTCTAATAACAAGAACAAATACTTTGACAAAGTTAGGTGTAAGTATAATAGAAGAAAAACATGAAGAAAAATACTTTTTTTCTTCCTACAATGAAAGGAACTCTACTAAAAAATGAAAGTTGCCTTTTTAAATTTGTGGGATTTATGAATTGGTATAATTCAAAATTAGTTTCAAAATTAACATGATATGACTCAAATTTTTTCCTCCTCTCAGAAGCGAAAAGGGAGGGGGGACCATGCTCTAGGAGTATGAGAATAAGAGATATACTTTTGTGTGTGAGAGTTGTCCCACGGGGGTTAGATCCAAAATAGTGACAAATTGATGAGGGACATATCCTTCACTAATTGAAATTTTTTTAGCAAGGTAAATTTCCCTTGTTGAATGGTTAGTGATGGATATAATTTAACGAGAAAAATTTTCCTAAATATTCCATCACAAAAGTTGGCACAAGCTCTCGTACTTTTTCTCTCTTTAGACTATAATAAATTAGCGAGAGATTAGCAAAAGAAATACTCCCTGGCTAGGTTCCCTTACTATTTTGCCAATTTGTTGTATATGGTGTGATCCAATAAATATGTAACATGCAATGATTTTTATTTAGGTAGCTCAATAAAATATAAAGATTTGTCCATATTGATCTTGCATATTCTATAACTCCTTTGTTATCATTACATAAGGCTTAAGATTCTACCTAAATTTTCAGCTAACAAGTTGCTTCAACTAAATACAAAATGGTTATAAAATGTCAAATAAATTTTTCTGTATGAAATAAAAATCCAACCTAAACTGTTTCAAATAAGTTAAAAGAAAAAAACAATGTTTATTATTAGCTTGAATTACAAGGTTAGAGAGAATAATCAACTACCTAATAGCTGCTTGGACAAAACCAACAATATATTTTGGTTAGTTACTAAGCAAATTGTAAAGAAATATATATATATATATATATATATATAAGAGCCTTATGGCTAATTTGGTTTTTTTTTTTTTTTTTGTCTTTTGGGTACATGGTGGTAGTAGAACATATTCATGCCTCCTACAAATAATTTTCATCTCTTAATATTGGACCAAAAGATTTAGTGACTAAGCTTTAAATTTTTGCATTGAAGAATGAGAATTGACTATGAAGATGCATGTGGAATAAGCATTATTGCATGTGTTGATTATGTGTTGGATCCTACGTCTGGAAAGTTGCTTGTAAGTTGGACAAGGAAAGGAGGAGGGTATGAAGGGAGAAGGCAAGAAGTATGTGACTCATGTTGATGATGGATTAGAAAGAAAGTAAGGTGTGGCCGGACAGCTGAAGAAGACCGCAAGCTACTAGGCTCATCATATATTTTTGTACCAAGTTTCCTTCATCCCCAAATTAGGATCACATGAAAGTTAGACAAACATCATAAATAAAAGAAAGAGATTTTGATTATGAAAGATGATAGCGATGTATACTTGATATATAAAGTGAGAGAGAAGCTGATCATAAAGAGAACTATTAACTTGTAGGTGGATCAAACTTAGGGAACCTAAAATGGGTACATAGAACAAAAGGGATAGATTTGGGTACCATTCTTTTATAATCACTAGACACCGTGAAGATTTCTCCTTTAATATATATATATATATATATATATTACTCCCACATGAAAGATTTAGTTGGTTGCGGACAAAATTTACATGTAAACTCTCAAGTATATATTATTAGATTTTTCAATAAAAATGTAAATGGATGTGGATATTTTTCTTAACCCATCAGTCATTACAATATATTTATCTCATTTCAAAAAATAAATGTTTATTTTACATATTATAATTTAGTTAAAATTTTAATTAAAGAGCTTGATAATTAAAAAAAATTTAGGATTTGAACATAAAGTTCTTTCGTCCGTTTTTACCAGTTTGCTAGTGTTTAGCAATTAAGAGAACATTTTAATTTTTGAAGTATTTAATTAAAAGCTTATTTATATAATGTTTAAATATAAAATAGGTAGAGAATTTAGCATTTTTTATGTTTGCCACGTCATAACTAAGATTATATATTTTTCATGTTTTATATCTGAATATCATAAAAATAAATTTTTAAATACTTGACAAAATAAAATTTCTACCGACCAAACTCACTTCAAAAGTCCCCGAACCCATTTATAGGAAGCATACATGAGGGTGAAGGAAGCACATGGAAGAAAAGAAATAATAAATGCATGCATGAGAAACAGAGAGATTTTATGCGTATGGGTGATTACCTGAATAATTCTCAGTGAAACTGTGGAGAAGGGATTCTTAAACAAAATAAGTTATTATATAGAGAATAAATTGAAAAAAAGAACATTATTAACTGATCATCTAAACACTACAATTTGTTTTTTTCCAAAAATATTGGTTGACATATGTATAGCATTCCTCACCAAAAAAAGAAAATTGATTATTTGATTGAGTTGTTGGCTTTTTTGTCACTTCAAAAGCCCAAAGAAAAGGATATTTGTTGGTTTCTTAAAAATGGCCGAAAATAGAAGGAGAAAGCTTTGTCAGCTTATGTACTAAGGAGATATTTTACATCTGAGGGGTCAACAACACAGTACAAGACTTGTAATATAAATATCAATACAGTTTCATGACTTAAATGTATGGCCTAGAAACAACCAGCGCTTGAAACTCTGTACCTCTCCTAATCTCCAGCAGCACTTCACCACACACCCTTTTTCTTATATATTCTGGAAAATATTGTTATTTTTTATTTGAAAACAAAAAATTTATATAAAAATCCTTTGAAGGTACTATCCAAGGTACATGATAAAAGTTCTCCACTAGCAAGACCTTTCGTTTGACATGGACAATAATAGAGATAGAGGGCCAAGCGCAATTAAAGGGCCTTCAATGAATCTGCAAATAGCAGGTTTCAGGTACCATGAATTCTTCGCCCAAAAGCAAACCAAATGCATTCAATTCTCCTCAAGAGACTCAACTAGGCAAATTATAAGAGAGGTCAAAGCCAATCACATAACACCTCTCTCTTTCTCTCTCTTTCATATCGACCGCCTCTTCCCACTCTATTAACATACGGAATACAAAAGTTAAATCACAAAACGAGAAGAATATTGAAATAAGCCCACTAATATAACAAATAATGTCTTGCAATTGTTATAAATTAATTGGTAATTGTAGGGAAATTCAATTGAGGTTTTTTCTAATTATTAATTAGATGAATTGTAAGATTTCTCACCTTTAAATTTACAAAGTTATAATAGGAATCTCCAAGTGTAATTAAAAAAATTCCAGCTCTCCAAAAAAGTATAATACTATGTTATCAATTTACCTTGTCCTTCTAAAATTTGTGTAGTATTAAATATAATTTTGTCTCTCACTTCAGTAAGCCAATTTCATGCACGAAACATTCTTTGTCATCTCATTTTGTTAGGCCTATAGGTATTGTTTGTATGATAATTGAGGAAGCAAAGTAATTGTAAGCAAATGAAGAACTTGAAACTCATGCCATATAGAGATTATATATGGGGGAGTACTAAGTTGCATAGTTTTATTCACAATAAAAACTTTATATTAAAAAAGCCACTCAAAAACACTCTTTTCAGGCTGCTGCTATAGACAAAAGTTTGAGAATTGAACTAACTATATTGCCTTAACTTCCTTCTTGATTTTGGACCCTTTCTTTCTTTTCTTCCATCTAACACATAACATCCTTGAGAAGCTTGTACCTGCGCGTGGTGGGACGCGGCGAGGGCGCGCCGGTGGGACTCTTCCCCTTATCGGAGCCGCCGCTCTGATCTTCCCGATCATGCTGCTGCTTGATCTTCTCGCCGGAATACTCAGACCGGTTGGTAGTTGATCCGACGTCGTTTCCGGCCGCCACCGACGATCTCTTCGGATTATAAGAGCCGCTGTGCCTTGTGTTCCTCTCATCGCTTTGGCACCAATCACACAGTTCAATCTCAGGCAGTTCGCCATAGTAGTTACTGCAATAGCTGGAAAAGTTAATTAATTAGATTTAAGTTTGATTTTTATTGACCCATAAAATAACAATAAACATTCAAAACGAAACAAGATTCATCTGACGAAACTGAAACTTAACACATAATAGGAGATGGGTACTATGCAAGAAAGATGATGCAGTTTATCACTTTATTGTATATCTATCGAATTAAAATATGATTTTATGATGATAAAGATTAGTATTGATGTATGTGTGTGTGAGGCATGTATTTATATATGTATGTATATGTATATGTGTGTGTATGTATGTAAGCTGATGATGATGATAGACGCATATATACGAGTGCTGGAAGCGATGGCGGCATTTGTTGCAGCGGAAAAGCTTGTCAGGGAAACCAACATCACCGCACATGCAGCAAACGGTTTGAAGATCTACCATTATTTGTTTGTTTGGTTCCCGGGAAAATAAGTTGTGAAACACAGGAAGATTTAAGAAGGAAGGCGAGAATTTCAAAAGCCCTCAACGCAGACACAGAGAAAGAAAGGAGAATACGAAGGTTAACCAGGATTCAGGATATATAGAGGGGAACGCGAAGGGCAAATAGGATCAAAAGAGAGAGAGAAAGGTAAGAGAGAGAGTTTATATAGAGAAAAGAAGTGGGTTTAATTGAGTCGGTGTATGAATGTGATGTAAATGATTTCTTTATCTTTTATTAATATTGACGAAAATTAAAGTGGCAAATATATATATATATATACACACACTGATAGACCATAGGTTGCTTGCAGTCGTTTTCAGTTAGGGCTGGATGAGAGAGAGAGAGTGGTGAACCTTAAAATGAGAGGAGGGAAAAAGACGGTTGTGTCCCCATGGCTGAGCTAGCCTGATGATCATTTCCTACCTATTCTCTTTTCCTTTTCTCATTTTTTGTCCCCTCTATGGAGCAATTCTTAATTAATTACTCTATAATCTAATTAAAATACATGCCGGGGATTACAGCCATAAATCTATGTTTTGCCTACAGACACAATCCTAACATCGTCATGTATGGACATTATGGTGCACCCTTCTGCTTCGTTAATTTGCCATGTTCATTTGGATACGTGCTAGCAATCGGCAAGCATTTTAACTGTGCTTGTTGTCGATTATGGGCACACTTACCCCTAGATTATCTGCACACTTATTCATTAAAATATATATATATATATATATATATATTTGTTATCAAGTACTATAATCGAAAGGTTGGTTTGAAAATGCTGTGACACTTTTAAAGTTATTGCTCTATAAGTGGCATAAAAAATTACTGTTTAGGAAAGATAAAAAGTATCATTTGATAATACTCCTAAAAAAGTCCTTTTAAAAAACAAAATCGATTAATTTAGGTTTGGTAATAATTTTGGAAAACCGTTGTGATTGTATATGTAGAATGTTAATAATTGGTATAAGTTAGAATTTATTTTTTTAATACCAAAAATTAAAAAACATTATATCAAGTTATTAAAATAACATATGCTAATTGGATGTTAAATTGAAATAAATAATATAAAGATGAAAGTTAAAGATTCATCAAGCTAGAAACTACAAAATTACAATAGAAACTAAATTGGAAGAATTCATATACTTTCGTGATAAGAATAAAAGAAATATATGAGATTTGTATATGTAAAAAGATAGCAAAAATTTGTGTTTTCGCAAGGAACTAACGAAAATATAACAGAAAAGCAAAGAAACTAATAAAAACCTAAAATTTATATTATAGTAATAGGTCTGCAATAAGAATACATCTAGAGTTTAATTAGAATAAGAAAGATTTTTGAGATATCTTAAATTTACAATGTAGGCACAGCTACTTTTAAAAGCATTCCCGCAAGATTGTTTCCAGAAGCCACTGTGACCTTAAAATAATACTATAAGAAGTATTGAAAAATAATAATAATAACCAAACATAAATTTGTGGCTCTTGTGACAAAACACACTAAAAGCAAAAATTACAATAATTCCACCCAACCCATGATGTGATTTATAAAATATATACAATGTTACAAAATTAAAGGACGGACTCATGTACATTATTTTAGGAGTAGCGGCCCTTCCAGAAAAAAAATTTATAAATTCGATTTAATTAGCACTGAAAAACGCATTGAAGCACTGATATTATATAGATATGCAGCATAATTTACCATCCCAAAAGTGCAACACATTCTATATCTCCATTTTCTTTTTGGTCTGAATCTGTCCCACTTCATCTGTTCAAGTCTTTTGTGGCTTGTATAAGAAAATCTCATCTACAGAAAGGAAAACAGCTAACCTTTAGGCTGGTAACGTACGATTAACAAGTTTGAATCTTCAATCAAATTTTTGAGTCATGTGCTTATTTAAAAAAATGATAATAATAAAAATAGTTATTTTGATACTATTGAGCGAGTGGCATGCATGTGATATATTATTTTTTGCCTTGTACTCACATATATCAAACTCATAAGATTCATGTCTTTTAAAGTCAAGCATACAAAATGTTTGGGTTGAACTTTTAATTTTAGCATGAATTAATGATTTTTAATCAAATGAAAATTTTAAATTAATTCATACACACAAATTGACAAATTGAGTAGGGAGAATTACAAATAAGGATTCAAAATTAAAAAAATTATTTTAAAGGACTTGTTATTATTATTTTAAGATAAATTATTACTGATTTTAATTAAAATCAGTAATATTTAGGGTTAATAAGTCCTTTAAAATAATTTTTTCAATTATAAGTCTTTATTTGTAATTCTTCCAATTGATTAGGACATCATTGGTGGTATATAGTTTATTATATACATGTGCGTATAATCTACTCGGGCATGAAAAAAAGAATTTCTACTAATGGAACTGAAATGCTATCATCTACCATTTATTGTAGGTTTGTGGATAAAAATGTTTTTTAAACAAGGGAATTACGCCATGCCATTAGTGTACCACCCACGCGCGTATCTCGTTAAACATAAACGTGAAAGGCACTCATTGATTGATTATTATATAGTATTGATCCATTTTCTTACGTGTGAAATTCATTATGGCTAAGTCGTTACTTATTATCCTTAACAGTTTTACTTTTATACCATTAATTATAGAAATTATTACACCATTAAAAGTTATTGGGTAAAGTACTAGAGCAAATGATATATATACTTTTTAAATATTTTATTATAAAAATTGTCGGATTAGAAATAATAACTATGTTTTTCATGCCAAAATTTTTAAAAATCAAATAATTATAAGCATGTAATTAAATAGTCAATAATCATTTTATATTGAAAATTGTATGTTCATTTATTGATATATTGATACAAAAGAGTGTTGGATTGATGTAAAATTTTGCAAGTATGATTTTTATCATTAGAACATTTAATCTATTAATGTATCTTGTGAGAAACTCATCCGATAAAAACTTTTGTTAGCATAGGTGTTAATTGATTTTTAATCTATAAGTATGTCAATTTTATAATGTAACTACAAATAAAAATAAAACATCTTTATTAAATACTAGTAAATTATTCAATATGAAATTCTATTATTGATAAAAAATATATATAATAATATTCTTAAAATTAGGGATTTTAACTTTTGTGCCATATGCTTTCTGCAGCCATTTGCTGTCAATGGATTCCTTTCGTCCTTCAACAATTTCAATTAAGATATATCATATCATCCTCACATGAAAACTCAAGTTCGTACAATAAATCCGTCAAAGTTATAAAAAGATGTACGATTCTATGTTTCTATATTATGGTACTAAACCCAAAAGTTAGTCAATCAAAGTTAGTGACATAGAGGAGGAATCTGAGTGAGTTACGGTAGCCAAAAGTTGCCTTATGTATAGTTCGCTCATTCATACATGTATTCTAAACTATTATTATTCTTGGAAATTACAGAAAGATATTGCGACAAGGGAATCAATAGCTCAGGTTGGGAAAAGCTTCGTAATCGCCTCGCGCTAATTCGACATGAATGTTAAATTAACGATATATTTGTAAAGATCAAATGTAATATTTTAAAATATTTTTACCATTAATTTCATTTAAGTAAATTGATCCTCGCACTTACCAATGATTGATCAATATTTATAATGACTTAGCATCATATATTAAATATTTCAAAAGGTTTGACGTGCAAAGTAGTATGACTCAAAAGTTAATTTTTGCATACAAAACACCAAAAAAAAAACAAGTCTTTTTTATGGCTAATAAAAGTGTGTATTTCTCCTAAAATATAGGAGCCCCAGACGATAGTTTAGTAGGTATTTCAATACACTAATTTTTGTTTTTTAATTGTAATGTATAGTCAATAAGTTCAAACATCGCCCACCATGTATTACGCTATCACAATTTTTTGCCACCATACTACAATTACCTTTACAGCCATCGTATTTTAATGTTCCTAATTGCATTGATCTCTTTGTAGCACTGGCAAGTAGTACATAGCTTGATCTGGAGGAGAACTTCAAAAGCCTAATAATACTTTCAATAAAGAGCGATCCTAGCTCCTATTAGCATAAAACATTTGTATGTTGATTAATTAATAGATAAGAACTACTACAAAGAAATCAATTGAATTCAAATAAAATAATCTATAATTAAATAAGTTTTGATAATAGGAATTTATAAAATAATTATTTTGAGTAATTTATTATTATTATTGGACAATGTCTAATTTAAATAGATTAATTGAATTCAAATGAATTATCTAAATTAATTAAATAACTATTTGAATCAACAAACCATATGAAATTCGATTTGCTTAATTGACTAAATTTGAATAAAATTTATAATATCTGAATTTAATTGATAGGATTTTTTTCCTAAAAAGATATACTCCATTCAAATTTCAAATGCCTTAGAACCCTCAATAAATAGAGGGGCTTTCAAGAGTTGTAATTCACTTAACTAGATTTCTTTTTCATAGTAGGACCTTTCTATAAAATTAGCTTCTCCCATCTCTAAATTCTCTCTCTGTCATTGTTCTCCTAAGGCACCATCAATAGACCTCAAATATTTGGGATGTGTAGCAAGAAAGTGGAGGACTCTAATAGCTACTCCACAACCATGAGAAGGGAGCAGTTCCTCTATTCATGAGAAAGATAATGTTGACATTTAGGGTTCATCTAGATTTGTAAAGTGAGAACTCTCTTGGAACTATGAGCATCATACAAGGTATACCTCATTTTCCAACAATAATATCAAAGCCTTAGTTGCTTACTTTCATCCATTATATGTCTCAGAAAGTGTTGTTCTATATGTTACTTAAAGATTTTTTTTTAACACAATTTAAAAGATCCTTTAATGACAATTTTCAAAATACATTGTTTTAGGCCATAAAAATTACATCAATATGATCCTTATAACATTAGGAACTTGCATCTAAAATTTAGGATTGATTAGATAAGTGATTAGATCAAAAATTGAAATTTTATGTTCTATGAAAAAAATGTTCAATAACCTATATTTTGAGGCTGAGTGCTTTCCTCTTAGGCCATTATTGTGTGTGGGCCATATATCATTGGAAAGTTCATTCTGTGATCATTCCAACAATATATATTATGCATGATTTGGACTTGAAATGAGGAAGATATGAGTCTTTAAAGTTTGTTGTGTGACCATGGGTATTTTGAAAATTTTAAAAAATTATTGAAGTTGGAGGTTGTTGAAGAAGTGGCACTCCCACTCTTGAATATTAAAGTGTCCAATCCATTCTAGCCTCCCATTGGCCACCCAAGCACTTCAATAGAGAGTAAAAATTAAATGGAGCTAGATGGTGATAACTTCAAGACTAAAAAACACCCTTAAGTTAGTGCATGGGTCTCACTCACTACCCCAACACATGGGTGTCCAATTTTTTGATTTCTTAAAATATTTTGGTAGAAGCCTTATTACGGCATGTGAGACCTCATTTTAGGGGTGGTTTTAGCCTTAAAATCTCTATAAAGTTATATTCTACACATTAATAGATCATATGGCAATATTTGGGTAATTTTTCATAGTGTTTAAATGCACGTTAAACAAATAGAAGGTCTAATAATGGTGAAGTAATATTTCTTTTGCAATTGTTTCTAGAAACTATACTTTTTATAAATTTTGGATTAACATTTTAATTAACAATAAAACACTTAGAATATTCATATTAGTTATAATTGCAATTTCTTTAATTTATTTGTTAAATAAAGGAATTTTTTAATTGTATATAGGTACACCTAAATACGCCCTTAGAGCTATGATCTCTTTCCCTAGGTGGTAAGATAAGCCCTTCTCCATTATAATCCTTCATTGCCATATTTTAACGGAGAGCATTGATATTTTCTTTAAATACCAATGTTGTATTATGTATGGATTTTGAAAACAATTACTTATATATGGAAATAGTGTGGCATCCCCTTTTTTTATTTGCAATAGATTGATGTAGTAGGATCCAATATCACCATTAAAAGTCGTCGCTAATACTATATTCCTTATTTTGTTAAAACTTTTAGTGGTGACACCAAAAAAGTCATCACTAAATGTCTTTAGTAGTAACAAATTAGCCACCATTAAATGTCTATTATAACAACTATGTTAATATTACTGCTAAATGACTTTGAATTTAATTAATAAGAAAAAAATTATTGTAGTAAAAAGTTTAGTAGTAATCCTCATATGTTGCTACTAAAGCTACTTATTGTGGCAACTGATAAGTATTTTTAATGCTGACATAGAAATTCATTAATAGAAAGACTTATTATGGTGATACAAAATGTCACCACTAAAATGATAATGTGGTGACATCTTGTCACCACATAACATTTTAATGGCAACCTTTGATATCACCATAAAAAGTATTTTTTTTATAACATAGAAATTCACCACTAAAAGAACTTATTGTGGCGACAAGAGTCATAACAATTGTTGCCACTGAAAGAATATCATGGTGACTTATTGTTGTTACAAAAAATTTTAGTGAAGATGTGTTCAATCACCACTAAATATTTAGTGGAGACATGTAAGGTCACTGCCACAACATTTTTGTGTAAAGGTATTTTAATCTTTAATTTAAACTAATATTAAAAATTGGAATGAAACATAAGAAAACACTACGTTTCATTCCCCTTTTTTATTTCTTGTCCAATCCCTAACACATTCAGATAGATATAAGGAATAGTAAGGGATTGAAGAAAGATATGAGAGACCAAGAGTTTGAGAGAGAAAGATATGTTGGGGAAGAGTTGAAAGAAGAAGAAGAAGAGGGTGTGTGTCGCTAGCTACCATTTCATCTTCTTTGTTTGTTGCTAATCTGCCATCGTGCTTTTCAATTGAGTGATTTGGAAGCTGTTGATTTGGACTAAAAGAGATAACCAATTTTATATCAATTTTACACCCTTAATCAACAACGATATAGCTATAGAGTGCAAGATTCAATTATTGAACTTTAAGCCAAATACTCAAGTGCATAGATCCTAGTGTTTTGGACTTTTGGGCAAAGTTTGATTGCAATTTTGTTTCTAAAAGAAATATTCAAAGTGACATAACCTTTCATAAAAAAATGTGATTTTTTCACTCAGGGGATTATTCTTTGGTTTGATTTTCAAAAGTTAGTTTCTTTTTAATTAGCAAGAACTAAAAAAGATGTTATTAACCCATATTGTACAATCAAACCTTTAGAATTAGAAGATATTTAGGTGGATTTAAAATCATGTTTATTTATGAAAGTAAGAGGTTGAAGAAAGAAAAAGGGGGTATGACTTTTATTTTGTTTCTTCAAGGAGTTAGTTCATCTAGATAGATTCATGATGTGAGATTGTTGCACTGTAATTAAGATAATGTAAAAATTTTTCCTATCAAAATGTTATAAAATAAAATCAAGCAAATTAGTTTTTGCAAGTGTAGTTGCACCTTATATTTTCCTCTTCTATTACAAAGTTTATTTTCTTTTTTTTTTTCGTTGTCAAAGCTAATTGGTAGAACTTTGCTTTAAAGCCTATATATGGAAATAATTGTGGGCTTTCATACTAAGATTTTGTTCTTTTCCATTTTGAGAGGAGACTATTGCAAGATATTCAAATCAATTTACCTTAATATTTGATGTTTGCACTAATACTCTTTCACATTTATGCCATATGATTTTTAAGTGTCAACTTCCTCAATTTTAATTTCTTTTTTGTTTTTGATTTATAATAAGTGGAAAGATAGATTCGGTTTCAACTAATCAATTCTCCTTCTTACACTAAGAAGGTTTGAGGAATTTAATGAAAGTTAGAATGCATATAAGAAAAGCCTAAGTTTATTATGGCAAGACAATATGATATGATTTTTATGTTATAATTTATACTTAGATTGTTGTGCTCTACCATGTCTAAGAAAGTGACCATCTAAGCACACTAAAGTATGTTAGATTCTATTTAAATATGTTAAGAGTTTATTGTTGTTCCATCTTGTTTTAAAGCTAAATTGTAACACCTAAAATTGTCAATAAATGCACTAGTATTGAGGTGCTATGTTAACCTAGTATTGGATAGTTTGATGTTAGGGTTTAAAACATTGTCTTTTGATTGGAATTGAACTTGGGGAAAAATCTTTGGTTTTAAGATACAACCTAGTGTTTTGGAGTTTAAAATATGCTTTGACTAATATGTACCACAATGTAATCAATCCCTAAATGCTTATCATGGATTTGAGAAATAGTATGTTACCCTTACTCTTGTTGCTAAATACTCTTCATCTATGTGGTTTGAAACTTAACTTGATGCTTGAAGGGGTATCATGTCCATACGTTAGTAAAGTTTGGTCTAGGTATTTGGATAATGATGTGATTTCTGTCATTAAAACTATTTTATTATGACTTAATCTTAATTCTATTTGTATGATTTAATCTCTTCAAACTATCATTCAAATTGTTTCACTATGATTTAGTCTATTTGATTAATTTTGACCCTATTTTATATGTTGAAATATAAAGTCAATAATGAAGAATGAATTGACTAGGGGCCATAGTCTTCTAATTTTTTCCATAGTGGAAGAGATGGAAGAAGAAGAATTTGATTGAATGATAGAAGAACATTATGGAGATGGTTTTGGCTAGTTGTGGCTATGAACAATGTATAGAAAAGAGCAACAATGAATATTATTCCAACTTTTTATTTATGAGTCATAACTGCTAAATTTGTAATGGGATTTTGATATTGTTTTAGGGTTTAGCATTTAGGCCTTAAGATTTCATTTATTTTGTGTTTGTGTATTATTACATAAATTAAAAAAATTAATAAACTTTAATAGCCACCATAATTTTTTTTTAAAAAAAATTGTTACCGGCAACTATTATCACTATCGAAAATCTTTTTTAGTGGAGACACATCTATTTGCTGCTAAAATGCACTTTGTTAATAGTCCTTTTTTAGTGGTGATATTTTTGTAAAGCCAAATTAATAAGGATTTAGTGGCGAATATTGTAGCCACTAAACGTAACATCATCACTAAAAGTACCCACTTAACAATGACCCATCTCGCTATTAATGGGGCTTTGGTGGTGACAATTGTCATTACCACATAAATTTAGCAGCTATGTTTCTTACCACTAAATATCATTTTTATTGGTGACTATTTGTCACCACTAAAAACCTTTTGCTATAAAGGTTCTAGCGATGACCTTATGACAACCAAATGTTACTACTAAAAGTATTTAGTGGAAATTTTTAGACTTTTAGTTGTGATTAGTGATTTTTTTTTTGGTAGTGATTGCAATCATTATAGGAATGTAATGAATTAATTAAAGCCTTGTAAAAAGATGTGATTACACAACAATTTTGTATATATTATTTTGCATTTTAGACATGGGCACAAAATATCAATAGAGCCCTTTTATTTATAATTACTTATGAAAGAAGGTACACAATGCCCTTAACATGGATAATGAGAGGTGTTCCCACAATGTTAGGCTAGAATGAATTAAATTCTTAAATAAACACTTATATTGTTAGAGTTAATTACTAGCCAAAATGCAAAATTTTCAATGTAATAATGTAAGAAAAAATTAAGTGACCTAATTGAATTTGCATAAATTAAATATATGCCTAATTAAACTAATATGATGATGTAGTGAAATGGCATCCAATAGCATAATAGCCAAGCTCAACAAAGAAAAACTTGATGCAAGAATTATGACCAATGGCATAGGAGGGTTATGTACCTGCTTAATGATTAGGACTAAATAGAGCATCAACCACAAGCATGGACCCACCTGTAATTGGGAATATGAACTAGCATTGTTGTGATCAAGTGGCCTATAATGCCTAATATAAGAAAGGTTGTAGTGTATGCTTTGCCTTGTTAAGTTGCATGCACAATGACCTTATTGGGGAGTTTAAGCAGGACTCAATTATTAAGATTATGTGGGAAGAACTGCATTTTACATTTGATGGTATGTCTACCATTATCCTTTGTGCCTTAACATTAAAATTAAATTAGCATATAATAGACCTAAAACATAGCATAGTTGAACACCTTAACATAATGGTTGCTATGATAAGGGACGCAAGATCAGTTGGATATAAGCTCTTAAATGAGTGACAAGTCCTTGTTGTCCTTAAGTCATTGCCTGAACCTTCTTTAGGTCAAGTGCAGGCACAATGAAGATATAAAGGCCTTTGAGGACATCTCTTACCATCTAAAGCTTAAGGTAGAATGTGAAGATGATAATAGTAGCACTACATTATTTGCACAAGTTAGATAATACAATTAGATTGCTATGTTCTCAGCACAAGAGAGAGCAAAGAAATTAGATGGCTTATAATCAAGGGTTTTAGGTTTGAAAGATAACCAACTACCAAAGAGGCAAGTGTGGTGGTAAAAAGGATGTATCTAAGTTTAAATGCTATAACAGCGAGAAAAAGGGTCATTTTGCTTAGGATTGTCTTTTGCCCAAAAAGGTTTGTCCTAATTTTAGCCCTTTTCTTTTCCTTTGTTTGTTCACATAGGTTTGTGGCTCATTCTCTTTATGTTTGAATGTAGATATAGCAGCAAAAAATATTAAAGCTATAATTGTGCAGGCTTTGTGGATTACCATCAAATAATAACCAGTAGACATTTTGTTATGATGGGCATTAGAGCTGAGGAAAAGGTCCTAGATGGAAGAACCTATCAATTTACCTTCCACAATGGATGCATACTGCTCTAGCATTATGTGCTTTATATGCCTTATGTCCAATGCAATCTACCTTTAGTTTTAGCATTGATGGACTTAGGTTGTTCCTTTAATTTTAAGAATAACGGTTTATCTATTTTTCTTAATAAAACTTTATACAATCATACTTTTAGAAATTGATGGATTATTCATGCTTGATTTATATTGTATGTCTCATAATAATTATTTTGCATTATTTATGTTTAATTCTTTTAATATTATGTCTAAATCAATAAAATGGCATGCTAGATTAAAGCATATTGGACCAAAAAGGATGTCCATATTAGCTAAAGAAAGGCTATTAGGCCATCTCAATAAAGTAAATCTCTTTCTCTCTCACTTTTTCTTGCCATCACTATCATATATCTTCTTCTCTGTTGACCTTAGAGGATGGGGTTTTATAGTGTCCCATATCTCCAACCTCACCTACATGGGACTCGGATTGATAGTGGGAGGGTTCTTTGAAGTACTTATTTTTTAGGCTTTCATATCATAAAAGCTAGTTGGAACATTTTAAAATCACTTTGTAAATGTGATTTCCTGGTTAAGTTGAATGGTCCAGAAGAGTTTATTTTTTTATTAGGATTTTCCAAAATCAAAAGAACTTGGTCAAGCCTTTTATATTTCGTAAACCTATTAACAAATAGAAGCTTGTTAAGAATATGCTAGTAAATCTCTCCACTTGAATACTCAATTGTCAATCATGTTGCCCACTAATTGCTTGAAGTGCTTCACTAGTTTGCATCATGTGCCCTAAGTTTCCAAGCTATGTCAAATAATTTAATTAAAATCCTGAAGTAAGAGATTTATGTAAGATACAACAATTTATTCACTACTTAGTAGATTATGGCACTGGTATGATAAAAGGTAGGTGGGAAAAAGGAATTTTTGATAAGGCAAGATAAGAATTGACACTACAACAAACATATGTTTTAGCGATGATTGTTTTTTGTAACACTATATTTATCTAGCCTTCCTTATTCATATCTTAGCTTCCTTCCCTTGGTATAGCAATTCTCAAAAGAAAATTTTAATTAAAATAATAGAATATTTTATGTTATGTAGTGTTTAAATTTTTCATTTCATATTCTGTGGACCATATTAACTCAACCATATCATCCTCCAATTAAAATACATTCATACAACTCAAAACCATCACCAAATGTTCCATAAAACCCGAGTTTGGAGCATATATACACAAAATCATCAAATTAGTCTCAGGTTCTACTGCTTGATTTCTGGTACCAACTTTGGAAATTCATAACTAATTTAGAAAAAATCAAAATTAAGCACACTATACCATTCTAGAAAGCTACATATGTTAAATTTAGGCTAAAAATAAGTTCAAACCAAAACAAAAATGTTTGGCCACTAAAAATTAATGGAACAATACCAAAGGTACTGCTGCGTTACTAGTACTAACTCTAAACTTCAAAAATTCATATCTCTCTGCTTAGACCTCCAAATGAGATGATCTTGGTGGCTATGAAAAGAAAATTATGTTTAGTTTATGCTTATAAAATTTCATGAGCATTGGATATCATTTGGCCCTTAAATGATATAGGAAAAGAAACTGACCATATGAACAGTACCATATCAGTTTAGTAGCTTTTTGGCAACTTTGAAAATTCATAATTAATTATCAAGAGCTCTAAACAATCTGGTCCTTAGCTTTCCAAAAAGCTCTAGATGAGATATATATGCATGCCAACTTTCATGAGAAAATTTGTCCATTTGGTCAGTTTGTAACATAGGGTTGTAAAATGACATTTTTTATGCCTCTTTAAGGGTCAAGAATGGTTCAATTTGTCTTCTAGCTTTTCTAGGACTACTTGAGTATGTGGGAAAGCATAAAAATAGCCTACTAAACATGTCCCAAGGGTCCAAAAACTCAAACCTCACAAATTCACTTTTCCACTTGATGATATACACAAGGAACATACATGCATCATTTTGCATTTCCATATCAAAAGCATACACTATCATTCATATAGGTCCAATTCTCATACATACACCATATATCCATACATTTACAAGTGTTTAAGGGCTTATACATCATATACATCATTGGGTTACATCTTTTGACAACAAGATAGTTACAAAACAACTACTTAACAAATTCCTTGCCAATTTCCTTGCCTTTAAGAATGATGGCTCTCATTTCTTGGCTCACTTTCAACCTAGACATTTTAGGCAATAGGGAGGGAAGAGTGAGATTCTAGGAATCCCAATAGCCTTTCTCCCTTTCAAACACACATAATGGATGCAATTTCAAGTCTAAAAATGCATGCATAGCTATCTTCAAATTTATGGACATACATAGAACATTTCCTTTATTCAAGAAGTCACATACAACATACATAGGCTTGCCAAGATAATAGTTTAGCCTCACCCATTCTCTTTGGAACTTTTGGACTTGCCTCACCCATTTTCAAGGGACTTTGACTAAGCCTCATTCTTCTAGAGACTTTTGGCTTTATCTCACTCATTTATAGGGATTTTTGTCTCATCTTCACCCTAGCTAAGGGACTTTTGGCTTCACCAAGCTCATACAAGCCAAAACATGTTCATAAGGCATCTTTCAAGCACATAAACAAAGCATTATGGTACCATGGCATATGCATATATACTAGAAACATTTTTCATAGCTTAAACATACACACACACACATTCAAAGACAAGAAAACACCCAAACATATATGAGAGTAAAGAGAGAGAACTACCTTGTATGCAAGAACACACTTTTCTCTTTGGACTTTCTTCTTCTCCCTCGGCCAAACACCCACAAGGAGGTAGAGTTTGATTCCTTTGGCCTAAACACATCAAATGGGATCTAATTACACTCTTGGAACATTCACTAAAGCTACACACACCCTAGAAGAACTTAGTTGCTCATAATGTTTAATTATGGTTCCATAAGGCACCTAATAAAGCAACTTTGGGAATTCATGTTCTTAGCTCCATTCTATCCTTCCATCTATGATTCTTGATCCCATTTAGACTCCTTGGAGCCATCACACAATTAATTTGAGGAGCTTAACTATATGTTGCTTCCTTAAGTTACAATATGGAACCTATAGCTCTATCTCATTATCCATGACTTCTAAAATTTTTCCAAGGCTTCCATTCACAATCTACCATCATATATGATGTAAAACTAGGCTTAAAAGAAATTAAAACACTCCCTAGGTACTCCCTCTAGCTTAGGCCGAGACATACACCCTGTAGGAAACCCATGGAGTTTTCTTTACTTCTTGGATGGGAGGTGCATATGGGAGGCTCCTTACGGGTTTTAAGAACTTATAAAAACACTCACATTAGCTTGGAAAATCTTGGATAAAATTATATTTTAGGTTATGTTCACAAACCCCTAGCGTTTCTATCTTGCAAATTCATGGTTGTCCCTTTGTTCTCTTTGCACATTCTTGCTTCCGACACCTTAATTCTTAGGATTCACTCTTGGTTTGATTCAAAAATCATCCTCTCTTTGTAATACCATAAATTTCTAGCTTGTCTTATGCTATTTTCATACCTTAAACCATGCATTTCACAAAGGAGGCAAGAAAATGACATTAAAATAATGAATATTTTTGCATTACGTAGCATATAATTTTTTTCATTCGATGTCCCATAGACCATGTGAGCTCATATATCACATTCTCATATTTAATTACATAGATACAACTCAAATCCATCACCAAAAGTGGCCTAGAATTCATGCAAGTGCAAGAAACACATAAAATTCCATAGTGTAGCCTCAGCCAGAATTGCATGCTTTCTGTCACAAATTTTGAAAAATCATAACTAATTCTAGAAAAATCAAAATCATGAATTCTTTACCATTATGGAAAGCTACATATGTATACTTTATGCTAAAAGTAATTCTAGGTCATGGAATATCAACCAAAAGACATTTGACATTCAAAAATCCCCAAGGTCTTAGCTATCGCAGCTACTGTCATAGGTTACTATCATAAACTTTCAAAATTTATAACTAATTTACAAAAATACAAATCATGAAAATTCAGTCAATATGAGAAGCTACATATGTTAAATTTAAGGAAAAAATATCTCTAGACCATGCCAAGACCATCTAGGAACTGAATTATGATAGAATAGTACTGGAGGTCCAGTGGTGCTATTGGTACTGACAGTAAACTTCAAAAATTCATAACTCTCTGTTTAGGCTCCAAATGAGGTGATCTTGGTGACCACAGAAAGCTTATAAACTCTAGTTTTTGCTTGTAAAATTTCACAAGCATTAGACACCATTTGACCATTAGATAACACAGAACACAAAACTGACCATATGAACAGTACATGCACCAGAACAGCAGAAAAATCTCAACTTTGAAAATTCAAAATTAATTTTGTAGAGCTCCAATTTTTTTGCACTTTAGCTTCCCAAAAATCTCTCAATGATCTCTACATGTCTACTAAATTTCATGGAAAGATTTATTTATTTGGTCAGTTTGTGCTATAAAGTTCCAGTTTGGTCATTTTTATGGTCTCAACTAGCATCAAAATGTCCAATTTTGCTTCCCAAGCTTGTGTGGCCACTTGAACACGTGGGAATGAACCAAAATGACTCTCTAGACTTGTTTTAAAGGCTTATAAACCCAGATTTCTCAAACTCACTCATCCATTCCATGATATACATAAAATTACATATGCTAGCTCTTGCCATTCAATGCCTGAAACATGCTATCCCATACATTTGGCATCAAATTTCATTCATATATCATACATTTGGGTAATTACATATGTTCATATGATTACATAACAATTTCATCATAGGGTTACATCATATGCCATGTGTATGGCTACAAGAGAGACATAACTAGGCTATTTCATACATTTTGATGTCAATCTCCTTCTCCTTGACTTAGTGACTTCTATTACTTTGTTCAATTGATTCACCTAGCATGTTAAGACATTGGAAAGGAGGAAATGAGATTCAAAGAATCCCAATAGCTCATCTCCCTTTCAATCACACATAAAGTATGCAATACAAGCCTTGAAAATGCATGCAGGGGCATATTAACATATGTGAGCATTCAAGAAACATCCTTAGCATTTGAAAAAGTCATACATAGCATACATAGGCTCGCCAAGTAAGTGAATTAGTCTCACCCATTCACTTATGGATTTTGGACTTACCTCACTGAATTTTGAAAATTCATAACTAATTCTAAAAAAATCAAAATCATGCATTCTTGGCCATTCTGGAAAGCTACAGATGTCTAATTCACAATAAAAATATTTCTAGACCATAACATCCACCACAGAGGATGTTTGACATCCAAAAATATCTAGAGGTCAAACTACCTTCTGATACTGTCACAGACTTCTGCAGAAAACTTTGAAGATGTCCAATTAATTTTACAAAAATCCAATCCATGCAAATGATACCAATTTGGAAATTTATGAATGTTAACTAGAGGGGAAAAATATTTCTAAACCCACCTAGGATGCCCAGACCTCAGAATTCAATGGAATAGTAACTGAGGTCGAATAAAACTCTTGATACTGGATAGAATGTTCAAAAATTCATATCTCCTTATCTAGACCTCCAAATGAGGTGATTCTAGTTGGCACAAGTCACTGTGGATATCTAGTTTCACTATATAAAATTTCATGGCAATTGGACATCATTTGGGCCCTGTGTGATAGATTTTATTTTTGGACCAAATGAATAGTGCAGCAGACCAAAACTAGAAAAAATGTCAACTTTGAAAATTCATCAAATATTTTATAGACCTTCAAAAATTATAGTCTTTAGTTTCACAAAAATTTCTCAATGAGACCTAATTGCATGCCAAATCTTAGAACAAGAAGAGCTCATTTGGCTAAAAAACAATATAGGGTTCCATTATGGTTATTTTTGGCTCTATCTAGGATACCAAAGTGACCAAATGGTTTTCCCTTAGTGGCACCTTTTGGGCAAGTCTAAAAGCACATTTAGGACTTATGTGCTTTTCACAAATGGTCCCAAACCTTATGCATCTCATTTTGGCCTTTTCATCCACACTTATACATATTTCCATAAAGCCATTCATGAAGCTATAATGTCATAACATACTCAATTTACATTCCATCATTCACATAACATATTCCTTCATTCCTACATCACATAATATCATAATTACATATGTCTCAAGGGTTATAGACCATTTATAACAATAATATACATCATTAAGCATCATTATGGTTTAAAAAAGGCAAAAGCTAGACATATTGATATCAATCTTCTTTCTTCAAGGTGGTTGGCTCCCATTACCATGTTCACTTAGTTCACCTAGCATGTGAGATCATTGGAGAGGAGGGGATGAGATTCAAAGAATCCTAATAGCTCATCTCCCATTCAATCATACATAATATATGCAAAGCAAGCCTTAAAAATGCATGCTTGAATTAAATAGAAGTCATGAACATTCAAGAAGTAAGCTTGGCATGTGAATAAGTCATATAAAACATTCAAGAATTCACCAAATGTTTGGATTGGCCTCACACTTTTCCTCATAGATTTTGGACTTGCCTCACCCTTTCTTTGGGAGCTTTGGACTCAACCATACTTTTGGGAGACTCTTTGCTATATCTCAACCAATCTCAAGGATTCTTGGCTCATCTTCACCATGGTTAAGAGTTCTTGGCTTTTCTATACTCAAGCAAATTCAAACAAACATCATACATTCATTTAAAAACATATTATGTCATCATGAAATCATGACATATAAAATCATGCTAGCATACTTTTCATGGCTTGAAAATATACATACACACATTCTAAGACAAGCTAAACACATATCCATGCATGAAAGAAGGTGGAGAGAGTTACCTTGTATACACTCACACACTTTTTCCTTGGATTTCAAGCCTCCCCTTTTGGCCACACACCTACAAATTAGTGGAGATGGTTTCTCTTGGCCTAAATACAATTTATGGAAGCCAATTAGGTTCATGAAAAAAACTCTAAGGCCACACAACTTGCTTAGATACTAGATTGCTCTATAAGTTCTATTATGGTCCATAGATGCACCTAATGAAGCAACACCCCTCAAATGATTTCTAGGCTTTATTACTTCCTTTCAAATATGATTCTTGACTCCTTTTAAGCCTCTTGGAGTCATCACATAATTAAAACAAAGGGCTTAACACCATGTTTCTTCTTTAGGTCATAATATGGAACCTAAGACATTAAATCACTTTCTATGAGTTATAAATTTTTTCCAAAGCCTCCCCCCATTTTCATTGATCGAATATAACTCAAGAATGTCCTTAGAAAAATTTAAAACTCTCTCTAGCTATGAGAACTTGCTTTAGCCGAGACTATGAGCTTCCTTGGCTTCCATGGAGATTTCTTTGTTTTCTTGAAGGCAGAAGCTTGTGGGGAGCATCTTAGGAGTCTCAAGAACTCATTTAAACTCTTAATTAAACCTAGAAATCATCACACAAGGTCAGATTTTACAAGGTGCACACAAAACCCTAGAATTTGTATCTTGAAATATAATGGTTATTTTGTTGTTTTCTTTGCATATTCTTATTCTTCTCCATCAAATACCTAAGATTCATGCTTGGTTAGGCTTGAAAATTAGATCTTCCCATGGCTCCTAGGGTTAGGCGAAATGGAGAAGAAGGGTGGGTAAAAGCATCAACCATGGAATGAAATTTTACCTAGTTTTCTTACTTATTTTGGCTTGAATCTTGCTTTCTCTAAGCTCCTCTCTTCAAATCCGAACTTTCCCTTAAATTTCTCCCTTGAATCAGATTTATAAACTC
Organism: Erythrophleum ivorense; assembly: GCA_026724425.1. Lineage (NCBI taxonomy): Eukaryota > Viridiplantae > Streptophyta > Magnoliopsida > Fabales > Fabaceae > Erythrophleum > Erythrophleum ivorense. The sequence goes on from JAIUCV010000014.1 coordinate 10,635,553, forward strand.
CATTTCAATCAAAGGAAACAAAGGAGAAGGGAGGAGAGGAGGTGTGGATGAAGAAAAGCATGAAAAATTACCATGGAAACATACCTTAAACTTGGATTTTCTTCTCCTTCTTCTTCCTCTCTTGTGTGCCCAAACCCTAGCTCCCTTCTTTTGAAATTATGCAGAAAATTATGATTCCAAATGAAGGGGAAAGTGGGGTGCCACCTATATATAGGTGTAGGAAAGTAACTTTTTCAAAATTCTAATTTTGCCCTTCGTACTTTGCATTTTCGTTTCTCCTTCATTTTAGATCCTTTTTAAGAACTGTCTTTTCCATTATAAAATTTAGGTTCCCAACTTAGTAAAATGCCTTTGGAATTAGTCAAATCGGAGCTAAAACCTTCCCAAATAAATTTGTCAAAATTCGGGCACACCAACATTGGAAAACGTCCACCGGAGGGGATTTAACTGTCTCGGGGCTTCCCATGGTTTTTAGGGCCTTTGAAAACCTTGGAGAACTCAAAATTTTTATTTTAAAAGCCCTCTTATATGAATTCCAAAAATTGCTCAAAATTATGAAAATACCATTACGTTTCGTAGGTTTTTTGTTAAAATTTGTTTCTTCATTCTAGCTCTATTTTTCCTTCCATTTGAGGCTAGGATTCTCATTTTTAGGAGTCTAGAATGTTGTTCAAATTTTTTGGGACCTTAACTAATTCATTTCAGGGGACTTGCTTTGAAAATACAACCATTTCCATCATTTAACGAAAATCGAACATTACATCGCCCATTTCCCTTGGGACTTTTGGACTTGTCTCACTCACTTTCAAGGGACTTTTGACTAAGCCTCACTCTTCTAGGGACTTTTGACTTTGTTTCATCCACTCTTAAGGACTTTTGGCTCATCCTCACTCTTATTAAGGGGCTTTTGGCCTCATCAAGTTCATGTAAACCAAAACATATTCATAAAACATCTTTCAAGAACATATACAAAGCATCATGGTACCATGGCATGTAAACATTAGTTAGAAACATTTTTCAAAGTATAAACATACATACACACATTCAAAGACAAGAAAACACTAAAGATGTATGAGAGAAAGGAGAGAGAGTTACCTTAAATGCAAGAACACACTTTTTCTTTTGGAATTTCTTCCTCTCCCTTAACCAAACACCTACAAGGAGGTGGAGCTTAATTCCTTTAGCTGAAACACATCAAAAGGGATCTAATTACACTCTTGAAATAATCTCTAATGCCACACCCACTTTAGAAGGACTTTGCACTAATATGGTTCAATTATGGTTTCATAAAGCATCTAAGGAAACAACACCAAGAATTCATGATCTTGACTCCATTCTTTCCTCCCATCTATGGTTCTTGACTCCATTTAGACTCTTTAGAGCCATCACACAATCAATTTGGGGAGCCTAGTAATAGGTTGCTTCTTTAAGTCACATTATGGAACCTACACCTCCATCTCACTTCTTAGGCTTTCTAAAATTTTTGCAATGCTTCTTCTCATACTTTCCCATCATATATAATGCAAATCTAGGCTTAGAAGAAATTAAAACACTCTTAGCGCTCCTTCTCTTCTTGGCCAAAACCTAGCCTTCCTTGGCACCAATGGAAGTTGTTTTGTTTTCTTTAATGAGAGATGCATGTAGGAGGCTTCCTTGGTGTCTTAGGAACTCATATAAATTCTTAGATAGCTTAAATTATGGGTAGAAATCTTCCTGCAAAATAAGATGCAACTAAAACCCTAGGTTAGACATCTTACAATTTTATTATTCTTTCTTTGTTCTCTTTGCATATTCTTGTTTCCTACACTGTAAATCCTAAGTTTCACTTTTAGTTTGGTTCAAAAACAATTCCCTCTTGGCTATCCTAGGAGTGGCCAAACCATACCCAAAGAAGAACAAGGAAGAGCAATCATGGAAACAACAAGTTTACCTTAGTTTTCTAGCTTTTCTTAAGAGCCTTTCCCTTTGCTTTAGTTCTCCCCTTGAAATTTGAACTTCTCCCCTTTGGTTAGGGCTTAAAATAGAACCAAATACTTTAACAAAACCATGGAAAGGAAGAGGAGAACAAGTTTACTCAAGAAAAGACCAAGAAATTTCATCATTTTCATACCTTTTTTGCCTTGGTTTTCCTCTTCTTCTTCCCTTCTCTTATGCGCCTCTCTCCTTTAGTCTCACTCTTTATTTTGTGAAGTAAAAAGGTTGGTTAATGGGGAGAAGAAGTGGGGCATACCATATATAGAAAGTGTAACATCCAGTTCTTTGAAAACCAGAGAAAATATGAGAAACGTAATGTATAGTTTCTTCATAAACGAACAAATTTCACCGGATACAAAAGGAAGTCTGCCGAAATGAGATATTTAAGGTCCCAAAAAATTTGGGAATCATTCTAGACTCCTAAAAATGAGAATCCCTAGCTTAGACAGAAAGAAAAATGGAGCTAGAATGAAGAAATAATTTCTGACGAAAAACTTACGAAATATAATGGCATTTTTGTAATTTTGAGAAAATTTTGGAATTCACATAGGAGGGCTTTTTAAATGAAATTTTTTAGTTCTCCAGAGTTTTCAAAGACCTTGAAAATCATGGAAAGCTCCGGGACAACTAAAACCCTTCCGGTGGACGTTTTTCAACGTCAGTGCACCCAAACTTTGACGGATTCATTTGGGAAGGTTTTAGCTCCGATTTGAGTGATTCCAAAGGCATTTTACTAAATTGGGAACCTAAATTTCATTATGGAAAAGATGGTTCTAAACAAAAATGCCAAGAATGAAGGGCAAATGGGAATTTGTGAAAAGTGTAACTTCCTCCCACCTATATATATTATGTGCCCTTCTTCTCCCTTCATGTTGCACGACCAAGTTCTGCCCAAAACTAGAGGAAAAACCTAGGGAGAGTGGCACACAAGAGAAAGGCAAAAAGGAGGAGAAATTAAAGGTTTAAGGTATGAAAATTTAATAGTTTTTCATGCTCTTTCTCTTCCAAACCTCTTCTCCTTCATTCTCCTTTATTTCCTATGATTATAATAAAGTATATGGATCTATTTTAAAGGAGAAATTGAGGGAAAAATTTGGATTTGAAGAGAGGAGTTCAAAGAACACAAGATTCAAGTGATAAAAAGCAAGAAAATAAGGTAAATCTTACATCCCATGGTAGTTACTCCTCCCCCCTTCTTCTTCATATTTTGCCCTATGTATGTAAATGCTAGGGGGCTGGAATTTTGAGGGGAACCAAGGGTGAATTCCATGAATTTTAGGGAGGAGAGTAAGAATATGCAAAGAAATTCAAGAAAAGGCTATAGAATTTCAAGGTGCAAAACCTAGGGTTTCAATTGCACTTTGTAAAATTTGATTTTGTACAATGATTCCTAGGCTTAAATAAGAGTTTAAATGAGCTCCCAAGATCCCTAAGAGGCTCCCCACATACATCCTTCCTTGAGAAAACAAAGCAAACTCCAAGAAACCCCATTTCCTCTATAGCCTTGGCCTAAAGGGGTTTGTATAGCTAGGGAGAGTTTAAAATTTTTCTAAGCCCATTCTTAAGTCATATATGATGAATGAAAATGAGGAGAGGCCTTGGAAAAAATTTAGAACCCATAGAAAATGAATTGGTGCTTTAGGTTCCATATTATGACCTAAAAAAACAACATGTAGTTAGGCTCTTGGTTTTAATTGTGTGATGACTCCAAGAGGCTTAAAAGGAGTCAATAATCATATTTGAAAGGAAAGAATGGAGCCTAAAATTCATTTGAGGGGTATTGCTTCATTAGATGCAATTATGGAACCATAATAAAGTTTTAGACTAAATTAGTGTTTAAGCAAATTGTATGGCCTTAGAATTGAGTCCATAAACCTAATTGGCTTCCATAAATTGTGTCTAGGCCAAGAGAAATCTTCTCCATACTTTTGCATGTGTGTGACCGAAACATGGAAGGGAGATCCAAGGGAAAAAGTGTATAATTGTGTACAAGGTAGCTCTTTCCACCTTTTCTCATACATGGATGTGTGTTTAGCTTGTTTTAGAATGTGTGTATGTGTATTTTCAAGTCATGAAAAGTATGATAGCATGATTTCATATGCCATGGTTTTATGATGACATATTATGTTTTATATGATGTTTATGATGTGTGCTTGGGTTTGCTTGAGTGTAGTGAGACCAAGAACCCTTAACCATGGTGAGGATAAGCCAAGAACTCTTGAGATTAGTTAAAACAAAGCAAAGAGTCTCCCAAAAGCAAGATAGGCTCCTAAGAGCATGGTTGAGTCTAAGAATGTCTTAAAGAATGAGTGAGGCAAGTCCAATATCTACAAGAAATTGGGTGAGGCCAATCCACTTGCTTGACAAGCCTTTGTATGCTATGTATGACTTTCTCAAATAATGAAAATGCCTCTTGAATGTTTGCACATGTCAACATGACCATATATGCATTTATTAGACATGCTTTGTATATGTTATGTATGATTGAATGGGAGATGAGCTATTGGAATTCTTTGAATCTCATTCCCTCCTCTCCAATGTCTTAACATGCTAGGTGGACCAAGAGAGCAAGGTAATGGAAGCCAACCACCTTGAGGATGGGAGGATGACAACAAAGTGCTTGAATTTTGTTACTTTGAAACCATACAATTGGCAAATAATGTAACCCATGGCTGTATATGTATCATGATGTCATGAATGCATGTAATTATGATATTATGTCATATATGAGTGAGAGAATATGTTATGTGACCATTAGAATGTGATTTGAACATGTTTTGGCAAATGAGCTTCTTGGATGACATTATGGAATTGTGTATAAGTGTGGATAAGATGGCCAAAATGAGATGCATGAGGGTTGGAACCATTTGGGTAGCTTGCACAAGTCCTAATTATGCTTTTAGACTTGCCCAAGAGGTGCCAAACCCCAAGGAAAGCCATTTGGATAATTTGGTATCCTATATGGAGCCAAAATTGACCATAATGGAACCCTATATCACTTTTTGTCCAAACGAGCTCTTCTTGATCTAAGATTTGGCATACATATAGAGCTTGTTGAGAGACTTTTGGAAAGTTAAAGAACAAAATTTTTAAAGGTCTACAGAATATTTGATGAATTTTCAAAGTTGGCAAATTTTTTAGTTTTGGTCATGTCACTGTTCACTCAGGTCCAAACATGAAATCTGTCACAAAGGGTACAAATGATGTCCAATTGCCACAAAATTTTATACAAAGAAACTAAATATTCCTAGTGACTTGTTCCAACTAGAAACACCTCAATTGGATGCCTAGAGAAGGAGATATGAATTTTTGAAAATACTATCCAGTATCAGACCCTCCTGCCGACCTTTGTTACTGTTTGATTGAATTCTAAGATCTGGGCATGCCTGAACTGGTCTAGAGTTATTTGTTCCCTCTAGCTAACATCCATAACTTTCCAGATTGTTATCATTTGCATGGATTGGAGTTTTTTGGAATTAATTGGACATTTTTGAAATTTGCTACAGAATTCTATGATAGCACCAGTTGATAGCCTGACCTCTAGACCATTTCGCATATCAAACGGTCTTTGTGTTGGATTTTATGGTCTGGACATATTTTGAACATGAAGTATACATCTGTAGCTTTCAAAGTTGTGACAGAAATGAGCCAAATTCTGGCTGAAAATATGTATGTATATTTTAAGCTTCCCTCTGAGTTCTATGAGTTGTAGGCCACATTTCATGATACAAATGAGTTATATTCATGTAATTAAATATGAGAATATGTTGTATGAGCTCACATGGTCCACATGACATCAAATGGAATTTTTATACACAATGCAATGCAAGAAAATATATTATTTTAATCCCTTTTTCTTACTCCTTCATAGGATTGATGATGTAAAGCATAGAAATGTTATGAAATAAGCTAGAAATATATGGTGTTACAAGAAGAGAATTAAAAAGTATTTCTTAAAAATTCCCATTACGTCCTATTTTCTTTGCATTTTTGTTTCTAATTCATTTTATCTCTTTTTTTAGAATTATATTTTTCATCATAAAATTTAGGTCCTAGATCTTATAAAATGTCTTTAGAATCACTCAATTTGGAGCTAAAACTTTTTCGAATGAAAACATCAAAATTTGAGTCAACCATCATTAGAAAATGTACACTAGAGGGGTTTTAATTATCTTGAAACTTCCCATGATTTTCAAGGCCTCTGAGAACCCTGAAGAGCTCAAATTTTCCATTTAAAAGGCCTTCTTGTGATATTCTAAAAATTGCCTAAAATTACGAAAATGGCATTACGTTTTGCAACTATTTCATTAAATTTTGTCTAGTTATTTTGGCTCTAGTTGTAAGGTACCTCTAGCCTCCTATTTTCATTATTTGATGTGTAGATTATTATCCTAATTTTTCTAGACCTTAACTTTCTCATTTCAGAGGACTTGCTTTTAACACATGTTCATTTTTGTTGTTTTTACGAACCCGGACATTATAACATAACCCTCAAATCGCTCAAAGGAGTCTTTCACCCAACTTTCAAACTGTGCTTGAGGTGGTGCATCATGAGCTGTGGGTGTCGATATTTGCTCTTGCATAAATGGAGGTATCTCCTACTGTTGTTGTTGTGCTCGAGGTCTTTTGGGTCGCCTAGGCTCATCTTTCATACTGTCATATTTAAATGCACCCTTGGGGTTAAATCGTGCATCATTTCTTGACACCTGGATATCCCCAATTTGAAGCAACTTAGTAAAATATGTGGGGTAAGTCAAACTAGCCCTTTTAGAATGTGCGACTTGCTTGAAGTTCAAAATTATAAGGCAGGGAATATTTACCCGTCTTGTTGTCATAAAGCAATAGGTGAAAAGGGCTCTCTCTTGAGTCATGTCTAATCCATGGGAGCTTGTGATAATGTTGCTTGAAATGAAGTGAAGCCAATAACGGGTAAGTTTATTCAACTGAGCTATAGTATATACTTTATCGATCAATTAAGCTCGGCTTTCGTTGGCTATTGTAACTTCAACATCTTCCTAAGGATTGGTTGCTAATCCTCCATGTAAGCCTCATTTGCACAATGCTCAACATCAAGCAACTCATAAAAATCTTGAATGACTTTCTCATTAATCTGAACCCATGCATTTCTACATTAATATTTGTCTTCATCTTCTTCAGTGTCTTCAAAATTGGTATAAAACTCTTGACTCATCATAGAAATGTGATGCATGGGCTTCTTAGTAAAACCTTGCAAATTATGCCACTCAAAGTTACTGTAAGTGAGGTTAAGTGGATGAGACTCATAATATCTATCTTCAGTGAGTTCTCGATCAGAAAACTTATGATCAAAATGAAATTTAGCTCTCGTAGAGGCAAATTGATCCTTGTTATAGCTTTTTTTCTTTTGTTTGGATGTAGAGGCCTATGATGTCTCCGCTTGCTTTTTGGGTGCCATGAAGTCTGCAAAAATAAATAGACACTTAGGTACTAAGCATAAAATCATGTACTCCTTTCAACATAAATGGGTCTAACTACATCCAAATGGCACACAAAGTATATATAAAAAAATGACTACAAAGTGATTAAGCATTCAATGAATCTTAGGAATAAGGAATCAAATAATCCTATGCCAAAATGAGTTTATCAGGGCTAAAATAAGAGTAAATAGACTTATTGTATGAAAAGGGAGTTAAATAAAACAATTTAAATAGTATAGGAAAATGAAATTTTGAATTCTGCGAATTTAGTTCATACTCGCCATAGCGAGTTCATCCTTACAATAGCAAGGAAGAACGGATTAAGCATAATTGTGATTTTATACCCAAAACACCTACAAAAACATAACCAAATGCACAGAGAAATGCGAACAGCACATTCAAACTAGTTATTACAATCTTAGTAACCTACATTCACTAAATCAAAGCCATCCAACTTCCATACCCTAAGTCCCTAAAATGTCAATCTTGTGCAGGAAAATGAAGAAAATAACAAAGACAAGACATAATTGGTGGTGCAAAAGGATCCTTAAGAAAAGAAGAAGATTGTGTGAAATTTCTGAGTTGTTGAAAAGAGAGCCAGATGAAAAGGGAAAAATGAGGCATAAGCGTTTTTAGTAAAAGTAAAATTAAATTTATTTATTTTGATTTTACTAATTGGTTTCTTAATTAATTAATTAATTAATTAATTATTTTAAATTTTTTTTTTCATATTATAATCCAGAATTTGAAACAACTAGAGAACTTCGCCATTTGTGCAAGCAATTGAGAGAAGTTCTCTGAAAAATGTACTAAGCAACAAAAATGACTAATCTCGCGACTGCAAATTACTAAGCTCGCAATAGCGAGAACATTTTGCAAGTTTTGGCACCCCCAAAAAGGCTTGCTATAGCCAGAGCTATAGTGAGAAACTCGCTAGAATTTGTACCAAGCCAAGGCGATAGCGAGAAACTCACTAGAATTTGTACCAAGCCAAGAGAAACAAGGGTCTCGCCATTATAAGTTGGTATTTACATAGTAGCAAGATAACTTGGTGAATTTAGTGCCGAGGAATTATCCCTAAGGAGTCTCGCTATAGCCTAAGCCATAACGAGAAACTCCTTGGAATTTGTACCATGCCAAGACAAATGAGGGTCTCGCCATTACGAGGAGGTATTAGCACAATAGCCAAATAACTTTTTAAGGGCCTTTCCATTGGAAAAAGGTATTTACGTAATAATGAGATAACTTGGCAAATTTATACACGAGGAATTACCCCTAAGGAGGGAGTCTTGCTATAGCCTGAGCCATAACGAGAAACTCCCTGGAATTTGTACCAGGCCAAGAGAAATAAGGGCCTCACCATTGTGAGTTGGTATTTGCATAGTAGAAAGATAACTTGGTGAATTTAGTGGCGAGGAATTACCCCTGAGGTGTCTCACTATAGCCTAAGCCATAGTGAGAAACTCCCTAGAATTTGTACCAGGGCAAGAGAAATGAGGGCTTCACTATTGTGAGGAGGTATTGGCACAATAACAAGATAACCTTTTAAGGGTCTCACCATTGCAAAGAGGTATTTGTGCAACAGGAAGATAACTTAGTGAATTTATACACAAGAAATTACCCTTAAGGAAAGAGTCTCACTATAGGCTGAGCCATAACAAGAAACTCCCTAGAATTTGTACCAAGCCAAGAGAAACAAGGGCCTCGCCATTGCGAGTAGGTATTTGAGCAATACTGAGATAACTTTTTAAGGGTCTTGCCATTGCGAGGAGGCATTTGCACAATAGTGAGAGAACTTTTTAAGGGTGTTGCTATTGCGAGGTGGTATTTACACAATAGTGAGATAACTTTTTAAGGGTCTCACCATTACAAGGAGGTATTTGCGTAATAGCAAGATAACTTTTACACAATAAAAAAGAATACATTTGACACTTATCCACCATTTTTCTATTTATATAGTTAGTTTTCCCATATTTACTATCATCCCTGCTACTCTTACACCCACATTTGTTTGTCCCACAGGAAGAAACCCTAAGAGGAAACCCAAATTTAAGGAGTTGGATAGCAGTAGGAAGTGGGTCTTTGAGTTACGTGGCTTTTGCATTTCAGTTTCTGAGTTCTGCTTCTCTGTTTTGCTCATGGTAAGAGTACCATTTTCTACATCTCTATTATTTTCCTTTTGTAATCCTTGGCTCTAATTTTAGCTTGCTATTACCTATTAGAATTCGAGGAGATAGAGTGCGAATTCAGCTTCTTCCTTTAATTTACTAGCTTTTTCATAGGTAAGTAGGTTTCCTTACATTTCTTTATTCGCCAAATTGCTTCATTTATTTTCCTCTAAAATTTATAGCAAACCATGTTGGAAGGTAGACGCAGGGACTAGAAACTGATTCTTCTTTGCATTTTAAATTATTTTTCTTATTGGGGATTAACTTTAACTTCTAATTAAGAATGTCCACAACGTGATTGGTATGGGTCTCCTCGTCCCTTGTTTCTCTCCTGTGCACCTACATAGTACATACTCAACATCTTTTCATCACATAAACATGCTATAAGCAAGGCCAGTTGTAACACCATAAGTCTAGCTCATCTCATGCCTTTGAATAGTATAATTATCATGAAACATACACATAATTCTAATAGAGGAAGCATGAAATTTTGGATTTTTATTTGCAAGTCATCATATCCAAAAACCCATTTGGTGTCACATGGACCGGGTAAACTCATACTATGCCCCCTCATATTTAATTTCATTATTACAACTCATTTGTATCAAAAAAACCCACCTACAACTCTTGGAAATCGAAAGGAGCTATGGGAAATGGGTATTCATTCTCGGACAACACTGGCCTCAATTCTGGGCAAGATTCGAAAAATCATAAATAAATCTAGAAAAATTGAAATTATGCAATCTTGGTCATTTTGGGAAGCTATGGATGTCTAATTTACACTAAAAATACGTCCAGAGCATAAAGTTTATCATAGAGGACGTTTGACTGCTGCCTGGGCTGCTGCTTCAGATTACTGATACAAACTTCTAAAATTCATAACTAATTATATAAAATTAGAAATCACACAAATTCGGTCATTCTGGAAAGCTACAAATCTTAAATTTATGGTAAAAATAATTACAGAATGAAAAAAAATACGTTTAGTCAGCTGGACCCTATGGAACAGTAACCGGACTCATGGGGAGCTACTGATGCTGACAGTCAACTTCAAACATGCATAACTCACTGATCAGACCTCCAAATGAGGTGATCTCTGTGGCCACAGAAATCTTATCACCTCTAGTTTATTCATGTAAAATTTCATAAGCATTGGATACCATTTGGACATCAGGTGACACAGAATTCAAAACTGTCAGTATGAACAGTACCCATACCAGAATCCATGAAAAATCCCAACTTTGAAAATTCATCAAATATTCTCTAGGTATCCAAAAATTATAATATTTAGCTTCCCAAAAAGCTCTTAAGGAGACCTAATTTAATGCCAAGTTTCAGGGCAAGACTAACTCATTTGGCCAAAAAATGGCATAGGGTTCCATTATGGTCAATTTTGGCTTCATATTGGGTACCAAAATTGCCAAATGGATTCCCCTTGGTCTTGGCACCTTTTGGGCAAGTTGAAAAGCATATTTTAGACTTGCATGAGCTGCCCAAATGGTCCCAAACCTCATGCATCTCATTTTGGCCATTCAACCCACATTTATACACATTTGCATCAAACTTCCAATTTGCATAACTTAGCATTACATACCCAAATTCATTTTTAAAGTTCATACATCATATCCATACATGTATACATCACATAATATCATATTTACATGTGTCTCAAGGGTCATGCGCCATTTACAATAATCATATACATCATTATGGCTCAAAAAGGATAAAAGCTAGACATATGAATGTCAATCTCTCTTCTTCAATGTTGTTGGCTCCCATTAGCATATCCACTTGGTTCACCTAGCATGTTAGATCATTGGAGAGGAGGGGATGAGATTCAGAGAATCCCAATAGCTCATCTCCTATTCCATCACACATAATATGTGCAAGCAAGTTTCATATATGCATGCATGGAGAAAGTAGAAATCATAGGCATTTTAAAGCAACTTTGGCATGTGAATCAATCATGCAAGACATTCAAGAGCTCACTAAGTGTTTGGATTGGCCTCACACTTCTCCTCATGGATTTTAGACTTGCCTCACCCATTCTTTAAGCACTTTGGACTCAACCATACTCTTGGGAGCCCACTTTGCTTTTGGGAGACTCTTTACTTTGTCTCAACCAAGCTCAAGGGTTCTTGGCTCATCCTCACCAAAGGGAAGAGTTCTTGGCCTTTCCACACTCAAGCAAACTCACACAAACATCATGTAATCATTTGAAAACATAACATAGCATCAAGCATCATGGCATATAAAGGCATGCTAGCATACTTTTCTTAGCTTGAAAATACACATACACACATTCTAAAACAAGCTAAACACATATCCATGCATGAGAGAAGGTGGAGAGAGCTACCTTGCATAATTTCACACACTTTTTCCTTAGCTTTCAAGCCTCCTCTTTTAGCCACACACCCACAAGTTGGTGGAAATAGTGTCTTTTGGCCTAGACACAAATTATGGGAGCCAATTAAGTTCATGAAACAATGTTTATGGCCATGCAACTTGCTTAAACCCTAGATTACTCTATAACCTCCATTATGGTCCATATTGGCACCTAATGAAGCAACACCCCTCAAATGATTTCTAGGCCTCATTCTTTATTCTCAAATATGATTCTTGACTCCTTTTAAACCTCTTGGAGTCATCATATCATTAAAACAAAAGTCCTAACATCATGTTACTTCCTTAGGTCACAATATGGAACCTAAAGCACCAACTCATTCTCTAAGCTTCCTAAATTTTTCCCAAGGTTTCTCCTCACATTCATTCATCATATATGACTCAAAAATGGGCTTGAAACAATTTAAAACTCTCCCTAACTATGCCATCCCTACTTGGCCGAAACTTAGAGCATAAATGGGATTTCATGGCTTCTTGATGGGAGAACCATTTAGGGAGGTTGTTAAGAGTTGTAGGAGGTCAAGAAAACACTTAAATAGCCAAGAGAACTCATAGATTAAATTAGTTTTTACAATCCCCTTATATGCTCTACACTTTTCTAACTTTTAGGTTCATGACTTTCCATGGGGTTTTGTTCATTTTCATGGAGCCTATATGGGGGACCTCTTAGGGATCTTAGGAACTCAAGCAAACACTCATCTAAGCTAGGAAATTCATGGATCAAAACAGATTTCACAATGTCTCCATGAATCCCTCACTTTTCTATCTTGTGTTTTCATGCTTCTTTCTTTGATTTCTTTCCACCTACTTGCTTCTCACACTCCAAAATCTATGAATCTCCCTTGCTAGACCAGAATTCATCTCCCTTTGATTGGGTTCTATATGGGACGAAATTACCACAAGGAGGAGAAGGGAAGAAGAAGCATAGAAGACAACAAGTTACCTTGATTTCCTAGCTTTTCTTAAGAGCTCTCTTCCTTGCTTCAACTCTCTCCTTGAATTTCAAAATTTACCCCTCTGTTCTGGGCTCAAAACAGAACCAAACACCTCACTAAATCCATAGGAAGAGAGGAGGAAAGGAGGGGAAGAAGTTTTCTAAAGGGAAGAGCAAAAGTTTCCATGAATTCATACCTTTCTCTTGGCTTTTCTTCTTCCCTTGAGCTTGCTCTTGTGCACCACTCTCTCTCTCTATTTTCTGGGCAGAAACAGAGCATTTTACTCAAAGGAGCTGCTGGAACGTGGATAAGAAGAAGCCAAAAGTCACTTTATGCAACTTTTTACTTTTGCATTTTAGTCCCTTTTCTTGGCTTTTTCATTTTAGGCTCATATCAACTCCTTTTTAAAATCCATCTTTTCCATCATATTCCTTAGGCTCTTAATCATAAGAATTGCCTTTGGAATCACTCAAAAAGGATCTGAAACCATTCCGAACTGTTCGATCAAAGTTTTGGTCAACCTTTGCCGAAATCGCTCACCGAAGGGGTTTCAACTATTCTAGGGGTTCCCATGGTTTTCAGGACCTCTGAGAACCTTAGAAAGCTCAAATTTTTCATTTAAAAAGCTCTCCTATGAGTTTTCAAAATTTTCCAAAAATTATAAAAATACCCCTACTTTTTTTGGCAAATTTTTTGAGCTCTTCTGGCTCTGATTTTTGGGCATCTCAAACCTTAAATCTTCATTTTCTAATATTTAAAATTTTATCATAATTTTAGTTGGCCCCAATTCCTTCTATTTCGAGGACTTCCTTTTATATTTGGCCCATTTCTGACTTTTACGGAAAAACCAAACATTGCGTTTCTCACGTTTACGGAGGGACCGGATGTTACACCAGTTATGAGAACATTTCCAAAAATGTATGCTTTAAATCCTTATACTCTTGTTCTGTGGAATGTTTTGCTTTCTTCTTAGATTAGTATCAACAACTTTTACTTTTATAGTATTTGATTGAATTGTTGGATTCCTTTGCTAACAATGGATACCTAAGTTGAAACATTATGCTCTAAGTGTTGGTGGGAACAAAACCGTGTAAGTTGGTTTCATCAAAGTAATAGTATAATATTGTGTAGTAATGGTATTATTCTATGCTTCTTTGCAACTATTCTATTTCTTTGCAACAGAATAATTATTTTCCCCACATACAAAAAGGATTACATGAATATTTATGTTCAGCATGCAACATACATTTTTTGCCCCAAAAATATAAAACATGGCTAATGTTTCCTAAACTACATTACTCTTCTCTGCTTTAACCCACTAGTAAGGCTCTTATGAATGAATTTTTCACGTTAAGCTTACCTGAACAATTTAACCTCCTTGCCACTTCTAATTAATCATAATTTATATAAACACAGGACATGAAATTGAAACATAAATATGAAATAGAAACATAAATAGTAACATACATCAAGACCTCTGCCTTACGTATCTTCTCTAATCAAGACTAAGAAAGAAGCCTTAATTAGTTGGCTACTAGACTTGCTAGGTTTGTGCCTCCCTCTATAGGTAGTTTAATCTTTTCCCTTATTTAAATCTGGTAGTAACTTGGAGTTGAATTTATGATATTACTGAGTAATGAGTTAGTATTGGTTAATGTTAATATTTATGCCATGTTATAGTTGTCTAATATCACTGAGTTCGATTCCCTATGCCTCCTTGTTATTTTTTAATGTTAGTGCAAATAGGTCATGCTCATGTATTTATTTATCTCATACAGGTGCTAAGTAGATAGATACCTTTACAAACCTTAAGTTTGATGCTTCTGACTTTATGCTGTATTCATGCTAAGTAGACAAATACCTTTTTTTCTTTTCCTTTGCAAGGTAGGATTACTGAATGCATGCTATATAATTATTGCAAATATTGTCTTTAATGCTTTTGGGTGCCTTGGTTATGGTGAACATTAGTCATATAACATATAGCAGCATGGTCAAACATATAGAGAGTTGTTAGTGCCTTTAATTTTTTTTAGGCATTCTTGTTACTTACATTGGCTATGAGAATGTAGTCTTCTTTAATTGTTTGTTTGCATGGCTAGCTATGAATTAGTCTTTCCTGTTACTGACTTGGATGAGGAAAAATAACATTTGCTAACCTGCTATATGTCGCTAGATCCAAAGTATGAGTATAATTCATGTCTTGTCAATTTCTAGTTATTAGTTTCTTGGACAAGCAATACAAAAGCATTATTAGTTTATTTGATAAGCAATACAAGATAATTATAGGATTCTTTTAGAACACCATTGTGGTAAAAGATGCTGGAAGATATTTTACTGTGTCCGTTGCTTAAAATTCTTTTAGAACACCATACATGAAGAGGAAAGTAAATTAGAGCATAAAACTTACTTTCCTTTTCATCCATAACTCATAGTGAGTCTAAAGAGTACTTCCCTATTAGAGAAGGCATGGGAGGACAAGAATAGCCGTTAACATTTTTAACCAAGTATGATGAACATATACCCATGAGAATTCAGTTTTAACATTCACAAACACTACTAAATCCTTTAAGAACTTCATCTAACTTTTCCACACTCAAACATATTCTTAAGTTAACATTTAAACCACTTAAAATCATAGTGAACTACCTTGTATAGTCCCCAATGTGTTGTGGCATAAAGTGCAACACATGATAGTAAAACCCTATACGAAGTGATTTTCACACCACCCAAACCACCTAGAATCACTTCCAACCAACCTTAGGCATTACCTATAATGTGTAGAATTCCACAAGAAGGTGAGGAAAACTAACATGGTGAAGCATGATAGCAAGGGTTTACACAACCAGTAGATGACTGCAAAATTGCACAAAACTACTCTACATACAAGCCATAACTCTCCATAAAATGCTTAATACTTACCATAAACCTTCCTAAAACTTATTAACCAACTCCATAGCACTTAAAATGACCTTTAACTCCCTAAAATTCCCTAAAAATAGATCGAAACCATAAGGCACACTCTATGATAGCAAATGGGCAAAAAATAGGAAAATTGGTTACTTGCAAGCTTCATGTGGAATGTCTAAAAATTAAACCACTTCTCCAAATGGCCTTATACCATTTAGTGCAAGTTTTACCTGCCTAAAGAAAGCTGTCTAAGTCTTAAAACTTCACACTAGGGTCCTAAATCAATTTTTGACCTCTTAAACCCCCACTTAGACACTTTAAACATAAAACTAGCTTACTTTTTGGGTTTTGGCATACCCATTTTTTGGTAACAAATTCCAATAGGCTCTAAACCATATCCAACCTTTTTCTCCCACTAAATTAAAGTTGCTCAAAAGATAAAATCACAATTTCCCTATCAACTGATCATAGAGCTACACTAACCCATGTATAAGCACCCTTTAAGTGATAAGGGAGTTAATCTTGTATATATAAGGTTTCACTTTGCCTAACCAGTCCAAACATAACCCAAGTGACATAAATAAAGCTAATAAATGATCAAAACCCAACAAAAACAACCCAAGATAAATGCATTGTAGCCATTATGATCATAGTTACTCATTTTAATACATTCTTGCATAAATACAAAGGCTAGTTTCTTGTAACACATACATATATTCAAAATACTATTTTCATCATTGAAAGCTGAGTTATGCAATTCCTTGCTATAAGATGCTAAAAATATGGTTCTTATTACTGAAATTTTACTCCATGTGGTTTCCAATGTAGGATATAAGGATGGACAAAAGTTGGATAATGATTAGGAATAGAGCTAATCCAACCTATATACGAGGAGTAGATAGTTTTCTCTAATGGACGTTTAATCTACCAAGGGTTAGCAATATGATTCATTTTCCATGCAAAGTGTGTAGGAACACAGAGTTTAAATTATGGCTAGAGTAAGGGAGGATCTATTCAAGAACGATTTTTATGACAGTTACTAAGTGTGAGATTCACATGGAGAGCTTCACCACAGTGCCCAAAATCACCCAGAAGAGACTAATGATGAGGTGCAAGAAGATAACACTGACAAGGATGACATTATTGAGATGACAAATGTAATGTTCGATTTTCATTAAACGATAGAAATAGGTGCATTTTCAAAGTAAGTCTCTTGAAAGGAATCAGTTAAGGTCTTAAAAAACTTAAGTAACATTCTAGACTCATAAAAATGAGAATTCCAGGCTTAAAAGGAAAGAAAAATTGAGCTAGAATGAAAAAACGAAATTGAACAAAAGATTGATGAAACGTAGTGGCATTTTCATAATTTTGAGTAAATTTTGGAATTCACATAGGAGGGCTTTTTAAATGAAAGTTTTGAGTTCTTCAGGGTTTTTAGAGGCGCTGAAAACCATGAAAAGCCCTGGGACAGTTCAAACCCCTTCTGGTGGATATTTTTCAATGTCGGTGGACCCAAACTTTGATGAATTTATTCGGGAAAGTTTTAACCCCAATTTGAGTGATTCCAAAAGTATTTTGCTAAATTGGGAACCTAAATTTTATAATAAAAAAGAAGGTTCTCAAAAAGGAGCTAAAACGAACTAAAAACAAAAATGCCAAGATGAAAGGGCAAAATTAGGATTTTTGAAAAAGTCTTTCTTAAATCCACCTATATATATAGGGCGCCTTGCCTCCTCACTCATTTAGCTCATTTAGTTTATGCTCTAGACCAAAGGAAAAACACTAAGAGTGAGGCACACAAGACAGAGGAGAAGAGAAGGAGAAAAGCAAAGCAAAAGGTATAGAATTTCTTGGTTTTTCATGCTTTCTCTTTAGCAAACCTCTTCTTCTCCATTTTTCCTTTCTTTCCTATGATTTTATTGAAGTTTTTAGATCTATTTTGAGGGAAGAATAGAGTGGAAAATTCAGATTTGAAGAGAGGAGCCCAAGGAAAGGAAGAAACAACCAAGAAAACAAGGAAAAACAAGGTAAAATTTCCATCCCATGGTAGCCACTTCTTCTTCCCTTTCTCCCTTAGTTCGTCCAACATGAGAAGCTATAAGAGGGCTTGGATTTTGGGCAAAACCAAGGGTGAATCTTAGGAAATGGAGTGAAGAGAATAAGCATATGCAAAGGGAATTAACAAACAACCATAGAAATTCAAGATAGCAAACCTAGGGTTTCTAATGTTCCTTGAAAAATCTAATTTAATACCATCATTCCTAGGCCTAAATAAATGTTTAAATGAGTTCCTAAGATCCCTAGAAGGCTACCCATATGCATCTTCTATCAAGAAAATAAAGCAAACTCCCTTGGTGTCCTATTACTCCATAGCCACGACCTAGCATAATTGGAGTACCTAAGGATAGTTTTAATTTGTTCTAAACCTATTTTTGAGTCATATATGATGAGTGAAGATGAGAGGAAGCCTTGGAAAAAAATTAAAAACCATAGAAAGTGAGATGGCCTTACATGTTCCATAATATGACTTAAGGAAGCAATATGTAGTTAGGCTCTTTGTTTTAATTGTGTGATGACTCCAAGAGGCTTAAAAGGAGTCAAGAATCATAAATGAAAGAAAATAATAGAGCCTAAAACTCATTTGATGGGTGTTGCTTCATTAGATGTGTTTAGGAACTATAAATGAACCATAGGACAAAACTAGAGTTCCAAGTAGATGTGTGGCCTTAGAAATGATTCCAAAAACCTAATTAGCATCCATAAATTGTGTTTAAACTAAGAGAAGTGAATCCCACACCTTTGTATGTGTGAGGCCGAAGAAGGGAGAGCATTTTCAAGAGGAAAAGTGTGTGGTTGCAACTAAGGTAGCTCACTCCTCCTTCTCTCATGCATAAATGTTTGCTTGACTTATCTTTGAATATGTGTATATCTGTTTAAGCTATGAAAAGTATTCTAATATGAGTTCTTATTCCATAGTACCATGATGATGTATTATGTTTTCAAATGATGCCAAGTATGTTTGCTTTAGAGAAGCCACGAACCCTTGGCCATGGTGAGGATGAGCCAAGAATCCTTAGAAATAGTTAAGACAAAGCAAAGAGTTTCCCAAGAGTGAGGTTGAGCTAAAACCTCCTAGAAAAAATGGGTGAGGCAAGTCCAAAATTCATAAGTGAATGGGTGAGGCTAATCCGCTTACTTGGCAAAGCTTATATATGCTTTGTATGACTTACTCATATGCCAAGAATGCTTCTTGAATACTTATATTGTTCTTTGTACTCATTCATGCAATTTCAAGACTTGTTTTTCATATTTTATGTAAGATTGAAAGGGAGATGAGCTATTGAGATTCTTTAAATCTCATTCCTTCCTCTCCAATGTCCTAACATACTAGGTGGATCAAGTGAGCAAGGCAATGGAAGCTACCGAGTGGGAAGCTAAGAGATTGACAACAATTTGCATAGATTTTGCTTCTTTATGGCCATATGAGTGGCCAATGTTGCAACCCCTTATTGTATATGTCCTATAACTTTATGAACATGTGTAATTATGCAATGTATCATGTACAAATGAGATTTAATGTCATATAAATGGTATGGTGCATTTTGGGTATGGAATGGCAAGACTAGCCTTGTATGTTCTTATGTATGGCATGGGGTGAGAGAGTGAGTTTTCAAATTTTGGATTTGAGCACCTTCGAGACAAGTTTAAAAGGTCATTTTGGTGTATTCCCATGTGCTCAAGTGGCCATGGTTCCCTTAAAGCTCAAAATGGACCATTTTGGACCCTTTGTAGACACAAAATGAGCTATTTTACAATCCAATGTCAAGATTTAACCAAATGAATAAATTTACCTATGAAACTTGGTACACATATAGATCTTATCCAAATATTTTTGTAAAGCTAAAGACTAGATTATTTGGAGCTCTATGGAATTAATTATGAATTTTCAAAGTTGGCATTTTTCTGCTGAACTAACACAGGTACTGTTCATATGGTCAAAAAATTGGGCTATGTAATTTGAAAGTCAAATGATGTCCAATGCTTATAAACTTTTATAAACGTAAACTAGACATGATAAGCTTTACATAGCCATTGAGATCACCTAATTGGACCTTTGAACAGGGAAATATGAATTTTTGAAATTAGAGGTCAGTACTAGGGATGACAGTCGACCTCTAGTACTGTTCCATTGATTTTTGGTGGCTAGCGGCCCTTGTTGAGGTTTGGACATATTTTTAACATAAAGTAGACATCTTTAGCTTTCTAGAATGATATGGAATGTATGATTTTGATTTTACTAGAATTAGTTATGATTTCTCATAGTTCATGACAGTAAACTAAGATTTCTGGCAAAGGCTGCACTTTTGAATTTCATGTAATCCCTTCACTTGCACAAGTTCTAAGCCACTTCCTTGGATGGTTTTGAGTTGTATTAGTGTAATTAAATATGAAAATGAGTTGAATAAGTTCATATGGTCCATGGGACACCAAATGAAGAATTCATACGCTATGCAATGTAAAAATATTCACTATTTTAATGCCATTTCCTTGTTCTCTTGAAAAGTGCATGGCATGAGACATAGAATTTTCATGAGAAAGGCTAGACAGTTATGGTGTTACAACAAATAATGTATATAGACGTATAGATGGAAAAGGAAGGAACTATGGTTTCAAATATAATGAGCCACCAAATATGCATGCCAAGCAATTCTTCGAGCTATTAAAGGATGCTAAGACTGGTCTATATCTAGGCTATAAAAAAGTTTCCAAATTGTCTTTCATTGTTAAGCTACTTCATTTGAAATGCCTTAACCATTGGAGCAACACGTCCATGGATGCCCTGCTTGGCTTATTCAGGGATGTAGTTCTAGAGGAGGCATTAGTATCGAATTCCTATTATGAAGTGAATAAGGTTATTTGGGATTTCGGATTACATTACACTAAGATAGATGCATGTCAAAATGATTGCATCTTGTCTTGAAAGGAGCACATTGATGCACAAAGATGTCCTATGTGAAACCTATCCAAATGGAAGTCAGATGGACATAAAGGCAAGAAAGCCCCTTGAAAGTGTTGAGGCATTTTCCCATAATGCTTTGGTTACAAAGGTTGTATATGGCTCATAACACAGCAAAAGACATGAGGTGGAACCATGACACAAATAAGGACAATGGTGTGCTAAGACATCCATCTAACTTTGTCGCATGAAAAACCTTCGACAAGAAGCATATTCATTTCTTTAATGAGCCTAAAATGTTTGCTTGGGCTTGGCACATGATGGGTTCCGCATAGCATTTGGCAAGTGGTTCTAGTTCCTTACAATTTGTGACCATGGCATTTCTTGAAACAACCATACTTTATGATGACACTCTTAATTCCAGGCCTTAGGTGTCTAGAGAATGAAATAGATGTGTAACTACAGCCAATAATTAAAGAGCTTCAACATTTATGGGAAGAAGGGGTAGATATATATGATGCCCATTCATAGTTTAATTTTAGGATGTGGGTTATTGTATTATGGACAATAAATGACTTCCTAGCCTATGGAAACATATCAGGTGGTCAACCAATGGGAATTTGGCATGCCCCTATTGCCACAAGGACACACACTCAATTTCTTTGTGCAACAATGTGTGCTTTATGGGCCATTGTCACTTCTTACCTACTAATCTTCCTTGGCAGCAAAATAGGAGGGCATTTGATGGAAAGGTTGAAATTGCAAGAGCACTTACTCCTTTATCTGATGTTGAAGCATTGAGGCAGTTAGAAAAATTGGGCAATGTGACATTTGGGAAAGGTTAAAAGAGAAAGCGCGACCACCCTACCAATTTTTACAAATGGAGGAAGAAGAGTATTTTCTTCCAATTAACATACTAGGAATCCCTCTTACTCTAATACTACTTGGATTTCATGTATATAGAATGTAGTGTGTTAAAAAACCTTATCTCAATAGTGATGGATATGGCTGGAAAGACAAAGGACACATTAAAAAGTCAATATGACCTAGTCGATTTGGGAATCAGACAATAATTGCATCTAATTGAGGAGGGGAATAGTGTAACACCCGTTATTCTAAAAGCCATAAACTAAGTAGATTACAAAAAGAAGTCTCCTAAATTGAATGATTAGAGGCAAAATAAAATGAGAATAATAATCTAAACATTTAAAAATGAGGATATAAGGTTTAAGATGCTCGAAAATCAGAGCGAAAATAACTAAACAAAATTTTACAAAAAGGTAGTGGCATTTTTTGTAATTTTTAGAAAACTCAAAGGAGGGATCTTTAAATAGAGGAAGTGAGTTTCCTGGGGTTCTCAGTGGTCTTAAAAATTATAGGACTCTTAAAATGGTTTAAACCCCTCTGGTTTATATTTTATAGCGTTAATTAACCAAAACTTTGATGGATTTGTTCAGAAAGATTTTAAATCCAATTTAGGTAGAATCAAAGGAATTTTATCAATTAGACAACCTAACTTTCATACTGGAAAAGAAGGTTCTTGAAAAGGAGTTGAAATGAGCCTAAATGGAAAGAACGAAGAAAAGGAACAAAAAGGGAAATTTTAAAAAAGTGTCTTAAACTAGCCTAGCCCTTTTATATACCATGTCCCACCTCCTCCTCCTCTCTTAATCAACTTTTATCTACTCTAAAATAGAACCTAAGATTGCTTGAAGTGGCACACAAGAAGGAGGGAAGAAGAAAGAGAGAAACCTAGCGAAAAGGAAAGAAAATCCATTGTTTTTCATGCTTCCTCCTTCACCAACCTTCTTCTCCTCTTTCTCCTCTTTTTCCTATAGTTTTGATGATTAATTTAAGATTGATTCATGGCTGGTTCAATGAGATGAAGAGAGACTTTGAAGGAGAGAGTATAAGCAAGTGAAAGTGCTCTAGAAAAGGCTTGAAACCAAGGTAACTTCCATGGTTTGTCTTGCTTCTTCTTGCTTGTTCCTCTCAAGGTGATTTTTGGCCAACCCTAGACCATCAAGGAGGGAATAAGTTTTGGTCTTAGGAAGGTAGGAACAAGGGTTTTAAGGTATGAGAAGTAAGAATATGCAATTAGATTTAAAAAAGAAGCTTTAGAATTCAAGTTGTATGATTTAGGGATTTTGTTGCACCTAGCAATTCTTGAAGCTTTTTAAAGATAGTTTAACCTATGTAAGAGTATGTAAGAGTTCATAAGAGGCCTAGGAAGCTTCACAAGTGCCATTTTCCTAAGAAAAATCAAGCAAACTCCATAGGTCCTCACCTAGCTCTATGTCTCAGCCAAAAAGAGGTTTAGGTACCTAGAGAGATTTTTCTTTAATTTCAAGGATAAAAATGTTCTAAATATGATTAATAAGCATCAAAGGAACCATTAGTTTGAATTTAGAAGCCATGATTTATAAGATAGAAGTTAGGTTCCTTTTTAAGACATAAAGAAGCAACTTGAGTTAGGCTCCTTCAATTGAATTGGTGATTACTCTAATAAGTTCTAATGGTGTTATATGACTTAGATTGAATGAGAAATTGGAGCCAAGATCATAAATTCTAAGGGTTGCTTCATTTTACAGTTATATGGAACCATAACTATGCCATACGATAAAGTAAGCATGCATAGAGTTTATGTAAAGCTAGAACTTATTCCAATGATGTAATTGTATCTCATTTAATGTGTCTGGCTAAGTGAATCAAGCTTCTCCTAGTTATGTGTGCATGGTTGAGAAAGAGAAGGAGAAACTCAAGGGGGAAAATGTACTTCTTGACTTAAGGTATCTCTCTATCCTTTCTTGTATATATGTCTTGGATGTTTGATTATCATTGAATGCTTATGTGTATGTTTGAACATAAGATATGTTTATAGCTATTGATTTAATGCTATGGTACCATCATGCTTCTTGAAACATGTTTTGAATGCAAGATGGTTTGAATGGGTGAAATTATGCAAAAAATCCTTTAGCATAGGTGAGGAGAACCCAAAAGTCCCTTAAAGCAGGTGAGACATAGCCAAAAGTCTCAAAAAGGAGTGAGGCTAAGTCAAAAGTCACTAAAAGTGGGTGAGACAAATTCAAAAGTCCCAAAGAATTGGATGAGGTTAGACCAAAAACCCTTAGAGCCTATGTTTGAATTATCTAAGTTTAAGTGACATGAAAATATACTTATGTATGTTTATAAGAGGTTTTTATGACATACTTGCATTCTTTGACATGAAAATGTGTCATGTATATATGTTTAAAAGGGTAAAAAAGCTATTGGGATTCTTTGAATGTCACTTTTCTCCACATATGTCTAACCATGTCTAGGTGAAGCTCAAAGAGCAAGGAATGGGAGTTACACACCTTGAAAGATGAACTCTTCACAATATAATAGAAAATTGCACATTTTTTGTGTCAAAGTTTGTATACATGTAATGGTTATATGATGTAAACCTTAGAGCATGTATAAAAGTTTATAACTATGATGCATGAATGGAATTTAGAATCAAACTCATGAGTATGTAAGTTCTTGCCACCTTAGAACCATAGAATATGTAACAACAAAAAATTGTTGAAATTTTTCTAAGTCTGCTAACTATAGCGAGAAATAGCTAGCTATAGCTAATGTTCCTGTTCACTATAGCGAGAAATAGTCTAGCTATAGCGAATGTACCAATTTGCTATAGCGAAAATGCTTCTAGCTATAGTGAATTTGAGCATCCCATACAAAAACTAGGGGGTTCCTCGCAATAGAGCACCGTAGTGAGAACAGGGGCCTGGGACTGATACGTGCTTACTGTAGCGAGGGTTATTTTTTGCTATAGCGAGGGTTAGTCTGGAAAAGTATGAAAAAGGAAAATTTTACTTCTTAAAGCATCCAGATCCTTTCCTTTTCTTCTAACTAACCTAAGCTTCGTCCAAAACAGAGAAAAAGGGCTTGAGAGAGAGAGAGAAACTAAGAGAAGCTAAGAGAGAAGGAAGGAAACAAAGGAAGAAAGGTAAGAACCTTTAAAGATCTTCATGCTTCTTCTTCTTGATTTTATTCTTCTCCTTCTAAGTTTTCTTTCCATGGGTGATTGTGTAAGATAGCTCTGTTTTGACCTAGAATGAGTAAGAAACCCTTGAAAGAGAGTGTGATAAGTTGAGAAATACTAAGGAAGTAGACGAAGAGTTAGTGAAATTCAAGAGGGGAAAAACTAGGGGGTCTTATATACCTTGTAAGGTTTGCTTTGATGAAGAACCCCCTAGCCTTGTGAGTATTTATTTAAGTTATAAGAGAATAATTCTATGCTCTTTGTTGTGTTTAGGCCCAAGAGAATCGGCTCCATCTAGTTGTGATTATGAAACCAAGAAGGGAGAAGAGAAATCGAAAGGGAAGGTTTGTGTTAGCTTATAAGGTAGTTCTCCACTCTTTCTTGTTGTATTCTTAGATGTGTAATAGTCATTATATGCTTGTATATGTGCTTATATTGTGAGACATGCCATTTGATGTTGCCTTGATGTATTGGTACCAATATAATTATGTTTTGGATTGTGAAAATTGCTCGGGTGAGGTAGAGCCAAAAGTCCCATGTGATGGGTGAGGTAGAGCCAAAAGTATTTAAGGATGGGTGAGACAAAGCTAAAAGTCTCATAGATGAGTGAGGCTAAGTCAAAAGTCCTTAAACTAAGGGTGAGGCCATCCAAAAGTCCCTAAAATTAGGTGAGGCTAGACCAAAAGTCTTTAGAACTTATTCTTAGCGTTGATATGATATTCATGACATGTAAATCATGTGTTGTATGATTGTGAATGATTAGATGCCTACTTGCATACTTTGACTTATTTATATGCCTTGATTGCTTCCTTGAATGAGTGTATGAGCTATTGAGATTCCATGCATCTCACCCCCTTCCCTCTCCCATCTTAACATGTCAGGTGGAGCTCAAGGAGATCAAAGTACAAACTAAGGAGCCTAGTTGAGCATATTTAGGCAGTTATATAGTTTGTTTTAGTTCTTTTGATGTAAAGAAGTGCCAAAATGAATATATACCTATTATTTTTGAGATATAAATATTTGAGCAAGTGTAAATGTATGTATAAATGATGTGTAAACCATGTATAAAGCTAAAGCAATGGAAAAAATGAGATTTGGCCTTTTGGTGGCTTGTATGTAGTAGTGTATTTTTGCCCGTAGCATAGTGATTTTGAGATATGTGTTGATTTGGATTACTTGGGCAATTTATATATGTTATGTTTATACTTTAAAACTTGCCCAAGAGGTGTTAGAGCATGTAGGAGACCATTTACTCCCATTTTGAACCATTTTTGGTGTCAAAACTGTCAAATTTGTGAGCTTTGTTAAAGTATGACCAAATGAGCTCTTTTTGAAATGAAATTTGGCATACCTCTAGAGCTTGCTGAGAGATTCTTGGAAAGCTAAAGTGAATAATATTTGGAGTTCTAAGGAATATTTGGTGAATTGTTAAAGTTGGAGAATTTTTTAGTTTTGGTTATTGTACTGTGCAACTAGTCCAAAAATGAATCTGTGACCAAACTGTGTCCAATTGTCATGAAATTTTATGGGCATAAACTAGACATCCACAGTAATCTATACCAACTAGAAGCACCTCAATTGGAGGTCTGTAGAGGGAGAAATAACTTTCTGAAGTTCTATGTCAGTATCAGGGAAGCCATCTGACTTTCGTTACTGTTCCATCAATTTTTGAGGTCCCAAGGCTACTGAAATGATGTGAACTTATTTTTTTCCTCTATTTAACATCTGTATCTTTCCTAATTGGTATATTTTTCCTAGATTTTATTTTTTTGGAATTAGTTATGAATTTTTGAAGTTCATGACAGCAAGCTGTATCAGTACCAAGGACAGCCAGACCTCTGTTTCTTTCTCAATGTCAAACCTGGTCCAAATGCTGGGATTGTAGTTTATAATTATTTTTAGTGTAAATTTAACATCTATAAAATTCCAAAAAGATATGATTTGCTTGATTTTCATTTTTCTAGAATTAGTTATGATTTTCCAAAGTTAGAGCCAAAAATCTGACTTTTGGGCCCGTTTTGAGAAATTATATTTTGGGATTTTTGGCTTCATATCCGTGGTTCATGAGTTGTTTTATGCTATGTATGAGTTATATAAATAGAGTTTGAGTAGAGCATGTCATTGATGGATTCACGGGACCCACGAAACAAATTATGAGCGTTTAAACCCTAATACATAGCAGGAAAATGCCACGACTATTGTCATTTTCTTTGGAAATCATATGAAATCAAGCCTAAGCAGAGACTAGTTGGGGTTAATATATTATGGTATTACAGAATACATGTGTATGAATCCTAGCGAAAAGATGAGAATAAGTTACATGATGATTTCAACCATTTGGGATGCTTCTATATGTTGTGTTTACACTTTTAGATGTGCTCAAATGGTCATGGCTTGGTTAGAAGTCCATTTGACACCATTTGACCCCATTATGGTTCTAAAATTTGCCACTTTTTTATCCTAAACTACAAACTAACCAAATGAAAGAGTTTATGCATGAAATTTCGCAAGCAAATAGATCTCATCTAGAACTTTTGATTGAGCTAAAGAGAACTATTTTTGAAGCTCTAAAAAATTTATTATGATTTTTCAAAATTAGCCAAATTATGCAAAAACTGTCACTATTACTGTTCATGTGGTTCATTTACATTTTTGTGTGACTCAAAAGTGAAATGAATTCCAATGCTCATGAAATTTTACAAGAGTATATTAGATATCATATGTGTTTTATAGCCACTAAGAGCACCTCATTTAGAGCTCTGTAGAGGGAGAAATAAAGTTTTGAAGTTCTAGGTTTACTGTAGGTGACTATCATACCTGATATAATGTTCCATTAGTTTTCATAGGGCCACGTGGTTGTTTTAATATGAAATTTTTATGATAGCTAGATGATATCCTAAGCTTTTGAGAAAGCTATCATTTGCATGATTTGGATTTTTTTAAAATTTGTTATGATTTTTCAAAATTCATATTAGAATATGGAATGTATGGCAAAATGCAAAGTGTAATGCAATGTCATGTTCTATGGCTTGGACTTGTATTTTTAGCTTCAAATTATGATAATTTTGGTTAAACAAATGTGTTATGGATAAAAAATGAATTTAGTAAGTTCACGTGGTCCATTAAGCCAATAATGAATTAATTGAGCTTTTAATAACGTAATTATCTACTGTTAAAAGTGCTATTTTGATGAAAATAAATGTTTTAAGCTAATTGTGCCATAAGTTGAGACCTATATAGATATAGTGTTACAAATAAAGTATTCATGCCTATAGCATGCTATTCCTTCTCCCAACAAGAAAAGTTGAAGGTGTGTAACTTCTTGTCAAATATGAAGGTTCCAGATGCTTTCTCCTCAAACATTTCAAGGTGTGTGAATGTTAAGGATCGAAAATTGTTTAGATTGAAGTGTCATGACCACCATGTATTGTTGTAAGACATATTTTTAATTGTAATATGTAATGTGTTACCTAAGGAAGTATCAAAGCCCATTATAGAGTTAGGTAAATTCTTCAAGAATGTATGCTCAAAGTTCTTGAAAATCAAGGATCTAGAACGACTTGAAATCTAAATTGCACTCACATTGTGAAAATTGGAAATGGTGTTTCCACCAGCTTTCTTTGATGTCATGGTATACTTACCTATTCACTTGCTAAGAGAGGCAATGCTTTGTGGACTCGTGCATTATCGATGGATGTACCATATTGAGAGGTAATGTGTTTCAATAAACATTTTTATTCTATCTCTTTAATCTTGTAAACTATTTGCCTATTCAACCACCGACTTTCCATATAGGTATTTGCGAATGCTCAAATCCTATGTTTGTAACAAGGGTCATCCAAAAGGTTCAATTGTAGAAGGTTATTTGGCAGATGAGTGCCTTACCTTTTGCTTTCGGTATTTAAAGAATATCCCTACCAAATTTAATTGGATTCCTAGAAATGATGATGGACTTATGGACAATGGTGATAAATCTATCTTTCGACAAATTAGGAGGGCAAAGAGGTGTTATGAATCCATTACTTTGCTTGAGGTAGAGTTCAAGCAAGCATGTATGTATGTGTTGTAGAATTATGCAAATGGTTGGCCATTTATGGAGTAAGTTATCATGACTTTGTTAATCTTTATGACAGTAACTACTTAATGAATATGTCTTAACTATCTGTTACAATGTAGGGAGCACCAATTAGAGATTGAGTCTCAAACTTCAACTATTGAGGACTTTCCCATTTGGTTTTATGCATAAGTAGGTTCCTTAAGAAATGTAACAATCCTAACTTCAAATCATCGTAATCAAGGTTAAATATGTGATTAATAATCATAAATCAAGGTTGAAAGTCATTACAACTAATTACATTCAAAAAATACAAGGAAATTTGAACCTTGATGTCATTAGGGTTATTAACTAAGCAACCACAATTATTCGAATGTGCAAGTGAATTTAGTTATCAATAAGGAGCTTTTGATTCCTCCATCCATCATTTCTAACTCACAAAAACCTCCTACAAGTGTTTCTATATCATTCATTAGCATTGCCATAAGAGAAACTAAGGTTTCTAGGTGAATATAAGAAATTGAACACCTTCACAAATTTTGATCATTTCACCATGGCGAATTACCTTCTAGAACACCACCAAACTTGCCACTCACAGTTCGCCACGGCTAACATCACTCTTTGCTGTGGCGAATTCCTTTTTGTTTCCTTCCCTGGGTAATTTCATCGCTTTTGGCTATGACTAATTCAATTTTGGCCATGGCCAATTCCTTTCTGTTCCTGTAACTCCTAAGATTTCATCACATGCTCTCCAATTCTCCCTCTAGTAATACTCTTGGCCACTTTAACTTAGTTTGTGAATATTTAGTGTCTTTCTTTTATCTAATCTACCTAACACATCTATCATTACCCATTCAAAACTCGAATGTAGATCCTTAACCCTCTAGCCACTATAAACCAATGAGTTCATAGATCAATGATAGCAAATGGTTCATACACTACTCACATTTCCATTCAAACATAAATCTCAATAAAAATTCCATACATCACTAGTTTAAATTGACATGTGATGTATCAAATGATTACAGTCCTTATGCTTGGCAGTTCATGATGCAATACAACAATTACATAAAAATAGTAGTCTAATTATACAAATACAATCTGATAGGTTTCTAAACCTACCTACTACTAAACCACATAGTAAGTTTCTATTAATTTTTTCCTTATGACTAAGAGATCCGGTCCCTGAAAATGTTAGCCCATAATTGGGATGAGATATACAATTTCAGTAACAAAAGGCAAATTCCATATATATGTATAGATTAATCAATACAATGCAATTTCATATCATCAATACCAAAATCATCAATTTAATTTGCACATGAACTAGTTGAGCTACCAATGATTACTGTCCCATACCAGTAATCACACACAACATGTTAATAGCCAATAACACTAGGAGAGGTTTGTCCATGGCACTTACTTCGTAATGAGTACAACGAGAGCTTAGTGCATTTGGGGTCTGATTATAAGTTGGTGCTCGATCGAAGCATATGCATGAGTGGCAGCTGCACCACAGCTCCACCATGGACTTACAAGGTCCAATCGCAATTGTAATTTAAGTAACCAATCATTTAACATTTCAAAATCAAGTATGTGTAACAAATATCATATTAACATGAGCATATATATGGAATTAGGAAGAATAACCCCGCTTACCTCAATAAAGTCAATTACTCTTCCTCTAGCTACCACCATGATCCAAAGCATACTAAGCCTACTATAAGCATGATTATCATCATTTAGCTATACTTAGTAAGGAAATTCTCCCTATCTACAGATTAATCTTAACAAGAAATTATTGAGAACTTCTTACCCAAGCTTTCTAATGATTTATTGCACCAATTTAGGATCCATATATCAAAGCTCACCATGATTCACTCCCCACAACTCCATTTTCGTACATGTACAAACCATGTAGCAAAAGTCAATCCAGA
Organism: Erythrophleum ivorense; assembly: GCA_026724425.1. Taxonomy (NCBI): domain Eukaryota; kingdom Viridiplantae; phylum Streptophyta; class Magnoliopsida; order Fabales; family Fabaceae; genus Erythrophleum; species Erythrophleum ivorense. The sequence goes on from JAIUCV010000014.1 coordinate 10,666,371, forward strand.
ATGTGGGAATTCAGCATACATACCATACAAGAGAAGAGGGAACACTTACCCATACACCCAAGAGGTCAAATAGACTGAGTTTAGCCTTAACTACCAATAATGCACCATGGGCCATCCTTAAAACTTGTATTTTAGCACATGGAATCTGCCATATACCAAAGTTAGCTTATAACATGAAATCTAGGCAAGCTTACACCATAAAATGAAAGCAAACACTTACCCTATGGTTCCATTAACTCTAAACTCTGAAAATCTTGCAAGGAGTCACCTAAACACCAAATTTTATATTCGAGAAAGAGATGAAAATGCCTAAACCCAAAAACTAATTGGACCAAAATTAAGAGGAGAATGAGAGGGACATGTTATATATAGATTACCTTGGCCAAATCTTTCCCTAAAAGTGAGAAATGGTGGAAGAATGCACAAAACCCTAGCCTCTCTTCTCAAGTATGAAAATGGCTTTCTTATTTTATAGAACATGAGTGTCTTAGTAGCCAAATAGGTGGGGAGAAGGCCTCTTAGGGATTTAGTGAAGATGGGTTAATCCAATGGGCCCATTATTTCAAGTGGGCAAGTGCTAGGTGAGATGGGCTATAGAAAATCTTGGGGTTGGGTAGAGTGTGCTAATTTAAAGGCCCAAAAATCCATTTAGATTATGGTGAGAATTTATTGGGCCACAAGTTGGAGGGTTTATGGTGGGGTTGGGCTACCTTAAGGGCCCAAATATTACCCATCGTCTGATTTATTTTTAGAATTAGGCCAAGATTCATTGGTTTGGGTTACAATTTTTTTTTTGTTTTTGTGTTAAGGATGGAGTGTGTTGATCCAATAGCCCAAGACCTAATTGGCCTCACTTTCCCAAGTTTAGGCTAAGGCTAAATGGGCTCTTGTCTCATTTAGATTCACTAATAAGTTTTAGGCTTTCCAAAAAAATTAAGTTAAGCCCACAAGAAGACTAGTGTTGGGCTGTCCTACTAAGCTCATGGCATAATTGGGCTTCTACCTCATTAAACCCAATTGGGCCAATGCTAAGTGGTCTCTCTCTTGGGCCAAGTCTTATAATAAGAAGTTGGGTCTGCAACTATAATCATTTGGCCTTTATTAGTCTCTAACCATGACCTACTTAATTTAATTTGGGCCTAGATAAAGTTTTTATCCCAATTAAATCTCAAACCCATATTAATAATTTATTCTTCTCTTAATTCTCATTCACATGGTTTGCCCAATTATTTTATAATAATTATTCTTAATTATGTCTAAGCCATGATTAACGTCTTAATTAATTTTAAGGCGTTACATTCTCCTCTCCTTTTAAGAATTTTGTCCTCAAAATTAGACATCCCTCACTCAATTAGTGCTAGATGATCCATCCTCATAGCTTCCTCTTTGGTTTCTCAAAATTTCACAAGAACCTAGTCCTTTCCTTGCTACTTTCTTATAGAAGATGTCCTTATTCTGTTACTACCTTACTTATTATCCATGATTCTATTTCTTCTTTGCCCACCCAAGTCAAATGACATACTAACCTAAATATTTCGTCTTCTTCCCTTGTCCACAACTAAAGAGATCTAGACCAAGTTACACTTGATCACCTTATAGCAAGTCTAGGCACCTAACTCAACTAAATCTCAACCTTTCTCCCTTTATAGTTATTGTTTTGTTCTATTTTATCTCTTTCTCTCTTCTTCTTCTTTTTTTTTCTTTTTTTTTTTTTATTTTGAGAACCAATAGTCACCCACTAAATTTTCATGTTAACTTCCTTTCCTTCTTGACTCTCAATCCATTTAAGAGATAACTCCTAGATACTTAATCTAACTCTCCTTAATGGTTGACATCAAGGGCCACAAAAAATTCCACTTAGTTAGCCTTATAATATTTATCCCACTATTAACAACAAAGGTAAGTAGCCTTATTTCATAATAGAGTTTCATTTATCCTTCACTTAGAATATCCCCACATTTCTCTAGCCCAACCTTCTTAATTGAAGCGGGTCTTACCTCTTATAAGGTCACCTAGCCTAAGTTTTGAAGTCTTATGCCTAACTATCTCATAAAATTATTACACACATTACCCTCATTTATTGTCCATTCCTTGTTCATTTTTTTTTCCATTGGATGTATAAAATTGCCTTTTCATTTTCAATTAGTACCCAAGATTCCTCTTCCTCATTCGTTAAGATTCCCTAGTGTTGAAACTAATATAAAATCTGATCTCACAACTAATCTATTTAAGGCACCCGAACCCTTCTAGGTTTACCTTTCATAAAATTGAAATCAAACATAATCTTTCATGTGAAAATAAACACAATATTTCAGGTCTAGATTAGCTTCGCTAATAAGACCTAATTTTAAGGGTGAAAGTACCTTGTCTAGGGTATCAAAGTATTCTTTTAAGACTTAGGAATGAGTTTTTTTAAATCTTACAAGTCGTAGTTCAGGTGGATGATTTATTAGATGACATAGCTTCAACAACTTACATGTAACATTAAAATTTCCAATTCATGGTGGTGGTTCATTATAGGCAATCTAATAATCATCTGTAGGTATAACCAACATAGGTAAACCATCAATAGACCTCTTCTCTCTCTCTCTTTTTTGATGTCTTGCATTAGCGAAGGTACCATTACAATCACATATATGTGATTCTAAAGATTACCATGATCAATAGTTCCAAGTGTTCCATTTTAGTTTTCAATGACTACTAGCATTAGTAATCAACTCAATGGCATCTATACTCTTTTGATGTCAACTGTACATCTCTTTGGGTCTTATGCCATTATATAGTCCTAAAGGACTGCTCCTTTGTATCCTTTACACTTAATCGAGGTATTTTCACACAAGTCTAATCATACTTCAACTAGCATACTACTCACCCTCTCCAAGATGTACTAATTTCCCTCTAACTTCTTTATATATAGCTATTTTTTTAGTAATATGCTATAATTTAGAGGTTCATAAAAATCCCTAAAGAGTAATGAGATAATATCTTGTCAACAAGATCCAAGATCTTGTTAACAAGAACTTGCATTTAGTAGTGTGAAAATCTGAAATCTTGTTTACAAAGTTTTCTGATGGTAAGTACAAGGTCTTTTAATAGTAAACTATAGCATAGAGTTTGTGAAAGTACGACATTTTTTTTGTCCTTGTACAATGGTCTATGCCAACCATAACTAATTTTTTCGCTCCCTAAAAGTTCTTAGGTCTCAATTTATATCAACTGTTGGGAGTTAAACTAACATAACAAGGTCTTTTCATTATCAAGCATTCCCTAAATATCAACGGATCAAGTAGGGATTCCCAGTGAGAGAACTTAAGTATCATTTACCACTAGTGTTTCGCCCTTCCTCATCAGTCATTATACTAAGGTTTTATTGTAATAACATAACTTAATTGCATTACTATCACCTCTCGTTCATTTCCCTCGGGTTATTATTCTAGATCAAGGAGTCCTCTTTCAAAATTAGGGAGTTTTACTACTAGAGTAAATGCTAGTCCATCTCAGATTCCTAATGTTGTCTCTATCCCCTTAACCATACTACACATGATACATGACACTAAGATAACTGATGGCGGAATCAGACTTTACCTTCAATATTAGCAGACAATTCTTTTACGTGGCCATACACATGCTAATCACCCTATGATGATTGTATCTCAACCACTTGTATGCACATGGGTACCATTTTATTCTTTTTTTAAGTGGATTCTTACTATCAAGATCTCTTCTTTACCTTCTAGGTAGAAAGTCTATTTAGCCTAGTTTGACGGGGTAGTCAAAATTCATCAAATCATATGATAAGTGGCATGCCCCTAGCACTAAAATACTAGTAAATAAGTACATCCCACATGCCTCTAGCACCAAAGTGCTGTAGAATCTTACTTTACACTCCCCGAATGTATCATGCATGTAAAGTGCCTTTAACCACCACGCAAATGCACGTCAACACATAGCATAAGTAAACTGAATCATAAAAAAGAAACAACATGCATAAGCACCATGTGCCTATACACCTCCCTCTTATCACACTAAGGCTTCTCTCTCTTATAACAAATTCCTCTCTTATCTAGGTACATTAAGGGAGGAGCCTTAAAGCTCTCTCAAGATTCCTTCCAAAACATCATCTCCATTAATCTCTTACTTTAAAGTCCCTATTAGAAATGGATTTCGCAATTCTAAGGGTTTTTTGCCCTCCTTTTTTATCAACATTAACTAAAGATAGCTTAATCACTCTAATAGTTTGAATGAAACTATTTGAATTGTTCTTTAGCTCTTATCACCCTTATTCATTAGGCCCAAGTCGCAGTAGCTAAGATGAGTAATTGCATTCTTTATTAATTGGGATCAAGCAAGTGGGTTAGGACCTCTATAACTATAAAGCCTCAGCCCCAGGGACCTTTTGAAGCCTACATAATTCTAAACTCATTATGGATTGTACGTCATTCCAAATATTTAGTCAATCATACTAATCCATTGTACACTAGTTCTCAAACTCCCATTGTCGATTTCTCGATCGTAAGTAAGACTTACTCCTGATTTCCCATAAGGCATCCATAACTAGTCAAGTGTTCTACTCTATATCATTGCCTTCAAGTTCTCAACATCACTCTAGATGGCCTTTGAAAAGCTTAGAATTTCACTTAGGTAAAGAATTGCTACTTTTGCGGTGATCAATTAACTACTTCGGTAGGCCAGTCAACTGGTCAATCGTACCTAGTAGACTTGCTTAGTAAATGGTAGTCAACTGGTCACAGATACTATTAGTAGCATTATTCATCATCATCATCATCAATTACCTGGTCTCATTCATTCAGTCAATCGGTGCCTCATAGCAAGTGACTGGGGCATTTAACTGGTAGTTAGTCGGCAACAAGCCTTAACCGATTGTCTATCTAGACAGAGACCAGTAACTCAATCTCAGAAGAAAAAGAAGGACAAAATTCAAGTCTTTTCATTGGCATTAATAACCTTAAGTCTCGAAATTAATATTACTAAAGTGTTATAGGGTATAATTGCACTATATTATTCTCAAGGGCATGCTTATTGTGATGAGTGATTTCCTCACTAGAATTCAAGAAACATTCGTTTCAATAATCACTACAAGCCTCACATCATTATTCCTCTATATTTCTTCTCTTAAGGTGAAAAGCAAAAAGCATGTTCATATAATTAGCTATTCCTATAAGCTAATACCATGCCAAGTATGCATCATGATTGCCAAGCTTCTAACCATAAAATTTAAATTAGAATGGTTTTCCTGAATCATTTCTTTGATACCAAATGTAACAACCTTAACTTCTAATCATCGTAATCAAGGTTAAATATGTGATTAATAATCATAAATCAAGGTTGAAAATCATTAAAACTAATTACATTCGAAAAATGTAGGGAAATTTGAACCTTGATGTCATTAGGGTTGTTAACTAGACAACTCAATTATTTAAATGTGCAAGTGAATTTAATTATCAATGAAGAGCTTTTGATTCCTCAATCTATCATTTTCAATTCACAAAAATCTCCTACAAGTGTTTCTAAATCATTCCTTAGCATTGTCATAAGAGAAACTAAGGTTTCTAGGTGAATATGAGAAATTGAGCACCTTCACAAATTTTGCACATTCTGCCATGGCTAATTACCCCTTTCGCCACGGCGAATTATCTTCTAGAACACCACCAGACTTGCCTCTCACAGTTTGTCATGGCTAACATTGCTCTTCACCGTGGCAAATTCCTCTTTGTTTCCTTCCATGGGCAACTTCGTCGCTTTTTGCCGAAGCTAATTCTATTTTAGCCATGGCCAATTCCCTTCTGTTCCTATAACTCCCATGATTTCATCCCATGCTCTCCAATTCTCCCTCTAGTAACACTTTAGGCCATTTTAACTTAGTTTGTGAAGATTTAGTGTCTTTCTTTTACCTAACCTACCTAACACATCTATCATTACCCATCCAAAACTCAAATGTGGATCCTTAACCCTCTTATCACCATAAACCAATGAATTCATATATCAATGATAGTAAAGAGTTCATACACTACTCATATTTCCATTCAAATATACATTCCAGTAATTCCATATATCACTAATTTAAGTTGACATGTGATGTATCAAATGATTATAGTCTCTATACTTGGCAATTCATGATACAATGTGGTAGTTACATAAAACTAGTAGTCTAATTATATAAATACAATCTAACAAGGTTTCCAAACCTACCTACTATTAAACCACATAGTAAGCTTCCATTAATTTTCTCCTTGCTATTAAGAGGTTTGGTCCCTGAAAATGTTAACCCACAATCAGGGTGAGATATACAATTTCAATAACAAGAGGCAAATTCTATATATATGTATAGATTAATCAATATAATCCAATTTCATATCATCAATACTAGAACCATCAATTTAATTTGCAAATAAACTAGTTGAGCTACTAATGATTACTGTCCCATACCAGCAATCACACACAACATATTAATGGCCAATAACACTAAGAGAGGTTTGTCCACGGTACCTACTTCATAATAAGTACAACCAGGGTTCAATGCATCTAGGGTCTAATCACAACTTGGTACCTAATCAAATCATATGAACGAGTGGTAGTCGCACAATAGCTCCACCATGGACTCACAAGGTCTAATCATAATTGTAATTCAGGTAGTCAACCAATCATCTAGCATTTCAAAATCAAGCATGTGCAACAAATATCTTATTAACATCAGCATATACATGGAATTAGGAAGAATAACCCTAGTTACCTCAATGAAGCCAATTACTCTTCCTCTAGCTACCACCATGATCCAAAGCATACCAAGCCTAATATAAACATGATTATCATCATTTAACTATCATTAATAAGAAAATTCTCCCTATCTACAGATTAATCTTAACAAGAAATTATTGAGAACATTTTACCCAAGCTTTCTAATGATCTATTACACCAATTTAGGGTCTATACATCAAAGCTCACCATGATTCACTCCCCACAGCTCCATTTTCGCTCATGTACAAACCATATAGCAAAAGTCAATCCAGAATGTGGCAATTCAGCACACACACTACACAAAAGAAGAGGGAACACTTACCCATACACCCAAGAGGTCAAATAGACTGAGTTTAGCCTTAACTACCAATAACGCACCATGGGCCATCCTTAAAACTTATATTTTCACACATGGAATTAGCCATATACCAAAGTTAACTTATAACATGAAATCTAGGCAAGCTTACACCACAAAATGAAAACAAACACTTACCCTATGGTTCTATTAACTCTAAACTATAGAAATCTTGTAAGGAGTCACCCAAACACCAAATTTCAGATTCAAGAAGGAGATGAAAATGCCTAAAACCAGAAACTAATTGGACCAAAATTAAGAAGAGAATGAGAGGGACATGTTATATATAGATTACCTTAACCAAATTTTCCCCTAGAAGTGAGAAATGGTGGAAGAATGCAGAAAAACCCTAGCCCTTCTTCTCAAGTGCGAAAATGGCTTTGTTATTCTGCAGAACATGAGTGTCTTAATAGCTAAATTGGTGGGGAGAAGGACTCTTAGGGTTTTAGTGAAGATGGGTTGGTCTAATGCACCCATTATTTCAAGTGGGCTGGTGCTAGGTGAGATGGGCTGTAGACACTCTTGCGGTTGGGGAAAGTGTGCTAATTTAAAGGCCCAAAAATCCATTTAGATTATGGTGGGAATTTATTGGGCCATAAGTTGGAGGGTTGTATGGTAGGTTTGGGCTGCCTTAAGGGCCCAAATATTACCTATGGTCTGATTTATTTTCAGAATTGGGCTAAGGTTCATTGGTTTGGGTTGCAAAATTTTTTTGTTTTTACGTTGGGGGATGGAATGTGTTGATCCAATAGCCCCAGACGTAATTGCCCTCACTTCCCCAAGTTTGAACTAAGGCTAAATGGGCTCTTGTCTCACTTAAATTCACTAATAAGTTTTGGGCTTTTCAGAAAATTTAAGTTAAGCCCACAAGGAAACTAGTGTTGGGCTCTCCTACTAAGCTCATGGCATAATTAGGCTTCTACCTCATTAAACCCAATTGGGCTAGTGCTAAGTGGTCTCTCTCTTGGACCAAGTCTCATAATAAGAAATTAGGTCTGCACCTATGATCATTGTGTAACATCCGGTTCTCTAAAAATGAAAGAAAACGTGAAAAACATAACGTACGGTTTATCTGTAAATGAACAAAACTCACCGGATACAAAGGAAGACCCCCAAAATGAATTAGTTAAAGTTTTGAAAAATTTGGAAAGCATTCTAGACTCCTAAAAATGAGAATCCCAAGCTCAGACAGAAAGAAAAACGAAGTTAGAATGAAGAAATAAATTGTGATGAAAGATTGACGAAACGTAAGGGCATTTTTGTCATTTTAAGAAAATTTTAGAATTCACATAGCAGGGCCTTTTAAATAAAATTTTTGAGTTCTCTGAGATTTTAGAGGCCTTGAAAACCATGGGAAGGCCCCGGGACAGCTAAGCCCTTCCAATGGATGTTTTCTAACGTTGGTACACTCAAATTTTGACAAATTTGTTTGGGAAGGTTTTAGCTTCGATTTGAGTGATTTCAAAGGCATTTTACTAAATTGGAAACCTAAAGTTCATAATGGAAAAGACGGTTCCCAAAAAGGAGCTAAAACAAATTAAAAACAAAAATGCCAAGAACAAAAGCCAAAATAGAAATTTTTGAAAAGTCTTCCTTCCTCCTTCCTATATATAAGTGGCACCCCATCTCCTCTTCCATTCAGCCCATTATGTTTCTTCCCCAAACTAGAGAAAAACCCTAGGGAGAGTGGTGCACAAGAGAAAGAGGAAGAGGAGGAGAAATTCAAGCAAAAAGGTATGGAATTTTGGTAGTTTTTCATGTTTCTTCCTTCCAAACCTTTTCTCTTCCATTCTCCTTTGTTTTCTTTGATTATAATGAAGTTTATAAATCTATTTTAAGGGAGAAATTAAGGAAAATTTTGGATTTGAAAAGAGGATCGCAAAGAAGACAAGATTCAAGTGAGAAAATAAGGAAAAACAAGGTAATTTCTTCATCTATAGTTGCTACCCGTTGCTCCTCTTCTCCACCCATTTTGACCCACTCAAGAAGTCCTAGGAGGGCTTGATTTTTAGGCAGAACCAAGGGTGATTCTTAGGAAAAAGAGTGTGGAGATTAAGAATATGCAAAGAGAATTAACAAATAACTATGGAATTTTAAGATGCAATTTCTATGGTTTCAAGTGTTCCTTGCAAAATCTAATTTTATACAATGATTCCTAGACTTAAATAAGTGTTTGAATGAATTCCTAAGATCCCTAGAAGTCTCCCAATGTCCTTCCTCTATCAAGAAAACAAAACAAAGTCCATGAACTCTAAAATCCTCTATAGGTTTGGGCAAGAGGGGTTAGCATAGCTAGGGATAGTTTTAAATTTTTTTAGACCCATTTTTGAGTCATATATGATGAATGAATATGAGAGGAAGCCTTGGGAAAAATTTGGAAACCATAAAAAGTGAGATGGTGTTTTATGTTCCATAATATGACCTAAAGAAGCAACATATAGTTAGGCTCTTTGTCTTAATTGTATGATGACTCCAAGAGACTTAAAAGGAGTTAAGAATCATATTTGAAAGGAAAAATTCAAGCCTAGAATTTATTTAATGAGCATTGCTTCATTAGGTGCATTCTTGGAAACATAAAAAGGTCAATAAGTCAAGCGAGAGTTTAAGTAAGTTGTGCAGCCTTAGAATTAACTTCATGAACCTAATTAGCTTCCATAAATTGTGTTTAGGCTAAGAAAAATCATTCCCACACCATTATGTGTGTGAGACTGAGAAAGGGAGCATTAATTCAAGGAGAAAAGTGTGTGGTTGTATCCAAGGTAGCTCTTTCCACCTTCTTTCATGTATGATTATTTGCTTTACTTGTCTTTGAATGTGTGTATGTGTATTCTACGCTATGAAAAATATTCTAGCATGAGCTCTTACTCCATGGTACCATGATGATGCATTATGTTTTCCAAATGATGTTTATGATGTTTATTTTGGTTTGCTTGGGTATGGTGAGGCCAAGAACCCTTAGCCATGATGAGGATGAGCCAAGAACCCCTAAGATTGGTTAAAACAAAGTAAAGAGTCTCCCAAAAGTGAGGTTGACTCCCAAAAGCAAAGTTGAGTCCAAGAACCTCTTAAAGAATAGGTGAGGCAAGTCCAAAATCTACAAGTAATTGGATGAGGCCAACCCACTTGTTTGGTAAGCCATTATATGCTATGTATGACTTTTTCAAATGCCAAGAATGCTCCTTGAATGATTGCACATGTCCACATGCCATGCATGCATTGGTAAGACTTGTTTTGCATATTTTATGTATGATTGAATGGGAGATGAATTATTGGGACTCTTTGAATCTGATTCCCTCCTCTCCAATGATCTAACATGCTAGGTGGACCAAGAGATCAAGGGAATGGAAGCCAACCACATGAGAAATGAGAGCTTGACATTAAAGTGTATAGTTTTTAGTTCTTTAAGGCCATATTGATGTTTAATGATGTAATCTATTGTTGTATATGGTCTATGACCTTTAAAACATATGTAATTATGTTAAGATATGATGTAGAAATGTGAGGATATGTTATGTGAATGATAGAATGTAATTTGAGTATGTAATGGCAAATTGTGCTTCTTGAAAGTTTGATGCAAGTATGTACAAATGCAAGTGAGATGGACAAATTGAGATGCATGAGGTTTAGGACCATTTGGGTAGTTCATACAAGTTATAATCATACTTTTAAACTTACCCAAGAGGTGCCAAACATTAAGGGAGAACATTTGGACACTTTGGTATCCTATATGGAGCCAAAATTTACCATAATGGAATCTTATATCACTTTTTATCTAAATGAGCTCTTCTTGATCTAAGATTTAGTATGCAATTAGAGCTTGTTGAGAGCTTTCTGGGAAGCTAAAGAACAAAATTTTTGGAGGTCTAGAGAATATTTGATGAATTTTTAAAGCTGCCAAAAGTCTAGTTTTGGTCGTGTCACTGTTCACTTAAGTTCAAAAATGAAATCTGTCACACAAGGCTCAAATGATGTCCAATTACCATGAAATTTTATATGGAGAAACTAGACATTCCCAGTGACTTATGCCAACTGGAAGAAACTATACGTTATGTTTCTTGCATTTTCTCTAGTTTTTAGAGAACCAGATATTACAGGTTGCAGTAGGAAATGCAAGCTAAGATGGAGAGAAAAGTACAAGCTGAATTGGAGAAGAAGCTTCAAGAAGAGCATGCTGCAATACAACAACGGGTTCAGGTAGAGATTTGAGCTCAATTAGCTAGCTTGATGGCCATTATGTAACAAGTATTTACAACTAATATTCTACCTTCAAGTTGTGTTAAATAATGACAATTTGTGATTAGCATTATTCTTTATCAACAAGGATAGAATGTTTTGGCTAATGACTCCTCTCACGGACAAGCTAGGTGAAGTGAATAGAAAGTAGAGGTTTTGTTACCGTACTGCTAGAGTCTATGGAAATATGTTTTTCTATTGATGGCCATTTTGGTTTTTGTGTTTATGCCATCATCTCATGTTCTCATTGTTATTTCGACACTGATTCTGACATGTGAGACATCATATGAACACCAACTTACAGTTAGAATGATAATTATTATTATATGCAATATTAGAAAACTAATGCATATAATTGTGTCTTAGATTATTTATGCATGCACATATTTATTATAGTAATTGTCTCTTTTTACTTATTGTTGAATATTGATTATACAATGTTCATTTTCTGGGTCAATTTCACTATCTGCCCCCATCCCTCTCTTTGCTCTTGGTTTTAGTGTTATAAGAATTAATGTTTAAAGATATCCATCTACAAATCTTGTTATGGGTTTTCCATGCCCTCTGTTTTCTTTTACAATCTTCTATCTAAAAAATCTTAACACACTAGCACTTTAGCCATGAATAGCCACTACGAACCTAAAAGAAAGGAAAAGAAAAATTCTCCCTCTTCTTAGAGGTTTTGAGCCACTTCTTTGACTTAAGAGTTAGCAATAAGATTTGAAAGCTCCCATTGAAGGTTAGTTTCTCCTCCTAAAATGTTCTGTTATTACATATTAAACTTGAAAAGTCAACTTCATCTTGCACAGTGATAGGTTTATGCCTTTTCTTTTGTTAGTTATATTAGTTTATGGAGAATGAGAAGCTTGTCCCTCCTCTTTCATGCTAGATTCTTATCATATTTCTGCTCATGAAAGTCTAATAATACTAGAATATGAAAATTTGATTTTTATTGGATATTTCTTACTGTATTGGTTTATATGCATAACTTGAATTTTACTCCTTTAATGTTTGGTGGTTAAATTGTTGCTCCCTTTTTTGGTTACCTATTTTAGGAAGACCTCTAAGTATTGTGAAGCAACACTGTTGTCCCAAGAATTTTTTTTAAGCATATTTATTTATCTCGGTTCAATTCTTGAATTAACTTCATACCCACTGTTGTCCCAGTTATGCTTTGGCATGATTTAAGCTTAAGTTTTAGCTAGTGAACATGATGGGGCAAAATCTAGTGTGGTATTGTTTTTTTTTCTTAGTAGTGTTTAAACATGACTTAAGCTTGCTTTTTATCTTGAAATTGAGCCTAAAGTCATCCAAATTCTATCTACTTGTATTTTTTTTTAAATATATTGATTCTTTTATGCCAAACTTGTGTAAAGGAATGTAACAAAGATACTAATTTTTTTTTTTCATGCCTTTGGTTGTTGAGAAGGGTACTATCTTTGCATAAGACTTTTGTGCTATCAAGTTTTGTAGTTTCCACTCCTGCTTTGAAAATGGGGGGATATAACTTATATAAGTGCTTTCCTATTTTCTTTCGACATATTACAATAAACATGTTAGGGTTTCCAAATCTTGTTATGCATGTCTCGCTTTTTACTATTTGTTTTTAAAATATCTCGTAATTGAATTAATGTTGAATTTTGGTATTTTATGTGTTTTGAAGTTTATTTAAGCTCCTAATTTCTCATTTCATCCATTGGAAACATTGTTTTGCTTCTTGAATTTAAAATCTCTTATGCAACATGTGAACTTTTCGTAGTAAAATGACACTAACTTTTGCAAAGGAAAGCAATGGATGATAAAATATCTTCCTATGTGCCTACAAGTTGAGTTCAAAGCTATGCATGAGGTTGCATTTTGGAGAAGATTGCAAGGTTAGCTTCCTCATGTTGATGTAGTGGTGCTTCAATCTATTCAACTCATAGCTTGTATGCAATGCCAAAGATGTTGCTATTGAGATCATTTGTTTGCCAATATGGCTTAAAAACTATTTTTTTTAATCTTCCATGAAATTTGTATCATTTTGAACTTTTTGGACTTTATTATGTTAAATATTCAATTTTATTGTAGACATCAATTAATATTTATAAATTTGTTTTTTGTATTTTATTTATTGTCTTAATTTGATTCAATGTTAATCAACTTTCAATGTACCTTATTCATTTTTTAAATAGTTAAAAAAAAATCTACCACTATACTTTTAGTGTTGACATATTTTGCCACTAAAAAGCGTATTAGCAAAAAAAATGTTGCCACTGAACATGTCTAGTGATGAAATAATGTCGCTACTAAAACTTTTTTGTGACCACAATAGTTGCTATTAAAGATTATTAGTTGCGATAGAATGTTATGGCCATAAATCTTTGGTAACAACCATAGTATCACCCCTAAGTCTTTTATAGTGACAAATTGCTATTACTAATTATAATCTTGTACCCACAAATAATGGATTGCTCTTAAATATCTTTAACAACAATTAATTATTGTTACTAATGGTGTACTTATAGTGACAATGACAACTAAATATACATTTTCAGTGGTGACCTAAATGTTATCATTAAATAAAATCTTCTACTCACACAATAGGTCGCCACTAAATGTATTTGGTGGCGAGAGTGACTGTGTCACTAATTCCTTTGCACTTGTGACATATAATTGTTACTTAAAACGTCCATATAATCAAAATTAATGTCGCCACTGAATGTACGGATTTAGTGGTAGCAATGATAGTTGCTTTAGGTTTTAGTGACGACAAATGTTGTCACTAAATAGTTTTAGTGACAACAAATTTTATCACTATATCTTTTTAGTGTTGCTTTTTAGTAATGAGCTTTCGTCGCTACTAAAAAGATTTAGCATTACTAGAGTTTTGTAGTGGACTAGATGTCACCACTAAAACTAATTAGGCAACATAATGACTTTTAGTGGCAATTTTAGTCGCCACTAAAAGTATTTTTTTTAGTGAATGAATTTTAGATTTAAGGGGAGGGTGTCCACTATCTTGATCGCTTCTAAAGTTCAAAGTGAAATGATATTGGTAACAAATTAAAGACAAAAAAAAGTTCATTTGTATTATTTGACTAGAATGAAAAGTTTATAAAATTACTGCTTAAGCTTGTATGATAGCAAACTCTAATGGCACTTGTCCCAAGAAGTTTCAAAGGAGAAAGACCATAGCAACTTCCATCTATTATTGTCTTTGAAGGAGGAACACCTGTTAGGAAGGAGTGTGTAGGATAGGACATGTTTAGAGCAATACTCTAACATGTAGCACAATGGGGAAAAAGGCCATAAAAGTCACAAAAGATGCCTTTTGGTTTATGTAATGCACTAAAAACATTCTAAAGGGTGTATGACAACTGTCTCTCATGATACGAGTAATCAATTCCTCAAAGTCTTTATGGATAATTTTATTATTGTGGGATATAATTTCAATAGTTATCTTCACCATTTAGACCTTGTTATGAGCAAATGTGAAGAAAAAACTTAGTACTAAATTAGGAAAAGTGCCATTTTATGGTGCAAGAAGGAGTGGGATACAAAATTTCAAAAAGGGTAACAAAAGTGGATAAGGCTAAAGTTAAAGTGATTGCTTGCCTTCCTCCACTAAATAATATGAAGGGAATTAGAAGTTTCTTAGGACATGCTGGGTTCTAGAAAATGTTTTCAAGGATTTCTCTCCCATATCTAAAGTTTGTAAAATTAATCGGCAAAAGATGCAAATTAAGTCTTTGATCTCGACTATATGTATGCCTTTGAAACCTTAAAAAAAAAGTTATGCATGAACCTATAGTTGTGCCACTTAACTTTACCATTTAAAATGATGTGCGATGCGTGTGATATGCTGTTGAAGTTGTTTTAGGATAGAGAAAAGATAGAGTTATTTATACCATTTATTATATTGGTAAGATTCTATCTAAAGCACAATTGAATTATGCTATAATAGAAAAGGAAATGTTGGCCATGGTATTTGCATTTGAGAAACTTCGGCCATATATCTTTAGGTCTAAGGTCGTAATCTTTACTAATCATTCAACTTTAAGACATATGATGGCAAAGAAGGAGGCGAAGTCCAGATTAATCAAACAAGTGTTATTATTGCAAGAATTTGATTTTGAAGTGAGAGAAAAAGGGATCTAAGAATTTAGTGGTAGATTATCTCTCAAAGCTTGATCTATGGTAGTTAACAAAAAAAAGGAAGGAGGAACAAGAGGGCACCTTCCTTGAAGAGCACTTATTGTCAGTAATCATTTCAAAGCTCCGAAAAGCACCATGGTTTGTTGATTTAGCCAATTTTATGGTAGCAAATTGCTTACCTTTGCACTTGTCTTCTCAATAGAGAAAGAAGATCCATTCCTCTACAAAGAAGTGCCCTAACCAAATCATCTGTACATGTGTGACAAAAGATGTACAAAGCATTCTAGAACACTATCATGACTGTGAGGCAATAGGACATCATAGAGTAACTAGGATAGCTACGAAGGTGCTCTAATGTGTGTTTTATTGGCCAAGATTATTCAAGGATGCTCATCAATATGTATTAAAGTGTGTTAAATGTAAACATTTTGGTAGCATATCAATGAAGAATGAGATGCCACAAAATATCATATTAAAACATCAGATATTTGACTTTTGGGATATTAACTTCATGGGCCCCTTTCCACCATCTTCAAATAATTTGTACATCTTGGTAGCCATTGATTAAGCCTCAAAGTGGGTAGAAGTAAAGTAGTGACTTTTTGAAGAAAAATATCTTTACCTGCTTTGGAACTCTAAGAACAATTATTAGTTATGGGGGATCCCATTTCTACAATAAATTTTTTAATGCTTTGCCAAAAATATATAGAGTAACACACACGGTACTCTATACCAACCATAGACTAATAGATAAGTAAAGGTCTTTAATAGAGAGAAATTAAGAGACTTTTTTTAAAACAATTAATTCCTCCGAAAAGGATTGGTCAAGTAAGCTAATAACACTCTTTGGGTATATAAGGTAGCATTCAAAACTCTTATAAGAATGTCACTATATTAGTTAGTCTTTGAAAATCATGCCATTTTCTAGTGGAATTGGAATAGAAGGCTTATTAAACAAACAAGTTCCTAAATTTTGACATGCAAATAGTAGGTAATAAAAGGAAATTATAATCAAATGAATCGGATGAATTTGCTAGAATGGATGTGAAAATGCCAAACTCTATAAAGAAAGAACAAAAATATGACATGATAGGAACATCATCAGGCATGAATTCTAAAAGGGATATAAGGTACTGCTTTATAATAAGAAGTTTAGGCTTTTTCTTAAGAAATTGCAATCTCAATGGATTGGATCTTATAGAGTCATGAAAGTATTAGCTATGGTACTATTGAGATTCATAATCTGGAGACGAATGGATCATTTAAGGTTAATGGACATCACCTTAAATTATATATAGAATCTCAACTTTATAGAGCCCAATTCATCATTCTTCAAGAGCTTGAAATTCTCAATGAGGATTAAGTTATTTTTAAATTTATGCCTTAATAATAATAATAATAATAATAATAATAATAATAATAATAATTCCATTTCTTATCAATATTGCAATTTAAGAATGTATTTCTCTTTTTGCTTCTAAGCAAGAAATGGAAGTAAAACAATTGTTTCCTCTAGGATTTCTATGCCTTTTTTGCCTGTAATATTGTAGAGGGTGGAATTCTTAATTTTCTTTTTAACTAATACTTAATAGATCTAACCTTTACAATAACTTAGGATTTTCTTTCTATTTAGATTTTGGAGAGTGATCCTTTAAACTAAGTTGTGCAATTCTTTATGACAAAACTACAAATTTCTAGTTTGCATAAAGGGAGTTCTCTTACCCTTCTTTTTAATTATGCTTTAATATTTTAGACATTAGGGACAATTTCTATTTAAGTTTAGGGTATAGAATTAAAATTTTTTTAAAATTTTGAATTTTTTGTTTTTTATTTCCTAATATTATGCAAATTTTTCAAATTCTCCCTTATTTTTATTTTTAAATTTTGGTTTGCCTTTGAAGATTGTTATGTTTAGGGTATCTTCTACTTCTTGTCAGTTACCAATCATGAGTATAAAGTTATTATATTTTCAGATGTTAATTAGTAAGTTAAGATGCATGCTGTTAGTTGATTAGACTTATTAATAATGTTTATTTTCCTTTGCTTCCTGAGCATTATGCCATATTGATTTTAGTTGTTGGTATTAGATGGTCTATGTTTTAAAGGTTGTGAAATATGTAATATCCTATGATTTAGAAATCTAAAATCATTCCTAAAGAGTGGGATGAATTACTTATAGGAGGCCACAAGCCTAACAGAAGCCAATAAGAAGTATGGGAAATCGAAATTGAAATCGAGATCATTGGATTAAATAATGAAGACCCTAGAGTAGAGTGAATTGAGGCTAATTGAGATATGAATGTTAATTACAACATCTAAAAATGTAGTTAAAAGCCTCAGGATAACCTGGAATCGGAGCCAAAATGGCCAAACAGAGAGTTGTAGAGGCTAGTGGCATTTTCATAATTTTGGGTAACTTTTACAAAACTCAAAAGAGAGAGTTTTAAATGGGAAAATTGAGTTTCCCAAGGTTCTCAGAGCCCCTCAAAACCATGGGAACCATCATAATAGTTAAAACCCTCTCGGTGTGCGTTTTTTTATAAAGAATTGAGTAAAAATTTGATTAGATGATTTGGGATGGTTCTAAACTGCATAAAATTAGAAGAGCATGTTTTTATTAAACTAGAGGACCTAAATTTTCATATGGAAAAGACAGTTCTAAAAAAGGAGCTAAAATGAGTCCAAACAAAGGAATGGAAGTGGAGGGATGTAATTAGTATTAAGGAATTGTTATAAAAATCTTCCTCCACCTTTTAATATAATCAAGTCAGCTTCTCTACCATTCCAAAACAACACTTGGGCTCAGAAATAAACCAGCCATGGCATCCAAGGGAGATGGAGGAGAGAGAAAGGAAACTAAGGCAAAAAGGTATAAAAATACATAGAATTTTGCAATAAGCTAGTTATAAAACTTTCTCCTTTCTTCATTCTCTTTCTCTTGATATTTTGGATTCTTGAAAAGGGAGTTTGATGACTAACTTCCTGAGGAAAAGTGAGAGTTTGAAGCAAACAACTATGGCACAAGAATCACCACTTAATAAGCTTTCAAATGAGGTATGATGTAAGCCATGATATTGCCATTTTCTTAGTTTTCTTTTTCTTCCATTATTCAGCCTAAAGAGAGAAAGTAGGAAGAAAGCTTTTTTTTATGAAAATTAAATAGAAACAAGTGCTTAGAAGTGTGGAGAGTAAGATTATGCAAAAAGAAAGCCATGAGAGGCTATAGGTTGCAAGTTTCCATACTTAGGGTTTCACTTGCACCTTTGGAAATATAAAACTATAAAATGATATTTTAGACCACCTAAGAGCATATTTGAGTTTATAAGAGGTCTAGGAAGCTTTATGGATATCAAATTCCCTAGGAAAACTAAGAAAACTCCATAGGCTCCTTTATGTATGCATGTCTCGCCCAAGGGGGGAAAGTGCACCTAGGGAGAGTTTTTTTTTTTAATTCCAAAGATAGAAATGGTCTAGATATAAATAATGAACACCAAAATAACCATTGGTTTGAATTTAGGAACCATAGTTTGAAAGTTGGGAGTTAAAAGTTCCATTTTACACAAAGAAGCAACTTGGTGCTAGGCTCCTTGATTTGAGTTTGTGATGACTCTAATGAGCTTAAATGGAGTCATGTGACTTAGATTGGGTGAGAAATTAGATCCAAGATAATGAATTGTGTGAGTTGCTTCATTATGCTACTGTATGGAGCCATATAGGTGCCTAAAGCTAGAAGTAGCTTATGTAAGGCTTGTGTGAGGCTACAGATGGTTCTATTGATACCTTTGTGTGTTGTTTGATATGTCTAGGCTAAACAAAACAAGTCTTTCCCAAGTATGCTTGTGAGGTCGAGAGAGAAAAGTGGGAAACCAAGGAAGAAAAGTGGTGCTTCTTGAGAAAGGTAGCTCTTCATCCTTTCTTGTATACATTTCTTAGTTGTTAGATTGCCATTAAATGCTTATATGGATATTTGAATTATGAAACATGTTTCTAGCCATTAGTTTGATGTTATGGCACGATTAAGTCTATTGAATTATGTTTGGAGTGTGATTTTTCTCTTAATGGGTGAGGTGATGCTAATAGTCCCTTGGAATGGGTGAAGTGAAGCCAAAAATCCCTAGGAATTGGTGAGGCAAAGCCAAAAGTATATTGGAATGAGTGAAGCAAAGTTAAAAGTCCCTAAAAAATAGGTGAGACTAATCCAAAAGTCCTGAATAATTGGGCGAGGCTAAACCAAAAGTCCTTAAAGCTTGATTTTGTTATTGACATGGTTATTTAATCTTGAAAACATGTTTATGTTTGATTCTTGGAAGTCTTTGGTGTATACTTGTGTTCTTTGACATAATAATATGCCATGTATGCTTACTTGAAGGGTGAAAGAGTTATTGGGATTCTTTAAATCTCACTCTCCTCTACATTCCATCTAACTTTGTCTAGGTGAAGCTTATGGAGCAAAGAATGGGAGCCATGGAGCATGAATGATGATACTTTGATAATAAAATAAGATGTTATGTATTTTGATGTCAAAATATATATGTATAAGTTATTTATGAGTTATAAACCCTTGAGCATGTGTATAAGTACATGAACATGTTATATGTAATGAATATGGAGCCAAATGCATGAGAATATAGGATTTTGACATCCTTGAGCCATGATGTCTGTGTATTTATGCATGTGAAATGGTGAATTTGAGTTTCATGAAGACTTGGACCTGTTATGATGCTCTATACATTGTGTTTGAGCTTTTGGACTTGCTCAAATGGTCATGGCTCCTGTAGAGAGTCATTTGGTACCATCTGGAGCCATATGGTTATTATTTTAAGTTATATTTTGCACCTAAACCAAAAATAGACCAAATGAATGAGTTTGGGCTTGAAATTTGGTAGACATATAGATCTCATTGAGTGTTTCACAGAGCTAAAAAGTGCAATTTTTGGAGCTCTATGAAATATTTTATGATTTTTCAAAGTTGATCAAATTAGGTAAAAACTATCATAACATTGTACTTTTGGATAGTATGGTTTTTGGTGTCTTTGGTGGGTCAAATGAAGTCTAATGCTCATGAAATTTTACAGAAATAGGCATTATAAGCTTTCCACAGTCACTGAGAGCACTCAATTTGGAGCTCTGTAGAGGGAGAAATAAATTTTTGAAGTTCAAGGTTGTATAGTTATTCGAGAATAAACCTGATGTACTATTCTATTACTTTTCATGAGTTAAATACTACTATCTTGGGCTAGAATTATTTTTAACCATTAATTAACATCTAGATCTTTTCAAAAAGCTATCATAACCATAATTTTGATTTTTCTAGAATTAATTATGAATTTTTAAAGTTAATGCAAAGTTTATGTGTATGCTGTCAATTCAGGTCCTATGAATATTTTATGCATTCCTTGAGCTAAACATGCTAAAGTGAGTATGAACAAACATGTTTATAATGAAAATGAATTAAGGAAAAAAAAGATTGAAGTCTGGGCCCCTGTAGCTCAAGATGAACCATATGTGGCCCAAACTAAGTGTTGAAATCTCAATTGAAGATGTAAGTTGCATGGAATGACTTGTGATGTTTGATCTTAAACTTGAGTTCCATGCTTCTTTTGTGATGTTTCTAGTTGATCAAGTATATTAAGGATGAATTGGCATTAAACCATGTTAATAACGAGGCTGAAATAATATGTGGTAGACAGGGTCCAGGATCTTGTTGACAAGATCTTGTAATTTATACTACGAAATATGATATCTTTTCAATAAGGTTTTTGGCCAGCAGTGTAAGATCTTCTAATTTAGCATGCTTTAGCATGTTCTAGTATGTGATGTGTGATGGTATGACAAAAAGGTTTTGAATTTGGAACTCTAGAACTTGCTTTATATGACCTTGACGCAAAATCCTATTACTTGCTTTATATGAACTATAAAACTCTAGAACTCATTAATCTCTCATATTTTTTGTTTGTGATAACTTTAAAACCCTACCAACATTATAAGCTATAATGAACTAATGGTATGTGAGTTATGTATAGTCTATATTAGTGGAAAGGGAATAGAAAATCATACATATAAACCTTTTAGACTAGGAACTTATTAGAGAGTCAGTCTTACATATTCTGCTCTAACACTAATAATTAGATTGATGTATAGCTTCACATGCATATCAAGAGGAAGGAAACATTTTGTTACCTATTAGACTCTAATACTAATTGCATGACTCATGTTTCCTGGTTAATATTATAACACCTTGAAATTAGCTAAGGATAATTATGATAAAATAGGGAATTAATCTAGGTAATTAATAAAGTTAATTAAGTGGAAAGGGAGATGGATATTTAATTTGGGCCATATGATCCCTTTAGTTATGTTTAAAGCCCAATATATAAGTCCATTCCTAGTTATAAGAAGGTTTAATTCTTCTTAGAGGCCCAATTACACTCTTTAAGTAGACTCAGTTTAATGGATCCTTAAGTTAGCCCAAAACCTTAATAATTTTTTTTTATTTAAGGCCCAATAAGCTTACATTAGAACCCAAATGGATTTTAGGCCTTTAGGTCAACACATTTCTTCCCAACCCCAAGAGTTTCTGGAGCCCACTTCACCAAGTAATGGCCTAACAGTTACAAATAAGCCCAATTAGACCTTGGGCTGATGGGTCAGCCCATTTCTCACTAATAGCCTTAAGCGTTCCATAGCCACACCTATTTGTGAGAGCAAAACACTTGGTTCTACAGAAGTGAAAACCTATTTTCGCACCTTAAGGAGAGGCTAGGGTTTCCATTATTATTTTGGCTCCATTTCTCCCACCTAGAGCAAGATTTAGTTAAGGTAACCTTCATGGAACTTAACCTTCTCCTCTTCCTCTTTAATTTGACCTGATTGATTTCTCATTTGGAGCATCTTGTATCTTCCACCAAAACCTGAAACTTGTTATTTGGTACTTCCATGGTAGATTTTTAGAGGTTAAGGCTATGGGTGTTGTTAGGTAAGTATCCTCTTCCTATTTTGATGTATTTTCTACTAGTTTGAGACCTCTATGGTTGACTTATGATATGGGTTTTAGTTTTATGCAAAATTACTTAGAAATTGGAGTAAACTATAGTGGTTTCTAGTGTAGGGAAGCTAGAACCCAAAATTTGGAATGCATTGGTGGTTAGGTAAGTAACCACTAGGTAGTTATTGATAGTTCAACTCTTTGAGTATCTAATTTGTTGCTAGAAATGATAATACTTATACTTGTCTTAGGCTTGATGTGCATTTAGATTTTAATAGTAGCTAGAAGAAAAGTAATTGATCTTCATTGAGGTAACTGGGATTAATTTTCTAATTCTATATATATGTTCATTTTAATATGATATTTGCTGTACATGTATGATTTTAAAATGCTTTGGAATGCATTAATGGTTAGGTAAGTAACCTCTAGGTAGTCATTGGTAGTTCAACTCTTTAGGTATCTAATTTGTTGCTAGAAATGATGATACTTATACTTGTCTTAGGCTTGATGTGCATTTAGATTTTAATAGTAGCTAGAAGAAGAGTAATTGGGCTTCATTGAGGTAACTGAGATTAATTTTCTAATTCCATATATATGTTCATTTTAATTTGATATTTGTTGTACATGTTTGATTTTGAAATGCTAAATGATTGGTTGACTACTTGAATTATGTTGTGATAGAACCTTGTAAGTCTATGGTGGAGCTGTGGTATGACGACCCTAACTTTTAATCATTGTAATTAAGGTTAAATACGTGATTAGCAAACCTAATCCATGGTTACATGTCATTAAGACTAATTACATTATAAAAATACAGGAAAATTTGAACCTTAATGTGGTTAGAGTCATCAATCATACGATTATAAACACTTAGGTTCGTAAGGGAAACAAATACTCATTTACCAGTCTTTGATTCTATTATTCATCAATTATAACTCACCCTAATATCTCTACATCATCCTTTGAGATTAACATATGAAAAATCGAGGTTTTCTAGTTAATATAAGTGTTTCAGCATATTAGCCGCAGCCAATTTCCCTTTAGCCACAGCCAATTCCCCTAGGCTTCACCCCTCGCATCTATCACTGTAGCGAGTTGGACCTTCGCCACTATTGGATGCGGCCAACTCCATTTTAGCCACGGTGAAATGCGTTCTGGTCCTACACTCCGAAAATCTGGTCTCATACTCTCCTTTCCCCCCCTAGGGCCCCTTTACCTTAATGGTGGGGCTCAAATAGCTCTCATTAGCCCAATTTATCCTCTCTAATTCAAGATTTAAGGGTCAATTTCTTTTCTCTAATTACTCTATAACAGTAAGTCCATATGTCAGCAAGTTTGTAAAATAACAATAACAGGAGTTCATACACTATCAGCAGCTATCACTTGATACCCAATCAATGGGGGTTCATTACAAAATGTCAAGATTACATTTCCAATAATAAGCTATATCAGAGTTCAACAAGGCTCATAGTAGATACCATAAATCCATACATCAAATACCAATTTAAAGTAAGGTCTACTCCTCCATAGGTACACATTATATTATCAAAATACAGACTCCTACACTTGGCAATACAGATACATGATGATGCTATACAAGACTTAACAAAACTTAGCATCTACCCTATTCTACTCAGACCAAGCGTAGCTCCCCCACACTGGGCCTCAGCTTATGGATGTTCATCCACTTGCTTACCCTTATCCTTACCCGAAGCACTTTCACTTGCAATGTTTATCCCATGAAATGGGGTGAGATATAAATCTCAGTAACCAAGGCAATTCCATCATATGTCCAGTTTAGTTAGCATATATGCATGAATCAAAATCAACATCAGAATCATATCAATCATATCAGTAAATGAAACAATTAGGCTATCATGATTACTATCCCATATTAGCAATCATATTATCACATGTTAAAGGCCATTAACACCGGGAGAGGCCCGTCCATGGCACCTACTCCCCATTGAGCACAACTAGGGCTCAGTGCATCTGGGGTTTGATTATAACCTGGTGCCCAATCGAATCACATGCACGGGTGGCAGCCACACCACAACTCCACCATGGACTCACAAGGTCCAATCATAATTGAACAGATAGCTAACCAATTCATTTAACATTTCAAATCATTCATATACAGCAACATATGAAATTAAATCAGATATATATACATATAATTAATATAAACCTAGTTACCTCACTTGTAGGCCAATTTGCAACAACCACCACAAATCCTAAATTCGGATTAAAGTGTCTTCCACCAGAAAACTCAATATTCCACCCAAAATTCTAAGCAAATTCGTACAAAATTAATACCCATTTTATAAATCAGCTATGGAGGTCTCAAATTAACAAATAAAGCATCAAAATGGAGGGTTTAACCTTACCTAAGGTCAGCCCTAACCTCAACCTATGAATTTCACTAAGAAACTCCCCAAACACCCACATTTAAGATTTTAGGTAGGATGAAAATACTCCAAATGAAAAACTAATCAGACCAAATTAAAGGAAAAGATGAGGGGATTAAGTTGTATAACTATTACCTTGGCTAAATCTTGCTCTAAATGCAAAAAAATGCAGAATTTTTGCCCCTAACCTTAGCCTCCTTCTCAACCTCCGAATTTTGCCTCTTGAGTTTTAGCAAATGAGAAAGTGGCTAAAGCATTAGGGTTTAAGTTGGGTTAAAGATGGGTCATGGGTTGCTCCAAAGTCCAACTCATAATACGCTTCAGGTTTTTGCTTGTTGGGCCAGTTTTTAAAGTGTTGGGCTGCAGAGTTTTTCTGGGCCAGTTTTATATGCATTGAGTTGCTGAAGTTTAATTAGGTTTGGGCCAAGTTTGAAGAGCTCAAGAATTTGGGTCTGCACAAGGGTTATTGGCCACTTAAAGGAGTCTATGCAAGGTGGATCTTAGGCCTCCATCACACTAAATTAGGTTGGGTCTGCACCTAACCCATTGGGCCTCCATTAGCCTCTTCTTATGATCTATTAATTTAGGCCTAGATAGAATTTATATCCTAATTAAATCTCAAACCCGTTTTAATAATTTATCTCTCTAAAATCTCCATCCACTTAATTTGTCCAATTATAACATATTAATTATGCCTAATTAATCTAATCCTTGATTAACACCTTAATTAACTATGGGGTATTACATGTGGTGCGGCTACCACCCATGCACTGTGCTTCGATTGGACATTAGGTTGTGATAAGACCCTTGAATACACTAAGCCTAGGTTGTACTCATTGGGGAGTTAGTGCCATGGATGGGCCTCTTCTAGTATTATTGGCTTTTAACATGTTGTATGTGATTGTTGGTATAGGACAGTAGTCACTAGTAGTCTAACTAGTTCATTTGTTGATGATATTGATGCTTTTGGTGTGTTTTTTGTGTAATTACATTATGTTGATTAATCTATACATACATATAGAATTTGCCTCTTGTTACTGAGATTGTATATCTCAACCCGATTATGGGCTAATGTTTTTAGGGATCGAACCTCCTAGTGGCAAGGAAAAATTAATGGAAGCCCATTGTATGGTTTAGTAGTATATAGGTTTGGAAACCTTGTAAGGTTGGATTTGTGTAACAAGAATATTAGTGTTTATGCAATTGCCACATTGCATCATGAGTTGCCAAGTATAGAGACTGGTTATGTAATCTAATTACCATGGAATCGAACATTGTGATTGTATTTGACTAATATTTAATGAATGACTTGATATTGTGTAACCACTAAGCTTGGTCCTATGCATCTTGTGATTGAAACACTTTTACTATCATGGGAGGGGAATTAATTGACATGAAATTAAGTTTGATTGCTTAAATTCAATCCAAGACCCCTAGAAAATGAGGATTAGTGAATCATGATACAATGGGAGATGGGAGGTCTAGAAGGCCATGTATGTTAGCCATTAAGATCATAGAATCCCTCGAGGACTAGTGGGAATTGATTAGAGAGCATAAAAATAAGAGTCTAGGTGCAAGATGGGGTTAAGCTGTAACCAAAATGACTCAAGTCGTGGCCAAGGATCAGTCAGAAGTAAGAAGCACCACGACGCAAGTTGTCTTACAATAGTGTGAGGTAAAAAATTTACCTAGGAGGGTAACAGTGAGCAATCTTACTGTGGCGTAAGGGAAGCTCATCGCGGTGAGCGATGAAAGGCGAGCTTGGAATGCTCTAGGAGGGTCTCTTGTCGCGAAGCCACATAGGCCTGTTGTGGTGTGGAAAACCCAAGCTATGGCACAAAGTGTGAAATTTCAGTTTTGACCTTTAGTAGTCACTTATGCCATGGTGTGGATGTACCAAGTCATGGCGGGAGTCCCCAAACTTGGTTTTTAGGTTCCAGTAACCAACTTAGCCGTGGTAAGGAAGGTCCAAGTCATTATGACGGTTCCCATACTCTTATTTTTGACTTACAAAAGGTTATGTAATGACCTAGGAATATTCATAAGAGGTTTTTGGTGAGTTGAAATCAATAATAGGATAATGAAAGGTCTTAACTGATAATTATGATCACTTGTAGATTTAATTAGTTGTGGTTGTTTAGCTAATAAACTTAATAATATCAAGGTTCAAATTTTTCCCCTATTTTAATTAATTGTAATGATCTATCTTAGACCTTGATTTACAATAGTTAATCATATAATTAAGAATTAGAGTTGTTATAAATATCTTGGGATACACACTTCCTAAGTGTCTAATTGACTATTGCAATAGATAAAGGAGCCCTTGGTAGGATTATTTTTATTCTTTTTAGGCTTAATTGTTGGATTTTGCTTAGGGACCAAAAAAACTTAAGTTTAGGGGTATGATAAATCCTAATTATACTTATATTTTCATATCTAAGATGGGGACTTATCATCAATTCTTTGTAGTTTTTCTAGTGTTTTCTTAATTTTTTTCCTCATTTTTTATTATGTAAATATTTAAGTCAAATTGATGATGCAATTATCTGTGTAAGGAAAAAGATGGCTACAAGTTAATAAGGGTTAACCAAAGGAGGTTCCTAGCTATGAAGGGTAGATGTTTTGCAACTAATATGCAAAAAAGTGTAAAACCCAAAAAAGATATCTTGTGTAGCTATTTTAGAAGGATTTTGCACAATTTCAATTTGATAAAAAAAAAACCCTAAGTAGGACACCTTCGTAGCTACATTAGAAGGAATTTTCATAGCTATAATCTAAGGAAGCTTGGAAAGCCTAGATGTTGGGGAATTTGCACAACTATAGAAGGTGCATTTTCCATAGTTATAAGACATGGAAAAATCATATTTGATGCTAGCCAACACCTTTTTCTCTCTCCTAAGGCTATAGATACCCCATTTATGACATGGAAAAAGGGGAGAGACATTAGTGGAGTGTTGTTACATTGCTAAAGTGAATATCTTATGATCCAAACTACTGCTAATGACTGGGGACCCGTAGGAGCTTTGTAAGGGTAAAGATCTATAGTCTTTTATGGTTAATTGCTTAGGGAATTTGTCCTAAGCAATGTATCTCTTTTCTCTAGACATTTATTTTCTATTTGTATTTCATCTTTTTTTGTGTTAATCTAGGATTATTGTATTTGACACTAATGTATAGATTATTGTTGTGATTTATATTATGATTTTATTATATGGAGTATACATTTGTTCTTTATGCCTTGTTGTTATTGTTCCTTAGTTATATTAATTATTTCCCTTTAAATTTGTTGGTAAAAAGTGGCTATTTAGTGATGCTAATATTAACTATGGAATAATACTACAATTACGTCTATATGATGTTGGGTTCACTTTGTTGGCTATGCATATGGATCATTAATGATGGATGAATACCATCTATTGTATATGATGGATGTAGTTAGAATTAATGTACTTGAATTCATATTGAAGGGACTTTAATAATTTATGGTTAATTTAAAATTCACTGAACTTTATTGAATCTTATAGTTAAGTAGATCTAGGTGTGATCTATATTAGGCTCACCTAGTAGAAGTTAGCTATAAGATAATTTAGTAGACCCGCCTTGTCAGCTGTTGATGCAATAGGAATTTGCATGCTTATGTGTTCTAGGGTTAGCCCAACTTAGGGTGTCTTATTTCTAACACACTGAGAGAGGATTAGGACTAGGATAAGATAAGAGGTTTGCTTTGATAAGCTACTATCACATTAGGATTAAGCTATCCATAGTAATAAGCTCTATACCTTTAACAATTTAGTGTCAAATATCTAGTCTACCTTTCTTTCTCCTTTAAGTCAAAGTCTTGAGCCTTTAATTATTTAATTTTATACTTTCATATGTTTCCATAACACAAACTTATACTCCATCCCTAGTATTCATGATAACATGAGATACTAGCAAGTAACTTAATTAACTATAATTAACTAGTTTCCTATTTTTGTATACTTTGGTATTGAAAATTCTTCACTATTGGCAAAAATAATCATGGGATTGATACTTGGACTTATTATCTACTTTATTAGTTATCCAATTAGTGCACTTGCTAGCATTGTGACTTATGATTATGATTATTATTATTATGTAGAATAAGTTACAATACTCGAAAGAGACTACATTGTATTAGTCACATTTTTTTTACAAAATGGTCAAAGTTCATAGAAATTTTTTAAATTTTAGGTTATCGACAATTTCCTTGATCTTCAAAACTCGATAGTGGACACCCATTCCAAAGTTCTAATTTTATGTAGATAACCTCCTATTATTGGTTAGTTCATTATTTAACTAATAAAAGTGCGACACATCAATGGATTATTTGCACATAACTTAATCTAGGAGAGTTATTTGCACAATAATAGAGTTTAGGAGTCTATTTGATCAAACTTATCACCTTTCCGATAGTAAATCCTTACTAACAATGGTGGTTATCTGTACAAAATAGAAAGTCTTGAAGGATCCATTGTTAGGTTTTGAAGGTCAAAGGACTTTTTTTGCATATGACCCCAAAAGTTTAAGGAAGTCTTATGCATTTTAGTCTTATAAAATTTATTGTTGGATTAATAGTTTCTATTATAAAATCATCCTAAAAAAGGTTGACATTAATAAAAAAATTGTTTGATGCCCCATCAATGGATCCACAAGTCAACATACAACATACATTTCGAATATAAAAAAGAAAATATTAATTATTTAATTGCATACCTATAGTTATCTGGTTATTACTTCTAGTGTTGGATTAATAAAGATTAATTCTTATAACAAAATATTGAGAGGTGTAAGAATACAAAATTTTACACCGTGGTGTCTACTACCTCTCCTCATATATATATATATATATATATATATAATCCTATTTTGTTTGTCCAATGGTTTGACCTGTTTTATTAGCTATACTTAAGGATGAGCAATAAACTAATATTTCTTTTTTATGCTAAAAAAGGGTGCCTGAGATTTGATGGTAGCTTTCAATTTTATTTTTTTTCTTTTCATCAACCTTACATGGTTGAGATTTAAGCAATATCCCATAACCTTCAGTTTTAAGACTGAAAAGTCATGATCGCCAATTAGTTGAATATTTTAGTTTAGGCATATTGTTTTTTTTTTTCTTTTGACAAGGTCAGAAGAATCAAAGCAAATTAATTAAGTCATTGATGTAATTGGTACCATTAAGGTTTATATAAAATCGAAAGTGTAAAAGAAAAAGGAGAACAGAATAACACTTTGTGACTAACTCTTTGGCCAGCACTCAGATTTTCAAAGAATGGTCGGCAATTCGGCATCAGAAAGAAAAGGTTCGACTAAGGAAAAAGGCACTAATGTTGCCATACGCATAACCATTTAATTTATGTTCATTTTTTTTTTCCTTTTTTAGGGCTAATGGTAATGAGTTCGATTTGGTACTTTTCAACTAGACTTGAATTATAGAATTTATTTTACATCAAGGCTAAATTAATTATTTTGTTAATTTTTAAAATATTATTTAACTTTTTAATTTATTTAGTATAATTTAAAGGTTTGTTGATATTTTTAAACTAAAATTTTTAATTTAGTCCATAATATTAAATTTTCATTAGTAAATCGTTAAATTCTATTAATATGATCAATTATGTGTCACTTTTTTCAATTTAGATATGGATGATTTATGCCAATTAGATTTGATTATTAGGTTTTAAATGTTATTTAACCTAAAATTTTATTGAAACTGAAGTTCAACTTGTTTAAAAAATTAATAAAAATCAAGTTTTCTTTTTACCACATTTAAAAAAAGAATTGTAATTGAACCTCCACGAAGGAGTAGATCAGTGATAGTGATGGTTAATTACTTTTTGTACTAATAAAGGGACGAAGTTGATTGGGATAGGTGGGGTTGGCCAAGCTACCATTTTTTTTTCTTTTGTAGGGTTGGGCAAAGGACTCTCAATTCAAAATATTATCATTCCCCTAAACTAACTTGACCGATATCATTGTTATAACTAACAAAGCTATGATTATTTTCATCCCTTCAAAGATGTCACCTACACCTTAATATTTGGTTACTTCATCAATTTAAAGGCAGTGACCAAGAGATATACGTGAAACAAACATCTTGGCTAGTCTATTATGATCATGACTGAATTAATAATTGTTTTAAGAAAAGATTGATAATGACGCGAAAAGATTGATAATGACGCTATGATTAGAAATTTATGTGGCTATGAAGCTAGCACAACAATACAATTTTGTAGTGAACAAAAAATGGAACAGAGTTATAGCTTCTACCTTAAGGGAGGCTTTAGATTTGAAAATGTGTAGGTAAACATTTTCATTAGCCCTTTTATTTATTCTTTTATTTGATTTCAAAATTTTCCTTCATCTATATATGAAAAAAAAATTGGAGGAATTAATCTTTCTTTCCTTTTGGTATTATGATTAAGTGATATTCAGGCCAACTAACAGATATTTCAATTTAATCTATCTCTCGGGTCGGATTAAAGTCATTCAAAGTAAGATTAAAAAATTCATAAAAAAAGTCCTTTTATAGTCAAACTCTTAAGAAATTGATAAAGATTTGCTTCGAATTTATAACAGTTCACACAACAGTACAATGAATCAATATATCTGAAGTATATAAGTTTAGAGAAAATAGTAATGCGAATCAAACTCACGTCGAGTATGCATAGTATTAAAGGGACACACTCATCACAATTGAGTATTAGCATTTATATAAACTCCAAGGTTTTAGATTAAAATTACACACACACACACACACACACACACACGAGGATTTACTTTCAACAATGACTCAAATTGGGAAAAAGAATTAGAGTTCTTGTCATTCAAGTGTTAACTAACAAAGAAATTATAATGAAACGCTAGTTACAATCTTATGATTCATATATCCTTTCAGTAAGTTCATTTTATAGCTTGCCTTAAAGATAAATTATATTATATTGTAAAGGAATTTAATAGTAACACATATGAGTTAAATTTTTATAAACTCACGTGAACTAATTGATTAGTAATAAATTAGAAGTTGTTACAATTATGGTTATGTGAGATAGTAGTGTAAATTGAAGAAAGAAAAAGAAAAAGAAAATCTCAGATACATGTAGTAGTATTTTAATAATAAGGTCTACTTATCTATTTCAATGAGTCTTTACACCAACTTGTTAATTTTGAGTTGCTACTATCCACTTTGACCGTGGTAGAATCCGTGTTAACTATTACCACCACCAAGAGACTAACCACTATCAGGTTGGATCACTCTTCCACCTTCTTCTCCCTAAATAAGAAAGGCAAGACCAAGAACGGAGAATACTATATTAGTGTCTGTCTAATTACGTCAATGGTTTTTTCACTCACCCCAGGGAAAACAAATTCTACAATTAAAATATTCCTCTTTCAAGAAGATATTCATTCCATTTTCTTTTATAAAATTAATAATTACTAATTTTCAGATACGTTATTTTATAATGCTAAAAATTATTCAACTTAATTCTAACTCCGGTCAAAATTAGCAAACGTTACAGTTCATATATATATATATATATATGCGCACGCGTGTGTACATATATATTATTCAAAATCCATTACTTTCCAAGAAGATGTTCATCCATTTTCACAGCCTTGTTAAGCAAGCTTGTTCATTTGCAATCGGACCTGAATTTAAAGTACTTTTTATGAGTAAAATATTGTGTATTTTCTATTCTAGAACTTCCCAAATCTCAAACGAAGGCAAGAGAATAGTTCATCGTTTTGGAAATTCCTCTCATCTTTTATACATGAAATTGTCCACTATTAACTATTTAAAAATGAAGTAATAAGCCAATTTCAGAAACGAGGGTGGAACAAACTTCACAATGTACTATAAGGGTCTATGTACATTAGACAAAAATTTTTATAGTACAAAACTATAATAATATGATTAATATCATCAATATTTTTTTTTTGGTTTGGATCACATACAAGGACATAAGGGTAAGATGATAGAAAATTTTTTTATACTATTTGCGTTCAATGAAGGGTAAGAAATAACTATAATTTTCTTCGTCTGAAAAAGAATCTGTAATACTTTAAGAGTGCATGAGATATGTACTTTGAAAATTTTACCGTTAAATAATTAACTTGTACTAATCAAGTTTATGCAAAATCAGTTACTTTTTTATTATAAATTTAATTGTGTGAATGCCATTTATTTGATTGCTAGATGCCAAAGAAGGAAAGATAATAAATAATAAAAAGAAGAAAAGAAAATTAACGATCTATTCTGCCCGATAAGTCCAATATAGTGAAAAGGATATCTTATAATTTATTTCCACAATGGCGAGCTATGAAAGTAATGCATCACTGTCCACATCTCAATCTGCCTCTTAAAGCCTCCAAAGAAAACATCAACTTGGATCTGAAGCCTTTTGATTCTCTCTTTCTTCTATGTATCTTTCAAAATACGTCATACAAACACAAATTGAATAATATATATATATAGATTGCTAATATCTCACTAGAGTTATGTAGGTTAACAACTTTTATCTTTATGTTTTGGGCTAAAATATTTTTACTTTTTAACTAAAAAAATGAGTATTTTAAGTTATTTTTCAAAAAAAAAAAAAGCTTAATGCAACAGTATTTTAGTTATTTTATTCTGGGAAAATTAGTACGGAGGACCTAGACCACCTAATATTTACTAGGAAGGATCTTAAAAGTTAACATTACTTTGCAGGACTAAGTAAAAATCGATAGACAAAAATGCTCTTCTCTGTTAGCAAGTCGTATGAAGCCTACGCAATTTACTCCCACCATTGGTTCTTCTTCTTCTGCCATTTTTGTTCCCCACGAGTTTTGACTTCCTCCATAATCTTCCTCCCTTTGTTTCTTGAGCTTTCTTCCATTTAGCTCGTGATCCTTCTTCCCTTCATTTCTTTATCTTTCCTCCTCCTATTTCTTCCACCCTTCATCTAGTCCTCTCGTCATCCCGCAAGTTTTTTTCTTTAATCTTGTTATTTGAAGCTACTCATAGTCATAGTGTGAGCAGAACAGAACGGCCTAAAAAGAATTATTAATCTGCTAATATTGAAGGCCTTTTTGTAGAATTTAGTAATGCTATGTCTCTCAAATTTTCATAGTTAATGGTAATGGCTTCTTCTTCTTGTGTTTGTTAAGAATAGTCTGTATGGAGTTACAAGGACTTTTAATAATTTTACTACCATTATTTATGTTTCGTACTATCTAAAAGAATGCAATAACTGTTAGAAACATTATTACTTCTTTTTAGGAATATTACTACCTACTTTTAGCTTTATTCTCATTGATATTATTGTTTTGGTTCCAAAAATAATGAACAAGCTTAAACCTGTTTTATTTTTTTGGATGTAGTTGGGATGAGTAGATGATGGAAAATCAGGCATACTAAGAATGGCTCCCTTCACTTAAAAATAAAGAGAAGCTGCTGCAGTTGCTATGTAGGAAGAAAAAAGAAGATTGGCCAACAACATTTCTGGTGATGTGCACATTATAGCTAACATAGAGGGATTGCTTGCTACCATACATACCAGTAAACTTTAAGCACTCTTTTCTGGACTTTCCTTCCACCAAGGCCATAACAAAAGCAGTAATATAAGTATCACTTACTCAAACAACATTTTTACTTATTTTCATGGTCCTTTCACTCAAGCTCATTTAATTTATGTAACCAGAAAATTTCATATATCATATGTAAATATGACATTATTTTTTTTCAAATATTCCTCTTGGTTGGAAAACCAATATCTAGGTAATTGGTTTATTTTTCTCTGTAAAGATGAACATTGTTGGTTTTTATTTTGGGAATAAGAGCTACATTATTGCTATTGCGAGGCAGAAGGGGATTGATTTTGTGCTCAATGATGAGTCCATGCATGAAACTCCTGCACTTGTTGTACTCAAAGTTGTTTAATGTCAAGGGCATAGCTGAAAAGAATTTGAATGCAGCTGTTATTCATTGTTGCATTAAAATTCCAACTTATTTTACTGATCTTTAGATAAGGGCAATTTTAGATGCAGCTAAGATTGGTGGTTTGTACCCTTTACGCCTTATTCATGAAATAACAACAACTACCTTAGCTTATGAAATTTACACATCTTGAAAATAATCAACTGAATGTTGCCTTTGTTGATATTAGACATGTTTGCATGCAAGTGTGCATTAATGACTTGAAAAAGGGGCAACTAAAATTATTGACCCATTCATTTGATAGGTCTGTAGGTGGTAGAGAGTTTGATGAGATTTTAGTCAATCACTTTAGTGCAAAATTTAAGGAGCAGTATAAGATTAAGGTTTTCCAAAATGCCAAGGCTTGTTTTAAGCTCAGGATTGCATGTGAGAAGTTAAAGAAGGTTCTCAGTACAAATCCAAAGACACCTCTGAACATTGAATGCTTAATGGATGAGAAGGATGTCAGGGGATTCATCAAGTGTGAGGACTCTAAGAAATTAAGTGTTACAATTTTGGATCTTGTGAAGATACCTTTGGAGAAGGCTTTAGCAGAAGCAACCCTTACAGTTGAGAATGTCTTAATGGTTGAGGTGGTTGGCTTGATTTTACTTATGATATAATGATGATGCTTATTTGTTATTGACAGTCTTAATGTCTTCCCATTACATCTTAAAAAATAGTGTCATTTGATTATATTTGAAGTATACGATACTCAATAATAATGGCCATGTAAGGTTTGTCTTTATGCTAGTATTTTGGATATTTGAAAATATTTAAAAATTAAATATCTTATATTTCATATATTATATATTAATATTTAAGATATTTATATATCTAATAAATGAATATTTAAAATATTTTAATGTCATTTAAGATAATAGAATAGATAAAATGATTTTTTTAAAAAAATTAAGAAGCAAAGAAGAATACACGAGATTTCCAGTAGTTACCATTACAGAATAATAGAGGTCATTTGGCTAGTTTGTCTTGTAAGACTAAAAAAAAGCAACTCTTAAATATATCTTTCCTTTTGCCCTCCTCTTAATTTTCATGTTGAGGGATGTTTTCATTTCAGATTTAAAAGGAATTATTGGATAAGAAAGTATTCTCCTCTAATTTTCATTTTTGTAAATCCTTTTTCTTATTTCAGGTTTATAATCCAATGGTATAGAGTTTTAGGACTATTACTATGAAGCTTAGAAGTGTTAATATTATATTTAAGGAAATTTACACCTAATTTTAGGGATTGTCCAGAATATAGTTACTAGTGTGGTTTAGGTCTATTACTACAAATTTGAGAGATGTTATTAGTGAATTTCAAGAAATTTACTATCGTGTTCTGGCTATCTGACCATTAATGCTAGTGACATGACTTAGTGGACCTTAAGAAAATAGATGATTATGGCAACAGACAAAAGAAATTTAAGGAATTTCATAATCTTATTATAATCATAACAATCAAATATTTACAACCATCCTTTTACAAGCCTCATAGCAAGATGTTCTTATCTATAACAACAATAATACAAAATCTAGGGGAGGAAACAATAGGGGAAGAAACAGTCAATGCATCACGTCTTTCTTATTTGCTTCCCTTTGGTTGTTACGATTGCAGCTGCCATTACATCACCATGACACTTGTTCTGTGAATGGTTCAACAGGTCCCACATGAGTTGGACACGAAACAACTCTTCCTGAAACCACAACCATTTACCATGAGCCACCAAGTATTAAACTATAACAAACAATGAAAAAGAAGCTCAAAACAGAGTATATGTGGGCATGGTGAGCCTTCCCCATTTAGCCTTTGGTTTCTTAGTCCACGATTGCAAGTACTTTATCAAATAAATTTCACAGTCATCGTTGAACAATAAATGTGATGTCATAAAGCTAGGTTTTATACATGCAATACTACAAATAATGAAAGTTTAAAGTAGTTCACTTACATATTTGGTTGGGCAACTCAACGTATTTGACACTAATAATTGGGCTCGCAACCACAAATCTATCAAGTTTTAGTAGCTTTAACAATGTGGTCAATCGATCTTTTTATTATATCACTTATATACAGTAACACAGTTACAATTAACTTCAACAACTAAATGCCATTATAATATAACAAAATTTTACTGTAATATGGGCCATTTTCTTTTGACTTGCATTGGTTCTTTGACTCAATGAGTCACCGATGTATAGAATGCATATATGAGGGTCCAGAGTAAAATAGAACCAGTGATTCAGAAACAACACAGGAGCAAATACCTGCAAACATTTTCAAATAAGCAATACTATTCAAGGTACAATCCAACACAATACAACTTAGACCCTACAAATACGTTACCAAAGTGCAATCTATGATGTTATAACCCACTTTGTCGGATCACAGTTTTTCTAGCAAATCATCCACATTGTATTGCCTTATAGGTTTTAAGAGATTTATCTATACTAATAAGTTCACAAAATACATCAAATAAGGATTTAAAGCAAAGGATTATTAAAGGTGATATGAAAGGGAAGACATATTAGTTATCATAAGTTCCTCATCTAGAATGCGTTGTCTGACACTTAAGTTCTCCTACCTTTAGTCTTCTATCAGCATTCTAGATACCATGGTTATCACCTACATACACCTAACGAAGGCAAATATAAAATAATCACTTTTAAAAGCATTACACTAATTGAGGCATGCAAAAGTTAGACTTGTTTACCTCTGATTAATAGAGATTTTATTGGAATATCAAAGATTGTAACAAGCTTGATGCATGAGTCCCTTAACAGAGTTTAGAATGCCAAATTTAGCAACTTTCCAAACCACATTTCCTCCACCAACTTATTGAGCACATTGTTCTTTCCGATGAATTTTATAGCTTCCTTAAACTGAGAAGGCAAACAACTTATAACAAATGGTATCTATAGAACACAAATAATTTAGTAAAATAGCATTAACTCATTAAATGAAGGATTATAGGGATGTATAATAATGAATACTTCCTTACATAAGAATTTCCTGTAACATGTTTCCTCTTATGCTTTATTCGCTCTTCATATGCTTCATCCTTATACCTCTTTGGCTCACTTGGTTCCTAATTCTTCCATTCTGCTAGAATTGCAACATTTCCCTGTAAAAGGATGACAAACAATCTTATTTATTTCTCTCACCATATTTGGGATATCATTTGCTCTACAACAATTATATTGCCTACCTCTTTAACATTATGAAACTTTCCTTTGTTTTTCCTATAAAATTTAGCCCTGGAAATGAAAACATACACCTAATTACTACCACATTTATGGATATTACTCCTATGCTTAAGGACATTTACTACTAAGTTTAGTTCAGTTACTATTACATTTCAACAAATTTACTACTATGTTTAGGGATTTCGCATAGAATACTTATAGTTTTAGAACTCTTACTCATAAGTTTAAGGACTTTGCTAATTGAATTAGGAAATTTTACTCCCAAGTTTAGACCCATTACTAATGTTGCTACTAGATTATCAGAACTTATTCCAAAAATGCAGAACTAATCCTAAATTCAGGTTTTAAATAAATCAACAATATCCAATACACAATAGCATAAAGCCAGTTGGAATTTCATATCCACAAGTCTAAATCTAGAGTCTCGTCATTCACTGCCTAAATTCCCTTAGCCAATAATATCGAGACATGCATTCGATTCTAATGTAAAAGCATGTACATACTAGCATTTTAAAAGGAATGAAAGTTCGAATCTTGTGA
The DNA here is from genome assembly GCA_026724425.1 of Erythrophleum ivorense. Taxonomy (NCBI): domain Eukaryota; kingdom Viridiplantae; phylum Streptophyta; class Magnoliopsida; order Fabales; family Fabaceae; genus Erythrophleum; species Erythrophleum ivorense. The sequence goes on from JAIUCV010000014.1 coordinate 10,704,968, forward strand.
CCTATCGAATGAGAAGAAGAGGTGCTGCTTACCATTTATTCTCATAGATTTGTGAGCACGAGAGAACCCGTCGAAGGCTAGGTTTGGCACACGTCCTTGAAATCGTTGAAGGATACCCGTCTAGTGAAAAATCATCCTGGGATTTTAAGTGACCAGTTGTGAGAGAAACTGTCTAAGAATTCTCAATTACCAATTGTAAGAGAAAACAGTTGAATGCGGCAATGGAGGGCTAAGGAGGAAGAGAACCATGTTTGAAGGGATTTTGAATTCGTTTTGATTCGAATGGCTTATGTTACAAAGAAGGGCATTTTTGGCCATTGGTTTTTACTTGGTCCTGTAGAGTAATATTAATTTTTAAAGTCCTTCCCAGTAAATATTAAATGGTCTAGGTCCTTCGTACTAATTTTTTCTTTTATTTTTCTATGCCCACTAAATATATTATTATGAAAAATAAATTAAATATTTATATGCCTTTTTGTCTTTTAGTAAGAAAATAGAGACTCATTACACTACAAAAAATGCACTTTTAGCGAAGATTACTAGTTGATGACTAAAAATAGTTGTAGCTAGAAGTCCACTTTTAATGGCAATTTTATTAAATTATTGTTGAAAGTTGTCACTAAAATACTATTCTTCATTTTGTCAAAACCTTTCATGGTGATAGAAAAAGTCACCACAAAACACCATTTAATGGAGATAATAAATAAGTCACCTTAAGTAGGAGTTTTAGTGGCAACAATAAGTCATCACTAAAGCTTTCAAAAGTTTTTGTTAAAAAATATAAAAATTTCAATGCCAAAATTTTTTAAAGTGGCAAAAATTAGAGGTTGTCACTAAAACTTTAGTGGTAACTAATTGTTGCTACTAAAATAGTTATAGTGGCAACTTTTAAAAGTTGCCACTAAAAGTGACTTGCTAAAACTTTTTTAAGAAATAACAAATTTTGGTGACAAAACCTTTAATGGCAATCAAATGTCGCCACTAAAAGTAACCAAAAGTCATTACTAAAACTTCTAATAGCAACCAAAAGTCACCAGTAAAACTTCTTTTGGGAATAAAAATATAGTGCCAAAAGTCATTACAAAAGCTTCTTTTCGGAATTAAAAATATAGTGTCAAAACTTTTAGTGATAACCAATTCTTGCAAGTGGCACTTTTAGGAGGGGCTTTTGTTGCCACTAAAGCTTGAATATATTAAAGTTTTAATAATTATCTCATAAAATTTAATATTAATTTAATTTATATAATATCAAAGAATATATTGATAATATAAATTATTTTTATTTATTTTAATAATTATTGGTATTTTTGAATTATTCTTTATATAGTTTTGTGAGTTATCTCAAAAAAATTTTATTTCTTTTGGGAATGAATTTTTTTTACCAAAATCTTTTTAGCTTCAATTTTTTAAAAGTGAATTATTTTATTTGCTAATTCACAATTTCAAAATGAGATAATAATTTTATTTTTATTTCTTAAGAATTAATAATTCAAAAAGCTTTAAAGTTTAAATGTTAAATTCTAAAAATTTAAAATGTTAATATAATAATAAATAATATTATTAAATAATTAATAATGCTATGTCAAGTTAATAAGAAATTTAAGTTCATTAATAATATAATAAATAATAATAAAATAAGAGACAACTAGAAATAAAAAACAAAAATAAAGAAAGGAGGGATGAAATGCTGGACATCCCTCTTTCTTGCCTTTTATTTGCATCAATAAAAATGCTCCAAATCCCTTAACTTAGTTTGCCACCACACTAGAGAAAATGCCAAGAGCACTTTAAGCATCTTAAACATGCCAAAAATAGTTTTTAATCATTATCCACCAAAAGGTTCATACACTCATTCATCTAAAGCATGATAACTCACTTAGAAAATACTTACTCAAACCTCCAATAGATTAAATGAATTGATTAGAGCCTTAAAAACCTACAAATATCAATGGATCACCACTAATACTTGCATTTTTGCACATCAAAGTAGCCACATAGCAAAATTAGCTTATAAAATGAAATTTAAGCATGTCAACACCACAAAATGAAGGGAAATACTTACTCAACAATTCCTCTAACCTCAAACTTCGAAAATCATGCAAAAGAACACAAATTTCAAACCTAGGTTTTAAGTGAAAATCCACTAAAACAAAAACTAAATGTACCAAAAGGAAGAGGGAGGTAAAAGGAGCAACTTTTATATCACTTACCTTGCCCAAATGTTCATCTAGATGAGAAAATTAAAGCCACAAAGTTGAAAACCCTAGCACTCCTTCCTCTTGTGCAATTTTCTCCTTCAATGTGTGTTGTCTTAACATGTTTCAACTTAATTTATGAAGGGTTCAACACCTTTCTTAGGGTTTAGTGGGTGTGTGGTTGACCTACAAGCATTTTTATCCAATTAGGTTCATATTTGAGTATTGGGCCATGGTTTGATAAGTTTAAAAAAGCTAGGTTTGTACTTATAACTTAGTTTATGCTCCTAAAAAATTATTTTTAGTAAAGTCAAACTAATTTTTTATTTCTCTAATTCAAATTTCCAAACTCCACTTATTAATTTCCCCCAATTTAATTTAAATTCTACAATTAAATTTATGTTTTGCCAAATAAATATTACTTGCCTCAAAATGCCTAAATAATTATTTTTCTTGAAAATTTCTATCTTCCAAAATTTTTCTTAATGCTCATGATAATTTCTTACTTTCCAAAATTAAATTCTTAATTTCCATACTTTTGCTTAATAAATTTTAGGATGTTACATTTTCTTTGTAGTTAAGAGGTCCGATACCTAAAACGTTAGCCCACAGTTGGGATAAGATATAAAATCTCAACAACAACAAGCAAATTCCATTTACATTTATATAGACAATCAAGATCGAGGCTTAACATATAGAAATCATGAAACATGCCATAACTAAGCATCCATACCAAATAAGGTTGACATTAATACTATTCCTATGGTATAGTACTGTTATTGCAATATAATGCATAATCAAGTAGCATTATTATGGTACATACCATTGCTTTAGTATGTAACATAGCTATTAGCCAATAACCTTCAATCAGTAGGACACACTTATTGTCAATACAATAAATAACTATAATATCTTGTCTTTCTAAAACTAAACTAAAACTAGTGAGATAATAAAAAGAGGACAATAAAATAAGATGAAATAAAGTTAAGTAAGGATAAAATAATAATCTGAGCATCTATAAATGAGGTTATAAAGCTACAGATGGCCTAAAATTGAAGCTTAAACAATTAAATAGTTTAAATTGAAAAGGTAGTGGTGAAATTGTAATTTTGTGTAACTTTTTAGAAACTCAAAGAAGAAAAATTTAAATAGTAGAATTAAGTTCATTAGGGTTCTCGATAGCCATGAAAACTATGAGAATAGTCAAAATGGCTAAAATCCTTTCAGTGTGCAATTTAGGTTGTTGGTTAGCCTAAATTTTGACCAAATCATTAGGAAGGGATCTAAACCCCATAAATTTGGAAGTAAATATTTTTAATAAACTAGAGAGTTTAAATTTTTATATAGAAGAGATGATTCTCAAAAAGGATCTCAAGCGAGCTTAAATGGAGGAATTGAAAATGACAGACATAATGGGAATTATGAATTTTTTTTTAAAATCCTTCCTTCTTTCTTATTTAATGTCACAACACCATCCCAAAGGCCAAAATTAACTTAGAAGCCATTGGATTAGTAGCTAAAAATGCACCAAAGGTGTAAGAACCCTTATTCCGAACTATAATGATTAAGCTTAATTAAGTGGTTAATAATCATAAATTAAGGCCTAAAGTCATTATAATTAATCACATTAGGAAAAAAGGTGGGAAATTTTGAACATTGATATCATTAGGGTTATTAGCTAAATAACTACAATTGATTGAATCCACAAGTGATCATAATTATCAATTAAGATTTTTGATTCATCTTACTATTGATTTCAACTCTTGAAATCTTCTTATAAATCTCAAGGTTTCTAAGTCAAAAATTGGAGTTTAGGAACCTTCGCTGCAAATTGAACCTTCTTCACCACGACTAATTGGTTATTGGAACCTAAAAACCAAGTTTGAGGACTCCTGCCATGACTTGGTATACCCGTGCCACAGCGTAAGTGCTCTCATGGCGGGAAAGTATCTTGGAACCTACAATAGAAAATTTCACGATTTGCGGTGAAACTACCTACTAGAACCTAGAATTTTCCTCCTTCGATTCTTACCACGACTTGATCCTTTCACACCACAATGAATATACTCTTTGGAGCACTCCTTACCTGACTTCCTTGACTTGCATCGTAGCTAAACATCTTGCATCGCAGTGAGATTACTCTCTGTTACTCTCCTTAGGTAAAAATTTTGTTTTACACTATAGTGAGATGTTGCATGCCGTGGCGCTTTTCGCCTCTGACTGCCTCTTGGCCCTGACTTAGTTAATCTTGGCCATGGCTTAGCTCTCCTTTACATCTATACCTCCTAAATTTTGTCCCATACACTGTAGCTCTTCTTCTAGCAACACTCTATGGCCACTTTATCTTTATTTGTAGGGCTCTAATGGCATTCATCTACCTAATTTACTTAGCATGTCTCTCATTGCCAAATCAAATCCTAGGTGTTGATTTATAGTCATCTATTATCATACATAAGCAATTTCATGAAGCATTAACAACAAAAGGATTCATAAACTACCAACATTTTCATTCCAATATAAATAATAGAGGTTCCATGCATTCTAGTCTAAGTCAACTTTTAGGGTAACACATGATTACATTGACAAAGAATAAATCATAACTTAGGATCAACAAGATTCCATATTAGATATTATAAGTGTGTACATCATATAACAATTTAGTATGAGGCATAACTCTTTAATAGATACATTCTAGATCATCAAAACATAAAACTCCTACACTTGGCAACATGATTACATCAGGATGCTATACAAAAGAATAACAAAATTAGCATATATCCTAAGTTAGATCAACCCAAGTGTAGCATTCCCCATACAAGATCTCAACTTATGGATGTTCATCTGCTTACTTCCCTTTATCCTTACCTAAATGACCTTTATCTAAAATAGTTCGCCCATGAAATGGGGTGAGATGCAAATCTCAAAAACCAAAGGCAAATTCCATTCATATATTCCAATTTAATTAACATATATGTAATTAATTAAATAAGCATAAAAAATAATAGTTAAATAACCCTAACTTTTAATCATCATAATTAAGGTTAAGTACGTAATTAATAATCATATATCAAGATTGAAAGTCATTACAACTAATTACATTCAAAAAATGCAGGAAAATTTGAACCTTGATGTTATTATGGTTATTAATTAGACAACCACAATTATTCGAATGTTCAAGTGAATTTAATCATCAATAAGGAGCCTTTGATTCTTCCATCCATCAATTCCAACTCACAAAAACCTCCTACAAATGTTTCTAAATCATTCTTTAGCATTACCATAAGAGAAACTAAGGTTTCTAGGTGAATATGAGAAATTGAGCACCTTCACTGTGGCTAAATTTTCTCGCGCCATGGCCAATTACTCTCGAGTTCAACTCCTTACACCTTCACAAATTTCACACATTTTGCCATGGCCAAATACTCCTTTTGCCATAGCGAATTACCTTCTGGAACACCACCAAACCTCCCTCTCACACTTTGTCGTGACTAACTTCATTGTTCACTGTGGCCAATTGCTCTCTGTTTTCTTCCTTAGCAACTTCGTCACGTTTGGCCGAGGCCAATTAAATTTTGGCCATGGCCAATTATCCTCTGTTACCCTCCCTGGGCAACTTCGTTACTTTTGGCTGAGGGCAATTAAATTTAGCCGTGGCCAATTCCCTTCTGTTCCTATAACTCCCAAGATTTCATCCTATATTCTCCAATCCCCCCTCTAGCAACACTCTAAGCCACTTTAACTTAGTTTGTAAAGATTTAGTGTCTTTCTTTTACCTAATCTACCTAACACATCTATCATTACTCATTCAAAACTCAAATGTAGATCCTTAACCCTCTAGCCACCATAAACCAGTGAGTTCATAGATCAATGACAGCAAAGAGTTCATACACTACTTACATGTCCATTCAAACATAAGTCCTATTAGAAATTCCATACATCACTAGTTGAAGTTGACATCTGATTATTAAATGATTACAGTCCCTATGCTTAGCAATTCATGATGTAATGTGGCAATTACATAAAACTAGTAGTCTAGTTATACGAATACAATCTGACAAGGTTTTCAAACCCACCTACTACTAAACCACATAATAAGCTTCCATTAATTTTCTCCTTGACACTAAGAGTTCTGGTCTTTGAAAATGTTAGCCCGTAATCGGGGTGAGATATACAATCTCATTAAACAAGAGGCAAATTCCATATATATGAATAGACTAATCAATACAATGTAATTTTATATTATCAACACCAAAATCATCAATTCAATTTGTAAATGAACTAGTTGAGCTACTAATGACTACTGTCCCATACTAGCAATCATACACAACATGTTAATGGCCAGTAACATCGGGAGAGGTTCGTCCACGGCATCTACTCTATAATGAGCACAACCAGGGCTCAGTGCATCTAGGGTCTGATCACAACCTGGTGCCCGATCAAAGCACATGCACAGGTGGCAGCTGCACCACAGCTCTACCATGGACTCACAAGGTCTAATCACAATAACAATTCAAGTAGTCAACTAATTATTTAGCATTTTAAAATCAAGCATGTGTAACAAATATCAGATTAACATAAGCATATACATGGAATTAGGAAAATAACCCCGGTTACCTCAATAAAGCCAATTACTCTTCCTTTATCTACCACCATGATCCAAAGCATACCAAACCTAACATTAGCATGATTATCATCATTTAACTATTATTAGTAAGGAAATTCTCCCTATCCATAGATTAATCTTAACAAGAAATCATTAAGAACTTCCTACCTGAGCTTCCTAATGATCTATTGCACCAATTTAGGGTCCATACATCAAAGCTCACCATGATTCACTCCCTACAACTCCATTTTAGGACATGTACAAACCATGCAGTAAAAGTCAATCCAAAATATGGGAATTCAACACATACACCACATGAGAGAAGAGGGAACACTTACCCATACACCCAAGAGGTCAAATGGATTAAGTTGAGCCTCAACTATCAAGAATACACCATGGGATATTCCAAAATTTGAATTTGAGTCATCAAGCTCAGAAACCTCAGTGTTCTACCTTCATCTTCTTGTAATTTCGCATAATAGCAAAACCCATTATGAAAATCAATCCTTAGGGACATTTTTTAGCAAAATAATACACAAAGTGGAAGGGAAATGCTTACCCAATCATCCCTCTAACCTTTAACTCCAAAAATCTTGTAACAATCATCTAAAAACCAGATTTCATCCTAAGAAGAAATGAAAATTCTCCAAATGACAAACCAATCGAACTAAAATGCAGAGAAAGATAGGAGGGTCAAGTTATATAGAACCTATCTTGGCTAAATCTCCCTCCAAGAGTGCAAATTTGAGTTAAAATGTTAAGAAACCCTAGCCCCTCTCCTAACATGCGAATTTCTTCTCTTGCCTTTTATGTTTTCTGCTGAATTTGGGGGGGGGGAGGCTACTGACCTTTTAGGATTATTAGGGGGAAATAGGCTAACCCATTAGCCCAAGGTCCGTTTAGGCTCATTTCTTATCATTGGGCCATTGCTTTGTAAGGTGGGTTGCAAAAACTCTTAGGGTTAGAGAGGAATGTGTTGACCCAAAGGCCCAATTCCTTGTGGGTTCAGATTTTAGTTAGGTTGGGCCATGTATTCTAGAGTTGTATGGATTAAATAAGGGTTGGACCAAGCTTTAAGGGTCAATTATTCCAAATGGGCTGATGCTTAACAAGTGGGCCATGGTATATGGGTTAGTTAGGTTCAAAATGGGTTAGGCTTCCCTAAGAATAGAGTTAGGTCATAATTAGATAAGATTGGCCTTTAATAATGTTCTTGACACACATAATTTAATCATGGGCCTAAGTCACATTTAAATCCATAAATATTATCATACTTCTTTAAAGTTGTCCAAGTACTAAATTATTATGTCAAGATACTTAAATTTGTCATTTTCCTTAAGCCCTCTTAATAATTTCATTTCCCCTAAATAATTACTATTAATTATTCTCGAGGTGTTACAATAGTCGCATCAGGAAATGAAGCAATTGAACTATCAGTGACTACTATCGTATACTAGTAATCACAATTCACATGTTAAAGGCCATTAACACTAGGAAAGGCACGTCTATGGTACCAATTCTCCAATGAGCATAACTTAGGCTTAGTGCATACAAGGATCTAATCATAACTTAGTGCTCGATCAAAGCACGATACACAGGTGGCAGCCATACCACAACTCCACCCTGAACTCACAAGGTCGAAACATACAAATTCAAATAGCCAACCATTCATTATGCATTCAAAATTATACTTATGCAGCATATATAAAATTAAAGAAGATATATGCATAGAATTAACATTAACCCCGATTACCTCACTTGTAGACAATTCTTTGAAAGCCAACAAAATACTACTTTAACCTATGGACATAAAACTAGACCATTACTATTCCTAATCATCATTTATAGTAGCGAACCTATTACTCAAAGAATTAAACCACAAAGGACTACCTGGAGAACATTTGCCCAGCAATTACAAGAACCAAATTTGGATTTAGTTGTGCCTATACCAATAACCTCAAATCAACATTCTAAGTTTTGGGCAAAATTGCATAAAATCGCCACTCATATCATGAATAAGCTATATGGGTCCTAAACTAGCAGAAAATACATCAAAATGAGAAACTTATACTTACCTAATATCTCTCCTAGCCTTAACCTCCAAAAATCTTCCAAAAAAATATCAAACAACCCATATCAGATTTGACATGTGGGTGAAATGCTCTAAATACAAAACCAATCAGGTCAAATTGAAGAGAAAGAAGAGAAAGTCAAGTTGTATAATAGTTATCTTGGCTGAGTTTGATTATAGAAGTGGGAAATGATGGATTTATACTCAGAACCCTAGCCTCCACCTTAAACCTTCAAAAATACTTTATGTTTCTTATGTTTCTGAATTCAAGTGGATAGCAAGGAGTTTCTCTTAAGGTTTAAGTGAGAAATGGGTTGACCCATCAGTTTAAAGTTTAATAATTTCATTACCCCTAAATTATTGCTGTTAATTATTCCCGGGGTGTTACAATAGTCGCATCAGCAAATGAAACAATTAGGTTATCAGTGACTACTATCCCATACTAGTAATCACATTTCACATGTTAAAAGCCATTAACACCAGGAGAGGCACGTCTACAGTACCAACTCTCCAATGAGCATAATCTAGGCTTAGTGCATATAAGGATCTGATCATAACTTAGTGCTCGATCAAAGCACGATACACGAGTGGCAACCATACCACAACTTCACCCTGAACTCATAAGGTCAAAACATACAAATTCAGATAGCCAACCATTCATTATGCATTCAAAATTATACTTATGCAGCATATATAAAATTAATGAAGATATATGCATGGAATTAACATTAACCCCAGTTATTTCACTTGTAGACAATTCTTTAAAAGCCAACAAAATACAACTTTAACCTATGGACATAAAACTAGACTATTACTATTCCTAATCATCATTTATAACAACGAACCCATTACTCAAAGAATTAAACCACAAACGACTACCTGGAGAACATTTACCCAGCCATTACAAGAACCAAATTCAGATTTAGTTGTGCCTATACCAGTAACCTCAAATCAACATTCCAAGTTCTAGGCAAATTTGCATAAAATCGCCACTCATATCATAAATAAGCTATATGGGTCCTAAACTAGAAGAAAATACATCAAAATGAGAAACTTATACTTACCTAATATCTCTCTTAACCTTAACCTCCAAAAATCTTCTAGAAAAAAATCAAACAACCCATATCAGATTCGACATGTGGGTGAAATGCTCCAAATACAAAACTAATCAGGCCAAATTGAAGAGAAAGAAGAGAAAGTCAAGTTATATAATAGTTATCTTGGCTGATTTTGATTATAGAAGTGGGAAATGATGGATTTATACTCAGAACCCTAGCCTCCACCTTAAACCTTTGAAAATACTTTATGTCTCTTATGTTTCTGAATTCAAGTGGATGGCAAGGAGGTTCTCTTAAGGTTTAAGTGAGAAATGGGCTAACCCATCAGTTTAATGTTTAGTTAGGCTCTTCCCTAGTTGTTGCCCTTTGGTTTGATGAATTGGGCTATAGAACTTCTAGGATTTTTAATGGGGTTTTAGGCTTCTGACTCACTAAACCTGATTGGGCCATTGCTAAGTAGTCTCTCTTAGGCTAAGTCTTACAATAGAAAGTTAGGTTTGCTTAGAAATATAATTGGGCCTCTATTAGTGTTTATCCATGACATACCTAAATTAATTATGAGGCTAGATTGAGTTTCTAACTTAATTGAATCTTTAATCATACATTAACAATTTATTACTCTATAAGTTCCATTTCCCCTTTCCACTTAATTATTTCCTTAACCACCCACACTAATTCCCTAACTCATCATGATTACTCTTAAATAAATTTTGACGTGTTACAAAAGGAAGGGAGAAAGAGCTATTTAGGTAAGAAATAGTCTATTTTTTCATGGTATGTTATCTACAAATCTTCTTCTCTTCTTTAAAACCTCTCTATTAGTGGTTTTAGCTTCTTGAAATGAGTACTTTAAACTCTTGGTGGAAGAAGAGAGATTGAAGAAACCAATTTCGCTACAAGAATCTCCATTAAACAAGAAATCTAACAAAGGAATGATACAATGTAGGATTTTTGCTTTTCCTTGTTCTTCCACCTTTTCCAAGGTTCAACCAACTCTAGGAGGTATTAGAGGGATTTGAGTTTCGGCCAAAACATGATGGGGACAAAGGTTCCAAGGCATGTAGACTAAGAATATGCAATTGGAATCACTTAAGAAGCTTTAGAAACCAAGATAGAGTAATTAGGGTTTCAATTGCACCTTAAGACTTTTGGAACCCTAGGAGGACATTCCAAGCTAGAGAGAAGCTAAAGAATGTTCACATGTATCAAAGTCTCAAAGAGAATAAGTAAAACTCCAATAGGCCTCTATTGTAGTTTAGGTTCGAGCAAGGGATGTTTAGGGCACCTGGGGAGTGTTTTCTTAGGTTCTCATGATTTAAGAGACTTAGATGAGAGAAATAAATAATCATGGAACTATTGGATTGAATTTAGGAGCCCTAAATTGAAAGTTGAAATGTTAAAGCCTAAAACCTCTCTATTAGTGGTTTTAGCTTCTTGAAATCAGTACTTTAAACTCTTGGTGGAAGAAGAGAGTTTGAAGAAACCAATTTCGCTACAAGAATCTCCATTAAACAAGAAAGCTAACAAAGGTATGATACAATGTAGGATTTTTGCTTTTCCTTGTTCTTCCACCTTTTCCAAGGTTCAACCAACTCTAGGAGGTATTAGAGGGATTTGAGTTTCGGCCAAAACATGATGGGGACAAAGGTTTTAAGGCATGTAGATTAAGAATATGCAATTGGAATCACTTAAGGAGCTTTAGGAACCAAGATAGAGTAATTAGGGTTTCAATTGCACCTTAAAACTTTTGGAACCCTAGGAGGACATTCCAAGCTAGAGAGAAGCTAAGGAATGTTCACATGTATCAAAGTCCCAAAGAGAATGAGCAAAACTCCAATTGGCCTCTATTGTAGTTTAGGTTCGGGCAAGGGATGTTTAGGGCACCTGGGGAGTGTTTTCTTAGGTTCTCATGATTTAAGAGACTTAGATGAGAGAAATAAATAATCATGGAACTATTGGATTGAATTTAGGAGCCTTAAATTGAAAGTTGAAATGTTAAAGCCTAAATAAGGTAAAGAAGCAAGTTGGCCTTAAACCCTTTTAACCAAGCATATGATGACTCAAATAAGTTCCATTAGGGTTATATATCTTATAGCAAATGAGAGTTTGAAGCCTAGAAGAAGAAAACCAAGAGTTGCCTCTTAAGAGACATAAACTAGCTTTAATTTTCACATTATGTTCTAATAGGACTAAATGAAGTTAATAAGACTTAGGATGGATCCTAATGAGTTAATTTCCCTTGTGGATTGCTATGTGTAGGCCAAGCTTGTCCAAACTTACCTATTTATGAGTGTCAAGCTAAGAAGAGCCAAGAAAAAGTGAACCAAGAAGTGAATTAGTGGTAGCTCCAAGCCTTCAAAGTCATAAGGTAGCTCTATCTCCCTATCTTGCATGCATTTGAATGCTTGAGTAAGTTGAAATGCTTGTAAGTGTAGTTATTAATGTACTACTGAGCTATGTCTTGATATGCTTTCCATTATGAGTTTTATGTATGAGTTTGGCATGTTTTTGGCTTTTAACTTCCTATGGTATGGAATTGAACGTAGTAGCTCTTCCTTCGGCTTGGGTTGAGTTTAGTTGAGTCTAACTAGTTCATTTTGATGCCATGGCTTCATGAGAAATAAGTTTTTATGCTAGAATTTGCATTTGAGCTACTTGATGCATATGAATGGTAATCTTGCACCATATACATTGCATTTCCTCATAATATTTGTGTATGCATTGATTTGGTTGAGATTGACTACTGAGATTCTTCTTGGAATCTCACCTCTATATTCCCACTAACAGTTTCAGGATCTCCAGGCAAAGGTAAGGAAGTTAAGAAAAGTTAGACATTAGAAATGGTGTATTAAGAATATTACATGTACTTAAATTTGATGAATGTGTTAGAATTATATGGGTAACACACCTTTTGTACCTATAATGACTTATGATGTATAAAACCATGTCTTATGATGGAATTATATGTATGAGCATAAGAGTACAAATAAGAGTTATTTTAATGTTCACAAATCGGGCTATGGAGTGCAATATGGTATGTGTGTATCTTTAGGTGTGGAATGGTCAATTTTTGATATTAGCCTTATTCTATGTGATAAACCTTATAGAATAGATTACTAAAATGATTAAAATTTGCTCAAAGTGAAAAAATGCAATTTGGAAATCAATTAAACCACTTTAGAACCTAAAATTGGTCCAAAAGAGTTCTAAATTACACCTTTACTCTTGAAAAGCCCAAATAACTTAGTTTAAGGCTAAATTTGGCATGCAATTAAATAATTTATAAACTTTTCTAACAAACAAAGAATGAGAATTTTTGAAACTTTACAAAATATTTTATGAACTTTTGAAATTGCCTAAATTATGCAGAATGGTTCGATTATTGTTCATGCTATTATAGTTCTATTTTTTGTGTTTTTAAAAGGTCAAAAAATTCAGTAGCACATGAAATTTCACAAGGATAAAGTTCACATTATAATCTTTCTATAGCCACTGACTTTACATAAATCAAAGTTACGTAACTCAAGTTATACATTTTTGAAATTTGATGCATAATATGATGTATGTGACCATTTCATACTAGAAGATTTTCTTAGGAAACCGATGTGTATTTCATGATCTAATGCACCAAAACAAGTTTTTTATGATGAATATGATTGAAGGAAAAGGAAAATCTAAAATTTATCTCCTATAGCTCCGATTAGTACGTAAATGGACCAATTTTTGCAGCTAAAAAGCATAGTAATGGTTTTAGATTTTGTTACTGATGCATATAAGTGGTGTAAATGAACTAAATGAAGCTAGGTATGACAATAACAAAGTCCATGATGAAATGCAACAAGTAGTCTAAACACATCATTAACATATAAACACTTGTATGTTCAATCCATCAAACATGATTTCACGCAAATATGAATAGAATTAACCCTAGTTACCTCAGAAGATGTCTACCACTCTTCAACTAGTTATCAACCCTTCTTAACAGGCAACACAACCTAAAGCAACCTTAAACAATAAACATACATCCATCAATATTGTAACACCATATCTATATAGGTCTCAACTCATAGCATAATTGGCATATAGCACTTATTTTCATCAAAATAGTACTTTTAGCAGCAAATAATTGCGTCATTGAAAGTTAAATTAATTCATTATTGGCTTAATGGACTATGTGAGCTTACCAAATTTATTTTTCATCCTTAACACATTTGTTCAATCATAATTATCACAATTTGAAACTCAAAACTTGGGTCCATAGCCTATAACACCAAATTGCATCTTTCTTGCATTTATTCATACATTCCATATTCTAATATGAAAATTTGAAAATCATAAGTAATTCAAAAAAATTCCAAATCATGCAAGCTATAGCTTCTTGGAAATCTCAGGATGTCCATAACAATTTTAGATAAAAAAACCATGTTGGCCTTGTCATACCTTACTATATAATGTTTTTCCTACTATAAATACCTTATATAGAACTTAAAGGAGAAATGAAAACCTGAATTGATTAAAATTTTCTTTTTACTTTAGGGTTGGGTATATACATGGCTTTTCTGTTACATGCCCTATTATCATACAACATTATAACACAACTCATACATACCATAATCCAAAGATATTTAATTATATGACAAAATGTGATACATAAAAGTAAGGTCCTTAATTTATGTCTCCACACCCTCTGCCCTTTCTTTGCTTGAACTCGAACCTAGCATGGGTTATATTTGGGATGAGATTATGAAATCTCAATAGTAGTAAACCAATTTCATTCACAAGCAAGCATGTAAATACATAACATAATGCCAATTAAGATGCCACAGACCACATAGGAATACAAGAAATTTCATACAAGGCTAAACACAATCTAAGCATACATGTCTCATCTTATAGCATAAATGACAACTTGATATAGCATAACACTCATCATTATACAAACATAAAAAAAGAGAAAGGAAAACTACTACCTTAGCAGACTTTGCTCCTCAAGCCTTGGAACTTGGTTTACTTGCTTTTGGAGTTCCCAAACAAATATCAAACCCTATAATCATAATGATAATTCATTACAATCAACACATAAACCTTAACTTCTAAAGTAGTACGACCCTTTTAAACTCATTGGAACCATTGGATTGGAAAAATCTAACTCCTTCCCTTCCAATCCACTATGGCCGAATAGTGTGCATTTCTTGGCCAAAATTTAGAAATTCTATTCCAAGAGTTTTAGGGGCTTTGCCATAGGTATTCCTAGCTAAAAATACCCTTTTGAATCCATTAGAATGGATAAAATTATCAAATTCTAACCCCAACAACATGTTTTGGTCATAACATAACCTAACTATGTTTTAGGCCTAAAAGTGAGTTTTTTTGGTTCCAAAAATTCCATAGCCTCTTCCTTTATATTTTAGGGCTTGAAATTTGGTATACATGAATTTAGGACATTAATAAGACACCATAAAAATTTTGAGAAAATTCGGACAGCATCTCCCTAACATCTCCATTTTTCCAAAAATTACAATCTTTGTGTTTTTTAAAGTTCTAGCACATAACAACAATGGATAAGCTCATATGGCCTCCATAGTGAATATGTAAAATCTATTCCTAGGCCTTCATATTCAACATATAAAATCCATTTATAATCATCCATATGCTGTCCAAAAGTGGCCCATAGCTAGGGTTTAACAAAACTAACTTAAACCATGTGATTTTCAAGTACAAGGTGGAGAAAACTTACTTTTTAAGCTTAATCCTTGCTTCCTTTTCTCTTCTTACACTAAAATCCCTTCTTTTGCCACATAGAGCAACATGCCACCTTGAATAAAGGATGAAGATGTAGCTGCCCTTTGGAGAAAATGATTGGAGGATGAAGAAGATGAAGAAATTTGGAGAAGAATGGTGGTAGTTTCACTTGATTTCACTTCCTCTCCCACCTTTTCTCCCTTGCTCTCCTTCTTCACGTTTTTCTCTCTCTTTTTTCCTTGTGTGTGGTGTGAAAATGGTGGAATGGAGGTGAAGAAGATGAACCTAAATGAAGTTAAATGGTCATACTAAATTTGGACCCTTGGATCAACCTTTTCAAGTTAAATCTTAGCCTTCCATTCCTTTTTTTCTTTTGATTTTCTAATTTCATGACTAAATATTTTCTTCCCAAAATTCCTTGGCCACACACTTTGATGATTATTCTTAGCCCTTAAGTTATGGTGATTTGATGGTTAGTAACCATGGTTAATTTTTTTAACTTAACCATAGTCAATTTCTAACCTAACCACAGTTAATTCTTTAAAATAACTAAAATCCTTTCTTTCTTTCCTGTTTATTTTACATTTATATTTGGATTTCATCTTATCTAAAGCTCTAATTATATCTTCTTTCCTCTTATTTGGCCTTTAGAATCGGCTATTGGGTCTTACAGCAGTCTAAAAATCAGTGTCCGGGTCCGATTAAAGTTTTATAGTACAATTATATACCTTTAGACTTTCTAAAATTTATAAATATTATTTCCTCTACTTTTCGGCCATACTAAGCCTTAAACATGGATTAGGGGCCATCAACTTCAATCCTCATAAATTTCAGTGTCAATCGGACATCTGAGTCTTTAGGTATAATTTTCACCATTTTGTATTATGATTATGCTTTAAAATTTTCATTTATTGCAATTTAGTCCTTGAAACTCCTTCAGGGTTTCTTAGCCCAATAACTATTTCTATTTCTATGGTTGTTACAACTTCTTCTTTTTATTTTGTTCATGGCCACTGATCAGGCTAACCAGATCCCAGACCTGATCCTATCTAGCCATCCAGACAACGTGGCGTCATCGGACCTGCCTTATCAAATAAAGTTTAATTGTGGGTCATGAATTTCTAAGATTCCTACCCAATTTTTTGATATTCATGCCTATAGCCACGAATAAAGGGTGAAACTAGGATTCCCTGAACTTTTGGGCAATCTATACATTTTGCCTAGTACAAAACTTTTTTTTTGCATTTAGTCCCTAGCTCCTTCATACTTAACCTTGGAGACTCTTCGAGACCTTTTACTGATCTTTTTTTTTTCATATATTTTGGTGCCAAATTTTAGGGCACCTCATGCCTTAACTCATCATTATTTGCGGTCTAAAATATTATTATAATTTTATTAGACCTTAATTTACTCTATTTGGGGGACTCGCTTTCGTATCTAGTGAATTTCGTATGTTAACGAAAAAATTATATGTTACATTTCTCGCGTTTTCTTACGTTTTCTTGCATTTTTGAGGAACTAGATATTACATTTCTGCCCCCTTAAATAAATTTTGTCCTAGAAATTTAGGGTATATTCTCATTTGAGCTTTCTTATATCGTTGCTAACTAATCTTTTCTTACCCTTGTCTTTTCAAGTCTAAACTGTGTTTATCTTTCTTTATTCACTTGAGAGAGGGCTTATATAACTCTCTGACTTAATGACTGATCATTATGCTCTTACTCTTTCTTGTACTAATATTGAAGAGTAACTACCACTGACTATTACTGAATTTTGGTGGGATGCTAACTATACTCATAATCTCGATCGCTGGAGACATACTGTACCACTTACCTTATTTAAAACTATACCTGACCACTTTTTGAATACATTGTCTAGCATATAGGGATTTCTCTATCCCTTGGTCAGGGCTAATATCTGCTAGGTAGTGGTTCATCTGCCTTTAGCTCTGGAAAGCTACTTTCTTGCTTTCTTCATCCCACATGCTACGCTCATCTAGTAAGGGTATAGTCAGTGGTCTAACTATTTGAGCATAGCCTCGCTGTCGTTGATGGCAATAGTCTACCAGACTTAGGAGATCTCTAATCTCTAAGACAAAAGCTAACTGAAATTGTACTAGTCTTTGAGACTAATTACTCTATAAAAACTATTACAAGCTGTCATCTTACCAGAGAACTATCATACTGTAACTAGAGGCTCTGTAACTCTGTGGGATTTATGTAACCCTTAGGTCTACTGCAACCTTTAGAGCCCTACTAGGGTCTACTGCAACCCACTGTACTATACTAGGATCTATTGTGATCCATCTCTGGGAGATGTCGAAGCCTAAGATCACTGTATCTAAAAATAAAAATATATGCTCACTAAGTTTGGTAACTGTCGCTCATAATTTCTAAGGCTCAACTTAGATGTTTCTCATGCTCTTCATGCAAAATGAGTTCTATATCATCTAATTCTCTATGATCCCATCATACTACTACTCAGGAGTATTTTAACTTTCCTTTACTACTCCTTATGGGATCCTCAAGTTCCCACTTCAACCTTTTTTACTTGAGCTTTCTTTTCTTACTCTATTGGCTTACCTTGCTTCATTTATACTTATTCTATCTTTCATCTTATATCCTGCAATTTCTAACTATGTTCACATTCTACTTTTGAGTGCCTTGGCACCAAGGCATCATATCCACTGAGTGTGGCTAACATCTCTAACAGGAGAGATGCTATACACTAGTCCCTTCTTATTTCATTTAATTATATTATAAAGGACTCAGATCATACATATTGAACTCGTACTATCTGAATCTGAACACTCTTTACTATTAGTACATTCTTTTTTATATTATTATTCTTTACTAGGGATTCCATTTCTACATGCTTTTCTTATCATTCTGATACTACTAGAATCCCTTATTTATCTTTCTTTAGCTCGTCTTTTGATTTAACTACTAGGATACTCTTTGATTACTGGGACACTTTTTATGATTGATATCATTGTTTACTACGCACTCAAGTTACGAGTTACTACTGGGTTGGCCAGACCCAATATCATGTAACCATTGTTGCAAACAAACCATAATATCAAACATTAATACACAGACGCCTCATGGTTGAGCTCAAAGCCACTATCATTTGTACATTTAAAGTTTCCCAATAATCTAAAGTATTCTTCTCTTACTTTTCCTTATCTTCTTTATTTCTGTAGGACACTCGGGGAAAAGAGAACTCTTTCTCTACTTCATCTCGAGGTCACTTTACATTGCCTGACTATTTTTATTTTAGGCACTATCATGCTAGAAGGGCATCTATGCCAAGGACTAGTGTGCTTTCTCAAGTACGTCAACTCAATATTTATTCTTAATCTATTATGTCATTGACTTAAACATCGTCATATATTCTCTCTCTTTTACCTTTACTATCTTTTACTTGGGTAAAAGGATATTCTACTATTGATTATTCCTCTTGCTAATTAGTGTTTCTTTATGCTAAAGAGCACCTGCACTTTTTCCTAGGTTCCTTTACTTGTTCACTCTCTATAACATTAAGGGGGTCTACTTTCTCTCATACTCTTGCTCTGCTCTTAACTAGACTGTCCCTCTATAGGAAAATTCTATCTCATGAAATCCCAAGAATTACATTTTATAGCACTCTTGGCTTATACTTTTTCTCTGCCTAATGCAAAGACTCGTCTTCTTAGGTGGTCTCTAGCTCCCTTGAGCTTCCCTAAGGGTACTAAGGCACTAACTGTTTGTCTTAACTCATTTCTACTTTCGGATCAGAGCTAGGCTTTCTCTCTATTCAACCTCTTTAGTCTCATCCCCAGGAGCACAGTATACTGATTTTAGGGTTCTACTAACTTAATCCAAGACACGTACTTTCAATGTTTGGATTTTATCTTACTAAAGACTTATGCTTTACTGGGTGCTCTAATTACTCACGTGCTTTAACCCTACATCATTCTCATATTAGGGAGCTCATCTGACTAACTATTAGACCCCTATATGCTTACTTTTCTATGCTCAGTCTACTCATTTAGTCATTACTAAAGCGAAGGCATCTCTTCTATGGCTAGTTTCTTAGCTTTTCCTCTCTTCCCTTATCACTGTACTCCACAATTCAAGGGGTCTATCGAGGGGAATTTGCTAACCACTACTTAGTGGTCTCTCTAGCTCAGGATATCTTATCCTCCCTTTATCAATCCAAGGATAACCTTCACTGAGCTCTCAGTCAATTTAATTTCTCCTTTTACACTATGTTCTCTTTTTACACATTTCACCTCACCTGGAAGATGCTACTGGTCACTTTTCTTAAGCTTCAGTTCATACTTAGTCTGAGCTGCCTATCTCATTAAGTACATTATAGAACCATAGCTTTTACTTAAATTTCTTTGCATATTCTTATTCTCCTCCCTTGAATTCCTAGAATTCGCCTTTGGTTTTGCCCAAAATTCAAGCCTTTTTACATCTACATACATAGGCAAAATAGGGAGAAGAATGGGGAAGGAGTAGATACCATAGGATGAAGCTTTTACTTTGTTTCTATGGCTTTTCTTGCTTGTTTCTGACTTTCCTTGGCCTTCTCTCTTTAAATCCTAATTTTTTCCTTTGTTCCTCCCTTAAAATAGATCCATAAACTTCAATAAAACCATAGGAAAGAAAGGGAAATGGAAAAGAAAGAGTTTGCTAAGGAGAAAACATGAAAAACCAAGAAAATCTACACCTTTCTACCTTATTTTTCTCCTTCCTTCATCCTCCTTCTTATGCACCATATATAGGGAGGTTTAAGAAGGACTTTTCAAAAATTTCCATTTTGCCTCTCATTCTTGGCATTTTCATTTTTAACTTATTTTAGCT
Organism: Erythrophleum ivorense; assembly: GCA_026724425.1. Classification (NCBI taxonomy): domain Eukaryota; kingdom Viridiplantae; phylum Streptophyta; class Magnoliopsida; order Fabales; family Fabaceae; genus Erythrophleum; species Erythrophleum ivorense. The sequence goes on from JAIUCV010000014.1 coordinate 10,725,487, forward strand.
CCTTTTTGAGAACTGTCTTTTTCATTATAAAATTTAGGTTCCCAATTTAGTAAAATTCCTTTAAAATTACTCAAATCGGAGCTAGAACCTTCCCAAATGAATTAGTCAAAGTTTGGATCCACTGACATTAGAAAATGTCCACCAGAGAGGTTTTAACTATCTTGGGGCTTCCTAAGATTTTCAAGGCCTCTGAGAACCCTAGAGAATTCAAAACTTCATTTAAAAAGCCCTCATGTGAGAATTCCAAATTTTGCTTAAAATGACGAAAATGCCCTTACGTTTTGTCAACCTTTTGTTCAAATTTGTTTCTTCATTCTAGTTCCATTTTTCTTTCTGTTTGAACTTGGGATCTTATTTTTAGGAGTTTAAAATGCTACATAAATTTTTTGGAACCTTAACTAATTCATTTTGGGGGTCTTGCTTTCGTATTAGGTGAATTTTATTCGTTTATAAAGAAACTGTACGTTACATTTTTTATGTTTTCAAAGAACTAGATATTACAGAAAACCTTTGTCTCTACCATGCTAAGACTAGAAATCATTCCCTCTTTGATGGATCTAGAGTTGGTCGAACATGTACTCAAGAAGAACAAGTAAGAAGAAGCAAGGCAAGTTATAGAAGTTACCTTGTTTTTTAGCTTTTCCAATAAACTTTCACTTACTTCTAATCTCTCCTGAATTTCTTTCCTCCTCTTACTAAACCAGCCATGGAATAGCTTCAAATAAGTTATCAAAACTATAAGAAAAGAGAGGAGAAAGAGGAGAAGAAGTTGGAAGAAGGAGAAAGCATGAAAAACCATAGTTTCTTACACCTTTTACTTGGTTTTCTCTTCCCTTCTTCCTCCCTTCTTGTGGGCCACCTTAGGCTTGCTTGGTTTCTGTTTTGGAGCAAATAAAGTCGGTTGAGAGTGGAGAAGAGAGGGACGTGTTTTATGTAACACCTTAAAATTAATTAAGGATAATTATAATTAATTAAAAATTGATATGGTTTTAATTCAAAAAATTAATTAGGAAAGGTGGACATTAATTTGGACCTTATGATTAATTAAATTATGCTTAAGGCCTAATATAGAAGCCCAATCATGCCATGAGCTTAGTAGGAGAGCCCAATACTAGTTTTCTAGTAGGCTCCACTTAAATTTTCTAGAAACCTAAAACCTAAGAATGAATTTAAATAAGACAAGAGCCCATTTAGCCTTAGCCCAAAACTTAGAGAAATGGGTCCAAATGGATCTTGGGCTATTAGATTAGTACATTCCATCCCTAACCTTAAAAAATTATGCAACCCAACCTATAATGTCTAGCCCAACAAATAAAAAATCTATACCCACTTGGATTTGGGCTTTTGGGTTAACCCACAACCTAACTTAAACCCTAAAAATCCTTCTCGTTTAATCTATTCTATAGAAAACCCAAGGGGCACAAGGGATATTTGGAGGTCTAAACTGGAGGCTATAATATCTTATTTTCGTTAAACGACGAAAATGGGTGCGTTTTCAAAGCAAGTCCCTCGAAATGAGTTAGTTAAGGTCCTAAAAAATTTAAATAGCATTATAGAATTTTAAAAATGAGAATCTTAGGCTCAGATAAAAAGAAAAATAAAGCTAAAATGAAGAAACAAAATTGAATGAAAAATTGACGAAATGTAATGGCATTTTTATAATTTTGAGCAAATTTTGGAATTCACATAGAAGGGCTTTTTAAATAAAAATTTTGAGTTCTCCGAGGTTCTCAGAGGCCTTGAAAACCATGGGAAGCCCCGAGACAGTTAAAACTCCTCCGGTGGATGTTATTGAATGTTTGTACACCTAAACTTTGACGGATTCATTTAGGAAGGTTTTAACTCTGATTTGAGTGATTCCAAAGTCATTTTACTAAATTGGGAACTTAAATTTTATACTGAAAAAGATGGTTCTATAAAAAGAGCTAAAACGAACCAGAAACAAAAATGCCAAGATGAAATGGCGAAATTGAAATTTTTGAAAAGTCTTTCTTGAACTCCACCTGTATATATAGGGCACTCCACCTCCTCACTCATTTAGTGCAACATCCGATCCCTCCGTAAATGTGAAAAACACGATGTTTGATTTCTCCGTAAACGTCAGAAATAGGTCAGATATAAAAGGAAGTCCCAAAAATAAAAGGATTTGTAACCAACTAAAATTATGATAAAATTTTAAATATTAGAAAATGAGGATTTGAGATTTAAGATGCCTAAAAACCAAAGCTAGAAGGGCTTAGAAAATTTACCAATGAAAGTAGGGGCATTTTTGTAATTTTTGAAAAATTTGGAAAACTCACAAGAGGGCTTTTTAAATAAAAAATTTGAGCCTTTTAGGGTTCTCAGAGGCCCTGAAAACCACAAGAACCCCTAGAAGAGTTGAAACTCCTCCAGTGAGTAATTTCAGCTGTTAATTAACCGAAACTTTGATCGAATAATTTGTAATGGTTTCAGATCCTTTTTGAGTGATTTGAAAGGCAATTCTTATAATTAAGAGCCTAAGGAATATGATAGGAAAAATGGATTTCAAAAAGGAGTTGATTTAAGCCAAAATGATAAGAACAAAGAATAGGGACTAAAATGAAAAAAGAAAAAGTTACTTTTTGCTCTCTTAAAACACGTTCCAGCCCTCCCCAAGCTGCACCAATGTTTTACCCAGTTTTGAAATTGCTAAAAACTCCAACCAAGGCATCATGTGGAAGGAGAAACAACGAAGGAGAAGAAGAAGCCTTAAATAGCAAGGGGAAGTTAGGATTGGAGGGAAGGCTTGGGTGCAAGAGGAAGCCACTTGGAAGAGCAAGAATTTAAGGCCAAGGAAACTGACCCCACCTAAATGTTCTTGTGGAACCAAAAAAGGGAAGGAGTAAGGCAAAGTAAAGCTTGCATAGATAACAAGGTAGCTCTCTTCTCCTTCTTTCATGTATGCTTTAGTGTTTTTCTTGTCTTGAATGTGTGTGTGTATGTTTAAAGTCATGAAATATATTTCTAGCAAGCATTCACATTGCATGGTGTCTTGATGCTTTGCTTATGTATTGAAACGATGCTTGATAAATGTCTTTGGTTTGCTTGAGCTTGGTGAAGCCAAAAGTCCCTTAGTTAAGGTGAGGATGAGCCAAGAGTCCCTAAGGTTGGGTGAGACAAAGCCAAAAGTCTCTAGTAAGAGTGAGACTGAGTCAAAAGTCCCTTAAATGGGTGAGGCAAGTCCAAAAGTCCCAAAGAGAGTGGATGAGGCTAAACCAATGCTTTGGCAAGCTTATGTATGTTATTTATGTCCTTATGAACGAAGAGAATGCTTTATGTATGATTGAGAATTTCATGTTGGCATACATGCATCTAGACTCGAAACTTGCATCAAGTATGTGTTTTTGAAAGGGAGATGAGCTATTGGGATTCCTAGAATCTCACTCTTCCCTCCCCATTACTTAATATGTCTAGGTGGATCAAGAGAGCAAGGAAATGGGAGCCACCACACTTGGAAGCAAGAAGATTAGCAATAGAGTTGTAAAATATTTGTATTATAGCCATATGGTTGTCACATGATGTATCTCCATAATTTATATTATGTATGAGCTTATGAAAATTTGTAAAAGTATGGGTATATTGTATATGTATGAGAACTAGACCCATGTGAAGGATATTTCATGAATTTGACTTGGATATGCCAAGTTATATAAGTATAGCTCTTGTGTATATCTTGGTGTGGATGAGTGAGATTATGGAATCTGGGTTATTAGCCCTTTGAGACATGTTTGATAGAGTATTTTAATGCTTTCCCACGTGCTCATGTGGCCATAGAATGAGAAGAAGCAAAAATGGACCCCTTGAGACCCTATATGAAGCTTAAAAAGGGCATTTTGCAACCCTATGTCACAAACTGATCAAATGGACAAATTTCCTCATGCAATTTAGCATGCATGTAGAGCTCATCTAGATATTTTTGGAAAGTTAATGTGCAGAATTTTTGGAGGTCTAGGGAATATTTGAAGTTAGGAATTTTTCTGATTTTGGTCAGTGTACTATAACTTTGGTCTGAAAATACATTTGTGTCAAACATATGGCAAATGAGGTCCAATGGTCCTGAAAGTTTACATGGAGAAGCTATACATGAACAGTGAGCTATAGCAACTAGAAGCACCTCATTTGGAAGTCTAGATAGAGAGAAATGAATTTTTGAAATTAGAACTCACTGTCAATGATGCAACAGGACCCTCAGTACTATTCCATCAAGTTTCTCCAGTTTAATGTCATTTTCTGGATTTGGAGCTATTTCTTCCTTAATATAGACATCTGTAGCTTTCCAGATTGGTATAGTTTACTTGATTTGGAGTTTTTTGGAATTAGTTATGAATTTTTAAAATCCATATCAATAAGCTGTAGCAGAACTCAAGGGCAACCGGACCTTTCATACTTTTTGGTTGTCAAACACAGTACATCTGGATGTTTCATACCTGTAATTATTTTTACCTTATAGTAGACATACAAATATTTTTGGAAAGCTATATTTTTCTTTTTTTGATTTTTCTAGAATTAATTATGATTTTCCAAAGTCTGTTCCAGAAAATTGAAAATTGGAACCCGTGGCAAAAATTCTGATATGTGTTCCAAACCTTCAAAACTGAGTTTCTTGACCTAAATGGCTATGAATCTGATATTTTTTAATATATTATGGTCTAAGAGGAGTTGAGGATCAATTCATGGGCCTTGGAAGTGATTTAATGCTGACCTAGAGGTTTTTAGTAGTGTGCTTCCCACTGTTATGTATTGTATGTGCAAGTAAATTGTGTGAAAAGTTCAAGTAGTGCAAAATGGACCTCAAAAGCCTATGTAATGATATTCTTGCTTTGAATGAATGTTGTATGGATATTATATGGATAAAATTACTTAAACCAAAGTGGGATTGAACCATATGGGTTTGTTTATGTGATTTCGGTCCATATGCTACGCTTTGTATGCAAGTCTGGTGTTTATTGCTTGAATGCTATGATATGAGTTTCTTGGGGTTAAGATATGACATTTAGCTACATATGTTTCTGCCCTAAACCAAAGGAGGAACCCTAAGAGTGAGGTGCACAAGAGGGAGAGGAAGAGAAGGAGAAAGACAAGGCAAAAGGTATGGATTCTTTGTTGTTTTTCATGCTTTTTCTTTAGCAAACATCTTCTTCTCCATTTCCATTTCTTTCCCATGGTTATATTAAAGTTTACAAATCTATTTTGAGGGAAGAACAGAGGGAAAAATTTGGATTTAAAGAGGGGAGGCCAAGGAAAGGAAGATTCAAGCAAGAAAATAAGGAAAAACAAGGTAAATCTTCTATCTCATAGTAGCTACTCCTCCTCCCTCTTCTTCCTTGGTTCTTCCAACATGAGAAGCTACAAGAGGGCTTGGATTTTGGGTAGAACCAAGGGTGAATCTTAGGAAAAGGAGTGTGAAGAATAAGAATATGCAAAGGGAATTAACAAATAACCATAGAAATTCAAGATAGCAAATCTAGGGTTTCATGTGTTCCTTGCAAAATCTGTTTTGATACAATGATTCTTAAGTCTAAATAAATGTTTAATTGAGTTTCTAAGATCCCTAGAAGCCTCTCCATATACATCCTCGATCAAGAAAATAAAGCAAACTTCCATGAAGGCCAAATGCTTCATAGTGTCGGACTAAAGAGAATGAGGTACCTAGGGATAGTTTTAATTTGTTCCAAGCCCATTTTTGAGTTATATATGATGAGTGAAGTTGAGGGGAGGTCTTGGAAAAAAATTAGAAACCATAGAAAGTGAGATGGCCTTATATGTTCCATAATATGACCTAAGGAAGTAACATGTAGTTAGGCTCTTTGTTTTAATTGTGTGATAATTCTAAGAGGCTTAAAAAGAGTCAAGAATCATATATGAAATGAAAGAATGGAGCCTAAAACTTATTTGATGGGTATTGCTTCATTAGGTGTATTCTTGGAACCATAAAAGGGTTATTAGACCAAGTTAGTATTTAAGGAAGATGTATGGCTTTAGAAATGATTCCATGAACCTAATTGGCTCCCATAAATTGTGTTTAGGCCAAGAGAAACCAATCCCACACCTTTGTGTGTGTGAGGCGAGGAAGGGAGAGCAAATTCAAGGAGAAAAGTGTGTGGTTGCAACCAAGGTAGCTCACTTCTCCTTATCTTATGCATAAATGTATGCTTGACTTGTCTTTGAATGTGTGAATGTGTGCTCTAAGCCATAAAAAAGTGTTCTAGCATGAGTTTTTATTCCATAGTACCATGATGTTGTATTATATATTCAAAGGATGCTTTATCTGCTTGCTTGGGTTTGCTTGAGTATGGAAAGGCCAAGAACTCTCTAATCATGGTGAGGATGAGCCAAGAACCCTTAGAAATGGTTGAGACAAAGTCTAGTGTCTCCTAAGAACAAGGCATAGTTCAAAGCTTAAAGAAAAGGGTGAGACAAGTCTAAGAACCTTGAGAAGAATGGTGAGGCTAATCCACTTACTTGACAAGCCTATGTATGCTTTGTGTGACTTGTTCAAATGCTAAAGAAGTCTCTTGAATGATTGCACATGTCAATATGCTCATGCATGCATTTGTAAGACTTGGTTTGCATACTTTTATGTGTGATTGAAAGAGAGATGAGCTATTGGGATTCTTTGAATCTCACTCCCTCCTCTCCAATGTTATAACATGCTAGGTGGATTAAGTGAACAAGGTAAAGGAAGCCAACAACTTGGAAGATGAGAGTATGACAAGAAAGTGTCTTGATTTTGCTTTTTTATGGCCTTATGAGTGGAAATTGTTGTAATCTATTATTGTATATGACTATGACCTCATGAACATGCATAATTATGCTAATGTATCATGTACAAATGAGATTTAATGTTATATGAATGGTGTAGTGCCTTTTGAGTATCAAATGGCAAGACTAGCATTATGTAATCTTGTGTATGGCATGGGGTGATAGAGTGAGTTTGCAAATTATGGGTTTGTCCACCTTTGAGATAAGTTTAGAATATCATTTTGGTGCATTCTCATGAGCTCAAGTGGTCATGGTGGCCTTGGAACTCAATATGAACCATTTGGACCCCTTATAAGGCACAAAAGTGACCAATTTGCAACCCAATGTCAAAATCTGACCAAATGAACGAATTTGCCCATAAAATTTGGCACACATGTAGATCTTATCTAGAGATTTTTGGGAAGCTAAAGTGCATAAAATTTGGAGCTCTATAAAATTAATTATGAATTTTTAAATTTGGGATTTTTTTGCTGTTCTGGTGTATGTACTGTTCATATGGTCAATTTTGTGTTCTGTGTCATCTAAGAGTCAAATGGTGTCCAATGCTTATGAAAATTTATAAACATAAACTAGATGTCATAAGCTTTCTGTGTCACCAATATCATCTCATTTGGAGGTTTGAGTAGGGAGTTATGAATTTTTGAAGTTTAATGTCAGTACTAGTAGCGCCACATGACCTCCTGTACTATTCCATCATAATTCAGTTCCTAAATTAACTTGCTGTGGTCTAAAGATACTTTTTACCTTAGATTTAACATCTATCAATTCTCAAAATGACCGAATCTGCATGATTTTGATTTTTCCATAATTAGTTATGAATTTTCAAAGTTTATGATAGTAATTTGTGATAGTAGCCAAACAGCTAAGACCTTGGGTACTTTTCAAATGTCAAATGTCTTCTACTTGATGTTTCATAACCTAGACATATTTTTAGCATAAAGTAGACATCTTTGTCTTTCTATAATGGTAAAGAATGCATGATTTTGATTTTTCTAAAATTAGTTATAATTTTTCAAAGTTTGGGATAGAAAGTTAGAAATTCTGGCCAAGGCTGCACTTTTGAATTTTATGTAATCCCTTCACTTGCACGAGTTCTAGGCCACTTTGTAAGATGGTTTTGAGTTTTATTAGTGTAATTAAATATAAGAATGAGTTTAATGAGTTTGTAAGATCCATAGGACACCGAATGAAAAATTTATACGCTACGTAATGTAAAGAAATGCAATATTTTAATGTCATTTTTCTTGCTTCCTTGTATCATGCATGGCATGAGAGTTAGAAATAGCATGAGGCAAGGCTAAAAATTTATGGTGTTACAGAGGCTAGGGTTCTTAGCATAAATTCATCTTTTTCCACTCTTAGAGCAAGATTCAGCCAAAGTAATTTATATACAACTTAATCCTCTCTTCTTCCTATCCAATTTGACCCGATTGGTTTTTCATTTGGAGCATTTCCACCACACCCAAAATCTAAAATGTGTTGTTTAGTGTTTTCTTGAAGGATTTTGGAGGTTAAGGCTATAGGTGTTGTTAGGTAAGTATTTCCTTCCCATCTTAAGCTAGTTTTTACTAGTTTGAGACCCCTATAGTTAATTTATAATATAGGCCTTCATTTTGTGCGAAATTACCCAAAAAATTGAATAATATCTTGGAGTTTCTGGGTAGGTGAAGCTTAAATATGAATTTAAGACTCCTTGAGGGCTAAGTAAGTATCTTCTAGGTAGTCTTTGGTAGCTTGACTCTTTTGGGTATTAGTTTGCTACTATAAATGATGAGTAAGAGTAGTAATGGTCTAGTTTTGTATGCATTGGCTAAAGTAGCATTATTGTTAGCTTAAAGAATTGTCAACCAAGTGAGGTAACCAGGGTTAATTTTTATTCTTGGCATATGTTCCATTTAATGTTATATCTACTGCACATGTATGATTTTAAATGCTAAATAAATGGTTAGCTATCTGATTTGTTACTTGGACCTTGTGAGTCCATGATGGAGCTATGGTGCGACTACCACCTATGCATCATGTTTCAATCGGATAACAAGTTGTAATCAGACTCTTGTATGCACTGAGCCCAAGTTGGTGCCATGAATGGACCTCTCCCACTGTTAATAGTCTTTAACATATTATGTGTGATTACTAGTGTAGGATAATAATCACTGGCAGCTCAACTATTGCATTTTGCTGATATTATGTTATTTTTGACATTTATCTAATTTGATGCATATATGTTAATTAATTTGAAGCATATGAATGGAATTTATCTCTAGTTATTGAGATTTGCATTTTACCCTATTTCATGGGCTAACTATTTTAGGTGAAGGTTCTTTGGGTAAAGATAAAGGGAAGCAAGTGGATGAATATCCATAAGCTGAGACCCTATGTGAGGAATGCTACACTTAGGTTAATTTAACGTAAGGTAGATGCTAATTTTGTTGCTCTTTTGTATAGCATCCTCATATAATCATATTGCCAAGTGTATGTATTTTTGTGTTTGGTAAACAATGGTGTAACTAATAAGGAGTCAAGCCTTATATAATTTGGAATTTTATGTATGTACTCATTTATATCTGATATGGAACCTTAATGACTTGACATTTGAAGTATGTTATTGTATCATCATGAATGATCATGTTAGTGGTTTGTGAATCTTGTTGTTGTCAATTCTAACACCACATTTAACTAACTTTCCTTAGTCATATCTTAGCTTCCTTCCATTGATATCACAAGTATATCAAGAAAAATTCCATTAAAATATTCAATTACTTTTGCATTATATCATGGATAAAATTTTCATTTTGTGTCATGTGGACCATATAAATCCATCCATCCCATTCTCCTATCTAAATACATATATATAACTCAGAATCATCTCAAAATATGGCCAACAACTTGAGCTCATGATATATATATGCAAAATATTATATAGCTGTCTCGGGTTCTGCTGCCAGCTTCTGAGTGCAAACTTTGAAAAATAATAACCAAATCTAGAAAAATTAAAATCATGCACACTATACCATTCTGAAAAGCTACAGATGTCTAATTTATGATAAAAATAAGTGCAGACCAAAACAGGAACATCTAGCTATTGGAAATCGATGGAACAGTACATAAACTCAATTAGTGTTATTGGTACTGACACAGAACTTCAAAAATTCATATTTCCTTGCTCAGAAATCCAATTGGGGTGATCTCTATTGCCATAGAAAGCTTATCATATCTAGTTTATACCGTAACATTTTCATGAGCATTGGACACCATTTCAACCTCAAATGACAAATGAGAAGAAACTGACCATATGAATAGTAACCATACTAGAACAACAAAAATTTGACAAATTTAAAAATTTATAATTAATTCCACAGAGCTCCAAATAATCTTATCTTTAGCTTTTTGAAAATCATTGGATGATATCTATATGTATGCCAAATTTCATGAGAAAATTCGTTCATTTGGTCAGATTGTACTATAAGGTTCCAAAATTACTATTTTTGTGCTTCTTAAGGGTCATAAACTATCCAAATTTACTTCCAAGGCTTCCAAGGGCACTTGTGTAACACCATATTTATCTAGCTTGCCTCATGCCATTTTTAGGTCTTATTCTATGCATTTCATAATGAAGCAAGAAAGGTAGCATGAGAATAATGAATGTACATGCACTTTGTTACAGATAAAAATTTTTCTTTGGAGTCCCATGGGCCATATGGACTCATGTATCACATTCTCATATTTAATTACATAGATACAAATCAAATCTATCACCGAAAGTGGTCTAGAACTCGTGCAAGGAAAGAGACACACAAAATTCCCTAAGGTAGCCTCGGCCAGAATTTCCCCCTTTCTGTCATAAACTTTGGAAAATCATAACTAATTCTAGAAACGTTGAAATCATGCATTCTTTACCATTCTAGAAAGCTATAGATGTATAATTTATGTTAAAACTATTTCTAGGTCATGACACATCACACACAAGATGTTTGACATTCAAAAAAGGGCAAAGGTCTGACTAGCTACTGGTACTAATACAGGTTTTTGCCATAAACTTAAAAAATATCCAATTAATTCCACACAACTCCAATTCATGTAAATAATAACAATATAGAAAGCTACAGATGTTAGCTAAAGTAAAAGTAACTTTAGACCAGCTCAGGCATGTATAGTCCTTGAAAACTAATCAAATGATAACCTAGGTCTATTTGAATGCCTAATACTGGACAGAAATTTCAAAAATTTATATCTCCCACTCTGGACATCCAAATGGGGTGCTTCTAGTTGGTACAAGTCATTGGGAATGTCTAATTTGTTCCTATAAAATTTTGTGGCAATTGGACATCATTTTCCCCATGAGTGACATAAAATAATTTCGAACCTAAGTGAACAGTACACTAAACCAATTTCAGAAAATTTCCCAACTTTGAAAATTTATCAAATATTCCATAGACCTCTTAAAGTTCTGCACTTTATATTTCCAAAAATTTCTCAACAATCTCTAAATGCATGCCAAATCTTAGACTAAGAAGAGCTCATTTGCACAAAAAGTGGTGTAGGTTTCCAATATGGTCAATTTTGGTCCATATGAGATACCAATTATGTCCAAATGGTCTCCTTTGATGTTTGGCACCTCTTGGGCAAGTTTAAAAACATGAATATGGCTTGTGTAAACTACCCAAGTGATTCTAAATCTTATACATCTTAATTTGACCCTTCCACTTTCATTATTACATACATTTCCATAATGCTAGTTTGCCATTACATATCCAAGATGCATATTTCCTTACATATAAGCTTAAATCTCATTTGTACATGATACATTAGCATAATTATACATGTTCATAATATCATGGGATATATATAACAATAGATTACAATATTTGCCATTCATATGGCCTTAAAGAAACAAAATCTATGTACTTTGATGTCATGCTCTCATCTTTCAAGTGGTTGGCTCCAATTTCCTTGTTCTCTTGGTTCACCTAGTATATTAGAACATTGGAGAGGAGGGAATGAGATTTAAAGAATCCCAATAGGTCATCTCCCTTTCAATCACATATAAAGTGTGCAGTACAAGCTTTAAAAATGCATGCACGGGCATATTGAAACATGTGAGCATTCATAAAACATTCGTGGCATTTGAACAAGTCATACATAGCATACATAGGCTTGTCAAGTGAGTGGATTAGTCTCACCCATTCACTTGTGGATTTTGGACTTTTCTCACCCACTTTTCTTAAGAGATTTTTTACTCAACCTTATTCTTAGGAGTCAACCTCACTTTTGGGAGACTCTTTGCTTTGTCTCAACCAAGTTCAAGGGTTCTTGGCTCATCCTCACCATGGCTAGAGGGTTTTTGGCTTCTCCACACTCAAGCAAACCAAAGTAAGCACATAAAATATCATTTGAATGCATAAAATATCATCATGGTATCATGGCATATAAAGGCTCATGCTAAAATATTTTTCATAGCTCAAAATATATACACACATATTCAAAGGCAATGTAAGCACACATTCATGCATGAAAGAAGGTGGAGAGAGCTACCTTGCATGCATTTACACACTTTTTCCTTAAGCCTTGAGTCCTCTCCCTTGACCTCACACACCTAAGAAGGTGGAGATCATTTCTCTTAGCCTAAATACAATTTATGGAAGACAATTAGGTTCACAGAGTTAATTCTAAAACCACACATCTTCCTTAAATACTAACTTGGTCTATTTACCCTTTTATAGTTCCAAGAATGCATCTAATGAAGCAACACCTATCAAATGAGTTCTAGGCTCCATTCTTTCCTATCATATATGATTCTTGACTCCTTTTAAGCCTCTTGGAGTCATCATACAATTAAAACAAAGAGTCTAACTATATGTTGCTTCTTTAGGTCATATTATGGAACCTAAGATACCAATTCATTCTCTAGGCCTCTTAAATTTTTCCCAAGGTTTCCCCTTATTTTCATTCATCATATATGACTCAAAAATGAGTTTAGAAAAATTTAAAACTCTCCTTAGGTGTCTCAACACCCTTTGGGAGAGACTATGCACCATTTAGCTTCCATGGAAGTTTGCTTTGTTTTCTACATGGAAGATGCATATGGGGGGATTCCTAAGGATCTTAGGAACTCATTTTAACATTCATGTAGGCCTAGAAATAATTACATCAAATCATATTTTCAAGGGAACCCATGAAACCCTAGGTTTGCTATCTTGAAAATCCATGGCCTTTTCTTGAATTTCTTTGCATATTCTTATTCTCTACACTCCTTTTCCTAAGATTCACCCTTGGTTCTGCCCAAAATCCAAGCCCTCCTATAGCTTCTTGAGTGGAGCGAACCAATGAGAGAAGAGGAGCAAGGGGTAGCAATCACAGAAGGAGAAATTACCTTATTTTTTCTTGTTTTCTCACTTAATCCTCCTTTCTTTGGCCTCCTCTCTTTAAATCTGAATTTTCCCTCCTTGGTCTGATCTCAAAATAGTCCCAAATACATCAAAAATTCTATGGGAAAGAAGGGAAAGTAGAGGAGGATAGATTTGCTAAAGAGAAACCAAGAAATCCTTACCTTTTCTCCCTCCAAAGTTTCTTCTCTTAGTGCGCCTAGGAGTTGGCTCTCTTCTTTGGTTTTGGGACAGAATTTGGTTGACTTAAATGAGGGGAGAAGAAGGACGCCTCATATATATAAGGGATTTAAGAAGGAATTTTTAAAAATTCTTATTTTGCCTTTCGTTCTTGGTATCTTCATTTCTAACTCGTTTTAGCTCCTTTTTAAGAGCTGTCTTTTCCATTATGAAATTTAGGTTCCTAATTTAGTAAAATGCCTTTGGAATCACTCAAATCGAAGCTTAAACCTTCCTGAACGAATCGTCAAAGTTCGGGTGTATCGACATTGAAAAATGTCTACCAGAGGGGCTTTAGTTGTCTCAGGGCTTTCTATGGTTTTCAGGGCCCCTGAGAACCCTAGAGAACTCAAAGTTTTCATTTAAAAAACCCTCCTATGAGAATTCTAAAATTTTCTCAAAATAAAGAAAATGCCCTTACGTTTCGTCAACCTTTTGTTCAAATTTGTTTCTTCATTCTAGCTCCATTTTTCTTTTCATCTGAGCCTAAGATTCGTATTTTTAGGAGTCTAGAATGCTTCCCAAATTTTTTAGAACCTTAACTAATTCATTTCGGGGGACTTCCTTTTATATCTAGTGAATTTCGTTCATTTACGGAGAAATCGTACATTACATTTTTCACGTTTTCAAAGAATTAGATGTTACAACTTGAGCACATGGGAAAGTGTAACACCATAATTCTAGCTCATTACATGCTATCTTTATGCTTTCTATTAGACATCTCATGGAAGAATCAAAGAAATAGCATAAAAATAATGAATATTTTCGCATTGCGTCATATATAAAAATTTCATTCAGTGTCACGTGGACCTTGTGAGCTCATACAACACATTTTCATATTTAATTACATTAATACAACTTATTTAGGCCACGTTTGGTACGCAGAATGTATTTTGATGAGAAAGGGAATAAGAAAGGGAATGAGAATGGAAAGGAATGTTAAGACCTAAATATTGTTTGGTATGTCTAAGGAAAGAGTTAAAAATATTTATTATTTTTATGTTTGGTTTAAAAGAAAAAAAGATAATATGGAAAGGAAAGGGGGGCAAAAGACCATAATACCCTTTTATATTTATAAATTTTAAACAATAACAATGGTGGTTTGGTTATTGGAATAGAATCAACGTAAAAAATGGAAAAACAAAAGGCCCCAATTCAAAGCCCTAAACGGACGAAAAAGTTTCTCTCCATTGAGAAAGCTTTGTAGCTATCACGGATGAAAAAGTCCGCTCATCAACTACTTCAATAACGCTCATCTTGTTGATCCATTGTTGAGGTATTTTCTCCGACGTAGCTTCTTTTTGAATCAATCGTGCTTGAGAAACGTTCGTGGCTTCACAACTGAACTACCTTCGTATTTTCCTCCTTCTTGAGCTCTTCGACTCAGGCATCCTTTATATTTCCTGTCTTCCTATCTTCGACTGATGATATTTTCTTCCTTCCTTATCTTATGCTTTCCTTTGTATATGTTGAGAAATGATGTTGCAGAAATAGAGTTTCGATTTTTGTATAACCCACCTCCACTTGTGCATCCCCTTGTGTGACTTGGTTGAGATTTTTCCTGCTTCTGGGATGATTACGATAAGTGTTCTGGTCCCTTGTTTTGGGTAATTTGTGGGAGAATTGATTTTGCCTTTACTACACTATGTGATGAATTTATGTTCTACCGTATTACACTATGGTTGCTCGCAATGTTTTGCTAGTTTTGAATTATTATGAGGGCGAATTTCCGAATCGTGGCAACTAAGTTTTGAACTTCAAATTCATCCTACGGCAAAGCATTTGCTAAATCTGTCAGTATCCTTACTTGCATTGAGTATGGATTTGTCCATTCTTCATGTTGAATGTCTAGTGTTTCGCATGACACACACAGTCCTTAGTTGATTGGATGTTAATTTGATTATGATTAAGATGCTGTGATGATTTAATAAGTTCTCCTGCAGCTTATAGGGAACGTGCTAGTTCTGGTCAATATATAGCTGTCAAATGGAGCCCAAGATAATGCCAAATCTGAGTTGATGAATCGTATATGAATAGTAACATATATATATATATATATGTATGCATATATAATTATATAGAGTACATAGATTTCTATATATAGTAATAGATAAAAGATAGTAGATACCGTACTCCATTCCATTCATAATAACTTTAGCTTACTTTCATCTAAGAGCTTTTGTTATTTAGGTATTCCTATTGGGGTTGGAGTTATATATGTAGATGCAAGTTTTATCAGATTTATTTATCCCTTTCAACTTTTGGAA
This sequence comes from Erythrophleum ivorense, assembly GCA_026724425.1. Lineage (NCBI taxonomy): Eukaryota > Viridiplantae > Streptophyta > Magnoliopsida > Fabales > Fabaceae > Erythrophleum > Erythrophleum ivorense. Next base: position 10,741,139 of record JAIUCV010000014.1, read on the forward strand.
TTTTATAGATCGTTTGTAAGTTACCAATAAAAATTATCTAGGTATAGAGTTTGTTGTACCTTAACTGACTATAATTCTTCCTTGTAGGTTGTGATGTCCACATCAAGTGTTAGTGATAGCAATGGGCCTAGCGGTCTTAAATTCCATAACAAGAACTGCTCCTGTAATCGACGGGCTATTATAAAGATTTCAGAGATAGCGAAAAACCCAGGGAAATTATTTGTAACATGTGCCCACAAGCAGTGCAAGTTTTGGCAATGGCTCTCACCTTCTATGGGAGATGAGCATCTAAGTATGCAGGGGCAAGGCTCCGTTTCAGACGTATGCACAGTGAACCTGCACATCAGGAAACTCTGGCAGAGGATAATGAGGCTGGAAAAGGCTATAGAAGGGATTGAAGATGGTATGAGACAGCAAATAACAAGATTAGAGAGAGTTGTAGGTGGATTGAAGCTTGTTTTATCACTTGGGATAGTATCATTGGTGATATGTCTGCTAACAATCCACTTGTGATGTATTGGGATAGATAACAGTGTTTCACTTTTGTTGCCTAATCATGAAAGTGAGTCACTTTTGTTGTACCCTGTATGAACAATGTATGTAGTTAGGTGAATGCAACACATGGAAAAATGTAAGGTTCATGGACATCAATGTTTTGTATATGTATGAATATATTGGGTTGAGCTTAATATAAAGATGGATGATATTTTGGGCACTTAAAGTTTGGACATAACAATTATTATTATTCTAACTCAATATATGGATGACATTTTAGGCACGTCAGGTTTTTGTTAATTAGCACTTGCTCTCCTTGGAATAGATAATGCTATCTCCAACAACTGAGTTAGTTAAGCATGAAACTTACATCACTTTGAAAAAAATATTATTTACTTGCAAAGTGTTACTGCTATTCACTTGCAACTGAAAACCCCCATAGGGAGTATTGAATGGATGAGCAGGGGGGCCAAGTTTGAGGTGCGATTGCAATTAAGTGGGGGATAAAACAATGTTCTGAAAAATAAAGAAGTGGGCATAGGATCGGAGCTGAAGAACCTCATAATGGGGTCCGTTTTAATGCTACACATTGGTATTTGACAGACAAGCGTGAGATGCAAAGAAGTCGATGAGTATGCATCGGATGCTACCATCACCAACGAAGACTGTTCAACTGAAGCATTATTTTAACTTTTAATTAACAGAGGCAGGCATATATAGAGCAGCGCCCCTTATACCATATGCTATAAACCTATAGTAGGTGTTGCTATACTCTTCTGTCTTCAAAATGAAGCACGAGACATCTGTGTATCCTCAGAACGCACAAGGTATTCCTGGGCTCTAACATGGCTCTCACGATCAATTTGTTCTGCATCTCAGCCTTCTTGGGATAAATACGAATCAGATAACAATGATAAATTGAACATTGTCATTCGTTAGTAAGTTTTGTGAATTCAATTTTGCCAGAAAATGTGCATCGAGAAAAATGAGAGACTATGGGTGAATGTTTTCCAATCTGATTCAAGCTTGATCCAACTATTTTATGATCACCGATTCTCTAAAACAAGAATTTGTGAAATCTTCTTAAAGGGTGCTTAATTTATTTATTTTTGCTTTTATAAGAACTCCTTCCTTTAATGCACCTTCACTTCATGTACATTAAACATAAATCTTCACTTGAGAGGATTTATATTTTCATTCACAAGTAAGTAGTAAATTAACGATCTACATTTTCTACTGTGACACCTAAACGCAAATTCTCCATGTGTTTGCACTCTCCTACTCAGCAATTTGTAATTTATATATATCCCCCAAAAGTGGAAAAAAAACTACAGACATAACATATTTTCTCCTTATTTATTTTCAATGACTTTGCTCATCAATATCTAAGATACAGAGATCCTCTCCTTTACCAATTTGGATTTCCTGCGTTTAAGAAGTAAATGCATGATATATAATTATAGAAAAATTTTTAAGGCAGTGGAAGAATTATGTGGTCAGAAACCATCTAGCTTTTCGGTTTAAGGTTTCAAGTAGATGGCTACAGTAACACTTAGCTGGTCATAAGTGCAGTCCTGGGTCGGTTTGCACCAGAAATTTGGAATTACAAATATTGACTTTCATATATCCTAAAACCAGTTACACATATACTATAGCCAGCTGTCTACATCAAGTTTCCATTGCCTGCACTGGGCAAACACCCCTTAGCAAAAAAATATCAACTATCCTAAGCACTCACACCCCAGCCAATATTTACAGCAAAATGAAGTTACAGACAGCAAGGTGCTAGGCTGACACATTGTAGCCAATATTTACAGCAAAATAAAGTTACAGACAGCAAGGTGCTAGGTAGACACATTGTAGCCAATATTTACACCAAAACAAAGTGCCATTGCTAGGAACATACCCACTGGACGATTAAGTGGGAGCCATTAACAAAGTGGCATACCAATAGATGGATAAACCACCATTGTCCCATCAAAAAACCTAGGAGCTTGAACAAGCACACAACATACTATCCGAGCACATGCCAGATCCAATCCACTTTTGACTCATCTGGAATGGTGGGAAACAAAACAAGCAACCGATCATCTTTAGCAATCTTGGATAAAGCCTTATATAGCTTGAACTGCATCAAGCCATCAACGTTCTGTAGAGCTTCATACAGCCTCTCTACCCTCTCATCCATGGCAGCCTTGTGTGCTAACCTCTCCAACCGGGTGCACATTTTGTCCATAGCCAGCTGAATGCTATTGCTAATAGTTATGCCAACAGCATTAATCACCTCAGCCATGTGCTCACCCTGATTGTGAATACTCTTGCACCTTTTCCTTGGACGAGACGATGCCTCACCTCCATTATGTTGGGGCAAGTCAGCTGAGGGACTGTCTTGATCAATCTCTGGTGGCGTATCAGTGGCCACCACATCTTCTGATCCTACACCTTCAGCTCCAGCATCCAAGTCTTCTAAGATGTCGCAAGCAGATGCGGCGTCCCTCCCTGTGGCACGATCTTTTCCGAATGCAAGGCATAGCTCCTCAAAGTATGGGAATGGCCTACACCTATAGGGTGCAACCTTTTTGTGTGTCTACACAGACAAAACAAATCCAGTACCTTTAAGATCAAATAAACCAAAGAAGACGCGAAAAGTTCACTTTGGGCTATATCCAAAGCACACCATTTTAACTACAAATGAACTGACCACTTTAACCAGAAAGAAATCGAAAACTGTTAACAAATGAAGGCACAGCATAGTTACAAATTTCAATTTGCAAATTCAATGAACTAACTATTCAATAAGCTGTATTTTGCATTGAGATGTCATAATCTAGCTGTGTGATCATCATTTTATGCTTTATCTCTGCAGTAAGATCAATGTTTTAGATCTTGATATACGGGACATGTGAAAATAAATTTTTTTGGCTTAAAAATACAAAAAATGTTTTTCCTTTTTTAACTTTTATGTGCTGGGCCTGTTTTCCCAAGGCAAATCACGTTGCCTAAAAAACGTAAGGTTATTTTCAGAATTTGAGAAGCTCAGAATGGCGGAAGAGAAGTCAATATTTTTTAGTGATTCACTAACCTTGTATTTCAACATATATTTAGTGATTCACTCACTTATAGGTAGTGAGTTAATTTTATTTTTTGAGTGGCTAATGCATTTGTAATACATTCACATGTGTATTTAGCATTTTTCTCTGTGTATGAATATTATATTTATGTTTTTTTAATATCTGTTGCTAACATAAACCACCTTCAACTAGATGGCTTGAACTTTCTCAGATCTCAATTTCACGCAAAGCAAGGAAAATAGTTTATGCATGAATTCCACATCTTAGGCAGTTAACCATTTTTCTCTTCATGCAGTAATCATCAAGAAGGAGACAATCAAGATAGAAATTTACAAGAAGGTTTTATAGCTAAAATCCGAAAATTTCTTGCCACCATTAATTGTAGTGTTTGTGGAGGCACGCATAATTGCTTGGAACGAGCGTACCATCTGAACATAAATGGATCTAGAAAGCAAAGAGGACAATTAACTCTAATCCCATTTATGTCAAGCAATGTCATGGAAAAATTAATACATAAAACACTGAATATTGAGCCACAGAGATGACGTTTGAAATGTATGAATATCATAATTGTCACATCACAACCTATTAGAGGTCGAGCAAATAACTAAAAGAAAACTGAAAAATAAATTAATTTTCTTCATCACAACATATATAGTCTTTACTATTATGTATCCTGCGTTTTATATGCATGAGGTTTAAATATAAATTCATACAACTCAGTTGCTTCCTCAGCATCAGGTTTTACTTCACTTTATGGTCAGCTTAACAGCATCAGGTTTGACTTCACTCACTTAGTCTATTTCCTTTGCAAAATAAGTAAATTAATCACTTACACTCACTTTCAAGGGATGGGGGTCTGCTTGTCACTCTCTACAGAGTTATCTATGTTAAGTTAAACAACTATATATATATACTAGACATATGTGACTGAATAGTTTCAGGAGAATATTTACAACTATATTGAGATCGTTAGCTTCTGATTTGGGTTTTAGCGGTTGACAATATTTACATTTGCTGTTTAAGCTAAAATAATTCATATTTTCAGGAGAAGAACAGCAACAACTCCCCTTTTGGAAAAAAGACTCGATTACCATAGTACTATATGTCTGTTGCTTGTAGCTAACATAACAGAGAAGAGGTCTATGGAGAATCGTGGAATTGGGGTAGTTAATGAATGCATCAAAATGAGTTTAATTAGTATTTGTGATCCACATCATATGTTAAATTTGGTCATTTCTTTATTTGATATAAGATGGAGTATCATGGTTTATTCTGAACTACAGATTTGGATTTACTTGAAATTAAGCAAATTATATATCACGAAGCCTGTTACATATAACTATTTACAGATAACATGCATAGAAAAACAAGGCCTCTAATTCACATGCTATTTCTTAAACAAAGACTAAACATGCAAGATCAATTTAAAAACATTGTGGTGTAGAATAGGATGCATAAACATCTGACCAATAATGTGCAGAAACTTTAAGTAGCAAGAAATAAAATTCTATAACTCATATGCATAGCAACTGTAAACTAATCCACATTAGATATAAATAAAATTGTAACAAAACTCCAAATGTGCAGCATTGTTACCTTTATGTACTCATCCCAAACTTCTTTATCAGCAGTCACGCACTTTTTGATAGGGTCCCAACCAAACCCGCTTGTGTTAGGTCCGTACACCATATCATATACTGTGCTCCAACCGGTTTTGAACATTTTTAGACGGGATTGGATGTGAGGGATACCTTTAAGGCCACACCCGGGAGATTTTTCCTCCATCCTAACCTCTAATGCTCCTAGGTGCCCAGCTCTAAACCCATTTTCCCCTAAGAATTTCCCCTCTGTTCGCAAGTCAACCAAGCATTGCACTAACAATGCATCTTTGTTGGGTGTCCATACATGCTTTGAACCCTGGGTGGTAGACTCGGAAAGTTGCTCCATCAATATAATCTAACCATCAAACACCATTAATAGTTAATATTATCCAATAAATAAATAGAACTAATAGTTGATATTACCAAATTAGGAAAAAACCAACATTAATCACAAGTAAGATGCAAGAACTATTTGTAACAAACATTTGGTATGCGTATGGGTCAACGTATTGTAACATCAAATATTAATATCAAAATAAGATGCAGTGTTCAAGGCAGTTTATTACACTTATGTAGTTAGTGTGATTAATAGTATAAACATCAATCCAAGCATTCAAGTCTGACTCATCAACCAAAAATAGTAGCTCATACAATATAGATATTATAGTTATCATTACATCCAACACAAGCTTTGTTTAGCTTGTCCCTCTATGATCTACAAACTCATTAAACATCTCGGTTGCTAATCTCTCCCTCCAATTGCTCCAAGCATCAGTGGGTTCTATTATTGATAAAGGGATGTTATCATCTGTTTGAGGGATAGAACTTATGTCATCAAGCTCAGCATCCAACGGATCTTCAATGTTGTCTTGCCTTATAAGATTATGGAGTAATGCACATGCAATTATGACACAATTGTGAGCCTTTACTGTGTAGAATGATGGACTCCTAAGGATAGCCCAACACAGCTTCAGAAGCCCAAAACACCTTTCGATAACATTTTGTGCCCTTGAGTGTTTCATGTTAAAGCACTCATGCGGTGTCATTGGTTGTCTCCCTTCTCTCCATTCATTTAGGTGATATCTTTGTCCTCTGTATGGCGCAAGGAAGCCTTCACAATTTGTGTATCCCGCATCAACTAAATAATAACAACCTAGGTATAAGAACTTCAATAATTAGTTAATAAGGATACTCTTCTAGTATAAACCCATATAACAATTGAGATTTTTGCTTCTCACCCTGGGGTACTCTCAACCCATGCCGTCTACTAACAGCATCACGTAAAACCCGTCCATCAGCTGCAGATCCTTCCCACCCTGGCAAAACATAGATGAACTGTCCATCTTGGGAGCACACACCTAAGACATTAGTTGTGATCTCTCCTTTCCTGTTACGGTATCGGGGTTTGTCTTTTAACTGCAACTTTATCCGAATGTGAGTTCCATCGAGTGCACCAAGGCAATTCTAGGAAAAATACACAATATATGAGGGGTCACAACTGAGGAATGGTATGAAATAGTAGCAATAAGTACTCTTTACCTTAAACCATTTCCATCTCTCATCAACGAAATCTTCTGGAACTGGCTCTGGAGTTTTGTACAAGTGTCTATGCAATCGCATCATAGCATTTAACACAAAATGGAAGTGTCTACTTATGGTCTCTCCGGATCTTCCAAAGTTCACTTGGATAACTCTATTCTTTACATGGTGCACTAGAATATTTAAAAAAATTGCCACTTGTTCATCTACTAGCATATTTTTTGTTGGTCTAAGCCCCCCTATATTATCTAGCATTAAACATAGGCGATCAAATGTTGATCTATACATCCTTAAGTTGTTGTAGCAAGTAATGTCGCTAGCGTAAACCAAAGTCCTTAAGTAATGCCTCTTAGCCTCAAAGTTTAGAGTATAGGAGTGGTAACTAATACGATGTCTACTAACAGCAACACTACAAACAGTAAGATACCATTTGACCATAGAGTTCACAATACTTAGCCACCAACCCAAGAGTGTAGTAAGCAACTCCATTTTCAGATTGCCCATCACTGTGTTAACACAAGGTAAAACATCATTAATGAACAAGTGCCACAAGCATGCTTCTTTAAAGGGATGCTAGCAATATAGCATATTTATGTTTGTCCCTCATTACAGTATTTATCAAACAAACCTCTTGTAAGAGCCACACACACACCCACACACACACACATATATATATATATTGCAATTCAACTATAGAGTCCATCTTTTAAGCCACTCAAAACTCCTCCATAAGAAAGTTTTGTCCTTATAATATGCCTAGCTATATGAATATGGGGGACTGAACAGGCTTAATATATCAACTAGTACTCCATTTAAGAGAATGCAAATACACATAAGTTCCTCTAGTTCTATTAGCTTCTTCTTACTTGTTTTACTTTTGGTTTTGAGTTTGAATTTATTGTATTACTAGTATCATAGACAGTGTAGGCAGCTATTGAAATTCGAATGGTTGTGTCCACTTTCCATTTTTGTTTTTAGTCAATTTAATCTTTTACTTTTCCCACCTGCCATCTCCAAAGTGATCGCAAAAGTTTTTGCCATAAATGTAGTATCTAAGTGATTATGAAATTACACGTAATTATCTATTTACCTTACTATGACAATCAACGTGCAAACTACCAGAGTATTCATGTCATTCTAAGATAAGGTGTAACCTTACTTAATCAAATTAAAATTGTAACGTAATTTATTTTCATATTTCCTTTTATAATGTATGAGTGACATTTTCATGTTAACTTCACAGGGAAAACCCAGGCATATTATAAGGACAGATCATAGCAGAATGATTAAAAAGAAAGTCTCATCCTTTATAAGGGATTTGCGTTTAAAGAAACAAAAGAAGGCATCATCGGAGTTGCTTTAGTTATATGTATAAGTAATAAAGTAGCAGAAATAATGGTTAAAATGAAATCTACAAACTGAGAGGCTAAGCAAAAGCGGGATTATAAACCAACAAGGCAAAGCAAACTAAAGTTAAGACCTGAAGAAAAATTTAAGACCCTACGATACCAGCAATGAAAATGGTGCGAACTCAAAATAATGGAAAGGTTAACAGATCCAAGTGAAACATAAATCAAATCAAAGACCTAATGGGAAGAAATCGAAACCTCACATCAATAATCAAAAGAACCCATGAGATGATACGAACGTTTCAAACATTACAGAGCTAACTGATAGCATTGCAGGACAAATAGAGCATCTAACTGACCTTTAATTGCGAGGAAGTCGCTTTAGTGGAGTTACCACCGCAAAATGTCTCCACCGACGATCTCCACAAGCTCTGCACTCGACGAGAAAGAAGGTTTCGCGCGTATATGTGTTTTTTCGCCACTACTCGTGTACTTTCGCGCCTTGCTTTATCAGTTGCCACACAGGCTCTGTACGAATGGCAAATAAGGGGTAGAATATTCATCTCCATTGCCTCTCCCTGGAATGTGTTCCCTTTCCGTCGCTCATGTGGAGGTGTTAACTTTCCTTCATTCACTAGAATGTTTCACGCCGTCAGAAAAGTTGCACCTGCTACCAAACAGAAAACATAAGGGATACCGTACTCCATTCCTTTCCTTCCCCTTGTGTAGCCTGTGTACCAAACGTGGCCTTAGTTCATAAAATATGGCCTACAACTCATGAAACTCAAAGGAAAACTTAAAATAGGCCTATTAAATTTCAGCCAAATTTGACCCCTTTTCTGACCAAAATTTGAAAATTCATAACTAATTCTAGAAAAATTAAAATCATACACTCTTGTCATTTTGGAAATTTATGGGTGTCTACTTCACACTAAAAATATTTCCAGACTAAAACATCCACCACAGAGGACGTTTGACATCCGAAACGGTCCAAAGGTCAAACTGCCTTATGATGCTATCATAGATTTTTGCAGAAAAATTTGAAAATGTTCAATTAATTTCAAAAAAATCCAATCCATGTAAATGATAGCAATCTAAAAAGATGTGGATGTTAGTTAGAAGGAAAAAATATTTTCAGGCCAGCTCAGGTATGCCCAGACCTCGAAATTCAATAGAACAGTAATTGAGGTCGGGTGAATCTCCTTATACTAGATAGAATCTTAAAAACTTCATATCTCCCTCTCTAGACCTCCAAATGAGGTGATTCCAGTTGGTACAAGTCTCTGGAAATGTATAGTTTCTATGTATAAAATTTGAGCTATGTGTGATAGATTTCATTCTCATACCAAATGAATAGTGCATCAGACCAAAACCAGAAAATTTGCTAACTTTAAAAATTCATCAAATATTCTGTAAACCTCCAAAAGTTATAGTCTTTAGCTTCCCAAAAAGCTCTCAATGAGACTTAATTGAGTGCCAAATCTTAGATTAAGAAGAGCTCATTTGGATAAAAAGTGACATAGGGTTCCATTATAGTCAATTTTGGCTCCGTATGAGATACCAAAATGTCCAAATGATTTTCCTTAGGGTTTGGCACCTCTTGGGCAAGTCTAAAAGCATAAATGGGACTTGTGTGAGCTGCCCAAATGGTCCCAAACTCCATTTCTCTCATTTTGGCTATGCCACTTGCAATTATACACAATCACATAAACTCATTCAAGAAGCTACATTGTCATAACATACTCAAATTTCATTCCAGTGGTTTCATAATGCTTTCTCTCATCTATATATGACATATTAACATATTTATACATGTTCATGATTTCATAAGACATATGCAACCATGAATTTCAACATATGCCATTCTTATGGCCTTAAAGTAACAAAATTTCTATATTTTAATGTCATTCCTTCATCTCTCATATGGTTGGCTCCCATTGCCTTGCTCTTTGGGTCCACCTAGCATGTTGGAGCATTGGAGAGGAGGGGATGAGATTCAAAGAATTCCAATAGCTCATCTCTCATTTAATCATACATAATGGATGCAAACAAGTCTCATAAATGCATGTATGGCCATGTTGACATGTGCAAACATTCAAGAGACATTTTCATCATTTGAGAAAGTCATACATAGCATATAAAGGCTTGCCAAGCAAGTGGATTAGCCTTACCCAATTTCTTATGGATATTAGACTTGCCTCACCCATTCTTTAAGACATTCTTGGACTCAACCATGCTCTTGAGAGTCCATCTTGCTTTTGAGAGACTCTTTGCTTTGTCTTAACCAATCTTAAGGGTTCTTGGCTCATCCTCATCATGGCTAAGGGTTTTTGGCCTTACCACACTTAAGCAAACCCAAGCACACATCATAAACATCATATAAAACATAATATGTCATCATAAAATCATGGCATATGAATTCATGCTAGCATTCTTTTCATGACTTGAAAATACACATACACACATTCTAAGACAAGCTAAGCACACATCTATGCATGAGAGAAGGTGGAGAGAGCTACCTTGGAAGTAATTACACACTTTTTCCTTAAGCCTTGAGTCCTCTCCCTTGACCTCACACACCCAAGAAGGTAGAGATCATTTCTGTTAGCCTAGACACACCAAAAGAAACATGAATTACTCATAGGAACAAGCCTTGGCATTATACACACTTTATATGATGCTACTTTGGTTTATGGCTCCATTATGCTTTCATAAGGCACTTAATGAAGCAACTACAAAAATTCATGATCTTGGCTCCCTTCTCTCCTTTAATCTATGATTCTTGACTCCATTTAGACCTCTTGGAGTCATCACACAATTATTTTAAGGAGCCTAGCTAGGAGTTGTTTCATTATGCTACATTATGGAGCCTACACCTCCATCTCACTATCTATGGCTTCTAAATTTTTCCCAAGGGTTCCTCCCACCTTCTACCATCATATAAGTCCTAAACCAAGGCTAGAATAAATTAAAATACTCTCTAACCCCTCCATCTGTCCTAGGGTAACATTATGGAAGCATTTAGGGTTTAAGGGGTTTTCAATTTTTCCTTGATGGGAGAGCCACTTGGGAGGCTTCCTAGGCGTTTTAGGAACTCAAAAAAATACTCACATATGCTAGGGAATGCATGAATCAAATCAATTTTTACAATGTGTTCAAGACTTCTTCACTTTCCTAACTTGAAATTCAATGGCTTTTACTTGCTTCCAATGATAGATTCTTAATCCTTGCACTCCAAAACCTCTAATCCCCCCTTGATTTGGACAGAAAACAACCCCTAAGAATTGGGCTCATGGTGTATATCGTGCAAGAGGAAGGGGGAGGAAGAAACTACAAAAGAATAGAAGTTTTACCTTGTTTTCTTACTTTCTCTTGGTTGCTTTTCACTTTCCTTAGTTGCCTCCCTTCAAACACAAATTTTTTATCTTTATGCTGCCCCCAAAACAGATTTAAAAACACCATCAAACCCATAAAAATAAGGAGGAGAAGGAGGAGAAGTAACTTGCTAAGGAGAAAGCTAGATTTTCCATAGAATTTCTTACCTTTTCTTGGCTTTTTCTCCCTTCAAGATTGCTTCTTCTTGTGCACCTAAAAGAATTGGTTCTCCTCTCTGTTCTAGGCAGAAGAAAGACTGTGGAGAATGAGAGCAAGAGAGGGCGTGAGTTTAAGAAGCTTCTTGTTAAAATTGTTTCCAATTTTGCCCTTCACAATGGCATTTTCGGTTTGATTTCATTTGAGCTCCTTTTTTAGAACCGTCTCTTTCATTATAAAATTTAGATTCCTAATTTAGTAAAATACTTTTGGAATCACTCAAATCAGAGCTAAAACCTTCCAGAATAATCTGGTCAAAGTTTGGGCTCACTGCCGTTGGAAAACATATATCGGAAGGGTTTTAACTATCTTAGGGCTTCCCATGGTTTTTAGGGCCTCTGAGAACCCTGGAGAACTTAAAACTTTCATTTAAAAAGCCCTCCTATGAGTTTTGCAAAAAGTGCCCATATTTATGAAAATGCCACTGGCCTTTTGGTAAATTTTTTGAATCACTCTGGCCCTAATTTATAGGCAACTCAACACTTAAATCCTCATCTTCCATTATTTAGAATTTTATCATAATTTTATTTGGCCTCAATTCCTTTTATTTTGGGGACTTCTTTTTGTATCTGGCCCATTTTTTACGTTTATGGAGAAACTGAACATTGCATTTCTCACATTTACGGAGAGCCCAAATGTTACAAAAAGTAGCAAAATGGTCTATTAAACATGTTTTAAAGGTCCATAAACCCATATTTCACAAACTCACTCTCCCACTCCAAGGCATACACAAGAACATACAAGCTTCATCTTACCATTCAATGTCAAGAACTTGTTATAACATTCACATGGCATCAATTCTCATGTATGCATCAAGTATCCAATAGACCCCCTTAATGTTATAGAGAGTGAATAAGTAGAAGAACCCAAGAAAAGTGCGGGTGCTCTTGAGCATAGAAAAACCTAAACTAGCAACAGAAACAGCCAATAGTAAAATATCCTTTTACCTAAGTAAGAGGATAAGAAAGGTAGAAAGAGAAGATATGACAGTGTTCAAGCCGAGGACATATTAGATTGAAAATAGATATTCAATTAATGTGATTGAGTACTTAAGAAAGCACACTTGTCCTTGGCATAGATGCCCTTTTAACATAATACTGCTCGAAGTAAAAACAGTCAAGCAATGCAAAGAGATCTCAGGATGAAATAGAGGAAGAATCCTATTTTTCTCGAGTACTTTATGAGAATAGGGCAGATAGAGAAAAGTAAGAAAGGAATCCCTAGTAAAGAATGTTCAAATCCAGATAACATGAGTTCAATATGTATGATCTAAGTCCCTTATAGTTCATGTAAATGAAATGAATAGGAACCAGTGTATAGCCTCTCTTCTGCCAGAGATGTTAACCACACTCAGTGTGTGAGATGCCCTAGTGCCAAAACACTTAAAAGAAGAATGTAGGCATAGTTAGAAATTGTAGGATATGAAAGGAAAAGATAGATGAATATAGTTAGAATAAGAAAAGAAAGCTCAAGTAGAAAGGGGTTGAAGTGGGAATCTGAGGATCCCATGAGGAGTAATGAGTGAAAATTAAAATGCTTCCTAGTATTAGTATGATGGGATCCTAGAGAATTAGATAACACAGAACCCATTTCGCACGAAGAGCATGATGTACCTCTGAGTTTAGCCTCAACTATTATGAGTGATGGTTACTGGACTTAGTAAGTATGTGTTTTACTATCAGATACAGTAATCTTAGGCTTTGACGTCTCCCAAAGATGGATCGTAGAGGATCCTAGCATATCACAGGGGGTTGTAGTAGACCCTAACAGGGCTCTGAGAGGTCGCAGTAGACCCAGGGGTCACAGTAGATCCCACAGAGTTACAGAGAGCCCTAGCCACAGCATGATAGTTCTCTGGTGAGATGACAGCCTAAGATAGTTTTATAGAACAGTTAGTCTCAGAGACCAGTACAGTTTCAGCTAGCCTTTATCTCAAAGACTAGAGATCTCCTAAGTCTAGTGGACCGTTGCTACAAAGATATGAAGGCTTTACTCAGACTATTAGACCACAGACTAGATCTCTTAAGAGATGAGCATAGTGTAGGGGATGAGGAAGGCAAGAAATTAGCTTTCCAGAGTTAGAGCCAGATGAATTATTATTTAGCAAACAATAGCCCTGACCGAGGGATAAAGAGATCCCCACATGCTAGTTTATGTATTTAAAAAAGGGTCAGGTGCAGTTTTTATATGAGGTAAGTGGTACTGTATATCTCTAGTGAGTAAAACTGTGAGAATAGCTAGCATCCAGCTAGAAATCACCAGTAGTCAACGGTAGTAGCTCTTCGGTGCTAGTATAAGACACACAGGTTAGGCCAATCAGTATTGAATTTAGGGACTATAAAATGCCATGGTAAGTGAGCAAAGAAAGTGAGAAAAAGTCTTAGCCTACAAAGACAGATATAGTAATAAACAAAGAAATTGGGATCATTAAAAGCAGAAAGTCCTCAAAAAAGTTGTAATCCCAGTAAGCAGTTCTGATATGAGGCCTGTGATAAAAAGAGATATGAATTGTAATTGTAACAACCAGGAAAAAGAAAGAAGAAGAAAAGAAAAGGGAAAGAAAAGAAAAGCTGAAAATTTTTTAAGACTGAAAATTTTCTAAGTCTGCTAGCTACAGCCCGGCTATAGCGAATGTACCTGTTCACTATAGTGAGAAATGGCATAGCTATAGCGAGAGTGCCTTCTAGCTATAGCGAGTTCGGGCACCCCATACAAAAACCAGGGAGTTGCTCGCCGTAGCGCATGCTATAGCGAAGGCAGAGGTCTGGGACTGATTCGAGCTCGCGGTAGTGAGGGTTATGGCTCGCTATAGCGAGGGTTAGTCCGGAAAAGCGTAAAAAAAGAGAATTTGATGTCTTAAAGAGCTCCAACTCATCCTTTCTCTCTAAACCACCTTAAGCTTCGTCCAAGCATAGAAAAGAGAGCTTGATAGAGAGAGAAACAAGGAGGAACCAAGAGAGAAGGAAGGGAAGCTAAGGAAGAAAGGTAAGAACCTTTAAAACTCTTCATGCTCCTTCTTCTTGAGTTATTCCTCTCCTTCTAAGCCCTCTTTTCGTGGGTTGATGAGTGAGAAGGTTTTGGTTCTGACCTAGAGGGAGCAAGAAACCTTTACAAGAGAGGGTGATGAGTTGAGAAATGCAAGAAAAGTGAAGAATAGTTAGTAAACTCCTAGAGAGAGAGAGAACCCCTAACTTGTACATGCTTGGTAGGGTTTATTAGAAGACATCCCTTGCTTTATGAATAAGTATTCAGAAAATGATTCTATGCTTATTGTGTGGCTAGGCTCAAGAGAAGCACTCCCATCTAGAGTTGATTGTGAAAACCACAAGGGAGGAGACAAGTTGAGAGGAAAAGTTGTGATTAGCTAAAAAGTTAGCTCTCTCCACCTTCTTTCATGCATAAGATGTGTGTTTACATTGTCTTGCTTGTGTGTATGTATATTTTGAACCATGAGAAGTATGCTAGCATGATGATGCCTCATGTATTTCAATGATGTTTTATGTGATTGTTTGGGTTTGCTTGAGTATGGAAAAGAAAAATCCCTTTAGCCATGGTGAGGATGAGCCAAAAACCCTCAAGTTGGTTGAGACAAAGTAAAGAGTCTCCCAAAAGTGAGGTTGACTCCCAAAGAGCAAGGGTTGAGTCTAAGAACCTTTTAGAGAATGGGTGAGGCAAGTCCAAAATCCACAAGTGAGTGGGTGAGGCTAATCCATTTACTTGGCAAGCTTTTATATGTTATGTATGGCCTACTCACATGTTGAAAATGCTTTTATATGTATGGCCAACTCAAATGTTGCAAATGCTTTCCTTATGATTTCATATGCTAACATGCCTATGCATACGTTGTGAGACTTGTTTGCATGCTTTGTGTGTATGATTGAATGAGCGATGAGCTATTGAGATTTTTTGAATCTCACTCCCCCTTTCCACCATCCAACCATGCAAGGTGGACCAAGTGAGGCAAGAGATTGGAGCCACCAAGCTTGAAGCTAAGGAGATTGGTGAAGAAAGTGTAAAGAGCTTTTGTTACTATATGTAGTTAAGCTAGAGGATGTACTCTAATGATGTAATGATGTATATGATGTAGCAAGTCTAGATACTTGTAAACCAATGTATTTATCATGTATATATGAAAATGAGACCATTTTGAATGAAGAAGCAAGTTTTGTTTTGAAAAACATGATTGTAGCATTGACCACATCAGTGTATAAGTGGGTGTGGGATAGTGAGTTTCTCCAATCTGGGTTGTTAGGCACTTGAGCCATGTTTGATAGCCCCTATGGATGCTTTCTCATGTACTCAAAGAGTCCTAGAGGTAGGAGAACCCAAATTGGGTCCCATTAGCCCCTTTAAAACAAGAAAGTAGCCCTTTTGCACATGATGTCCAAGCTTAACCAAATGACCTCTTCTTGCTTTGAAATTTGGCATGTGACTAGATATTGTTTAGAGCTTTTTGGGAAGCTAAAGATCAAGTCATTTGGAGGTCTATAGAGTTTTCTATGATTTTTCAAAGTTGGTATCAGAAATTCGAATTTCTAGAAACATTGTTCATTTGGTCAGTTGGAGAATTGTGTCATCCGAGGGGCAAACGTAGTCATGATGACACTGCCCCTACATGATGCCATGTTAGTAAGAATATGAATCCAAAGCAAATGATTTCCCTTTTATGCTTCCCATATGTATATGAGCATGTAAGGCATGATGCATGAGAGCTAGAGATGAAGGTGTTACATTTGTTGGTATCCGAGCAAAGGTTCAGGTTTTCATTGTGGGTTGTGGCTTATGTTTGTGAGTTGCCAAGATGTATATGAACTTGCTTATGGATGATTGAGTGTGTGATTGTGACGTGTGTCCATATTATGTATACTAAAGCATGCTTATATGTTTCAGAAAGATGGTAGACATGCGCCAAGGTAGAGGTAGAGGTAGAGGAAGAGGTAGGCCTCCTAGAGCAGCTCAGGCTAATGAAGTCGGGCCTAGTGATCCAGTTGCTGGAGCCTTATAGAGTATCATGGCTCGCTTGGATCAGCAGCAAGCTGTTATTATGTAGCTTCAAGAACGGCTTGCTGAGAGAGATAGCCAGGGCCCTACACCTCCTCCTCCTCAGCCACCTCCACACTCAGATCGTCCCGAGCATTCAGGGGTGACTCCTACAGATGCACAGCCACACATACAGGCTGTTGCCCCAGTTCCACCAGCTCAGATGCCTCCTGTTGAGCAACAAACCTCAACCAGAAAAGTGATCACCCAGTTCAGAAAATTCGGGCCTTCCATCTTTGATGGTGAGATGAACGCAGATAAAGCTGAGGCCTGGATTATAGAATTAGAGTAGATCTTCGAGGTGATGGAGTGCATGTCTGAGCAGAAAGCCAAAATGGCTGCCTTCCAGTTACAGAAAGAAGCAATATACTGGTGGAAGGGCACTAAGCCTATTTTGAGAGCGAGGAACGCCCCAATCACCTGGGAGGCATTCCTTGAGGCATTCCACGAGAAGTATTTCCTTGATTCCATCGGAGATGAGAAGGAGGCAGAATTTATCCTACTTAGACAAACGTTGGGGATGTCCGTGGACCAGTATGTAGCAAAGTTCATTGAGCTCTCCAGATATTCCTCATACCTACAGAGACATGATGATGAGAAATAGAGGGCAGATAGGTTAGAGAAGGGCTTGCTCCCTGAGATCCGAGATAGGGTAGTGCCACAAAGAATCAGGCACTTCAATACCCTTGTAGAAGTATGCAGAGTGACAGAAACGAATCTCAGGATGATGCAGCCTACCTCCAGTGCCAGACCACCTCTTCCCCTCCTTGAGCCCAAGAGATCTAGAGATGGTTCCCAGCCGACAGTGACAAGCCGTAGAGGCGGAAGGAGTCAGTGGAACCAAAAGGGTAAGAAAAGGAGGACTCAGTCCAGTAAAGGCAGTGCTCCACCGATCATATATCCCCAGTGTGGCAGGAATCACGGTACCAGACCCTGCTATGCGGGGCAGAATGTGTGCTATAGATGTGGCAAGCCGGGGCATATAGCCAGAGATTGCACCTAAGCTTCTCCACAGGCCCCTCTACAAATCACATAGCCAAGGGAGATGGCTCCTCCTCCCAGACCACAGACCCAGGGTAGAGTCTTTTCCCTATCATAGCAGGAGGCTAGCCAGTCCCCGAGTCTGATCCAAGGTACTATTAAGATAAATGATTTTTCTGTAACTGCCTTATTTGATTCGAGCACTAGCCACTTTTTCATATCCTATGACCGTGTTAAGAGGTCGGGTCTGAGTATGCATACATTGCCATATGAGTTGCGTGTATCCACCCCCACTAGAAACTGAGCCATCACCTCCCATGCTTGCTTGAATTGTGTGATCCAGTTTAATCATTACCTGACCACCCTGGATTTGATTTGCATGCCCCTCATTGATATTGATGTGATAATTGGCATGAACTGGATGTCTACAAATAATGCCACGCTAGATTGTAGTCACAGGTGTATTACTTTACCTGAGTGTGAGACTGTGCCTAGTACTAGGGCTGAGTTATCTGTCATGACCACCCCCTAAGTTAAGAGATCTCTAGGGCATGGTTGTCAGGGGTATTTAGTTTTTTTTTTCAGTTCAGGCTGAGGTAGAAGAGGGTATAGATGAGATTTCTATAGTGAGAGAGTTCCCAGAGGTATTTCCTAAGGAAATTAGTGGATTGCCCCCAGAGAGAGAGATTGAGTTTCCTATAGCCATTACACCAGGGGTAGGTCCAGTGTCTAAGGCCCCGTATAGAATGGCTCCCACCGAGTTAGCAGAGCTTAAGAAACAGATAGAGGAACTTTTAGAGAAGGGTTTTATCAGACCTAGTGTCTCACCATAGGGAGCCCCAGTCTTATTTGTAAAGAAGAAGGACGGGAGCCTTAGGCTATGTATAGATTACCGAGAACTCAATAAAATCACCATTAAGAATAAGTACCCTTTCCCTCGCATAGATGACCTCCTAGATCAGTTAGTGGGAGCGTCAGTGTTTTCTAAGATAGACCTCAGGTCGGGATATCATCAGCTTAGGATAAAGGCGGATGATATTCCCAAGACAGCCTTTAGAACCAGATACGCGCATTATGAATTCCTAGTTATGCCTTTCGGGTTGACGAATGCACCTGTAGTTTTTATGGATTACATGAATAGAGTTTTCAGGCCATATTTAGACAAGTTTGTAGTAGTCTTCATAGATGACATCCTCATCTACTCGAAAAGTAGAGAGGAACATGAGCAACACCTGAGATTAGCCTTAGAGACCTTGAAAGAGAATCAATTGTATGCTAAACTTAGTAAATGTGATTTCTGGCTCACTGAGGTTCAGTTTCTTGGTCATGTGATCTCCCAGACAGGGGTCGCAGTAGATCCCCATAAGTTAGAGGCAATATTACAGTGAGAGAGACCTAGAACAGTGACAGAGATCAGGAGCTTTCTAGGTTTAGCAAGGTATTATAGGAGGTTCATTCAGGGCTTTTCTCAAATAGCAATGCCATTGACTTGGCTTACTAGAAAGAATGTGTCGTTTGTGTGGAATGAGAAATGTGAGAGTAGTTTTCAAGAGTTGAAGCACAAGTTGACCACGGCTCCAGTTCTAGTACTCCCTGACCCTAAAGAAACTTTTGTAGTGTACAGTGATGCCTCTAAGAAAGGGTTAGGATATGTGCTTATGTAGAAAGGCCGAGTGGTAGCTTATGCTTCTAGACAGTTGAAACCTCATGAGGAAAACTACCCCACACACGACATAGAGTTGGCCGCAGTGGTATTTGCTCTGAAAATATGGAGACACTACTTATATGGGGCAACAATAGAAATTTTCAGCGACCACAAGAGTCTTAAGTATTTATTTGAATAGAAAGAGCTAAATATGAGACAATGGAGATGGTTAGAATTTCTTAAAGATTATGAGTTCACCTTGAGATACCATCCTGGTAAGGCTAATGTGGTAGCTGATGCCCTAAGTAGAAAATCCATACATGTGGGCTGTATGATGATTAGAGAGCAGGAATTAATTGAGAGATTCAGAGACATGAGTCTCTCCTGCGAGGTGTGTTCAGGAAAATTATTAATGAGTGAGACCCGAATAGAAAATGACTTGAGAAATCAGATAGGAGAAGCCCAGCAAGCAGATGACCATGTAAGGAAGATTAGAGCTCAGATAACCCAGGGTAGTGTCCAGGAGTTCAATCTATCTGAGGATGACATAGTGAGGTACAGGGATAGGCTGTATGTGCCTCGGAACACTGAGATCAAAGAAAAGATACTAGATGAGGCATATAAGAGTAAGTACACCATTCATCCGGGTAGTAATAAAATGTACCAAGGTTTGAAGAGAATGTTCTGATGGCCCGGGATGAAAACAGACATAGCCGAATATGTCTCCCGATGTTTGGTATGCCAGAGAGTAAAAATAGAACACCAAAAACCAGCTGGATTACTTCAGCCCCTAGATATCCCGGAGTGGAAATGGGATAGCATAGCTATGGATTTTGTCATGGGTTTACCCAAGACATCATCGAGCTATGATGCAATATGGGTAATAGTGGATAGGTTAACAAAGTCAGCACATTTTCTACCTATGAAAGCCACTTATACCCTAGACAAGTTAGCCCAGCTATACATCAGAGAGATAGTTAGACTGCATGATGTGCCTAGGAGCATAGTATCAGATAGAGATCCTAGATTCACATCGAATTTTTAGAGATCATTACAGGATGCTCTAGGCACCAGACTTAGATTTAGTACAGCCTACCACCCTTAGACGGATGGACAGACCGAGAGAACCATCCAAACCCTAGAGGACATGTTAAGGGCATGTGTACTAGAAATGAAAGGGAATTGGGATACATACTTGCCTCTAGCGGAGTTTACCTACAATAACAGTTATCATGCCAGTATACAGATGGCACCGTATGAGGCATTGTATGGGAGGAAGTGTAGGTCCCCAATGTGTTAGGTAGAGCTAGTAGAGCGGAGCCTCATAGGCCCAGAATTAGTGGATCAGACCTCTAGACAGATAGAAACCATCAGAAGGAAACTTCTGACGGCCCAGAGTAGACAGAAAAGCTATGCAGATAAACGTAGGCGGCCGGTAGAATTTGAGGTTGGAGACCATGTTTTCATTAAGGTATCTCCATTCACAGGCATAGGTCGGTTCATTAAGAGTAAGAAGCTTAGTCCAAAGTACATAGGTCCTTTCCAGATTCTTGATAAAGTAGGACCTGTGGCATATAGACTAGCTCTTCCTCCGAATATAAGCCAAGTCCATAATGTCTTCCATGTTTCCCAATTGAAAAAGTACTAGCCCGACCCCTTACATGTCATAAAATATGAGAATGTGCAGTTACAGGATAATCTATCATATATAGTATCACCAGATTGGATCGTGGATGTTAGACTCAAGCAGTTACGGAATAAGGCGATACCGCTGGTGAAAGTGGTTTGGAAGGGATTGTCTCCTGAGGAAGCCACTTGGGAATTAGAAGATGATATGAGGAAGAAATATCCAGAACCCTTCCTATGAGGTACGTTATTTAAATTTCGAGGACGAAATTTTTATAAGGAGGGTAAAATGTAACAACCAGGAAAAAGAAAGAAGAAGAAAAGAAAAGAGAAAAGAAAAGGGAAAGAAAAGAAAAGCTGAAAATTTTCGAAGTCTGCTAGCTACAGCCCGGCTATAGCGAATGTACCTATTCGCTATAGCGAGAAATGGCCTAACTATAGCGAGAGTGCCTTCTAGCTATAGCGAGAATGCTTCTAGCTATAGTGAGTTCGGGCACCCCATACAAAAACCAAGGAGTTGCTCGCCGTAGAACACGCTATAGCGAAGGCAGAGGTCTGGGATTGATTCGAGCTCACCGTAGCGAGGGTTCTGGCTCGCTATAGCGAGGGTTAGTCCGAAAAAGCATAAAAAAAGAGAATTTGATGTTTTAAAGAGCTCCAACTCATCCTTTCTCTCTAAACCGCCTTGAGCTTCATCCAAGCACAGAAAAGAGAGCTTGAGAAAGAGAGAAACAAGGAGGAACCAAGAGAGAAGGAAGGGAAGCTAAGGAAGAAAGGTAAGAACCTTTAAAACTCTTCATGCTCCTTCTTCTTGAGTTATTCCTCTCCTTCTAAGCCCTCTTTTCGTGGGTTGATAAGTGAGAAGGTTTTGGTTCTGACCTAGAGGGAGCAAGAAACCTTTACAAGAGAGGGTGATGAGTTGAGAAATGCAAGAAAAGTGAAGAATAGTTAGTAAACTCCTAGAGAGAGAGAGAACCCCTAACTTGTACATGCTTCGTAGGGTTTATTAGAAGACATCCCTTGCTTTATGAATAAGTATTCAGAAAATGATTCTATGCTTATTGTGTGGCTAGGCTCAAGAGAAGCACTCCCATCTAGAGTTGATTGTGAAAACCACAAGGGAGGAGACAAGTTGAGAGGAAAAGTTGTGATTAGCTAAAAAGGTAGCTCTCTCCACCTTCTTTCATGCATAAGATGTGTGCTTACATTGTCTTGCTTGTGTGTATGTATATTTTGAACCATGAGAAGTATGCTAGCATGATGATGCCTCATGTATTTCAATGATGTTTTATGTGATTGTTTGGGTTTGCTTGAGTATGGAAAAGCAAAATCCCTTTAGCCATGGTGAGGATGAGCCAAAAACCCTCAAGTTGGTTGAGACAAAGTAAAGAGTCTCCCAAAAGTGAGGTTGACTCCCAAAGAGCAAGGGTTGAGTCTAAGAACCTCTTAGAGAATGGGTGAGGCAAGTCCAAAATCCACAAGTGAGTGGGTGAGGCTAATCCATTTACTTGGCAAGCTTTTATATGTTATGTATGGCCTACTCACATGTTGAAAATGCTTTTATATGTATGGCCAACTCAAATGTTGCAAATGCTTTCCTTATGATTTCATATGCTAACATGCCTATGCATACGTTGTGAGACTTGTTTGCATGCTTTGTGTGTATGATTGAATGAGAGATGAGCTATTGAGATTCTTTGAATCTCACTCCCCCTTTCCACCATCCAACCATGCTAGGTGGACCAAGTGAGGCAAGAGATTGGAGCCACCAAGCTTGAAGCTAAGGAGATTGGTGAAGAAAGTGTAAAGAGCTTTTGTTACTATATGTAGTTAAGCTAGAGGATGTACTCTAATGATGTAATGATGTATATGATGTAGCAAGTCTAGATACTTGTAAACCAATGTATTTATCATGTATATATGAGAATGAGACCATTTTGAATGAAAAAGCAAGTTTTGTTTTGAAAAACATGATTGTAGCATTGACCACATCAGTGTATAAGTGGGTGTGGGATAGTGAGTTTCTCTAATCTGGGTTGTTAGGCACTTGAACCATGTTTGATAGCCCCTATGGATGCTTTCTCATGTGCTCAAAGAGTCCTAGAGGTAGGAGAACCCAAATTGGGTCCCATTAGCCCCTTTAAAACAAGAAAGTAGCCCTTTTGCACATGATGTCCAAGCTTGACCAAATGACCTCTTCTTGCTTTGAAATTTGGTATGCGACTAGATCTTGTTTAGAGATTTTTGGGAAGCTAAAGGTCAAGCCATTTGGAGGTCTATAGAGTTTTCTATGATTTTTCAAAGTTGGTATCAGAAATTCGGATTTCCAGAAACACTGTTCATTTGGTCAGTTGGAGAATTGTGTCATCCGAGGGGCAAACGTTGTCCAATGGCTGGGAAATTTTATACACAGAAACTAGATAGTCACAGTGACTTATAGCAACTAGAAGAACATCATTTAGAGGTCTGAAGAGGAAGATATACAATTTCGAAGTTCCAACCCAGAATCAGTCATCCTACCAGACCCGAGGTACTATTTCATAGGTTTCCCGGAGTTTGGTTCGATGAATTGATCTGGAGATATTTTTCCTCTCTAGTTAACATCCACACCTTCCCATAGTGATATCATTTGAATATATTGGATTTTTGTGGAATTAGGTAGACATTTTCAAAATCCATATTAGTAAAAAATGACAGTAGCAGAGCCCCCTCCGACCTCCAGAGGCTTTTGCGTGTCAAACGTCTTGTTTGTGGGATGTTATGACTTACACATATTTTTTCCATGAAGTAGACAGTCTAAGATTTCCTGAGTGACCAAGAGAGCATGTTTTCAATTTTTCTGTATTTAGTTATGAATTTCCAAACTTTGCCCAGAAATAATGCCAAATCTGCCGAAACGAATTTGCATGTCTCGCATCCCTTTTTGCTTTTCATGGGTTTAAAGCATACTTTTAGGATTGTAATGAGTTGTAATGATGCAATGTAACATGATGATGCATATAAAGAGCTCACCCGGTCTATGTGACACTACCCATGCATGATGCCATGTTAGTAAGAATATGAATCCAAAGCAAATGATCTCCCTTTTATGCTTCCCATATGTATATGAGCATGTAAGGCATGATGCATGAGAGCTAGAGATGAAGGTGTTACAGTAATCATGGGATGAGCTAATAAGAAAGAATACAGAGATGAATAGTGGAAAGTATACTTCAAAACAGTAAAAAGACAAAAATCTCCGATGGCTCTAATAATTAGAAAAGATGATGAGATGTTGTGAGAAGCCATTCAGAGAGGATACGGGAGACGTGATATGAAATAAGTTACCTCTCGAGATGTGTAAATGAGTCCACTAAAAGAAACGTTAATCCTGCGAATGGGTTAACATTAACCCTACATGATTAGTAAGCTCTCCCACGATAGGCCTCCAGAGTCAGAAATTCCCTTCCCTTATGAGAAAGAACTAGCTAGTATTTTATAGCAATAGAACCCTTATTAAGAACTAGCAATGACAAATCCCTTGCCTACAAGAAAATTCAAAAAAAATGAAATCGCTAAGAAAAGTGTATAGAGCTAAGAAGAAGGAAAGAAAAGAGTAGTTAGCCAGAAAAGAAAAGAGTAGGAGAAAGTGTACCCTAAATTTTGAGGACGAAATTTATTTAACGAGGGGAGAAATGTAACATCTAATTTTCTGAAAATGAGAGAAAACGTGAGAAACATAACATACAGTTTCTCCGTCAATGAACAAAATTCACCAGATACAAAAGGAAGTCCCCTAAAATTAGACAGTTAATGTCCCAAAAATTTGGGAAGTATTTTAGACTCTTAAAATGAGAATCCCATGCTTAGACGGAAAGAAAAATAGAGCTAGAATGAAGAAACAATTTCTTACGAAAAGCTTACGAAACGTAATGGTATTTTTGTAATTTTGAGCAAATTTTGGAATTCACACAAGAGGTCTTTTTAAATGAAAGTTTTGAGTTCTCTGAGGTTCTCAGAGGCCCTGAAAACCATGGGAAGCACTGTAACAGTTAAATCCCCTCCCGTGGATGTTTTCCAATATCAGTGTGCTTGAACTTTGACAGATTTGTTCAAGAAGGTTTTAGCTCCGATTTGAGTGATTCCAAAGGCATTTTACTAAATTGGGAATCTAAATTTTATAATGGAAAAGATGGTTCTAAAAAAGGAGCTAAAACGAAAGAGAAACGAAAATGCAAAGTACGAAGGGCTTAGAATTTTTAAAAAAGTCACTTTCCTACACCTATATATAGGTGGTTCCCCACTTTCCCCTTTATTTAGAATCAGCATTTTTCTGCATAATTTCAGAAGAAGAGAGCTAGGGTTTGGGCACACAAGAGAGGAAGAAGAAGGAAAAGAAAATCCAAGTTTAAGGTATGTTTCCATGGTGATTTTTCACGCTTTTCTTCATCCACACCTCCTCTACTCCCTTCTCCTTTGTTTCCTTTGATTGAAATGGAGTTTATAAATTTGATTCAAGGGAGAAATTCAAGGGAAAGTTTGGATTTGAAGAAAAGAGCTTGGAGAAAGTAAGATTCAAGACAAAAAAATAAGGAAACTAGGTAAAATTTCATCCTATGGTTGATACCTTTACCCACCCTTCTTCTCCATTTTGCCTAACCCTAGGAGCCATAGGAGGATCTGATTTTTAAGCCCAACCAAGTATGAATTTTAGGTATTTGATGGAGAAGAACATGAATATGCAAAGAAAACAACAAAATAACCATTAGATTTCAAGATGCAAATTCTAGGGTTTTGTGTGCACCTTCCAAAATCTGATTTTATATGATAATTCCTAGACCTAATTAAGAGTTTAAATGAGCTCCTAAGATCCCTAAGATGCTCCCCACATGCTTCCTCCTTCAAGGAAACAAAGAGAATTCCAAGGAGGCCAAAAAGGGGCTATGTCTCAGCCAAGCATGGATAGAGTAGCTAGGGAGAGTTTTAAATTTTTCTAAACCCTTTTTTGTGTCATATATGATGAATGAATATGAGAGGAGGTCTTGAAAAAAATTTAGAACCCATGGAAAGTGAATTGGTGCCTTAAGTTCCATATTATGGCCTAAAGAAGCAACATGTAGTTAGGCTCTTTGTTTTAATGGTGTGATGACTCCAAGAGGCTTAAAAGGAGTCAAGAATCATATTTGAAAGAAGAGAATGGAGCCTAGAATTTATTTGAGGCATGTTGCTTCATTAGGTGCATTTATGGACCATAATAGAGTTTATAAAGCCACTTAGTGTCTAAGCAAGTATGTGGCCTTAGAATTGAGTTCATGAACCTAATTGACTCCCATAAAATGTGTCTAGGCCAAGAAGAAGCATCTCCACAAGTTTTGTGGGTGTGTGGCCAAAGTAAGGGAGGGAATTTCAAAAGAAAAAGTGTGTAATTATTTGCAAGGTAGCTCTCTCCACCTTCTCTCATGCATGGGTGTATGCTTAGCTTGTCTTAGAATGTGTGTATATGTATTTTTTAAGTCATGAAAAGTATGATAGCATGATTTCATATGCCATAGTTTTATGATGGCATATTATGTTTCATATGATGTTTTGATATGTGCTTGGGTTTACTTGACTGTGGGAGGCTAAGAACCCATAGCCATGGTGAGGATGAGCCAAGAACCCTTAAGATTGGTTAAGATAAAGCAAAGAGTCTCCTAAAAGCAAAGTGGGCTCCAAAGAGTATAGTTGAGTCCAAGAATGCATTAAAAAATAGGTGAGGCAAGTCCAATATCCACAAGAAATTAGGTGAGGCCAATCCACTTGCTTGGCAAGCCTTTGTATGCTATGTACGATATTCTCAAGTGATGAAAATACTTCTTGAATGTTTGCACATGTCAACATGACATACATGTATTTATGAGACTTGTTTGCATCCATTATGTATGATGAATGGGAGATGAGCTATTGGGATTCTTTGAATCTCATCCCCTCCTCTCCAATGATCTTACATGCTAGGTAGACTAAGTGGACATGATAATGGGAGCCAATCACCTTGAAGAAAGAAGATTGACATCAATATGTCTAGCTTTTGCCTGTTTGAACCATAATGATGCTTAATGATGTATATTATTGTTGTAAATGGTCTATTACCCTTGAGACATATGTAATAATGATATTACGTTATGTGGGAATGAAAGAATATATTATGTGAATGATGGAATGTAAATTGAATATGTTATGGCATTAAAGCTTCATGAATGGCTTTATGGAAATATGCATAAGTGTGGATGAAAAGGCCAAAATGAGATGCATGAGGTTTGGGATGATTTGGGCAGCTCACATAAGTCCTAAATGTGCTTTTAGATGCCAAAAGGTGCTAAACCCTAGGGAAAGCCATTTGGTTACTTTGGTACCTCATATAAAGTCAAAATTGACCATAATGGAACCCTATAGCACTTTTTAGCCAAATGACCTCTTTTTGATATGAGATTTGGCATGCATTTAGAGTTTGTTGAGATCTTTTTGAAAAGATAAAGATCATAATTTTCGGAGGTCTATAGAATATTTGATGAATTTTCAAAGTTGACATTTTTTTTGTTTTGGTCTGTTATACTATTCATTTGGTCCAAAAATGAAATCTGTCACGCAAGGCTCAAATGATGTCCAATTGCCATGAAATTTTATATAGAGAAACTAGATATTCATAGTGACTTGTTTAACTAGAAGTACCTCATTTGGAGGTCTAGAGAGGGAGATATGAATTTTTGAACATTCTACCCAATATCAGAAGTTTTGTCTAATCTCAGTTACTGTTCCATTAAATTCTAAGATCTGGGCTGCTTGAGCTGGTCTGGAAATATTTTTTCCCTCTAGCTAACATCTGCAACTTTCTAGATTGGTATCATTTACATAGATTGGATTTTTTTGGAATTAATTGGACACTTTCAAAGTTTTCTGCAGAAGTATGTGACAGTATCAAAAGGCAGTTTGACCAAAGTAAAAAGATAGTAAAGGTAAAAAAGAAAGAAGATATGATAGTGTTCAAGTCGAGGACATAGTAAATTGAGAATAAATATTGAATTGATGTGCTTGAGTATTCAAGAAAGCACACTTGTCCTTGGCATAGATACCCTTCTAGCATGATAGTGCCCGAAGTAAAGAACAGTCAGGCAATGTAAAGTGATCTTAGGATGAAGTAGAGGAAGAATCCTATTTTCCCCAAGTATCCTATGTGAATAAGGAAAATAAAGAAAAGTATGAGAGAAATACTTTAGATTATTGGGAAACTTGTAATATATTGGCGATAGTGGCTTTGAGCTCAGTCATGAGGTACCCGTGTATTAGTATTTGATGTTATGGTTTGTTTGCAATAATGGTTACATGATATTGGGTCTGATCAACCCAGTACTAATGTGACTTGAGTGTGTAGCAAGCAATGACATCAATTACCAAAGTTTTTTGATAATTAAGAGGTATTGTAGTTAGTTAAAGAGCGAGATGAGTAAAAAAAGAGAGGTAAAAGGATTCCAATAATACTAAAACAGTAAGAAAAACATGCAAAGAGGAATCCCCAATAAAGAATGTTTAGATTCAGATAGCATGAGCTCAGCATACATAGCTTGAGTCTCTTATAGTATATGTAAATGAAATGAACAAGGACCATTGCATAGCCTCTCTCCTACCAGAGATGTTAACCACACTCAGTGTGTGAGATGCCCTAGTGCCAAGGCACTCAAAAGCAGAGTATGGACATAGTCAGAAATTACAGGATATGAAAGGAAAAAATACTTGAGTACAACTAGAGTAAAAAGAGAAAGCCCAAGTAAAAAAGGGCTGAAGTAGGAATCTAATGATCCTATAAGGAGTGTGAACAAAAATTAAGATGCTCCTGAGTATCAGTATGATGAGATCCTAGAGAATTAAATGACACAAAACCCATTTCGCACGAAGAGCATGATGTACTTCTAAGTTTAGCCTTAGTTATTATGAGCAATGGTTACCAGACTTAGTGAGCATATGTTTTACTGTCAGATACAGTAATCTTATGCTTCGATATCTCCTAGAGAAGGATCACAGTAGATCCTAGCATAGTACAGCAGGTTGCAATAGACCCTAGTAGGGCTCTAAGAGGTTACAGTTGACCTAAGGGTCACGGTAGATCTCACAGAGTTACAGAGTACCCTAGTCATAACATGATAGTTCTCTGGTGAGATAATGGCCTGAGAGAGTTTTTATAGAGCAATTAGCCTTAAAGACTAGTACAGTTTCAGTTAGCTTTTATTTCAGAGACTAGAGATCTCGAGTCTGGTAGACTGTTACCATAAAGATATGAAGGCTTTACTTAGATAGTTAGACCGCTGACTAGATCTCTTAATAAATGAGCATAGGATGGGATAAAGAAAGCAAGAAGTAGCTTTCCAAAGTTAGAGCCAGATGAACCACTACTAAGTAGATATTAGCCTTGACCAAGGGATAGAGAGATCCCTACGTGCTAAACTATGTATTTAGAAAAGGGGTCAGGTGCAGTTTTTACATGAGATAAGTGGTACAATATGCCTCTAATGATCGAAACTATGAGTATAGTAAGCATCCCACCAAAATTTAGCAGTAGTCAGTGGTAGTTGCTCTTCGATGCTAGTATGAGGAACATATGTTAGGCCTATCAATGTTGAGAAGAGGGACTATAAAATGCCACTATAAGTGAGCAAAGAGAGTGAGGAAAAGTGTAACACCATAATTTTAAGACTCAATTAATGCAATTTTCATGCCTTATATCGTGCTTGTCTTATAGAAAGCAACATAATGGCATAGGAAGTCATGAATCAATATGCATTTTGTCACGGGTAAAAATTTTCTTTTAGTATCTTGTGAGTCATATGGACTCCTCCATCTCATTCTCACATTTAAATACATAAATACAATTCACAACAAGATCAAGAAATAGTCCATACCTTGAGCAAATGGAGTAAATACATAAAACATACTAGTGCAACCTCAGACTTGTTTTCCAGATTCTGTGCCTGAAATTTGAAAAATCATAACTAATTATAAATAAAAATAAAAATCAGGCACACTATACCATTCTAGATATCTATAGATGTATAATTTATTCTAAAAATAATTCCATACCACAAAAGAGGATGCTAGCCATCGAAAATTGATAGAATAGTACTAGAGGTCAACTGTCGTCCCTGGTACTAATCTCTAACTTCAAAAATTCATATCTCTCCTTGTTTAAAGGTCCAAGTAGGGTGATCTAGGTGGCCATGGAAATCTTATCATGTCTAGTTTACACTTGTAAAATTTCATGATCATTGGACATCATTTGGCCTACAAATGACACAGCCCAAGTTCTGACCATATGAATAGTACTTGTATCAGTTTAGCAAAAAAAATGACAACTTTGGAAATTTATAATTAATTCCACAGAGCTTCAAATAATCTAGTATTTAAATTCCCAAAAATATTTGGATAAGATCTACATGTGTGCCAAATTTCATGGGCAAATTTATTCATTTGGTTAGATCTTGACATTGGGTTGCAAAATGGTTCAATTTATGTCTTACAAAGGGTCCAAATGGTCCAATTTGAGCTCCAAGGCAACCATGACCACTTGAGCACATGGGAATGCACCAAACTGACATTCTAAACTTGTTTCAAAGGTGCACAAACCCAGATTTCTCAAACTCACTCTCTCACCCCATGCCATACACAAGATTGCACATGCTAGCTCTTGCCATTTAATACCCAATTCATGCTATTTCATACATTTGGCAATGAATCTCATTCATACATCATACATATGGGTATTTACACGTGTTCATATGATTACATAACAATTTCATCAAGGGATTACATCATATGCCATGTGTATGGCTACAAAAGAGACAACTAGGCATTTTCATACACTTTGATGTCAATCTCCTTCTTCTAGGCTTGGTGGCCTCCATTACCTTGCTTAATTGCTCCACCTAGCATGTTAAGACAATGGAGAGGAGGGGATAAGATTCAAAGAATCCCAATAGCTCATCTTTCTTTCAAGCACACATAAAGTATACAATACAAGCCTTAAAAATGCATGCAAGAGCATATTGACATATGTGAGCATTCATGAAACATTCTTGGCATTTGATCAAGTCATACATAGCATACATAGGATTGCTAAGTGAGTAGATTCGCCTCATCCATTCACTTGTAGATTTTGGATTTGCCTCACCCATTTTCTTTAAGAGGTTTTGACTCAACCTTACTCTTGGGAGTCAACCTCACTCTTGAGAGACTCTTTACTTTGTCTCAACTAAGTTTAAGGGTTCTTGGCTCATCCTCACCATGACTAGAGGGTTCTCGGCTTCTCCACACTCAAGCAAACCAAGGCAAGCATATAAAACATCATTTAACTGCATAAAACATCATTATGGTACCATGGAATAAAAACTTATGCTAAAATACTTTTCATAACTCAAAACATATATACACACATTCAAAGACAATGTAAGCACACATTCATGCATGAAAGAAGGTGGAGAGAGCTACTTTGCTTGCATTTACACACTTTTTCCTTGAGCCTTGAATCCTCTTCCTTGACCTCACACACTCAAGGAGGTGAAAATCATTTCTCTTGCCCTAGACACATCATATGGAAGCCAATTATACTCTTGAATCAATTTCTAAGGCCACACATTCACTAGAAAAGCTAGATGACTCATAAGGCTCTTTTATAGTTCCATAATGCACTTAGTGAAGCAACCTTTGGAAAACATCATCTTGGCTCCATTCTCTCCATCTATTTATTATTCTTGACTCCATTTAAATCTCTTGGAGTCATCACACAATCAACTGAAGGAGCCTAGCTAGGTGTTGCTTCTTTAAGCCATATTATGGAACATATAAGGCCATCTTACTATCGATGGTTTCTAAAATTTTTCCAAGGCTTCCTCTCATACTCTCCCATCATACATGATGCAAAACTAAGCTTGAAAGGAATTAAAACACTCCCTATGTAACACCATAACTTTTTAGCTTATCTCATGCAATCTCCATGTCTCACATTATGTATTTCATGAATAAGCAAGGAAAAATGCCATGAAATAATGAGTATTTTTGCATTGTGTGGCGTATGAATTTTTTCCTGCAGAGTCCTATGGGCATATGGACTAATCTGTCACATTATAATATTTAATTACATAGATACAACTCAAATCCATCACCAAAAGTGGCCTAGAACTCGTGCAAGTGCAAGAAACACATGAATTTCCATAGTGTAACCTCGACCAGAATTTTTCCATTTCTATCACAAATTTTGAAAAATCATAACTAATTCTAGAAAACTCAAAATCATGAATTCTTTATTATTCTAAAAAGCTACAGATGTCTAATTTATGCTTAAAATATTTACAAGTCATGAAACACCAAGTAAAAGACATTTGACATTCAAAAATCACTCAAGGTCACAGTTGCCTGGGCTACTATCACAACTTACTGTCATAAATTTGAAAATTTATAACTAATTCTACAAAAATCTAAATCATGCAAATTCAATTAATCTAATAATCTAAAGATGTTAGATTTAAGAGAAAAATATCTCCAAATCACGCCAAGTTCGTTTAAGAATTGAATTATGATGGAACAGTACTAGAGGTTAGATGGCATTACTGGTACTGACATTCAACTTCAAAAATTCATAACTCTACTCAAACATCCAAATGAAGTGATCTTGGTGGCCATATAAAGCTTATGGCCTCTAGTTTATGCCTGTAACATTTCACAAAAATTGGACACCATTTGACGATCAGATGACACAGAACACAAGACTAACCATATGAACAGTACATGCACTAGAACAACAGAAAAATCCCAATTTTAAAAATTCATAATTAATTCTGTAGAGTACGAATTGTTTTGTACTTTATCTTCCCAAAAAGGTCTAGATAATATCTACGTGTGTGCCAAATTTCATTGGAAAATTCATCCATTTGATTAGTTTGTGCCATAGGGCTCCAATTTGGTCATTTTCATGGTCTTAACTAGGCTCAAAGTGTCTAAATTTACTTCCTAAGCTTGTGTGGCCACTTGAGCACATGGAATTGCACCAAAATGACATTTTAAACTTCTCTCAAAGGTGCAAAAACCCAAAATTTGTAAACTCACTCTCTCACCCCATGCCATACACACATTTCCACAATACTAGTCTTGCCATTATATGTCCAAAATGCATATTTTCATACATATAACCTTAAATCTCATTTATACATGATACACTAGCATAATTATACATGCTCATAACATCATGATACATATACAACAATAGATTACAACATTTTTCGTTCACATGGCCTTCGAGAAATAAAATTCATGCATTTTGATGTCATACTCTCATCTTTCAAGTTGTTGGCTTTCATTTCCTTGTTCTCTTGGTCCACCTAGCATGTTAGAACATTAGAAAGGAGGGAATGAGATTCAAAAATCCCAATAGCTTATCTTCCTTTCAATTAGACATAAAAGATGCAAAACAAGTCTTGAAAACGCATGCATGGACATATGAAAATGTATAAGCATTCAAGAAATATCCTTGGCATTTGAACATGTTATACATAGCGTACATAGGCTTGCCAAGTAAGTAGATTAGCTTCATCCATTCACTTGTGGATTTTTTACTTGCCTCACCTATTTCTTTAAGAGATTTTTGACTTAACCTTACTTTTGGGAGTCAACCTCACTCTTGGGAGACTCTTTACTTTGT
This sequence comes from Erythrophleum ivorense, assembly GCA_026724425.1. Taxonomy (NCBI): domain Eukaryota; kingdom Viridiplantae; phylum Streptophyta; class Magnoliopsida; order Fabales; family Fabaceae; genus Erythrophleum; species Erythrophleum ivorense. Next base: position 10,774,777 of record JAIUCV010000014.1, read on the forward strand.
CTTAACCAATTTTAATGGCTCTTGGCTCATTCTAACCATGGCTAAGGGTTCTTGGCTTCTTCACACTCAAGCAAACCTAAACAAATATCATAGACATCATATAGAAACATAATGCCTCATCATGGTACCATGGAATACAAGCTCATGCTAGAACATTTTTCATAGCTTAAAATACACATACACATATTCAAAGACAAGCCAAGCATACATCCATGCATGAGAGAAGGAGAAATGAGCTACCTTGGATGAAATCACACAGTTTTCTCCTTGAAACAATGCTCCCTTCCTCGGCCTCACACACACAAAGGTGTGGGGTTGGTTTCTCTTGGCCTAAACACAATTTATGGAAGCCAATTAGGTTTATGGAATTAATTCTATGGCCACACATCTTCCTTAAACACTAACTTAGTCTATTAACCCCTTTATAGTTCCAAGAATGCACCTAATGAGGCAACATCCATCAAATGAGTTCTGGGCTCCATTCTTTCCTTTCATATATGATTCTTGACTCCTTTCAAGCCTCTTGGAGTCATCACACAATTAAAACAAAGAGCCTAACTACATGTTGCTTCTTTTGGTCATATTATGAAACATATAAGGCCATCTCACTGTTTATGGTTTCTAAAATTTTTCCAAGGCTTCCTCTCATATTCTCCCATCACACATGATGCAAAGCTAAGGTTAGAAGGAATTAAAACACTCCTTAGGTGGATGAACTCTCCTTGGCTGAAGCATGCACTCTTCTTGGCACCCTTAGAGTTTCCTTGCTTCCTTTGATGGAAGAAACATATAGGAAGCTCTCTTGGTGTCTTAGGAACTTATATGAACACTTAAACATCATAAAATATGGCTAGGGTTCATGATACCATTCAAGGTGCAATCAAAACCCTAGCCTCCCTATCTTGCAAATCCATGGGTTTTACTTGAATTTCTTTTCATATTCTTATTCTCCTCCCTTAAATTCCAAAGATTTACCCTTGGTTTTGCCCAAAATTCAAGCCCTCCTATAGCTACATACATGGGGTAAAATAGGGAGCAAAAGGGGGAGGAAGTAGCTACCATAGGATGGAAGATTTACCTTATTTTTTCTTATTTTTTTACTTGATTCTCACTTTCCTTGGCATCTTCTCTTCAAATCAAAACTTTTCCTCCTTGGTCTGACCTCAAAACAGTCCCAAATACATCAAGAATTCTATAGGAAATAAGGGAAAGTGGAGGATGATGGATTTGCTAAAGAGAAACCAAGAAATCCTTACCTTTTCCTTGCCTTTTCTTCATCCAAAGCTTCTTCTCTTGGTGCGCCTAGGAGTTGGCTCTCATCTATGGCTTTGGGGTAGAATTTGGTTGACCTAAATGAGGAGAGAAGAAGGGTGCCTCATATATATAAGGGGTTTAAGAAGGACTTTTCAAAAATTTCTATTTTGCCCTTCATTCTTGGCATTTTTGTTTCTAACTCATTTTATCTCTTTTTTAAGAACCTTCTTTTCCATTATGAAATTTAAGTTTCCCATTTAATAAAATGCTTGTGGAATCACTCAAAGCAAAGCTAAAACCTTCTCGAATGAATCTGTTAAAGTTCAGGTGCACCGATGTTGAAAAACATCTACCGGAGGGACTTTAGTTGTCCTGGGGCTTTGCATGGTTTTCAGTGCCCCTGAGAACCCTAGAGAACTCAAAAAATTCATTTAAAAAGCTCTCTTATGAGAATTCCAAAATTTGCTCAAAATGACGAAAATGTCCTTACGTTTCGTCAACCTTTTGTTTCTTTATTCTAGCTCCATTTTTCTTTCTATTTGAGCTTGGGATTCTCATTTTTAAGAGTCTAGAATGCTTCCCAAATTTTTTAGGACCTTAACTAAGTCATTTTGAGAGACTTCCTTTTATATTCGGTGTATTTCGTACGTTTACAGAGAAACTATACGTTACGTTTTTCACGTTTTCTCTCATTTTCAAAGAACCGGATATTACATTTCTCCCCCCTTAAATAAATTTCATCCTCAAAATTTAGGGTATGTTTTCCTCTTACTCTTTTCTTTTCTGGCTAACTGCTCTTTTCTTTCCCTTATTCCTAGCTCTATGCACTTTTCTCAGTGATTTCACTTGTTTGAATTTTCTCTCAGCTAGAGAATTTTTTTTCATTACTAGCCCTTAATGAGGGCTCTATTATTATAGAGTACTAGCTAGTTCTTCTCATAAGGGAAAGAAATTTTTAACTTTGGAGGCCTATCCGAAGAGAGCTTACTAATCATATTAGGTTAGTCTTAACCCATTCGTAGGGGTTAACGTTTCTTTCAGTGGACTCATCTACACATCTTGGGAGGTAGCTTATTTCGTATCAAGTCTACTGTATCCTTTCCCAATGGCTTCTCATAAAGCCTCTTTTTCTTTTCTGATTATTATAGCCATCGGAGGTTTCTGTCTATCTGTTTACTCATTTACATGTACCATCACTGTTCATCTCTACGTTCTTTCTTACTAGCTCATCCCATGATTACAATTCATACTTCTTTCTGTTCTAGGCCTCATATCTCAATTACTTATTGGGATTACAATTCCTTTGAGGAGTTTTTACTTTTAATAACCTCGATTTCTCTGTTTACTACTACATCTGTATCGGTAGGCTAGGACTTTTCCTCACTCTCTTTACTCACTTATAGTGGTGTTTTATAGTCCCTCATCTCAACACTGATAGGCCTAACTTATATTCCTCATACTAATATCGAAAAGCTACTACTATTGACTATTTTTGAATTTTAGTAGGATGCTAGCTATTCTCACAGTATCAATCATTGGAGACATGTTGTACCACTTACCTCATGTAAAAACTGCACTTAACCTCTTTCTGGATATATAGTCTAGCATATAAGGATTTCTTTATTCCTTGATCAGGGCTAATATCTGTTAGGTATTGATTCATCTGGCTTTAACTCTAGAAAGCTAATTTCTTGCTTTCCTTATCCTATATACTATGCTCATCTCTCAAAAGATCTAACTAGTGGTTTAACTATCTGAGTAAAGTCTTCATATCTCTGTGGCAATGGTCTACTAGACTCAGGCGGTCTCTAGTCTCTAAGACAAAAGCTAATTGAAACTGTATTGGTCTCTGAGACTAACTGCTCTGTAAAAGCTATCTCAAGATGTCACCTCACTAAAGGGTTATCATGTTGTGACTGGGGCTCTCTGTAACTCTGTGGGGTCTACTATGACCTCTAGGTCTACTACGATCTCTCGGAGCCTTGCTAGGGTCTACTGTAACCCACTGTGCTATGCTAGGATCTACTGTGATCGATCTCTGGGAGATGTCAAAGCCTAAGATAACTGCATCTGGTAGTAAAAGAAATGCTCACTAAGTTCAGTAACCATCGCTCATAATAACTGAGTCTAAACTCATAAGTATATCATGCTCTTTATGCAAAGTGGGTTTTATATCATCTGATTCTCTAGAATCCCATCATACTAATACTCAGGAGCATTTTAAGTTTTATTCATTACTCCTTATGGGATTCTTCAGGTTCTCAATTAAGCCTTTTTTACTTGGGCTTCTTTCTTTACTCTATTGACTTACTTACTTTAGTTATGCTCATTCTATCTTTTTTTCTCATATCCTGCGATTTCTGACTATGCCCATACTCTGCTTTTAAGTGCCTTGGCACTAGGGCATCTCGTACACTGAGTGTAGCTAACATCTCTGGCATGAGAGAGGTTATACACTAGTCCCTTCTCATTTGTTTACATATGCTAAAGAGACTCGGGCTATGCATACTAAACTCGTGCCATCTGAATCTAAATATTCTTTACTATTAGCACATTCTTTTCTATCTTATTATTCTTTACTAGGGATTCCTTTTTACATGCTTTTCTTACTGTTTTAATATTCTTGGAATCCCTTTACCTCTCATTTCTGACACATCTCATGCTTTAACTAACTAGAATACCCTTCGATTATCGTGACACTTTGGTGATTGATATCATCATTTGCTACGTACTCAAGTCACACGACTACTAGGTTGGCTAGACCCAATATCATGTAACTTTTATTGCAAGAAAACCATAGCATCAAATACTAATACACTGGCATCTTATGACTGAGCTCAAAGTTACTATCGCTAGTATATTACAAGTTTCCCAACAATCTAAAGTATTCCTCTCGTACTTTTCTCTGTCTGCCCTATTCTCATAGGATGCTCGGGGAACACGAGACTCTTTCTTTACTATATCTTGAGATCACTTTATATTGCTCGACTATTTTTACTTCAGGCACTATCATGCTAGAGGGCATCTATGCCAAGGACAAGTGTGCTTTCTCAAGTACTTAAGCACATTAACTCAATATTTGTTTTCAATCTATTATGTCCTCGGCTTGAATACTGGTATACCTTCTCTCTCTCTCTTTACCTTTCCTATCCTTTTACTTAGGAAAAAGGATGTTCTACTACTAGCTATCTTTGTTTCTAGTTCGGGTTTCTTTATGCTTAAGAGCAATTGCATTTTTCTTGGGTTTTTCTACTTGTTCACTCTCTGTAACATCAAAGGGGTCTAATTTCTCTCATGCTCTTGCTTGACTCTTAACTAGACCGTCCATCGATAAGAAAATTTCTATTACCTGTAATCCTAGGAATTATATTCCATGGCACTCTCAACTTGCACTTTTTCTCTATATAATACAAGACTCACCTTCTTAGGCGGTCTCTAGCTCCCTCAAGCTTCTCTGAGGGCACTAAGGCACTAACTGTTTATCTTAGCTCATTTCTATGTTTAGATTAAAGCTAGGATTTTTCTCTGTTTAGCCTCTTTAGCCTCATCCCCATGAGCATAGTATACTGATTTTAGGGTCTTACTAACCCAATCCAAGACACATACTCTTATTGTTCGAATTCTACCTTAATGAAAACTTATGCTCTACTAGGTGCTCTAATCACTTACGTGCCTTAACCTTATACTATTCTCATATTAGGGAGCTCATCTGATTAACTATTAAACCCCTATCTGTTACTTTTCTAGGCTCAGTCTACTCATTTAGTCATTACTAAAGCGAGGGCATCTTCTATAGATAGTTTTTCAACTCTTCCTCACTTCCCTTATCACTGTACTCTACAATTTAGGGGGTCTATCTAGGGGAATTTGCTAACCACTACTAAGTGGTCTCCCCGATTCAGGATGTCTCATCTTCCTTTTCTCAATCTAGAGAGAACTTTCACTAAGCTTCTTGTCAAGTTAATTTCCCTTTTTACTCATCTCACTTAGATGATGCTATTGGTCACTTCCTATAGGCTTTAGCTTATACTTAGTCTGAGCTGCCTATCTCATCAGACCTATAGCTTACAATAACTTAGTACTTTCTAAGCTATCCTCACTCTTTTCTGAGCTTCTGTTACCGGAATACTCATACTCATTTCTATGTGTTACTATGAGGTACACTTTTCTAGGTCACTCACTATGTGCCTCACTACTGGTAGCCTTATCTTACATAAATTTTAAGGCTACATTAACATTTTATCATTCAGTGTCTCACAGGGTAGCACCCTAGGTTGGAATTGTAACACCCTAAAAATTAATTAAGGTGTTAATTATGGATTAGGAATAATTAATATGGAATAATCAGGTAAGTTAAGTAAATAGAGATTTTAGAGAGATGAATTATTAATATGAGTTTGAGATTTAATTAGGAGAGAAATTCATCTAGGCCCAAATTAATGTAGGAGGTCATGATAAGAGGCTAATGGAGGCCTAATAAGCTAAGTGTAGACCCAACTTGATCCAATGTGATAGAAGCCCAAGACCCACCTTGTATAGGCTCTTATAATTGGCCCAACCAAAGCTAAAATCTAAAGCCCAAATAGAGTTGGACCTTAGAGCAACCCATGACCCATATTTGACCCAACTTAAACCCTAATGCTTCAGCCACCTCTCCATTTGCTGAAACACAAACACCCATCTCAAAATTCGGAGGTCCAAAGGAGGCTCTAGGGTTCTTGGTATAAATCCATCATTTCTCACCTCTAAGCTCAAAATCAGCCAAGGTAATAATTATATAACTTAATTCTCTCATCTTTCTCTTCATTTTGGTCTAATTAGTTTTTCATTTAGAGTATTTTCACCATACCCAAAATCTGAAATGTGGGTGTTTGGAGATTTTCTTGATGAAATTTGTAGGTTGAGGCTAAGGCTGTCATTAGATAGGTATGAACTCTTCTTTTTAAGGTAATTATGCTGATTTAAGACCCTAATGACTTGATTATAATATGGGTATCAATTTTGTACGAATTTGATTAGGATTTTGGATAAAATATTGACCTTTTTTGGTAGAAGACACTCCAATCCGAATTTAGGACTTGTAGTGGCTGGGTAAGTGATTCTTAGGTAGTCATTAGCATTTTAAATTCTTTGGGTACTGATTGCAACTGTTAATGATGAATTAGAGTAGTAATTCTATGATGCTATGGTTATAGGGAGATTTCTGCACCATTGGTGACGGTTGCAATTGTCTATAAGTGAGGTAACTGGGTTTATATTAATTCCATGCATATATTTATTTTAATTTCATATTTTGCTGTACATGAATAATTTGAAATGTTGAATTAATTGGTTGGCTATCATTATATTATGATTGGACCTTATGATTCTATGGTGGAGCTGTGGTGCGGCTGTCACCCGTGTATGTGCTTCGATCAGGCATCGGGTTATGATCAAACCCTAGATGCATCGAGCCCTGGTTGTGCTCAATGAGGAGTAGGTGCCGTGGACGGGCCTCTTCGGGTGTTAATAGCCTTTAACATGTGAAAATATGATTGCTAGTATGGGATGGTAATCATGATAGCCTACTTGTTTCATTTACTAATATGACTGGTATTTTGCTGATGCTTATGTGAAATTATGCATGTATGCTAATTAAACTGGAATATATGATGGAATTGCCTTGGTTACTGAGATTTATGTCTCACCCTGTTTCATGGGATTAACATTTCAGGTGAAGGTTCTTTGGGTAAGGATAGGGGGAAGCAAGTGGATGAAAATCCATGAGCTCCGACATATGAGGAGAAGGCTACACTTAGGCTGACATATTTAGTGTAGATGTTAAATTTTGTATTCCTTATGGTATAGCATCATCATGTATTCATGTTGCCAAACTTATACCCTTAGCCTAGAAACCCCAATTTCTCCAATGATAATGCTAGGAAATGATAAAGGAGTACTTGTGGGAGGTTTTTGTGTGTGGAAACTGATGAACGGATGAATCATAAACCCCTCATGGTAGTATGATTTCTTTTATGCATCTTAGTTTTGGTTGTGGCTATTTAGTGATGACCCTAGCATCAAGGTTCAAATTTTCCTGTATTTTCATAATGTAACAAAATGTAACGACTCCAAACCTTGATCATCAATTATTAATTGTATATTTAACCATAATTACAATGATTAGAAGATAGGGTTGTTACAAGAATCAACGCCTTAAAGATGGGTCTCAACAACCTTACTGTCAATGTATTTAATTTTCTCTAATACTGAGCTCTTTCTCACTCTTAACTGCTAAGCCCACTAATTTCTTACTAATCTTCTGTAACCATTTACTACACTCTTCCTTTACTTATACTAAGGGTTTCTGCTCTCTGTGGCTTGACAGATCCCTTATCAGTTTATTCCTCAAGTTAGCCTGAATATGACCAACAAGGCCTTTCATACTGCCATTTGCTGCGGCTAACACATCGTTCGCCACAGCTAATTAGCCTCGAGTTCACCCTAATTTGTTATCTGAGTATTGGCCGTAACAAGAAATTCTTTGGATTGCCTCACTGTTTCTTGGAATAATTAGCCGGGGCTAACCAATTAATTAGCCACGGCTAATTGCCTCTGATTGGCTTACTTTTCCATGGATTGGAATTTCATCATTAGTTACTAACTCGAGCCTCATTGCCTCTATATTTAGCCCATCATCAAGCTAGAGGGTTCTATCTCTTACTTCATTCATACATAACTAGCTATCACCTTTGCCCTATCAAGGCTCTAAGGAGTGTAGCTTGTAACTCAATTCTCTGGCCTAAGGGAATTAACCTTTCAGGTTTTGAACTTCATCTAAACATTTGGGTGTTATAGCTAAGGGGCAATTCTTTTTCCCACTTCTCCTCTACGCTAGTCTTATGTAGCCGCAGTTTTATCTCATATTACGTTGTATCACTACTCGTCTCTACATTACGTGAGACATCTCGAAATGGTTTAAGTATGACCATCAGGAGAATTAGGCCTCACATACTCTCTCTAGCAAGCCTCTTCATGACAACAAGATCATTTCTTATCATTCATACTTAGGGCTTACTATTGACCCCTGTAAGTTATTATATCTCATAGAGCTCTAGCTATTAGATCCCTTAGCTCTACTCAAGCTATTCTAGAGGCCAACCTTTCCTAATGTTCACTATCTACTCCAAGACTATTCTACAACTTACTTATCATAAACATAGCCACAAACTATGTTCACACACCCAAAATATCTCATACAAGGCTTTACATATCTATACAAGCCTTTTACATAGCCCTATTGCTACATTCTCAAGACAAATCCAATCTGAGAGAGTTTAGAACTTTGCTTTGATACCAATAAATGTAAAACCATAAGTTTTTAACTTATCTTATGCTTTCTCCATGTCTTACATCATCTATTTCGTGAATAAGCAAGGGAAAATGGCATGAAATAATGAGTATTTTTGCGTTGCGTGGCGTATGAATTTTTTATTTCGGAGTCCCATGGGCCATATGGACTAATGTATCACATTCTCATATTTAATTACATAGATACAACTCAAATCCATCACCAAAAGTGGCCTAGAACTCGTGCAAATGCAAGAAACACACGAATTTCCATAGTGTAGCCTCAGCCAGAATTTTTTCTTTTTGTCATAAACTTTGAAAAATCATAATTAATTCTAGAAAAATTGAAATCATACATTCTATACCATTTGGAAAGCTAAAGATATCTAATATATGATAAAAATATTTACAAGTCATGAAACACTAAGTGGAAGACGTTTGACATTTGAAAAGTACTTAAGGTCATAGCTACCTAGGCTACTGTCACAACTTATTATCATAAACTTTGGAAATTCATAACTAATTCTACAAAAATCCATATCATGCAAATTTAGTCAATCTAAGAAGCTACTTTAAGGGAAAAATATCTCCAATTCATGCCAAATTCATTTAAGAACTGAATTATGATAGAACAGTACTAGAGGTAAGAAGGCATTACTGATACTGACATTAAACTTCAAAAATTCATAACTCTCTGCTTAGACCTCCAAGTGAGGTGATCTTGGTGGCCACAGAAAGATTATAACGTCTAGTTATTCTTATAAAATTGCACAAGCATTGGACACCATTTGGCCATCAGATGACATAGAACACAAAGCTGACCATATGAATAGTACATGCACTAGAATAATAGAAAAATCCCAACTTTGAAAATTCATAATTAATTCTGTAGAGCTCCAATTTTTCTACACTTTAGCTTCCCAAAAAGCTCTGGATAAAATCTACATGTGTGCCAAAATTCATGGGTAAATTCATCTATTTGATCAGTTTGTGCTATAGGGTTCCAATTTAGTCATTTTCATGGTCTTAACTAGGCTCAAAGTGTCCAAATTTATTTCCTAAGCTTGTGTGGCCACTTGAGCACGTGGGATAGCACCAAAATGACATTTTAAACTTGTCTCAAAGGTGCACAAACCCAGAATTTACAAACTCACTCTCTCACCCCATGCCATACACACATTTCCATGATATTAGTCTTGCCGCTACATGTCCAAAATGCATATTTCCATACATATAACCTTAAATCTCATTTGTACATGATACATTAGCATAATTATACAATTTCATAACATCATGAGACATATACAACAATAAATTACAATATTTTCCATTCATATGGCCTTAGAGAAACAAAATTCATGCATTTTGATGTCATACTCTCCTCTTTCAAGCGGTTGGCTCCCATTTCCTTGTTCTCTTAGTCCACCTAGCATGTTAGAACATTAGAGAGGAGGGAATGAGATTCAAAGAATCACAATAGCTCATCTCCCTTTCAATCAGACATAAAAGATGCAAAATAAGTCTTGAAAATGCATGCATGGATATATGAAAATGTATAAGCGTTCAAGAAATATCCTTGGCATTTAAATAAGTCATACATAGCATACATAGGCTTGCCAAGTAAGTAGATTAGCCTCACCCATTCATTTGTCGATTTTGTACTTGTCTCATCCATTTCTTTAAGAGATTTTTGACTCAACCTTACTCTTTGGAGTCAACCTCACTCTTGGGAGACTCTTTACTTTATCTTAATCAATTTTAAGGGTTCTTAGCTCATCCTCACCATGGCTAAGGGTTCTTGGCTTCTCCACACTCAAACATACCCAAACAAACATCATAGACATCATTTAGAAACATAATGCCTCATCATGGTACCATGGAATACAAGCTCATGCTAGAATATTTTTCATAGCTTAAAATACACATATACACATTCAAAGACAAGCCAAACATACATTCATGCATGAGAGAAGGGGTAATGAACTACCTTGGATGAAATCACATACTTTTTTCCTTGAAACAATGCTCCCTTCCTCAGCCTCACATACACAAAGGTGTGGGGTTAGTTTTTTTTAGCCTAAACACAATTTATGGAAGCCAATTAGGTTCATGGAATTAATTCTAAGGCCATACATCTTCCTTAAACACTAACTTGATCTAGTAACCCCTTTATGGTTCTAGGAATGCACCTAATGAAGCAACACCCATCAAATGAGTTCTAGGCTTCATTCTTTCCTTTCATATATGATTCTTGACTCCTTTCAAGCCTCTTGGAGTCATCACACAATTAAAACAAAGAGTTTGACCACATTTGCTTCTTTAGGTCATATTATGGAACATATAAGGCCATCTCACTATCTATGGTTTCTAAAATTTTTCCAAGGCTTCCTCTCATATTCTCCCATCACACATGATGCAAATCTAAGGTTAGAAGGAATTAAAACACTCCCTAGGTGCATGAACTCTCCTTGGTCAAAGCATGTACTTTTCTTAGCACCCTTAGGGTTTCCTTGCTTCCTTTGATGGAAGAAACATGTACGAAGCTCTCTTGGTGTCTTAGGAACTCATATGAGCACTTAAACATCATAAAATATGGCTAGCGTTCATGATACAGTTCAAGGTGCAATCAAAACCCTAGCCTCCCTATCTTGCAAATCCATAGCTTTTACTTGAATTTCTTTGCATATTCTTATTCTCATCCCTTAAATTCCTAAGATTTACCTTTGGTTCTGCCCAAAATTCAAGCCCTCCTATAGCTACATACATGGAGCGAAAAAGGGAGAAGAAGGGGGAGGAAGTAGCGACCATGGGATTGAAGATTTACATTATTTTTCCTTGTTTTCTTACTTGATTCTCACTTTCCTTGGCCTCCTCTCTTCAAATCTGAATTTTTCCTCCTTGGTCTAACCTCAAAATAGTCCCAAATACATAAAAAATTCTATAGGAGATAAGGGAAAGTGGAGGAGGATGGATTTGCTAAAGAGAAACCAAGAAATCCTTACCTTTTCTTACTCCAAAGCTTCTTCTCTTGGTGCACCTAGAAGCTGGCTCTCTTCTTTAGTTTTAGGGCAGAATTTGGTTGACCTAAATGAGGGGAGAAGAAGGGCGCCTCATATATATAAGGGGTTTAACAAGGACTTTTCAAAACTTTCTATTTTGCCCTTCGTTCTTGGCATTTTTGTTTCTAACTTGGTTTAGCTCTTTTTTTAGAATCATCTTTTCTATAACTCATTTTAGGTTCCCCATTTAATAAAATACCTTTGGAATCACTCAAATCAAAACTAAAACCTTCTCGAACGAATCCGTCAAAGTTCGGGTGCATCGACATTGAAAAATGTTCACCGGAGGGGTTTTAGTTGTCTCGGGCCTTCCCATGATTTTCAGTGCCCCAGAGAACCCTAGAAAACTCAAAACTTTCATTTAAAAAGCCCTCCTATGAGAAATCCAAAATTTGCTCAAAATGACGAAAATATCCTTATGTTTCATCAACATTTCATTTTTTCATTTTAGCTCTATTTTTCTTTTCATTTGAACCTGGGATTCTCATTTTTAGGAGTCTAGAATGCTTCTCAAAATTTTTGGGACCTTAACTAAGTCATTTTGAGGACTTCCTTTTGTATCTGGTGTATTTCGTACATTTACAGAGAAATCGTACGTTGTGTTTCTCACGTTTTCTCTCGTTTTCAAAGAACCGGATATTACACCCTAGGTGCATGAACTCTCCTTGGCTGAGGCTATGCTTCCATATGGCACCAATGGAGTTGTTTTAATTTCTTTGATGGGAGAAGCATGTGGGAGGCTCTCTTGGTGTCTTAGGAACTTATATATACTCTTAGACAACTTAAATTACTACTAGGAAGCTTCATCTTAGCCTAGGTGCAACTAAATCTCTAAATTCCATAACTTGCATTCTAATGCTCCCTTTTCAATTCTAGTTGTATATTCTTAATCCTCACACTCCATAACCTTTGGTTCTATCAAGAACACATAAAGAAAAACTCTCCTTCTCACTTTCTCTCTCTAGACCAAAGCTTAAATGGCTTGAAAATATAAGATTTTGCAAGTGTTTCAAGTAAAGTCTTACCTTTAAACAGAGCTCTCTTTGAGTAGATTAATTTTCACCAATTGATTTCTTGAAAAGAGTTCCTTTTTGGCTTGGGTCAGACCTGAATCTTCAAGTTTTTAAGAAAAGAAAACCACCATTAGAGAGCTCTCAGAGAGAGAAACAACTTCCCTAACTGGCGTTGGATGAAACGGGCCCATTTTCTTACTTAAACGGAAGCTTAAACTTCTTTTCTTTGTTCCCTCTTAATGTCACGCCATGTGTAACACCTCATATTTATAGCTCATTTCTAACACATTTGCATACTTATAAGATGCATTCCATGAAGGAAGTAAGAAAAATCCATTAGAATAATACATTTTTTTGCGTTGCGTCGTGTATGAAAATTCCATTCGGTGTCACATGGACCATGTGCACTCATACAACACATTCCCATATTTAATTACATGAATATAACTCATTTTCATCATGAAAAGTGGCCTACAACTCAAGAAACTCGAAGGGAAGCATGAAATATACAAATTCATTTTCGCCCAGAATTGTCCTCATTTTTGTCACAATTTTGGAAAATCAAAACTAATTTTAGAAAAATAAAAATCATGCATTCTTGGACATTCTATAAAGTACACATGTCTACTTTATGATAAAAATATTTCCAGACCATAAAATCCAACACCGAGGACATTTGACATGTGAAATGATCCAGAGGTTAGGTTGTCCACTAGTACTGTCACAAACTTTTATAGCAAACTTAAAAAATGTCCAATTAATTTCAAAATACCCCAATCTATGAAAATGATACCAATATAGAAAGCTATGGATGTTATCTAAAGGAAAAAAATAACTCCAGACCGGTTTATGCATTCCCAGTCCTCGAAATCTAATCAAACAATAACTGAGGTAGGGTGAAGTTCCTGATACTGGACAGATTCTTTGAAAATTCATATCTCCCTCTCTAGACATCCAAATTAGGTGCTTCTAGTTGTCACATATCACTGGGAGTTTCTAGTTTCTTTGTATAAAATTTTGTGGCAATTGGACATCATTTGAGCCCTGTGTGATAGATTTCATTTTTGGACCAAGTGAACAGTGCATCAGACCAAAATCAGAAAAATTTGCCAACTTTGAAAATTCATCAAATATTCTGTAGACCTCCAAAAATTATGTTCTTTAGCTTTCCAAAAACCTATCAACAAGCTCTAATTTCATGTCAAATCTCAGATTAAGAAGAGCTCATTTAGATAAAATGTGAGCTAGTCTAAAAGCATAATTAAAACTTGTGTGAGCTGCCCAAATGGTACCAAACTTCATGCATCTTATTTTGGCCATCTCATCCACACTTATACATATTTCCATAATGTCATCTAAGAAGCTCATTTGCCAAAGCATGTTCAAATTACATTCTAATGGTCACTTAACATATTCTCTCATTCATACATGACATTATCATAATTACATGTGTTCATGACATTATGATACATATACTTCCATGGATTACATCATTTACCAATTGTATGGTTTCAAAGTAACAAAAATTCAAGCGCTTTATTGTCATCCTCTCATCTTCAAGGTAGTTGGCTTCCATTACCTTGCTCTCTTGGTTCACCTAACATGTTAGAACATTAGAGAGGAGGGGATGAGATTCAAAGAATCCCAATAGCTCATCTCTCATTCAATCATACATAATGGATGCAAAAAAAGTCTCACAAATTCATGTATGGCATATGGACATGTGCAATCATTCAAGAAGCATTTTCATCATTTGAGAAAGTCATAGCATACAAAGGCTTGCTAAGCAAGTGGATTGGCCTCACCCAATTTCTTGTGGATATTGGACTTGCCTCACCCATTCTTTAAGAGATTCTTGGACTTAACCATGCTCTTGGGAGCCCATCTTGCTTTTGGGAGTCTCTTTACTTTGTCTCAACCAATCTTAAGGGTTCTTGGCTCATCCTCACCATAGCTAAAGGTTCTTGGCTTCATCACACTTAAGCAAACCCAAACAAAAATCATAATATCATTTAGAAACATAATATGTCATCATGAAACCATGGCATATGAAATCATGCTAACATACTTTTCATGGCTTGAAAATACACATACACATTCTAAGACAAGTTAAGCACACATCCATGCATGAGAGAAGGTAGAGAGAGCTACCTTAGAAGCAATTACACACTTTTTCCCTTGAATCTCCCTTTCTTGCTTCGGCCACACACACACAAAAGTGTAGGGAAGATTTCTCTTGGCCTAAAAAAAATTTATGGAAGCCAATTAAGTTCATGGACTTAATTCTAAGGCCATACAATTTGCTTAAACACTAGCTTGGTCTATATCATAATTGCACCTAATGAAGCAACACCCCTTAAATAAATTCTAGGCTCCATTCTTTCCTTTCAAATGTGATTTTTGACTCTTTTTAAGCCTCTTGGAGTCATCACACAATTAAAACAAAGAGCCTAACTACATGTTACTTCTTTAGGTCATAATATGGAACCTAAAGCACTAACTCACTTTCTATGGGTTCTAAATTTTTCTCAAGGCCTCCCCTCATTTTCATTCATCATATATAACTTAAGAATGGGTTTAGAAAATTTTAAAACTCTCCATAAGTACACAAACCCCTTTAGGTCGAGGCTATGGAGAAAATAGGGTTTCTTGGAGTTTGCTTTGTTTTTTCAAGGGAGGATGCATGTGGGGAGCCTCTTAGGGATCTTGGAAGATCATTTAAACTCTTATTTAGGCCTATGAATCATCATACAAAATCAGATTTTATAAGGTGCAATTGAAGCCCTAGAAATTGCATCTTGAAATCTAATGGGTTTTTGTTAATTTCCTTTACATATTCTTAATTTTCATACTCTTTTTCCCTAGATTCATCCTTGGTTCTACCTAAAAATCAAGTCATCCTAGGGTTTTTCATGTTAGGCAAAATGGAGGAGGAGAGGAACCAAAGGTAGCAACCATAGGAAGAGAAATTACCTAGTTTTCTTGCTTTTTCTCACTTGAATCTTGCTTTCTCCAAGCTCCTCTCTTCAAATCCGAAATTTTCCTTAAGTTTCTACCTTAAATCAGAATTGAAAACTTTATTTTAATCAAAGGAAATAAAGGATAATGGAGGAAAGGAGGCTTGGATGGAAGAAAGCATAGAAAACTACTAAGAATCCATACATTTTTCTTAATTTTTCTCCTCCTTTTCTTCCCCTTCTTGTAAGCCTAAGAGAGAGATCATATTCTATATTTTGGGCAAAAATTTTGTGCTTAAGAAGATGGGAGAAGAAAGGAGAAGTGTGTGGGAGCTTCTAGAAACACACTTCTTCAAAAATTTCAATTTTGTCCTTTCATAATGACAATTTTGTTTCGGCTTCATTTTAGCTCCTTTTTTAAAACCTTCTTTTCCATTATAAAATTTAGGTTCCTAATTTAATAAAATGCCTTTGGAATCACTTAATTTGAAGTTAAACCCTTACCGAACAAATCGATCAAAGTTTGGGTCAACCAATGTTGGAAAACGTCCATCGAAGGGGATTTAACTATCCTAGGGCTTCCCATAGTTTTTAGGGCCTCTGAGAACCCAGGCTACTCAAAACTTTCATTTAAAAGGCACTCCTATATGTTTTTCTAAAAGTTGCACTTATTTACAAAAATGTCATTACGTTTCGTAAGTTTTTTGTAAGAAATTATTTCTTCATTCTAGCTCTATTTTTCCTTTCATCTGAGCCTGGGATTCTCATTTTTTGGAGTCTAGAATGCTTCCCAAATATTTTGGGACCTTAACTACAAGATTTCGGGGGACTTCCTTTTGTATTGGGTGAGTTTCATTCATTAATAGAAAAATCGTACGTTACGTTTCTCACATTTTCTTTCGTTTTCAGAAAATCGGATGTTACACCATGGCTGCTCATTCTTTTGCAAATGGAAGCTTGGAGAAGGTGATGAGGTGTAATCTTACTTAAGAAGCCTCTTTTATAATTTTTCAAAATGACCATTTTGTCCCTATGTGCATGTTCGCTCTGTTTAGGCTCATTTTAACTCCTTTTTGAGAACTTTCCTTTCCATAATAAAATTTAGATCCTCTAATTCATAAAATGTCTTTGATTTCAACCAAATTGGATTAAAAACCTTCTCGAATGAATTGGTCAAAGTTTAGGTCAACTGACATTAGAAAACGTTCACTGGAGGGGTTTTAACTGTCCCGGGGCTTCCCATGGTATTTAAGGCCTCTGAGAACCCTGGAGAACTCAAAACTTTCATTTAGAAAACCCTCCTATGAAATTCTAAAATTTACTCAAAATGACGAAAATGCCCTTACGTTTCGTCAGCCTTTTGTTCAAATTCGTTTCTTTATTCTAGCTTCGTTTTTTTTTTCTATTTGAGCCTGGGATTCTCATTTTTAAGAGTCTAGAATGCAATATAAATTTTTTGGGACCTTAACTCACTCTATTTGGGGGGCTTACTTTTGTATCTAGTGAATTTCATATGTTTACGGAGAAATCGTACATTACATTTTTCACGTTTCCAAAGAATTAGATATTACAAAAAGTCCTGATCTACAAAGACAGATGTAGTAGTAAATAGAGGAACTGGGATCATTAAAAGTAGAAACTCCTCAAAGGAGTTGTAATCCCAGTAAGTAATTGAGATGTAAGGCCTATGATAGAAAGAAATATGAATTGTAATCATGAGATGAGCTAGTAAGAAAGAACGCCAAGATGGATAGTGGACAGTATATTTTAAATTAGTAAGCAGACAGAAATCTCCAATGGCTCTGACAAATAGAAAGAAATATTGAGACCTTACAGAAAGCCATTGAGAGAAGATATGGGAGATTTGATATGAAATAAGTTACCTTCCGAGATATGTAAATGAGTCTATTAAAAAGAACATTAACCCCTATAGACAGATTAAAACTAATCAGATATGATTAGTAAACTCTTCCAGAATAGGCTTCTCGAGTTAGAAAATTCTTTCCATTATGAAAAGAACTAGCTAGTACTTTATAATAATAGAGCTCTCATTAAGAGCCATTATGAAAATTCCCTGGCTGAGAAAAACTCAAAAGAGTGAAATCGTTGAGAAAAGCATATAGAGCCAAAAAGAAGAGAAAAAAAGGAGCAGTTACCCAGAAAATAAAAGAGTAACAGGAAAGGTATACCCTAAATTTTGAGGACAAAATTTATTTAAAGGGGGGAGCAGAAAGAAGAGAAAGAAAGGAGTAGTTACCCAGAAAATAAAAGAGTAACAGGAAAGGTATACCCTAAATTTTGAGGACAAAATTTATTTAAAGGGGGGAGCAATATAACATCCAATTCTCTGAAAATAAGAGAAAACGCAAGAAATGTAGCATACGGTTTCTTCGTCAACATACAGAATTTACCGAATACAAAAGCAAGTCCCTCAAAATGACTTAGTTAAGGTCCCAAAAAATTTTGAAAGTATTCTAGACTCTTAAAAATGAGAATCCTAGTCTCAGATGGAAAGAAAAACAAAGCTAGAATGAAGAAACAAAATATAACAAAAGGTTGACGAAACATAAGGGTATTTTTGTCATTTTGAGCAAATTTTTAAATTCACGCATGAGGGCTTTTTTAATGAAAGTTTTGAGTTCTCCCGGGTTCTCAGGGGCACTAAAAATTATGGGAAGCCCCAGGACAACTAAAGCCCCTCCAGCAGACGTTTTTCAAAAATGGTGAACTCGAAATTTGAAAAATTTGTTCAGGAAAGTTTTAGCTCTGATTTGAGTGATTCTAAAGGTATTTTATTAAATTGGGAACCTAATTTCATAATGGAAAAGGTAGTTCTCAAAAAGGAACTAAAACGAGTTAGAAACAAAAATGCCAAGAGCGAAGGGCAAAATTAGAATTTTTAAGAAAGTGGAAGCTTCTTGAACACTCTTTAAGTTTCTTGTTTCTTCTCCCCCTTCATTTGCATGACTATTCTGTCCAAAAACTAGAGAAAACACTAGCTCTCTTAGGTGCACCATGGAGGAGAAGAAAGGAGGAGAAAAAGGTAAGGAATTTCATGGATTTTCATGCTCCTTCTTCTTCCAAACTTGTTCCTCTCCTCTTAAGCTTTCTTTCCTATGATTTTATCAAAGCTTTTGGATCTGTTTTGAGGGAAAAACAGAGGGAAAAATTTAGACTTGAAGAGAGGAGGCCAAGGAAAGTGAGAACCAAGTAAGAAAATAAGGTAAAATCTCTATCCTATAGTAGCTACTCCTTCTCCCTTCTTCTCTTTCTTTCACCCTATATATGTAGCTGCAAGAGGGCTTGAGTTTTGGGTAGAACCAAGGGTGAATTCTATGAATTTAAGGGAGGAGAGTAAGAATATGCAAAGAAATCCAAGTAAAAGCTATTGATTTTTAAGACAGCAAACCTAGGGTTTCATGAGTTCCCTTAAAAATATGATTTGATGTAATTGTTCCTAGGCCTAAATGAGTGTTTGCATGAGTTCTTAAGATCTTTAGAAGGCTCCCCATATGTATCTTCAATTAAGAAAACAAAACAAACTCCCTTGGTATCCTATTGCTCTATAGCCATGACTTAGCATAGTTGGAGTACCTAGAGATAGTTTAAATTTGTTCCAAGCTTATTTTTGAGTCATATATGATGAGTGAAGATGAAGGGAAGCCTTGGGAAAAATTTAGAAACCATAGATAGTGAGATGGCCTTATATGTTCCATAATATAGCTTAAAGAAACAACACCTAGCTAGGCTCCTAGAATTGATTATGTGTTAACTCCAAGAGATTTAAATGGAGTCAATAATCATAAATAGATGGAGAGAATGGAACCAAGATAATATTTTCCAAAGGTTGCTTCATTAAGTGCATTATAGAACTATAAAAGAGTCCTATGAGTCACCTAACTTTTCTAGTGATTGTGTAGCCTTAGAATTTGATTCAAGAGTATAATTGACTTCCATAAGATGTGTCTAGGCCAAGGGAAATGATCTCCACCTCCTTGTGAGTGTGTGGCTGTGGGAGAGGAACTAAGTCCAAGGAAGAAAGTATGCAAATGTGACAAAGGTAGCTCTCTCCACCTTCTCTCACGCATGAATGTGTGCTTACATTGTCTTTAAGTTTGTGCAAGTATGTTTTAAGTTATGAAAAGTATTTTAGCATGAGCCTTTATTCCATAGTACCATGATGATATTTTATGCATTGAAATGATGTTTTTATATGCTTGCCTTGGTTTGTTTAAGTGTGGAGAAGCCAAGAACCCTCTAGCTATGGTGAGGATGAGCCAAGAACCCTTAAACTTAGTTGAGACAAAGTAAAGAGTCTCCCAAGAGTGAGGTTGACTCCCAAAAGCAAGGTTGTGTCAAAAACCTCTTAAAGAAAATGGGTGAGACAAATCCAAAATCCACAAATGAATGGGTGAGGCTAATCCACTTACTTAGCAAGTCTATGCATGCTATGTATGACTTGTTCAAATGCCAAGAATGTTTCTTGAATGCTCACATATATTAACATGTCCATGCATGCAATTTCAAGGCTTGTATTACATACTTTATGTGTGATTGAAATGGGAGATGAGCTATTAGGATTCTTTGAATCTCATCCCCTCATCTCCAATGTCTTAACATGCTAGGTGAATCAATTAGCAAGGTAATGGAAGCCACCAAGCCAAAAAGAAGGAGATTGACATCAAAATGTATGAAATGACTTAGTTATGTCTCTCTTGTAGCCACACACATAGCATATGATATAATCCCATGATGAAATTGTTATGTAATCATATGAACATATGTAATTACCTAAATGGATGATGTATGAATGAAATTTGATGCCAAATGTATGAGATAGCATGTTTCGAGTATTGAATGGCAAGAGCTAGTATGTGTAATCTTGTGTATATCATAGGGTGGATGATTGAGTTTGAGAAATTTAGGTTTATGCACCTTTTGAATAAGTTTAGAGAGTTATTTTGGTGCATTCTCACGTGCTCAAGTGGCCACACAAGCTTGGGAAGCAAAATTGGATACTTTGATGCTAGTTGAGACCATAAAAATGACCAAATCGGAACCCTATGGCACAAACTAACCAAATGGATGAATCTTCCCATGAAATTTGGCAGACATGTAGAGATCATTGAGAGATTTTTGGGAAGCTAAAGTGTAGAAAAATTTGAGCTCTATAGAATTAATTATGAATTTCCAAAATTGGGATTTTTTTACTATTCTGGTGCATGTACTGTTCATATGATCAATTTTGTGTTCTGTGTCATCCGATGATCAAATGATGTCCAATGCTTGTGAAATGTTACATGCATAAAATAGATGTTATAAGATTTATGTGGCTACCAATATCATCTCATTTGGAGGTCTGAGCAGAGAGTTATGAATCTTTGAATTTTAATGTCAGTACCAGTAATGCCACTGGACCTCTAGTACTGTTCCATCATAATTTAGTTCCTAAATCGACTTGGCATGGCCTAGAAATATTTTTTCCTCATATTTAACACCTGTATCTTCTTAAATTGACTAAATTTTCATGATTTTCATTTTTGTAGAATTAGTTATGAATTTCCAAAGTTTATGACAGTAACCTATGATAGTAGCCCAGGTAGCTGAGACCTTGGGTGCTTTTCAAATGTCAAACGTCTTCTACTTGATGTTTCATGACCTGAACATATTTTTAGCATAAATTAGACATCTATAGATTTCCAAAATGGTAAAAAATGCATGATTTTGATTTTTAAATAATTAGTTATGATTTTTCAAACTTTGTAACAGAAAGTATGAAATTCTGGCCGAGGCTACACTATGATATTTTATGTGTTTCTTGCACTTACACGAATTCTAGGCCACTTTTGATGATGGAATTGAGTTGTATATATGTAATTAAATATGAGAATATGATACATGAGCTCACATGATCCACGAGACATTGAATAGAAATTTCATTCACTACGCAACGCAAAAATATTCACTTTTTATATGCCATTTCCGTGTGTTCTTGAGAAATACATGGCATGAGACTTAGAAATAACATAAGGCAAAGCTAGAAATTCATGGTGTTACAATTTAGCCTTAATTCACTCTGCTTTAAAGTGTTCCAGTATTAATTTATAAGGTTTAGTTCAATTTCTAAATTTACCGATCATTATACTCACACTCCTCCAAGTGCCAAATTTGTAAGAAAGTTCAACAAAATAATCCATGACAACAGAAGAAAATTTTAGACTAACAATTGATATACCCAAAATCCCTAATACACAATCGTTAGACCTTACACCATTCATTATGAGTTTCAAAGAATAAAAGTAAGTGTCCTTAATATTTAGAATTATAAAACATCAACAAACTCAAAATCTGACCATATGACTTCCTTACCTACACAACTCACAACCAATAATTTTTATACCATAACTCCCAAAATAATTAACAACACTAAACTTAAGGCAATCCTATAACGCCAAGTAGATAAGAATCAACACCATACAATGCCATTAAAGTAGAATAGTCAAATATGCAGATAATTCAATATGAAGCATAAGCTAATTCAAAGTAAGCCATAATTACATTTAGATCCTTTCATAGAAGTTTATTATCATCTAAAATCCTACTTATCACCTTCACATGTATAATTTGTCAAAAGAAATTAGTCTTATAGTTGGCATATCATATCAAAAGTTATAAGTTATCAAACACATGAACTAAAATGTAGGCTATAAAAAACCTCAATCTAATATAATCCCAATAGGTCTCTGATTGCTTATCCTTGCCAGAGCTTGAACCTTTACCTATATAAAATGTTAGCCTACAATATAGAGATGAGATATAAAATCTCAATAACCAAAGTAACTTCCATTCATATTCAAAAGCAAGCAAGTATAGAACTATACATGGTAAAATCATTAATTCATTGTACCATATTTAATAAATCAAAAGTAGCAAGTTTGATAACAATTCTTATAGTAATTAGCCAATGACTCCTAGTGGGCAAGATAGACCTATAAGATCCATTACTTCCCACCAATAGCCAGGACACACCCAAGAGGTCCACATGCTATACATTCTATCAGAATATACCTATAAGGTCTGTGGTAGTCATTAGGACATACTGGCAAAGTCCAAGATGAAAATATACACAAGTAGTCAAACTTAACATGGTAGTACATAAAATATCAAAAAGCATATACAAGTTATAAACATGGTTCCACAGTAAATATGAATGAAATTAAACCCTTGGTTAAGCAACCAGGAACAACCATTACAACCTAACAATTCAAAAGGACCCTTAATCTTATTAATAAGAAAACACTTCCAATCATAAAGTCTCAACTTATCCAAATTCTTAAGGGTTTAAAAACATTAATTTCAGTGCAAAAGTCCAAACCAACACAATGGTTCACCATTTCCTCTTGAATTTTTTCACATGAAGATTCACCCATAGAAAATCCAACCATGGATATGAATACAAAGCAAAATAATTGCACAAATGGAGAGGTTTTGTTTACCTAAAAAATGATCAAGTCCTCTTCAACAAATCCACTAACAACAATAAAATCTTTAAATCTACTAACTTAAGGCTTGGGTTTAAAGTTAGGTTTTTAGTGAATTAGGCCATGGGTTAGTTCTTGAATCTATGTTTTAGGCTATCTAGGTCATGGGCTTGTGCTTCTTCTTCTTTTTCAATTGGGTCTCCTCTAAATTCTTTTTTTCAGCCTTTTTAATTAGGTTTAACTACCTCTTATAGATTAATAAGCTCTAATTAATTTTCTTGTTGTCAATTATCAACTTTCACTAAATTAATTTTAAACCCATTATAAAATTTATTTTCCTCAATCAAATCTTAAATTATTTTTCCTCAAGAATTTCTTCTATTTAGTTATTTTCTCTCAAAGTCCCTAATTTAATTATTTTCCCTCAATAATGTACACTAATATATTTCAAGATGTTAAAGTTCTAAGGTAGGTTCTTCTTTTCCACCTTTGATCCAAATTAGATTGACCTTCCTATACTACATGGAAGCCAATAAGGAATGTTGAAGTCAGCTTAGGTAATGGCTTTTTCACTTTTATATGTAGTAAGGTCAATGCGAATGTGCTTAGCTATAAGTGTGACAACCATCCCATAAAAGGAGTTCTCTAAATTCTACATTTTAAACAACCTTCATATGACTCAAAAAAATAAATGGCAAGTTAAGATGAACGATATGAAGTGCACACCATAAATAAAACATTTGAAGGAGAGTAAGGGAGTTTAATTTCATTACACATGAAAATACTAGGTAGTTCATAGTGTGGAGCAACTTCCTTGTGTTGGCATCAATTGTATGGAAGTCTATTGTAAAGGCCTTTTTCCCATTTATTTCCTTAATTGCTTCAAAGTGGCTAAAACCATCAAACCTGAAACCTTGATAGGTTGAGTACCTTTTCATCTTAGCATTTGGTTATTTGGTTATGTTATCTATGATATAGCAGTCAAACTCAAATTGTCATCCTCATATCATGCCAAAGCTAGTTAAGGAATTAGATTCAATGGTTAGTTCACATAAAATTCTCTAATCATCATAGGGTAGATTTCTTTTATTATTTTAAGGAACTCTAGCTATCCTATCTTTTCAAGTAGAATAAAGCATGAAAAGCCTTTAGCCACAAAGAAATCAATATTTACCTTTGGATGCATAGAATAGCTATAATCTTGTAGTCATTCTCATATCTTGCTTTGGCCTCAACATCCTTAAAGACACAAAATTTCTTAGACTTGGTTCCTTTTTTCGTTTTTTCCCATGGAACTCTCAAAACTCATTCTTTTAGCTAGCATCTTATGCTTCATTTTCTCGATTTGGTGCAACAAAGAAAGTTAGGATTTGAAATTTTTTTGTAATGGAAAATATATTGGAGAGGTGGTATATGCAAATGCAAGAACATGGTCCAAAACATTAAAACACGTTGCATATTCCTAATGTTAAGCAATGATGGAGAAAAGCATAAGATTTTTCAAAAATAGAAATGGTAACTTTCCAAATACAAACAATGCAATCATAGATATTGGTTAAAAATCAATCATGTAGGGATCTTTAGATTTAGTGCAGCAAATTAGGAAAGAAAATCAAGCCAAGTAATTTCCAAGATTTAGACACAATTATATTTGCATCATACCAATATCTCTTCTAATCTTCATAAATTTAACCTTATTAAGTGGTTTAATGAAATATTGGATAATTGATCTTAGTTGAAACAAAATTTAAAATAATATTTCTCTTAGCTATAAGGTCCCTTAAGAAGTGATACCTTATTTTAACATGCTTGGTTCTTGAAGTCTGAATTGTATTTTATATAGATTATAGTACTCGTGCTATCACACTTAATAGGGACATGATCAAAATGCAGTCTTTAGTCTTGTAGCTATTGTTTTATCCACAATATTTAAGTACAATAGCTTTTTGCTAAAACATATTTAGCCTTGGTTATGGATAATGCAGTTAAGTTTTACTTTTTGCTAAATTATGATACAAG
The DNA here is from genome assembly GCA_026724425.1 of Erythrophleum ivorense. Taxonomy (NCBI): domain Eukaryota; kingdom Viridiplantae; phylum Streptophyta; class Magnoliopsida; order Fabales; family Fabaceae; genus Erythrophleum; species Erythrophleum ivorense. Next base: position 10,799,889 of record JAIUCV010000014.1, read on the forward strand.
ACAGTGATCTATAAATTGACACATGCCAATTGTGCTTTTCTTATCAATTTTGCAACCTCTAAATTAGCATCACAATAGCCAAACTGATCACTAGAATCAATCTTAGGGAACTGAATTCTTAATTCCTAGGTTCCTAATAAATATTTAAATATTCCTTTTAGAGTAGATAAATGTGATTCCTTAAGATCAAATTGAAATTTACCATGTAAGCATACACTAAACATGATTTTAGGTTTACTACTGTTAAATAGAGTAAGGATCCAACTGTACATTCAAACTTCTTTTGATATACAAAAATGCTTTTTTCATCTTTTTCAAGTTTGAAAGATGAATTCATGAAAATCTTACTTGGTTTAGATTTTTCCATTTCAAATTTCTTCAACAACTCTTCCATATATTTAGTTTGCCAAATGAAGATTACTTCTTTTAATTGTTTAAATTGCAACCCAAGGAAGAAGGTCATCTCTGTCATCATGCTCATCTCAAATTCACTAGTCATTAACTTAGAGAATTCCTTGCACAAAAGTTCATTAGTAGATCTGAAAACAATATTATCTATATATATTTGAACAATTAAGATATCATGCTGTATATGCTTAATGAATAAGGTGGTGTATGTTTTTCTTTTAATGAGTCCATTTTCAATTAAAAACTTAGTCTTTCATATTATGCCCTAAGAGCTTGTTCCAAACCATTTAAAGCCTTTTTCAATTTATACACATTAGGATATCTAGGACTTTCAAAACCAGGAGGCTGTTTTACATAAACTTCTCCATATAGATATCCATTCAAAAATACACTTTTTAAGTCCATTTGATATAATTTGAAACCTTTGTAACACGTAAATACAAGCAAGATTCTTATAGATTCTAATCTAGCTTTTGGTGTGAATGCTTCGTTAAGATCTATACCTTTAATTGATTGTAACCTTAAGTAACTAACCTTGTTTTAGTTCTTACACCGTTACTTGATTTGTTGAGTTTATTTTTGAAAACCCACCTTGTGCTAATGATAGATTGATTGTTAGAATTAATAACTAGAGTCTATTGATAACCATGATTTTTATATCTTTTAATTCTCCTAACTTAGGCATTTTAATGATTAAATATGGCTCTAATACTTCAATTAGATAAGATTTTATTTTAGTGGCCATTTCTATATTTTAGGAATTTATTTGCAAATTATTGGTTTGTAATGCTTAAATTTATCTCAAATAATTTTTGTGAATATTTCTATATGATTTTTTTCCCACTCTTTTGTGCAGAATTTTATTATGTAATTGGAGCTTTGAATAGAAAATTAAATTGAAGAAAAGCAAGAGAAGAGATGGGCTTCAAGTGTGTTAGTGTGCAAGCTCAAGAGCTTCAATGCACTCACTACTCCACTGCATTCACGTTGAAGCAACACTTTTCACACATGCAACACAACTCTCACGTTGCACCCATTCACATGAAGCCATGGTCATTCAAGTCACACAACCATAAAAAACAAAAGAAGAAGCTCTCATTGCATGAAGCACTTACGGTTTACATGAGATTCTGACGTGGAAAGGACGTGGGGCTGTAAACACGTAAAGAAACACAAGTAAAGGAACCAAACGTGTGAGGAAGAAGGAGCAACACATTCTCTCGGGTTGTGGAGAGTAACTCGTGAATAGTAGAAAATGAGCAAAAACAGAGGAGAAGCTTGCATGAGCTGCATGGGAGAACTAGCTACAAGTTGGGTAGAATGAAAAAAAAAATCAACATAGAATGAGGGGCTAGAACGTGCTGGGTTGAAGGAGCTTGGATGTAATACAAAAGAGAAGAAGCAAACAAAGAGGAGGAAGAATGAGCTGGGGAGAAGTTCAGGCCATAAACATACACATGCAGAATGGAGAAGAGGCTGAACACGTGATACAAAAGAAGCAATGTGACTGCAAGAAAGCAATGTGCAGAACATGTGAAAAGAACACAAAGAAAGGCTGGGATGAGTTGCAAAGAAGAAGCTAGGGACTGGGCACTCTATGAAGGAAGTAGCCTTTGTTTTGGAGAGAAAAAAATGTGATAGCCTTGCATGGAGAAAAGAATGTGAGAAGCTCGAGTTTAGGCGCTGTGAACAAAAGCTGGAGAAAGCCACGAGTTGAATGTAGCTAAATAGAAAAGAAACGTGTGTAGAGCACGTTAGTGCAATGAAGAAATCTCACGTGAAAATAATGCAATTGAAGCCACGGGATGACGTGAAGAAGCTCGTATGTACAGAAGCTTTGAGCTGGAGACTTAAGAGAGGAAGTGAAGCTTCTGAACAAGGAGAAGTAACATGATGAGCAGAAGAAGCCTGAGCTGCACGATGAATGGGTTAGCAAGGTTGTAACATGGAAGAACCACGCATGGGTAGGACCAAATGAAGCACAAGGGAGCTCTGGCTGTAGGAGGAAATAAAATTAAGAAAAGCCACGTGAGAAGTTACAAATGGAGCATGCACACATGGAAGGAATGGGGCCCACACTTATATAAACAAAGGCTGACTTGTAAGCACGTGAATTGATAAATGAAGCACATGAAAAGGTCTGAAGACTGAAGGCAGGGAGGATTCATGTTAAAAATGACATTCCATTCGCACCCACGCTGTATTCGCATATTCACGACATTCACCCCTTCGGCCACTCCATTTTTCCTCCATTTCCATCCACCGTAATATGAAGTTCTAATCTCCATCTGTGGCTAGCTAGGAGGAGGCTCTTGGAGATGCTTGAATCTATTGATTAGAAAAGGAATTTTGGCTAAGATTCTCATCTATTTCTACACTTTTCTCTATCTTGTATTTTCTTGGTTAAGATTAATTAGATTAGAGAATTGTGTTGTTTATAATTAGTGGTTAATTAGACATTAATTAGGAGATTGTTTTTGTTTGATTAATTGATTGAATCAAGTTTTGAATTGTTCATTTTCCTCTAATTTCCATGTGTGCCTCGAAGGTGTTCGATGAAATGCATGAATGAAATTATGTGCTTGAATGTTAAATTTGAGAATTCCTTAGTGTTTAGTTGGTTAATTAAACATTTTTGGATGATGATTTAAAGGCTAATTAATCAGTTAATCAATCAAATTGGATGTTCATTCATCTTAAAGACAAGATTTAACAATTTAATGCGGGATTGAGGTCTCAATTCAATATTACTTCGTTAATCTCTTGAATCTTGAGTGGTAACCCAAGATAATTTGTTATGAACACAATTAGGGACTCTTAGGCCAAAATTAATCACAATCGGAATATGATGAGGATAGTGGATACCAAGAAACGATTCCAAAGCTAGTCACAAGCCCATTTTCAACCACAATTCATCCAATTAGGTAGAATTTAGGAAATTTATTTCAATTTCATTTTACTTAGTTAATTAGATCAAAAACCCCCTTTAGTTTAGAAATTTTTAGAGTCTTTTAACATTCGAAAAACTCAATTAAGCATTGAACTCCAATTCTAAGGGAGATAACCTAGGTTGTGCCACTAGCTACATATTTTACCAACCTAGTTTTATTTTAAGGGTTGCGCGACGAGCCTCTCATCTATGCTTGATTCCTTTCAAACTTATTAAGTTCTTGCATTACCATAATCTAAGAATTATCTACCAATGATTCATCAATATTGTTTGGTTCTATACAAGACATAAAAACCAAGTGGTTTATGTCCATGTATGAAGATCTAGTTCTTCTTCCTCCTCTCAAACTTCTGACAATAAACTCATTCAGATAAGATGAAAAATATCTTCATTCTCGTGCAACTTTGTTTCTATCAATTTCTTGTTGATTAACAATTGTTTATTTCATCTTCCTTTTATTATTTAATGAAGAATCCTAATTATGTTCTTACTGTAAACCTTGCCCAGCCTATACACTTTTAGATTCCTGATGATGAGATTCCTAGACATCAAATTGTCTTATACAAACTTCTTCCTTATCATTAAGTTTTTTTTCACTTTGTACACAGATTTCAGGTTCATCAAAAGCAACATTAATTGACTTCTCAATAGTAATAAATCTTTTATCGTATACTCTATAATGTATACTTAAATTTGAATAGCTAATAAAGATTCCTTCATCAATTTTAAAGCCAAAATTTCCTAAGTTATCTTTGTTGTTATTATGAATATAACATTTACATTTGAAAGTATGAAAATAGTCAATATTAGGTTTCCTTCTTTTCCAAAGCTCATAAGGTGTTTTATTCAAAATAGGCCATATTAGGCATCTATTCAAGATGCAACAAAAAGTATTCATCATTCCAAACTATAGGTTCCTAGGAAAGTTATTTTCATAAAATAGTGTTTGAGCCATATCGATCAAAGTACAATTTTTCTTTTCTACAACTCCATTTTGTTAAGGATATCTTATGATAGAAAATATGTGGTTTATTCGAAGTTCATCACAAAATCCTTCAAAAACATTGGTTTTCAAATTCCTTTAGATAATTACTTTAAACACAACTTTGTGTCCTTTATCACATAATTGACTAATACTAATGAGAGTATGCTTAATTCCATTAACAAGATAAACATTATCAATTGTAAGAAAAGCATTTATGCTTATTGTACCTAAACCCCATTATTCTTCTTCTCTTATTATCACTAAATGTAATAGTACCAATACCTTAAGAAGGAAAGGAAAAAAAAAACTGTGGTCATATTACGAGAACATCCATAATCTAGGAACTATAATGTTAGAGATTATGTCTTAGGCCTATCAATTTATTGTGAACATTGTCTTGATTTAATAAAAAGTTTTATTATCATTATTATATTATTTGCATGTTTGCCATATAATAAGATCCTTGAGTAATTATAGTTATCCTAAATATCCCTAGTTCATTAATATTGTGGGAATAATAATGAATTAAGACTAGTATAATTTTGATTGATAATCATGATATGATCATGTATGTAGGTACAAATAAAAGTTATAGGCATTTCTTAGAGACTAAGGTGCAAGATAGACCCGACATGAGATAGCTACATGGACTAGGTCATAAGCATATCTCATCTATAGCCATGTCACAAAGCCCTTAGATCTGAGACTGTAACATCTGATTTTCTAAAAATCTAAGAAAACGTAAGGAAACGCGAGAAACGTAACATATGGTTTCTCCGTCAATGTACGAAATTCACCGAATATGAAAGGAAGTCCCCCAAATAGAATAAATTGAGGTCTAATAACATTAGAATAATATTCTAGACCATAAATAATGATGAGTCAAGGCTAGAGGTGCCCTAAAATTGGGGCTAAAATAAATGAAAAAAAAGAGATCAGAAAAAGGTCCCGAAGAGCCTCCAAAGTCAAGTATGAAGGAGCCAAGGACTAAATGCAAAGAAAAGTTATATGCAAGGCAAAATGTATAAATTGCCCTAAAGTTCAAGGAACCTTAGTCTCACCCTCCATTTGTGCCTTTATGCACGAATATCAAAAAATCAGACAAGAATCTTAGAAATCCATGACCTATAGTTAAACTCAGTTTGATGAGACGAGTCCAATAATGCCAAGTTGTCCAATTGGCCAGGCAGGATCCGGTCTGGGATCTGGTTATCCCGATCAATAGTTATGAGCAAAATAGAAAAAGGAAGTTGTAACAACTATAAAAATAAAAATAGCTAAAGGGTTAAGAAACCTTGAAGGAGTTTTAGGGATAGAATTACAGTAAATAAAAAGTTTATAGCACAATCATAATACAGAACAGTGAAAATAACACCTATAGACCCGAGTGTCCGATTGACACTGAAATTTGTGAGGATTGAGGTTAAGGGCCCCAAAACCATGTTTGAAGCTCAGTATGGCCAGAAAGTAGAGGAAATAATATTTGTAAATTTTAGAAAGTCTAAAGGTATGTATTGTACCATAAAACCTTAATTGGGTCCAAACACCGATGTTAGATTGCGGTAAGGCCCAATTACTGATTCTAAAGGCCCAAAAAGAGAAGAGAAGATATAATTAGGGTTTTAGAGAAGATGAAACCCAAATATAAATATAAAATAAAAGGGAGAGAAGAAAATGATTTTAGCTATGTTAAAGAATTCACCATGGTTAAGTTAGAAACTAACTATGGTTGAGTTAAAAGTAGACCATGGATGAGTTAAAGAAATTAATCATGGTTACTATCCATAACTTAAGGGCGAAGAAAAGGCATCCAAGTGTGTGGCCAAGGATTTTTGAAAGAAGATATTTAGTTATGAAATTAGAAAATCAAAAGAAAAAGGAATGGAAGGCTAGGATTTGATCTTGAAAAAGTTGATCCAAGGGTCCAAATTTAGTATGACCCTTTAACTTCATCCTAATTCATCTCCTTCACCTCCATTCCACCATTTTCGCACCACACACAAGGCAGGAGGAGAGAAAAACGTGAAGAGAGAGAGGGAGGGAGAAAAAGTGGAAGATGAAGTGAAACCAAGCAAAACTACCACCATTTTTTACCAAATTTCTTCATCTTCTCCATCCTCCAACCTTTTCCTCCAAAGGGCAGCTGCATATTCATCTTTTCTTCAAGGTGAAATGTTGCTCTAAGTTGGAAGAGAAAGGATTTTAGTGTGAGAAACGCAAAGGAAGCAAGGCCTAAGCTTAAAGAGTAAGTTTTCTCCATCTTATACTTGTAAATCACATGCTTTAAGCTAGTTTTGTTAAACCCTAGCTATGAGTTATTTTTGGACAGCATATGAATAATTAGAAATGGAGTTTATATGTTGAATATGAAGGCCTTGAAATGAAGTTTATATGTTGAACATGAAGGCCATATGAGCTTAGTTATTGTTGTTATTTGCTGAAACTTTAAAAAACACAAAGATTGTAATTTTTGGGAAAATAGAAAGCATGGGGAGATGCTGTCCGAATTTTCCCAAAATTTTTATGGTGTTTTCTTGATGTCTTAAAGTCATGTAGACCAAATTTCAAGTCCTAAAACATAAAGGAAAAGGTTATGGAATTTTTAGAACCAAAGAAACGCACTTTGAGCCTAAAACGAAGCTAGATTATGTGATGACCAAAACATGATGTTGGGGCTAGAATTTGATGATTTTATCAATTCTAATGGATTCAAAAGGGTGTTTTTATCTAGGAATACCTATGGGAAAGCCCCTAAAGCTCATGGGATAAAATTCTTAAATTTTGGCTAAGAAATGTATACTATTCGGCCATAGTGAATGGGCAGGGAAGGAGTTAGATTTTTCCAATTCCAATGGTCCCATTAAGTTTAAAAGGGGTCATCCTATTTTAGAAGTTAAGGTTTATGTGTTGATTGTAATGAATTATCATTATGATTATAGGGTTTGATGTTGTTTTGGGAATTCCAAAAGCAAGTAAATCAAGTCCCAAGGATTGAGAAGCAAAGTTTGCTAAGGTAGTAGTTTTCCTCTCTCTTTCTTTAAGCTTGTATGTTTGTATAATGATGAGTGTTATACTATATCAAGTTGTCATTTATGCTATAAGATGAGACATGTATACTTAGATTGTGCTTGGCCTTGTATAAAATTCCTTGTATTGCTATGTGATATGTGGCATCTTGACTGGCATCATGTTACATACTTACATGTTTGCTTGTGAATGAGATTGGTTTACTACTACTG